>CM074515.1:9456708-11956708 GCA_037379345.1 Perna viridis | reverse complement strand
GAAAAATATATCCGGAAACGGTAGGCGATCTCTACACGTTTTGCGGAAACGTAAGTTTTAATCATTTTTTTCGACAGTTTTAGGGAGCATCACATAAGCGAAAAATCTGACTCAGTATGTAGTTAGATCATAATGAGAAAGGGTGAATCAGAACTTTTTGCAAAAAAAGGCTACCGTTTCCATGGAAACGCTCAAGGTCATAATCTAGGACGTTGAAATATCTTGGAAGCCAAGGTGACTATAAACTTGAAATTTTGTATGATGGTAGGAGTCTAATAAAATTATACAAAAACGCAATGAAAAATTTCATATTTTTTAGAACCATTAGAAGATGAAGTATTAATGGTAAAATGTTTTGCTTAGTTGTCATATGGAAGGCATGGAACGCAAAAAAACGAACAAACAAACAATAAAAAGACAAACAACAGAATACACACATAAAATGAACAGCACGTAAACCCTTAAAAATACCTGGCGTGATCTCAGTTACGCCAGATTATTTTTTAAGTATCTTCTATCCTTATTACATTTTAATGTTCGCTGTCAGATATACAAAAGTTTAATTAATTTTGATACATATTATGTTTACTTTTTTATCAATGAAGACCTAAATATAGTAAAGGTCATGTAATATATCAACAAAAGCAGACCATTTGAAGTCCTGAAATCTTGTTTCTATGACACTCTGATTTGGAGCATCATTTCGGTTTTTGCGTAGAAAAACTTGACTGAAAAGTAGCTTTTGTTTGAAATGTTCAAACCCACTTTGTTTTGAAACAACAATTGAAGAAAGCATTTTTAAGTTTCAAGCAAAGAAATAAAAAGAAGAACATAATAGTTCAGTGCATTTTAATGGCCTCGATATTATGTCTTAACATTTGTACAGAATCGGAAACGAATGAGATAATTACTTTTTTCTATTTTTGCAAAATTCAATCTTTCTTGTAATTCTTAATTGACTGCAGTTTTGATTTCCCGAGAGATAAATACAGAAAGTGTAAGATAAACATGAACATTATATTTTACTTGGTCGATTGCTCGAAAATTTGACTGGAAATAGTTACCGTAAATCTCTAGTATTCTGTAGAAAAAATGCATCTGTATACCGAGCATTATGGTCCCTTTCAATAACAGCAATACGAACGCTTGTAGTGACTCATGACCATCAACGTTGTAAGAAATAGGTATATGTAGTAGCACTCCAGATAATAATCATGCAAAATGTGATTTATGGTTGGAAAGCCTACATACTTTTTTTGATACTTTGTTAATAATGTTATAATTCACAGAAGTAAACATTTGGCTTTTCATATGAGTCTTGTTCCTAGGCGATAACAATTACATAGAATTTACCGTAGTACTCAAAATTTAGGAGATAACTCTGTAAATCACACTATAATTACAATAGAAACTGCTAAATTTTCAATGTGGATCAATCTCATAAGAGCAGAAAGATTAGAATGAATAACTATACATTTCGTCATATACACTTATAAAGCAACTTAGTTACAAAAATACAAATTTGTAGCCTTTTTTTAGGGTGTTTCACATTTTACAGAATTTACATGATTCCTACAAGGACTATTACAAAAATATTAAGCATTTTCAACTAATAATTTGTTTTGTGTCAATTTACTTTAAAAGAGCAAATTTCTGCATAATCCTGTTTCATGACAAGTCAATTTGTACTAAAAGTCTCACCATTAAAAGTCTGTGAACAATTTATTTTTCTTTAATCGGACAATTTAATTGAAGAGGATATGGCTTTGCAAATTTTAAGTCGTTCTCTAACACAGTAAAAGAAATATTTCTCAATGAAATTATCAAATTAATGTTCTGTAATCTTAGTTAACAAAGGAAAGAATTATTAGAAACTGACACCAAAAAAGTCCAGAAATTGAACAATCTCATTATCTAGCTGCTACAGAATTTTCAGGATATCCTCTTTCGAGTTATTTAACTTTGACTATCACTAGTGTCTTCAATTTGTCCAAAGAGGGATACTTTTCTTTCAAGGGACTTTTCTGGTCTCCAAAAGAGTGAAAAAGTAAAATTGTTGCAAGAGTGAAATCAAATAACTTATTATTTAAATATTGCAGTAAAATTTAAAGAAAATAATTTTATTGGCATAGCAACACGCATGACAAGGTACAAATAGATAGATGCTTTATGTGAAAATTGAGCCTAAAAGTGAGGTTTACATAGTTCACAAATAGTGAATGCATTGTGCTGGAAGAGTACCCAAGGAAACCAAGATTCTAATACATACAAAGTGACAAAAGTAAATGAGCAACAAGGACTCCATTAAAAACTGGGAGCATGGACCAGGTGCCCCGGTAGGGTAAGCGTCCTCTGCTTTTCTAGTGGATACGTATACCTTGAACTGAGTCATCTAAGAACATTACGACCTTATTGAGTCATTTCTTTTATATCTTACTAAAACCCTGTTTAACAACCTGTCAAAATTAACTGTCACCGTTGCATTGTTGCGTGAAGTGAGCTACGCAGACGCGGAATCTGACTTCTTACCTCACGATGAATGGAACGACCCAAAGACGTCACAACAATGGTCTTCGGCAAACATCCAATCAGATTACTCAGTTTAAACGCACCATCAGTTCTATAAATATTGTAATTTACAGTAATCTAAAGTTAAAAGAAGGAAAAAAATCAACATACGCGATTAAGTCATATTAATGGAGATACACACAATATACAAAACGATTACTATAGATAACAAACAGGCAGAGAATTTAACATGTAGCTTTCTTTTATAATATGTTTTTGCGTTGAAAATTGTGTGCAGCATGTCAAACGAGTATGTTCAGAAATTATCAAAATCGGCCTAAAAAATAAAGTGTTTCAGTAGTTGAATATGTACCTTCATGAAAAACTAAGTTTCAATATTATTAATGCGTGTGTTACACTAGAACTGTTGATAAAAATAACGCATGATTATAGAATTTAGCCGAATTGTATTAAAATAGCTTATTTCATGAGACATTTTTATGTAGAAAGTATAGAGAGCAATTGCCACACTTTTTGATATTTATACAAAATAGCTTTCTGTACCATTACAACACCTTTTGTTGTTCAAAGCTTGCGCTCTAGAGTTTTGAATTTAAATACTATCCATAATTCTCTCATTTTTGTGAAAATTCTTTGAAAACTGTGTAGAAATACATGTAGAGTTTTGTGCCCTCCTTGTGACCAAATTATTACATAATAGCTTGTATTTTCTGTATATTAGTATTCAGATAGTATTTCAGCTTTAAAATAAGCAAATAGAAAATTTCAAATAGTAAGATGAATCTTCGTCAAGATAGTAGGCCAGACACTAGTGTTATTGAATTTACCCCTGTGACAAATAAAACAACCTCTAAAGTTCTCATTTAATTTTAGAAAAAAACGTTTTTAGTGGGAAACTGTTTGATGATATCTTGTACAGAAGCCGTACCGAGATCTCTAAAAATACATCGTTATCTCAATAAAATGGATTTGTTATCTCGAGATCGGTAAAAAATAAATCGTTATCTCGATAAAATGAAATGGTTATATCATGATCTCGGTTTATTACATTGAGGTGACGATAAGGCAAATTTGATTCACCGAAATAACGATGTGATTATCCGAGATTACGACCCGGATAGCAATCAGTTGTTAGGCCAACGTTGGCATTATGTCGGCAACCTCGTTAGACTAACGTCTGCAAATGATGTTGGCCCAATCGAGCAAACTTCATCCTCAATGTAAACAACACACCGTCAAGAACTGGCCAACATATTTTACCTACATACTATCAACTTACCAACGTAAGATCAAAGTTTTTTAGGGGTGAACATTAAAGTGTCTTTTTATTTCATTTCTATGCGTTTAAACCATCAGGTTGGAAACAATTTGCTCTGACTGAAATGTATTTTTATCATGTAAAACACGCTTTCTTTTATAGCAAACATTTGATAAGAATACACTCAATGCGACATCAACTTGGAAATTAATAAAGTCAATAACTTATAACCTTTTTTGTCTATCTTTTATTAACATTTGTACAAAATCTTGAATAATTATAGATGAGTTTAAATGTATGTCTTTCAAAGTTCATCTGATATAAGAAAAACCCAAGTGATTTAGATAAAAGAAATTCCGAATAATTGACAGTTTGTTTTAATACCTTTTTTGCAAAGGAAATAGTGAAAGAAGTAGTTAAAAGTTGCAAAAAATAAGATGAACTTGAATAACAGGTTCAGTATAAATATAAATGTATCATATTGATTCTAGATTATACACAATTTTTCCATTCAATATCCTAGAATTCACAATTATTGATATGTAATTCTCATCAATGTCTGAACTTAATTCCCTCACTTTGTGGGTGATTTTTTACCTCTTCAGACTTTTGCTGAACCTATGTTATGGTGACATTAAAATTGGTGTCAATGACCCATAGATAGCATTTGGGTTTTACATATACTATTATACTGGAAATTGCATTGAACCTGGTGTGTCGCATATCCCATAATTTAGTCTATTTGTTTAGGTTATCACTACCCCCACAAAAAGAAGGGTAAAAACGTCGTTTAAATGATTTTTAAACACTTATTTATTTTACAACATACACAGTGTGGAATCATGTAGTGAATAAACTATTGCATGATTAATTATACCATTTATTCAATAGAATTATAAGAACGTGCAAAAATGATCATATCTAAAAAAACATTGCACAATTCAGGCCAATCAAATGACCTATCCGATTCAGCATTACTATCTGCGTGATTTCAAATGCACACAGTACCAATAAATAAATGAATAAATAAATAAATAAATAAATAAGCTAAAGATAAAAATATATAAATAAATGAATAAATACAAAAAAAAAAAAAAAAAAAAAAAAATACACACACACAAAATAGGTTTTGATTTGAAACCAACATTTTTTACTGTTACATCCTGAAATGAGAATTCGTATGTATTTCAGTAACTTGTTTCATATAATTTGTTGGCGAGATGTTGTCGGCCCAATATCATACCAACCGTTGACATGTAACTATTTAAGGAATGACTGTTATATTTTTTTCGGTCTATGAAAAAATTACCTCAGTAATGTGGTGCTCACTAAACAAGTCATCACTTTTCTTCATTTTCTTTTTCTTCCCAATAAATCCACAATTTAAATACGTCTTTTGAACGATATCTGTTGTGACACACTCTGATTGAAAGTTTCTATGACGACTGGCTTGTATGTCGGTTATGATGAAGACGTTTTGTCTGTATATTCAGAGGTAAAAATTTAACACTTCATATCTACACAGCGATGGTTCTGTTCGAGTTGTTTAGCTCTCATTTGTACCAAACGAAATTAGTCGCTTGCATTCAACTAATTTGATTCATTATGGAAGGTTTTATAAAGGAAAAAATGGGTGTTCTTTAATGAAGAAAAGGTTTCAGGCTATTACTTTCCCTCATCGTTTTGGCCATTTTATGTACAAAAGGTATCTTAACCCCCGAAACCACCCTAACGTATCACTCACGGCATCGTGTATTTTTATTACGGTTACCGCTTCGTGAATCGGAAGCCTGCAGATGACCAAAAAAAATAAAAAAAAAATAAAAAAAAAAAAATAAAAATAAAAATAAAAAATAAATAAAAAATAAAAATAAATGAAAAAATTAAAAAAACTTCGCATAGACGATAGAATGGGGATTTCAATAATGCATTTTTGGGTCTGATATTATTGCTTTTTGAAATAATCATTCATTTTGGCTATTCTGGTCATTTGTATGTTATTATAATAGAGTTGTAGGAGGTCAATGGCTCAAAAGTACATGGCTAATGTTTCCTGCACCAGACACGATTGGTCAAATTATGTTATATGACATTATCGTTTATGTTGATTTACGTGTCTCTGGAGGTAGGTGCCCAGAAACTGGAATAACTTGTAGCATTTGAGCTATAAAGCTTATCAACTGAGAATTGAAGGTAGTTTAGAGGAACATATGTCTAAGGTTATGATTTATTTCAATGATTCTGGATTAAGTTTCAATGATTGAGCATACTGTTTCGACCTGGAGGTCGATAAATTAAATATCAACCTGAAAAAAACTCGAAAAAGCCAGCTAGTATTTTGTAGCTCAAATATGCACTATGCTCGAGAGTTTTGTATTCATTCATCTAGGTGTTCCGTGTTAACCTATATCAAACCTGAATATTACCCAAATTTGCGCACTGCTACGATGCATAACGCATTTTGTTGTGTGTGTATCGTAATCAGAAAGGTGAATTAAAAAGATAAAACAAATAGTTCAATATTAAACAAATATTATAACAATATTAAGCTTGTGTTCGACCACGGTACTTTCCTTATATCCCAAGTTTTTGCAATTTGACGATTATTTGAGGCATAAAAATTCAAACAATATAAATTGATTCAATACATGAGTACTTTGATTTACCTCCGTTTTTATATAGGCTACAATAAATAATAAAATAATTTTGCCTTAATTCTGAATGGCATTAGATAAATATCGTAATAGCATATGAACTAGTTGACCACATTCAAGTTATGTACGCAGATATATACATGTATATTCTACTGGAGATGGCAAAAACAACTTATCAATTTCCTCAAATAGCAGAGATTCTTGTTAATTTTTATGCGGAACTTCTTTATTGACAGAGTCACCGTGCAAAATGCATTGTCAATGCTAAACATTTTGAATAGAGCGAAATCATAAAAAACGACAAACTTAGATAAGGACGTTACTTCTGTGCATCTTGTTATACTCGTATACTTCTAACTTATAAAAGTAGTCTGTTTATAATGAAATTAAAACAATTAAGTAGTAGCCTTTGTAAGAATCATGCAAATTCTGTAATATATGATACGCTCTGAAACAAGAGGCTCCCAGGAGCCTGAATTGCTCACCTGGTTGAATTTTGTCTTTAAAGGGCAGTAAATTTAAATAGTTTTCAAGATATTATCTGAAAACTGTAAAAAAAACTGTCATTTTTCCCCTTTCAAGGGCAATAACTCTTACAAGGAATTGTCTGACAACTTTTTTCTCCGAAGACTTTTGTAGTCCTAATAATAAGGATCATTTCATATGTGAAAAACTACTGTTTTACCCTATGTTCTATTTTTAGTAACAACGGCCATGTTTTTTGACAAATCAAAAATCCCCACACCAGTTCTATGTAGGATACCCCAAGGAACATTCATACCAAGTTTGGTTTATATATGTTAAGTAATGTCAGAGGAGAAGATTTTTGAAAGAAATAACCAAAAAAAAAAAAAAAAAAAAAAAATAGCAAAACATGTTGAAAAAGGGCAATAACTCCTACATGACTTGACAGATTATAATGAAAAATTGACCACAAATAGATCTCATTATGCTGAACACATTTACCCCGTCAATATTTAGTTAAACCTAACAGTTTGTTTTGGAGATATATGCGAAAAACTACTGTTTGACCCCTATGATATATTTTTAGTAACGGCGGTCATGTCTTTCGACAGATCAGAAATCTCGACATCTGTTCTATGCAAGATACCCCAAGAAACATTCATACCAAATTTAGTTCAAATTGGTCAAATAGTTTTAGAGGAGAAGAGTTTTGAAAAATTGTTAACGACGACGATGACGAAGACGACGGAAGCCAAGTGATGGCAATAGCTCACATGGCCTTCTGCCATAAGTCTATGTGATGAAATGTATAATTATTCATTCCAATCTGTTTGCTCTAAGGAGATAATTCACATTGAAAATCCAGCAGTTGCTATTGTATTTTAGTGTGATTTTTACATAGTTAAACCCTTAATGTTGACTTTTACAGTATTTTTTTATCTCGTAAGAACACCGGTTATATGAAAAGCCACATGTTAATTTCTGTTATAACAAAATATCAAATACAAAATTACGAGGGCTTTCCAACCATGTATCATATTTTGCAAGATTCTTAGCTGTAATGCAACGTAACAATAATACATAATATACGAATTCTGAAGTAACGATGTTAATACCAATAGTTCTAACGAAATGTTGTTGAATGTAGCAGGTTATCATGACTAAACTGATGCCCTTAATTATTCGAAAGATTTTCATAGAGCTGAAGACAATATTCTTTAAAGAATTACTATCTATCTGACTAAAAACCTGTTGGAAATTCCATATTAGCAAACCATGACAATTACGAACTCATGTTGGTGTAAGTAAAAGCAAGATGACGTGGAGACAATGATTGGAACGAGGAACATAATATCAATAACTCCGTGGCAAAGAAAATTGCCAAAACATTTCAGATAAAGCAAATAATTAAATAAAAAAAATGATAAAACGCATATCAACGTAAGGACAAGCAATCCGATTTGCACTAAAACCTGTTGGTGCATTAGTAATAATAACAGCCTCTTCCTTTCTAGAAATACCCAGTCACTCAAATGAAGGCTAAAACTTAAGAGGGAAACTACGAATTTTGAACAAAGATAATTTACTTCTAACTTAGGTATGACATGCTATTATAAGTAGTATTTTCAAAAAAAAAAAAAAAAAAAAAAAAATCTAATTAGGAAACATCAAAGGAAAAATAAGTTACTTATCCAAATTTGTTATCAAAGGTAAAGGTAAATATAAAAGCTTCAGTTAGTGCTACAAAATAAGGATTATTTTTCAAAGAAAATAATGAAGTGAATAAAGGCATATCTAGATTTTCTGCGTAGTTATAGGCAAAATGATATGTTCCTTTGTCTGCTTCAACTTTACTGAAGTCGTTTATCTTGACAATAAAATGAATATATAATATACGTTGTTTTTTTTCAAATCACGAAATGAAAATTAAGGGAACCAGGATTGGAACAGCAACCAAAAAGAACATTATCAAAGTAAAACAACTAGACATACTAGGAAAATAGACATACAACCACAAAAATGAGAAAATCAAATTAACACATACATAGAAAGAAAAGTAAATGAGCTACCCAGACTCTACAAAAAGCTTGAAGCATGAACCAGGTACATGTACACTGGCAGAGTAAGCTTATAATATAAAAAAAATGAGTAAGATTTTTATGTTTGCAATGACGAAATACTTGATTGATTAAACTAAATGAATACTGGTACATCTAAACAATGTTGGTAATAATTGTTTTATACGCACGAACAATAAAAATCAAATAACATAAGTTCGGTTAATGAATGATTTTAACAACATCAAAGTATAATCGTAATGAGAGAGAGAAAACAGACAGAATAGTACAAAAAAAATACAAAACAAAACAAAACAAAAATAAATATAAACTGACAATAACATAAATAAACAAAACAATACACACCAAACAAACAAACAAACACATACACAGAAAATGACCGTAGATTGATCATAATTGCTTCTAACTCACATAAGATCAACTGTCTGTCTAAAAATGCTTATAAGTAATACAAAAGTAATTTTCACTCATTATATTTGAAAGAATGTTTATCAATTTGCACTTCCACCCTACTTCTTTAATCTACAGAGGACGATGTGATGATTGCGGAATATAATCAATTCATTTTCTTTAATATACAACAAATAGAATTTTCAGAAATGCGGCTAAATCAATTTTTAAGATGATTTATTTGACCTATCGTTTCATCATTATTTGAAATTAATGAGAAGTATTATTCCCGTAACTTTATCCTTTGAATTCATACGTGATATAAACATAAATTACATCTTCAGACTATCTTTTACAACACATTACCGTCATGTCTTACTACGCAGGATACAAACATTTACGTAGACAACTGCGTAATATCCTTTCTAAAGGTCCCAAGTACCGTGAACCACGCTCCATAAATTGGAATTATAACTTTAAAGTTCTTATGGATGCCGTCGAGGACTATGCAAGAAAATGGATAAAACGAGAACAAGAAGACATTGATTCTCTGTCAGAGTGGTTAAAGGCCGTGAGGTCTTTAATTTTGAAACAAATGAAAGTTTTAAGTAGGTCAATGAGTGCCAAGGCTACATCAGTTTTCAAAGACCCCGATGTAGCAAAAACATTGTCTACTATACATGACAAATATGTTGTCGTACCAGCAGAAAAGCCCAAAACAACATTGTTTTTGTCTGCAAAACGTTTTATAGCCAATGTTTATTATCAGAGGTAGATGTAGAAAATAATAGCAGTGATAAAACCTACACTGCTACCACTCTCTCCAAAGAAGAGATTGTAGAAAACCATAAATCTGTGCTATCCTCTTTTGGTCTCTCTACCAAGGACGATGATTGTGATTTACCGTCTATGTACTGGATTCCTAAACTTCACAAAAATCCATACAAACAACGTTTCATAGCTGGATCTGCAAAATGTACCACCAAACCTCTTTCAAAACGTTTAACTTCTATACTCACAACTGTCAAAGAGGGTCTACAGTCCTACCACAACACTTGTTACTCCTGTAGTGGTATTAATTCAATGTGGATCTTTTTGGAGACTATCAGTTCAAGACTATTAACTGAATATAATAGCATTAAAACCTATGATTTTTCAACAATGTATACTTCTATTCCCCATACTAAGTTAAAATCCCGACTTAAGAACATTATACATCGTTGTTTTTCCAAAACAGTTGGTAAACCTAGATACAAATATATAGTTCTTGGTAGAGATTCCTCATACTTTGTAAGAAATAATTTCAAATCATCTTCCAAATATACAGAGGAAGATGTTTACAAAATGCTGGAATTTTTAATTGACAACATATTTGTCCAGTGTGGTGTACGTGTTTTTCAACAGACGGTCGGCATTCCAATGGGAACAAATTGTGCTCCTTTACTTGCTGACCTATTCCTTCATTCTTATGAGGCTGACTTTATAGCTGATCTGATCAGAAAGAAAGAATATCGTTTGGCTAGATCCTTCAATCTCAGTTTCCGCTATATAGATGACGTATTATCTTTAAACAATCCTAATTTCGGGGATTTGATACATCGCATCTACCCAAAAGAACTTCAGATAAAGGAAACTACAGACACTGTGAAGTCAGCCTCATATCTTGACCTACACTTAGAAATCGATGGTAAAGGAAAACTATTGACCAAACTTTACGACAAATGTGATGACGTTTCATTCAGAATTGTCAACTTTCCTTTCATCTGTGGAAAAATCCCTTCGGCTCCTGCGTATGGAGTGTTCATATCATAACTCATACGTTATGCCAGAGCTTGCCAAAACTACGCAGACTTTTTGTATCGCGCTAGAACTCTAACAAATAGGCTTCTGGAACAGAATTATGTTGCTACAAGATTGAAGTCATTTATGACCGTTATCATGAACTCGCGGATCGTTATGGTGTATCCATCAGCACCATGAAAACTGACTTATTCAACGGGTCATAGTTTTCCTTCCCTCGTTTGTGTACCCCGGACTTGACTTTTTATGAGCCACTCGGCGGGTGTTTCTAGAAATGCAGAGGACGCTTACCCTACCGGTGCACCTGGTCCATGCTCCCAGTTTTTAGTGGTCGTTCCTTTTACAAATTATAAAATCTCTGACTGATATCATCATGAGAAGTGTGCATTTCAGTTTAGAAAAAAATCATGTTTCTATACACTTTAAATTTTTGCTTCTAAAACAAAACAAAAGTGCAAATGTATTATCAGTGAGATGGAGCTCTGAAATTAGGCTGACCTACCAAAATTGTTCTTTGATGTTATGCAGCTTTTATTGGTATACACGGGCGTAGCTAGGCCTGATTTAGTTGTACGCAAAATTACGGCGAGGGGTCTTGCGGGGGGGGGGGGTGGGGGTGGGGCGGGGATCGCTCAAGGCCCCCAGTGAGTCCGACAGGGCAAAGCTCTTTGGGAAACTCCTGAATTTTAACGATTTTGGAGCCAGTTTTTTCAGAGCCGTATGTATACGGAAAAGTACAAAATTTCCGGAATTGATGCTTTTGATATCGCGAATTACTTTATGGTGTATACTGGAGTATCATTATGTATTAAAAAGGATTTGTCATTGCATAAAACCTTTATTTCATCTTTAAAATGTGTGTTTTTATTTTTGTTACTTTTTCCGAAAGTACGCAACTGCGTATTTGCGTATAGGCAGCTACGCCCCTGGTATAAATTTCCATTTACGCTATCAACGTGGTAAATCTCATTCCCACAAACTCTCTATTTTTTACAGATTCTCAATATATTTTCCTATACTATAACATGATCACTAGATACAATTTACATCATTGTTTTTAATTTTATAAGAAATACATTTGAAACGATTCCAACATTCTCCCTTGTTCACTATCCCAAACTCATCAAACCCTAATTCCAAATATACCATAAAATAGGCAATTTACCCCTTTTAATTGACTGTTATGCGCGCATTTTTGAGTTCTACTCGATAAACTTTTAAAACACAAATATTTCTTCCGTTGTCTCCGACATATTCTATATGTATCTCCTATTTTGCAAACCTTTTGGAAATTATAGACATTTACAAATGATAGGAACATCGTATTATAATTTTAACAATTTGAAATTGTCCCTATGGCAAAGTGTTTTATCCAATCGCTGAACGTCGAGAAAATTGTTCTAAGGAAGTTTTGTTAGATAATACTTTAACGTTTAAGAATTTCATTTCGTTTCCTAGAGTAAATTGACTATTATATAACTAAATGTCTCCAGAGTTTTTCAATAAGATAACACAAAAGTAATAACGTAAACACCTGATTCGTATTGTAATCAATGTGCCGTGTCTGTCGCATCAATATTGAAAATATATTGGCATCAGATCTAGAGACAGCAACACGAATACAAACGCCCTCAACTACCGGTAAAACACCAACAACTAGGAGATACAGCAACAAGAATACAAACGCTCTCAACCGGTAAAACACTAACAACTAGGACACAAACCAGCTGGAACAATCAACATCAACCTTAAGTCGAACACAAAAGTTATCAATAACAACTTGAACACAAATATAATGAACAAAAACCAGAAGAAAAAAACTCAATTAACAACTAGACCAGAAGCATCATTAAAAGCAACTAGTTCACATACTAGATAACTACAGCTATGACACAAACACAAGCAATAAACCAGCCAGAAAACACACACACACACACACACACACACACACACACACACACGATAAACAGCTAGTACATAAACACTAATTATAACAACTAGGGCACAACTACAAAAACACGTCAACATCAACACCATCAAGAACACAAACAGAGAGAACATATGCAGTTTAAACAACAGAATAAACACAAACGAAACCAAAATCAACATTTATAATACAAACAACAAAAACCATAGCCAGCCAAAACACAAGCACCATGAATAGTATTTAGACATACAACATGCCCTAAAGCAGTAGTAACACACACCAACAAAAATACGTTTAACAACTAAAACACAATTAACATCAAAAACATTTAGAAAAAAAAACATTATCTACATATCAATATTTGGCAAGAAATCATCATGTTAACTTAATTGCACCCCGATTTAACAATATAAACTTTGAATTATATTGATAAATCTTAAAAGATATAATGGTATTATCAGAAACGAGACGGCTGAGCACAATATAAAGATAGCATTTAAAAGATACTAAAATTTAGATAAGCAATTTGAATTTCACTCTTTTTAATAGATTATTTTAAATGTCAAACCTAAAGCTGAGGTATATTCTGTGTTCTTGTGGGTATATGAAGATAATATGGATGGATATTGATGAACATCTGTTCTAAAAACGGAAACCGACATTAACAAAGCACATGTTTCTCATTTTGTGTAGGTTTGCATCCGAAACTATTTAATACTATTCAGTACTGTGATAAACAGTCCATGTTGTTTTACTTTCATATTGCATAATAATAATATTCTTTTGTAGTTTTGATTCACAATTAGAGTGAATTATGAACATAGAATAATTGGAAGGAAATGTATTTCTTATAGTCAAACATCCATCTTTTTAATCAATATTGACGTATATTATGGTATCATCAAACATAAAAAAAATTGATTATTATATGTTTTGTATAAAAGCAAGTCATAAAAATATCTCCAAAACCATTACTTATTTAACCTAAACAAAGCCTTGAGCATTCATGTATTAAACATTTCACCACCAACATCAAAAGAGAACATACTCATACCACAATAAAGTGCACGCAGAATTAAAGCCTTATGATGTCATTAACTCTAGGCAATTGTTTTCCTTTCCTTGTTTGATCAAGTTTTCTAATACTTTCAAAGGACATAGATCACTGCAGTCCAATCTAGGAATTGAAAAAAAAAGTTTTCCACTCAAGTATAATGGACGAGTAATTATACTTTTGTTTACCATTCCTAGATTGAATTTAAATTAATCTATTGGCATTACAGTAACAAAGGCATAAAGATTGTGTATTTACAAGTTGTCCTTTGAATATCATAAATTTACAGGCATGTAAAAATTGTTTCATTTGCATCACTTAGACATATTTGTTCCTTTCCCTGATATTATCGGTACATTTGCATCTGTGTGAACTAAAAAACGTTAATATGCAAAGCTTCAATTATGTATTTTGCCGAAATTTACCAAATTAATTTCGAACTATTCAAAATGTTAGTTTGATGATTGTTGCAAACAATTAACTTAATTACCAATTACAACAGTTAAAATATGTTGTGTTAAATGTGAACATGTTTTAATGACAAAATATCAACAAATGAAATTTCTAATATGACGTCCTTAACAGGCTTTGAGACCACAACTGTTGTCGATTTTCGATTGCCATATGTGCAGCACACGACTTCTTAGGCGTGGCATTAGGTGTGGCTTGCGTGTGTGTAAATTATTGTTCACTTTAATCATGTAAAAAACACACGTAACATTCTGATCTGTATCAGCTGTTTTCATTTATTTCAGTATCGTGAATGAACATCAAATTCATATTTAATAAAGAAATTAAACGTTATGTTTAAGAAAAGTTATATTATATACAGTAAAAATCACTTACAAACATACTCGGTAGAACTCGCCACGTGCAACGTGCGCAATCTTGTATGAAACCAAACAATAACAATCGTCAATGAATAAAACATTGTACTTGTCCATGCGTGAACACTGTGACCTTATAATGCAAACTACTATTGCCATATCTAACATCTTTCTACTTAATTTGACTTTTAATTCAAAAATATAAAAATACAAAGCAAAGTTTCACTATAGACCATTTCAACTGACATAGCTAGCGTAAAGTGTACAGCCAAATACGGACAAATATGGTTCTTTTAAGGTGACCGTAATAAGCCACAAAAATGTAAAAAAAAATACCGTTACAGTAATATTTGAATCAAAATAAATCACGGAAACTCCATGTTATCAATGTTTTACCACGGGCTGACCATTTATGCCGATATTTTACACCTCGCAATAGAGATATATCTAGGTCGTCAAAATTCTACAAAATTCTGTGATTTGAAAAAAGTAATATGTGCCTTAGTATCTTTACGATTTTGAATTCAAATAATGCTTGAAGAGAATTCTTATTAAATTATAGAAGTACATAAGTTTACATTTACACCAGACTCAGACATACTTACAGTGTCTGACTCTGTAGGGAATGTGATAAGGCTAACCTTACCTGTGCACCTGGTCCATGCTCCCAGGTTTTGATGGAGTCCGAGTTGTCCATTTTACTTTTGTTACTTTGTATTTTTTTGGCTATTTTATGTTCTTTGTGTTGTGCGTTTGTTTTGCATGTCTTGTTTCTGACCTTTGCTTTCCGCTAGAATCGTGGTTCCCTTGATTACCTTTTTACATGTCTTTGTTTTTATTTTTTATTCAAATTCCAAAATATCTTCTATAAAAACCATAAATGAAACGCATTAACACCATTTTGTACTAATACTAAATGTACATATAGAGCAGAATATTTACAGAAGAGTAATTATTAAAAAAAAACTAATCGACCTTCATGCTCAATAGTCTTAGTGCCAGATTTTGCTTCCCATGTCGATTTGTTAATTATCACTTCACGATGATTATTTGTTGTTGGATCTCAACCTTCCTATTTATTTTATTCTAATGCTGCAGATAAAAAGTTACTACTGTAAACCGAAATTGATAATGTTTATTTTTATTTAGTATATTTGTATTTGTTTCAGTCTACCTTTCTATTTGATATACATTCCGATGCTAAAGAATATATCATATCAATTTGAATTCCCAACTTTGAAATGTAAAGTTCATTATTTGATTCTATCCTTAAATAAGATATTTGGCATGTATCCAATGTCTGACAAATTAATTCTATAATTTCAGTGTACGTACTGTAGGGAAAAGTTAACCCTTGGTATCTGAATATTCATAGCAAATGAAATTATCGATATTAGTCCTTCTTTAACGAAAAGGTAAACAATACACACAAATGTTACATAAACCCGAAGAATGAGATATTT
Organism: Perna viridis; assembly: GCA_037379345.1. NCBI lineage: Eukaryota > Metazoa > Mollusca > Bivalvia > Mytilida > Mytilidae > Perna > Perna viridis. Next base: position 11,940,263 of record CM074515.1, on the reverse strand, counting down.
CTTGTTTTGTATAATGTTAAATCTCATAAAGCTATTATTTATATGGTATTCATATGTTTTATTCCCGCCATATCGGCATCAACAAGGTAGTTAAAATAGTACTGTTAGAAAATGTATATATAAAGGAAAAACGTATGAGTAAATGAAAAAATTTTTTTTTTTCGCAAAAGCTTTCCTAAATGTTTAAAGTAAAATTAATTTCTTCCATTTCAAACTCATGTACAAACACGTATATGATAACGATACCATTTCTGCATTGCATATCCCTGAGCGGGTGTACGTCAAACTTGGAAGGTATAAACATATAGTGCGTTTTCCTTTTGCCTCTTTACAATATAACTTTTTATCCAAACATGTGAACAATGACTTAATTCGTGAAGAAAATTTAACATTATAACATAAAAATGTTCCACTGAGAAGGTTGGCTAATAAGGTTGATAAGTGCAAAAAAAAGTGAAAGTAGAGAAAATATCAATTCATAGTTCAAGACTATTTTTCTGTCCGATGTTTTTAGACTCACCCTCGTTTTTTGTGGGAAATTATTTTTTAAATGCCCTTAGAAATGCTACATAGGTGATAGTTTTATTGAATCAATTTACATTTTTTGTTAAATCCTAAAAATGTACACTTCACTTTAAAAGTCTACGGGAATATCAATGCGATAATGAGACTGAGTTGAATGACGTCCTATCTGATTTTTTAAGGACTGCTACATAGCAGGCAAGAAAACATATTTATCTGATAATTATATTCAGTGAATCAATGTAATATGAATTAGGTAATATGAACTTTGCACATTTCTCTTAGACAATTATCGATTTATACAAATTCTGTTAAAAACATATCAAGTGTACTGGTTTAACATATTTGTGTTTTTATATATATTTCTTAACATGCAAAAACAACATTTTACCATTGCACATATTAACATAATGCTAAAATGATTACTAGGACTTTTCCTTAAAAATAATAACACAGGAAACGTGGCAACAATGCATTACATGAAAGTCGGTCCTTCAAGGTCTAAATCAACAATGACAATATGGAACAAACTTATTAATATTCTTAATGCACCGACGAATTTAAATAGTAAAATAAAAGGTAAATGTAGTTTACTAAAACCATAAAGAAAAAAAATTAGCACGAAACCGGATACAAATCAAAACAAAACAAAATAACAAAAACAAACAAACAAACAAAGATAAATAAAACAAACAAACAAACAAACAAAAGAAAAACAAAAACAAAATAACAAAAACCACCACAACAAAAAAGCAATAAATGTTAAGAATACACATATTTATTAAAGATTTCAAGTGTTATGAAACCACTTCTCTATGTACCCTCTGCAATATTCTGGCTGATTTTACAGTCTGAACTGTCATTGCATAAATTAAAGGGATCGTCTGTCTATGACGTCACCAATGGTGTCGGAATAATAGCGTCAGTAATGTAACAATGTCAGTTTCAGCCAATCAGAATTTATACAAAAAATGAAACAAAACCACACAACAACTAATCACTAGGGCCAAATTTTGATATCGCTATTTCATATCACTTCGTACATGGTTTGAAATCGCAAATATCTAGCCATCCAAGAAGTAGATAAAACGACCAAATTATAAAGAGTCAAACAAACAAAACATGATAATAGACATAACTGAAAAAGCAGTAATTGTTGATACTATACTTGAGGAACTGGGGCAGAACAAACAGAGACCGAAACAACAAACGCCTGATATGAACTAATAAATAATGAATCCGAACAAGGCAGGTGAGCAAAAAGTGAGCAGGTGTGTAAATTACGAATTGGAAATATAATTTTAAAATTAAATAATTTCAACTAACCAAATATAGATTTCTAGGAAGTCTCTTTACATGAAGAAGCTGGAAAATTATGCTATCAATCAAGTTACGCCAATTTCCAAGTAAACGATAAATATATCCTGTTTAACGGGTCTTAACTTTCGTCGTCACGCACTTCTAATTACACAAACTCTTCAAAACATACGTTGAACGATATACTGTCGCCATTTTTATTTTCAGTCAGAGTAAAATCGGGAGCTGTAATAGGAAACGAAGATTCAAACTTTAATGCACTCGAAATTTGCCTTATAGCCATATTGATTTGTTTAAGTCCAAATGTGGAAATATAGATTGCTGTAATTCCGCTGATGACGTCATGTACTTTTTGAAAAAAAAATATAATAGTAACCAAGTTTCCTGTTCGATATATTCAGGAGCATTATGTTATTTCTATTAACAATCGGATGTTTTTCTGTTGTTTGGAAATGACATTGAGTTATCTCCCCTATACCAGTAAACTGTTTGTTAGGAGCATACATCATTATCGATCTGATATTGCTGTAATTATAAAACAGGGTCATTTGGCACCAATATTTAATATTAAACGTGGTTAAACGCGACAAATTGACAACTTTTATAATAGAAATTCGTCACCTGGTAAGAAATACAACCTCCAAATACGTGATCGGATATTGTTTTGGCCAACATTTAGTTCATTTATTTTCCTCAAATAAACCAAGATTTGGCAGCATGAAAAACAATGTATTCATCAAAATGACAAATACATCATTGGTTATCATTGTTTTCACTGGTAAAGGATGTTAACAATATTGAATGTTTTTTAAGACTTTGAAATATAGAAAGTTTCATCACGAGTAATCACATAAATTAAGGAAACAGGAAAAAACTTTATGTAATAACCATATAATAAAACAAGTTTTGGCTACAAAATTCCACTGTACTCCGTCATTCTTATACATTTTTGTTGTTGTTGATGTAATCAGAAACATTCATGTAAAAGCTATAAAAGGGTTTGTCAATTAAATATTGTGTTTTGAAATTTCAAAAAAAGTAGTTTTCTAAAGTGTTAAATAAAGATTGCAGAGTTGTTTTGTCTAGCTCTTTTTCAGGGTGAGACAGACGCCTTGAAAAGAATAAAGTTATGCTTATTTTAAATTGATATTTTTTTACATGCACTGGAAGTATATTCATGAACATGGAAACTACAAAATATATCCACCTTTACCGAATAAACAGATCGAATTGAAAAAAAATAAATATATCAATGTATTTATAGATTTCTTACCAAGCACAGATTATAAAAGCTCCATTTGAATTGTTAGCAGAATGTGTTGATCTTCTCAATTTGTAGGAAAAGAGAACACTGCACCTGCTAAGGCAGTAGTTTTTGTTTTTAACAAAAAAACTATATTTTGTTTCTTAAATCATAAACGTACATAAGCATGTACACATTAGAAGTACTATTTTACAAAAGTTTAATACAGCTATTTTTAAAACCAGTCATACATGTATATACAAAGAAACTCAGAGGTGCAGGGAGAAAAACAAATAGTGTTTGAGAGAGATTTCATTCTTGCGAGACACCCAACAGGACGTTGAGGATCCGATAAGAAAGGACATATGAATGTCGTTTGTCAAAGTATCACTCCATTTGAATCTGGATTGATACTGACTTTAGCTCTTTTGGAATAACAAATCAATGTCTATGGAAACCTCGTCCTTGTCCTATTAGATTCAGTGTAAGCCGCTGGCTTTCTAGAAAATCTGTGAATTGGTAGCAGGTTTCTGGCTAAGAACATGAGAAAAAAGAAAAAAAACTGATGCACAGAAAGATCGAATTTTTCTAAATAGGAAAATTATGTTTATAGAGAGGAACTCAAAATAATTGCGTTTGTCATGGTTAAAAAGCAAATAGAAAATGAACAAGTGCAGAATCGCAGTAATAGTAACATGTCTTACATTCAAATATATGCATTAACTCTACACGCAAATTTGGAGTCTAATGGTAAAATTTTGTGGCTGATCTTGATTGACATAATCTAAAGTGTAAGTTACGTAAGCATAAATTCACAAATCACATGAATAGAACTTATTGGTCCGAAAATTTTGGCAGTTATACACGATGATATTAAAATATAACAATCAGATGACAAAAACCATCATTTACTCTAATTTTTCTTACTTTGAATTTTATTTGGCGTGCTAAACTAAAAAAAAACCCACAGAAATACCCATTCAAATATTCTATAAATGTTGTAAAATATCTAATTATTAAACTTATTACTATTATTGTTATTTTTATATTTATATATTTCTATTTTATTAAGTAGCGCGTAACACTTAACATCTACAGAAGCTAATCATAACTACTCGGCCATTTCGCTACACTAAAACAAAATCCTCGGGTACAGGAAAGAGAATTTGTTATTGAAAAACGTTGCCGGCATTGTAGTCATATGCGCATCAAAGTAGTTCTGTCCACCAGGTGGCGCTAACAAGAAGAAAGATGTCACTAGAAGTAGATTTCAAATAGAAATAAAACATTCAACCATTATAACTATAGTTTTAATATCCAAACGGTCGAAATCTGGACAGAATCTTCCATCTAGTGCAATGAAAGTTTTTTTTTTCCTTTGCGTACAATGTAACATGAAAGGCTGCAGATTTCCGATTGCGACAGAAGCGCGTGTAAAAATCATTTTCATACAAAAATACAAAAAAAAAAAGAAAAGAAAAACACAGACGATTTTTTGACGTCTTTGTTATTCACGGAATATGACTTGAAACCATTAAGGAAGAGCTGTAACAATTCGAAAATGTTGTTTTTTTCTCGAAAAATCGTTCAGACAGAGAAATGTATTGATTAATTGAAACCAGCCTTTAATGCCAATAATTGGAGATTTCCGGTATGCTTCATTTAATGTCAATGCAAACCTCTTGTTAATAATATTGTTAGATAGGATGGGAAATACTGCAAACAAGGATTTGTGTAAACACTATCAAACCACTATAGACATATTCAGTTGTGCGTGTCATTCATATCAATAAGAGTCTGAATAATTGAAATAATCATCTATACCATACAATCATATTAACCTCTGATTAAGCCAATTCATTGTCAATTGATGCTTCTTTGATCAAAAAGAATATTTTTCTTCAAAGTGTTCTTTGAGATCTTTTTTGTCATTTTGTCCACAATGTATACATAGAGGTTATGTAGCGTTATAGATAAATCAACTAAAATGCTTTTGATTATATTACAGAAGTCGTCATCACAATTTGAATAACCGATATGAAATTTCTGTCTTTGAGATGAGACATATGAACTTGTGTTAGATTTCATGGCATACAGGATAGACAACCAACAAAACTGACGCTTAAAGAATTTACCAAAATGCAATGTGATTGGTGTTGCTGGCGATGTTGGGCATATTTCTCCTTCCAAGGCACCCCATATCATCACTTAGTTTTTTTTATCATAGATCTCACAAACAAGTGATTTCTTTTGTATTATGTTATGTTGTCTAAAAATGTGTATGTATATATATCCTGTTAAACACATTCACATATAATTTATACAGTTCAACGCATAGCAAATAGCAGTAGTTTCGAGATGGGACTGAGTTGGCAAACTAAGGAGAACCTACTATGATACGTGGAGCACGAGAAGTAGATGAGACCGATTTTTAATTGTCTATTATTTTGACTATCTAAAATTGTGTAGCAGTATATGTGCGATAGTCTTAAACACGTGCAATTCAAAATTCCTTTATCAAACAATCAATATAATTTATTTTACAGATAAAAAGCTATTTTAAGTGCTAAAACTCCATCGAAAACAACAAATTTAGAATGAATAATGAAAATGATTTCGGCAATCTGGGACTTTTAATAGAGAGCATTGCTTTTTCACCTTTTTTAAAATTTATTCGTGAAATAATTATCTTGTACAAGAAATCTACCGACTTTTAAAAATCGTTTTAATTATTGAAATAATCAAGCTGTGTCTGATTTCTCTTACTCGTCAATAATAGTGTAGTTCTTCACGACATTAGCTTAAATTATCGCGTACAAGGAAAACACACATACCTTGATTTAACAGTAGTTCCGTAATCAAATTAAAAGCATATTTACGTATACAAAGGAAAAACACAAGATAGCTATATGTTGAATTGAATCGTTAAATGATATGTCACCACTTTGGTGTTAGGAGAACTTATTGTATTTATATACGATGCGAGTCTCTATGACTTTGTTTTTATAATAACTTAAAAGTACATGTATTATATTCGGAATTGAAATTAAATACTTTTTTTTTCGTTTTTATGTTTATTTTGCATTTGGTAAATTAAGCGTTTTAACCTCATCGTGATACAAAAGACAAATAAAGATATGTATTTACAGTGACCTGTAAGACGGTACGTCATTTGTCCATTTGTCAATGAGGACGATTAGAAAGGGTGGGAGATGCATGGCATTCATAAGCTTTCGTCAAGGTTTTTTTTTTTTTTTGTAAGAAGCCTCTGTTTTTTTGTAAAGTTTTCTTCTTCGTGAAGTATTTTTCTGTCTGCAAAATACTATCAAATTCTAATTCAAACAAAACACAATACTCGAAGTTTAGATGGAAAATGTCATTGCATTTATCTTGGTTACCTCCCTAGTCGATTTTCATGCAGGTCGAGACAAGAGCTCTCATGAAGTGTTTTTACAATGTTTTGTATATATTTCATTATCTTTTCTGATTAAGAATGGAACGTAGGTTACAAGTTGATTTAAACAAATTATTATAAACGAATTGCACAGTGTAACATGTCTCCTTCGGAAACTATTATGTATTTAAAAAACACTTAAGATTTACAAACAATACTTTTTGAATGTTTTTAATTTCTGTATGCAAAGCTGGTGACGCTGGATATAGACCAACTGACTCAACGGACGGATATGCAATTTTAGGAAGTTTGGATTAGTTAAAAAGTAAATACGAGTTTGTAATATTTTAAGACAAAAATAATCCTTTTTGAAAAAAAAAACAACATAGTCTAGTAATCAATTATTTGCTGAAAGCCGCAATATCTTTATCACATGCTAAAATGTGATATTTTCAATGTTTTAAAAACATTTTTATTCGAACATTCATAAGCTCTTTTTGTTACAAATATTGATAAAAACAGTTTTATCAAGCTGACAATTTTGAAATTGCTTGATATCGTATATGTTAAATGTAATATTCCTTTACGATCTCTCTTCTGATCTGCGTCGGAGTTAATATCATTCATAATCATTGCATTTTATTTAGATCGATATTATTAAGACCTTCTCAAATATAAATATCGACTGAAAATTACAATGAATTTTCATTTAAACACCTGATTCGTACACATGTAGAAACTATTACAAATGTTGACAAATGAGGCATTGGGTAGTAGAATTCGATAATAATGACCTTTTTGTATAGTTTGTGGCTGTTACTAATGGGAAAATTATCAGAGGTATCTAAAGAATTTCATGAAAAAAAATAAAATTAAATTAAAACTAAAGCATATTTCTGGTTCAGGTTTAAACACTGTCAAAGATAAACATCGAAAGTATATTTTCAGACAAAATAACAAAGTTGTTGTGGCTAGCCTAATAATAAACCAGCCTTGAGTCATTTAAGCACAGAAACATATAACAATTACCAGGCCACATTTCTTTTTATGCTAAGTTCTACCGAAACTTCCTTTTATTACTGGTTTTCCGTAAAGAACTTATAGTTGCATTTCGAGACCAGACAAATTCATCTCTAAGTTAAAAGACCCATGCCAAACATATATGAATAAAAATCTTTGAAGATTTTTCCAATTTACTGAAAAGATAAAGATTTTGAAAGTAAACAAAAGTTCTGAACTAATATGACGGAGACAAAATTATATATGTATTTATGTTTCTGTTAAGTTTCTTCAAACTCAAGGTCCATAGAAGACACACAAAAACAGACAAGTTGAAGATACTGAATAACATGCAAATACAATCAAGAAGAACCGAATAAAATAAGTAAGTCTTAATCTTTGTATTTGGCAGTTGATTTGTTTACAAGAAAATGTAGCATACGACCAACGGTTATCTTTGTACATACATCGTCATCTTCACATCTATATTTGATATTGATATATGTAACATATTTCAAACATAACATTGTAAAATGTCTGTTGTAACTATCATCTTTAATGACAATTTGATGGGTTTTATTAATCAAACAATCCTCAGCCTTTCACAGTAGGATATGTCATTTATACAATGATTGTTCAAGTGTGAAAACTTGATGACATTTTCGATATCACGAATTACCGTTACTTGTAAAAACATATATCTTCTGATCAATCACAAAAATAACTGTACTGGAAATTGGACGCCCCTTTTATATGTCTTTGATGGTACAAGACTATTTAACGATTACTGGCAAATCTTTCAATGATTATAATTAAATTCAATATATGTTGGGTCACATATTGTTATCGGTACTGTTATATTTACAAATAATGATGTTGGTACTAATACACTTTTTTTCGGTGTGTTCGATGTTGTTAGTGTCGACTTTAATTACATTTTATTAAATCTGGTCTGTGCTCTAACATTTCGTGAACAATTTGCCGGTACTGTTTCACTATACTATATCATACTGTAACACTTAAAAGACCAGTTCTCATACTTTTCTACTTTCATCTGCTTGTTGTCAGTATTTTGTTGACACTATTTGTAACAGTTTTTATACTATTCTACTTGTACTAAGTGTTGTTAGTACTGTTACACTAAAAGAACTAGTATTATTACTATGAAATTTCTAATAGCTGATGTTAGAAGAGTTACGCTTATTGTCGTTTATTCCAGTTTTATTATATCTCTTGTATCTGTTGTCCGTATAGATAAACTTATTGTTGTCGGTCCCAGTGTTATTATAAATGTACTTTCAATAGCTGTTATCAGTACATTTACACTTATTGTTGCCGTTCCCAATATCATCATACTTGTAGCAGCTACATAGGTACAGGTACACTAAATACTGTCAGTTCCAGCATTATCTTACTTTAAGTAGCTATATCGGGACTGTAACTCCTATTTTTGTAGGTTCCAGTATTATTCTACTTTAAGCAGCTATATAGGTACATTTATGCATAATATTGTCAGTGCCAGTATTATCCTACTTTCAGCAGCTATATCGGCACAGTTACGCTTATTGCTGTCAGTTCAAGTATTATCTTACTCTAGCAGCTATGTCGGTACAGGTACCCTTATTGTTGTAGGTTCCAGTATTATCATACTCTTGTTGCTATATCGGCACATGTACGGATATTGTCGTCAGCACAAGTATTATCTTATTGTAACCAGCTGTATAGGGACAGTTAAACTTATTATTGTATAGTATCATCATACTTTAAGCAGCTATGTAGGTACAGTTACAACAATTGTTGTAGGTTCCAGTATTACAATTTTCTAAATTGTTATATCGGTACAGTTACACTTATTATTGTCAGTTCCAGTACAATCTTACTCTAAGCAGCTGTATCGGGACAGTTACACTTATTGTTGTCGGTTCCAGTATTATCTTACTTTAAGCAGCTACATCGGTATAGTTACACCTATTGTTGTCGTTCATATAAGTAATATGAGGAACGTAAAACCTTAAACGCTACCGAAGAAACATATGAATTCAAACACACCAAATCCTTTAATAATTTTTGTTAGCCTTGTTATTATTAACTTTCAAATTGGAAAAATGTGTCATCAAAAGCGGTTTTTGTTGTCCTTACGTATTCTCCTATTGTCATGGTCTGAAATATATAATGGCCGAAATGTCAAGCTTTTGTACGGAACTGTGGTCTGAAGTGTCTTAGGGTCGAATTGTCCGGTATTGATAACGTCATTTTTGTAAACATTTGGGTGCTATGATATGACCATCGCTATCTTAGATCAAGCTCAGAATCGATTTGTATTGAATCATCGAAGCTAGTTTGTGTTTCCTAGACTGGTGTGGTCCTCAATCATATCTATAGAGTATACAAAAATGAAGCTGCCATAATACTGTGTTTAAGCCCCCGATTTTACATGCACAAACCGGATATTGATGCTTTTTCTGCCCATAAGTATGCAGGACCCTGTGATAATACAGCCATTTACGCTTCCTACGGGAGTGTATTATCATAGTTTATGTAGCCATGTCTGTACAGTTACACCTATTGTTTTTTTATACTCTTGCTATATCTTTACAGTTACATTTATTGTAGTCAGTTCAGAAGTATTATCATACTTTAAGCAGTAATGGCGGTACACTTACACTTATTAATGTAGGTTACAGTATTATCTTACTTTTAGCAATTATGTCAGTACAATTACACTTATTGTTGTCAGTTCAAGTATTATCTTACTTTTAACATCTTATCGGTACAGTTACACGTATTGTTTTAGGTTCCAATATTATCCTAATTTTTGCAGTTTTGTCGGTAAAGTTACCCTTATTTTTGTAGTACCAGTATTATCATAATCTTAGTTGCTATATCGGTACAGTAACACTTATTGTTGTCATTTCAATTATGATCTAAGTTTAACATCTCTGTCGGTACAGTTACACTTTTTATTGCCAGTTCAAGTATTATCCTACTTCAAATGCTATATCGGTGGAATTACACCTACTGTTGTCAGTTCAAGTTTTATTTTACTTTAAGTAGCTATATCGGTACAGATGTATTTATTGTTGTTCTTAAACCATTTTACTTCTTATAGGCGCGTCGGTATAGTTATACTTATTGTTAGAAATTACAGTTTAATTTTGTCGGTTATGTTTGTCGACACCCTCGCTATTATTCAAGTGCAGTATACAATATTGAAAACAAGTTTATTTTGTCGCCTGATTGCAGTCGACATTTTGTGCTTTAACACCTTATATAGTCGACTCTAAATTCTTCTTTTGTTTATGGTTTGGTTTGCCTCATTATACTTACTGATGATCCAAAATGATTTTTATTATGAGTTTTTTTTCTTCATGGTCACGGATTATTACACTCTCTTTCATCCTTAAAGTTTTCCTCTTTATCTATAACTCTATATTTCACATTTAATTTGTCGTTTACTGAAGCATATTGTTTACGTTTGCCTTTGCCTTCTGTATGAAACATCGTTTGATGAATACATAACAAAGTAAATTTCCAAATGTTGTAGCTAGTTTTAATTAGAACGTTTTGTTGATCATATTTATATCAATAAAGAAGTAATGTTAGCTATTTCCATATGTCTATCAGCAGGATTTGCAATAAATTACAATGTGTTTCAATACGTCTAGGACTGCGACCTTGGGACAAATTTCATTCATAGTTGTCAAAACTTTTATTATATTGAATAACCCTTACAATTTCCCTAACAGCTACTGTTGATATTGATTGCTGGTATTCTTTGTTCGGGCCAATATTAGAAAAAGACACTTTATTGGTGATCGGTTAAATAACGTGTTCAGTGTCTGACAGTCATTTCTGTCTAATCACAGAGCAGGATACTTTATAACTTCATTTTTTCCTGAGGTCCGGCTATTCAGTAATTACCTATTAACACCAGAGCTCGCAGCGGATATTAACAAACTGTATTCAGTTTGTAGCGCCTATCGAATACTTTAACATAATTTCCCCTGTTGACAGAGAGTACAGGACGTGATGATGTAAAATGTCTTTCTATTGGCTAACAAGTTCTTAAAGGAACTTTATGAAGTTATTCTTAATTGCAAGAAGTTGCTTTACAATGTTAAAGTGCTCAATCGTACATAAGACAATTCTTATAGAAGTGATGAGGAACCGATGAATGAAAGTACGTTGAAGATTACGGTGAATAATTGATTGTTAATGACATTGTGTCGTGATGTGAGGCATTAAGGGATATTCCATTCAAATTGACTTCTCCGTTTCGATTATAATGAGTTAAGAAGTGACATAGTATATTCCCAGTGTAATGTACAATCTCTCGTAGGACTGTTTGACTGCTATTTTTTTTCTATTCATATGTTAGAATAAGTGCGAATTTCATGTTTGCTAACAAATCTTGTTAAAGAGACTTTGTAGGCAGTAACTGGGTACAGTATTTGCGATGGATTCAAATACCACGGACTTGCATTTCTGTATGGCAATTAACTACCCAGCAGGTTTCTGGATTTACGGAGTAATTATTCCTATTATATCTGCATTTACATTAGTGTTTAATATGTTGGTCATTGTTGTGTTTCTAAAACGAAAAATGCGATCACCGACTTCAGCACTTCTTATAGGCTTGGCCGTTTCTGATATTCTGGCATCAAATATCATCAATATTTCATTTGTGTATGTTCACGGATTTTTAGACGTGACAAAACCGTTACCATATCCAATGTGCATAATTTACAATGTTACTGCCACGTTGGCACCAACGTTCCATACAACATCCGTTTGGATAACAACAGCTTTAGGAATACAAAGATTCATCATCGTCGCTTTCCCGATGTCAGGACCCAGATTTTGTTCAATAAAGACGAGTTCAACAATCATTATATGCACGTACGTTCTATCTTTTCTTATGTACATTCCATCTTTTATAGATAGATATTATGACAAAGTTTCAATTATTGACGACAACGGAAATGAACTTATAGTTTGTAATTGTACCAAAATCGAAGGTCATGATCCTAATGAACAAATTCAAAATGTCCTTAGGAGTATTTTCGGACAACTGTTACCTTGCGGAATACTCTCAATTACAACAATATTGCTGTTTCGAAAGTTAAAAGTTGAAACAAAGAGAATACTTCATTTACATAAACATGAGAGCAATGAAACGGAACGTCGAGATTTTCGACAAATTCGCAGAACGTCACAAATGATAATTGTTCTTGTTTCAATTTTTTTATTCGTGGAAATTCCGAACGGGATCGTGTTTGCATTATTTGTTTTTTACCCTGAAATTCTCATGTCTTATGCTGAACAAATAACGTACCTTTCCGTTGTCTTAAACCTGTTAGTCTTTGTTATATATTTGATTAACTTTTGGATTTATGTTACGTTGAGTCGTCAATTTCGACGTGAACTCAAGTTACTATGTTCTCGTCGCACGTGTGGATATCGGGAGAAAATTACCCACATAGGAATGTCGACAACCTTTACAACCCTACCAATGAAATAAGACTGCAACAACGAATGTTGAATAAGAAATGTAATATATATCAATTCGTTTATTTCCTTGTAAAATTGGTGTAGTTTAATATATTGTGTAATTAACGAAACATCCAAAACATTCAATTAAAACATGGAATGCATGGTGCATCAACTTTTCTATCTTAATTATTTTGATAACTCTTAAAAATTAGTCATATCAATATTTGCATCATAAAGAACATGAGTAAAACAGTTGCTTACATCTCATCAATGAACAAAAAGCCAAAATAAAGAAAGAAGGATAGAAGGTCTTCAAAGCAGTTTCTTCTTGTCTTCTTTTATAAAAATAAGAACATATTATCAATCAATGATAAAAAAGACATGTGTTTAAGATTAAGATCAGATGCTATTTGAATTGTACTGCACATTTGGATACCACACGATTCAAATTATATGGTTTAACTGTTTGCAATTTTTGCAATTTCAATTAAGAGTGAAATCCTATTAAAGTTTTATCATCTTCATTGAATATCATGCATGACGTACTACAAAACTAAGATAAAAGTTTTAACATATTACAAATCTGTACTCTTATACACATGTATTACAAACCAAGATGCCGAATTTCGGAGAAAAATAATTCGATTTAAAAGAAGTTTACCTTGAGTTACATATTGCATGTAATGTTAAAAAAATGCAGCAAATGGCAGATTGTTTTTAGAATAAAGTTATGCATTGCGTATAAATGGTTATTTAATGTCCCTTTAAATGTTAAATTGTTGTGAATCAAATGAACTCACTGAAAGTTTCCCTGTATTTATATTTTACAAACAGTATACATCTACATGGATAATTATTCATTATTCATCTATTGCCTCTATGCTGCAGATGGATAGTGAATGGATATTGTATTGTAATGATATTGATTTGATACATAATTTAGAGAAAACATAAATGTAGTACAAAATGTACTCAAAGGCAAGTACAGCATTTCTGCACTTGAAACCTTGAATCAAGTATAGAACGTATAAAAAAACTGACAACTTTATCCTTAAACACGATTGTATGTAGTATTGTTAGACTTCGTTACTCTATTGTAAACAAATATCGTCTAAATAAGAGAGAAAAACAAATATCTTATGTCTTTTATGGCTTATAGACATAACATGTGAAAGTTAGGTTGAACACTTCCTGTAAAGTTAAACATACAATTACAAATATTTTAGAAATTATAATGCATCATTTCGAAAAAGCAAAGAGGATAGTTTAGAAAGCAAGGTTTTTTGTTGGATATTGACGGGAAATATCATACATTATATGTTCTTTGTTAATAACGATATGTGGTTATTAAATATCACTTATGATAGCATCATTTCGATACGAATACAGGAGACACAGTACATGTGGTTATTTTATTTCATTCTGTTTTGTCAGGAGGAATTAAAGTTTATTCATAATCACATGTCAAAGCTATTTCACATCTGACTGAAATTCAAACAATGACTAATTTATAGTTTGCTACTCTGAGCAGATGTTGTTAACATAATATTTACGTATATGAGAACTGTTATTTTATTGCTATACAGCTAAGTTTGAAAAAAATAATGTGTATGGTAGGTGTTACATATAGTAATATTGAATAATCATTTATTTGAAATTGATTAATTCATCATTTGTTTTGTGTTCTTATCCTATTTTGTTTTTGCTGAAATTTATTCAAATTTGACGGTATTTCTTTACTTTGTTTTCTTTCATTAATGTTTAACCACTGTTTACATTAGCTGAAATATATGGCAACTCTGCCAGTATGTAAACTTGGAAATTTTCGCGATTTGTGCTATAGATCTGTTTTCGTTTTAAATCGCGATCTTTCATCAAATTTTTACTGTATAATATTCCTCGAAGAAAATACTCGCGACAGTTTTATTATTTAGCGTTACGGATTTTGGCATGAAAATAGCGAAAATAAACTGTCGCAAAAATTTCATGGTTTACAGTAAATAACAGTGTTGAAGGAGTCTGGAAAAGTGGATACATTTAATGGACGAATATTTTAAGTAAAAATTCGGGAAATATTTGACATATTCTGTATGACAAGATTTATTCCTTTCTCAACCTTAAAAATAACCCTCTTTCTATAAAAAAAGAATGCAAAGTTTGAATTACGGATGTTTAAAGTATTGTCAAATATATCAACTTGAAAAAAAATCCTACATTAATTTCTTTTTTACGTGACTTGTATTTAAAACATTTATTGAATTTTGAAATTTATTCAATATTATGTAATCTTCACTTTTAAATCCCAACTGTTATGTGAGCCTGTGTACTTAATAATGAATAGTGTTTAGGAAAATAACAAATGAACATGTTTTATTTGATTTAAAGCTGCCCAATAAAAAATATAAAGATGTGTTTCATATAGATACAATGTATGACTGACTATATAGGTTAAGACTTATGAATTAACAGCAACGAATGAGACTTTTCATTCCCTTAGGTGTTATAATAGGTCTTAAAAAATACGAATTAAGTCAGTCGAATGGAAACGTATCGAAATTTATTAGTAATTTAAATAGACCTACCAATCAACCGACCAAATGCACTTTTTGTAGTGCTGTAACAATGTATCAACAAATTATTCATATATTTCTATATAAAATGTATGAAATAAAACTACCTTTCAGTGGCGCGACTAGAGGAGGTGACGGGGGATGGCACCCCCATTTATTTGAAAAGGTTTAATTTTCATATGTTAAATTAACAAAAAAAAAAAAAAAAATGGCAAATGATGTCCGAACACCCCCTTTTTCGGATAAATCACGTCCGGCACCTCTGTTGTTCAAAGTGTCTGATACCACCCCTGACCTTTAGTTTTCTGATAGTGATATAATTACGGTTTTTCGTCAGGTGTATAAGTCAAAGAGATAAAAAAGTGACAATAGCATTGTGTATTATTATACCACAGGAATACAACACTAAACGAAATATGAATTACAATGAATAAATATTGAAACTAAAAAAAAAAAAAAAACAAACAAAATCAACAAATAACAAAAGCAAAAACATAAACAAAACAAAACAAAAACATAAATAAAATAAAATGACTGAAATTTAATGAATTTGTAGTACTTTACACCAAAAGTTGTAGGTGTAAAATTAGTCGTAAGTAAAAGAATTATTGAAAGATTGAAAGAATTATGACGTCATAACTTACTACTAATTTTACACTTTTTGTGTAAGGACTGCAGATTCATCTTTTTACTTCCTGATATTTGATTGAATTTAGATGACAGAGATGAATACATTGTTCGATGGCTCCCATTTTTTTTCAAATGAAATCCTATTTTTATGTTAAGCTCCTTGTAAACATTCCTACGGATATCAAGTTTTGTTTATTGGCCTTTAATGCCCGTAAGCTATACAACTACAAATTATGGTCATGCGGTATTTTTGTTGGGCCATTTTCTAATTCAGACATGAAAATCAAACAAATAAGCAAAAGCAAAAATAAAAAAAAAACAAACAAAAATGCATATATTTATAATTATAAAGAAATATTCAATTTAATGTCCACATGTCTTTACCCGGTGGCAACAGGGTATTTCAATTACTCAAGTTAAATTGAGAAGACTTATGTGAACACCGTCAGAAGCCTTCCGAAAGTCATTAAAGAGTAATCAAGGGAACCAAGGTTATAGCGGTAATCAAAAATGTAATCCTGGGACAAAGACCAGACATGGAAAACAGACATACACAACAAAGAACATAAAGTAACTAAAAGCATACATACAAAGTAAAAAAAGCCAATGAGCAACTAGGACTCCACTAAAAACTGGGAGCATGGACCAGGTGCAACGGTAGGGTAAGCGTCCTCTGCTTTTCTAGACACACCCGTCGAGTTGCTCATAAAAAGTCAAGTCCGGGATAAACAAACGAGGAAAGGTAAACTATGACCCGTTGAATAAATCAGTTTTCATGGTGCAGATGGATACACCATAACGACTCACGAGTTCAT
Organism: Perna viridis; assembly: GCA_037379345.1. Taxonomy (NCBI): domain Eukaryota; kingdom Metazoa; phylum Mollusca; class Bivalvia; order Mytilida; family Mytilidae; genus Perna; species Perna viridis. The sequence goes on along the minus strand of CM074515.1, from coordinate 11,923,280 downwards.
GATGACGACCATAAAAATTTTGTAGTGATGACTTCTATTTTGTGGCAACATAATCCTGTTCCAGAAGCCTATTTGTTAGAGTTGTAGCGCGATACAAAAAGTCTGCGTAGTTTCGGCAAGTTCTGTCATAACGTATGATAATAAGTAAGTGTAATATGAACACTTCATACGCAGGTGCTGAAGGGATGTTGCCACAGATGAAAGGGAAGTTGACAATTCTGAATGAAAAGTCATAAAATTGATATTAGTATTACAAAACAATGTTTTCATTTGAAAGCCTCCATAGTTTTGAGATGTTCTGCCATTACTATATATATACAGTTTGAATTAAGACATATTTATATACTTAGTAATTGTTATACTCTTATTTTAACTAATCTTAAATCTTCATAAAAAAGTGAATTTGTGATTGATGTATTTGAGATATATTTATTGACTGTTTTAGAATGGTCTTATTTTATTCTGTTGTTACCAAATTAAGTACACATGTTTATGACAGAATGACTTTTGGCAATGAACAGCTTGTTTTCTTTTATCAATGCTAAACCACTATTCATGTTTGTTTAAATACTGGGCCATTTGTATTTATATTTTTATTTTAGCACACCACTAAGTTATTGATTACATCAAAATTATGAAGAAAAATGAAAAGTTTTGGGTCTCATTATTTTGGTAGAGACAAAAACCTGTTTTCCTTTGAAAATCTAAGTTTGACATACACATGTAACTTGGAAATTGTTAACCAAAACTGTTGATTGTCTTTTACAGATATCTTTGCGTAAGGTATTTTTCATATGCAGCACATGAGAATATTAAAAATTACTCTTACAAGGCATTATTTTAATCTGATATTCAAAATTCATGGCTTTTGTTCACTTTGAACATGTGCTAAATTTCTAAAGTGCACAAAAACGCATTTTTTATATACAAAACAGACTGAAACCTATCATATATTTTGTAAATTTCAATATTTTTTTTCAGTAGTTTAGATAACAAGATAGTTTCACTTTAAAACACGAATAACAAAGCCAATATTTTGCATCATGAAATAAAAAAGTTACAAAAACAGAATGTTCGATGTGTCTATTAAAGGGAATAACACATTTACCCAACTAATAAAATCTAGGCAGTAGTCAAAAGAAATAGTCTAAAGGGAAATGGCAACATGTAAAAAAGTTGGAAAACCATTGCAATGGATCTGACTTAGTACAGGCATTTCAAAATGAAAGGTCTGTCAAACTTTGTTTTAACAGCGCACTAAATCTCCCGTTTCCATTACTGTTTATTATTTCCGGTATATTTCAACATAAATGGGAAACATCAAATTGTACATAGTAACCAGTCAAAATCGGTGGAACATGTAGTCAGAACAGCGCAAAAGATATAAACAAATAAATGGGTGATGTTATAAAGAATATGAATAAGTTCTATTCAGTTGTTTCGGAGAAAATTCGGACGCACGGAAGGGACTCTTTAGGTTACAGACCACCAATTCAACCAATGAGCATTTGGAACGTACGCAAAAATAGTCCTACGCAGAAATTACCCCTGTTCCTCATAGTGCTGTGAAAAAATTTCTCATCTCATTTAAAAATTTAAACAGATTCTGAAAGGAAAAACATTTCTGTACATTTTATAGGTGCATTTTGCTTCTTGTGATGTGAAGCCTAATCTCCATAATGATTTCTAAATATACCCCTATCTTGTGAAAACACATGGCATTTCCCATGCTTTTTATAGACACTTCACTTCCGGTGACCAGTACTGCACTGCAAGTCTGCTAACCCTACATGCCATTTTGAGGATTGTGAGCTGACATATCTAGAATCATACTAATATATAGTCCTCTGCAGGTTAAAGTTAAGGTAAAGTCCAGATAAGCCATTGAATATTGTGAAATTAGCATAGAAGCCTATGGGAAGTGGAATTAGTGGTTTCTAGCGTTAAAGCTATATACATCCTGCAATTCAATTTGGGGCTGTATAAATGTTATTCGATTCCGTGTCAACATATTCACTTCATTTTGTGGCAAATTGTCCTCCGCAAAAAGGACTATCTTAGTGATGTCATCATACTTAATTCATTTGCACCATCACCCTTTAGTTTTATAAACATTAATTACGGCTTCAGCGTTCCAAATATAATTGGCACGAATCCGTATCAAGTAGTTATAATATTTACAGGTACTTGATCAATTCCATTTTAGACGGTTCTTAAAATACAACAATCAAGACTAGACTTCTAAATGATATATTTTATATTTAAAGAATAGATAAATGTCTTAATTTGAAATAAAACCTACATTTTTTTAATGCCCGACGATGCCTTACATTCAAACATAATTGCGCTACAGAAATTAGTTTTACATATGAATCAATTTTGATATGATTGACATTATCATTTGAAAAGCATATGCGTTAATGGTGTGATTTGAATATGTAGACTATAACGTCATAAGCATTACATGCTTATTATGTGTGGACATTTTGGATGTGTAGATTTACTTTTTTTTACAAAGTCCTCTTATTTGATAATGTATTAAAGTTGCACAAAATGATAAGAATTTACAATGTGTTTAAAAAATGATATATTTTTCTCAACGATTTTTCTTACTTGTCTCAAATAAGTAAGGGTAATTGTGTTATGTGTCTCATTCATTGAAATCTAAATTAAAATATGAAATTTTGTAGAAAATCTATCTGAAAGTGAACAGTTCGTTAGAAGCTTGAAACAGCCATCCCTATAACATAATTTCTAATGATTCCAGTCAAAACTACAAGTTGACCCTCAATCTAAACGTTATTTAGTTTTTGATTATTTAAATCGCGGACTGCGGAAAATTCGACGTTAATGACGTCACAGTGCCAAATTAGTATGTACAAAATAAGCCATAGTGTCAGTGGAAACCAACCAATCGGAAATTTTACGACAAATCAGAACGAAATCAAATTATAGAAAAGGGGAACAATATAGCACCTGGAACTGTATATAAATAACTGGGAATTATTTAGAACAAATAATAACACTTGGCGACTAATGAAGGGTTATATACATTACGCATATTAAAAATCTTCAGTGAAGAATTTTCTTATTTTATTTTATTGTTTAGCTGTTACAGTAATGACTAACAGCTTAAAGACATGGCGACAGATCAAAATAGTATATATAACATACAATAAAACGTCTGGTTGAAGTGCTGTTCACTAATTTGATAACTAAAAGATTGTTTGGTTGAATCTTTGCAACGATAACATGCATAAACCTTTGATGACTTTCACTTTAACTTATCGTTAAAATCGATTGTTATAATAATTAGACACTGTAATGAAAAACGAATCGTCTGGAATTATGTATTGCCAAAATTATAATAATGATAATAATTATACTGCAATGAAAAAGTCAAATAACACCCAATGCAGACGAGACTAATCAAAAAAAAAAAATTCTTTTTACAAATATTCTCATTCCTGCCTTTAATTCACTATTACAGATTTAATAGTCCTTAAAGCAAAGTTAATAATACATATAAACTTATCTTTTAAAAAAATCACGTTACAATTTACCCACAGCAGGTTATCCAACTAGATAATCATCGTTTAAATGAATCAAGATTCTAGGGGAAATCAAAAGAATGTAATCCAGGGAAAAAGACCAGATATTGAAAACAGACACACACAACAAAGAACATAAAATAACTAAAATAACACATACAAAGTAACAAAAGTAAATGAACAACTCGGACTCCACTAAAACTTGGAGCATGGACCAGGCATACCGATAGGTTAAGCGTCCTTTTCCAGAAACACCCACCGGATGAATACCACATAAAAATGTTGCATTCACTAAATCAGTTATAGTATTACCAATAAAAGTAGGTTTGAAAGCCCTTCAGATGTAGTAGCACAAATACTTGTTATAATTGGTTTATACAAACAATACATACAAAATTTACTCCTTGTATATTTTTTCGATTCTAGATAAAACATAATCGCAATAGAAGTAACTCTTCCCCATGCCTTTTACATGTATTTGTAACTATTTCCACACAAAACATTAATTACTTTCAAATCACTATAATAGAGAAAAAGAATACAAGTTTGCAAAGTCCTTTAATTTCAACTTACGTTATAAAGTTAACGTTTAATCATTAAATATTACTGGATTTGGTAACTGCCTTCATCTCATCAACCCAAAAGACTGTGATATTAAACACATTGAGGTTCATCTCAATTTTCAAATTTACAAAAGAAAAACGGTTTTTAGCAATGAATACCATTACGCCGATTTTCTAGATTGAGCTAAGATATGAAACATAACTATTGGAACAAATAGTTGTTAGATATAGATATAAGCTATCATTTTAAAAACTGAATAGACGATATTATGACCTGACCAATATGATGTGTCCTTTTTCAATATTGTCAACGACTTATAACCTTCTACCAACCTGACATTCAACGAGCTAAACGGATACTGTTAGCCCAAGCATTTGAGTGAAAACTTTTGTGTTTGTTGGATTCATGTCGTTGTATTTTTGAGTGTTTTATTTTAGTTTATTGGTGACATGTTTTGTTTTATACGTTGCGGTTTTCTGACATGTTTTCCAAAATGAAGCATTGTGTCTTTTCCCTACCCAAACGCAAATGTACATTTATTTACATTGATTTGTTGTCCTGTAGACAGCTTAAGGTCACCTTGATATACATATGTTACGGTATGAAACATCTGTTATATATTTTTCTTTATAATTGTGTGGTCACAGTGGATGACTTATTTTCATTAAAATACCAAATAAACGTATACCAGAGAGATACAGTATGACCGCATAATGTGTTCTATCTATGTAGACCTAGGGGGAAGTAAGATCAAACGATTTGATATATACAATGTACAACTTCTTGTTTTGAATAAAAAGTATTATTTCTGGACACTGAACTATTTCGTTTGATTAACTGATTTGTGTGCTTATGCAGAAAGTAGTAGCAGATGTTTTTTGTTTGCAATATCATTCTTTATTACATACATCAAGTATTACTATACTCCACTAAAAAGACATTCGGTAAATAAAGTTTTCAGCTGTATATCTATGGTAGAGTGTAGACTAGTTTTTAGGATCTAGTTTGAGTGAACGAAAATGATTACAACACATTAATGAAGCATATTCTTATCACGATTTCCACCGAATTTCTGTGTGGAGACTCTGAACCATAAAGAAGTTTATCATTTATTATATACATAGGGTTGCAAATATGAGTAAAGAAGTATTATTTAATCTTTTTGACGATGTGATGCCATACGAGTATTATGGTTAGAACTTTTATCTTTTTTTAATATTTGACACCAGAAAGCTCTATATGTCACATGTTAGTGAAGGAAAAATAGAAGTGGTTTCCAAAAATGATGGTACACATAGAAATAAATCTATAGTTCTTGGGGAGAGATTCCTATAATTCGTAAAAAAACCATTCAAAATCATCTTCCTAATATGCAGAACAAAATGTTTTAAAAAATGCTGGAGTTTTTTGATCGACAACATATTGGTCCAGTGTGAATGCCGCGTTTTTCAACAAACGGTCGGCATTACGATGGGAACAAATTGTGTTCCCCTACTTGCTGACCTGTTACTTCACTCTTATGAGGCTGACTTTATAGCTGATCTGATCTGTTAGAAAGGATATCGTTTAGCTAGATCCTTTAATCTCGATTTCCGCTATATAGATAACGTATTATCTTAAAACAATCCTTGTTTCGGGGATTTGATACATTGCATCTTCCCCAACGAACTTGAGATAAAGGATACTACAGACACTGTGAAGTCAGCCTCATATCTTGACCTACACTTGGAGATTGATGGTAAAGGAAAACTATTGACCAAACTTTACGACAAACGTGATGACTTTTCATTCAGAATTGTCAACTTTCCTTTCATCTGTGGCAACATCCCTTCAGCACCTGCGTATGGAGTTTTCATCACAACTCATACGCTATGCAAGAGCTTGCCGTAACTACGCATACTGCGTGTAATTCCTCACTTTCTTTTTTCTTTTTTTTTGTAAACGTACATCTTTACAGATTACAGTAATTTTGTGTAATGTCCATTTTTATTTCTTGGTGTATAAAGTACATAAATTACTTTCTTTTTTTTATCTTCCAGATGAATGATGGTTTCTACCAATTTAAAAAAAAGAACAGGTTTTCCAGCAAAAATCACGTTTAGTTTCTATTAAAAAATTAATGGACGATTTCACAAATATGACGAAATCAGATCGTATAACATTTACAATTTACACATAAACACTTGCTTTCTGTATTTGAAAATTATTTCGGAAACTGGATTTCTATTTTCATTTAACTTTGGAATCCCGTTTCGAAATGCAATTACAAGCTTGAAAGAAGTATCTAGAAATATGGTGCTATCTAAAATAAACAAAGTTGTCTGCAAATGCTATGAATAGGTAGTAAAAATAATGAATATCTTTCAGAAAATTGAATGTTGTTTGCATGAAATGTTAAATAATTATTTGTGCATTTTAATTTAGAAATTAAATAAAGTTTATTATCTTTCATCCCATTACTTTGTTTAATACTATTTATTTATAATAGCCATTCATTAAGACATCTGTCTGGTTTAATATCTGAGTAAAACTAATATTTGCCTGATAGAAAGATAGTTTTCTTGATATGAGTTTCAGTTTCCTTAGTGAAACTTTATAACTTTCTGAAAATAAAAAAAAAAGCTTTCATTGATTTAGTGAAGCATTGTTTGATCTTTGTCAAAATGTCCGACAGTACTATTCAAAGTTAAAGTTTATGACTTGATACATTGAACTATGTGTTCACATTTTTACAAGAAAGCATAATTTCATTAAGCTGACCATTTTTATCCAGGTGGGGTTATTCACCATATCCACTCTCGTTATTTAAACTTTCATAAATCATAGAAAAACTAATACAATCAGAATTCTATTTTTTTATACGGGTTTTAACAACAGCAACGGCGGAACAGCGAAGATACACGTATGGACATCCATGCTTTCCCCAAATTTGTAAAAACGCAACATATTCCCTTCTGTTTAAATGTAAAAAAAAGAAAAGAAAAACTCGAAAACTATCAAAAAACATGAAATATGTTTACTGAAGCGTAATCTTAACCTATGTTTTTTCATTTATTTGATTTAAGGAAGTGGGGAATTTTCTTCGTGAGGACAGTCACTTTTTTGTTACTTTCGGGACATGACATTTTTATCGTTAGTATAAGGGGGAACCTTAAGGAAAATTAAGATGGTACATGCAATAACCTTAGAACTCACAATCTTTCGCAGTTCTCGCCAAAAATAATCATATGATATGCTGTATGTGTGCTTAACAGCAAATATATTTGATGTTGGTGATATCAATTTACCATAGCGTCTTTTGACAAAGGAAATTGTCACTCAAGTGTTAATTATATTTTTTTTCTTCTAAAAATTACGTTGTCGGAAATGTTAGCTGTGTCAACAACTTCAATTTATGTTAGAATGAATAAAAAAACCCAAATTTTATAATACAACATGTACTATTGTGGTGTGCATATCTATGTTTCGTTCATTCTATGTTAAATTTCAAAGCAATAAATATCATAACAATTCCAACAACTGTTGTTTTCATTAATAATTCATGAGAAGATCACAAAATGATCATAAACTGAACTAAATATTGTAAATCTTTAATGTTTTAGCTAAGTTTTATCATAGAAAAAAATAAAATTAAAGAAAATCTGTATGTGTCAATTAGCATAAATGCATAACTGCGAACTAGACACAAAAGAAAATCAATATGAGGATGGTTCACAATCACAAAACAATGAGTTGTAATGTTTTAGTTCAATATTTTTACACCTGGCACATCGGTATTAATATTCTTGTTATTGTATTAGTATTTATCGTATTGAAATGAGTAAACATCGTTCTCTTTATAAATCTTAAACTGTGACTTTGCACTTGTGACTTTTAAACGTATTTTTATTGATCGATATGTGTACCAATACGTTCCTAATTATTTTGTATGTGCTTGTTTAAATGCATATGTTATCTGTAACTTTATAGACAATATCTTTTTTTTATTTCAGTCTCAATTATTGTACCAGTTTATACTACATGAACGGGGTTAGGAGATGTCTGGAGTTGTTGGCATCTAACTCAACCATATCTAAGAAATTATTACAAAAATCTTTGATGATATCTGCAGAGATTAGCACATTATCGGTTTTACATGTTATTCTCGCTGTGTTTTATTACTAATGATTACTTTATCTTACCATTTTTGTTTTAGTTGTACTAATTACAATTTAATATTTGTTGATATATCATATATTATATATTTGTGTATTGATTGTTAATTCTAATATAACACAACATCAAGGACAAAATATGTTAACGATAACTGCATATGCTGTAAATATATGATAAACAAACAAGAACAATAAAAACCAAAAAAAAAAAAAAAAAAAAAAAAAGAAAAAGAAAAAAAGAAACAACAAAAAACAGAACAAAAATAAATAAATAAAAAATTAAATAAAATAAATTACAAAAATAAGTTTCTTCGTTTAATCAGGTAAACATACCAGGAACAAATAACTAAATTAAATGTAATCTTTCGGGTACTAAAATTTGTATTTTCAACAAATCACACGTTATGGGCGAATTATTGTCTTTTGCTAAAACGACTGTTAATGTGCATAAACTAGCACAATGCACATTTTTTGAAAGTATCCAAAAATAATGATTCCGTTTTGGAATTATTGATTACCAAGTACTGTGATAACTAAAGTAGTAATAGATGGAGAGAATAATCGTTAACCACAAGACCACGATAATAGCTGAGAACAATGACCACGGACAAGGCACCACAAAAAGACAACTTAATCAGACAATTATTGTCAGAAAATCATTTATTATCAGTATAACTAATTTGTTGCTACAAAAGTCAATGACAGATAAATGGATATGAATTGGCAAGTGGCTAAGTGAACTAAGTCAGTACAACATTATTAGTACGGTTCTAAAAGCTCCACCACCATAAAGCAGAAGCACAAATTAATGTACTGAATAACAATGGTGTATGAATAAGTTACTCTTGAATGGAAACAAACTGAGAAAACAAAGAGGAAAGTGTCTAGAGTACTGAATGTACGAAGAACAAGATAACATACATTCTGCTTAGCACTAACGCACATCACTTTTACAATGTTTATTAACAAAAACACTACAGAAACCAAACAGTAGCGATGAAGGAAAGATAAACAAACTAAAACAATATACGTGAAAACAACTTTAAGATAACAAACATTTCCGCCGTTATGAATAAAACAAGTAGGAAGGATTCGAATACAATGTATATGTTTTGTAATTAGTTCATAGTGATCGGAAGTTTTATATTTTCTTTTTTTAATGTTGGTAGTCAGTTTCCAAATAATAACAGACATAAAGTTCATGTGGTACTCAGTGAATACTCATTGTTGCCAAAATTTACTTTACTGGAATTGCATTAAAATTAACTCAACTTAAATTGTACGTGTTATGTTGACTTGAGTTAATCTGCAGCAATATAAATTACTGTATTATATATTTTTCATCAAACATTTTACTTTTAAATAAAGGTACCAACAAAATGGCCTAACACTTATCCGATTCATAACCAAGTCAGGTCCAAAATAAATCTGGTAAAATAGAAATTACTCCGTCGGAGAAGCTTGTACCGCAATGGTGCTGACTTGGTACGGGCATTACTCATCATTTTAGAGGAAACTAAGTATTATTCAACCAAGGACTGATATCTAAAAGAGAATTTGGTAAGAGACCTTTCCAGACGCATGTCCTCCAATTCCTGATTCAGAAGTCTGTTACGCAGATATTTATGGCGTTCAAAGAAATCAGAGTAGTTAGTATTTGTTCTAGCGTAGCAAATCGATTGTGGAATATAAACACTATATGCAGGAGATAAAGGAATTTAAAGACCGGCTTATGCAGTTTAATAAAAATGTCTAATAAAGGTTCAAATCCATTTGCTCCCTTTTTTGTAGGAGTTCACATAGCTAATGTTTTAACTTTCTGTGTAACATCTGTTTTCCTTAACTTCAGTTTGTAAATATATTTTATTTTATTCGCTACATTGGACATGTAGATCGTCTCTGTTTCTTTGTTTTACGTTCAAGCCATGTACTTTGAATAAGGTATCTTAATTTTCACATTATTGAGTTTCAGCATTTTGTACAAATATTTACTTTCAGTGCATGCATGTATTTTCTACTGTATCTGTTTTGATTCTTTAATCTTCCCGGCTTTTTAAATGTAGACGTCGCTTTAAAATGCCCTTGCCCTTGATCTAATTAATTTTTCTTTCTTACTTATCTAGGTCGTTGTGCGCATAACTTATCTTAATCTCTTTCTCTACATATCATACTCCCGTATCGAGACTTGCACGTATATGAAATATATAAAATGCATAAGACAGATTCGACAATTACAATTACAATCGTGTGGCATCATAGCAGACTTAAGAAGTTTAATTGTTCATTGCTTGGCATTTGGTTGATGGCAATCGTACCACATTTTTTTTTATATTAAATACTAAATTTTCTAACATTCAATGTATTTAAATAAGTGTTTTCGTAGGTTGTTACTAAAAGATTAATTTGAACTATCCCACAAAAATGATAATCACACTGACCATCTGTCATATAAACGCACTACATGGCATATGCACAAATAAACTAAAAAAATAATATAAAACAAACATCACAGTTCATTAGGTGAATCAAAGTAAGACGAATCGTTAGTTGAAAACGTCTGATGCTTAACAATTTGTTTCCAACGATTCACTAAATTATGATACAGTCCTGTAATGATTTTATATTAATAGTATATTGAAAGAAACGTATATTAGAATCGTTGAACTTTCCATTGCATATCACTTGATTATTAATGAAGAAAAATGAATGTTTAAAGAGGCAAAGCCAGGCTTCCTGGAGAGGAATAATGATTCAATTTAGCAATTTTCTAGTGACACTAAGTAATCAGAATGCCCGGGTAATGATGTGGGGTTATAGATTTATGTCCAAATGGTGTTCGCTCAATTCATTATCCATTAAATAGCTTCCTTCTTTTGAAATCATTCCGTTAACTTCAATCATGCAAATTGACAACTGACTGCTTTGCGGTTTTGTTTGAAAACAACCCAAGTATTATCGTTACAACTAAATACTTATCATTAGGATGATTCGAGAAAGCACTATGCGGACATTTTTATACCCATAACGAAGAGTTTTTTTTTCTCAAAAATCTTTAAACAAAAATTAATGCTAAGGATAAACTCAACTGTTTTCTTGTGCATTCGTTTTGAACGAGATATGGTGTAACATATATAAAAAATAAATAACAATTTGATATTTATACTCCAATTGAAAATAAGAAATCGTTGTCATTTTTTCCCGAATTCATATCTATTGAACAAGTTTTAATTCAAGTATAATTTATTTTTTTTCTTATGCGTAATATGAATCAACCATTAGAATTTGTACAACTTTTATATCTACAATTATTTAAAAAGAGCAAAACTGAGCTGATCAAGATCATTGAAGGTATTTTCTCATAGACTTGCAATGACTTTTTACAATTTTCATATTTGGGAACTACGATCTTGATAAAATTAACCAGATTACTACAATACAGGAAACCAATATCCTTAATTGAATTATAAGATTCCGATAAACATAACCAGATAATCAGGTTTCGGTCTTTGATTGACATTAATTTGAACTATACAAGATATATGATTAAACAAACTTGACGGTAACGATATTGGAGCGGTTGCTGTCTGAACTTCATACAGACAACACACACAAAACAAACTGATGTGGTATAACCACTCTAATCAATTTCATGATTTTTAAGGTTAAGGAGGTAGACTTGGGTAAGGTACCAATCTCTTACAGCTCATTGGAACGTCTTTATTCATCATTTTACACCAATCTCATGTAAGTATGTAGGACTGATTTCATTCTATTTCAAATGAAAAATTGGCAGGCTTTTGTGAAATTGAATATGATACAAACATATCACTGGTTTCAAGAGTTATGTCCCTTACACTACGTAACATTCGTTTGTATTGTTTTCTTTTCTTAAAAGCCTGTGATCAGTGGATGAATCTAATATAGCATTTATTTTATACATTCCACTGTATAACCTAAACTCATTTAGTAGCAGTCTTTATAGTATCTGATAGAGTTGATTTATGCTTATGATAAACCCACCATATTTCCTATTATTTCTTATCCATTTGTTACACTTTTGAGAGAACAGTCGTGTGCACTGAACATGAGACTGGCTCTATCTAAATGTTATGGTGCATGATTTGGTTGATTTATGCAGGAGAAGAATGTATAGGTTTCTACAAACATGATAACCCCGTGAAGGTCCGGGTGTTAAAAGAATAGGCCTGCAGCAGCGCTAAGCTTGTCGTAAAAGGCGACTAAATAGTTTTCAGAAACCTAGCCGGGGGCTAGGCGCTCTGCCCACAGAGCAACTGGGATGTGTGCCCCAGGTGGTGGAATGGGGTACCCCTGGCGTGTTACATGCTGGGGTTGTCAGGCTATAATACGGAAAACCTGACCGCAAACCATAGTGGTGCACCGTGTTGGGAAAAATGCCACGTTCCTCGCACGTTAAAGAACCCTGCTGTGGTATTCGATAGGAGTAGGAACCTTTGCGCTCCGCCACAGGAGGCTAAATTGCCCGACCTTACCCATCCCCCTTTTTCCAGTGGCAATCAAAATTTGTCGACCCTATTATCCTTGTGACCCATCCTCTTTTTTCATTTCATGTTCATTTTATCATCCATTTCATGTTCATTGTCTGAATATAGCTGAAATATTGCTGCTCGGACGTTAAACCCCAACAAACAAACAAACAAAACAAACAAACATGATAAATGTATAGTTTAAAGAAAAGGGTTGTTTGTTAGATGTTTGTTTTTATTCTGCACCATGAATCATCTTACCATTGGTAGTCTTAATTTTATATGGAATGGTATCTAAGTACTTTCTGATTAAGCATACATCAAGCATAAATCAAAGACGAGTACTCCAAGAACGCAAACAAGTTTCAAAGATTTTTTTAATCAACAAACTATGTAATTAATGTTGAATTAATTATCTCAATTCTCGAGGATCCACCTGTTTGTATTGTTAGTTTGACGGAACAAATGGTAATGTATCATATAATTAGCTTATAATAGTCTCGATTGATCTTTCCAAAAAACGCTTCCAACAAACAACACTTAAGTAAGTTCCAGGAGTGTTTTCTTACTTTCTCTCCTATACCACCCATAACTATTATTACGAACGGATGCAAATAGCTTTTTCTAAATACACATTATACATTGATTTATATGCTATAATAAGTTAAAGGGTAATTTTTACTTGCGAATATTCAGATCTATACTCATTTGCTGTTTGCGTCATAGCGTCCGCTGTTAAAATGTTAGAATAAAACATAGTTTTCATGTTAAAACGGACTAAAGAGCACATATTTACTTCTTTAAACCTACTGTGAAAGTATAAGTGTCCTTGGGGTATCAACCACAAAATTTGTCCTAAAGAAAAGCAAATCGCCCTTTCTGTTATACAATAGAGTTATCAATCGACGAATTGATTCCCCCCTTAACCACAAAACTGGTAGCCACGAATAAAAGTATTTTCACAGTATTACCTTTGCGAAAACAACCTCAGATTATGGACGTAATTTCTTTAAACCCGGATTTACAATATGTCTATATGTATATATTTATTTAAATAAACACAATGAAATGGCTGTTACTTGTTACTTGTTCCAAGAAAAAAAACTCTGTGTATCAAGGTTTTCTTTTTAAAAGCTATTTGTGTGACCACAGGTTTTGTTTGTTTGTTTGTTTTTTGGTTAATTAAGTGTTTTTTCAAATAAATATTTCACAACTCTTATTGATATAAAAATCTAATTTATTGACTTCTGTTCTATCGAAGTTAGATCTGAATTTTCTTTGTATTTACATTTTTATTCATTAAAGTCTACATAATATCCACATGGAATAAACAGAAAACATATAACATTTACAAATTGCATGTTAATAATACCATTATTTTGACGATGGCTTTAAAGATTCGATCTAAAGTAAAACAGATAGTGTGCAATCTATTTTAATTTAATCTAATGCCTATTCAAGCAGTTAAAAATAAAAATTGAAAAAAAATATATTGAAAATTCTTTAGATGTACCTTATCAAATAAATGCTCCAGTAATACAAAGCTTGTCTTGTTTTGTTCTTGCATGTTGGAATCGTAACAAATGAAAACCACGTTGAATTAACTTCATCCATCTGGACATTACAATCAAGAATCGTTATTTCTTTGATGTTCAAAGTCATTCTCTGACCATTATATTCTTTTCTGGTAAGAAACATTGAAAGAATCATACCTCAAAACATTAGGCATTACTTATATATAATATAAATACTTTGATTGACCTTGGTAACACAAATGCTCATTTCTACAAAATGATGTTTCGGTTATCATCATTTCTACATTTCTACAACATGCTGATTCGATTAAGCAAATACACATTCCTACAAAATTATGTTTCGTACTTTAGCTGCTTGGAATCAAGTTTAATATACTTTGAAATTACACATTGATAGTAAAGAAATCTTAAATTAAGCGTGGTTATATTAGCGTTTTTCTTTTTAGACAAAAATTGTAAAACACATGTAAAAAAAAACATTGTTATGACACAAAATGTCTTTATATAGATGGGAGTCATCAATCTTTTCCTTTATCTTTTTTTTTGAAAAAGAGCTTTTACTTTGTTTTGAAATTGTTTGCAATGAATGATAAACATTTCAACTAATGGTCTCGATAGTTCAGTAGAAACGTAGTGACTCTGGTACTAAGGTTGGAATATATAGTCCGTTTCGATCAATTAACTTGGTAATCAGAACATTTATGTCGATGTTTTAGCAAAGCGGAAGACATAAGTCAAAGTTAGGTGGTGTGCCGTCCCCTGAGGCATTGTTTACAATAATCAATTAATTACTTTTTTGAATTTTAAAAAAGGTCTTGGTCAGATTTTATAAAAATTGTAAGTACAAACTTCATTATACTATTTTCTATTATCGTCACTACTTATGATTTATTTCAAACTCTTAATGCCATCAGCCACTGATTCTTTACGATACGTTAAATGTTTTAAATTAAAGTCAATAAGGAATAAACCCTTCTGCAGGATCCATACAACAAACAATTAATTATATAATTTTGAAAAAAAAAACAAAATAAAATGACACCCCTTTTAAAAATAATTAATATCAAGCTGATATATAAGATCATTTTAAAGGATCATCAATAAAAATACAACCTTTGTATCTGTTGCTATTATGTATTAACTAATTTCGGAAATCGTCGTTACATCATTCCACAGCATTGTCAAAGGACAAAATCGATAGTATAACATAAGATATATTGAAAAAAAAGAATGATTGTACATGAAAACGTCGAGAAAAACTGATTTAACATTTAGTTTCTGTGACCAGATACATAACACACTACTTAATATTGATATTGATAATAGTTATCTTTAGGTTATAAGTAATAGTCGAACCATTGGTCTATTAAGGCAGGAGTACTATAATTCAATGGAAAGTACCTGTTATTTATATCGCTTTCATAAACATAGAGCTTTCCATACAATAATTCAAATATTAATCTATTTACTGTACCTTCCATTAGGGATAAACAATGTCATGTTCATAGCTTGCAAAGTTTTATGTTCTAGGAATGTTAACAAGACGTCTTTAATAAATACTATGAAGAAAATAAAGTGAAGTTCGGACCTTATAGGTCCCATGGGCAATATATATGCGAGATGTTATTTTGCAGTATTTAGGTTCTTTGCAACTCACTACAGCCGTAGGGAAAACGAAAATGTCTTTACTCAGACTGAATGGTTCATCGTTCCTTAACAATGAAAATAAAAGAAGTTCCGTTTACATAACTTCCCATTTTATTGCGTAAATGACCGCAAAACATCATTTAAAAGTAATTAAGAAACAGGGAGACTTGCACAAATAGATAGTGATTACGGTGGAATCGTTATTTTGTTTTAATGAATTGAACAGACCCCATCCTTGATTGCAATCGTTTAGCGCAAAAGAACAGAAACACGATGTGATTTAGGTCTGTTAAAATATTTCTAATCTAAACATTGATTTGTTAATGATTTGTTACATGAATATTTACATTTCATTATGTTTATTGTAATGACTTCTTAAGATGCTGATGGTACCGACATATTCATCATGTCGTTTGTGCTACATGCAAGGAGTTGGAATATTACATAAAGGTTATTGTAATCATTCGTTATATAATAATAATTACATAGAATATTTTGGACTTTTAACAATCAATTTAATATACCTTAAATTCTGTACGAAATCATTAATTGTAAAACCATATTGATTCTTTGCTTCTCTTATTTACCTTACATGATGAAAAAGTGTAATCGACACACATGGTTTTATTATACCCCAACCCTTAAAAACTCATGGTCTCTCTTCCAAGGACGATGATTGTGATTTACCGTATATGTACTCGAATCCTAAACTCCACAAGAATCGATACAAACAACGTTTCATAGCTGGATCCGCAAAATGTACCACCAAACCTCTTTCAAAACTTTTAACTTCTATACCCACCACTGTCAAAGAGGGTCTGCAGTCCTACCACAACACTTGTCACTTCCGTAGTGGTATCAATTTAATGTGGATCCTGAAAAATCTGAGACAATCAGTTCAAGGCTATTGTCTGAATATAATAGCATTAAAACCTATGATTTTTCAACACTGTATACTTCTATTCCCCATACTCAGTTAAAATCCTGACTTAAAAACATTATACATCGTTGTTTTTCCAAATAAGATAGTACACCTAGATACAAATATATAGTTCTTGGTAGAGATTCCTCATACTTTGTAAGAAATAATTTCAAATCATCTTCCAAATATACAGAGGAATTTTTAATCGACAACGTATTTGTTCAGTGTGGTGGACGTGTTTTTCAACAAACGGTCGGCATTCCAATGGGAACAAATTGTGCTCCTTGACTTGCTGACCTATTTCTTCACTCTTATGAGGCTGACTTTATAGCTGATTTGATCAGAAAGAAAGAATATCGTTTGGCTAAATCCTTCAATCTCACTTTCCGCTATATAGATGATGACGAATTATCTTTAAAAAATCCTAATTTCGGGGATTTGATACATCGCATCTACACAAAAGAACTTGAGATAAATGATACTACAGACACTGTGAATCCTCATCTTGACCTGCACTTAGAAATCGATGGAAAAGGAAAACTATTGACCAAACTTTACGACAAACGTGATGACTTTTCATTCAGAATTGTCAACTTTCCTTTCATCTGTGGCAACATCCCTTCGGCTCTTGCGTATGGAATGTTCATATCACAACTCTTACGTTATGCTAGAGCTTGCCGAAACTACGCAGACTTTTTGTATCGCGCTAGAAGTCTAACAAATAGGCTTCTGGAACAGGATTATGTTGCTTCAAGATTGAAGTCATCACTACAGAAGTTTTATGGTCGTCATCATGAACTAGTGGATCGTTATGATGTATCCATCAGCACCATGAAAACAGATTTATTCAACGGGTCATAGTTTACCTTTCCTCGTTTGTCTATCCCGGACTTGACTTTTTATGAACAACTCGGCGGGTGTTTCTAGAATAGCAGAGGACGCTTACCCTACCGTTGCATCTGGTCCATGTTCCCAGTTTTTAGTGGAGTCTGAGTTCTTCATTTACTTTTGTTACTTTGTATGTATGATTTTCTGGTCTTTGTCCCTGGATTACATTCTTTTGATTACCGCTATAGCCTTGGTTCCCTTGATTATTCTTAGATATCCCAACTAACTACAAAACGAAATTGAGTTGTCCGAGCAATAAGACATAATTCAAAAAAATGTTGTAAAATATACGTAACTTTATACATATGAGTATCGTCATTACGTATAGTAACATACCAAAGCAACGTTAAGTAGAATAGCACTATTAGGAATTAAAAATGTGGTTACTGAAGCAACAACAAGCATTCATTGCATATAGAATACAAAAACGGAATCAAAAAGGTCTAAAATCATAAGGTGACAAAAATACTTACTCTTTTATAAAGGTTATACGATGTCTCATTTGTTGCATTTCACAATATTTGTCACTTTCTCTATTATATGCAGTTACTAATTAATTTTAAGACAGATATGTAGTTCTCTGTAGAGATTCCTCAAACTTTGTGATAAAAATTCCAAATCATCTTCCAAATATACCGAAGATGTTTCCAACATGCTCGAATTTTTTTTATTGACAATATATTTTTTAAACCGGGTAAACTCGGTTTTCGCCAAACGGTCGGTATCCCAATGGGAACAAATTGTGCCCCTCTACTTGTTGACTGTTCTTTCACTCTTATGATGCTAGAAAAAAAGCTGATCTGATCCAAAAGAAGGAATATCGTTTAACTAGATCCTTTTATTTTAGTTTCCGCCATCTAGATGACGTATTATCGTTAGACAATCCTAGTTGCTGGGATTTGATACATCACATCGACCCCTAGGAACTTGAAATACATCAGAAACTTTGAAATCAGCATCATATCTTGATCAACTCGTAGAGATCGACAATAAAGGAAAACTATACGACAAACGTGATGACTTTTCATTTCGTATTGTCAACTTTCCTTTCATCTATGGCAACATTCCTTCAGCATCCGCGTACGGAGTTTTCATATCACCCATACGTTATGCCAGAGCTTACCATATCCACGCAGACTCTTTGTATCGCGCTTCACTTTTTATAATTAAGCTTCTGGAGCAGGGTTATGTTGCTACAATATTGAAGTCATCACTACAGAAGTTTTATGGTCGTCATCAGAAATCATGGCTCGTTACGGTGTATAAATTTGCACCATAAGAACTGATTTGTTCGACGTGTCATTGTTTTCCTTTCCTCTATCAGCAACTTGGCAGGTGTTTAAAAAAAACAAAAAAACAAAAAAAACGAAAAAACAAAAAACAAAAAAAAAACAAAGGCCGGTTACGCTATCGGTGCACCTGGGCCATGCTCAAAGTTTTTTGTGTATTATTTTGGTTATTTCATGTTCTTTGTTGTATGTGTCTGTTTTCCATGTTTAGTATTTGTCCCTGGATTTAATTTGTTCGATTTCCGATAGAATCTTGGTTCCATTGATTACTACTTGCAATTTAAACTGCTCCAACGAGCGACAAGGTAGATATCTTGAAGAACAAGTCCATCTTTAGCATATGTTTATGTAACTTTCTTACAATGCTGAGTGTAAATGATTCATTCCGGAAAACGATATAAGGTAACTATAGTTTTTAATAGTAACATAATAACCAGCTTAAAGACACTTTTTCTTAACTCATTGTTCATGGTGTGACTTCACAATTATCGAGCTGTCAGAGAAATAGTAGGGGCGAATGTAGAATTGTTTAAAAGGAGTTTCAGACTAATATGCCTAAATTGTGCACGAAATTAAAACAATTTTCCAACAAAAAGGGGCTGGATCCGACTACCAGGAACCTGGGATCTTCCATTTAGAAGGCATACGACCCAATCATTGACAAATATGTTCTAAATCATGTCAATTAAGATACATGACAATTAAGAGGTTACTCAAAGGTGTTATATGACCGAAGTTCCGTAATACTTAAATAAATGTGAATAAGTGATCGACTATTTGCATACACTTTCATTAATGTCTCATTACATCAAATGCATCTAAACATCGTTTTTTCCGTTTAGAATTGGGCTTTTCCGTGTTTGTCTTATACATACAAAGAATATTCAAAGTATAAACAGATAGAGGAAGTGTCTGATATACACATCAGTTATTTCAAATGCAATTAGAATCAAATCAAACATGCTGCTAGAGTACATTCATTTGTTGGAGGAAAACAATGTAACATGCAAGACGATACTCTTAATCTGTTTATGCTGCAAACCAAAACATTAAATCTTAATTCATTTCAAATTTAGGTAATCAATTTAAAAACTAAAAGGAACTTAAAAATTAAAATTAATGCAAAATAAGTAAAGATAAATATGTATGCTTAGATGTAAAAGTACTAATATAATTACCTTGTCATTAAAATGGTATGATGGGTTTAAAATATTAAGATATATATTGATGCAGTTGACAATTATCGGTAATTCGACCGATGGTTCCGTGTATTGCCAATGTTTGTCTTCTTACATTTAAAGTAAGTATCCGATCGACTTTATACATCTACGCTTTTGACATTGTTATAATTAAAGAAGTTCAGACAAAATGGTACGCTGTTTCATGTTTACTCCAGTATACTCCAGTTATTTACATTTCAGTAACCAAGATACAGAGTATATTCTCGTATAATGCAAACATTACTTAGGTCAGAATGAGTCACTACAAACTTATTTTGGTTTAAAATAGGTAAATTAAATAGAAGGGACAATTGTTTGAAAACAATATCCCAGCTCCTATGTGCTTCTTCATTAAGTATTTGTCACTCAGGCATTAAACGTTACAAAGCTATTAGGACCGCAGTGATGACAGTAGACAAAACATTTTCCAAATGTTAAGTTGTACGCGAAGCTCATCCTTGCATGGAAACTTTTATTCCTAACACAGCAGATAAAGATATAATGTATTGAAATCGGATGAAGTGCTTAAAATGGTTTGGTGATATACAGTTTTCAAGGTTGATTTTGATTATTAGTTCTACATAAAATGTGTGTACATAACTGCATTAATGATTAAACAGATAGAAAATGAACGCACTATTTTGTACTGTTTGTACCGCTGACAAAAATATCAGTACAGATTATTGCAGAGTTTTGCATCTGTCAACGTTGTGAGTAAAAGTTGAATAGTTAAACTTCTTACAAGTCAAGAATTATATTGTGTGTAAATAAGAAATGAAATGTCACTTCTATGTCCATGAGATCAAACATGATGGCAATACATGCTTGTGTAATATTTTTTTTATGGTGACCAGTTTTAAAAGGGCGAGTAATTACGCCAAAATACTTTTTAAAACCAATCTACCATAAAACCATGCAAAAACATTACAAATGTGTCCACATGACAAGTCAATGTATTTTATTGAAATTTTGTTTATATGTTAAGATGGATATGAGCATAACAAATCCACACTTTTATTGTTTTTGTGCTCTTAGTATAGATGCTACAGCGCCATCTTTAGAATGACAAGATTTCCCGTACTTTTTTCTGCTTATTTTGTTGAAATATGACATATTTTGATCCTATAATTGTGTGATGAAAGTTGTATTTTCACTTGACATGTATTGTTCTATACAAACAATACGAACTATTCCTCAATATTCAACTCAGAAAAAATCCATCTGATGATCCTGTTTCCATAACAACTGATTAAAAATGGCCTTAGTTGGCTTATTTTAAATATCATTAAAACTTTTATCCATTAAAAGTTTAAAAACTTCCAATGGACCGCATTTTTAAAATTTTTGGGATGACACTTTTAGAAAATAGGTCCTTTAATACCATTCAAACAAAAATTGAACTGGGCCTTTTATATTTGTTATTATTACCTTATTATAAGGTTTTATCTTGTTTATTAAATATACAAATACTTTTCTCTATTATCAAAATTTATTCAGGACAGAACGATCTATTGCACTGTGGATGTACTCTTGCACGGTGCAATAGTCTCCTTGAGAAGTCTATTGCATTGACCCCATAATGACCTTTATCTAAGCCTTTTGATTGGTTGAACTTTTTTTAAGCGCTTCATTGAATTGGAATTTTCGTGAGTAAAAACGTAGATGTGACTCTCGTCTGCCAATTCGTAAACATGGAGCGGTCAATTTCCTATTCCTGGTCGAATGGTTGTCTCTTTGACATATTACCCATTTCCATTCTTTATTATATCTCATAGACAAATTAGGTAATAAAACAGTTATTAAATGGGTTGGATGCAATAGACCAGAACATTTGACCTTTGGTACTGAATACTATAGTATACTGTATATTATAGTAACCATTTGAAAATCCCCAATTTTTAGATATATTTCAGTGATCTTATACTTTTAATCTAAGCAAAATACATTATTGTGAGGCAATAATTATTCCGATCTTTTCCTTCAATGAACAACTACCATCTTATTTTAATATAGTTCCACTGTAACAATTGCTGATGCTGTTTATTTCTCTTTAAGTACCAAATTATTGGAAAAATTCTGAAAAATCTACTTTCCTCTCTCTAAACTCGTCTCAAATTTGCCCTAATTATGGTATATCATGAAGAAAATGCATCTATTTTGGTGCTAACAATATTGTTAATAAATATAATTAAGCATTTTGTACCAGTGTAAAAATATTGCTGAAAATAGATGCAAACTATGAAGGAGTTATTTCTCCTTACGTAACTCTCCACTTTTGTAACCATGAAAACAAAAACAACATCTGGACGAGACACACAGACAGAGGGATGATGAAAAACACAGGAATATATATATCTACCCACAGCAGTTGGCTACAGATGTAAACAAGTGTATTCTAAGTATTCATGACAATTATCCATGCAGTTTATTAACACACTACAATGACAAAGATTTTTACATACGACTTTGTGACTGTGACAAGAGTGTTTATGCACACTTCAGATCAATAAATGCACCAACAAACAAATAGCTAAATAACTGAATCATCTTTGATATCGTGTTGGACTTTATATTGATTCAACTAACTTAAAACGTGCCAAAGTATGCAAATTTCATCGACTTGGACTGTACTGGAATGCCATTCGTTAAAATGCAAACACCCACTTCATGGAGAGTCTAAACGGAAAGCTGGCAGAAGGATATCCTACTCCAAGGCAGCAGAAATTTATTTTTACTGGAAATGTACAGTTTTAGTTGGCAATGGTAAGATCATAATGAATGAAGCAACATTTAATGGACAACCATTTGATCTGAGAGGTTGAGGGAAAAAGGGGGAAAATTTGGATATATATATATTTGGCAGAAGAAGTTTTCTCCTTTTTAGGGAAATGATTTTCATAAAAGATCAGCAACAAAGCCATTTAAAAAAAGATGTTTCCCCTACCAAACTTACCCATATGAAATTCGTCCCACCAAAAATATATTACAAGTGTAGACGAAATTAGGTTTGGAATTACCCGCTCCTGCTGCAGAAAAAAAACTGGTATATGGGTAATCAAACTGAAATAGAAAAAAAAATAAAAATGATACTCGTCTCAATGCTAAAAAAGGTTTTAAACTCTTAAAAACTTAAAATTGTGACTATTAGGTGTGAAGGTCCTTATAACATTTGTAGATGCTAACAGTGCTGATGAAAATTGTATTCAAGGTAAATTCACTGACATGCCCTTCAATCAATGTGCATTCTGTACGTGACTTTTCATAAATCCCTGACTTTTTTGGATGTGCAAAATAAATGTGTTTTACAGAACCAAAGCGGCAGGTCGTATAGTTATATCGGAAAGATTATTTTGGTTATTTTCAAGACAACCCTTTTCATTATCTTATGATACATTTTATAGAATCAATATTCTTATTGAACAAAAAGAATATTTTGCCTACTTTCTTAAAATAATATTCTCTAGGAAACACACATAATTTCAAATGTGACCCAAAGTACATATATTTAAAATACATCTCCCTGGACAAGTTGGTATTATACAGTGATTAGATGTTTGTCAGTCATTCGTAGCATTTGAGGGTGCCCATCATTTATACACAACTCCTGAACTCTTGAATCACATTTCATGAAACTTTGTTACATAAAGTAGATATGCACCTCTTAGATTTTGATTTGAATGATACATGTATATGGGGTTTTCCATAGCAAAACATCAACTTTGCCATTATTCAGCAAGGATGGTTACCATCTCTTTTCCGAAACCCCTTCTAGTCTGCTGTATAGTTGTTTTTGAATGTTTTTGATTTTTTGAAGACTTTTTTTTCTAAACGCTTGCAGATACTTTTTTCAAATAAATGTGCCCCGTGCAGGTCCGGGTGTCAAAAGAATAGGCCTGCAGCAGCGCTAAGCTTGCGGTAAAAGGCGACTAAATAGTGCTCAGAAACCTAGCCGGTAGTTAGGCGCTCTGTCCACAGAGCAACTGGGTTGTGTTCCCCAGGTGGTGGAATGGGGTACCCCTGGCGTATTACATGTTGGGGTTGTCAGGCTATAATACGGAAAACATGACCGCAAACCGTAGTGGTGCACCGTGTTGGGAAAGATGCCACGTTCCTCGTACGTTAAAGAACCCTGCTGTGGTATTCGATAGGAGTAGGAACCTTTGCGCTCCGCCACAGGAGGCTAAATTGCCCGACCCTACCCATCCCTCCCTTTTATCTTGTGGTTATCAAAATTTGTCGACCCTTTTATCCTCGTGTCCCATCCCTTTTTTCATTTCATCATCGTCATTTCATGTTCATTTTATTATCCATTTCATGTTCATCGACTGAATATAGCTGAAATATTGTTACTTGGTCGTTAAACCCCAACAATCAATCAATCAGATACATGTACAACTTATTGAAGGTCCAATATTTGGACATAAGGTTCTTCAATTTCACATATGATAAACTATGTAATAATGAATTTATTCACTGAATAAGAAATTGTTTCTTGGGTATGGATAACACTTCCTTGTCAAAATTTTGACCAGAAGGAGACCAAAAAGTACAAGATTTGACAACATATGAATATTGGTAAATTTCAAACAATTTTTCTTTCAATGCAATAATTATCAGAAGTCTTTATGTTTTCTCTTTTGTAATGGACTGAAGTCTCAAAATTCAAAATAAAATCATTCAACACTTCATGTTTAATTTTTCAGTTGTATTTTAGGCCAATTAGATCCGTAATTGCCCCTTTTCCTTTTACATAAACGAAGGCCATAGTAAGCTAATATGTATGAGGAAAATATTGCAATCTGATTTAATCGTAGACATTTAATTTGAATCTAACTCTAAACATTGAATCAGGGGTTATCTTTGCATACTCCAGCTTGCTTGGTATCAATATGCTTCACCAGGAATCACATTATTTACACTTAAATTTAATGTCTTGCGCGATTTCAATTCATAATTTATTGAATATACAAGAAAACATAGGATTTGTACATTTTATAGAAATACAGCTGTTCAACATAAGTCAAACAATCATGAAACAGTTGTTGTACAATACTAAAGTGCATAATTACCAAAGTCCATAGGCAGGATGTCAAAAAAAGTTTGTTTCTTCCAGTGGTGTTGAAAAGCACATTTTGAAAGGATCACATCAGTATGTTTAATTGTCAGGAACAGTTGTAGTAAAACAAATGTGAGATGACAAATGCAACACAATTGGTAGTAAATACAAGACAGTAATTGGACAATGTTGTGTCTCATGTTTCACAGAAGATGCTGTTGATGAAGGATGGGCTTTAAAGAAAACCTGTCAAACAATTCGGTTTTCTCCTAAAATGAAAACTTTCTTGAAAACAATTTATGATGAAGGTGAAAGAACATGGAAGCGTCTATATTATGATGAGATTTGTGAGAGGTTAAGGAATCAAAGAGGGGATAATAGTTAAAAAAAGTTTTCCCCACATGAATGGCTATCTGTTAGCCAAATTAAAATCTTGTTTGCTAGTTAGGCAAAATTCAAAGCAGGACATGCCCCTGTTACAGATTTTGTAGCAGAAGAAATTGACGTTGTAAATGACATCGAACTGAGGAATGATTTGTCTGAAATAGAGAGTTTAGAAATACAGGATAACTTGTTTGATTTAACTGATAAGATTTTGTCTACAGATCTTGACTAATTTCATGTACCTGTAGATAATCGAATTGTCACAATCACAAAAGCATAATTGACTTCACTGTGTCGTAAAATTTATACATTTTTGCATTATATAGGACCCCACACAAAGGGTGCTGTGTCCTATAGTTTTCACCTAGTCTGTCTGTCAGTGCATTGGTCTGTTGTTCTTGAATTTATTTTGTAGACAAAAATATTCAATAAAACAAAACATGGTATAAATATGGATTTTTACACATACGTGTATGTTAAGGATGTACATTGTACATATCAATTTATAATTTAGAAAAAAAAGGTTTGTTTTTATGAAAATATAATAGGCTTCATTTCTACTCTAGATCTTTCATTTGTGTATTTGTTTATGAGTTAATTTTAACTAAAATCCATCTACTTGTTACAATGAAGTAATAGATCTGTTATGGAAATTGTTACCCCGTGATAACTTGATACCTGGCAGACCAAAACCGCCAACTTTGGTGTACATAGGCAACCCCTATTGTCTGCTTTGATTTTAGTGTAAACATTATTTTATTAAAGAAAGAATATGTTAACATAATAATGAACACATTGGGGATTGGAAAACAAGTGACACAGCACTTTTATAAATTCCTTTCCTGTGCTTTAATATTGGTCTCGCCTGCAACGAAAGATGTGGACGGCGAGACTTGGGTTTGCTTTTCTGGCGGCAGTGGCAACAGGGGCGGCGTCACAAACTTAACATTAAGTTTTCTGACAAGTTCATTTAAACATGAACTCCTTATGCTAAGTCAATGATATTTATTGATTTGTTTGATTTGTATTTTGTATTATAAAGAAATGATGTGTTTTTTAGCATTGTCTGCAAAACGCAAAATTTCATCATTTGAATGTCTGTGTTAGATATACAAGAACAAGAATGCCCACTTTTTAATTCTAAAATTAGTTTGTACTATACCTCAACTTTGCTGTACCATGTAGTTTAATCTGCTGTCAACAATGGATGAGATTTTACTTTTTAAAATTTTCAGCATTTTTCTCCCAAAAAAGAATATATGATTATATCCCTTTGCTAGACTACTCCTTAAACTTTATTCTTCATTTTAATTATGTGTAATATCTATTTTACAATCAAACTTACTGATAATAAAAGATTTATGCACTTGATTTGTATCCTGCTCTTTATTTTTGAATTTCAATATTGTCAAAAAACCTGAAAAAATTGTATTACAGTTCTGAAAAACTGGTTCCCTCTCTAACTAACTCCATTGCTATTTACAGAGAAAGATTCCAGGTGAAATATTTTTGGTGAAGTCTTATATTACTAAGGTTTCAATAATCACAAAGTTTCATCCTGATTTGAAGACCCCCCTTGTAGCACATAATACATGGTTCTATGGTAGATTGGGTGTTAAAACCCCATTTTTGCGCCTGGCCTAAATCATAAATTTCTGGCCTCTGAATGTCTTGTTTAGTTTTCACTTTCATTTTACTTTATGTTGCTACAGTATATAGTAGCAAATATTTCTCTGTGTATAATGTTGTTTTAGGGCCAGCTGTAGCCTGCCCAGTGGTGAGAAGGTTTCCTCGTACTTATTGAAGACACCTAGGTGGACTCTTTTTTTTAGTACGGTGGCATTGTTGTCTCTTTGAAATAGTCATCATATCCTTTTTGTTCTTATATATCAACAAAAATCTCATCACATTTCACTCACTTGGCAAGTACCCTAACAGGTTCGGATTTTCAACTATGGCAGCTCTCCAAAATTTTATCTGTATCTGATAAAACATTTTAAAAGCTATTAATAAAGCCAAAGAATCACGTTTGCTTTTTACCAGTTGTCAATCGTAATGTATTTCAATATTTTAGACAAAAAAAATGGTTTTAGCGAAGATAGTTTTCCATGCACTCCTATTAGATTATGTTGGTCATGGACATTCATATAAAGTTGTTCAAGATAAATGCTTTTGATTTCTGAAACACTATGCATCATACATTTACAATTTGTGTGAAACCCCTACAATAACTATATCAAAGGCTTACAATCGACGTTCCAGTAAATTGTTTCCTATTTGAAATTCATACAAGGAAAATCTCATGTTCATCATTGTAATTGGTGGTGAAGCATTCCGTTGATTGTGTTTTCATGTAATAATGTACGCAGATGGGTCCTTTGAGAAAAACGAAACTGTTTAATATGACTAGAATAGCTATTTCTATTTTAATTTCGTTCTTGCAAAGGAAATAAAGCTCCTTTGTTATATTTTTTGCCACAAAATGTATTTATGTTTGCTTTTTGTGCAATGATCTAGAATATTTTTTAAAATATTCATTTAAGTATTTAAGGTTACTTACCATTTTTGTGGCCAATTTGCTGCAAAAACGAACCCAAAAATAGTCCGATACAAATTTTAGTGCACTTATGTTATCTCATAATGGAAAATGTGCGCAAAATGAGCCTTTTTGTAAAGTGTAAGTTTACTCCTTTTCTATTTTCTTGGAGTCTGTGTCTACGATACTTCAAAGCCATAAAAGAATACAAGCATAATTTGTTAAGGTGTTAAGCATTCTTTTTCGACTATTAAAAAAGAAGTCTCATAACACATACCACTTAGCAGAATTATCATTAAAGTGAAACAGGTGTTTTGAAGCCTCAAATCAACTGACAATAAGCTCTATGTTTGTATTACTCCTGTGGAATATATGACCATTTTATGCAATGTTGATCGATTTTGTTTCTATCGTCTGTACTACATATATGTAACATTTATGATGTGAGTAGAAAAAAATTCAGACCCAACGCATTTGAAAATAATCTTATCCAATGCCTTTAGAAGCATCTCGTTAGCATGGCAGGATGACTCGAAAACAAGTCTTGCTATTAAAATAAAAATATGAGCTATGCGAAACTCATACATGAAAGTGCCGAAATAAGTAGAATATAAAGAAATATTAACATTAAGACAGATTTATTCATTCACTATTTATCAGTTTATTATAGCAATGTAATAAATCTAATTCGTATACGTCCTCGTAGCATTCTTATATAAATGAATACTGTATTTTCATAAAAGCTAAATTTGTTAATGTCTGATTCATCTTTGTCGACATATTATATTTTCTAAAAGAACTATATATAAAGAAGTATATCAAATGGCAATATGGTTTCGAAGCTAAAATGTAAGTTTAATTTATTTTACAAGGAATCTCTTATATTGTAATTATTCTGCTTTTATTACGTAATCAATATGTTTCGGCTTATATTAAATTGAGGATACAATATTATGAAGAGAGACGTCAATAGTTATTACGGTCTGAGTTAATATATAAATTCTAATGTTGATAAAGCTCCGATACAGATGTGTTTACATGTTTCAAATATTAAACATTAATGGTTTTTAATTGTTTCTACTTAAAGTGTAAAATCGAGATTTTTACAAATTGGGTTCTATCAATTTATTTCTACACCAATAGTAATCGTGCAAATTTATTTTACTATACAACGAACCATAGTGGAGATATTTTTCATTCTCAAGATTCCCGTAAATGTCATGTGACCTAACAAGCACAAACCGAAAGTACTGATATCTAAAGAGCGATAAATGCGTTGTACAATGTAGGAAAAATGAGGTCCGTAACTAAAAGAAATCGTAAAAATAAAAAAAAACTTTTTTCGGTTAGAGCATCATTTCATATTCATAAGTCTAAATATACTAATAAAGCTACCTTTTATGTCACAGTTATAAAGATATTATTTGTAAATAGCACTGAAGATTTACGAAAGGGTTGTTCTTAGCATGACCACGAGTCAAGTTTGTCAATCGACAGAGTCGTCATAAAATAAATTTACCTGGTGACACATGCACCGTGACACATTTAATTACATAGTATTATAATTCTACGTGTTTCAAATTATAAATTGAGAAAGACAAATCCAGTACATCAGGCTGAGACTTTAATTTATTAGCTTGGTTATTAGTCCGAGGTTAGCCATATTGAACTGATGCGTAGACGAAGTCCTATGTTGCTAGCCGAGGACCAATAACTCAGCAAAATGGAAACCCTTACGCATATATTCCTTTATCGACTAACTTGTCCAAAACGTTATATTGGTGTAGACCGATATGGATTTTAACTAGGCCAATATGAAGTATTGGGCGGGCAAAAGCTGTATTGGACGGCTAAATTCAATATTGACGCACTTTTGCATTGTATTGGCAGTTTTGATCATATTTAGGCTAATATTCGGACATTAGTCAATAATATTGTTTATTGGAGCTTCTAAACCCCAGACAGTCTACAAAAAGTAGCTGACACGCCTGTGTAATATAAATGTAAACACGGGTTTAGTATAACACTGTAGGGTTTCAGTACTTTTTATAACATGCATCATTCCGAAAAATGTCATATGACAAGTTTTTAAAGAAAATATGTCGTGCCAATTAAGACTTACTCATAAGAATTAAAGTTCAGATAGACCAAAACAAAGTGTTGCAAGTCAAAGCGTGCAAAAATTCCTTAAATACGCAAATAGTTGAAATTAAAAATCCATGGATATGAATATAATGAGACATAATAACATTCATTTTTTGTGAGGGATTTAAAAGAGTAATCAATTTATGTGAATCCCCTACAGTAACTAACTCAAAGGCTTACAATCGACCAAAGGTATTGCGGTAATCAAAAGAATGTAATCGAGGGACAAAGATCGTGGAAAACAGACGTACATAACAAAGAACATAAAGTAACTAATATCATACATACAAAATAGTAAAAGCAAATGAGCAACTCGGATTCTGCTAAAAACTGGGAGCATTGACCAGGCGCACTGGTAGGGTAAGCGTCCTCTGCTTTTTTGCTAGAAACACTTGCCGAGTTGCTCATAAAAGGATAAGTCTGGAGTAGTCGAAAGAGGAAAGGAAAACTATGACACGTTGAACAAATCAGTTTTCATAGCACAGATGGATACACCGTAAAGGTCCACGAGCTCATGATGACGACCATAAAACTTCTGTAGTGATGATTTCAATCTTGAAGCAATATAACCCTGTTCCAGAAGCCTATTTGTTAGAATACTAGCGCGATACAAAAAGTTTGCGTAGTTTCGACAAGCTCTGTTATAACATATGAGTTGTGATATGAACACTCAATACGCAGGTGCTGAAGGGCTGTTGCCACAGATGAATGAAAAGTTGACAAAATTCCATGAAATATAATGTAAGTAGCACTCCAGATAAGAATCATGCAAAATGTGATTCATGGTTGGAAATCCGACATATTTTTATACTTGATTAACAAATTTTGTTTAAAATTTTATAGTAAACGGGTATTTACGTGTGGTTTTTCATATAACCCATGTTCGAAAATTTATATAGAATATACTGTAGAATTCAGAATTAAGGAAGATTACTCTGTAAATTACAATAAAAAACAATTGAATCTGTTGGATGTTCAATGTGGATTATCTGCTATGAGTAGACTGATTGATGACTTTTAACGTCCGAACACCAATATTTCAGCTATATACTGGCGATGAACAGGAAATGGATCATAAAAATTAACATGATATTATGACGAAATGATTAATGGAATGAGGCACAATGATAATAGGGTCGGCAATTTTTGATTGCCAGTGGAATAGGGAGAGGTGGTTATGGTCAATTGTGGCGGAGCCCAATGGTTCCTACTTCAAATAAATACAACAGAAGTGTTCTTTAATGTGCGAGGTACGTGGCATTTTTCCAAACACAATGCACCACTATGGTTTGCGGTCAGGTTGTCCGTATTATGACCTGACAACCCTAGCATGTAACATGCCAGGGGTAGCCCATTCCCACACCTGGGGCACACAATCCAGTTGCTCTGTGAGCAGAGCGCCCTAGTCACTGCAGCGGTTCTGAGCACTATTAAGTCGCCTTTTACAACAAGCTTAGTGATGCTGCGGGCCTATTCTTTTGACACGAATAGGCTCGCAGCATCCGGACCCGTACAAGGTCATACGAATAGACAAATTGGATTTAATAATTATACATTTCATCATATAGACCTGTAAAGCAACTTAATAACAAAATAAAAACAATTGTATCTTTTCTGGGTAAATCACATTTTACCGAATTTGATTATTGCAAGGACTACTACTTCAAGTTTATTTAGGGATCATTTTTGGTTGTTCATAAATGTGTCAGTAATAAAATTGTTACAAAATATCCCATGCAAAATGCATAGATGTTTTTATCTTCTTGCACTAGAGTTGAACTCCATGACTTTGATTATTCCTCACGTCTTTTATTTTATACATTTGTTATTCATAGAAGTGGAAAGAGATATAAAATATGGTAAATATCTCATGAATCAAATAAAATGAAAGCATATGTCAACACAAAAAGCATATCATAAAATATTCTCACACCTGAACGACAGGAATGCACTAACTAACACATTTTCTATCTTCTGAAAATAAGTACCAAGCGTCACTGTCTCTTATTTTACCTACATAAGTTGAAGTACTTGAATGAAACGTCATAGTTAGAACATAATTGACAACAAAGTCAAATGGATTTGTTATGAGGGCATGTGGTCTATGTAGTACAATTGCATAGAAATAGGAGTATACTTTATCATCTTCCTATATATTTGATTCTGCTGCTGCTGATGAGAGGTAACTCCTCGAAACACGTGGACAGCATATCAAAATTTGCAATATACAGGAGTGTTGTTTTTTTGTATTTGATAGAATTTATTTAATGTCGGGTATTTGAATAAATGGTTTTACAACGGGTATTTATAGAAATGTTTGTTTGTTTGTTTGTTTGTTGAGGTTTAACGTCCGAGCAGCAATATTTCAGCTATATTCATGAAATTGATGATAATATGAACATGAAATGATGATGAAATGAAAAAGGAATGGGACACAAGGACAATGGGGTCGACAATAGTTTCATGGTAAACAAAAACTCCTTTGTTACAACTATAAACATACGTATGATCGAAATATTTTTGATGTGTCATTATTTGAAGAAGTAGTAGTAGTGAAGTCTGAAAATAATCATTGGAGAAAATTTGTTTAACTGCAATCTAATAAAAAATAATAATACCTGTTATAATGAAACTAAAATGATAAAAATTAAAATGATAAAAATTAATTGTCCAAAATAAACTTTCAAGTCGGAAATTAACTCTGAACGAACAAGTATGAACTGGAATGTTAAATAACTATTTATTTTTCTGCTAAGGCTTACATTAAATGACGCTGAAATAAAAACGAAACGGAAGAAATAATAGATACGTGACAATTCTCAACTTTGAAAGCAACGAAGATATATTTCCTTTTCAAATATTTTTTTTTCAGATTTTCAAACTATGCTTTATCAGTCAATTTTGCAAACAAGATGGTCGTAAAATATTCCAAATTTAGTCCGTAATGGACATTTTATGTAAATTGTAGATTGTTAAGCCCTTTTTGGTTATCTAAACTTAATTGAAGTCTATAATTTATGCCGGTTCAACAAGTTTAAGACTGCTCATTTGTAAAACATTTTAACGATCCAGAATATTTTAATTGTAATCTTTCGTGATGCAAAGATTTATAAACCAATTATATTTTAATTTACTAATGCATTTTGTAACAATACTTTATAAAAGAAATTCGTTTGGATTTCTGTAGATCCACAATATACCATGTACCATATCAAAATATTATTAGTTGTGACATGGCTGAGTTAAACAAAAATAATATGTATAATAAACAAATTAAATATTTGGAAATTCTTTAGTCTGAGTTAAACAATTTGGTTTTTTTTCATTCTTCATTTTTTTTTACCCCTGACGAAGGCCGAAGAAAAGAACAACATGTGGTGCATAGTAATTGGAGGTTTCAGATTGTTCAATTTTATTTGATTGTATTTATCACATTTAAGATGAATTTATATTTCATTAGATGTGTAAAGTCATGCAAGGATAGTTCATACGATATATATATCAAGACGCAATTAGTGTTATATTGTCCTAATATGCTTGAACATACCACATGATAAATCCTCATACTTTCTTATGTATTACATAATGTTAGCGACTTTTGTGACCGATAAAAAGAAACAAATTAGACTAAGTCTAATTGAAAGATTACTTTAAGGTCTTCCTTCAGTATTTATTTGAACAATCTACTTATCCTGTAGTATTATTATACGAAAGAAGCCTTTCAACAGTATTCTTGTAAGATACGGGAAGAATCTTACAGACTTTACAGATATCTTTTCATATATACGATTAAACATAAAATTTATAGAAGAATAAGCCTAAATACTATATATGCATGTCATAAATTTTGTTTGGTCGCTATATTGATTACGGATCTAGCGAAGTATGGGTATTTTCAAGCGTGCAGACACCATACAAGTGAATTAGTATATAAAAAAATAATTTCGTCCAAATACAAGGCAGGTATGGTTTTTCCACTTTCATAAAACTTTGATGAATTTGAGAGAATCGATAATCCATCTATACAACCATTATATAATAAAGAACGTTAGTATGGAGCTGGGCCGTTTCAACTGGTTTTAAAATTGTAAACCAAAACTGAAGGTAAGACATAAGCTGTAGATATCTTTATTAACCTCAAAAGACCATTATTGCACTCTACAAACCAAACAAAGAGAAGATACTCATTGAAGGAGTATATGTATGTATATAAAAGTTTTACCTTGTTCATTGTTTTCATGATTCTGGGGTAGAATATCTGTACAATTTGTTTTAAATTTAAGTAAATTTTGAATACATGAGATACAATATTCTTTAATTCAATTTTAATCATGTATTATAATGCTTTAGCCAGTTCTTCATCGATAAGATTTCAAGACAATGTTAAGAATACATTTAATTGATCAATGAATCATACATACAAAAAAGGCGAAAAGTGGAATTTTTGTTATTTTTAATAGCCTAAAATTTTGTCTAAAGTAACATAAAATAAGAAAAATCATTAAAAAGCAATATAAAAGAGAATTTAATGAAAATAGCCGATACAGTTTATTTAAATATCGTAGAAAATATTTCACGCCATTTTTTCAGCATTTAATACTATATTATCAGTCCCACCTTCCTAAACCATTTCATTTCTATTGTTCTCAATTTTCAGATAACCTAATTTGATACACAATATAAATACACCAATCTCTGCATGATGCTGAGGTGTTCCTGTATTATTTCCTAAATATCAGTTTCAATATGAACATTAACATGTTGCTGAAAAAAGCTCTATAAACTTAATTAACTTGTTTGAAAGTGTTGTCTCTGGAATGATTTGTGTACGCTAGAGATGTTCATAACATGAAAGTTGAGCAATAATCCTTTTAGTCAATACAAAGAAAAAAGAGGAAGAGAAAATACGTAAAAAATTTCATACATCTATTTCAAGTTTGCTTTCTGTATTCATTCACTCTAATTGTTTCCTGAGAGTAAAATGTTGTCAACTTTATATTTAAGCAGAGTCAACAGATGGCGATTAGTAACATTTCTGATAAATTTTGAAAACTTTTTTTATGATAATGCAGTTAAGGCATTATACTCTAAAAGACAATCTAAACACAACTTACATCAGGTGAATAGTTCAAGAATGAGATCAATTAATTGAAGTTTTATGAAAAGTAGAGGTACCTCACCTTACTAAACTACTACATTTGCTCTACACCAGAAACACTACTGTGTCGGTAAAAGTAATAGATTTTTGAAAGTTAAAGTTTTGGAATACATATTTCAAAAAAGTTTTGTTTTGTGTTTTAATTGCCAATGGAAAATTTCAAAAATATGACACCTCTTATATAAATTAATTTTGTCTCTGAAGAATATTTCAACACATAGGTCGATCAACTATTATAGGTTTGAAATAATTAAACAAATACAATACTCAAGCAGACAATATCGAAAGTTGAAACATGCTGTAATGGTATATTGATAAATTTGAAAAATGGGAACATTTACTAGATTACAAATCACTTGTCACTTCTCATTGTAAGTGTACTTATACTAGTGTTTTCCTATATAAATTATTGCATTGATTTCTTCCATAGCCAATGTTTACAAACATTGATCTTAGTATGACAGTAAACTTCGTGGTTTGTTTAACAATGAAGAGAAATTAAATGAATAGTTGTTTATTTATTTATCTTTGAAGTGTAATTACTGATTGCTTTTCAGTCAAATTGCTCAGAACTGAGAAATTATTACGAAATTTTTAGCTCAGTAGAAGTTATATTTTGCATATGATTGGGCATATTTTTAAATGCCTTTTTTATTTCACATTATCGTCATAAAATCATATTGTATATTGAAAGAAGGTTCCCGGATTTAGCTGAACACAAGTCAATTTAACGATCGATGGTCAAGCAACTATTGAAAGACAAAATCATAAGTACATGATTGAATGGATTCCTTTAGATTTTACACCTTATAGTCCATAATAAAACATGTTTCATTTTTTTTTGGAACAGAGACATGACAGAATAAATATGATGTGTTTGTGTATATACCAAGAATATGTCGTTGTTAAAATAAGACAGTTAATTTTTTCTTGGTTAAAATATCTTAATTCCTGTTTTTGTATTTTCTGTTTATTCTATTAGCCAGCACCGCGAAACGGTGTGACCTCTACGATTATTACATGTACTATCTAAATTTCCCTTACGTTCGCCAATAAACTAACGAAAAAAAAATTCATGTCCCGAAAGTAACAATAAAGTGACTGTCCTTACGGAGAAAATTCATCGCTTCTTTAAATCAAACCAAAAAAATATACAGGTTAAGATTACGTTTCAGTAAAATAAATTAAACTTTTCTGTTAGTTTTCGAGTCTTTCTCTATTTTTTTTACTTATTAAAAGAAGTGAATATGATGTTTTAAAAAAGTTCGGGAAACACGTGGATGTACGTATTTGTATTTCCGCTGCTCCACTGTTGCTGTTGTTCAAAACCTGGAAGAAAATATAACTTCGAATATATTATCCGAAACGAAGCATAGCTTTTCTAAGATAGGAAAGGCAATCATATTCATGTTTGGAATTTGCAGCTTTCAGTTTGTTTACGTCACATGACATGTGTAAAATATTCCCAACATCCGTGGAGAACTGTAATATTTCCGGTATCTGTACCGATTGATCTGAGCGTGGCTAAAAACTGAGAAGGATGTTGCTAGAAATGCCCTTAATGGTTAAAAAATGTAAAGTATTTTGAAAGCAAGGGGAAAGGGATTATGGGATTGGGATGTAGAAAAAAAGCTACGCATCCGTTGAAAAAGAAAACTCCCCCATTATTTAACAAGGCAGATTTTCAAATAAAAATAAAGAGTTCGCTTGCTGCTAAAATATATATAAAAATATTGCACTTGCGAAGCCAAAATTTTCATCCGGATTCAATGGATTTATTATTTTTTACGAGTCTCGCACAGACGGTAGATGTATGGTAAAGCCCACGGTACTCGCGGATATTAGACAATGCATACTCCATATTAATATCATATCGAGTTATGTCTAGGATAGATTTTATACTAAAAATAATTTTTTCCCATTAATTTCTGCATGGTTAAACAAGATAATAATATATAAAATG
Source organism: Perna viridis (assembly GCA_037379345.1). Lineage (NCBI taxonomy): Eukaryota > Metazoa > Mollusca > Bivalvia > Mytilida > Mytilidae > Perna > Perna viridis. Next base: position 11,885,763 of record CM074515.1, on the reverse strand, counting down.
ATCTAGTGTATATGTTCAAACCACGTTTAAGAGGTTATATTTGTATATTTTATAGAAATGTTAAACAAAAAGATTTTGCAAAAATATTTATCTATTTATCTCTTTTATAGAAGTTGTTATTAAAATAATCACGCAGAAACTATAATTTAGGTGGATAGTTACATCAGTGAATAGTGTCGTGAAATAAAAACAGAATGATAAAGAATATTCAGAAGTCTACCGATTTAAAATGTTTACATTATGTATCCAACTAGAATCAAGATTAGAGCAGACGCTTAAATATGACATACGGCACACCTATTATATAATTGATTTCAAATTTTAATTATGATAGCTGGTAAATCGAGACATTAAGTTTAAAATCAATAAAAACGGCTGACAAGCCCTTTGTATAATGCGCAATGAGGGAGCGGTAGGAACTTCGAATCAATGAACAAAACTTTCATGATTTAGAGGGTATTTTGTCCTAGTCTTTATGATCATGCAATTATGTAATGGGAAAAAACATGTCGGAAACATAATTGCAGAGGACTTAAATACAAAAGATTTATATGCAGAGACGATATGCTTTATAACAATTTGAAGATATGGCGTTAGTTAACATAATTATTTTTAATAACATATAATTACATACTTACTACAATCATTGCTATCGTATAGGACAATAATGTGGAAGAAAGTGATATGTACCTTTAACGTTAAGTAGTCATTAAATAATATCATAATATGTCACATCTGGAAACTTCAGTTTTATTTTATTTTTTTTTGGTTAGCAATCATGGGACATACATCATGTTTCAGTGTAAAAAAATCCGGTAAAAATAACCTTTCGATCATTTAATTTTCACTGGTCTGAAAATGTTTATTTTTTGATGAGATGGGAAGGGGGTTAAAGATCAACTATCTATCAAATGCAATACTGAGTTCCCGCTACATAAATTGACATGGAATATTGTGAATTTGACGTAATCATGGCGTCTTCATAGCAATAAACAATGTTGAGCACAAAATACAGAGGTAGACTACGGACAAAAAGTGTGACAAGGGAAAATAATACTTCCACGTACATTGGTATTTAAACGTATTTTAGCAAATCTGAATAGTTATATATATATATATATTTGACAGTGACATATTTGAACGTGATACCTCAAACACTACAAGCAGGAAATAATTCTGTAATATTAAAGCATACATTAATCAATGCCAATTTGTAAAAAAAAAAAAAAAAAAAAAAAAAAAAAAAAATCGACATATTCCGTAAAAAACAATTCAGGATTAAGATTTCAATCTCTCAATGTCTCTTCCAAAACAAACAAAAACAATATTTTATTCATATTTTTAACTATTGTACAACAAATCTATACACGCCAAGATGTCATTACATAGATAATATCAGTGTACACAACATAATTTTCAATTTTACTTTAGATTTGGAAGTATGCTGACCATGAAGGAACAAACATCGGAAAAAATAAAATATCAACAATGGCGCTGATTGTGTCGATTGTCATGGTTATTTTCCAATGTACTGTGAATTACTTGCAATTTGACATAATGCCAAGTTGTCCTCATATGTTTAATAAATATTGAATGAACTATATATATATATATTGTTACAGTAGAGTTTTGTAAAAAAAATTGTTTTCCCTAATCCGGCAATTTGCTGGTTTATCAATCAACTTGTATATAAAACAACAACAAATATCAGACTCATGTCAGATTAGGTCATTCAGGATATTAGGAAATTTGTGTTCATAAGGATCACACAGTCTGGTATGGTTGATAAAAAAACTGGCTGTTAAAGTAAAAAAAATCTGGATTTCTTTATCGAGTTCTATTTGCGCACTCCCTCTTGTTTGTGATTGCGAATCCGAATCCACAACTTCACTTTGAAACCTTGACGCGGCTGTCGTAGCGTAACGGGCGAAAAGGGAAAAAAGTCAATGTGTCGAATGTCTTGTTGCAAATCTTAAAGCGTATTAAACGTCACATATCATAATCGTAACCAAAAACTTATAACAATTATCGAAGATGTTTTCATGTTGCTGTTAGGTCTAATAAAGCATGTATTGTTAATGCTATGCGTTTGTCCTTAATGTTGGGTCGGTAATCAAATTGCTTCCAGGTAGTTGACATTGAAAAGAGAAAATCCGTTTTAAGGTGCTTCATCTGACAATTGTGCACTCAAATAACAACATTTTTGGATGTCGGTGTGTGAAGGATTTTCGCTGATAAACGGATGATTCAAGAGAGTCCCCAAATGTCTGCCACATCAATATTTGCCAAAGGAACGTAGGAAGTGTGACAAGATATCGACTGAGATGCATTATTTATTACATTATGTTTGATTTAGTATTGAAATCAGATAATACAGTTTTTTTTTTTTTTGGTGAAGCGTATGGAAAATGACTGTCTCTGTTGTGTCTGTCTTACTTTGAAGCCTTGCTGTCTTTGAACGTTTTCTACAGTCTTGAAATAGTTCCTCTGTGTCCCTCTCGAACAGCTAGCAACTTTTCGGCTATCGTGCCTATTTTTTGGGTTACATTGTGGATTTGCTTCCGGTAATCACATAAAATGAAGTTGCAAATCATATTTACTTTTTTCTTTCTTTCACCGAACTGTTACTGCAATAGCTATGGCATTAATTGCGAAAGATACTCGTTTTATTCCTGCATTATATTTTTTTTATTCTTTCGTCCTTGAATCAAGATATAAATCAGAAATAACAGTGTTGTAGGATATGAAATTGATATCTAGATTGATCGAGTGCCATAACTGTCTTCTGAATTATCAATGAATACCTTCCGAACACCATATTCTGTTGTAATATCATAAATCACGAAGGGCATATAACAGTGTGATAGAAAAGAATGAATTTTATCATTCAGTGGCCACTTTATGATCAGACTAAACTTTCTATTTGTTTGTCGTCCAAGTGGTCATTCAACCACAACAGAAACTTCGTTTCCTTTTTTGATATTTATTTACGCTTTTTCTGAACCGTTTATTGTAAATTAATGGGAATTTCCATGTGGACCAATTGTGCACCACATATTTTGGACCTCTTTCGGTACTGTTACAAGTCACAATTTATGGCTATGAAAAATAAAGATCCTACCAAATAACATATTGTAGAAAAAAAATAATAACACCTTCAGATATTCGGATGATACTTAGGCTCTAAACAACGATAATTTCAATATTTATACTAAAAATACGCATCATGTAGAATTATCTTTAAATTAAGCAAATATAGATAATAAAGAATGTCCGTATCTTGATTTTAGTATTCATGTCGATATTGAAATACTTAATACTAAAATTAATGATAAAAGAGATGATTTTTCATTACCTATTGTCAACTATCCGTTTTCAGATGGTCCCCTCGTCACCAACATATGGTGTACATATCATGAAACGTCCGATTTGCTCGTATTTGTAACAATGTTCCGGAATTTCAAGAAAGGAATCTTCATATAACCGAGAAATTACTACATTAACTTTTTTCAACCGATTCAAGGAACTCACGCTCAAATACAGATGTACTTGTAAAGGATTAATACGTGCAGGTATCTCTCATATATTCTACAAAAAGAGTAGGAAGCTCAATACCTACCCAATAAGTCAACTAAACTGTCAAAAAGGCTCATTTGTAATGGATATAGTTATGTTATTTTTGACAAATCGTTAAGGAAAGCATTTTTTTGTATCAACATTGATTCGCTCATAAGGTCTTTACTTAGAAATTAGAACATTACTAATTATTTAATTTTTGATGTACCGTGCTTCTAAACTCCGCATAGGAAGATTTAGGATTGCTTTTTCATACGATGGGGACATTACTTTTTCTAGTTTAAACATCTGGAGATGGCATGTCAGTTAACTGGTAGTAGTCCTTAGTTTGTACATTTGTGTAATTTATATTCAGTTTCTTCATCCCACTGGGGTTGTTGTCTCATATCTGTTCTCATTATATATGGATATTTTTTTACCTGAACGCATAGGTAACTTTGTATGTTTTTGAGATAATTGAGATTTATTTTCTTTTCTTTTCGATGATTTCAACCAGATTTTATGTAGATTGTAAATAAAATATACGCCATTATACTATCCCATTCGTTAAAATACATGTTTTTAAAAATATTGAAAATACAGTTTTCTAAAATATTATAAAAAAATTACTCGTACATATATAATATTTTTCATATTTAAAGCAGAAAATAGTGGTCGTCACGGAACATCTATTCATGACACTAAAAAACAACCATTTCATTTCTACAAAAACATGCAAGTACTGCTTTATTTAAGATTAACGAATGAGTTACCAATACCCACATTTAAAAAGGATAAAAGGAAATTCTTAAAAAATGAAATATGAATAAAACGTAAAAAAAAATAGTCCTAATTTTCGACCTTACGGTCTTCGTTAGGGGCAATATTATTAAGGAAAAAAGTTAATTACCGAACCCTACCACATAGACAAGGTGTCCTTCAAAACTGATCATTGTGAAATATGCGCCAAGTTCAAGAAAAATTATAAATTTGTTAGTGAGTTGAGGAAAAGCAATTGAAAACCGGGTAATGGTGACTAAATAATTTTGGGTTTCACATTAAATTCCAAAGGGGTAGTCCCAAGAAAGCTAATGATTCGCTGTTGTTTTCGCCGGAACATGTATCCAAAAGGAAATTTACTAAAAAGTGTCGTCAACACTATGGTTTGCATCCCGAAAATGTCCACCGACTTGACAATCCTTTCCATGTGTGATGCTTTGTTTGTGTTATAAAAAAACGATCACCAAACCTTCGATAGGTCTCGCCCACGTTAGCAATTTTACAGTTGTTGGAAACCACAGCGTAAACGACGTTTTCTGAGGTACAGGTGAAACCAATTTTTTTTTAACATTTTTTAACTTAAAGACATTTGGTTGGCCCGACGATCTCGTCAGTTTTTCAGGTAAAAGGGCATGTCGAACAGCGTGGTCGCTTACGGTGCCGCCTGCCTTTGTAACTGACAGGGGGTGTCTAGTGGCAGTCTTGAAAGAACTCGTAACAAGGTGTATTTTTTAAAACTCTTTTCTTTTCTTAAGCACTAATTGGAAGCGAATTGTTGAAAACTGACGTCTCTAAGAACTATGGATTTAAAGATGCAAATCAGTATGTTTTGAATTGCAATATTGTGCGGGTGATATGTCAATACCAAAGGAATACGGTCACTGGTGCTTTTTCACCCTCTTTTCCATAGACTCACATCCCTATTTTGATCTCAAATTGTCATATTTAGTTGCATGTCACTAAAACGTTTAAAAGAAGTTGCTGATAAAGATATTATTGGCTTCTATATAATATTGCAAGATGACCAAACAAGATGCTCCATATCATAGGTAAGATCTTCCTGAATACTGACTCGATCATTTCATGGTTTAACCTCAGGAAAAAAATCGAAATCAAAACTTTCACACAAATGGTCTCATTCACAGAGCGATGAATTGAACTAAATATTTTCCATCCCTGAAAATGCTTGATGTTATGAAGTTTACATTTTATTAAACCAATAGATTTGTACAGAATGTAAAGGTGTTGTGGAATTGCTATTGTTCGTGACGTTCGTGGATGGTAAAACGGCATAACGTTGCTTATGTGGACGGAAGCTGAATGTCTGATAGAGACCATATATATTAAACATTGGATTCGTCAATTATTTTATGTTTTCTTCTTGTTTTGCGTTTAATTGACATTTAGGGTGCAGATGGGTACGAACACCGAATCCGTGACAGATTAAACAAGTGTCACTTAACAGAACAGATGTTCATCTATATGAAGTAAGCTACGTTGTGGAATAGATTATCTTAATGACGAATGATTCAATAACAGGTTGATGCTATATTTACTATGGCATAAAGCGTTTTTAAATATTCTTATTTAAATTTGATTGCCTAAGTCATTTTTATAGATAACCAAAGTTATTTGAGAAACCATATCTATTATGCTTATGATGGGCATACTTCTTGCTTTGTAATAATTCATTAGTGTTTCCACATGACGCGGTAATCCCAAAACTAATTGTATGTCATTGCAGTCTCTGTAAAGATTAATGGACGTTTGCTTCAATATACTCTAAAGAAAAGGGCGTTCATAGATACACATTACATTTGCTTGGCACAAAACTTTGAATGAATATGTTAACATTAGTGCATTAATGGATTCTATTTTTTCTTATATTACCCATGTTTATGAGATTTCATTAATTGATTTGGCGTTTGTGCAAGATTTTTATCAACATACTAAGTATCTGTTATACGTGAAACAAGAAGAAAACATTAAAAAAACATTTTAATAGGTTATGAGCAGCTCAGGTACAACGATCTGTATCGGATGTCTCCTCATTTATGAATAGATTGACCTACTAAACACTTTGAGTACAGACGTTGGACGGCATTGGAGAAATATTTATCGATTTATAATGTTTATGATGTGTCCATGGTGATGCAATATTTCATGAATAGTTTGCTTTGTATGAAATTACTTAGGTATAAAGTAGAAAAAGTCTGTGAAATGCAAAATCTTAAATCAAAATTATTATTCAAGCGTTGCTTGTGAATCATTAGAAGTTTTCATTAGAATTATAGAAATATATATAAATGCTGCATGTTACTGTTAAAACCAATGTATATCCATATTAATTATCTTGAGAAGACGATATGCTGAGCATGGCATACCCTTAAGAAAAACATTTCTGAAGTAATATTCTTCACAAAGACATGTTCATGCACAAATGATGGCAATAGTAACGTGAAAAAATATTAAACACTAGTATATTGTATCATAATTCATAATAACATTTTACATAGACAATAGATCTTAGCAATCTAATATGAAAAACAGTATACTTTTACTTTAATAAACACTTCTTTATTCAATCAAAAATCTTTGGGACCAAGAAAAAACAAAACTGCGTAACGTAAAGATCTAGGTTTATTAGTTTACAATTAAACTGCAATTACAAGTACTCCAAATCCAACTGTAGATAAGGAAAGATGAAATATATTTGATTGATGTGTATGAAGGGTTCTACGGCTGATGGAAGAATATTTGGTAACATAATTGTTTAATGATTATGTAACAAAACATATGTTTTCAATTTATATATAAAACTTTTAACCACAGCTGCATCAAATAATAAGGATACACACTATGATAAAGTACATTTGATTATAACAAGACTTTTAATTTGAATAATTAATGTAATATTTCAATACAAAGTTGTGATAACTTCTTAATTAAAATTATGTTGAAGACAAATAACGTACATTCTTCCACAAATATTCCGAAGATAAAATCACATTTGATCGTTAAACAACCTATTAAAACCTATAAAATGGTTATCGTAATTTCTTAAACTATTTACTTGTTTTGATGTCTTATTAATTTCGTTTTCACTTTCAGTTTATTTTAATGTTTCTGGAGTATATAGAGGCAACTATTTCGTTGTACCTGTGAATAATATATTGTTTTGGGGCAAGCTGCAGTCTGCCTAGTGGTGTGAGGGTTTCGTTGTCGTTCATCAAAGACCCATGGTTGGTCTTGAGCTGACATTTTTCCATCCCAGTGTGATTTTTGTTTCTTTGACAGACATATTCACCATTTCAATTCTCGTTAAATAATGAAATGCCTCAATCAACTAAACGATACAATTATATAGAATTTGTTTATTTTATCTTTGTATTATGTTGTAATAATGAAGAATTTAAAAAAAATATTCAAATCTTTGAAAACCGACCCACTAATCCAATAGTTTGACCTGCGGCAATGATAGTAAAACGTTAACACCAAAAACGTCTATTGAGTGAAGGCTGAATAGCTTTCTTTCCATAAAAGAACATGACGTTCCAAGTATCATAAACCAAAAATCAATTGAGACCAAACCTTGTAAAGACATTATGCTACCTTTGACATATATTACTAGGACAAGATGAACAATTTAATGATCAACTTCATGCAAATAAGTGCAACTTGAGTTAATTGATTTCCCCAACTGGGAGATGATGATCAGTCCGTGCAAATAATGCGGTAATATAAATCAGAATATGAATAAGTAGTGAGATGATGAAGTGCAGTATACATGCTTCAAATTTTTAATTTAGTTGCTGAGAAAGTTTAGAAAATCGTGTTCTTGATAAACATTTGTTGGAAAGTAGTAAATAAGATAAACTCATCAGAACAGGGTCGTTGTGTTTTCATTATGCATTAAACTTCTGATTTATGAGAACCTTGTGACAAACAATTATATTCAATATAATTTAAAGGTAAATATTATACGACAATTCATTAGACTGATTCTCCGAAAAATAAGATCTGCAAAAATGAATACATTAACAGTAAATAATTTCTTGCATTGTAATAGTAAATGCTTTATCAATTATATTAAGGCAAAAAAAGTATGGGAGAGAAATACTGCTCAGTGAGTAAATGAGTAAAACAAATCTAATATATCAGAATCTTAAAAGTCAATAGTATTAAGTAGTTCAATAAATCAAATTATTTTGTCTCAGTTATCAGACATGTTCATACCATCTCTTATTAGCATATGCCAGCGAATTCGTTCGAAAATCAATGGTGACAGCCGTCGTGCCACAGGGAGTATGGACATATTACAAAATTTCCTTACCAACCCACATTGTGATTTTAATTTTAATGTGCATCGTAAGTATTTGGATCAAAACGTAATGCAGAACTAAGATCATTCATTTTTAGGTGCGGCATAATAGTTTGATAGAATATTACTTAGCATATTCTTTTTTAATTCATCAAAGTAAAAATTAAGATCGACCTATACATACAATACTTATTAGCTGTATTTGGTGTGATCTTATACAATGTAACAATGGACGATAAGATTGCTTTTTTGTTTAGTAATTCTATTAACGTAAAAATACAGATATGAAAATAGTTTTATGTGTGTATATGAGTGTTGTACACATGTTAATTAGTTCGTTAGTTCCGAACACATTTACTAAGCATTTAAAAATCATACTTTTTAAGTATTTTTCAAAAAAAAAAAAAAAAAATGGAAAAGTTGTTTTGCATTTTCCTGTGTTACATTACAACACTTACAAAACAAACCAGAAAGTATCATAATTTGACTGTCAAGAAGCAACAACCAACCTATTACAATACTTGAAACGAAAACAAATAAGGCCAAATGAAATTTCTATACACTAGCAGCACTTAACCAATCACAAAAAAAAAATAGAGAGTAAATAAATAAACTGGTGTTCCCATAAAGGGACAATTTTATACAATCACAATCAATTCCAAATACAAAAACAATACCGTAACAGACAGTGATAACTAAATCAACGTCTTGTTTCACATATATTACCGATGATTGTTTGTTACTCCCAGATATCTAATCAATGGTAACAAAAGCTTGACACAATGAAGGAAAATCAAAACAAGATATTTTCCAATGAACTTTTTTACAAGCTACTATTTTGGTATGTGTTTGTGTCTGCACTGTATTTCATAATGTTAACGATCGCCGATATATATGAGTTTTGGAAATTCCATCTCAATCTTTAAATTGTAAGACATTAAATCCATTGGAAGCAAAAATTATCTTTCATTTGTTTTGAAAATTAGTTAACGTGAATGTATACGTCAGTAGAGGGTAATTTAAAACATTTAACTAGTCAGCAAACAAGTTAAAGCTAACTAAATATCCCATTTTAGAAAACCATATCAAATTTCTAATCCTTTTCAGACTACCTTGTAGAGTTTAAAAGAGTTTAGCGTCTGGCTAAATATTCAATTTGATTTTTATGTAAAACATTTGTTCAGAGACCGGAAACGAATGATGAATTTGCACCATTAGTTGTATTGTGATGTATGTAGTAATCGTTTAATTAGTCTTTTATGCGGTTTTGTCTAACTTTTTAAAGCCTTTTACACATCTAAGTACTAAAATTACACTTGCCAATATTATTTGCGTCAGATATGATATAGTCTTTTTCCATTTGTACCTTCATAATCGACAGGTGCACTTTTAAGACATTTCATTACGATTGAATGAAAATAATAAAAAGCGGAGCACTTTTACGGATAGTAGATTATTGGCTTGTAGTTTTTCTGCATTATGTTTTGAAGGTTTTCAAGTACAATGGCATTAAGTATTGATTAAAAGAATGAGTAAACTACTTTGGCAAATTAAAGTTTAGAATGGTTCATATGTGGACTACTGTGAATATGATATTTTTGTAAGCTTGAGCAACTTAAAGAGAATACCCAACAAGGTCTTGTACTGAATCATATTCTTACAATCTAATATCCCTATAATATCATTTAAAAAAGTGAAATATTTTGAGGGTTTCACATATGGGTGATAATGTATACATTTACTTCAAAAATATTAGAAATAAGAATTATATTGCAAACTCATATCCTGCAGAGGGGTATATGCACTATTTGAAGTTGCAAACAAATGTAATTAATTTCTTTTATAAAATATCATCGTTGCTAATGTAAAGTTCATGCAAAATATACAAGCTTACATTTACTTCAAAAGTATTCTCCTCATTCTCCCTCTAGTGGATATGGACAATCCACATTACAAACTGGGCAAGCTTATATGTGAGACATAAACATGGTACGCTAGACATTACCTTCTGTGCCAGGTTATTTGCCAGAGATTAACATGATATAATTTATAGATGGTAAAATGTACACAATAAAAAAGTATATGAATTTTTGGATGCTGAGGATATCTTTCTGTTAATGGTTAATCCAATTTTGGCATTTTTTAAAATATATTTGTTGCAAAAAGATCTAGATGCGTGAATACACTTTAGTTTTCTTAAAACTGTTAAGAGAGATTTAAAAATGTCTGTCAACAAGTTCAAAAGAAAAATTCTGATGCAATAAGTCTATAACAAGGCTTTTCATTGGCTCGACTCAAGCGTAAAGTTTTCAATATACCTGTTGGAGCCGATTTACAAATTATGCGCGTTTGAATATTACAACAAATAAACTGACTAACCTACTAATCGACAACAAATATTATGACAATTTGGAAGAGTGTTTTTCGTTATTGAAGGAATTTTTCACTACCTAATTTACTTCTCTTAATTCCCTATGAACCAAGATGACAAAACTCTAAGGCAAATTCCAAATCTCGATATTTTTGCGGCGTGTTTTGTAGGGCGGTCAATATTTGTCAACGATGACCCTAACAAATAAGATTTTACGCTTCACACATCATTTAGAATAATTTCATTAGAATAGAGATAACCATTTTGTATTTGAAGCTTTGCGGACGTTCATCTAGTTTACTGTCCCAAATATCCGTTTATCTGGCTCCGCTACGCCTTGCGAAGGTAAACTAAATTAGCGACAGTAAATGAACAATTGGAAACTATAACACGGTCAACAAATTGGTCCATAGATGCAGGTCGATACACCGTTCATGATGTCGACCATTTTTTTAAAGCATCACTGTGTCCAGGAAGCCCAAGTGAAGGAAGTCTGGAACGGTATAAATATTCCTCTCAGATTCGGCAACTTCTGGTTTAAAGTATGTTGCTAAAGGAATATTGACACGGAAGAATAGAAAGTTGACGATACGAAATGAGAAGTCACTTTTTGTCGTATAGTCAAGGCATGAGTTATTCCTTTCCATTGATTTCTACGAATAAGTCAAGATATTATACTGACTTTGACTGTTGCACGGACAATTTACCTAAGTCATTGTACATTTAACTTTTTTTATATATCGCTGATTCTCAAGGATATGACCTCACAGATTTGAGAAAAAATTATTCGTCATATTTGTAATATAAGGAAAATCAACGGCATAATTATAATTGAACTTAAAATTTCAAAGTATAAAACCTGCTTTTGAGATAATATTGCAAAAATCAAACTTTTAATTCTCAAATGAAATAGTTTAAATTTGCAATAATTTTGTGAACCAACGTGGGTAAAGTGATGTTTTTATTAACATTATCTGGATTTTATTAATTGATGGATCTGAACTGATGCCTTATTCCCCCCTCAAAAAAAAAATGAACGTCTGCTCATTCACGAAAACATAAATATTGTACGGGAATAATTCCATTTTCTTTATTCAACTACAATGTCTTCTTCAGAAAGAGATTAATTAACCGGTATAATACTTATTAAAATAGTAAAATACTTTATATCGAGAATAACTTTATGATTATAATGTCTCAAGTTTACGGAAAATTGCCGTCGTGAATAAAGTTAGAAATATGTTTAATATCGGGAAAACTTTACCATAGCATCAACACAGAAGGACACTTCACTATCGTAAGAAACTAAAAGCATGACCTAAAAGAAAAAAAAAGGAAATAGAGACGGACTACATATACAATGCACACAACAGAATACACAACATTTTCGTTTTCTGCATAAACAAATCAATTTCCATACATAATTCAAGTATACACTGCCGCGTTTTCCTGAATAGAAGAATACTTTCGGGTATTCAAGGGTGGCTGATTCTCTATAATAAATATTGATTCTTTATTTCCGCTAATTAATTTTAAAAAAAAACGAACTACTGACATAATCAATGGATAAAACATGGAATTCAATAAAAATGCAGCAGCATTTAATAAAGAGTAAATAATCAACAAAATTTCAACAAAAAGAAAACAATTATAATTTATCCTAATACTCATTTAACAAAAATGTATGTTAGTAGATACATAAATGAAATACATGGATAAATTATTTAAAAATAATTACTATATATATTGCTAGTTGTTGTTTTTGTATATTGAATGTCAGTGCAGACACCATAACATACTAATATGGTGTAAGACCATTCCCTTCTTCCGCTTCATCATTGAGAACAAGTTTGTGCCAGTCTAGTGACGTGTTGATTATCGAATATTCAGGACAACGACCGTCAGTTATATTGACCTCTTTTTTTAAGAAGTAACGTTTTCTGTTATCCTATTATATTATCTAATCCACTTTAAATTAGGTTGTATTGTACATAAGTATCAATATTTTATTTTTAGGAAAATACTAAATTGTATATTTAAACTAATTACTCTTGCTTGCATGCAAACTTATAATAAAATATCTAAATGAGAACAGCTTTAAAAACTGCGTATATACATCATTCTTAAACTAATTTATTCAACGGGTCATATTTTTCCTTTCCTCGTTTGTCTACCACGGACTTGACTTTTTATGAGCAACTCGGTGGGTGTTTCTAGAAAAACAGAGGTCGCTTACCCTACCGGTGCACCTGGTCCATGCTCCCAGTTTTCAGTGGAGTCCGAGTTGCTTATTTGCTTTGTTACTTTGTTAGTATGATTTTAGTTACTTTATGTTCTTTGTTGTGTGTGTATGTTTTCCATGTCTAATCTTTGTCCCTGGATTACATTATTTTGATTACCGCTATAATCTTGGTTCCTTTAATTACTCTTTCACATCACTGGGTCGATAACTCTGCTGGTGGATTTAGTCCCCGAGGGTATCATCAACCCAGTAATACATTTTTGTTTAAATTAATGGTTTTAACAAGTGAAATGAAAGAAAAACTGCTCGAACTCGCCCAGAATAAAAAGGTCCAAACCTGACACCAGATCGGACACTCTGTTGTCTTGTAAGAATGTGGTGTCCCCATATGGGAATCTTAGCACACTCACATCTGGTATGGAAAGTGCTCCGACCAATTCAACTAAAAGTACCCAATCACAGACCATCTATTCCAGTACAAAACTTCTGACTTTTTCAAAATTATTAAACCATGTTCCATCACTTTAAATGATATATTTGACTACCACTATGACGAACCAACATTGTAGCATATCAAAACGTGGTATTAAAAAATGCAAAGCATGCAACATTCTTATAACCGACTCTTACTTCTCCAGTTCCCTTACAAACAAAACCTTGCAATACAAGAAGTCACGTTGACTTAAGTTGCAAATCGACAAACTTAATATATGGATTAGAATACAACTTATGTGGTTTAATATATGTCGGAGAAACGCAAGAACAATTAAACAAAAGAATGTGCGGTCATTGTTCGGGAATTAACACCACTAAATTCCCGACAGTTTATCAACAAAAGATCATTCAATCCTCTCTATGAAAGTTCGTATTTTAGAAAAAAATGAACATCCTACGAACAGTCCCGTTCTAACTAAAAACTATGGTAGGGAAAGAGAGGAGTACTGGATACGCAGACTAGGTACTGCAACAACTTACGGATGCAATGACAAGATCAAAAGTATAGGAAACCTTTCAATATAAAAATAGCATAAATGTGATGAATTTATTGTACGTCAACTAAGTTACAGGATTAAGTCTCCATAGATGGTCTCCTTCCTTTCATACAAAAACCTCTTGGACTTCATCACATTAGAACCAAACTTTATTCTATACCTCTCACATTACTACACTCCCTTTACAAAAACAAGTCTTGACACTCCTGTTTCTAGCCCACCTTATCATTATATAGACTTGTGTCCATCATTTTGGATATTGGTTTCCACAGACTCTTTCAACCAGTTTGTGTGAAGTCAAGATGACGAAAAACGATCATTTCGTCAACTACCGTTTGTCAACAAAGATATAGTTGCAATTAATTTGGCTAACATCCTCCATCACAAAAACGTTACCAACAAAATTCCCCCATATTATAAGGACAAATCCATGCCAACTATTTCATATTCCTATACTTCATCCATTGCATCCAAAGTTTTCAATTATAAAAAGCTATTGCAGAACCTTAAGATTGAAGACTTCAAGGCTAAACCACCTGACTGTTTTTGCCAGAACTCTCCATTCAAATATGGTCCTTTTGGTCACGTCGTTACAGGAGATTTAACCGTCATCGAAAACGAATCTATGCGTAATATTCTTTCTAAAGGTCCCAAGCACCGTGAACCACGCCCCATAAATTGGAATTATAACTTTAAAGTTCTTATGGATGCCGTCGAGGACTATACAAGGAAACGAGAACAAGAAGAGATTGATTCTCTGTCAGAGTGATTAAAGGCCGTAAGGTCTTTAATTTTAAAACGAATGGAAATTTTAAGTAGGTCAAGGCTACATCGGTTTTCAAAGACCCCGATGTAGCAAAAACATTGTCTACTATACATGAAAAATATGTTGTCGTATCAGTAGACAAAGCCCAAAACAACATTGTTTTTGTCTGCAAAACGTTTTACATCCAATGTTTATTATCAGAGGTAGACGTAGAAAATAATAGCAGTGATAAGACCTATACTGCTACCACACTCCCCAAAGAAAACCACAAATCTGTACTATCCTCTTTTGGTCTCTCTACTAAGAACAAAGAGTTGTGATTTACCGTCTATGTACTGGATTCCTAAACTCCACAAGAATCCATACAAACAACGTCACATAGCTGGATCTGCAAAATATAGCACCAACCTCATTCAAAACTTTTAACTTCTATACTCACAGCTGTCAAAGAGGGTCTGCAGTCCTACCATAATACTTGTTACTCCCGTAGTGGTATTAATTCAATGTGGATCCTGAAAAATTCGAAAGATCTTTTGGAGACAATTAGTTCAAGACTATTATCAGAATATAATAGCATTAAAACCTATCATTTTTCAATACTGCATACTTCTATTTCCCATACTCAGTTAAAATCCCGACTAAAAAACATTATACATCGTTGTTTTTTCCAAAAAAAGTTGGTACACCTAGATCCAAATATTTAGTTCTTGGTAGAGATTCCTCATACTTTATCAGAAATAATTCCAAATCATTTTCCAGATATACAGAAGAAGATGTTTACAAAATGTTGGAATTTTTAATGGACAACATATTTGTCCAGTGTGGGGGACGCGTTTTTCAACAAGCGGTCGGCATTCCAATCGGAACAAATTGTGCTCCTCTACTTGCTGACCTATTCCTTCACTCTTATGAGGCTGACTTTATAGCTGATCTGATCCGAAAGAAAGAATATCGTTTAGCTGGATGTAAAACGTTTTGCAGACAAAAACAATGTTGCCGTGGGCTCATGTATAGAAGACAATGCTTTTGCTTCATCGGGGTCTTTGAAAACTGATGTAGCATTGGCACTCATTGACCTACTTAAAACTTTTATTCGTTTCAAATTAAAGAACTCACGGCCTTTAACCATTCTGATAGAGAATCAATGTCTTCTTTTTCTCGTTTTATCCATTTTCCTGCGTAGTACTCATCCATAAGAACTTTAAAGTTATAATTCCAATTTATGGAGCGTGGTTCACGGTGCTTGGGACTTTTAGAAAGGATATTACGCAGAGATTCGTTTCCGATGATGGACAAATCTCCTATAACGACGTGACCAGAAGGACCATATTTGAATGGAAAGTTTTTGCAAGAACAGTTAGGTGGTTTAGCCTTGAAGTCCTCAATCTCGAGGTTCTGCAAATAGCATTTTATAATTGAAAATTTTGAATGCAATGGGTGAAGTATAGAAATATGAAATAATGATCTATGGATTTGTCTTTGAAATATGGGGAAATTTTGTTGGTAACGTTTTTGTGATTGAGGATGTTAACCAAATTAGTTGCTTCTATACCTTTGTTGACGAACGGTAATGGAAGAAATGATCGTTTTTCGTCATCTTGACTTTTCACACGAACTGGTTTAAAGAGTGTGGAAACCAATTTCTAAAATGACAGCAAAAATTCTATATAATGATGAAGTAGGGTCAAAAAAGCCTCAAAATGAAGACTTGATATATATAGCATTGAGGAATTTCTTTGCTGAAAGAAAGATAACCAAAATGTATATATAAGTATTAGTAAGTATCAGTAAGACACTGATATATGATATTACAATTTTAGCGTCAACACCATGTTGTGCAACTTATTTTGACTCATTTGTAATTTTATTATTAACTAAGTTACCAAACTCTTAGTGTAGACACAAGCAATACTCAGTAACCTCAATATCCAATTCTAAAAGATATATTCTTCAATTTTCATATTTACGTTATTTTGTTGAAACAATTGTCTGCACTGATCTTAAGAAGACACAGCATACAAAAATGACATGTTTAAATTGTAAGGTATTTCGTGAAGTATATTTACTTAAAAAGGCTATTTTATCGCGTTAACTTGTTTTATACTTAACATGTTTATACTCATTTACTTTATTGAAAATCGCTTGAAGTGTTTAAATATGTCTTATAGAATCGTATTGCAATCAAAATGGAATCAAATCAAAGTGAAGACATAATGTTTATTTTTTTCATTTCAAAATAAAACGCATTACATTTTGACTTTTTTTTTACCGATATGAAGTTTCCATTTTACAGATGACACAATTTAATTTCAGTAAGAGTTCACATCTTATCGGATTGATGACCCATTCATTATTACACATTTGTTTTCGATTGCATGTTACTTGTGTCACAGAACCATCATGTGAGGGCGTTCAAAGTAGACAGATCTGCATTTAATTTCGTTTGAAAGAATGAGTTCGTGAAACAAGAATAGTTATTTTTGCATTGTTTACTGATATGTGAGTTCCGAATTTCTTATTTACATTTGTTACTTTGAATGTATTACTTTGGTTATTTTATGTTATTTGTTATGTGCGTCTGTTTTCAATGACTGGTCTTTGTCATTAGATTACCGCTAGTATATTGGTTCCTTTGATCACTCTTTCGTGTTCAAGATGAACCTTTCAGCGCTTGAGGGTTACTTTGTCCAATGTAATAAGATATACTTTAATTTTCGACATTTAACTTATTCATTTCACATTCAATGTGGCGGGTGCCGCTACATTGTGTATGTAGATCTTCTGTATTTCTGGTTTTCACGTTTAAGCAATGTACATGGATTTCGATATTATAACATTGTATTCATTTGTTCTTAAACCATATTAAAATTGTTTTACTTGTGAGTGCTAGTGATATTACTCCACCTCCCTCTCTCGTACGCACGCGAATACGTTTCACGACAATTTAAACACTAATTATTTAATTAATTCCATACAAGTGATTTTAAGACATACAGCGGCTTACACAACTACACGAAGAAGACGTTGGGTTAACGTTTTTGGTACTTGAAATAAGAGATACAATTAAAACCTTTCATGCAACAATAAAAGTATAGTCTCTGGTAACAGAGGACGTGTATGTTTAACTTTAATCTGCCATTTCTGTGTATCCTTGTCGATGGTATTCGACTTGCGATTATGAAGGCCTGATATCGAAATCAGTGTAGTAAAATCAATCGATATCCCTTACAAAACATTACTTAAAAGTTAATTTGTAGGGATGGTGACTTTATAAAAAATGTAAGACTTAATCAATACTAAAATTGTACAGTAAATAAAATCCATACCAGATTTATAAAGAAATATATTCAGTGATTTGCACATTTCTATATGTAAGAATACCACATATCAATATTGCAAATTTTGATATGCAATACACGTGTTTCAAGGAGTGATGTATCATCCGCAGTATAAAGACTCAGATTCAAAAATAAATTGTATGTTGAAAATCATCTTAATTTTGAGAGGAGAAATAAAAAAGTCTACAGTAATGAAGGAGAATCTATATTTACATATCATGTAAAATTGACATATTTATATCAGGTGATTCTATTTGATATAATCTGTGGTTAACACCTTACAATAACATATTTGTAACCGTCCCCTTTATCATTCAATGTTATACAAACACTAAATAATATATGTAATCAGTTTGAGAAAACTTCAGTTAATAAAGAAGTCTTTAGATTATAATACGCGCCAATGATAATTGTAATGTATGTGACCGATCAGTTACAGCATTGGGGCGTTAAATGACGTTAAATAACTGTTTTTTTTAAAATAAATTCGGCAAGACATTTGAATGAATCTTGTGCAAGTCAAAATTGGAAATAAAACATTCAATTGAACATAAATAAAATTTATGAACGAGTCATTAGATATCTAACTAATGCAACGTAGTATTAGTATCAGGAATTCCAAATACACGTTTCCTACTACCGCTTGCCTTTTATAACGCAACAAAACTTACCTTTGATTATTTCTGATGTAATTCTTTTTCGTTCAATCATTTTTGTGACAGCCAATATCAAGAACGTTGATATCGCTGTATGAAAACATGAAAAAACGTATTCATCAATTACTTTTCTTTTTTTTTTCATTCTTTTTTCGTAACAAAGGACGTAATTAATAAAATGTAATTTATCCATATTTTTATTTTAAACACAGAAAAGTAAACAAATCGATTTTGTTTGTTATTTTTTAGATGAAGCATATACAAAGTCAAATGTCGTTTACATAATTTTCATTCGTCTTTTATCCATTTTATTTAAACAGAAATATACAAAGGGACCTGCAAATTTTGAATTTAGAAACAAATGACTTATCAAAACAGAAACATTTGTTCCATTAAAAAGTGAATTTTAAACACAATTGATGCATTTGTCAAAACTAATAGTCATCAAATATCTTTTCTCCAAAAAATAATTTTGATCGATTATCTTCGTACGTTCAAATGTGGTCCTTAAATGTATAAGGCATTGTGGTTACATCGTCAAAATAAGTCAACATAATATATCAATCCAGTAAAAAATTTATGTTATACGTATCACTGAGTTTAAAAACAGTGCAGTATAAGGAATTCCGTGAGCGTGGACACTATTGACTGCATGTCCAAATCTGTAATGTTGTGAAGAACACCATGGTGATAGAGGTAGGCATGATGAGCGTTAATCAACAGCGCGAGTACTTTGGTATTGTCAACCATTTAATGACATACGTGTGACACACGTGAAATAACCACCAAGTTAAATTTGTAGTTAATTTTTGTCTGTACTGATTATGATTTACTTTATTACCCTTTTAAAAAGCCACTGATCACTTCAATTTTAAAGAATATTTAATTTATTCAGAACGGATAGGTGGTATTGACATTGATTATATATTTGCAGTATGATTCTAGTGTTTTGGTCCTTTCTCATCAATTATTATGCATGTTTAGTAATGAATTATAATAGTTTGACTTTATAACTTATACTGTACAGCAGTTGTACGTTTCTTTGTGATAAAGATTTTGTTCATTCGGTTACATGTCTTTTTAAGTATTTTCTAATGGAAAATATTTAGGTTAATTATTACTCTAAAAATCGGTCAGTTTTACTGAAATATTGACAAACAAAAATCATTAAACACGTTCTGCACCCAAATTAAGTAAATATAAAATCTGAAAAATGTTTGTGAACAACAATGAACATGTTTAATCATTCTTTTGCTTTAGTATAAATGTCAATGCTTTACTTGTAGGAGAGAAAAAGTATAGAACAAAAGTAAATTTAGAAATTTGAACACAGAATTAATTACATTGATTTCGCAACCAATTTTCTTTAAACTTGCATCAAACATTTTATGAAAAGGGAAGTTATACAATATTGTCTTACCACATAACACTTCTCATTTTGTTTTGCTTGAAAAACTTTCATTTTATAAAATATTTTCTTTGAATCAATGTCAGTATTACTTAAGCAGAGAAAAAACAAATATGCAGAGAAAAAACAAATATTTAAAAAACTGTTTATGATGTCATGAAATAAAATGTCAACAATTCAATTTTGATAAAGTAAATTACACTGTCACAAAATGTGATTTTGGGGACTTTAGAACATTTTAAAGTATATAGCTATTGTTAAATAAAAATATTTCTCTTCATTTATTTGCGACAATATGCGATTGTTTCGTAAAAATATACAGCGATTTTTAACGTTTTAGCAATATGCGGGTTATTAGTTGGATAATTGCTATAACACTCGGTCTGTATCAACTGTCTCAAGTAAGCGGTTGTACGTGTAACCCAAGCACTTTCCACGAACAACAGTACTTTTGTGACGCAGATTTCGGTATGAGATTATTATTTTTTTATGATATATCAATTGAAGTATTGGCATATTTTAATGTTTCTTCTTTAAGTTCAATTCTCTTGTCATTTTGTTCAACTTCTTTAAGCAGTGTATTGACATTGTAAAAGGAGCAAGTGACACATATTTGATTTCGAACTCTAAAACCTAAAGCTAATAAAGTAAAAAAATAGTGTAATGTTATACCTACATACAAGAAAAAAAACATATATATCTCTATCCATTTTTTTTATTGATTGTAAGATTATATGTAGTAGTTAAGGTATTTTAATATGTATTATCACATCAAATTTTAGGCAGCACTTTTTACCGGCATTACATGTCTGTTTTCAATAACTGTATACTTAACTCTTCAGAGACATATTCTTAAGAACATTTGTAAAGTTAAAGTATCAAATTCCTTTTTTTTTCTTTTTCATTTCTTTTGTGCGTTTCATTGCTATTGTGTTTGTTTTTCTTGCAGTGATAAGAGCTGTAGTACTGAGACGTAGATATATTGGTAACAATCCCCCAAACAGAGAGATAAGGTACACGGTCCAGATAGAGGCCATATATAGAGTATGTATCATAGTACTATAACAAAAATAAATATGTGTTACAATAACATTACATGACACTAGAGGTTGTCCGCCAAATCGCGGTCGATTTAGTAAAATGTGGACACAGTACTAATTTGACGAATCCAAACAACATGAGTAATCGTTGTAAAGGATCTCCGCTCATCTACCATACATAGATGGTGTACAGTTTTGTTTAAACTGCTTTAATGGTTTAAGAGGAGTTGACCGTTAACCTTTCAGGTGGACTTTTTACTTTTTTTACTGAGATTTTGTTTCTCATATCCTAGTGCCAATGCACTTTCCTGCAAAATTGGTTTAATATAGGACTATGAAGCTGTTTTTCCTGTCCCAGGTTTAATACCCAGGGGTATGGAAGTAGCTGATGTTTTACGACGACTATGACGACACCGACAAACACAAAGAGAGGACTTTAAATGTTGATATGGCCCGTTCAAAAAAAAAACAAACTCTATTAAAATACACTTGCAATAGGCAATCTGACTGCTCCAGACATGCGTTGCAGCGGTCGATTAATTCAAGATTAGCAGTCTCTAGATGTAATCATGGTGCTATTACATGTAGGATCTTAACGTTTTTTCTTTGTTGGAGACCCCCATACAACATGAAGACACAGAAGAGGCATTAAAGCCCTATTCCTTGATATCGGTTATTTTCAATATATCATGTGAGATTTTTCCGACGCACATTCACTCCGTAACCATCATTTTATATGTATACTGTATACGAATATGTAATCAACCCAAAACTGCCCAAGGACATATTCGCTCGTAATTTTGTATTGGTTGAATTGGCGAAAAGTCAAAAGGATACTTTTCTAGCATTTTTTTCTATTATTCAGCGAAAGTCCCTGTTACTAATAAAAGAATTACGCCTAGTAATGCTTTCAAGTATGTTTTCAAAGAGTAATCAAGGGAACCAAGGTTATAGTGGTAATAAAAAGAATGTAATTCAGGGACAAAGACCAGACATGGAAAACAGACATACACAACAAAGAACATAAAGTAACTAAAATCATACATACAAAGTAACAAAAGCAAAAGAGCAACTCGGACTCCACTACAACCTGGGAACATAGATTCACCGGAAAGGTAAGCGTCCTCTGCTTTTCTAGAAACACCCGCCGAGTTGCTCATAAAAAATCAAGTCCGAGGTAGACAAACAAGGAAAAGACAACTACTGAATAATCAGTTTTCATGGTGCAGATGGATACACCATAACGATTCTCGAGTTCATGATGACGACCATAAAACATCTGTAGTGATGACTTCAATATTGTAGCAACATAAACCTGTTCCAGAAGCCTATTTGTTAAAGTTCTAGCGTGATACAAAACGTCTGCGTAGTTTCGACCAGCTCTGGCATAACGTATGAGTTGTGATATGAACACTCCATACGCAGATGCTTAAGGGATGTTGCCACAGATGAAAGGAAAGTTGATAATCCTGAATGAAAAGTCATCAAGTTTGTCGTAAAGTTTGGTCAATAGATTTCTTTTACCATCGATTTCTAAGTGCAGGTCAAGATATGAGGCTGACTTCACATAGTCTGTAGTATCTCTTATCTCAAGTTCTTTGGGGGTAGATGCCATGTATCAAATCCCCAAAATTAGGATTGTGAGGATTCTCTACCAAGAGCTATATATTTGTATCTAGGTGCACCATCTTTTTTGGAAAAAACAACGATGTATAATGTTTTTGAGTCGGGATTTCAACTGAGTATGGGGAATAGAAGTATACAGTGTTGAAAAATCATAGGTCTTAATGCTATTATATTTCGATAATAGTCTTGAACTGATTGTCTCCAATAGATATCTCGAATTTTTCAGGATCCACATTGAATTAATGCCACTACGGGTGTAACAAGTGTTGTGGTAGGATTACAGAACCTCTTTGACAGTTGTGAGTATAGAAGTTAAAAGTTTTAAAAGAGGTTTGGTGGTACATTTTGCAGATCCAGCTATGAAACGTTGTTTATATGGATTCTTTTGAAGTTTAGAATCCAGAAAATAGACGGTAAATCACAATCATCGTCCTTGGTAGAGAGACCAAAAGAGGATAACACAGATTTATGGTTTTCCACAATCTCTTCTAGTGGTCTCATGCACACGGAACAATGACGATGTTCGCATTGTGATAATTTCCCACAAATTCGCGTTTTCCGTAGAAAAAAGATTGTTTCAAAGACAAATTTAGTAAGTACACAAGACTACATTTATACCTCATATCACAAATATATTCAACCTTATATGGTTTAGAGGATTGCGGCCCACAAAATAGCTCTCTTCCTTTAGTAGTATAGATGGTAGACCTCGCTGGGCCAAAAAACAAAGACAAAAGGATGAGGGCCAATAAGGCCGTATTCTGCCTACTGAAATAATCGGCAAAAAATAATCATAAACTTAGAAAAAAACTAAAAAATAATGTAATTCAAATTGTACCTGTGATATCTAGCCTATAGCCCTAATGACACTGTAACACATTGAGTCTATATTTGAAATTAAGAGCTTTTATCTCTATGTCAAAAAATGGTCATTTTCTAAAGTCTGAAATAATCTATTCTTAGATCAGAAATTGATTTTGATATCGCCACTGCTATGAACATGTATGCACATAATATATACATGTACATGAATGCACTAGCAATAACTAACGGCGTCACTTTCCTTTACTTTGGATTTTTCATGGAGTTTACATTTGAATCAAATTGTTTTCAATACTTAATTGTTTTCGTATTCGCATAAAACTCACAGTGTTCTACGTTATCATTTACTTTTTCGTTGACTTCAATGCAAAAATAAGAGGCTTTCATAATACGTACGTATAAGTATTAGTGTGCAGTAGAACAATCAATGGAATCAAGATCCAAGCGGAAATCAAACAAATGTAATCCATGGACAAAGACATGGAAAACAGACACACACAACAAAGAACATAAGATAACCAGAACAATACATACAAAGTAAAATTTGAAATCAGCAACTTGGACTACACTTACAAAGGGGAGGATGGACAAGCTGCACCGGTAGAATAAGCGTCCTATGCTTTTCTAGGAACAACCCCCCTCTTGAGTTTCTCATAACAATGTCAAGTCCAGTATAGACGACAGATAAAAGAAAAATTATTAACATGTCAAATCAGTTATCATGGTGCATATGGATACACTGTAACGATCCACTTGTTCATGATGACGACCATGAAACTTCTGTAGTGATGACTTTAATCTTGTAGCTACATAACCAAATTAAGCGCGAAGTTACGTAACGCTCTGGCATTATGTACGAGTTGTGATATGAAAACTGCATACACAGGTACTGAAGGGATGCTACCATAGATGAAAGGAAAGTTGACAATACGGAATGAAAAGCAAACCACGTTTATCGTATAAATTGGTCAACAGTTTTCCTTTACTATCGATCTTTAAGTGTAAGTCAAGATATAAGGCTGACTAGACAGCGTCAGTAGTATCTTTTATGTTAAGTTCTCTAGGTTAGATGTGATGAATAAAATCCCCGAAATAGGGATTGTTAACGATAATACCTAATATATGTAGCGGAAACTGATATTAAAGGATCTAGCTAAACGATTTTGTTTTCTTCCTGATCAGTTCATCTATAAAGTCAGCTTCATGAGGGTAGAGGACCACAATTTTTTCCTGTTGGAATACCGACCGTTTGTTGAATAATTTGACCACCACACTGACAAATATGTTGTCGATCAAAAAATTCCTGCATTTTGAAAACATCTTTTTTTGGTATATTTGGACGATGATTTTAGAATTATTTTGTACAAAGTATGAGGAATCTCTACCATCATTTTGGATATTGATTTCCACAGACTCTTTCAACCAGTTTGTGTGCAAAGTCAAGATGAAGAAAAACGATCATTTCTTCCAATACCGTTTGTCAACAAAGGTATAGATGCAATTAATTTGGCTAACATACTCCATCACAAAAACGTTACCAACAAAATTCCCCCATATTTCAAAGACAAATCCATACCAATTATTTCATATTCCTATACTTAACCCATCGCATCCAAAATTTTCAATTATAAAAGGCTATTGCAGAACCTCGAGATTGAGGACTTCCAAGGCTAAACCACCTGACTGTTCTTGCAAAACCTCTCCATTCAAATATGGTCCTTCTGGCCACGTCGTTACAGGAGATTTAACCATTATCGAAAACGAATCTATGCGTAATATCCTTTCTAAAGGTCCAAAGTACCGTGAACCACCATTCTTAAATTGGAATTATAACTTTAAAGTTCTTATGGATGCCGTCGAAGACTATGCAAGAAAATGGATAAAACGAGAACAAGAAGACATTGATTCTCTGTCAGAGTGGTTAAAGGCCGTGAAGTCTTTAATTTTGAAACGAATGAAAGTTTTAAGTAGGTCAATGAGTGCCAAGGCTACATCAGTTTTCAAAGACCCCGATGTAGCAAAAACATTGTCTACCATACATGACAAACATGTTGTCGTATCAGCAGACAAAGCCCAAAACAACATTGTTTTTGTCTGCAAAACGTTTTATATCCAATGTTTATTATCAGAGATAGACGTAGAAAATAATAGCAGTGATAAGACCAACACTGCTACCACTCTCTCCAAAAAAGAAATTGTGGAAAACCATAAATCTGTGCTATCCTCTTTTGGTCTCTCTACCAAGGACGATGATTGTGATTTACCGTCTATGTACTGGATTCCTAAACTTCACAAGAATCCATACAAACAACGTTTCATAGCTGTATCTGCAAAATGTACCACCAAACCTCTATCAAAACATTTAACCTCTATACTCACAACTGTCAAAGAGGGTCTACAGTCTTACCACAATACTTGTTACTCCCGTAGTGGTATTAATTCAATGTGGATCCTGCAAAATTCGAAATATCTTTTGGAGACAATCAGTTCAAGACTATTATCTGAATATAATTGCATTAAAACCTATGATTTTTCAACACTGTATACTTCTATTCCCCATACTCAGTTAAAATCCCGACTTAAAAACATTGTACACCGTTGTTTTTCCAAAAAAGATGGTACACCTAGATACAAATATATAGTTCTTCGTAGAGATTCCTCATACTTTGTCAGAAATAATTCCAAATCATCTTCCAAATACACAGAGGCAGATGTTTACAAAATGCTGGAATTTTTAATCGACAACATATTTGTCCAGTGTGGTGGACGTGTTTTTTCAACAAACGGTCGGCATTCCAATGGGAACAAATTTTGCTCCTTTACTTGCTGACCTATTCCTTCACTCTTATGAGGCTGACTTTATAGCTGATCTGATCAGAAAGAAAGAATATCGTTTGGCTTCAATCTCAGTTTCCGCTATAAAGATGACGTATTATCTTTAAACAATCCTAATTTTGGGTATTTGATACATCGCATCTACCCCAAAGAACTTGAGATAAAGGATACTACAGACACTGTGAAGTCAGCCTCATATCTTGACTTACACTTAGAAATCGATGGTAAAGGAAAACTACTGACCAAACTTTACCATAAACGTGATGACTTTTAATTCAGAATTGTCAACTTTCCTTTCATCTGTGGCAACATCCCTTCGGCTCCTGCGTATGGAATATTCATATCACAACTCATACGCTATGCCAGAGCTTGCCGAAACTACGCAGACTTTTTGTATTGCGCTAGAACTCTAACAAATAGGCTTCTGTGACAAGGTTATGTTGCTACAAGATTGAAGTCATCACTACAGAAGTTTTATGGTCGTTATCATGAACTCGTGGATCGTTATGGTGTATCCATCAGCACCATGAGAATTGATTTATTCAACGGGTCATAGTTTTCCTTCTCTCGTTTGTCTACCCCGGACATGACTTTTTATGAGCAACTCGGTGGGTGTTTCTAGAAAAGCAGAGGACGCTTACCCTACCGGTGCACCTGGTCCATGCTCCCAGTTTTTAGTGGAGTCCGAGTTGCTCATTTACTTTTGTTACTCTGTATGTATGATTTTAGTTACTTTATGTTCTTTGTTGTGCATGTCTGTTTTCCATGTCTGGCCTTTGTCCCTGGATTGCATTCTTTTTATTACCGCTTTAACCTTGGTTCCCTTGATTACTCTTCTACCAAGAACTACTAGTTGTATCTATGTGTACCATTTTTTTTATTTATTTACAACGATATATAATGTTTTTGAATCGGAATTTTAACTCAGTAAATGGAGTAGAAGTTTAAAAAGTTGAAAATCATAGGTTTTAATGTATTCTGATACTAATCTTGAAATGAGGATTTCGAGGAGATCTTTAGCAAAGTTCATCTGCAAGATGTGTGTTCAATTTTAACCCATTTTTGTGTGTATAAAATCCTGTCACTTGACTTTCAATTTTTTTTTTTAATTTAAAATTTCTAAATTTCTACATTTCTTTCGAATTCAGTATACACTTTTCTATCATACGACAAAACGTTATGAACACTGACCCGTATTTATATCAGAGCTGTTACCTGATGTATTACTTATGACCGTTAATGAGGTGCATGTATGTAAATATAACTTCTCAACGGTAATTAGCAAATATTTACTTATAGTTTTAGTTTTCTAATGACAGGACTATTCTGGTTGTGGTTCCAAACTCATTTGTCATAATATCTGTTGTCAACAGTTCAGCTTTTTGTCGTATTGTCGAATAAACTCATGCCAATTTTAGTGTCTATATTTTGTTCTAAACAAAGTTTTATTTCAGTCACCTGCATCATATGAGAAGTTTGAACACGTATTCAATTTCTGCTTTTCAAAATACTGTTATCCGCCGCTTTAAAGTCTTGACAAATTATGGTAGGCGCGACCGGGGTTATGGATTTTGAGGGGGTGCGAAAATGCACTTTGGGTTGATAACTTGTGTAAGCATGGCCTTGCAGCGAACCATTTGAGCTTTTGTGGTATAAATATCCACGCGATATTTTTATAAACCTGATATATATTTAAAACCACACAACAGATACACACTAAACAGATGAAAAAACTTATCTTTTGTTTGTATGCGTCTCTGACCAGGTTTTATTCTCCAAACCCTACCTTATTGTTACTATTTAACTGAAACAAGTTTTTGCAACTTGTTTCTGTTGATATTTACGTTGATACAATAGGAAAAAGAAACAACAGTAACTTCACTTAAAATTCCGAGAATGGATCATATGCACCGGTAAATTAGACGTTGAGAAACACTTACTGAGTGCTCACAAAAAAATCACGTTCGGGTGGACGAAAGAGGAAAGGAAAAGTGTTTCATAGCTGATAAAGTTTTTAATCTTATAGCAACATTGCCCTAATTTAGAGACCTTATGGTAATAACACGAAAATGCATATTGTACAAAAAATCCGTGTGGTTGCCGCAAGCTCTGGGATAACATATGAGTAGAAAACTTCATACGAAGGTGATGAAGGGGTGAAAGAAATGTTGACAATACAGAATTAAAAGTCGTCTTTGTCTTGCTAAACTATGTTCCTTAATAAATAAGAAATATATTGATCTAATGTATTAAGTGTTCTCATTTTAACATCTTATCAGGGAACAATCCATGTGTTTCCTGTTCGAAGAGCGATAATCTATGCCTATGAAGGCTCCTCTCTCTGTGGTGTCATTTTGGAAGTTGGTGATGACATGCTCCTTACAGGTAAGATAACTTAAATTACCTACGTATTTCGAACGATTTTGTAACTGTTTATATTTATACTTTATACGCATCATGTAAGACATCATTTTCTACTACCGAGTAGTATAAACTGCGCAAGTTAACAAACCAAAAACATTAAACTACTACAATGCTTAAGTTCCAATTAATAGCATTTTACTCACAGCTTCAGGTACATTTATATGAAATATTTTTATAAGAAATTGTGGCCAAAGTATTTTCTACTACTACAGTATATAAACGCTGTGGTTTTATTTACATTGATAAAAAATGTCTTGAGTACCTTTAGGTAATGTAATCTGGAATAATCACTGATTTCTATCAAGTTTTCTAAATGTATTCAAAAAACAAAACCTGAAAAACAGAAAAAAAGGTTTCGAATATTATGAATGGCAGACAATAGATTATATACGTTAATGAGTTGCTGCTGGTCCAAAGCAAAAAAACCATCAATATAATTGTCGTGCAAGATGTTCTCACAATAAAACCAGTAACAAATAAATATAAGGTTTTACTATTGATAAAAAAACTGTAAATTTACTACTGAAAACAGGTCATAGATCCAATGATGGACAATATCGTCTCAGCTCATGTAACAGTTGGATAACACACTGGGATTCACTGACCCAGCTTGAAACGTTAGGGTTACGTTATGGGCTATATACAAGAGCATGTCTTGATGGCTGTAACGTAAGTAAAATGGGAAAAGGCTGTGATGTTATTCAAAATAATTTTATAGCAAAAGATTGTATTGTTGTCCGAGCAAGGTAAGCCCAATATGAAACAAGTTTGGCACCATCGAAATCATAACGTTGGAATATGACAACAATAAAAAGCCAAATACATCATATTTCATGTTGATCTTAATGCTGCTGATGAGAGGTAACTCTGTGTAAGCATATAGCAATTTGCAATATTTATGATTGTCATTTTTTGTATTTACATAGAAAATGAACAAAGATATTATTCTACCACTTCAGTTCAGGTATTCACAATAGTAAAGAAATAACGCACAAACACAAGATCCAAAATGTTATTTAAATGAATCATCGTTGTTTTATTGTTAACAGATTGTAAGCGACGAACAAGACGGCGACCAGTTATGTGACATGGGCTTCCCCGTCTGTTGTCATGTTGAGGAATCTCCGTGTCTTGGTTCGGTATGTCTCAGAACATCCCAGGGTCGTTGTGATTGGTCAAGATGTCTCCGAGAATGATTTTTTGCCTGGACGAAAAATTAGTTTTACATCTACTTGTATCAATATCTTATAGTAGCTGTCATATCAATTCTGAAAAAAAGTAAAAGTAGATTTTGATGTATGTTATGTGTTTGAGATAAATACTTTTATTCAAACCGCTGTCCGTGAAAATGACAATGTATTTACACATATTATGTTTATTCATTTTGTATAAAGATCACTCTAAACTTCACGAAGCTTCTGTTTAAAAAGTGTTATCAGTCAAAGGAAGCAAAGCAAATGATAAAAAAAGAAAAAAAAAACAGAACACTACAAGAAAAGAAGAACAAACAAACAACAAGTATGAAGAACATGAGATCAAACAAATGAACAAACAAACAAAAACAAAAAACCTCAAAAACGATAATTTGTTCGAATTTACTACAATGTTTCGGATTTTAAAGAAAGAAATCTTTATATAACCGTGAAATTACAAGGGGAGTTGTGATAACGCCAAAATATTTTAACCCTGTCGCATATTTTTTTGCGTCTGTCCAAAGTCCGGGATTTCTGCGTGGTCTCTATTTGTCTTGTTTCGTTTTCACTTTCAATTTACTTTCATGTTGGGGTATATAGATTAACTATTTCGCTGTACCTGTACGTTATGTTTTAAGAGCAGCAGCTGCTCAGTGGTGTGAGGATGTCCTCATCGTCATTGGAGACAATGGGTGGCCATGAGGCGACATTTTTCACTCCGGTTTAGTTGGTGTCTCTTTGGCATATTCATCATGTCCATTCTCTCTATATAATACATTTTCATAACTTGATATATCTACAATGCACTCAATAGCAAAGCCAAAGGCAACTTTACACCAATTACATTAACTTATAGGGACCTCCAACAACATCCATACACAGTTTTTGTAATATTTTTAAGATTAAACAGCATTTACCCAATCAGATAAATTCATGATAGCTCAGAATTCACTGTATGGATTAATTAACAGTTATAGTCATACCCAATTACCGGGTTTCGTGGGAAACAACTGCCGATACCCCAACAGGTATCAGCTGGGGAACATTTTAAGAAGCTGTCCATGTAAAAAAAAACGGGCACAATATATTTTCCCCATTGATTTTATTTTTTTTCAATGTATTTTTTATATACATGTATATGTCAAATAGTATATAAAAACTTAAATCGCTTATGGATGGCTCAGTAAATGATTTTAAAGTTCCTTAAGAAAGTAATCAAATTTTTGACAAAATAAAAAGCTATCTCACATTTTAATGAATAACAATGCTTTCGATTTTATTTGTTTCTCCTATTAATCGTTATCAAAACCAACATTCAACTTTGAGAAAGGATGCTTTTATGATATATGGATAAACATTTTCTGAAAACAAAAGATGTCATGTAAAACCCACAGCCTAGTTTTTGCATGGCGGCCCTTTCAAATCTTGAGAGATCTTGTATTGCTGATAATTATGCCTTACAATTATACAATCGAATTCCAAACAATCATTCAACGTACCAATTTTTAATAACTCGAATTTATTGTCAGTACTTATGGATAGACATCGACTGCCTCAAACGGACATACAATGCATTTACTTTGCCGCACAGTTATAGTAGATGGTGTTGCCGCTTCTGACATAAAACATATCTGTCAAAAGCGAAAAAGTTGCATTCCACAACTTGTAGAATGTCTGGAAATCTGGCCAGTATACCACATGCGTCAAATTGAAATAATACAACACTTACTTTATAAGTTCCATTACATACGGTTGAAAGGGCTGGAGAATGAGTGAGACTGATCAACAAATCCATTCCGTTTTTCATATAAAGAGCCTTAAGAGAATTCTGCAACTGTTTTGGAATAGTAAGATATCATACCAAGATCACTTTAGTAGATGCAAACGGGAAGATATGATCCTCATATTGAAGAGGAGAAGGTGGAGATGAACTGAAAACGTCTGGAGAAGAAATCAAGAACTAGACCACCAAACTAAGATAGTCCTTTCCTGACACCAGATTAAAAGCGGCATAAAGATAGGACATTCAGACGGAAATGACCTAATCACTCATGCGGAAATTTACAGCTTACAAAAGATTGCAAGGGATATCCAGAAATGGCGTACCTTTGTTGCTGACCTACAAAGTTGATACCCGCGAAAATTTTCACTTGAAAGAATCCTCGAAATTAGCAACCGTTAATTAATACGTTATTACGTTAATACAGTATTACATTTGGCGTAAGGGATATTGAGTATTAGCAATACTCAATCGGAACTCCTCAGCCTTTCTCGTTACACAAAAGAAAAATCTCAGAGGTACTTGGCGGAAGCATCTGTTTGAAACTTGGCCGATCCGATTCAAAAATTATAGTTAAACTAGATGATTTTTGCCATTACTTTCTTTCTTAGCTGCTCGCTTCGCGCCAAAATTCTTGGTAGATGTTCTTTATTTCTAGTCATATCTAACATTTTTTAGCGTCACCTG
Organism: Perna viridis; assembly: GCA_037379345.1. Lineage (NCBI taxonomy): Eukaryota > Metazoa > Mollusca > Bivalvia > Mytilida > Mytilidae > Perna > Perna viridis. Next base: position 11,852,927 of record CM074515.1, on the reverse strand, counting down.
ATAGATAGAACTAATTTGATTATCGTATGGGTACGATTCCGGTATTTTTTCTTTAAAAGAAATTCTCCTTTCTGCATCCGATGTTATATCTTAGTGTAGCGGAAATGGCCGAGTAGTTCCGTTGATCACTACTGGTACAATTACTGATATTTGTCGCTGAAGTTGGCCAGCACAGCTTTTCTTTATATATGCAGATCGACAACCAACCCTATGATGACCGATTTTGATCCTGTATTTGCAGACCTTCGTTGGCCCAATTAGGTGTTGTATGTGCAAAAAGTATTGGGATTTTTACCTGATTATACTTAAGGCTATTTTTTTAGACCAATAAAGCAAGAATCGGACTTAAAACGAAGCAAATATATATAGAGAGAGAACTGAAAAATTCCCAACGATGTTAGAACTGTCAAATTTGCGATGCAAATGTTTGGTCGTTCCCTCTGCGGGACTCGAACTCGTACCGCTGTGACATCTATGGCAACACCGCCAGCACAAAGTCCAGCGCCCTAGACCACTCGGCCAGCTAGGCTATATAAAAATATAGCTTTCGCTGGCCGGGTAATTCCTCCTCGTAGGATTAATTTAAGGCTGTAACTTAGTACACGATGTATGGTAGTACGGGACAGTTCATTTAGATGTTATTATGTAGGATAGAGGATCAAATTAATGATGCATGTCACAACAAATCAATATTATACAAACGTCTCAGAATGTGACGACTCTATTCGCTACACTGCTCCATCGGATCAAATTGATACAGGGAAGATATGTAAACGTATAGAAAGGTCTGAAAAATTCCAACGATGTTAGAACTGTCAAATTTGCGATTCAATATTATCTTCCCTGTGTCATCGTGATCCGATGGAGCAGCGTAGCGAATAGAGTCGTCACTTCTGAACGTATATATATATATATATATATAGTGATTTCTACACCATCATAATATAATGTTTTTTTTATTTAGTTTTTTTCTACGTGTGTTTTTCTTCGTCTTTATTAGTGTTTTTAAATTACTTAATCTTTAAGAGAAATTAGTATTGTTTTCCCTCAATAGTATTACTCCTGTGCCTCAAGGGTATAAGAATACATTTCTAATAAGTCAATATTAATATAATACAAAGGAAAATGCGAAGAATATGTACTCAATATTTAATGTTTTATAAATGCAGTTATTCAATACAATAAGTAAATAGTTGTGTGTTACATATTTTTGATCGATGAACGATGAAACAAGAGGATTCTGAGACGCATACATACACTAACAAGCAAGCAAATACATTTATAAAATTATAATGTAATCTGTTGAAGAGGGAGCAGCATATTTAATTAATCATGGTGAATTGTTTAACTAAAATATTTATTTATGTAAGGAAAAGATATTTAATAAAAAGGTCATAAGGTATTATGATATGTATATGTTTTTAAAGTCGGGCTTAAAGTTTAGATTATCTCCCTTGTACATTAAACAGTAAGTTAGTGTATTGTAGAAATAATGATAAGAGGGGTGTAGATATTTACATTACAATCGGAGTATATGTGTGAACAAATGAAGCGCTTACAATGTTTCCAGATAAATACAGAATATACTATATCATTTCACTGTTGTTATTATATTTCTGTATTTCTATTAGTCATTAAAATTTATATAATTTACTTGTCAATACTACGCAAGCCTTGGGATACTAGATCGTCTACTATTTATCAAATGTACGAGCCACAAGAAAAACATGAGAGCTATGATGACCGATCCGGCTGCAATCCCTGCTATAAATATAGTACTGATTTTTCTGCCATCTTCTTTCTCTGGTGGAGGAGAGTATTGTCGTGTCCAGGATTGATCTGTAAGAACTGATACAGTCACTATATTAGATATGTCCCCTATATTACCAGCCTCATCAACTGCTCTCACGCAAATGAAATAGGTAGTATTACTCTGGATATTTTCCAAAGTAAAGTTGTATCTCTCCTCTTCACCTGGTTCCTTTGGTTCCATGGCAACGGTAAGATTAGTTCTCTCCTCTTCACCTGGTTCCTTTGCTTCCATGGCAACGATAAGATTAGTTTGATTGTTAGGATTCGTCTTTAATTCTATTAAGTCGGTTGAGAGTCTCACATCGTATTCTGAGGCTAACATAAAACAATGAAGTATTATTTCATGTAGTAGAATTCCTATAACATAATGGCATTTTGGTTTACTAATTTCGTGATTTTTTTTTAAAATGATTTATCTGTCATAATAATCTGTATGCATCAGTTACCATAAATATGGTCTACCCCTTTCAAGTAAAAGTGTGATTTCATCAAAACATAATATAAGGAAACCAAATAAAGCAAAAATGGAATGAAGCAAAAGGAAATAAGACAAACGTGATATTTTGTCGAAAATGTGGACCAATAATATCATGCTGTTTTGTCCATGTATATATGTTATGCAGTAGGTAACGATAATTTTATCAACGCAAGATGGGATTTAGGTCCTTTGATATTTCTATTTAGACGTCGTTTACTTATAGCCGAAACAGAAAATGCGTTAAATCACAAGGGATACCTATATCCCTTCGCGAAAAACACGTGTTTCTGTAATACTGAAAACAGTTTCTGACAATGGTAGGAAAGGCTGTTAGTTTTGTTTTTTTTTTAGAAAGAAACTTGGTAATGTATTTTGCATATTTTAGGCATCATGCACTGACGGAAAACTACAACCGCCACCATCAAAAGAAAATAATTGCACATTAACTGAGTTCTGGTCATCAAAAATATCTTGGTTTGATAGCATGGTAGTATTGTTAGTCCTATTACTACTACATAGGTGACGTATAGTGTTGGTCTTTACTCCTTTTATTGTCATGGTTGTTGCCGAACAAGTTCATCATATTATTTTTGGTATAGAAACAAGACACATGTGATTAAGCTAAGCAAGAGAAAACCCACGACTCAGGCTTATATTCTTCATTTTGTGTTTTTGGTCAAAATTTCATTATATTTGTTATTTTCGGAAACTGTTTTCTCCTATTTGTCATTTTCATGATTTCATTTTATACTGTTCCGGTATTCCTCGATCGGCTAAATACATAACCGATTCGTAACGTTTTAAAGAGCCTAATTATAGTTTTAACTTGTGAATACTTTTCCACGAACAAAATCATGGGAAAGTTTGCCCAGATCCTCTCATCAAAATCAATTGAGCTGTTAAGGAAGACTTGCGCTGACAAGAAATGTGGACAGACAGACAGACAGACAGACAGACAGACAGACGAGCAATATCCTATTTATTCTTAAATTTTTTTGCAGGGTGGGTGGGTATAATTATTGACGGATTTCACATACTTCTCATATAAGGCATTGCAGTACCAATTCAGCGAATCTAGTATACGGTGTTTGTTACTCAAATTGTGACTGATGGATGTATTTTTTTACAATACAATCTTTCTTGGATGGATATGTTCAGATCAAAATCAAACCCGTTTACTCATTGTAAAGATTCCGTTTTCGAATTAATTTGAATTATACTAACATGCATCAATTTGCATTCATTATACGTTTTTGACAATGTGCAGTAAAATTCGAATTGCAATGGGCATAATCATTTTACAATCGTGTGAACGTAGATTAATTTCATTTTTTTAAAATGAATTGAACGCTGAGTTATTTTAGAATTAGTTATATTTTTGTACTTCGGTTGTGTTCCGCAATTTGGTTGGCAGTAATTTTACTACTGCTCTCCAAATCCACGAACTTTAAATACATCGTGTGTTTCGTTTCTGTCAAGTTATGTTTCTTTTCGGTTTCAATTTTTACAGATAAGTCTTAAGCAAAAACAAGATAAATTCATCGGCCTGAGGTATCTTACCTTTCCCACTGTCATAGTCATCTCCGACAGCTCGCCACAACAAGGTAAACGAATTGTTGCTACTAGTTTCTGCCAGGACGAGTGTTAAAATTGGTGACGGTGGTATGGTGTCAACTGTGGAGTAACTTGGGCTGTACCCGTTCACTAGTATTTCATTTGATAACGCAACTCTCATGAAAGAACCTATCTCCTGTTCAGTAACTTGTTCTGAATTATTAAGAATATTCTGTACATGTATTCTATACAGACTACACTTCCTTATGCCTTTCTTTCAGTGTATGTATTCTATGCAATTAAAAGCATGGGACAAGAAAGTCTGTTCCGTTTTTTGTTTTGTTTAATATTTTTGTCTATCAACTGATGTGGCGGTTCCTGTTTTTCTGTCGCTTTGTTTTGTTGTTGTTTTTTTTTTCTTAAAATTTGTATCTCATTTGTACATTGGTACTGCTCATTAAGGGCATAGTGTTCTATCTTATTGTATAGATAGCAGTGATTTATTGAATGTTCCCTGTGTAAAAATAATTGACAGTGTGAAATAAATTCGGTAATTTCCTTCTTGGACTTACTATCGACAAAAAGTCACAACATAGATAAGTATCCGCAGATCACAAAATTCAAAATTTATTTTGAAAATAACGACTGATATAATACGTAGAAAATCTATATAATAAATAGTATAATCAGCTGGATATCGCGAATAAACAAAATATAATCACTCAAGTCAAGAATGCATAAAGATTAAATTCGACACATTTCGCAAAGTTGTTAATCTAGGCATTATTCGGCACTCGTTACCATAATTTTTGGTTATTCATACTTTCCAGTTAATTATCCTTTTATTATTACTTACGTCCCTCGAAATCTTTTCCGGGGGCCTGAGCTGAAGGAACAATGATAGATGAATTCTGACCAAATACGATCACTTTCACGCTGTGTCGACCACTCGACGTAATGTGTTGCGGTAATATATATGCTGAGTATATACCGTCATTTGCGAGGATATCGGCACCTGTTAAAATTGATTTTAATTATATTTTAAAAGTAAATTATGCAAATGACTAGTATTTTAAACTGGATGTGTAGAGTTAACATGACAACAGGCATTCTTTATTGTAAATGTCTAATTCATTGTCTACACACAATTTTTCATTTTCAGCATGCATTTTATAATTCTATAATTCAATGAGATCAAAGAAAACCATTGTAACTTAAAAAAAAAAAACAACTTTTCTCTCATAGAAAGTTTGGGTTGTATAGAACTACATGTATATGAATACCAAAACTGCTACATTTTTGAAAGGGTCAATGAATATTGCATTTAAGATGTAGTACAAACTGGGTCAGCTCTTATACATATGTACATGTATATATATTCATTAACACTTGGGAATCTAGCTAGTTATTTGTGAAAACAAATAAAATACATTGTTATAGGAAAGTTTTCGGTACATCATAAATGTGTTACGTACGTTACGTCTATTATACTCCTATCCCCGAAATACTCTAAACCCGGAAAAAGACTTTACCTCGAAATAAACAATAACTATTATTTAACTTTTCAATTTACCGACTGCATTATCTTTCAGTTTAATGGCTGTCGTTTCTCCTTCAGGATTTTCTATATAAGCTATTACCGATGCTTTTGACACTGGAGACGTTCCTTTGTAAATGGTAACATAGAGTGGAATGTGTAAATCTGAACTATAATTCAAAGCAGATGGGGTTTCTATCACACTTGTTTCTAGAATTGCTTCTCCTTGTGTTGCCGCCTTTGAAAGTATACTTAGGGTGCCGGAAATAGCAGATGACACAGATGACAATGTCACGCTATATTCTCCCGCCTTTGATAAGAAAAGTAAAAGTAAAGTCTTGCATAGATGTGACCTAAAAAAACTTCAAAACATAAAGACTTTGACTGGAGTAATCACGAAATTTAATAACATCTTTAAACTTATTGATTTTGCAGCACCAAGGCACACATGAAAGGATTTCATCAGAGTTTTTTTTTATGTAAAAGTGAACTAATGTTAAGTCCTAGTTCTTTCTGTGTTCAATAATAATAATAATAATAATACCTTAAACACGCATGTACAAAATCAACAAACACATCTTTTATAGGTCTCTATTTGAGACCTTGCAGGAGAAAGTTCTGCTATTGATAAAGTTATCTGTTGCATTTTTTTTTATTTTGGTAGCGAATATCAAAACTACGACAGCTCAATGGTTTCATATTCAAAGACTTTTTTTCACGTAATAAAGCGAAACGTTTGTCTTTGATTTATTCGCCTGTATTTCTACACCTGGACTTTCCAATTTTTCCCCTAAAATTTTCAGTTATCCCTTTTTGTGTTGGAGGTCGAAATGGGGAGATTTAAAATTGTTTTGTTCTTTATATAAAGTTGTACTTTTGTTTTGTTTCGTCAAACGAAGTCATTTATGAAACTTTTATACCATGAGTGAAAATGGGACGAAAAAACCAAAAACATTAAACAAAAAAAAAAAAAAAAACAAAACAAAACAAACCAAAAAACAAAAATGCAGGGGCATAAAAATTACCCAGCTGTCCCCCATGATTATATAACGATCACAATGAAGCTTTGATAAAAAAAAATGGCGGTCGCTAAATAGGTTCTTGATTGTCATCGATTTAAATTGCTTTCTCTTTCAAGGGGAGCCCCGTGCAGGTCCGGGTGTTAAAGAATAGGCCTGCAGCAGCGCTAAGCTTGTCGTATAAGGCGACTAAATAGTGCTCAGAAACCTAGCCGGGGGCTAGGCGCTCTGCCCACAGAGCAACTGGGATGTGTGCCCCAGGTGGTGGAATGGGGTACCCCTGGCGTGTTACATGCTGGGGTTGTCAGGCTATAATACAGAAAACCTGACCGCAAACCATAGTGGTGCACCGTGTTGGGAAAGATGCCACGTTCCTCACCTTACCCATCCCCCCTTTTTCCAGTGGCAATCAACATTTGTCGACCCTATTATCCTTGTGACCCATCCTTTTTTTTCATTTCATGTTCATTTTATCATCAATTTCATGTTCATTGTCTGAATATAGCTGAAATATTGCTGCTCGGACGTTAAACTCCAACAAACAAACAGACAAACTTTCAAGGGGAAGTTTATTCATGACCATCATGACAGCGAGGGAACTCCCTGCTATGTACATTTCAAATAAATGATAAACATTTGAAAAAAAAAATCTGGGTCTCGATAATGCACGTTTTCATAATATATATAAAACATTTCGAGTTATTACGCGTAAGTTTCGCGTTATAAAGCAAAATAACCCTTTTTAGTCTACGAAAATGAGCTCAATGGGCTTTAACAAAACGCTTACAATTTAGACAAATATTATCGGACAAATAAGATAACTCTGCTTTTAGGGTAACATAGACAATAGTGAATGTTCACTGTTAAAATAAGTTGTTTTACAAAACAACATTCCATCAATTACCCAATTTATATTTCTACAACTACATAAGTGTTCATAACATTTACCCAGTTGCTGGCCTAAAATTAAGCCCTTAGCATATCGTCCAATATAAAAAGTGACTTTCAAGTTTATCATTTAGTTTATATATACATGTACACATTAATTGATTATAATAAGGTCGTCATTGTTTCTGGTGTAATACCCAAGTATCATTGCTGTAGTTCAAGTATTTCATTTTGTTTCATGCTTACCTCATTTTTCATATAAAATTATTTGTTTTCTTTCTGTTTTCTTTTTTTCTTAATGAGGTTCAAATAGAATATGATTTTGATTAGTGATCGTGCGTTAAGTACAGTTTGTAACTCCTATTAATTCTGCATTGACTTGTGAAGATTACATGTACCTGTGTTTTTCCCGGTATTTTTACAGTTATTACAGCAGTGTCTGAGGAGGTTCCTATGATAGATTGTGTCAAGTTCGGTCCCTTGACAGTTAAGTTGACATTATTCAAGTTTTCCGACGTTAATTGTACGATGGTCTCTCTCCCGATTGATTCGTCAATGTAAAACATTTTCTCAACACCCTCATCGGCAGCAGTTTTTTCAATATGTTCACTCATAAGCTGCAAATCATTAAACTTGTTGATATTTCGTAACATGACTGCATATTTAGTAGTACATTAGATAAATTATATCATGGGTTTAGTACTGAAATAACGAACAAACTAAATGTCTTTTTGCTGGAAGAGTATGTCATACAATGTATATCCAAAAAAAAAAAAAAAAAAAAAAAAAAAACGATCGCGAGTATTGAAAAAAATACAATATAATGACGTTTCATGAAGACAATGGCGTGAATTTTAATAACACATTGCGCATGGGTATTATTCATGAACAAAATCGAATTATTTTATATCAGGAAAGAATAAACTTTATTCTTATTGGTAAAAATACGGACATGTGGTATTTATAAATGTGCGTAGGGCATTATGATGTGGTAATACCGGAGACATTATTACACGATAATGTGCTCCTCAGATTCTTAAATGAAATAATCATACTAGTTGCTTATGTAGAGGGCATTATCGATAAATTGACTGCCCAAGGAACATTAATTTTGCCTAAAACGTTTATAATGCCTTGAGCAACAGGCGAGGGCTATATCAATGAAGGAATAAAATTTCACTTCGCAAGAAAATACCCTTTATATCAGCAACATGTGTGTAAGTATCGCGCAATTCGGTATTCACGAAACATTTCTATGAGTAACTCATTTACTGTTAAGGTGAAGGTAAAAGTAAGTTTTTTTAACGTTTGTGAATACACATGCGTGAACAATCAAGTCATTAATTAGCTTGTAATAAAAAAATACGATATCATTTACCCTAACTGATGGATCTTTTGTTGCAAATGTGAAAGGCTCAACTAAAGCATCTAGAAGAGCTGTCGAGTTCTGTGAAGATGTTGAAAAGAAGTAGCTGGAACCTCCAGTGTCAAGAGCAACCTGTCGTAATTTTGAATCAGCTGAATTTCCAATTGCTAAAGTGTCTATGATAATCTGATTACTTATTACATCAGGCATGACATCCGCTATATAAGGCGAACTATTTTCCTGACCGTCCGTTGCCAGATATATTTTAGATCCACGTATGTCCGAAAGCTGTGAAAGAGCCTGTAAATAAAAAAAAGGATATATGATACTTCGTATTTTGTGTGTTTTTCTTGATTATTCGAATGGCATACAACTATTCAAAATTTTGAGACATTTTTTATTATTGCAAATATATCCAGATCAATTAAACAAATACGAACATACATACGAATTAGAGTCGTATAAAACACAAGAAGCGATATGCATAGCTCAATATACATGCATATTTAACAATAAAACATATGGTAAAAACTTGGCCTATTTTAAACCTATATTCGCAATTCCTTTAGTGATTAAACATGGTATAAGTTCAATAATAGGGTTCAGAACGGCAAATAGTAGGGCTATAGTATAGTAACGTTTAAAATATGGGTTTACTATTATTTATTATAGTTATTACAGTCAATGACTGAACAAATAACGTCGTGTTCTTGTTTCCAATTAAAAAAAAAACACTTCAATGCCACGTTTCATAAAGTTCACCGCAACTCTGAATTTTTTAACCGTGAAAGTTCTGTAAAACAATTGGAGATTCATAAGTAAAACGAAGTCGTCATCCATATGGCAAGATAAAAAGCACCAATTCACATAATTACGTTAATCTTGAACTTCGTGATTGATACCGGCATACTAGAAAACATGAAATATAGTACCTTTGTAAAGAACTTATTAATTCAATTGATCATATAAATGTCTGTATGTTAACCAACGTGTCATATTTTTAGTATACCTTCATACACATTTGCAGTCCAGCACCAATTCCCGTTGATCCATAAGCAGTGGTTGGGAGACTTCGTACCAATTCTGTTCGGTCATTTTCTGACAGAATTTCTGTCATTTCCTTACTGATTGAAGCTGAGCTGCTAAAAATAACAACACCAGCGTAACTTCCGTTAGGTAGTACGTTACTGATAACTGTCGCAACTGCATCTCTAGCTTTAATTATGTATCCCTATGTGGAAAAAGTTGCATAATTAACTAACAGAACTATATTTTTAAGGGTGTTGGATGAAATGAGTAAGTATATACCGTTTATGTGTGGGTCTTTTCACATTTTTCACAAGTGTAACTTATCTAAACTTAAGAAATGATAGAATATAATTGTGTGGGAAAATCTCTTTCATTTAATGTCTTTTTTTTTCTTCTATTTATTTTTTGTATCGGTTTTATTTTTCTTCTATCCAGCTCAATTAACACATTTTTTTGATCAACTGTAATCATTGTTTACCGACATGCTTCCTGATACATCTATAAGGAAGCAGAATCTTCCTTGAACTTTTAATTGTTCTAAATAAAACCGTGGCGTTGTATCCTGATCTGGGCTTCCAGGGGATCTGCCTAAAATCAGACGATGAAATTGTGTAAAATCACTTCACATGGGAGTTTAGATTATTGAGGTTCATTCAAAATTTGATGCGAGCTATTCTTCCAACCATAAAAAGTACGGTAATCAAGGGCGTTGCCTATTTATATATTTTTAAAAATGTGTTGCATCGCCTGATGAAACATTATTTATAAGTCGAAAGCGTTTTCTAATGATATACACAGTAAATGTATGATAAAATGGTAATAATATTGTATTATTCAGGGAGTTGTAACATTCTGAAAATTGATTTGCATTATCAGCATTCACAGAAAAAAAATGCAACCAGAACAAATAAAAATGGTTATTTTTCCGCCATCTAGACGAAAAGAGATTCCGACCAGTTTTGCAATAAGGTAAAATTTTCTGATTTCGAAATCATATACTTTTTTCCTTGGGTTTGTTTCAGTGGATATAATAAATGATATCTGTTTTTCCCTTTTTATAGTTCACTTATGTACCAGGGCAACCAAAATTATAAAAGTTTTTTTTTTTTTTCCCTTTTTTTTTGATTCACATTTCAACAATTTATTTTATATTTGATTTATACCTTTGAAATCATCATTTTCCCTCATTACTTCCCAGCTACTTTTGCCGCCACATCGATCATTCTGATTATTTGGTGCCAAATCATTGTGACGTAATGCGTCGTCAGTAGCGGTGTTATCACAAAAATGTGACAACTGAAAAAGAAAGACGAAATCCATTTTACTCTAAAAAAAAAAAAATAAGATAATAATAATAACAATTATGATAATAATTTTTGAAGTTGCGTTTTTTTTCTTTGATATATTTTCTTTTATGTCATTTTGTCAGGTAACATTTCATGATAAAAAAATAATCGACAATAAACCGCAAACCGATGTTACTCGTATCTTTTTGATTGAATTGACTACCATCGTATCAACTGTATTGTAGAACATCCTCTGCTAGAACAGGAAGGACAGCAGGCTATACTAGAACTATTGTGATGACATCAACTCTGTTTACAAGAAGTGCCCAGCTGTAGGACAAAAGCTCTTATAGACGCTGCTCTGTAGACAGTTCTAAAGGATTCACGGAGTAAATTCGTCGAGCTCAGATTTAAGGCCGGCTCAGAACTTTCAAAAGAGCCGACTCTAAAACTGTTCTTTGTTACTTTTATAACTTTCTCTTATAAAAGTTTCCCTGAGAGATTAGAACAGGCCTTAATGATGCCAATAAAAAATGTCGTTAGCAACCTACCGTAGGAATGTAAGCATCGCCCATAATTGAGGCAACTGGAGCTGATTGCCCTCCGCTGGTTACTATTGGGAAGAAGTAACAGTCAGGCTCGGGAAGTCTTGTGTTATCTAAATTACACGAGGTTCCAGTATATTTGTTCCGGTTTATACCTTTTATTTGAGTCGTGCATCTGCAAAATGTTTGTAATAGTATAAAAAACAAATATACACTGATGTACATTTGAGGTACTTCTTAAGTCAAAATCTAGGATACACATATACCCATAAAATGTTCAATGTTTTACTGTATTTTGAATGAAAAATTCTCAATATAATTTTTCTGTTCACCAGAAATATATGAAATATGGATTTTGGGGATTTTTCAGGTAATTATTTGTTTTAAAATTTCAAATGCAAGGAGGTTGCATGTTTCATGGCAAAACATATGTAAACTTGACATTGTGTTGAGGTCCGCCCAATGTTGACAAATATTGTATATTAAATAAAAACATTTTTATTTTTCAATGTAAATCTATGTCGAGGACATGCAATCCAAACACACAAAAAAAAATTTCACTTTAAATATATTCCCATAAAAATGATTTTGAGGATCTCTGAAAGATGTCAAAGTGGTAAACAACTATTTTGAAACGAAACATCAATTTCCTTTACCGGTGCAGTTTTTTTTAAAATTCAAAAATAACACAAAAAAATACTTGTGCATAAAAATGAAGTATGCAATATACCAAAACTTTTCAAAATGTTTCGTCCTTGAATATATAGAAATAATTGATATATTGATACTTTATGTGAATGTGTGCGTCCCAGACTTTGACTTTGACTTTGAAAGAACCCTAAGGATAACTTACATTATTATCTTAGTTAAATACAGAAACCCATACAAAAATTAAATAAATCATGTCCTCCACCTAGCAGGCAGAATTTCTTTTCATATGAAAGCTTACTTGTCTTCAAAAGCTGTGTTGGATGTGTGAATGAACGAACAAGTGAACGAACGGACAAACGGACGCATGAACGTCCTAACGCACGACAAACGGATATGTGGATGGGTGGGTTTTTGAGTCAACAAATAGCAACATACAACTTTGCTATATTAAACAAACAAGTAGAGAATAAGCCATAAAGAGGTTGAACTAGAGGATATATAGAGCCCGAATCGCTCACCTGGCTTGATAATTATATATAAACAACATTTTATTTTTTGTAAAATCAGCCATGTTTTTTTCTTGGATGAAAATTCTAACATTCATACTTAAGGAACAATCAGATAAACTTTCATTGAATTCTGTCCGTTAGTTTTCCGAGGAGAAAATTTTTAAAAGTAATAACATTTAAAATAGCAAAAAGGTTGACGTCGTAAAATGGCAATTACTAAAAATGGCTGAACAGTTTCATACGAAAATCAGACCACAGATAGATCTCATCATGCTGAACAATTTTACCCCAGTCAAAATTTGGCAAAACAGTTCTAGAGATATATGCGAAAAACTTCAGTCTGGCCCCTATGTTTATTTTCAGTTACAGCGGCCACGAGAAGTCCCTGCATCAGTTCTATGCAGAATATCCTAAGGAACATTCACAATAAGTATGGTTCCAATTGGTACAGTAGTTTCAATGGAGAAGAGTTCTAACATCGAAGACAGACGCCTTCGGGCCAGGTAGTTATATATAAACTTATTATCTGTGTTTTCAAAACAATAGTAATATAAAAAGTCTGTACCTTACTGCTTCCCAATTTCCATTATACATATAAAACCTGATGATTTTGCCAAAAATGTCTTTACTAGTTGGATATTCGTCCATCAGTCCCCAACGAAAGTGACCCCACTCGTGTATAAAAACATTTTCTGAAAAGGAATAAGAGCAAAAAGACCAATCTTTATGATATTAAAGATGTACATGTTTTTATTCTTTTGCTAATACGAAATAATTGAATGTACATTAAGATAATAATTATTCAAATATCAAGTCTTTCAGAACAATAATTAAGACTGATTTAATATGTTGAAAATATCCCATACCATACAGCAAGCTGTAAAAGGCCCCAAAATAAGCGAAGTGCAGCTATTCATTTAAACGAAAATCTGTCTAACCTATAGAACGACGTAAAGCGAATAACAATAAAAAAAACACTGGAGTACAGGTTCCTGACTTCGGAAAGGCACATAAAGTATTAAACATGTTTGTGAACTATAAAAAATATGAATTCAGATTTAACTCTTGATATTGAAACATAATACAAACACTTTAACAAATAGAACAAAATACAACAAACACTTTAACAAATAGAACAAAATACAACAAACACTTTAACAAATAGAACAAAATACAACAAACACTTTAACAAATAGAACAAAATACAACAAACTATATCTACCTCGAAAGAGTACTCGTTTTCTCTATAAGCTAGTTCAAAACCCAAGAGCAACTGATAAACACACATGGTTTACTCAAACAAAAATATCAATAAAAACACGCCACACAAATAGTCGTTTATTTTAAAAAGCCCGTGATATAAGAACATGGTTGTGTATATATATATAACTGTAATAACTCCCTGTCAGTGGGAACGTGAAAGTGTTTTTCGTAAGAGTCATATTAAACCTTCCAAAGGTATCACAGGTATCGCAAATGATTGCTGAGGAGTAAATAGCGATATATTCGATTTTATTTGAAAATGATTGAGTTGAAGCGAGGCACCCCCAAATCTTGTATCACCCTTGTATAGGTTATATACTAGTGGAGCTGCATATTTGATAGTCGGAGCAAGTCCCTGCGAAGGTATCGAACGGTTTGAAATGATCGTCCAAACTTTACCCCCAGTGTTACATTATTTTAATTTATTATTATTATTATTATTATTATTACAAACATTTATATAGCGCATTATATAATACAATTACTCTAAGCCCTTTATATAAATTAAAATCACAATTAAGAATGCAAAAATGTACAAAATAAAATATCACAACTTAAACAATGATAAAAATAATATTATGGATACATAAAAAAGAAATTAATATTGTATATTTACACAGATCAATTAAAATGAACCTTAAGCAAGAATCAAATCAAGAAGCCATTAATAAAAATGATATGGAAACTGTCATACAAAATTAAAAATTAAAAATATAATGATTCAGATAAAAATGAATAAAATGTATGTTATTTAAAAAGCAAGTTTAAAAAAATGAATCTTGAGATCTTTTTTTAAAACGTCCAGGGAATTCACATTTCGTAGTTTAGAGGGCAAACTGTTCCATAAAGTGGCCGCAGATTTATCAAAACGTCTCTCTCCGTAGAATTCAGTTCCTACTTTCGGCACTTGTAGTAGGTTGCTATTTTCAGAACGCAAGGTTCGTACAGGTCTATAAACAGAAATAAGTTCTTGCAGATATGTTGGTGCTTTCTCATGTAGAGCTTTGAAAACATACATTAAGATCTTGTACTGACAACGAAACTCGATCGGAAGCCAGTGGAGAGCAACAAGAACTGGTGTGATATGTTCAAGCTTTTTCGTCTTTGTCACTAGTTTTGCAGCGGTATTTTGTATTCGCTGAAGTTTCGTTATAATCTCTGCATTAACACCATACAATAGAGCATCGCCGTAATCCAGCCGAGAAGTTTCTAAAGAGACTGAAGTTTTACAGGCGTCCTCTGTTATATGAGATCGAATACGACCAATATTACGCATATGATAGAAACACGATCTGCTGACGGCACTTGATTGATTTTCCATACTCAATGTATTGTTAAAGAGGACACCAAGGTTTTTAACACATGGTACGTCAGTCAGTATAGCCCCATCGAAAGCAAGCCGAAATTCTGACAAGTTGGTTAAACGATTTTTCGGAGACAAAACGATAAGTTTAGTTTTGTCTTTGTTCAGTTTAAGTAAATTAAAGCTCATCCATGCACTTATATCGGAAACACATCGCTCTAATTTCGCAGACACCTCGGACCAGTCATCATGAGGCTTTATTATCAAATACACCTCGACAACTTTCGATATGAAAGGTAGGTTTGAAACAGGCCGAAAGTTTTTTAACACACCTTTGTTTAGATCCGGCTTTTCCAGCAGTGGTCGTACTGTAGCCCTTTTAAATGTTAATGGAAAGGTTGCGTCGGATAGCGATTTAATCACTATACTTGTGATGGTCGGAAGCAACGCATCTAAACATGGCTTAATTAAGAAAGTTGGCATCGGGTCTTATTCTCATGATTTACTTGGAGCAGAGAGTGTGATCTTACAAATTTCTTCGCATGACGTCGGTGAAAACGAAGTTAGTGTTTCGCCTGTAAATTCGATGTCAGCTCGAAGAACATCATCATCAGTTTTTTCCTCACTAAGTTTTTTATGGATAGTTTCAATTTTTCCAAGAAAGAATTCTCCAAATTTATTTGCCAAGTCTTTTTCACTCGTGTGCGAAGGAAAGATCGTTTCTCGCTTATTTCCCATTAGATGGTCCGTAAGTTTGTAAAGTTCTTTTTGATTGTTTCCAATTTCCTCGATTTTGTTTGAATAATAATCTCGCTTACATTTGAGAAGAAGTTTGTTTGTATACACTGTTCGTTATATATTTGACGATGTATTGTTAAACCGGTTTTCCTCATGAGACGTTCAGATTTTCGTCGGTTTGATTTCGCTGTTCTAAGTTCATCGTTGTACCATTCGGTGTTGGGATGAACTCTTATATTTTTTGCTGTAATCGGAGAGTGGTCGTCAAAGATGGCTTTAAGATCAGAATTATATGAATCCACTTAAATATCAACCGATGCACCTAGGTTTTGTAGACATGATTTAGATTGTATGTCCTCAATTAGACATGATTTTACAACATCTCGATACTAACGAAACGACACATGCTTCGTTTGATTCGGTGATCTTGTTATCTGAAGTTGAGAATGAAGAGCTAGGTGATCACACGCTGAGTTTCCATGATTGTCATACAGATGTGTATCTTCAATTGATGGTTCATCCGACAAGATACTCGAGTTATCACGTATTATGACAACATCTAGTGTGTGGCCTCGAATGTGAGTCACACCGTGCACGTGCTGTCCTAATCCGTGATCATCTAGTGTTTCTAGGAAACGACGAGAATCGTGATTTTCTATGTTGTCAAGGTGGAAATTTAGATCACCGGCTGAACATATTTCATCAGGAGTTATCACAAGTTTTGTAATTTTACGAACAAACACCAATCAATAATATTAGGGACAACATGTCTTGTTACAGATTTAGCAAAAATATATCACAGGTCGTCTATTTAAGACAAAGTCTTCGTGCAAAGTAATGACGTTCACATACTCATTAACATGAAACTATTATGTGAAACTCTTTAATCTTGAACTTTATAAAAGAACTATGAAACACCACCGGCATACAAGAAAACATGGAATAAATTTAGTAAAGAACTTATTACTTCGATTGAATATACAACTGTCTGTATGTTAACCGAATGAGATATTGAAAACATGTAAAAATGTCTAAGTAAAAAAGATGTTCGTGCAAATGCGAAGATAAAAAGTGATGGCAGGAAGTTTGTCATTTCGGTTGTTGCACCTTTTAGGCGAAAATTATATACAATGTAGATGATGTAAGATATTGGAACTCTGTAAGAGTTATTGTTCGTGATTTTGGTAGATTTAAGTGGATGATGAATAGTTGATTGTCTCCAAAATACAGATCAACAGATCAGTATGCAAAGGAGACCCTAGTTACGTATTACATACAGTATGGCGTAGTGGACCAAAAAGCATCGGTTGTTCGGTGGGTATTTCTACACCTTGTGTCACATGTTAGTATTATTAAAATCACGTGCTCGTTGAGATATTACCATATAGGTTCGTTTTTAATGGTGACTGATAGTTCATGACATAACACATACAACTTTGAAGTGTCATTATTTAGCAAAGATCGCCCTTAATGTCAAGAACCAAAACCCTTTGTGTGGAAAAGGACGTATTTTAAATTCTTGTATACATTTTCTTTTTGCCAAGCAAATATAGTGAATGTTTTTTTTTTTATTCGTGAACAAGTTTATTTAAGTGTAAGTATTTGAAAGAATCAGGCATAATGGGAAAAATCTGAAACATGCATGTAAAAAAAAACACCGATCTAACAATATAATATAACTCAAGGATACTTTCTCTATTTGAAAAGACCATTATTTGATCTCTGCATCACTGGCTTTGCTCAAAAGTTTTTCAATAGAATCTTAGAAATATGAGGTTTTTGACAAGAGTTATCTGCCTTTGAAATGTTCATTTTCAGTGCATTTCAATGAAATTGTAATTCGATAGTCCAATATGATATGGAAAATCTTGTCTGTTTTCCTTTATTCTGATGGTGCAAATAGTCAAATTACTCTCAAAATGATGTTTTTTTTTATACCATGTTTCACTTACTGCCTGATTCTTACACGGACTGACACTTAACTGATTAGAAGAATGGTGTTGTAATAGGATATGTTTACTACGTATACTCGTATTATCAAAGGTATGTGTAACAGTTTGTTTGTTTGTTTGTTGGGGTGTAACGTCCGAGCAGCAATATTTCAGCTATATTCAGACAATGAACATGAAATGGATGATAAAATGAACATGAAATGAAAAAAAGAAAGGATGGGTCACAAGGATAATAGGGTCCACAAATTTTGATTGCCACTGGAAAAAGGCGGGATTTGTAAGGTCGGGCAATTTAGCCTCCTGTGGCGGAGCGCAAAAGTTCCTACTCCTATCGAATACCACAGCAGGGTTCTTTAACATGCGAGGAACGTGGCATCTTTCCCAACACGGTGCACCACTATGGTTTGCGGTCAGGTTTTCCGTATTATAGCCTGACAACCCCAGCATGTAACACGCCAGGGATATCCCATTCCACCTTCTGGGGCACACATCCCAGTTGCTCTGTGGGCAGAGCGCCTAGCCCCCGGCTCGGTTTCTGAGCACTATTTGGTCGCCTTATACGACAAGCTTAGCGCTGCTGCAGGCCTATTCTTTTAACACCCGGACCTGCACGGGGCATAGAACCTGTTAGCTTGTATTAGTTTTTAAAAGACGTTTTATTCTCTTCAATGCATAAAGAAGGGTCATTTTATAGGTAATACAAATATATGCGCACACACACTTGATATTAAAACCTTGGACAAGTTAGTCAGTAATAACACACACACAAAAAAAAAATAGGATAGGTAAGTAGGGGTTTAATTAGTTTACTTTTTTTTACATTGAATCGTCTGGAAACAACCTGATGTCACAGTGAATTATTGAAACACGCATGTTTCTTTTAATATTTTACAGAGTATTTTTAACTCTTTTCTCAAATGTGTATTGGAGGCGATAAAAAAAAACATCACTACCGTAGAGAGTAAAGATAATCTAATATGTAGAACGTAGCGAGAGCGGATAGCACTTACGTGCAAGTTAACGGGGTGCAGAATGTCATCGTCCGAAAGTGATATGTAGCGGAGAGAATGTAAAATAAACGGTTCCCAATAATTATTTTAAACAATAAAATGATTTTTAGAACGGAAGTACGTTTTTTGTACATAATGAGAACGTCACATTGCAATCAATATCGTCGCTTTTACTTTCGTCCCAAACCCAGTTCCGAGAGCAGAAACCCAAAATTTTTAAAAGCATTCGCTGTTCAAAACAGATATTATATATGTATTCTAATAATGATAATTTACTTTAAGAATATGAATAGCAGACCTTCTCGGCAAACTAAGCACTTCTCATGCATTACCTTATACCCACTCCATATTAATTATATATTTAGTGATATATACCAAGATTTCCGAAGCTGGATGAAGCTCCTTGTCTCAGTAATTTAGTTGTGAACCGTATATATTTTCCCTTTAATCCACAGCCCGGAAGTCCATAGGTAAATGGGTTAGATATTGCACCAGGCTGATGGTCCTCTAAATAGATATCTCCCTTCCCTGTAGTTGATACACTGGTTAGATTATATTGACCAGTATTGTTCCAGTGATCTGGAACACGGATTGTAACTTCCTTTAGAAAGACATGGCGTTTTGATGCAATGTAAAGTTTTCTGGAAGAGTCTGTCAACCAGTCCTGTTCAATTTTCAAAATATATGCTTTACAATGAAATCACAAAAAACGTCTAAAGTAAAATAACACACTACTTGTTTATAATGTTTGGTTTCTATGCGTTCCATGTCCTATTGTTAGATTCAGAACATATAATCTTATCCACAATTTTTCCCTGATTATTTTGGTACTTGATAGACAAACTGACTCAAAGAATATAGGACCCATGCAAATATTGATCAATGAAAGACCCGAGTTTTCAATACGGAAAATAATTTGTATAAGATTTCATGAAAAATGATCGCCGTTAGTTTTAGGATGCATGCATTAAGGAATTGACAAGCAATATCGAATAAAAATCTAGTTTCATATCTTTTAAATAATAATAATAATAATAATAATAAACAAAACATATATCGAAATTCAGATATTTCATTTTTCCCGATGTGCTTTTGGTTTAGACTTTCTGGTTTTTGGCTTTAAGCAGAGAAGCCCGATTATGAAGGGTGTGTAACAATATTCACGGAACAGCCGTGATGTCACTTCCTAGAATAGCCATGTTGCTTACAAACATCTATTGTTTTTTTATTATTAAATTAAAATGTATCGTTTCAATTATTTTAATATAAACAACCGTAACTAACCAGAAAGACCAGATTATAGATTACGGAGAACGGGATACACAAATCATGGAACAGCCGAAATGCTACATTATGATTCCTGATAAAATGGCATTGGTTTGGTTCACCAACCATAAAATAAATAGGAGTATATAACCAGGTTTACATATTAGGAATTTGAGATTTTCCTCAAATCCTTCCTCGACTCAAATTTCAACCAATCATGCAGATCGGTTGAAATTGAAGATTTGAGGACAACCCAAGGATTTGAGGACAATTTCAATTTGAGCATTTTTTGTTTATGAAACCGGACCTTTGACAACATAAAGAGCAATTTAAATGACACAAGGATGCATCTTCATAAATATTTGAAAGAGTGTCCTTATTTCTGTGTTTTATTAATTTCTACAAAGCTTTCTTAGAAGTCGGATTCACTGTGATTTCTTTCTACAAACTGTAAATACGACTTTAATCTTTCAGTAAAAAATAATAATAGATACCTGTATTTTGACCAGTAAAGCTGTGTCTTGTTTGACATGGTCCGCAATAGTTAAAATAATTCCTTCGTATCCATTATCTACTAACTTAACTTCAGCATCCAAATACCTATAGCTAAGGGAAAAACATGTCAAAATCAAAAAATTGGTTTTCATTTTAAATCTTAAGATGACACCGTAACTAGCATGAAAGTGCTGTGATTTGACTAGGAAGAGGAAGTTCCAATTTAAATCATTTCGTAAGACCATTGGTTCAGGACTCAAACTATTTATATATATTTGTGCAATCACATTAAAAGTCTAAGATCAGTGATGTATTACAAAGCACTTGTGTATTTAAAATTCAAACACTGGCATTTAATATGTTTTTTAACAGTTTTGGATATGGGGAAAACTCATACGAAATAGTTAAATTCATACACTGGCATGATATGTAAAACAGAATGGTATGGTAGGTTCTGTCATTTTATGATTAAAGTATGAAGTAATTTTTGTTTTTCATATACTGTTTGAAACAAATATTACGTTTGGTTTATCATAGCACATTGAAAAAAAAAATCAACTTCTAGTCGATGCTGATTTTTTGTTATTGTTGTTTTGGTTGTAATTGTTTCAAATTTTATAATAATTCTATTTCATTAAGATTTACTTATCTGGTCAATTCATTGTACCACATCTTTGCACCTATTCACTGACCAGTTTGACAAACGTCAATATTAAAATATAATTTATTCACGCTAGGCTTAAACGAGGTTATCTTATATTATATACAACAACTCTCCTTTGTTCTCTCACATATATGTGAATACTGGCCGTAACAAAAACAAAAAGCAATTGTCACGAGGAAGTTATTCTAGTTGTACAAAAAGGTGAAGTCGCTAAATATGTATACTATATTTAAAAGGAACGCGTGTCACGGCAGCGAGTAGCTAAGTTAAATATACTGATAACCCAACTAACATTTTGCATCTCTTTTTAATTATG
Organism: Perna viridis; assembly: GCA_037379345.1. Taxonomy (NCBI): domain Eukaryota; kingdom Metazoa; phylum Mollusca; class Bivalvia; order Mytilida; family Mytilidae; genus Perna; species Perna viridis. The sequence goes on along the minus strand of CM074515.1, from coordinate 11,831,246 downwards.
ACATGCACGGAGTAAATATCATCATAGATCTGCTATGTAAATGTGGTACTAACATGGAAGATGTTAACCACTACCTCTTTCATTGTACTTTATATGTAGTCCAAAAGTTTAATAGTTTAAGATGGGTCTGCGATACTTATACACTTAACGAAAGCATTTTTACCATCTGGAAGCCAAGAATTAATATATAAAGAAAAATATTTGTATTTTTCAGCTGTTTTTTTTCAATTTTTAAAAAGGTTAAAAGATTTGTTGTTGTATGATTTGTAAATGAAGCTGATATTCTTTTTTTGTGGTTTTGTTGTGTTAAACATCGTAACCAGCACACCACCATTCCCAAACTGTTTTTCTGTCCAGTTGACTTTTTTACCCTCATTATAGTAATGTGTAGTTCATATATTGTTAAAGCGGCATGCTATCTTATTATATACGTATATGTATGAATAGTATGAAGAAAAGGACTAAAGAACTATGATTTATTTTTGTCCAATCCGTTTTGTTTTGAGCAAATATAATGTGTTTAAACTAAAGAGATTTGCGTCTTTGATACTAAATACCTCTAATACCAAAATATTGAAAAGGTGGGAACTTAAGTGAAATTCGATGCTATATAATCATTCTTCTTGTAACAGATTTTTATTATGAAGGGAAAAAATCAGCTATGAGTAAATAATCACAACTAATTAGATGTAAATCAATGTGAAATAACATTCAATGTAAAATCTGGTTACTACATCAGTTGTATCCAGGCACGGCTAAATTCATTTAACCCTTGATTCGCTTTCCTACATTTATATATTTTTGTCGTTTTCATATATTGTCTCAACTTTGTCAAAGAGAATCAAAGTTTTGGATGTGCCGTCATTTCTATTGAAGGTTGCATTACGATATATCAGATTTTTTGGTATTCTGTCCTCAAGGTCTAAATATTTCTTAGACTAGTGATGTGATTTTTATCTAGAAAACCAGTAGTTTAGAATACCAAGTTGTTAGGTTATAATAATTCTTCGTTTGCATGAAGCATGAAACAAATCAAGGGTAAGTCGACATTTATATTGCCTGTCTTTCAGTAACCAAAATGGGGTAAAATGTATAAAAATGTGTATGTATTTGCAAAAAAAAAACAAAAAAAAAAAAAAAAAAAACGACTCTTTCACTTAAATGTCATACTCAGCGTAAAACAATAATTTATGAATACATTGACTGACTAGCCTTTTTATAATATTATTGCCCACTGTGTGACCAAACTATACACTTATGCTCGATCAATAATGGTTTAAAGTAGAAATAGTAGTTCTCTGATCGATATTCTGCTCCGAGAGCATCATTCAGTGTAACGTTCGTACAGATACTATATGTGTAGGATATTCTTTATCGATTCATGTTCATTTTTCCAGTCAAAAAAGTAAAATGGAAAGGAAAAGCAATTTATATTGTGTCGTTATTTTAATATGCTTGCTACAGTCAGTGATATCCAATAAATCTCACCATTCACATTCAAATAATAGAACGGAAATTTTACATGTCTTTGCCAAAGGTTTAGAGATAGCTAACTGTGACATCAAGCCGGAAGACAGTGAATTGCGGGAAAAAGTTACAGCTCTCGCTGAAGAAGGTAAGAAGCTTATCTTCATCAAACTTGACTTTGTCGGCCACGAACATGTTCCCCCTGACAATTATAATGGAAACATATACAAAATTAAACAGTGGGTTAGAACCTATGGTCGACACGGTAGAAGTTTATTGTTCCTAAGACCTCAGTTTGAACATTTGTCGCTGACAACATTGTCTTTTGAGACCGCTCATATCAACATCCGGTTAATACAATCACCATCACATTGTTTAACGAAACATAACATATCAGTTATAGAGTCAAATTTACGACGGTTGCTCGTATTGGATATAAAAATGAACATTGAAGAAGATAAGGAAGAAGAGCAAGAAAAAGTTTGTAATGTTTATATCAAGAATGAAAACTCTTACGTTGCGTTCCGGTACACATGTTGCTGGCATAGCCATAAAATCGGAAACTCTCATTTGGAATGTGAAGAAATGCCTAAAGACTTTTGGATGGAGTTTCTTTTCACGTGTGTGTTCCTTATCAAAATGCTTGTCATACTATTTTGTCCATTGTTTGTACCAGAATCCCTCTACCGAAAAAAGTACACAGAAAGTATTTACGAGCACATTTTATCAAGACCGTTAGAGTTAAAAATAAAAAAAATTTCAACTGAGAGAGGCAGGCTCCCTAAACACAACGAGAATGGGGTTGCTGCTGTAACTATGAGTCAATTAAAAACTATTCAAGATACAAGTGAATGGAATAAAGTCAATAAAATGAAAAAGTTTTACGAAGCAATGAAAAACGCTCCTTTAGATAAAGTGCTCAAAGTATCACTGAACAAACTTGATTTAGTTGTGCGTTATGAGAAGTTGGTACCTTCAAATTACGTCCCTGTTGGAATTTTCCAGGTTTTCTATTCACTGTTCGTCAAGTGTAACATTCGTAAAACGAAGTCTTTCTATCAGTGCTGTAAAAGTAGTATTTTTAATCTCGGTATAATTTCAAAACATACCATAAAAAGAAAGTCTGAATCGGTAAATGATAACTTTGAAGATATGTATTCGAGCATGACCGAGCAAGACCAACCACGTATTGTGAAGTATCCGTGGCATAGATGCTTACGTATGTCAATGAGAATAATGGTATTGATAGCTGTATTTGTACCATGGATCTTAAGGGTTTATTTCTTCTATTCATATGAAGAGAGTGAAGCCTATGACCAAAGAAAAGCTGCTGAGTTCCATAATTTAACCCTTCCAATTTTTTCATGGAGTCTAACTTATACACTTACGCCGACTCATCCGATATTTCTGACATGTTATGCTGTTCTTGTAATAGACGTTATCGTTTTTGCAACTGTTAATCCCCGTTTTAAAAAGAAACTCCAATCATTAATGCGGCGTTCCTTGCGTGATATGCGACAAGTATCAAAGCTCGGTAAAATAAAAGGTTCCATTGTCCTCTTACTGGTACCATGTGAAGTGTGCGGAATCATCGGACTTGTTTTGTCTCCTTTATATTTTATCTTTGCGGTTCCGGTCATTATCATTTCTCTTGCATTCTATTGTTTACCGACTGTCAATGTCATTCTCCGTCTGGTTTCGCATTTCTTTGAATATCTGACGCAATGTACCGGAAGATGTAAGAGGGAAGAGATTTTACCATTTAAGAAAAGATGTATGTTTCTGTCTGATTTTTTCCACTTAGAAAGTGTTCCGAGCAAATCAAAAGAACCTGAAAGTGGCCAGTCACGAGTCCTACAGTTGTTTGTCTTACCAATGTGTATACTCACTGTTCTAACGTTAGTTCTATTAAGCATGGAGATATTCATATTCTATGTTGAAATGATCCTGTACACTGTGATAGGTATAATTTTGAACTCCGATGACATGCTAAAATACCTGACATTAGTTTTCATGTTAGGAGTGTATGCTCGAAATTGTTTCAAAGGTGTTACTGATAAATACATGGATTTTAATAAAATTATGAACCGGTTGATTGTGGACATGAACCGACAAAAGGTCGAGGACGTCGCAGAATCATATTTTGATGAACAGAAAAACACTGCCTTTACTATTGATATGGATGAAGGTGACGATGAACATACACCTGACAATGTCAAACTCATTTGTAAAGACGGGCTTCTAAAATGGTCCTTCCGAAAGTTGATTCTGTTTCTTGATCAACAGGATCAACCTTACGTCGCAGAAAAATTCTTCTTTTCCACATGTTTCATGGACACAGTCGGTACGCCGGGACCACTCATTCCAAATGTAATCAAAGCGGTGTGGAAATTTATTTGTATATTTGCATTTTTAATGTTTGTTGTACTAATAGTACTAGCGTTTGGTGATGAATATAAAGTATCGGGGACCAATCAGATGATAGCCACTCTGGCTGGTGGTCTAATGCCTTGGGTTTTTGAAAATTTTCTCTTTCGAGACCGGGATCCACCAGAACTTGACATCGAAAATTTAAGTTTCAAAAGCAATTTCAAGGCTAAGATAGAGAATTTTGTTCAGGCTTGGGATATACATGATATTGAAATGACAGAGTGCATTCCTATAGATGATTCTATTATTGATCAAAGTTCCGTAACAGCTCGTCTTGTAGATAGTGCTAGTTCGGCAGTGATTTCAACTGTAGACGCCGCAAGTGAAACTCCAAGTCTAGACACTAAAATGAATGATTTGAAGAGTGACAGAATATCTGGCCACTGTATTGATTTACTTGTTGTAGAGAAACCAAGTAAAATCGTAAACGTCTGATGCTTATATACACAATTAAAGTTTTTTGTTGCTCTATTTATACTCTGTAGTAATTGTTTAGCAGATTAAATTAAACTCAATCGGACAATTATCGTTGATATCTATATTATGTTGATTCTAATTTATTGTTTATTGATTCTTGCAAATATTGTAGACAACGTTTTGTTTAAGGGAGTATCATGAAATTATCAGATGAATTAACTATTGACAGAGGGTTTTTTTTTAATGTTTGGTATACTTAAATAGTATACTATTTTGATGATATCAATGAATTCAGAATTATTGATGTTGTTAATATTTTAGTATGTTGCCTATTCTCTGCTAAGCCCCTTAACCCAGATTTATGTATTTTTTTTCTTTTGAATTCTAAGTGATTTTGGAGAAAATTTGACTTTAGAAATAAATGTAAGAAAATCCCAGTCACTGTAGTTGTTCAGATAATTGAGAAAAGATGCTTCTTCATCATACATGTACCATGTTTATTTTTTGTTATCTGTTATTACGGAAATGTGAATTTATGAGTTGGTGTTATAAATTGAAGTATTTAACATAGGATAATGTACGTTAGCGTTTATCAAGAGAAATTATTCTACATCAAATGTCTACAATTCATATAAGAAATTTTATCTGTAATTTCAAATAATTATCTTTTTAGAGTTGTTCAAAAAGTCATTTTATTTTTTTTTATTCATATTTAGCTATGTCACATTATTTTTTACATGCCGTGACACATTTATACGCTGAATAAAAAAGAAATGTCTTCTTAAAGCTACGTAGATAATATACGTACACGTAACTTTTCAGTCGCATTTTGAATAGAAACGTCAACACAATTAATCTAAATTCAAATTGAAACGAAAGTCATACATATGACAGTTAGTCAAAAATATAAGAGACAAACTGAAATACAGGTCATAATGAATAAGTTAAATATTATTCTATACTTGCTCCATAGTCAGCAACGTTATTTTACAAAGTGCTTCTTGATTATTGAACTAGAGAGTTTTTATCATGAGGAAATTCAATGTATTCTGCAATGTATAAAATACCACTCTGCATAGCAATAAAGGACAGAAAACAAATAACTACATCCTGTAAGCGTTATGTTTTTAGCTGAAGTTACATTAAGGGAGAAATTAACTTACAATATCTTTGTTTCAATTAAATATTTTTATATTTTATTTATAAGGTCATGCAACTAAATAGGCGCTGTTACGTAATTTTCTATATTTGATGTATTTTCAACCTATTTGCAAGGAAAAAAACCAACAGGGAAATTCTATGCTAAAATCAACTTCTGCACTATTTCCTCAAAGAATCGTTGAGTCATTAGAACAAATTATATGAGATTTTTTTATAAGAGTCCGTTTTTTTCAAATTTTGATTACATTGTGTTCATTGTTGTGTGTCTGTTTTCCACTGTCTGGTCTTTGCATTTGGATTACATTCTTTTGATTGACGTTAGAATCTTAGTTCCCTTGATTATTCTTTCTTTTTATGACTTCTGTTCATTAAATTTATACTTAAGACAACTTTTTTACATGATTTTTAATCTTTTACCAAAACATTGAATGTAAATAATTACATGTGTATCATTTTAGTCGGCATTTGAAAAGACGTCTTCTAAACAGAATAGGAAAATAAAAAAGCAAGCAAAATGCAGAGAAAAAGCAGAAAAAGGGAACTTTATCTATGTTTCTATTTTTTATCTTATAAATGGTTAAGATAGATTGTATCTTTTACAATGATCAGTAATTAAAGGATAAGTAATAGAAGAGAATAAAGATACTCACAATAAAGAGCATGAAATGACCAAAATAACACGTACAACAAAGTGAATGAGCAACCAATACTCCATATAAAACTTTGAGCATGGATCGGGTAAAAAGGTAGGGTAAGCTTCCTCTGCTCGCCAAGTTGCGGATAAAAATGAACAACCGCGGTAGACGGAAAGGAAATGAAAACTATGACATGGTGAATTAATCGACTCTTATGATGCAGATGGATACACCATTCGATTTCCGAATTCATGATGATGACCATAAAACTTTTGTAGTGATGACCTTAATTTGGTCCAGAACACTAATTGTAAGAAGTACAGCATGGTAAAAAATTCCGCATTGTTCAGGTAAGCTCTGTTGTAACGTTTGAATTTGACGATAGGTAATGATAAGTCATCCAGTCTGTCGTATAGTTTGGTCATGAGTTTTCCTTAACCATCGATCTCCAAATATTTGAGGCTAATTTAATAGTGGCCGTAGTGTCCTTTAACTCAAGATATTTAGGGTAGATTTATAAAATCCCCGAAATTAGGATTATTCAAATACAGTTATTTTAATAGAAGTTTTGTGAAAGATTTATACATTGTAATTGGTGAACTCACTAGCAACAATTTGGTGATAATGGGTGAGAAAATGACTTATATAAATGCAGTTGGAATAATTGTAATTGAAATATCAAGAAAAAAGTAACCCCCAATGTACTTTTAATAATATGAAAAAAAAAATGTCAGAATACAATTTTTAAATTAAAAAAAATTTAGTAGACCAGACAGTATGCAAATTATATACTATAAAAAACTTATAAAAATACCCAATATCGAGGCTATATCATTTATTAACAATGTTTGTACCATTGAGCGAATTAAATAACAAATTAACTGTTGCACTTCATCAATGTAGCGTCATTTCACGGCTAGCTAAAATATTGACTGCAGTGATCACACAGTCAAAATATAAATGAGGAAAACAAATTAACAAATTATGTCTACTTAAACGCTAATATTGTTAAACTAAGTGATCGTTTGACCATATCAACACTTACAAAATTGTCATTTAAAACACAATTTATACTCAACACATAAATGAATTGTCTTAAAATATCAAAAAAAATTCAGTATTGAGTAGGACACAAAAATATCTAATACAACGTTTTTGTGCGTGAATGTTTCCACCTCAACCAAAAAGTGTTGACGTAGACATTTTGTCTACCTCAACCCAAAAAGCGTTGACAAAAACGACTGATGCAACATATATTTTATCGTTGTGGTAAACAAAATGTATTTCTACCAGACAGACAATGCGTTAAATAAGATATTTTGTGTTTGTATGAATCTAAAAACGACTGTGAATGGTCATGTCGGTCATTATTTTGTCTAGATCGAATAACCCAGGCTGAAATGCTGTTTCGTTTTTAGAAATCAATGGTTAGATTTACATTTTTTCCCGATAAATTTAGAATCTTTTGCCTGGCAATGTCAATTATTAACACACGGGCAGTTTCACAAAATATAGTATAATGATACTTGTTATTTGAAATTAATCTTTTAGTGTGTTCTGTTCTGTATAAAAGAACTAATGTTGTTTTTTTTCTTTGATATTTTCGATCTAAAAATGAAACAATGTAAGAATACAAGTCATAACACTGGAATTATATACCAGAACTATCATGTGCAGTGTGTTCTGAAAACTAATGTATTTTTAATTGATAAACAAGGCTAGCTCTAGTACAGATATAGAAGTCAAATGGAATTATCACATCGCCTACACAAAAATATCAACTGAATCAGCAATAAGGCTAGTCTGGCTGTGGTATTTACTTTACACTTCAGACTAGCTATGGAATTCCCATATTTGGAAATCGTTTTGAATGTCATTATGCATCAGATTGCCATGTACATGTATGAATCATCTGTCAGCTTTAAATAATCACATTTAAAAAAATGCGTAATAAGTCTAGTATACTATAAAGCAATAAGCACTTCAAGAGGAGAATCATTTGTTGATATTCATTAATGAAATCATTAAACTAGAAGAACAATCAAAGAAATCCAAATCTAAGTATAAAAATATAAAACACACGATCTATACACAAAATGAAGGTTTATTACATAATCACCGAAAAAAAGGTAATCAAAGGAACCAAGATTCGAGCGGAAATAATCACGTACAAAGAAACAAAGGTAAGTGAGCAATCTTAATTCCACTAAAAACTGGGAGCATGGACCAGGTGCAATAAATTAAGCGTCTTCTGCTTTTCTGGAAACATCTGCCGATTTCTTTATAAAAAAAATCTCGTCCGGGGTACGGGAAGTTAGAAACCATTGCGATGGTTCTGACTTGGTATTGGCATTCATATAGGAACGGTGGGTTAAATAGGTATTATTCTGCGCTTAATTTCAAGGCTTCCAAAAGGCATCCGTTACATTGAAAGTGAATAGAATTCACTAAATGTTAAAATGAGTAATAACTATGAGTTATGAACAGAAAAACAACTCCTTTGTAAAGACAGGATGGTCCATTCGAAAGTTGATTCTGTTTCTTGGCCGACAAGACCAACATATATATTGGTTTGGTGATGAATACAAAGTATCTGGAATCAACCAGATGATAGCGACTCTTGCTGGTGGTCTTATGCCTTGGGTATTTGAAAATTTTCTCTTCCTAGACCCACCAGAACTTGACACCGAAAATTTAAGTTTCAAAAGCAATTTCAAGGCTAAGATAGAGAATTTCATTCAGGCTTGGGATATACATTATATTTAAATGACAGAGTACATTCCTAAAGATGATTTTATTATTGATCAAAGTTCCGTAACTGCTCGTCTTGTAGGTAGTGCTAGTTCTGCTACTATTTCAACTGCAGACGCCGCAAGTAGAACTCTAAGTCTAGACACTTAAATGAAGAGTGACAGAATATCTGACCACTGTATTGATTTACTTGTTGTAGAGAGACCAAGTACAATCGTAAATGTTTGAATATACACAATTAAAGATTTTTCTGTCCTATTTGCACTAAGTATTAATTGTTTAGCAGATTAGCTACAACTTAATCGGACAATTATCGTTGATATCCATAAACATCAAGTCAATACCTATTTATTGATTCGTTGCCCCGTGCAGGTCCGGGTGTTAAAAGAATAAGCCTGCAGCAGCGCTAAGCTTGTCGTAAAAGGCGACTAAATAGTGCTGAGAACCCTAGCCGGGGCTAGGGCGCTTTGCCCACAGAGCAACTGGCATATTGCATGCTGGGGTTGTCAGGCTATAATACAGAAAACCTGACCGCAAACTATAGTGGTGCACCGTGTTGGGAAAGATGCCACGTTCCTCGCACTTTAAAGAACCCTACTGTGGTATTCTCCCGGAGTATGAACCATAGGGCTCCGCCACAGGAGGCTAAATTGACCGACCCTACCAACCTCTCCCTATTTCCAGTGGCCATCAAAATTTGTCGACCCCATTGCCCTTGTGTCCCATCCCTTTTTCATTTCATCATCATTTCATGTTCAATTTATCATTAATTTCATGATCATCGTCTGAATATAGCTGAAATATTGCTTCTCGGACGTTAAACCCCAACAAACAAACAAACAAACATTTATATGATTCGTAAAATAAACAATGTATTCTTCATTACCAATTTAAGATTTTATTCAAAAGAGTGCAACACTGATTAGTTTGTACTAGAAGGTAACCGAGCATGGCCCATGTAAATAAAGTAGACAAAGTCTTGTTTTAGGAAGCATCATAAAATTAGCACAAAAATCAGATAAAAAAACTGCGAACAAAATCTAAATTAAACTAACCAATATACACAACCAGTGTTTGACTATCTACTATTCTTGGAATCAGCGAAACTGGTGATCTAGGATTTTAGCCAAACCTTACCGGTGATCTACGATTTCAGCCAAACCTAACCGGTAATCTAGGATTTCAGCCAAACCTTACTGGTGATCTAAGATTTCTTTCTAGGAAAGAGTAATCAAGGAACCAAGGTTATAGCGATAATCAAAAGAATGTAATAAAGGGACAAAGACCAGACATAGAAAACAGACATACACAACAAAGAACATAAAGTAACTAAAATCATACATACAAAGTAACAAAAGCAAATGAGCACCTCGGACTCCACTGAAAACTTGGAGCATGCACCAGGTGCACCGGTAGGGTAAGCGTCCTCTGCTTTTCTAGAATCACCCGCCAAGTTGCTCATAAAAGGTCAAGTCCGGGGTAGACAAACGAGGAAATGAAAACTATGACCCGTTGAATAAATCAGTTTTCATGGTGCATATGGATACACCATAACGATCCACGAGTTCATGATGACGACCATAAAATTTCTGTAGTGATGACTTCAATCTTGTAGCAAAATAACCCTTTTCCAGAAGCCTATTTGTTAGAGTTCTAGCGCAGTACAAAAAGTATGCGTAGTTTCGGCAAGCTCAGGCATAACATATGAGTTGTGATATGAACCCTCCATACGCAAGTGGTTAAGGGATGTTGCCACAGATGAAAAGAAAGTTGACAATTTTGCATGAAAAGTCATTACATTTGTCGTAAAGTTTGGTCAATAGTTTTCCTTTATCATCAGTTTCTAAGTGTAGGTCATGATATGAGGCTGACTTCACAGTGTCTGTAGTATCCTTTATCTCGAGTTCCTTTGGGTAGATGCGATGTATGAAATCCCCGAAATTAGGATTGTTTAAAAATAATAGGGTTTCAGCCAAACCTTACTAGTGGTCTAGGATGTATTGAGCTTTATTTTTACCTTTATTGTTCAATTTATTGTAAGTTGTAATCCACGAGGGATTGAGGGTAGCCCATCGTTGACCCAATCTATCAACTTTAATATGATGTTTGGTGCCTTTAAATATTTTCCTTTTTTCGATGATAAAGGAATTCAGAATTATCGGGTTTGGTGATAGTCTAGTCTGTTGCTTATCCTCTACTGAGTCCTTGGACCCAAATTTTTGTATTTTGTTTTTTTTTGGTTTTTTTTTCTGAATTCTAATTATACATGTATTTTTAGGGAATAACACGTTCTAAATGGGAATTTACGAGTTGGTATTATAAATTTAGGTATTTATCTAGGCGCACGTAGTAGAGCGTTTATAGAGAGTAATTATACTACATCAAGTGTCTTCAATTCATATAAGTAATTTTCATATGATATTAACTGTAATTTCAAATATCTATTTTTAAGCTGTTCAAAAAGTCATTTTATTATTTATTCAGGTTAAGCCACGTCACGTTATTTATTACATAAAGCTTACTTAGACGGCATTCGAACATACACCTTTTTAGTCGTTTAGGTTGATATTAAAAAAAAACATATTATTTTGAACAGAAATGTCTACAAAAATCAATCTGAAATAAAATTAATTGAAACAAAAGTCATATGTAAATACAGTGTATGTAAATTATTCAAGCTGTAATTTTGATATGGAGGAGACAAGCATAACAAGGAATTCACATATCTGTAGATAGGATAATCAATTAGAAATCTTCTACCTGATGAGTTAGACAAATATTTTTCTATATGTGTTTATGCTCCTAGGTCAGACACCTTGTTTCACAAAGCGATTACCATTCAATACGTCTTGAATATTGAACTACTTCTAATCATGTAAGAATTTGATATATCGTGCAATATGGAAAATACCACTCTGTCTATCAATTAAGGGCAAAAAACAAATAATAACATCATATGCAAGCGTTCTGTTATTTGCAGCTGAACTCGCATTAAGGGATCCATTACTTGGTAATGCTTTTATTTCAATTAAATATTTCATATATTGTATTCATAAGGTTCATTTGTCACTCAACAAAATAGGCGCTTCAACATGATATTCAGTGTTTGGTGTATTATCAATTTATTTGCATACAAACCAACAGGGAAGAACTATACTCATACTCATCACCAATTTCTCCAAAGTCTCGTTGAGTCATTTTAAAAGTTGTCTTCATTATCATGTAATGAGAAGTCTTTGGCGATTTTTGTTCATTACTTTTTTTCTGCTATCTTGTTTTTATGATTTGTAATTTTTAACAAAAAAAAGTTTACTTCCAGATTCTCACAAAATTATGTGTAATGTTTTATTTAATTCGGCATTTAAGAAGGCGTCAAGTGAACAATACAGGAGAAAAACAAGAGAAAGCAGACGGGGAAAAAAAACTTACAAACTGTATCTAGTATGTGTCCATTTTTTCTCATATCTGGTTTATTCAGTTCATATTCTTTACAATCATCGGTAATCAAACGAATATAGTCCAAGAATAATGACAAGAAATGGGAGAAAGACACACACAATGAAAAACGTGACACGTACAAACAAACCAAAGTAGATGAGCAACCCGGACTTAGAAAAACAAAAAAACAAATACAAAACAAAAACAACAAAAAACAAACAAAAACTGGGAGCATGGACCGGGTTAGGGGTAGGGAAACCTTCCTTTGCTCGCCGATTTCATATAATGCAACACCCGGAATAGATGAAAGGAAAAAAAAACTATGACCCGGTGAGCAGTTCGGTTCTTATGGTGTAGTGGATAAACCATAACGAGTTCAAGAGGATTTAAATCGTGTAGCAACAAAACCATATCAAAGACGTCTGTTTATAAGAAGTCCAGCACGGTACAAAAAGGTCTGCATAGTTGCTGCAAGCTCTGTATTAACGTTTGATTTTTTATATTAAAACTCAATAAAATGTATACAAGTGCTGAAGGGATGTTGTCACAAATGAAAGGAAAATTGATGAAATGGAATGAGTAGTCATTGCATTTTCCTATAGTGTGTTGAAGAGTTTACCCTTTTTATAGATCTATATGTGTAGGTCAAGATATTAGGCCAACTTAATAGTGTCTGTAGTGTCCTTTATATCACGATCTTTGAGGTAGATGCGATGTAAAAAATCTTCGAAACTAGGTGTTTAAAGACAGATATTTTAAGAGAGGTTTCGACAGAGACTTAAACAATGTTAATCTTACCAACATCAATCGGATGGTAATTGATGGGAAAATATAAATGCAGTGGAAAATTATATTATTTGCGATAACAAGAAGAAGAAAGTCACCCACATTTCTATTTCTATAATGTGAATGAATGTCTTGTATATAATATGTTGTAAAAATTTTTAAGTATTTGATAATACGTTAAAAATATACTCTATAAAACTTGTAAAAATAGACAATATTCAGTCTCATCTCTAAAGAATGTTTGCACCCTTGTGTTATAAAAAATAATCTGTTGTTTGGTAATACTTCATCAATGTAGAAAATATTCAGGCTAAATCACATAGCTTAGCATTTGTTTCCTATAAATTTAGAATCTGTAAATATGGAATGTCATTTATTTCCATTAACAAACGTACTATTTGCCTCGAGTAATTTGTACCGCGGACCCAGTACAAATGGAATTACCACATCGCTTAGACAATAATTCCCACTGAATCAGCAATGCAGCTAGCAAGGTCTGGCTATGATATTTATATCACACTTCAGACTAGCTATCGAATTCCTATACTTTTAAGTTATTGTGCACCTGATTGTAATATATGAACCATTTGTTATCTTTAATTAATCACATTTTGTAAAGGAGTAATCAAGGAAACCAAAACTCTAGCAGAAATCAAACGAATGTAATCGTGGAACAAAGACAAAACATTGGAAAAAGACACACACTACAAAGAACATAAAATAAGCAAACAATACACGGTCTATACACGAAAACAGGAAACAGACCATCTTTACATGCAATGAATGATAATAGAAAAATTACCGAACTGATACAAAAGGTAATCAAGAGAACCAAGATTCGAGTGAAAATAGAAATAAAATATCCAAAGGATAAAGAATAGACAAAGAAAACAGATTCCACACAACAAAAAAACAGGAAAAAAAAAACAAAATAACACGAACAAAAAAAATAAAAGTAAATGAAAGATACTGACTCCATTAAACACTGGAAGCATGAACCAGGTACATCAGTGAGGTAAGTATCCGCTGCGTTTCTAAAAACAACCGAGTAACTCATAAAAAAGTCACATCTGCGGGAGACGAAATAGAAAAGGAAAACCATGACACGGTGAACAAATCATCTCTCATGGTGCAGATGAATACAATATAACGATACATGATGGCGACCATAAAACTTCAGTAATGACAACTTCAATCATTTAGTAACAAAATGTAAAAACTGAAGACAGTATACAACAAAATTAAAGCACTTGCAATAGAAAAACAGATTCGGGACTGACATCAAGTGCTTCGAAAGAGTAAGTATTTCCTGCTCCGACAGTGGCACGAGGCTACACTAATTTGAAGGAAATTTTCTCTAAAGTGTAATAATGATATTTACAACTCATTTCGTCTAGCCTGATTAGAGAGTTGTCAGTGCCTACACATCCTACTAATTAAAGTTAGTCGCCGCTGCATCCCCGTAAGTATCGACAATTCAAATTCAGTTATTTTCTGAGAAGCCATCTCTGTATATGGCTGCTATAGAATACTAACAGTAAACGAGTCATAAAGTCACTGATGATATATGATATAAGGACAATAAATTGCAATATTGATAGGATCTTATATAAGATACACAAAGTAATGATTTAAGGGAGATACATTAGCTAAGAAGCCTATTGCAAATTGTATTATTTTATTATATTAGTAGTCTTTGTATAAATCAGGCAGTAGGCGACCATGCATGTGATAAAAACATCAAATACATTTATTACATTAATTCAGAAAGAGTTACAGACCACAAACCAGTATTTGTGTTTTGCTTGTTTCAAAATTCGATTGTGTATGAAACTGGCTCTTTTCAAGATTTATCGGCCTTAATTTGGTTGAAGATGAATATATGGTTGTCTCACAAATACAGATCTAAATACAAATAATACAGCATTCGAACACTGAAAATACATTGTTTTTTATGTATTTTTTCTACGCTATGAATCTTCTCTACAATAGTAAGTCTCTGAATTTCATATGTATTTGTACTTAAGACAAGCATAATTGTTGTATTGCATATTTCAACTATTCAACTTAATAAACAGAATCACTTTAAGTGATAAATGTAAAAAAAAAAAGAAAAAAAAACACTTCACAATCTTGAATAGAACCTTAAGGTCTTGTATTATTTGTTTATTGCACAATTGCTTTTTTCAAGGAATGTAGGCTTCTTTAATTTTGATACTAAGGGTAAAACAGAATGTGAAGATCACTTTGTATTAAATGAAGTAAATAAAAAGTAAATGAGTAACCCGGACTCCAATAATAAAAAAAAACGGGAGCATGGGCCAGATGCACCGGTAGGGAAAGCGTCCACTGTTTTTTGTACCCGCCGAGGTGCTCATAAAATGTCAGAAAAGAAGAAACTACATTCAATGTATATTGAATACTGCACACAGAGTTTTACTTGACTTTAAATGCATGTGCGACTAAATGACATAAATACCTTAAAACAGGAATCTAATCAAAGCATTTTTACTTAGTTTTTCACTTTTTTGACCAACGTTTTTGTATAACATATACAATAGTATATTGGATGTTCGCGCGGCCTACGTTTACATGCAAAATTCACCGTATAATGGAAGTAGAGCATGGCATAGTTCATTTCAATGGAAATTTGTTAAAATGCGAAGGGAAAATTTACCTCTGAAGAGTTGTTCCTATAACTATATTGATAAAAAGTTGTTTAAAAAAAAGTGATTCCGAAAATAAGTTGATTTTCAATTTGAAAAAATAAGCAATTGAAATCATTCCATTATTCACGCCTTCAAACAACTTATTGGTTCATGCGCGGAATCACCGCATATTTTTTTACGTTGACAAAACAAGGTCATGAATTAGTATTTGTATTTCCTACCACAACGCTTGTTACTCCCGTAGTGGTATTAATTCAATGTGGATCCTGAAAATTCGAAAGATCTTTCGGAGAAAATCAGTTCAAGGCTATTATCTGAATATAATAGTATTAAAACCTATGATTTTTCAACACTGTATATTTCTATTCCCAATACTTAAAAAATCCCGACTTAAAAACATTAAACATGGTTGTTTTTCCAAAAAAGATGGTACACCTAGATACAAATATATATTTCTTGAATTCCAAATCATCTTCCAAATATACAGAGGAAGATGTTTACAAAATGCTGGAATTTTTAATCGACGACATATTTGTCCAGTGTGTTGGACATGTTTTTCAACAAACGGTCGGCATTCCAATGAGAATAAATTGTGCTCCTTTACTTGCTGACCTATTCTCTCACTCTTATGAGGCTGACTTTATAGCTGATCTGATCAGAAAGAAAGAATATCGTTTTGCTAGATCCTTCAATCTCAGTTTCCGCTATATAGATGAGTATGATCTTTAAACAATCCTAATTTCGGGGATTTGATACATCGCATCTACCCAAAAAAACTTGAGATAAAGGATACTACAGGCACTGTGAAGTCAGCCTCAGATCTTGACTTACACCTAGAAATCGATGGTAAAGGAAAACTATTGACCAAACTTTACGACAAACGTGATGACTTTTCATTCAGAATTGTCAACTTTCCTTTCATCTGTGGCAATATCCCTTCAGCACCTGCGTATGGAGTGTTCATATCACAACTCATACGTTATACCAAAGCTCGCCGAAACTACGCAGAATTTTTGTATAAACAAATAGGCTTCTGGAACAGGGTTGTGTTGCTACAAGATTGAGGTCATCACTACAGAGGTTTTATGGTCGTCACTATGAACTCGTGGATCGTTATGGTGTATCCATCTGCACCATGAAAACTAGTTTATTCAACGGGTCATAATTTTCCTTTCCTCGGTTGTCTACCCCGTACTTGACTTTTTATGAGCAACTCGGCAGATGTATATAGAAAAGCAGAGGACGCTTACCCTACCGGTGCACCTGGTCCATGCTCCTGGTTTTTAGTGGAGCCCGAGTTGCTCATTTGCTTTTGTAACTTTGTATGTATGATTTTAGTTATTTTATGTTCTTTGTTGTGTATGTCTGTCTACCATGTCTGGTCTTTGTCCCCTTATTACATTCTTTTGATTACCCTATAACCTTGGTTCCCTTGATTACTCTTAGTATACAATAAAAACAAACTTTCATCGCTGTTTCATAGATCTCTGGAACTAAACACATGGAAGCACCTGCATTAGTTTAGTATTTATACTTTGTCTTTCCTTAATTGATTTCTTATGATGTTGCAAACAAAACATGAAGGAGCATTGTAAACTCATTTATTTACATTTTGGCTAAGACATTTGATTGTTGAACGAAAATACACCTACTATTATTGAAAACATCTATCATTAATTGTCGACTTGAGTAAAATATAACTTGCATGATCAAGAATAAGAAAGCAATGAAGGGATTATAAATCATCTTATTCAATTTAAAGATACCTTCTTGAGTTATAAAACTATGTAATGATAAAAATAAATAGACAGCAGAAGGAAGGATTAAAATAGCAATTTCTTATTACTTCATCGAACCATTGTGATGTATGATTACTTTGTTCATAAAACATGTATTCAGTGGACTCCGGGTTGCTCAATTACTAATGTTTCTATGTGCATGTTATTTGTTGTTGTTTTGGGCTTTGTCGTGTGTGTCTGTTTTAACCAGTTTAGTCTCCACCCTTTGAATATATTCTTTTTACCCATTCATATCGAAATGATCTTTTGGCACCCACGTCCCCAAGCCGAAATTATTTTTAAGCACTTTTGACCCAAGGCTGGAGTTATTCTTAAGGAAACTTGAATTTCTATTTTCAGACATTGTTTTTTAAATACAAATTCGTACGCTAAAAAACTCAAAATGTCAAAAATGACATTTGAGGATTATCTTGATCTTGTTGATTTCATTAAACATCAATAGCTCGTTGTTTTACTAAACAAATGGGGAATTCCATTCGAGCATTTCACAAAATGGCGGGCAATGTTTGTATTACATTTAATAATTTGGTTAATGAAATTGCCAAGGACAAATTAACCGCATTTTGTGGTCGGAAATCCAGTCGTCCGAAAGGGCTTTTCTTCGTGAAGACCGCAAAATATAATCGAACAAACTTTTAGACTCGTGCCCGTTTTGTCCATTTTTCATCTGGAATTATTCAGTATAGAGTTTTATCGTATAAAATACTTTCATTCGACACAAACGAGTTAATTAATAATAAGAAGAATACGAACAGTAAACGCAGTTGTTATCTCGTTAAATTCATTTCTCAAGGCGCAAAAGGTGTTGTATTAATAGAACTGGAATGACCCATTGCTAAGGTAATTACGTAATCAACATTGCGGTCCGCGATTCAGTTACACTCAATGGATCGAAGAAAGTAGCAAATTATAAGCGGTTTTACTTTTCTGGTGGTAGCATTTTAAAATAAATTTGGAATAAAACAATCACAGACTTGTGGGAAAAGGAAGTTACTTCTATCGTGATACATGTGCCAAGGTTGCACTTGTTGTTTCTGTAATTATTTTCTGAATTCCTGTCAAAATGTCGTCAGATTCTGATATTGATAAATTTGAAGGTTTTTATCAAGCTGAGGTTAAGGAAGCTGAAATTAGACTTCAAAGTTTATGGCAACTTCAAGGTAAACTAGGGGATGATGATACTGATGCTGATGGTCAAGTTATTTCAGAAGAATCTGATACTGATGGTTTCCTTTGTCTAGAAGAAGATGCCAGTTAAAAAATGGTCGGCATGCCGTATTTACTTTTCATGAAGGATGTCTTCCTAATCCTTTCGACCCCAAAGACAAAACAGGGTATTCAGGGAATATGGAGCAATAGAAAGAGCCCCTCGACTTCCTTGAAATATTAATGAGTACAGCATTCATTCAATTTCCAGTCACTGAAACTCACAGGTGTGCATAGTATCAAAAAGGATTGCATCCAAATAAAAATAAAATGTTATGGTCATGTCCGACAATATATATGAGATGTGCTCTTCGTGGGCTCTGTTTCATGATGGCAATTGATCGGAAATCTTCAACAAAGATGTATTGGTCATCTTATTCATTTCTTCTCTCTACTTTATTTCCACAAATTTAAGCAAAGGTCGCTTTCTACAGATTATGAGATAACACCATTTTTTTCAGTTCTGAACATGAACCTTTTCCCGACAAAGCAAATTTCGATTCTCCCTTGTTGACCACTTCAACTCTCACTTTTAACAACAATTCACCCCAAGAATAAACATAACTATAGATGGGACTTTAAGGTAAATAACAGTTCTGACAATTTATGCCTTAAAGAACTCACATATGGGGAGTGAAAGGCTAGAAGAGTCAACAACTTCCTATGTTTATTATATTGATATTTATTCCGGTAGAAATGGAAATCCACAAGAAAACCCTGGGTCAAATGTAGATATAAGGTGCATACAGAATTCAGTTTTACAAACAGGGGTTATCATGTTTATACCGATACCTGTTGGCATCAATGAGAGGTGTGAAATGAAATTTAAACAAAAGGGATGTCTTGTTGCCTCAGTATGGAAAGATAAGAATAATGTCTACATGTTGCCAACTATACATGACAATGCAACAACAAAAGTTCAAAGAATCGTGAACCAGGACAAAATTTTCTCTAGAGAACCATTTCCATGTCCCAAGTCTGCCAAAGATTATTCAACTTACATGGGAGGAGTAGACACGACAGATCAATATATCCAGTATTACTGCTTCAAAGACAAGACAAACAAATGGAGTAAACGTATTTATTTATGCTGATCGAAATTTCGAAACTGAATGCTTTCAAGTTATTACAGTTGAGAACAAACTCTAGCATGACATTTCTAGACGTTTCCATCATATTTTCTAAGGATTTGATGGATGAATCTACTTCTACCATCATGTGAGGAGACCAACATTGGCACCAGTTGAAAACCGTCTTACACAGATGTACATGCTTACAGCTTTTAAAAAGTAGTAAAAATGCCACCACTGCTATAAAAGACATAAGAACGATGAGGCAATACCAATGAAATAGAATTTAGATGTTGCTAAATGTGGTAAACACATGTATCTACCACTAGCAGAGGATGTTGCTAAATTTCACACCAAGAGGGATTGCTATAATTAAGACACTGAAAGTATATCTATCATGGATGAATTCATTGTACATTGTTACATTTATGTTAATTAGTACAGTTACTAAAACTTTATTATTTCTTAACTTTATTGAGAATAATCTTTGCAAATCAAAACTTTCCTTACTATCCATATTTTTTTTTGCTCATACAACAAATAATCATTCACATTTTTCATGCATAATTGGAGTCTTAGAACGAGGGGGAATACTCTAAACAAAACCTTGTGAAAGGAAAAAAGACATGCAGGCCAATTAAATACTGAAAATAAATACTTTGTAAACCTTAAGCAATTGCTAGTACTAGCATTCAGTATGAATTCAATGTACATGTATAAACATGTATGAAATAGAAGAATGATAAATCAAAGTATAAAGAAACGTTATTTTTTTCAATTTTACTGGTTTGTTCCTACAATGTATTTTTTTACAGTTAAATGTTATAAAGATTCTTGTTGGTATTTTGCATTGCAGTATGTAGTTTTATCTCTATGTTTTAATTTGAAAGTTAATGCTGTAAATGTTAAAAGTACAAGCTCTATAAATATAAAAAAATAAATTCTGAATAATCCCAGTCTGGAAGAACAATGTTCCACAATGTCTCTCTGTAGTGTGTTATAAATAGAAAAAGATTTACTGAGAATTACAATTTGGGAAGTTCAAATGTAAGTTTCACACGGAAGTGCGTTTTTAGGTACAGAGCGCACAGGCAGCGATCTAATCCAAATCGTCCATTTATCTAATTGAATTTTCTTTCTTTGGCTGCTTAAGCTGAAGGTTAAATATAAACAATTATGGCGGCAAACAAGTCGCGAGATAACTATGGTGAAACGGCAGTTCCTTGGAAAAAGCGCCACCAGAAAGGTGAACCATTTGATTTTAAAAGTTCGTCGATAATTAACAATCAATCATTTCCTCAACATGCTTTGTAATAATAATGGGTACAATTTATGGTTTAATCAGGGACGCAGAATACATAGCAAAACTTTCAATATTATCACAGGTACTTGTTTTGTTTCCTTGTAAACTTCGATTGTATTGAGTATAAAGTAGTTTAATTTATCCAGCATATATATTGTTATTTTTGTAAAATGGATCCCTAATCCTTCTCGCTAAAACGCATATTGAATTTATTCTCTGAAGCGACGTTTCTTCGTTTGTTATCACGTGCATTGATATACGCGGCACTGAAATTTTGCGAAAAATATTAATTCAGGGTTGAAAGTGTTAATTACTGCTTAAATCTTGGTCCCCTTCATAAGATGTAAAAACAAAAATTATCCTTCAAACAATTGTAGTTTCCATGAGTAAGAATTTGACTCGAAAACAGACCGAACATTTGCGATATTCAAAATAACATTCTGACGTTTTTGTTCAGGCTTGTGTATCAAAATATCAAACCTGAACTATTCTTACTCTTGTACACATTATCTTGGGTTCCTTGTCGATTAAAAGGAAACTCCGTTTTGATTTGTTTTGTTTTGTTTTGTTTTGTTTTGTTTGTTTGTTTGTGTTGGTGTTGGTGTTTGTTTTGTTTTTTTTAATTTTTGGTTTTGTTTTTGTTTTTTTTTCGCTTTGTTTTGTTTTGTTTTTTTTTTCGCTTTGTTTTTTTTTTTTTTATACTTTTTTGCATTGCGATTTCTTACTGAATCTAACACTTTCATCGTAAGCTTAGCAGAATTATTTTACAAGATCGTTTACTGAAAATAAGTCATTTCAAATATAGTAAACCCGGATGACTATATCAATGTTTTATTACGTCGTTGTAAGTATGTAGTCTTTATTTAATTTGGTTTGCAAATCGTCATTTGGATGCAGCAAAAAAAAAAAAAACACACTTTTTCATTAATTCAGTTTTTATGCCACAGAACAAATTAACCTGTGCAGGAGCTCGTTTAGCTTTCTTTTATTATCAAAAAAGACTAACACAGTCTGCTAATATTAAACTTAATATATGGTTAATTTATACATAGATAAAAAAAATTCACAAGTGTAAAATAGGGGTATAATAGTTTATCATTGGATTAAAAAACAAGCAAGAATTTAAAACTTTTATTCCTAACAAAAACCTTTACATGCTAGTATTTAACTGTGTCATGTAAACTGAAACATCATACATCGTATCTTGATGTAAATGATTTATTTACAATCATATATCAAAATGGGAGATATAATATTGAGTAGTCAGCATATCGTTTAGTACATGTAGTATATATCTATAATCATATTTGCTTATAATCTCAGGAATACTTCTACAATACCTTAGCGGGGATGGTTTTTTTTTTATGTATGTACAAATGTATATGGGTACTGTAACTGCCACGCTGCAGCAACTGTATTTTAATCGAGATTTCACCATTTCCGGTTAAATGATTTTGTAAATGTTCACTCGACACGTTCGACACGAGGCATCATAAATGGCCCATAGAGGTAAATAATAATTGTTCTATACATTTTCCATATCATTCGAATTTGTTATATGAATCTTCGATAACTTTGATACATTTTCAAGAATTGTAAACAATGTTTCTTTGATCTTTTCAGGTTTTACGTACATTCAGCAACTTGCATAACTTCAGATGTGTAACTTTGTATGCGTACATGCGATGTAATGGTTTTGAAGAATAAAATATGAACATTATTTGCGTCAATTTATAGCCACAGTGCGATGGCTGCTACAGTAAAACCTCTCAAACAGTTATGAGCCGACAGAAGATGAGTTGTGTACAACAAACGATTCAATGGACACGGATACAAGTCATACGGGTGAGAAGATATGAGAACTATTTAGTGCGTTTTACATACTTTTGGATATGATTAACAATTTGGATTCGATTTTAATTGTAAGTGACCTTTATTAACTTTATAAACATTTGTACAGTTAGACATGCCCGTATTTTGATTGACACTTGATGCACACGTGCGCGTATAAATGTGTGTATAAATACAGTACTTACCTTTTTCAACGTCCCGTACGAACTGTGAATTCTGATACAGTACTTACCTGTTACGACGTCACGATAAAAGTGCGTTCCAATAGAGTACGGACCTGTTACAACGTTACAAAGAGAGCGAGTTTAATTACAGTACGGACCTGTCATAACGTTATTTATGAACAGTTTTCTACATACAGAGTGTGCCTGTTTCAACGTCACAAATAAAGTGTTTTGAACTACAGTACTGACCAGTCTTGACATTAAACTCTGCCTTTTGACATTTTACTATGATGTTTTGATTTTTGCCTTATCATATGCGTTTTATGTCTTGCATTTGTTATATGTTATGCATTGCTATATTTTTCACATGGGTATTATTTTGTGGTTGAGTTAAGGCAATTTGTACATTTTGCATTGGTTATTACGTTATATTGAAGATACTATTTTGAACCAATTTTAATAATCCAAACTGAGGTTTTATTTGATGGTAATTAAATCAAAATGTCTGATAGTAATTTACCTGAAGGTCCTATTCGCAAAAGTTCACGTCAGCCTAAACCATCAAGTAAGGGTATATGGTGGCAATTAGATACATTAGAAAAGAACTTTAAAAGAACTTTGTCTACCTGGAAAACTTGTTGTAACAAGATAGAAGTCTTGCTTAGTGACAGTAGAGATTGTTTGGCTATAAGAAGTCAACGCGACAATTTATCAGAGCGCGCAGATCACGTCATTAGCATATACAAACAATTATCACGGCTAATCGAAAAGGAGTGTCAGACCGGCGAACATGTTGATTTAGGGAGAGATATTGAAGATGACATTATTGAGCGGTATGAAGCATGCGAAAATGCTCATTCAGACATAATGAAGCGAATTTCCTTAAGATTAAAGGAACTGGAGGAGGATTCTTCAGAAATATCGTCACGAAGGTCATCTCGAAGTGGTTCTGTGAAATCTTCTCAACATTCACATAGAAGCACACGTTCAATAAGATCTGAAACAGCCTCTAAGGCAGCCGAACTTAAAACGAAACTGAAGTACCTAGATGTTGAAGCAAATGCAAAGCTGCGATTAGAAAAGATTCAAACCATGAGAGATTTAGACATTGCCGAGGCTAAGTTAGAAATAATTGACGGCACAGAAGATGTTGCGTCTGAATTAGATGAAGCTAAGAAATCGTTGCCTAAAGCTGACCGGTTGGGCCCGTTTCTTGAAAGTACTGTCAAATTCAAGGAAACACAAAATATCACATATAGTCCATTAGATTGGAAATATGAAGCACCAAGCTGTAGACAGCCAAATGTAATGATCGATGAGGTTTCACCACGTACCGCAGGAACTGCTCCAGAAATTGTCAGTGCGTCAGTCCATCAGCCTTCGAAAATGGCAGTCAACAATGGAGCATCAATAAATGCGTCCTCAAACTCTGTAACATTGAATCCAAACATTAGTGACTTTGTACCGCAGCAATCATATTCAGCAAACGTTCCTGTACAAGGTACGCGGATGTATCCACCGACAGGAAGCCACTACGTTCCGATCAACAATCCAGTATCAATACAAGGCCAGTTATTAACGTCGACGTCAAGTCCTGGAGTAGCGTCAAATGTTAACAATCTTGATTCTTCACTAACTACGATAAGTGATATCGCCAAGTCGTTTGCCGAGCAAGTGAATTTAAGCCGTCTTCCACCTCCGGAACCGTCAATTTTCCAAGGAGATCCACTAAAATATCCGAATTGGAAGTCCGCCTTCCAGACATTAATCGATCAAAGGCAGATTCCGTCTTCTGAACGTATACACTATCTGAGAAAATACTTAGGAGAATCTGTTCGAGATGTCGTCGAAAACTTTTTCTTATTGTCGAGCGAAAATGCATACACAGAAGCGAAAGCACTACTAGATCAGAGATACGGTGATCCATTTGTCATTGGTAATGCCTTCCGTGATAAGCTTGAAAAGTGGCCTAAAATTCTACCGAGAGATTCTAAATCGTTACTGAGATTTTCTGATTTCCTAAAGCAATGTGAAATCGCGATGGAGAGCATTGGAACGCTGAATATGCTCAACGATGATCGGGAGAATAGAAAGTTGTTAACAAAACTACCAGATTGGATAGTGACACGTTGGGGCAGAATAGTCGTCAAACACAAAGAAGAACAGAAACAATTTCCACCGTTCAAGATATTTGTGGAGTTTATCTCGCAAGAGGCGAGAATTGCGTGTGATCCTGTGACATCGTTACAATCAGTAAAGGGAGATTTTGTTCCAGGTCTTCGCAACAACGATAATCGTCGCGGATTCACAGAAAGACGACACGACAACCAAACTTTTCGTGGACGTACTTTCATGACAGACACTTCAGAGAGGAGCACAACAAACATGTCTCGCACCGATTCGAAACCGAAAGTCAAATGTTTGTGTTGCGATCAGTTTCATGAAATGGACACTTGTAAGGAGTTTCTTGCAAAAACAGTTGAAAATAGGAAAGACTTTGCGAGGAACAACCGACTTTGTTTTGGGTGCTTAGGTTCTGGTCACGTTTCTAAGCGGTGTAACAAACGTAAACAATGCAACATTTGCCAGAAGTACCATCCAACATCTTTACACGGTGATTTGCGAAACCCTAATACGTCTAACACAACCCCGTCTCCGAGTGCTTCATCTATCGATAAACCAGCCACAAAGGATGTCAAACCCGAACGTTTTTCGTCTCAAACTGGAACAGTATTTATGAGTAATACGGAATCAAGTGCTAAAAGTTCGATGATAGTTCCCGTATACGTTTCACATGTTGACACTCCAAGCGAAGAAGTACTCGTCTATGCGTTACTTGACACTCAATCAGACACTACATTCATTCTATCTAAGCGATACATATCGTAAATTAGGTCTATCAGGAACAGATGTGAAGTTGTCGTTGTCAACGATGTTTGCCGAAAACCAAATTGTAGATAGTTGTAAAGTGAAGGGATTGATAGTACGAGGATTTGATAGTTCAGTCCGGATTCCTCTTCCGACAGTATTTACACGAGATGTGATGCCTGCAAATAGATCACACATACCAACTTCCGACATGGCTAGACACTGGCATCACTTAAACAGAATTGCGGATAAACTATTGCCTATACAGAACTGTGATATAGGGTTGCTTATAGAATACAATTGTCCACGTGCACTTATACCAAGAGAGGTAATACCTTCGTTGAAGGATGGTCCGTATGGTCAACGAACTGACCTAGGATGGGGTATCGTTGGAATAGTGGACTCGACCCGAAACGACGATGATCAATTAGATTCGATTGGACATTCTCATAGAGTGCTAACGTTTGAAGTACCGAAAGAAGTACCTAACGCAAACGATCGTTTTATTGTGTCCATGAGGTCAAAGGTTAAGGAGATAATCAGTCCTTCAGACTTAACCCGAATGTTCGAGATGGACTTCATTGAACATAAAAACTATGAGAGACCGCTCTCACACGATGACAGAAAGTTTCTAACAACCTTGCAAGAAGGAATTCATGTAAACGATTCACATTACGAAATGCCCTTACCGTTCAGAGTTGGTCCACCGAACTTGCCGAACAACAAGTGTATTGCTATACAGAGATTGGCGTATTTGAAGAAAAGGCTCCGTAATGATGCAACGTACGCTGATCATCACCAAACCTTTATGAACAATATAATCCGAAATGGGTTCGCGGACAGAGTCCCGGAAAATGAACTGAATCAGGATAGCGGTCAGGAATGGTACATTCCACATCACGGAATCTATCACCCGCAAAAACCAGGAAAATTGCGAGTAGTCTACGACTGTAGTGCTAGATACATGGGACAGTCGTTAAATGATCATCTACTGCAAGGCCCAGACCTTACGAACTCTCTCATAGGCTTATTATGTCGATTTCGTAAAGAATCTATTGCGGTCGTTTGTGACATAGAACAAATGTTCCATCAATTTAAAGTAAATACTGAACGTCGGAATTATCTGAAATTTCTGTGGTTCGAAGATGGAGATCTTACTCGGGTCCCAGTAGAGTATCGTATGAGTGTTCATCTATTCGGTGCAGTTTCGTCACCAGGGTGCGCGAACTTTGGACTTAAACAACTTGCGAACGATTATGAAGCTGACTTTGGACAGGAAGTAGCAAACTTCATTAAGCGTGATTTTTATGTTGACGACGGGTTGAAATCTCTGTCAAGTGGCGAAGAAGCTATAAGTCTTATCAAGGGAAGCATCGAAATGTGCAGTAAGCGTGGAATTAGACTACATAAGTTGTTGTCAAACTCGAAGGAAGTATTAGCTCAAATGCCCGAGAAGGATTGCGCCAAGGAATTGAATTTGAACCTCTCTTATGAAACGTTACCAACGACAAAGACTTTGGGAATTCAATGGTGTATCGAATTGGACGCTTTTCAATTTAGAATATCACTTAGTAGCAAACCACCTACACGTCGTGGAATGTTATCTACGCTAAGTTCAGTGTACGATCCTTTAGGTGTCATCTCACCAGTTATTCTCGTTGCGAAGCAACTGCTACAAGAAATGTGCAAGGATCAAATTGAATGGGATAGCCCATTACCAGACAGTGTTCAGATGAAATGGGAAAGATGGAAACGCGAGTTGCTAGCCCTCGAATCTTTGAAAATAAACCGAAGCCTTAAACCCGTTGATTTTGGAGAAGTTAAGACAATTGAACTGCATCACTTTTCTGATGCGAGCTCAACAGGTTATGGACAGTGTTCCTATGTTCGACTAGTCAACGCTCAGCAACAAGTACATTGCTCACTTGTCATAGGAAAGTCTCGTGTAGTTCCGTTAAAGTCCATTTCTATTCCTAGGTTAGAACTTACTGCAGCTCTGACTTCCGTGAAGATCAGTACACTACTTCACAACGAACTTGACTATGCGAATGTTGTTGACTATTTCTGGACTGATAGTAACGTGGTCCTCGGGTACATTGCGAATGACTTGAAGCGTTTTCATGTTTTTGTTGCAAACAGATTTCAACAGATCCGTAGCGTTACAGATCCCTCTCAGTGGAACTACGTAAACTCTATTAACAACCCAGCTGACATTGCGTCTCGAGGATCAACGCCAATCGAATTAGGTCGATCGAGTTGGTTTTCTGGACCAGATTTTCTATGGAAGACCGAAATCGATTTCAGAAAGGACAATCCGGATACTTCACACATTTTATTGAACGACCCGGAAGTGAGAAAGGCCAAAGTGTTTTCCACAAGTACAAGCTTACCTAGTCAGAGTTCGATACTGCAAAGTCTGGAATACTTTTCGAGTTGGAGCAGAGCCAAACGTGTGATTGCAATGTGCCTTAATCTAAAGGATACGTTGCTTGCGAAACGTCAGAAAGTTGCTTGTGCTCCGATAACTGTGAATGACCTACACCGCGCTGAGATTGAAATTGTTAAACACGTTCAAAGCATTGCATTCAAAGATGAAAAGGAAACATTGCAATCTTTGCGTTCAAACGGAGAGTTTAGTGATAAGGAGTCGGCTAGAAAGCGAAACGGTGTTATGAAAGGAACGTCGTCATTGTATAGACTTGACCCTTTTCTGGATCCGGATGGATTAATTCGCGTTGATGGTCGCATACAACGTGCAGATCTCGACTCAAATTTGAAGCACCCAATTATCTTACCAAAACGTTCTCATATCACGGACCTTGTCATACGTCATTACCACGAGCAGTCACAACACCAAGGACGTGGAATTACTACGAACACGATACGTTCTCATGGCTTTTGGATAATTGGATGCAGTTCTATCGTCTCATCCCTTTTGTCAAAGTGTGTTATATGCCGAAAGTTACGTAGTCAGACACAAATCCAAAAGATGGCAGATTTACCATCCGACAGACTTGAAGATGTACCGCCGTTCACATATTGCGGAGTTGACCTATTCGGGCCTTGGTACATTAAAGAATCTCGAAAAGTACTCAAGCGTTATGGAGTTTTGTTTACCTGTTTGTCATCACGCGCTATTCATCTCGAAAACTCCCAAGACACAGACTCTTTCATCAATGCCTTGCGAAGGTTCGTTTCGTTGCGCGGACCTATACGGCATATTCGATGTGATCAAGGAACTAATTTCGTAGGTACTGAAACAGAATTCAGAAACGCCATGTCTGAATTAGACTTCGATCAAATTCGTCAATATCTACTCGATGGAAATTGCGATTTTGTACAGTTCAAAATGAACGTTCCCTCAGCTAGCCACATGGGTGGTATCTGGGAGAGGCAGATACGTACGGTGCGAAATATTCTTTCACAACTTGGAACCCAGTTAGATGATGAATCCTTGAGGACTTTAATGGCCGAAACTACAGCTATAGTGAACAGCCGACCACTAACAGTAGAAAATCTAAACGACCCGCTTTCTCTCGAACCTCTCACACCGAATCATATATTGACTATGAAAACTAATGTTATCTTACCACCACCCGGACAGTTCATGCGAAACGACATCTATTCAAGAAAGAGGTGGAGGCGAGTACAGTTTCTTGTTAACGAATTCTGGAATCGATGGAGGAAAGAATTTCTTTCGAACATTCAAGCTAGACAGAAGTGGATTGCTCCGAAACGAAATTTGCGTATTGGTGATATTGTCTTAATTAAAGATGACAACCTAGCGAGGAATTTGTGGCGCTTAGATCGAGTGTGTGGTGTGTATAAGGATAATGACTCTTTAGTTCGTAAAGTTAAACTGATCGTTGGTTCGCCAAAATTGGATCGTAGAGGTGCTCGTAAATTCAAACTATCGGAACTTGAAAGACCTATACACAAATTGGTGTTACTTCACGAGACCGAGGATGATTCCCAGCCGAGGAGCTAACTGATTGACTCAGAGACTATGTATTGACGATAGTGAATTTAGATTATGCGAAAATAGACTTTGAGATCGTGCGTTAAGTGCTAGAACTTTCAGTTTTGGTAAATCTATTCAGACGTTCTTAGTTTATGATAATCATAGTCGAGAGTACTAGTATTTTTATATGCGTAGTTTTTGTATCTTTACTTTCGTGGGAAAATTAGTTAACTAATTTTAGGGAGCCATGTAACTGCCACGCTGCAGCAACTGTATTTTAATCGAGATTTCACCATTTCCGGTTAAATGATTTTGTAAATGTTCACTCGACACGTTCGACACGAGGCATCATAAATGGCCCATAGAGGTAAATAATAATTGTTCTATACATTTTCCATATCATTCGAATTTGTTATATGAATCTTCGATAACTTTGATACATTTTCAAGAATTGTAAACAATGTTTCTTTGATCTTTTCAGGTTTTACGTACATTCAGCAACTTGCGTAACTTCAGTTGTGTAACTTTGTATGCGTACATGCGATGTAATGGTTTTGCAGAATAAAATATGAATATTATTTGCGTCAATTTATAGCCACAGTGCGATGGCTGCTACAGGTACATCACAACACAAAAATGCCTACCTTTTTTCCAAGTATACAAAAAGGAACATCGAAATCCAACATTAAATTGTACACAAGAAGAACTCAAAATAGACAATATCGAGTAAGAAATTCAACTCAAGCACCGATAACTTATACAATGTGAAACACTAGAAATAATTTCGTTATCTGACAATTACCGTAAATAATTTATGATATAGATCAAGTCAGACAAGTCTGACTTATGGGCTGGTGAATGTACAATAAAACAAAGTTCAATGACGGCGACACAGAATAAACATGGATAGCAATTGAATTCAATGAAAATCAGTTTCCTACTTATCTAAAATATTAAAAAATTGTAGTGTTTTGATCATGTTGAAACACAACGTTTCTTTTATTCCTACTTTTTATCATAATATATGAAACGTTGCAAGAACAAGCAGGACTCTGTATGCCAGGCGTTCAGTGTATATATGTGTGTTTTAATGATTTTGTTTAATTTCACCATCATTGTGTCGTTTTCAAAGTCTTTGTTGTCTTTAGTAGTAAAAAATGGAATAATTATGGTGATACCACACTGCTTGACTGCCAGAAACATGATATAAACAATAGAATCAAAAACCAAAGCTTACTTTGGATTTAATGATTTCATGGTAGCAGTGAAATTACATATTGCATTGCAAAACATTCAAAGCGAGATAAGTCAGGGTTGATAAATTCAAGACACATAAGGGTTATGTCATTATGCATTTGCTCAATTTTCATACTGTCTGCAAAATTGTAACAGTAGAAATTTATCAAAACTAATAGGATAATTTATGTTTAATGAAGATATTATGTTATTCATTACCCTTTAATATTCAAGGGTGATCAAAGTTTCATTTAATACTTACTGTTACGGTTAAATGAAAGCATTTATATAATTGTAATTGCAAACTGTCCACTTCTTTTTTTCTTTTTTTTTAATTAATATCACTGAAGAATCAGTTTGGCGATTTTCTTAAAGTAAGATTACAAAATAGTAACATAAACAAATTAATTCATATACAAAACAGATTCAACAATATCCCTTCAAAAACAAATATGAAAAATTGGAGACGATATAAATTAAAATGACACAGGAAATGCCTCTTTTATATGTCAATAACTGCAGTCATCGTTTTGAATTAAGAGGTAAAACTATACTCATTAGAGTTCATCGTAAAATAAGTTGGTAATGCTTGAGTTAGCATTTTTTATGTTTATCTACACACACCTTTCACAGTAAACCACGACATGTCGATCGATACGAACATTATGGTTTACTACACATATACACACTGTAGTTGTGTAAAGTAAAGGATAGTACACTCCAGATATTGTAAAGTCAGGTCAGTTTTATACTTGTTTTTTACGTGCACCCTTTCAAGTAAGACAATTCGAAAGAGACACATTCTTGAGAAATAAAAGTTTAATACTTAATCAAGGACGTTAAAACGATTGGCGTATAAATGCACACTAAGGATCAAGCTATTTTTATTGCTATCAAACCCGATTGTAAATGCGTATAAATATCATTTACATTGTACTATAATTAAAATTGTTCTGTTACTGTGAGCAAAATGCAAGGATTTGTCTACTTTTTAGTGGGTATGTATACTTTCAAAATTACCATGGAAAAATATAATTTTCATGTATATTATTTTAGATAATGGATCATACACAATGGTTAAAGACATGGGATGAAAAGCCCGATTCTGCACCATGGGCAATGAAAGGCGTGAATCCCTATATAAAAAAGTACATCGGTGATATAACGTTGGGAAAAGATCACGCTAAAGTATTTTTTCCAATGTGTGGGGACGTCGCAGACATGTTCTGGCTAGCTGAGAAAGGTCACGAAGTCATTGGACTAGAAATAGCTAAAATTGCCGTTGAAAAATTTTTCAAGGATCATAATTTAGAGTACGACATCGTACCATGTGATCAAATAAAGGGTGACTTATATCAATGTAAAACAAAGAGCATCAAAATCTACTGTGGAGATATGTTTTTGTTCGACCCATCCCTAGAAAAAGACTTTGATGGTGTATGGGACCGTGGCTCATTCAATACACTTGATACTTGTGGTACAAACGAATTGACTATTTCAAAATTCAAAAGCGATTACGTAGACATACTTAAGACTATAACCAAACCCCAGTCTTGCATTTTGCTTGAACTAGTTATATTTGATACAACGGTAGACATCAATGACATTAAGAAATACTTTAATGAAGACTATTTTAAAGTCACGGATTTAGGGCTGGCTGAATGTTACGCACCTGAATATGAAAAGATGGGATTGAAAGGGTTCCATTTTTTAAAAATGATAAGAAACGATTGATCTTATTTATTACAGTAAAACTTTTAAATGTATAAAAAAACTGAACAATTGAAAATATGAAAACCTTTCTAAATCAGACACTTTAAACATTTCTATTGGATCATTTAATTATATTTTGAACCTTGCTTAACCCGTGACCTGTTTAAAACACACCAGTTTTAATGTCACGAAGGGGTTCGAGTCACAAAGATTTCACTGTATAAGGAAAATATTTACATAATATTTTTCTGAAGTGAGCTCGCATGTGAAATTTGGGTGACCTGTATTTAGGTGAAATATATTCATATGAAGATCATGTAAGAAGTATTGTACTTGTACCTAGAATCAAACTTAGTACATTGCTATTTTACTTGTTATTATTGTAGTAAAATAAACCAAAAAGTATTTTATATTTTGTCTCATTTTGCCTCAATAATATTACATCATAAACACTTAGCAATTTTGATTATACCTAATTTTGATAAAATAGTTTAAAATCAGCCAACTGAATCATACTTCTAAAATTACAGTACATACTTTTAAACAAACTAAGTTATGTTTAGTTACTTAGTAAGCAAAGAGATGGAAAAACATGCAACATTTATAATTTAAAGAATGAAGAAGCATTTGAAGAAAATATTTACATTGCCGTATCGTCGTCTATTTTCGTTACTTATTTTTTTTTGGTATTGTTTTAACCTTCAAAAAGATAAAAGCTTATACAGAACAATGTACTAAAAGTGTTTACACAAAAAGTAATTATACTTACTGAAATTTGACTAAATACATTCTGATAACCACTCAGGCCATTTTCTGTAGCATGGCAATTTTCCATTCGTATTCTTATATTTTGAACGATGCAAAATAATTCGTCCAACGTCTGAATACTATTGCATGATGTACCCAGGGAGATACTATAAGCTAGCAAAAGATTTGCGACCCTGATATGAAACATTTTAACCTATATTACAATCAACTTTTAGCCTTAAGAGACATACTTGTCAGAAAGCTATAATATTTTCTCTTTCCCCTTGTTGTTGTCGCTTTGTCGTATGCTGCCTTCCTTCGTCATTTTCTAACAGAAAATTGAAAAGTTTTCAGGTTACTTTAATCGAAAGGTTATTAGGATATGGCTGATGGAAATCTTATTTTGGCTATATGTTGTATGCTCAAACATTCTGTGCAGAAGATATAGATATATTAATGAGTAATTTTCATGGCGTGTTTATTTGTTGTTTACGTTCAATTTTGACCTTAAGGTTAAGGCCTTATAAAATTAGTTCAATCCCACCACAGACATGTGCATGTTCTCTGCAGTGAGATTTTTGTCATAACTGTGTTTTCATGTCGGTATATAACCTTCTAGTCTATTCTGAAGAACTGTCATAGTTTTGTTACCATGAATTTTATTACCTTTGTTGTGGGTCGGGCCTTTTGTGTTTACATGTATTAAAAACCTTTTTTATGATCTCTGAAAGTGTTTACTGTTTATATAAAGGGTATACGATGGTGCACTTGTTGTATTTCGCTTTATCTGTTCCTTTTCCTATTATCACAGAATTAAAGATTGTTCAATTACATATTATTTTTATTATGAAAAATTTATGGCGTATCAAAGTCAATTTTACTACAAAAAAAACAGTCTTGTTGAAAAACCAATATTTCAATCAGAAAACAAGTTTTTCCATTGTAATACAATTTTAATGTATTTATTTTTGATCAGATTAATTTTGTTTTTCTTCACAATAAAATATTACTATAATTCCTAGTTAATTATATACAGTTTTGGTGTATACTAGAATACAACCACCTAAAAGTGTGGATAGAAAATCAAGGAAACCTGGATTCGAACGGAGTGCAGTTGGGTACACTATAACGACATGGTGACGATTATAAACTTTTTTAATGATGACTTTAATTTTGTAGTAACATAACCCTATTCTAGCAGCCTTATTAATAGAAGTCTAAGCAAGGTACAAAAAGCCCGCGGTTTCCACAAGCTCTGGCATAACATTTGAATTGTTATATGAAACTCTATACGAAGGTGCTGAAATAATATTGCCTCTGATGAAAGGTAAGGTGACGGAAATTCGTATAGTTTGGTCATTAGTTATTGTTTTCCTGTCTATCTTTGTTTATGGGTATGTCAAGAAGATATTAAGCTATCTTCAAAATGTCTGTACTTTATCTCCAGTTCTTTGTGTTATGTGCTATGTACTAAATCCCTGAATCTGGCATTGTTTAATTACAATATTTCATCTATAAAGCGAAACTGAGATGAAAGGATCTGACGAAACGATGTTCCTCCTTTGGGATTAGATTAGCTAGGAAAAACTAATATTCTTAAATACAAGACGGTTTTAAGGTGTTTATAGGTGAAAACTTACTTTTGGTTTAAATAACAGAAACACTTAACAATATGTAACTTATTGCGACACTTTTTACACGTAGCCAAAATGACTTGGTAGGTGTAACCCTGCATTCATTGTAGAAAACAAGGTTTTACCTGGTGTCTAATCCTGCCATAATGATTTTTTTATCTTCTGTGTTTTTTTTTATATAAATATGATGATAATAATAATAATAATAATAATAATAATAATAATTATTATTATTATTATTATTATTATTATTATTATTATACCCTTTCTTTGTATCAATAGTTAATTATCTATAATTTGTCAAAGGACAGTTCAAATTATTTTTACTATCAAGGTTAAACCGCATTTTATTCCAGAGTTTTTAATCCAACAATTGTTTACTAGTGACGTATTTAACTGTCATAGCATTCGCTGATGGTTTGCCGAAGCCAAGATATTTTGTTTCTTTGTTGCTAATGATTTTCACTCTGTTGTTTTCATTTTTATTTTTTAGGGTTGTTAAAACTTTGTGACATTGGGTATATTTGTATCAGTGAATGTGATAAACGTTTGTAGTTCTTTATTTGTTTAACTCAAATATAATTAAATGTGATGCATTTTATAAATTGCAATTTGAATATAATGACTTCCTCATTCAAATGTTTACAAAATTCGTCTACAAACAATGCATTTCAAGCGATTTAGAAAACAATCATTGTTAAAAATGTTAATTAACGATGACCATTTCGACAATGTCTTATTTGTCACTCCATAGATGTACCACTATTAAGCAAATTATATCAACATAATCAAACATAGAGCAACATATAAACTGATATATCTCATCTCATATATTACAAAAATCCCGTGTTAAAAATAATCAAATTACAACACAGTGATATTTGACCGTAGGATTTCCTGAGTCAACCTGATATTTCCGTTCAATCAGAATTTTATTTTTCCTTGCGTGTAATCCGATTTGTGACTTTATTGAGTGCTATGACTGCTTCTGAAACAAACAAGAGTAAAAACATCGTTAGTTTGGAGACTAATTGTTTCTATGGAAATAATTTGTTAAAGTGCAAGAAATTGTAAAATTAAATAAGAACGGTTAGTCAAATACGGATAAGACGGACTTTACGGAACATACATCAATTTTGTCTGGGTTTCGGTTTAAACTGTTGAGTTTTGTGTACTTTAAATTGCAACTTTTGATAGTGACAGAGCAACGATCAAAATTATTATATCAAACCTTATGATGAAGCAGCAAATCAATTATTTCATTATATCTTACCAATTTCGTCAAGTTTTGTATTTTTATCTAAATCGCCCATATCTATTAGTTTGTATGTCATCTGAGCTGCTTGGTCAAAACTAAACTTAATGAAATGCCTGTAGAAGTTATATATTTCATTTTTGTCGAGGAATTTGTCCTTGTTAACATCTCCCAACTTAAACAGATAGTCTGCCATTGCAAAGTCACCAAATAGATCCTGTCTCTTCATTACATGATTCTGAAATTTTAAGAATATTAACATACAGTAAACAATCTTGTACGTGTTTACCTGTAAAAGACGTCAAACCATAAAAAAAAAACGAAGCATGAATTATTTTAATATGTACGTCGTTAAAATATTTACATTTTTTAAATCATAGTAATTTCAAGCATTATTATGGAACAAATACAAACGCTAAGTTACACCTTGATATTTTTTTGCAATCTATAAATATTAAACTAGTATATCATATTGTTAACGACCTTGTCAAAAAATATTTACATAGCTAATTACATGTATGTTAGTTTAAACAATTAAATAAACTTTCTGCACTGATTATGTCTTATTGGCTAGTCCCTTGTATTTGTAAGCTGAAGAGAGAGAGCTGTGCACGGGTCAACCCAAAGTTATTTTTTTAAAATGTATAGTTTAGAGTAAACGGAAGTTTACTACAGGTGTTTGATATTGTATACTCTATAAAATACCTGTAACATTAAAGTTGTTAAAAACTACGTTTTATACATACTGTTTTTCCAAGGGATTCTGATTTCCCACCAAATGCCACATGACGGGACAAACACGCTGTTAAACTTATAAACAGTAATCCTTTTAGATACATTCTCCTATTCTGAATCCGAAAAAAGAACAGTTTATTATGTTGTGTAATCGTTTACATTGGTTATATATAAAACAATGCTTCAATTTTTTTTTTATCCAGGATATTTTTTAGGAGAATCAATGCATCAAAATAACATCAGAAACCAAAATAAAAACCAAACAAAGAGAAATAAATAAAATGTTACATGCTACAAATTGGAGTCATTGAACCTATAAGTTGATTACAAAGTTACTCGACAAACGATGACCCTACCCCTTGAATTATACAATTGATATTACGTATTTAGTTTAATTTGGACTCTAAATACGGGTGATACTTGTAAATTTACCTAACAATTGACATCTGATTCTCGAAAATTGTGCACCTCTGCTTGCTTAACTATCCTAAACTGATACATTCCTTTCAAGAACTGTTTCCAGTAAAAGGAACAGGAGGCACAATCCTTTATTTTCATCTTCCAATACATTTGATGTTTTGTATATAAAAAATCTAGATTTGATTACTGTTATAATCTCATCTACCCCAAAAGGCTTGAAATTTAAAATTCTGTTGACACAGTAATGTCTGACGCCTTTACTATTTTCTTGGCAGGTTTAGCAACTTACACAAAAATTACTCAGATATATTATCCATAGATTAAATAGTAATCAAGGGAACCAAGATTCTAGCGGAAATCAAAAGAATGTAATCCTGGGACAAAGACCAGACACGATAAATAGCACACAAAAGAAAGAAAATAAAATAACCAAAATAATACCTTCAAAGCAATAATGAGCAATTTGAACTCCACTAAAAACTGGGAGCACAGATCAGACACGGTTGGCAGATATGGAGTGTCATAGACCTCTAAATTTCATTGATTTCCCTCTTTCACCGAATTTGAACTGCTTATTCGTCTGATGCACCTAGTCTTAGTCCGGTAGTTAATTGGATCAATGTTGATCGTTCTGTCAGAGTATTTGTTTTAAAACTCTTTGTTTTGTACGTAATGTTCATCATATATTTTATGCTTTTGTTCCCAGTTAAAGTTTTTATAAAGGATTTTCCCCCTCTGTACTTTAGGCATTGCAACCCGTTCAAGATACATTTGTCTCATAACATTTTGTTTAAAATATCATTAAAACTGTTTTAACTTGTGCGTAATATTTACCCGCTCTAATGTGTTCATTTGTTTACAATACGAATGGAAATCTAAAAGCATGCGGAACACTTTTATGTTGTTTTGTTTTCATTTTTCATTTTGAAGTGTTTTGTTTTGTTTGTTTGTATTGTTTGTTTTTGTTTGTTTGTTTGTTTGTATGTTTGTTTTTTGGGGTTTTTTTGTATGTTCACTTGTACTTTGTGCATCATTAGTTAGTATTCAGTATATGCTGATTTCGACATTAATAGTTATTTTTAGTTTTCCATAGAGTAAAACAACCGTATTGCAGGTTTTTAATTTTAATTACCCAAGAGCACGTTTATTTTTTCTCAATCTGTATATATATGTTGCAATTCAGATTTTGGTTTTCTTGTAAGTAATAAATCTTATCTCTTTTTTTTATATACAAGCATTTATTAAAATATTTTTTTATCCACAATATATTATTAATCAATGACTGGTTAATTATGCAAGCCTTGATTGATGTTAAAAGAAATAGCAACACATTCATGATTTCATTCTTGCTTCTTGTTCCCTTCGTTATTTAATTAACATGACTAGAATTCCCTATAAGTCATATAATTTTATTATTTCTATAAGATGGCAAACATATTTTATTCAGGTCGCTAGAGATTTATGATTTCGTCATACAAAGTTCATTTGTCTACACTTCATGCAAATGAAAATTCCATGTTCACAATTACACGAATAAAGATAGTGTTGTTTGTTTAGAAAGATGCTGCTGCACATTGGCTTGGATAGAATATGGTTTTAAAAGACAATTTGATAAGGACTTTTAACAATGGTATGTGTAAGACTTAAATTCTTTACAATAGAGGACCAAATGTTAAGTTATTGCTGATTGTCCATAAAATGAATAAATCAAACATTATGTAAAACTCAAAGCGAGTGGTTTAGGAAGCAATGCATTAGTTGGCTAGAAATATTTAACATGTTTTCATATACAAAATCAGCATTAATGAAAGAACAATCGAGTGGAATCCCTGAACAAAAGAACACTGGGAGCATCAAAAGCACTACAAGGAGAACAAATTTAATAAAACAGAAGTACTTAAAAAGTACACACAAGAAAGCTTGTTGATTTAACCAAACTGAAAAAAAAACGGGATAAAAACGAGTGCTTTGGAATGGTTAGCAGGTCCTGTTCCTTGAAAGACATACACCGTGCTGCTCGTTGAAAGTCAGTCCTGGTTAAACACGAAGATAATCTATGATAAATGGAGGTCATTTTGTCAATTATGGACGCACCATATCGATTAATTAGAAGCAAATTGAATGACTTCATAAG
This sequence comes from Perna viridis, assembly GCA_037379345.1. Taxonomy (NCBI): domain Eukaryota; kingdom Metazoa; phylum Mollusca; class Bivalvia; order Mytilida; family Mytilidae; genus Perna; species Perna viridis. The sequence continues at coordinate 11,791,396 of CM074515.1, read as the reverse complement.
AAAGGAAACATCTTGTACAGACAGTTGTCGCGAATGCTAGTAGTCTCAAAAGTGTCAAATGTAAATGAAACACATGGAATCATCTTTTTATTCAACCTATATGTTAAGTAGTTGATACGATTAAATCCCCAGAATAATATCGCATTCTTAAGTGGTACATACAGATGACAGCATAACGTCGAAGATTACTTGATGCTATAGGTTCAAAATTAAAAACAAAAATAAGTTGCGTTTTAAAGCCTTAATCACAGAAGAATAAAGTTTAAAGTGTATGTTATATCTATACTCTGATAATTATTATTATTTTCATAGTTTCAGTTTTTGCAATACATTAAATGTCTGTTTGCTTCATGAATGATTAAGATACAGTCAGTTGCATCATAAAACAAGCAGGGGAGGCGGCGCAGAACACAAGAAAGAATTTTATTAAAATTACTATACAAGAGTAATCAAGGGAACCAAGGTTATAGAGGTAATCAAAAGAATGTAATCCAGGGACAAAGACCAGACATGGAAAACAGACATACACAACAAACAACATAAAGTAACTAAAATCATACATACAAAGTAAACAATGCAAATGAGCAACTCGGACTCCACTAAAAACTGGGAGCATGGACCAGGTGCACCGGTGGGGTAAGGTCCTCTGCTTTTCTAGAAACACCCGCCGGGTTAACAAAAAGTCAAGTCTGGAGTTGACAAACGAAAGGAAAACTATGACCCGTTGAATAAGTCAGTTTTTATGGTGCAGATGGATACACCATAACGATCCATGAGTTCATGATAACGACCAAAAACTTCTGTAGTAATGACTTCAACATTATAGCAGCATAACCCTGTTCCAGAAGCCTATTTGTTAGAGTTCTAGTGCGATACAAAAAGTCTGCGTAGTTTCAGCAAGCTCTGGTATAACGTATGAGTTGTGATATGAACACTCCATACGCAGATGCTGAAGGGATGTTGTCACATATGAAAGGAAAGTTGACACTTCTGAATGATAAGTCATCACGTTTGTCGTAAAGTTTGGTCAATAGTTTTCCTTTACCATCGATTTCTAAGTGTAGGTCAAGATATGAGGCTGACTTCACAGTATCTGTAGTATCCTTCATCTCAAGTTCTTTTGGGTAGATGCGATGTATCAAATCCCCGAAATTATGATTGTTTAAAGAAAATACGTCATCTTTATAGCGGAAACTGAGATTAAAGGATCTAGCCAAACGATATTCTTTCTTTCTGATAATAAGTATCTGTATATATCAGCACTGGTAAAAAAAAAACAAGTAAAAATGCTTCTTTTAACGATTTTTGTACTGTCTTAATATCTGACACTTTTAATTATTCTAATAAAATTCCATTTAAAATGTTGTAAAACCTTACCACGTTAATGTGTTGTTCTGAATGTTCTTAAATGCAATATAAACTTTGTTCATATTGTTCAACAAAATTTACATCAATTTATATACATTACTTGTTTTTGTAATTTGACGATTACATACAATTTAAGCAATTAAAGGAACGCGCAAACACCGTTGTAGGCTGTACTTAATTTTGACCTTTAACATAGATCTACATCAACACTCGTTCAAATGTTAAAAAGGTGAAGTTACAACCAAACTCTACTTCAAATTCAATATAAATAACAATCCTGAAGACTAAATTATGCAATCAGTGTTAGTGTTTTTTTTAAATCGCAAACATTAATTAACTGGTTTTTTTCTAACTTTAATAACTTTTTAATTTTCTTAACTTTTTTTTTGTCTTGTTTTGATTTTGTTTGCTTAATTATTTGGTTTAAAACCAAAGACAAGGTAGTTATATATGTAAAATTGCAATATTAAACTGGAGTTTTTATCATGTGCAAAAGTTGCGATGTTATGATAAGTACTTTTTTATTGATCTCGGCTCATTTTTGTATTGGAAATCACGGTCCAGAATGAACATCCATTTAACTGAGTGCCATTTATACCGACATTAAATAGAGTCAGACTTATCTGGCCCAAACTGTATAACATAGATTATTTACCGAAATATACCGTACATGTAGCACAGAATTGGAAACCCCTGATTCACTTTGTATTACGCATGATAACTTCAATAACGTAGATCGTTTGTTATCTTATTCATTGGTTCCGTATTTGTCTTCACTTTTCGACATTTTTTGGATTTGAGTAGTTTTAAACGTATTAGGCATAGGCTTCTAATAATGATGATGAGAGGTCGCTACTTGAAACACTTGTTCAGCATTTCGAAATTTACAGTATTTGTAGTGTATGATTAATTATTTAAGAATTACATCACGGAAACTCCATTTTTAATTGTTTTATTACAGGCTGGCCCTTTATGTCACATTGTTTTACCCTAAGCGATAGCGAGGGTTTGAATAACGACAGAAATGGCCTGCTTGTAGTAAAACAATGGTAAAATGGATTTTCCGTTATTTATTTCGATCCTAATATGACGTGTTTCTTCATATATTTGAATAGGCGCAGCCTATGTGGTGCAAGAAATGTACGTCATGTGTTTATCACAATTTTATACCATGGCTGTGGTCTAAAGAGATTTGAAGCACGTCATATTAGAAATTGAATCATATTTTTCCATAACACGGTTTATGCTTGTTTTATAAAAATAATGATTTTACTTACCTTACAATTGGAGGAACTATGATTCACGTGTGTGTTTCAATCAGATAAATAGCATGTCAGTAACTGTTTCGTTCTATCTTTGATAGTCACGTATTGTATTAAAATCAAACTCAAAATGCATGATATCTTGCATAAAAACTTTTAAGGTCCTCATTTTTAAAGTATCAATAGTAAATGTATAAATGAAACTGGAATTAGAATTGATTCTTTATTTTCCTAAACGAAAAACAAGAGCAAAAATCATATTGCATCTCTTTAGAGACAATAACTACGCCTATCCAAATCGATGTTCCATCTCGAACAGTTTTAAAGACATCATGTTATCGTGTTTATATTATTAAAATGTACCATGTACATGGAAACGTCATACCCTATACATGTAAAAAGAACCCTAACGTAAAACATAAATGAATCCTGTCGAGGCTAAATTTCAAAACTTGTGACAAAAATGCAGTTTATTTATTAGAAATTCTTTGCAGATTATTAAAATACTCAAATCAATATAAAATATTCATTTGTTTGGTTTACCCGTCGGAAACACTATTAGAAATCATCACTTTACTCTTGCGGTTGTTATTGACGCTGTCACGGTTTCTGGGTGTTTTCGGTTGTTATTGACGCTGTCTCGGTTTCTGGGTGTTTTCGGCGAGGTGCTCGCTTTTGGAATATAAAGCGGGAATTCATTGGAAATTGGGTCACTCTTCACGTTGAAGTACTCCTAAACATTTAGAGTGGGGAAACGCTCTCGGACCTACATGGGGCCTGGGAGTAAGCCAGAGGAGCCTCAACAGAGCAGCCTTGTCGCTAGTAGGAACTACACTGACTGAGGTCTTTGGTCAGGTATCCCGAAGGCTGGTCTCCGCTACCTCAAACTACTAACAGACATCTAATTACACAATCCCCACAAGGGGCAGTCGTGCGAGATCCGCAAGGATAGTCAGGACCCTAAAAACCACCAATCAGGAAATTGGATTCAGTTTGCTGGTAGACCGTCGAGAGGATAAGATTCGGCTAATTCATTAACCTAAGCAACAAACGTGGAAGACTTGGGAAGTCCAGAAGTAGTAGTTTGAGAAACAAAAGCCTATAAGTTCTTGTTGGAAAGCTTGTGGTTTTAAGCAAGCAGTTTTAAAAAGCTTGTAGGATATTTGCTAGTTACCGGGTTGTTCGATTCGATACTGTTATTTCTCTAGCTTGGGAATGGTCGCAGTCCCTCGAACAGGTGGTTTTTAACTTTCTATGTACTTGCTTGAAACATAGATTTTCAAAGACTAGATGTCGTAGAAGCTGGATGTTTCGAGACTAGGTATCTGAGGAGCAAAGTTGTTCAGAGACTAGATGTCTCAGAAATCGAATTATCGGGAGCTAGGTGCTCCAGGAACTTGGGTTAAGGCTAAGTGGTTAGATGATTCGACTTGTATATGCATTTGTCGCTAAGGCTTCGGGTTTAATTGGTAGTTCGGTTATTTTGAACAATCAAGTTTTAATATGTGTCATAAATATTGAAGCACCTTAGACTCTGTGAAAAAATACGAACGGCATTTTAACTTATTTGTAAATTGATAAGTAATTAAACACGCCATTGACGTTACACATTATCTAATCAAAACTAATAAGTAAAATTTTCATTCATTATGACATTTCAAGAAAATGTTTTTAAAACGTCATTTATGGCGTAAGAAAAGTTCAAAACGGTGGAAGATAACTTTTCTACAAAAGATTTTATTCTCACGATCAAAATTTTAAGGGAATTGCTGCATTTTCACGTACTAGTGATAAGGTGGTTTATTTAAAAGGCTATTTTCAGTCTAAAAACATCTAAGACGTAATAACATTATACTGTGGTCCTATCAATGAAAAAACTACGATTTAAATACAATATAGGACGTGTCAAATTAATACTTGTTAATGTCTTTCTTTAAAAAGTAGGTTAATTGATATATCTCCTCAATAGTTTTAAAACATTGTTTCAATCTAAACAATCTGTTTTTGTTGTATTTACTTTCACTCGAAGGTGTTTGTTAAAGCAAAAACAGTTTTCCTTCGTTTCAGCAATTAAATAAATTCGGTCGTTGACCTGAAAACTGATTTTTTTCTACTACAAGTTGTCCCATTAGTTACGGCTTGCTGTCTGACCTTTGACACTTGTTTATTTAAAAGTAAATTTAAAATTGATTATTATTACAACGGTTGGATACCAAATTTTAGGAAGACGCGAGTTTAACATATTTCGACATGTTCATTTAATACAAATATTAATTGGAACTGTTCAAAATATCGGCTAATAATTGATTTCGACAACTTTGATTATGCTGTAATCATCAGTGCAATACTTTAAACTTCTAGTAGGAGCAACGAATCTAATTAGTTAGCAATCTTCTTAAATTTTGAAGTAAAGATTTGTTTTATGTCCAAAATACCATTTGCTTTTATGTGGGTAAAATAATTCTTTAACAGTCTTTTTAAGAATGAAAAAAGAATGAATATGACAACATCTAAACAATAAATAAATATAAGTGTTGCTTTATTGATAGCCAATCTAGCAGGTCCTTAAACACACACGAAAAACTTACCGTCGACGTTCTGATTGTCCACCAAGGTTGTAAAGAAACCGATATTCTTCCCTTCCCATTTTATAGATTCACAGGAAATCATTGGAGATTCTCATAATCTGATTCCATACCGATTACAATTATTACACAATTAAGTAAATCAAATATTTGTCATTGGATAAGGTCAAATTGAGCTTTGGCTGCTTTATTGGCAAATAAGATATAAGTGATTTTTTATTTCTTGTTTTTAATATCTTTAATAATACAGAAGCTGTTCCGAGTAATATTAATATTTAGATATCACTTTGAGATCCTCTTCTTATTCCGTCTGTTCTTTTTGTTTTTCCTTTATTTGTAAGTCGGCAACTTTCAATTTAATTCGTTGACAACTTTATATACACCAACTAGTAAATACAACACCTTATTATAGTAAAAAGAACTTTTAAAAGGCATGAACAAATGAATTCATACATGTAATTCGAAACATCATTTGAGAGCAGGTTTCTTGCAGATGTATCTGATTTAATATATTACATAGGATGTACTGCCTATTGTCTATTCCTAATTTGAATGTAGTTGGGTTTGTTTTATCTTTTAACTTTGTTCATAACAAGTATAAATGTTATGTCGTGGTGTCCCTGTAATTCATTATCATTTAAAGGAGTAACTTCAGTTTGTTCTCTTAATTATTAACAAGTTTACATTAGTATAGAAAGGTGAATTACTAAATATAAGCACAGGTGACGAACAGCCTTGTTTAACGTATGAATAAAACTTTATCATTCATGGATGAGAAAGCTGCAATGTTAAATGTCACTGTCAAGATGTGTATTTATGAAATGTTACAGTATTCCAAATTTAAGAACACGTAAAACACCAAGGCTTCATTCCTTGCATTCCTTATGGTAGAAACACTCGGTGATGGATCTGGCTTCCTTTTTCGATAGTTTTAGTAATGAGTACTTCTTGTATACAACTAATAATTTGATTATGATCTACCTACATATTTGATTTTAATGCTACCGATGAGAGGTTACTCCTTGAAACACGTGTACAGCATATCGAAATTAACACTATATAAAACTGGTATATTTTTATATATAATAATTAAAAACTAATCGCTTAATTTTTCAAATTTGGTATATCCCAAAGAACTTGGGATAAAGAATACTACATACACGGTGAGGTCAGAGTCATATCTTGACCTACGCTTAGAAATCGATGGCAAAGGAAAACTATTGACCAAACTGAACGACAAACGCGACGACTTTTGATTCAGAATTGTCAACTTTCCTTTCATCTGAGGCAACATCCCTTCAGCACTTGCGTATGGCATGTTCATATCACAGCCCATACGTTATGCCAAAGCTTGCCGAAATTAAGCAGACTTTTTGTATGGCACTAGAATTCTAACAAATTGGCTTCTGGAACAGGGTTATGCTGTTATAATGTTGAAGTCATCACTACAGAAGTTTTATGGTCGTCATCATGAACTCGTGGATCGCTACGGTGTATCAATCTGCGCCATAAAGACTGATTTAATCAACGTGTCATAGTTTTCCTTTTCCCTTTCGTCTACCCCGGACTTGACTTTTTATGAGCAAATCGGCGGGTGTTTATAGAAAAGCAGAGGACGCGTACCTTACCCGTGCACCTGGTCCATGCTCCCAGTTTTTAGTGGAATCCGAGTTGCACATTTACTTTTGTTGCTTTGTATGTATGATTTTTTATACTTTATGTTATTTGTTGTGTGTGTCTGTTTTCTGTGTCTGGTCTTTGTGCCTGGATTACGTTCTTTTGATTGCCGCTATAACCTTGATTCCCTTGATTACTCTTTATGTTATCATCTTCACAGTGAAGCTAATTGATTTCTGTTATTTTAAATGTGCATGCGCATTGTGGGTTATTGCATTGAATATAACAATACGCTAACTTCACTTTAACGCTTATAATAAAGTAAGAGGCATAAAAGTCTAAGAAATACAAGACTGTACACTTTCAAAGATAAGTCCTAATATCTCAATTTTTAGGTCAGTGTGCCGTTTTATTATAGTACATAATTATTTTTTCTTTATTGATGAATAGTACGATTGAAGCGTCAAATATATTTCCTTAGTTCTGGTTTATTTAATCATGACAGAAGGTTATATCTGTAACACTCCTTAAAGATCCTTCAAAATGTGATTTGTTGCGTGAATTTGATAATACTTTTAGATATTTTGATGGTATTTTGGCCTACTTCAAAAACTATGTTCAAGATATCTACCCAAAAGAACTTAAGTAGACCAAATCTAACAATAATAGTACTCATACACCTTTTCTTTATTAAGAAATTACACCAGCGAATGACAGCCTACATACAAATATTTATGATTTGCAGTTTCTTATGGTAAATTTTCCATTCCTAGTTGGTGAAATTCCCGAAGCATTATCCTACGGTATCTGCATTTCACAGATGCTCCTTTTTACTCGCATTTGTAGTAAACGCAACATATTCCTAACAGAAAAGCTTTTGCACCAGGGGTATTGATATCACAAACGTCTAAAACATTTAAATGGTATTTTTCACCGTTACAAAACATGTATACTAAAACATATAAAAGATCGTGCAGGTACTCACTTAAAAATGATGTCACTTCCCTTATTTGTTTACGGAAATATTGTCAATAGTAAGCAAATTCTTTCAAACAAAATCCGATAGATTTATCAACTACCCTTTATAGATTTATTCGTAAAGGTTAAGATGTTTGTAAAAACTAAGTCATATTTATATATGGCACTACATCAAATTATTCTTATAAAGTTCTTGTCGTTACTACTCCAAATCAAGTCTACTGGAATTGTATTGACCGATTTTTTTTCTAATGCTGGTAGTTTTAATGGTATTGTCATTCTTTAATATGTCGAAGCTCAGCTGGCAGTAACTGCAAGTGTTATTTAAGTGCATATTTCATTTTGTCAATATGGTGTATGTTGAGGTACTTCATGGAGAGCATTATTGAGTGAAAATTACAAACTATACCAATCATATATATTGCAAACTTCGGTATTCGGTATGCTGTACACATGTTTCAAGAAAATATTTACTATTTTGGATTTAGGTCACACGCTTGTGCATTTGTTGCGTTTCACCATATTCATTCATTTTTCTTTTAATTTCAAGCAACAATTCGCTATTTAATATTCCTGTTTCGTATTTACTCTAAAATAAGGATATGACCTGAATATGCCTGGAACCACCATATAATAAAGAATAAAACTGTTAAAATAATTTATATGCTTTTCAAACAAAATGTGAAACCCATATGCATTCATACATGATTCTCATTGCAGATGCTTCAAAGTTAGATTTGAAGGCAATATTTTCTTATTCTAAAATCATGTCCGTGCAATCAACAAAATCTCCCTGACATTACGGCATGCTAGTGCGAGTTTCTTTATTAAATTTAATAAAGCAACTTGGATTTGATCTTTTAAACTACAAATAGGAAAAAAAACATTATACTTGATTATTGCAATTTTTTTTTGTGGCAAAACAAATACTCATTAACTGCTACTTCTGCAAAATCGTGGGCGTTTAATTTCTTTATATATAGCTATCTAAATGATACAAGTGGTGGGGAATCCTAAAGGTAAAATGCAACTTGATTCCGTGCATATTTTTTATCAGCTTCAACAGATATTATTCATCAAAATAACATAATTTTCCCTATCATTTCAGGCATTTAAAGTATACTTACAAAGCGTTTTCCCCATAGTTTTCAGATTGAGCTTTAGTCAAACTCGCTGCCCCTAATTTTCATCCCATTCTTATCAACTAATTTGAAATTAGTTGTAAATTCAGTCGATTTTTAAGTGCTTGTTTCATTTTTCTCTCACATTTCAACAGTTAAATCATCTTTAAAGAAATAATTTGTTGTATGAACTGTTCTTAATGTATTACATGAACATTCACACGTTATTATATCTTATAATTGCTTTTCGAAATGACTTGGTGAAGACTTTTATACAAATGATTAACATTAATGACATGAAATAGTCCAAGTATTCACAACCGTATTTCGGAGACCCAAGGAAATACAACAAATATTGATTTAACAACTATTTAAAAAAAAATAAAACGAAGTACTGATTTACAAATCTCCTTAGACGTTACACTTTTATTTATGACAGTCAGACGTAATGTAGGAAATGTATTTTGGAAAAATCCTCAATTATTAAGTGTGTCCATCGTATTGACTGCACTTTAAGATGTCCATCGTATTGACTGCACTTTAAGAATATGACAACTTTAATTGCGAAAAGAAACGTTATCAATGAATATAGAACGATTATAGCATTACATATATATATATATATATATATATCCAAAAAGTAAAATTAATCTTGTTTCCTTCATGTCAAACATATATCAGACATTTTATTACACTCCCTAGTAACCGGTCGTTCGGTCGTCAATGATACGGGCTTCAAAAGTCCTTTTTATAAATGGAGTATTTGTACTAACAGAAACATGTGCTCTATGAAGTGTTCTTGGATCAACAATACCGACCCTAAACCGTCGTTTTATTTCGGGTGCTGGTGCATACTTATCAAGGTATTCTTTAAAACTGGATTCTTTTATCCTGAAACTATCTGATTTCTTGTCGACCGAAGGATTGATGGAAAGTTTCTTACTTCCCAAACGAGAAGTACGCCTACCCCCTGAAATTTCCGACTTGTATTCTCGGTATAATTTCATAATCTCTTCAAACCTCGATGCTTTCTGTGGTTCATTTTGACTGTGGGTTTTTCCTGTTCTTGGGTCAATGAGTGACGCTGCTGCTGAAAATGACAGATTTAAATGCCTCCCTCGGTTACCATCTTGTTTAACAGTTTCTGCGTAATGTTTGTTTATTGCGCTTGGTGCGATTTCCTTTTTGCAGAGAAAAACATTGAAATTATAAACTTTTAAATAAAACAAACAGCTTCATCTGAGTTATAAATCCAAAGGTATGTCATGCATTTATAGATCTTTATAGTTTATTCATCTATATAGAAGTAATGGTGAATTAAATGTCACAATGTCTATATAGAACGGAATACTGCATTGACATCCATGTTGAAGTACGTAAAAGCTTATCTACCGGAACAATAAGTATATGTACTCAAATTTGCTTATGTGTATAGTTTGTTCTTAAGCTGTCTTGTGTTGTTGTATGTTACCTCAATTTTTGTCTCACGGCATTCTGGGTTTGATAATTGTCCTTAAGAGGAATGCGAGAATTCAAAACTGTTTTTTCATGGAATTCATTTTAGTGTTATGTTTGGATTCATTTTGCAAAAAATCAACAAATGTTTATTTTCAAAGTCTGTGATAAACTTGTAGTTATCTTAGCAGTAACTGATGTAAATAAATGAAATAATAATCAAATGCAAAATATTTCCTTACATAGTGCTTGTTATCACCATGAATTTTATTTGCGATTACGGATGTTTTGCTGCAGTATGGTAAATTTCAAAAATTAAGTAGCTGTCTTTGTAAGAATCATGCAAAATCTGAAAAATGTGATACACCCCGAAAAAGATACATATTTTTATTTTTTTTAATTCAGTTGTTTTATGGGTCTATATTATGAAATGTGTTATTATTCATTCAAATTTGCCTGCTCTTAGGAGATAATCAACATTGAAAATCCAATGTATTCTATTGTATTTGAGTGTCATTTACAGAGTTATCTCCCTTACTTTTGAATTCTACAGTGCATTCTATACAATTTTTATCTCCTATGAGAAAAACCAAATGTAAATTTCTGTTTACTAAAGCATTTTAAACAAGATATCAAAAATAAAAATATGCAGGCTTTCCAACCATGTATCACATTTTGCATGATTCTTATGTGGAGTGCTACTTAATAATAAAAAAAAAGCTATATACAGAAGAAACATTGTTTGACAACCTTACCTTGATTCTATCTGTGGATCTATAATTTGTTGATAAGGTAGTTGTTGTGTAGCCATAAACACAACAAAAAGCAATCGTAATAACAAAGCAAAGGTTATTACAGGAACACATCTACATACAAAAAGAAGACTTAACATTATTTTTATAGTATCTTAATCATCAAAACATATATTGAAGTAAGAAGCTGATAGCCATAATTAGCATTCAAAACAACTTTAAAACAACAAGTTCCTAGGATAATGTTTGTTGTTATAACACCATTTATATCAAGAGATAAGTCTCCAAAAAATACTATAGCATAAAATCATGGAAAGAATAAACTAGCAATGTTCTACTTGTTAATCATACCTGTAAATCTAAACCTCTTTCCTCTGAAAACGATGTTGTACAAGGGCGAGATTCCCTTCTTTATATACTGTCAAGAATGTTGATTATATAATTATAGTGCACTTAACAAGGTGAATATCTAGGAGGTCATTTATTACACAAGAAAAACATTTAAAAAATTATTTATTCGTTACAATGTAGTAATTATATGGAAAAATTTGGTAGAACACCTTTTTTGTTTAATGCATCGTTTCTAAGCAATAATTCTGTATTTCCTGAAATTTGTTTATTTCCTATTTCCTTAATGTACATTCTGTGTTTAGTGTGAATCGTTGAATATCTAATGTAGATTGTTGATATCTTCTTTATTTCCTTATTTTTGATATGACCATGTTTATCAAGGATGCTTTTCATTTTTTCCTTTTCCTTTAACTGTCAGGGTCAGGATATGTTGGGGAAACTCCATCCGTTTGAGCCTACGGAGATTTTTTTAGAACTAAAGCTGTATTAATATAATCGCGGTTGTTGAATGTAACACCACCTTCATTCTCTTTGTGAAAATTATCCGTTGTTCTTGGAGTAATTACGGAATTTCCTTTTTAGTATCATCAATATATTTTTTGTTTTGTTTTTGTGCTTATATATTTATTTTTGTAAGTGTAAACGACATTTTGCTGTAATAACCGTTGGTTGAATTTCAAAACTAATTTATTTCATATAAACAAAACATTATTGAGGCATTTTTTTATATTTGGATGAATATATAAGATGAGTGATAATATTTGCACATTGAAAGATCTTAATGTAATTAAATCAATTAAGTGTCCCTATCCTTTAGAGAAAAAAATTCTTGTATCCTAGATTTATTGGGGAATATTTAATGCAAAATAAGAATGAAAGATACCTTGGTAAACCGAATACCCTTCTTTAATTCCATACTAACTATTGTAGTGTATTCCATGTCACCTATTTTTTTCGCATACACTCAATGCCAGATTCGTCCTTCATTTCCACGTATCCAGCTGAAGGCCAGCCAAAAGTTGATACATTCATTTCCCTAATGTTTGTTCTACCTCTTTTCGTATAATTTTCTTATTTCATGTAATTATCTGTTTTGCTCTTTCCTCAAACGTTTTCGTTGATAGTTTAGTTGGGTAACATATATGACAGAAAAACCTTCAGAATAATTCGTTTTATTTTCTTTGTTAACATTAGATTATCCTTCTATTTCACAGCTTAAGTAGCAGTCCACCTAAGAATCATGCAGTGATTTATCGCTGTCAGACATTTGAACCAAATTGACTTACAATATGTAGGATTTAATGGAAAAACAAGAATTAATATAAATGCCTTGACAAAACATAACCCCATACTAAATATCAGATGTCTAAGAAAAAAGACAAAAGAAAATTATAGCCCGGACAAAATGTTGTATGATATTTGGCCAAAATTTGGTCTTGGAGTCAAAGGCCAAGGTCAAAAGTCATCCAATCTAGAACATTTAACTTGATGTGATTTACTTAAATGTCAAACAGGTCAGATATCTAAGTAAAAAGACCAAAAAGTAATGGCACAGAAAAAATTGTATATCGTATTTTGCCAAAGTTTGTATGTTATTTGACCCTGATATAAAGGTCAAGGTCAAAGGTCACCCATTCTGGTTCGCGACACTCTGCCCCGAGAGGATATACCAACATACCATATATTAGAAGTCTAGGTCAAAAGACAAAAAAGTTATGGTCTGGAGAAAGTTTGTATAAAAAGCGTTAAGAAAAAAGAAAAGTCTTTATGGGGGTGATTTAAGGCCCAAATGAGCAAAAAACAAAGATATGCTATATATTTTTATTTTTGATATGTTTCAGTGGAGAGCACCTACTACACATTCATGCATACATTTGGATAATATCTTCTTCCTCTTGTTAGCAAAACGGTCTAAACATAGCCTATTTTCGTATATTTCAAATTGTCAGAAATTAAGAATTTTGGTTGCTATGGTAACCAGATCTTAACCAATCAGATTGATTTGTACTTTATTGTAAATTGTTTTCCATAATACACACTTCATTGATATAATTATTTAGTTTGGTAAATTTCCACCATCAGATATAAAAAAAAATACATTCAAATTGTGACATTTTTGTGATTATTAGGCCCTAAATTGGTGGTTGCTAAGGAGTGGTTGTTGCTATGGTAACGGTGTAAACATTTTACATTTTATTCATTGCTTTTCTAATATATCCAACTGATTTAAAGTCAATTTGGATAAAATATCTGACATCAATAAATCACTTTCAGTGAAAATTGCATGATTCTTAGGCGGACTGCTACTTAATCTGTCATATCTTGATTGTTATTCTATTTATAGATTGCGTTGTTTGAAGATTTTTAATCATTTATATTAAAATATCTATATTGTCCACGTCCTATACTCATCATTCTTATTTATTTTTTTACTTCATTTCAGTAAATTCTTTTTATTTGTAACCCTACCTGTGCAACGTTAGTCTGTTTATTTATTCATTTTTTTTTCTTTTGAATCCGTTATTGGTTACCATTTGCTTATTATGAGTGCATGGTCGTCATTAAATACCAAATTATAAAATTTTCAAATAAAATCCCGACTAATTCTAGTTCATCTCTTTACCGAAGTTATAGCATTAAATTTTAAAAACAAAAAATACAAATAACGTCGGTTCCAACTTTGTGGTGACCCATTTAATAAAGAGTATTCAAGTGAACCAAGATTAAATCACAAGAATATAATCCTAGAATTAAGAGCAGACAGTGATAATAGACACAAACAACAAAGAACATGAAATTGCCAAAATTACACGTTCAACGAAACAAAAGCTAATGAGTAACTCGGACTCCATCGAATACTAGGAGCATGGACCATGTGCACCGATAGGGTAAGCTTTCTATGTTTTTTTTTCTAAAAACACCAGCCGAGTTGCTCACAAAATGCCAAGTCCGTAGTAGAAGAAGAGGTAATCAAGAAAACAAGATTCTAGCGGAAATCAAAAGAATGTAATTCAGGGACAAAGACCCCTAACTGTTGGCTTTCATCAAACACTGATCAAAAGTATGGAAAGCATGGAATAGTTATACATTTTGATAGAAGACAATATAATGCCTTCTAAAACAGACATTTTATGATTGGGAGATTGTATTGTGTACAAAACGAAGGATACTAACAAAACTGAACAAATCTAGGCAACAGTCAAAAGGAATAGTAAAATAAGAAAGTCCGCATAACAAATGACAATTTTAAGGTGAAACTTAGGGTTGGAAGCATGCGCTATGGTCCTGACTTGGTACAGGCAGTTGTGATGGAAATGGTCTGTTAAATCATGTTTTATAGCGCGCTGTACCTTCTGCTTTCATAATAGTAAATTGTACAATGAACAATTTAAAAAAATATAAAAAGTATTTGTATGTGGATTCTCTTTGTTTTTTTTCACGTTTTCACCATGTATTTGGATTATTATATCGCCTTATGATTTTCCTTCTGTTTTGGATGCCTCGGTGTGTTCGACAATATTTTGAGTGCAATAGTATTCATTACTTAATATTAACAATATTAGTATAAATAAACAATATTAACAAAGCTGTTTAAATCAATTCATACAAACTCTCTACTCATGTCACATGCCGACCCTGTTTCTCAGTGGCCTATTCCTCGAACACGCACATATCGACCCAGTTGCAGTAACCATTCCCTGGACACATATATATACAATATAGGTACATTGTCCAAAATTATTGAAGATATGTGATGAGGCGGCGGAACGGGTAGGAAATGCGAGGCTCCGCCGAGCTATTTCCCCCGTTCCAAGCCGAATACACATATCTTCAAATTTTCAACAATGTACCTATATTGTTTTTATCCTGTTATATTAATAGTTTTGTGTGTGTGTACATTTTTAAAATAAAATTTTAAAATGCATATCCCCTCAGGAGCCCCGATCGTTAAACCCGAAGAAAAAAATTAATATGCATGACGCATGACTCAGTAAACATTGAAATTCAATCCGCACCATATAATCCGTCAAAGCTGTTTGAAGAATATAAGCAATGTATCAATATTTATTTAATTCCAAGAGACAAATAAGTAAAATGAACAATAAATACAAATATTTTGAATGTTGTAAAGTCGATTTTAAGAACATTAAAGTTTTGAATTTCGCGACTTCTTTCTTTTTGGTATATGGCAGTAGAGTTCAGGGGTGAAATTTGTTCGCTAGTTTCTTTGGGATTTGAAACATTTGTTTGAGATTTTTGAAGAAGAGGAAGTTGTTGTATCGGCAGATCTATAATGTAGTGTTCCTCTGATTCATTATCTTGGGGTTTAGGCAGTAATAAATCATTTGGTCATTTGTCTTTTCAAGAGTTTTATCATATTGTAATGCTTCAATTTCTTTAAGTGGGGACCAGTTTATGTTAAATTGTGACGGACACTCTGGCTTCGACATGACTGAATTGACAAGGGAAGTCGTCTGCAAACTGATAATGAATCAAATCTGAACGAGATTTGGGATTTGCCATATATATGACGGTGAAAAAAATACAAACAAAATCATTATTTAGTTTACATAAAATCTTTTATTTCATTCAGGTGAAAACGAAACAAAACAGCAAAAAAAAAAAAGATTAACCGGATACGCAATCGCAATTTGTTTATATCGTATCTATGGTGGCGGCCATGATTAATTTACGCATACCAGAAAAAAGTAGATCCGCCGATCACGTGAGTGGGAGGAGTCAGAAAGTCGATAACCTGCTAATGTACGGATACAGCAAAACAATAACCGTATACCTTCATTCGTTTAACAAATAACCTCATTGCAGGATAAATATCGATTATATCCATCAGTGTCATATTCCCCGTACAAATACATATCGACCATATTCCTTGTACCCACACATATTGATCAATTCCTCCGTGCTCACAGGCACTTGGGACCAGTGCTTTTTTAAATCATTAAATCATTTCGTTTCCATATTTGAGTTATTATGCATGTTCTCTGACATGTCCGCTTGCTATTTATTACTGTTTATACAATATCTAGTTTTCATCTATATACTTCTCTAACAAGGCCAGAAACCGTATAAATTTTAAAAATAGAACATTTTTAGCCAACGGTAACTCCGCTTCGTTTTTCTCTTAGAATATGTTTCCAGTCGGTATCGACGAATCGTTCGTTTCTTATCGTATTCTCCTTCTTGCACAATACTTATTTCCGGCACGACAGTGTCTTTATAGTCAAAAAATAAAAT
Source organism: Perna viridis (assembly GCA_037379345.1). Taxonomy (NCBI): domain Eukaryota; kingdom Metazoa; phylum Mollusca; class Bivalvia; order Mytilida; family Mytilidae; genus Perna; species Perna viridis. The sequence continues at coordinate 11,774,651 of CM074515.1, read as the reverse complement.
TTTAAAATTCGAATGCATAGAAAATGTCAGGGGATATCATAGGGAAAGGGGAAGGAAACAGAGAAATATGCCGCTTTGGGTTCTTTAAAAATGCCCGATAAATATATAAAGTAACGCTTAGTTCTCGCTAACGAGATGTTCATTTCATTGGCTGTAAACTTAGCCGAAACATAACGAATATTGTAATTAGCCGCGTGCATAACAGCTTTGTTTTTTAGGTTAAACCTCTAGATTCGGCATGCTTTATTTAATAATTTACAAATAATATTCAAACCGTAGACATTTATTTGAAAATTTAAACAAAGCAAGTACATATATGCAGGGTTTTTTTCTGTAAGTGGAAAATGTGGGGGGGGGTCAGTCTTTTTTTATAACTTCAAAGAGGGGGGGGTCATTTTTTTGCACATGGATTTCAAGGGAGGTCCAAATTTTTAGTTAAGCAGAGCATTACACCAGTCAAATTAAAATATATTTTACCACCATTAAACATTTTATTTCATTGTCACATGCATGATCTCTGGTAAAATCAAGTTCACACATCAACATAACCATCAGGACCTAAAACATTTACAGTTATTATATCAAATTGGTCCGACTTATCTGCTGACGATTCAATTTCCTTACCAATATCTTGAATCTCAAGAGCTGTGTCTGATTCTGCTTGATTTTGATCAGACTTTTTCAAAGTATCAAGTTTTGGAATCGACTGCTTTTGCTTCAAAGAGTAATCAAGATAACTAAGGTTATAACGGTAATAGGAAGAATGTTATCCAGGGACAAAGACCAGACATGGAAAACAGACATACAAAGAACATGAAGTAACTAAAATCAAACATACAAATTAACAAAAGCACATGAGCAACTATGACTCCACTAAAAACTTGGAGCATGGACCAGGTGCGCCAGTAAGGTAAGCGTCCTCTGCTTTTCTAGAAACACCCGCCGAGTTGCTCATAAAAAGTCAAGTCCAGTGTAGACGGAAGAGGACAGGAAAACTATGACACGTTGAACAAATCAGTTTTCATGACGCAGATGGATTCACTGTAGCGATCCACAATTTCATGATGACGACCATAACATAAAACTTCTGAAGGGATGACTTCAATCTTGTAGCAACACAACCCTGTTCCAGAAGTTTATTTGTTAGAATTCTAGCGCCATACAAAAACTCTGCGTATTTTCGGCAAGCTCTGGCATTACGTAGGAGTTGTTATATGAACTCCATACGCATGTTTAATAGAGGGGGTATCACATTTTTAAAAAATGTTTTTAAGGGGAGTAAGAAAATATGATGGGGGTCAAGAAAATTCCATATGATTTCAAAATGACCAGTCCCCCATCCCAGGTAAATAATGATAAATTTCTATATCCATTTGAATCGGAAGGGGGGAAAGGGGAGCTAAAGAGTCAATTTTGTGTCCTGGATCTTTTTATGTAACATTCAAACCAGAACCTACTTTTTTTCGCCTATTGCATTTTTGTATTTATATAAAATCATATATCATTGTCCTGCCTTTCTATTTCAAATGTGATCCTAGCCCCGACCCCCACTCACAAAATTCAATATGGTTACTCTGAGGCGTATTCAGGTGGGGGAGTGGCGGGCGTGCGCCCCCTAAAATTTGCAAAGCATAGGTTGTCAGGGGTAGATTTAGGCGGTTTTAAGTTGAAACTTTAAATTTCTCTCTAATTTTACCACAAAAGATATCTACATTGCACCCACTCTATAATATTTCAAAAATTTAACCTCAAAATTTGTGTCACCTCGCTCCGCTCGGCAAAATTTTTACTGTGCGCCCCCTATCTAAAATCATGGATCCGTCCCTGTTACTCCTACAACGAAAGATGTTGGAATTCCGTTCCTTTATACCCCAGGATGGGACCAACTAAGAAAATAGCTTGCCAGACAACCTCTAGCATTGCTGGAGTACAACATGGTTTGCCACCTAAGCATTGTATCGCTTTTTTTTATATATTTCTTTATTGCTTTTATGGAAAATATTATCGGTAAAATAGTTTCAAAACAGGCAACTTGTTTCATGCTAAACGGTTAAAGCAAAATATGAGGAAAGCTATTTACAGGTTAGTGAACAGGGACGGCTTCAGACACTTTGAAAAGGAAGGGTGCAAGACATTGTGATGGTGATACTAAGACATTATTTGCCATGTTTTTTGTCAATTTTACACATGAAAATGACTAATTTTCTGGTAAAAAGGAGGGGTGCCAACCCCCTCTAATCAATGTACAGGTATTTCAGGCACAGTTGACTAATAAGTATCATTCGATAAGATGTCCTATTAAACAGGTGCATCATGAGCTTATGGTATGATTATCCTCACCTCAACATCTCTCTTAACTTGTGAAAAAAAATCACAATTTACCAGTCTGTAGAGTTTATACACGGAAACCATGAATTCAGATCAATTCAATGTAAATTATAGGTACAAGTACATGGCATGATTATGATTAGCTCAACATTCAACAATAAATCCTTTTTTTTCAAAATTTTTATGTCTGTGAATGTTTATATTTTATTCTATTTACCCATGGATCTTGGTTTTTTTCATTGATTGGTTGTTGTTTCAATGCATATTGCAATTATTTCTTGCATTTCAGGACAAGAGTGTCTTACTGTATGAAATGATCCCGCTTTATACTACTCTACTATTATGACATTTTGAGGCGGTTTCATAGTGCTACCTCCCAGAATCAACAGTTGCTTGTTGGCATGTCATACCACTAAAAACACGTTATAATGAATTAGCCAAATAGTTGTTACACAAAATTACTTTTTTGAGAAGCACTGAAAGATTTAGCACTCACTAGTCATAAGTAGAAAACTTAAATACATGTACCATTAATGTTTGCCAATGAGATAGTCATTCAAAAAACCAAACAAGTAACGATTAAGCTTCTACAAGTGAAATCACCACATGGTTATCAATAATGGGCAAATCACATACCATTAAGCAATCTATAAAAAGGCCCAAAAACAAATAAAGTAAAACTATTTACAACAGACCATAATCAACCTAATCTACAGAAAACAATGAAGTAATTTTTTAGCTCAGTTGATAGAGTGATAGCTTGCAGTGCAAAGGATTCTAGGTTGTATTCCTGGATTGTACCGTCAAGAAGTATAGATGGCTGTTTGAAATGTATGAAAGTGACTTTTACTTTTGAAGCACAACACATTTAAACCTTGTACATTTGCATAAGAAATATGATTTGAAAAAATTTACTTTCAAACTTCAGCTTCATATCAGCTTTCATTACAGTGCAAGCAGAGATTTGAACAGCATTGAAGATCATCTAAATTCTACGATGTATGAATTCTTTTCTGTCATATATATGCCATTGATGACCTGGAAGTATAAAAATCTGTAATAAATATACATAATACTCATATTCAAAGTTATTGTGATTCGTGATTCCTGTATTGAAGTAGACCTCTATTTAAGTAAACCCTACATTATATGGCGCATTGGATGTTTTTTTTTCTTCAAACAAGACATCCCATTATGTTAAAATATTATGTCTATATTACAACCTTCATTTAAGTGTCTTGGGAACTATAGTGCTACATTTTAAGCGATACACACATGTGGGATCTATTTACATTACACATGTAGAAATAATACAAATACATTTCTAAAATAAATTGACTAATGAGGGTTTATAGTGAACAATCAAAAGACTTTTAAAGGGGGTCCAAGCTATTAATTTCCTCAATTTTTGCAAAAATTTTCCACATTACTTCCAACATTTCCCAACAAAAGAGGTTGTTCCTACCTTTGGAACACCCCAAATCAATATTATTTAAAAAAAAAATAACAAGGCATAAAAATATTGTATACAGAACCTGAAATACCTACACAATCTATTATCATACTTCATTTGAACAGAGCTTCCTGTTATGTATGACTTGTCTGGTAACTTGTATCATTGGTAGGTGAACATGATGGCTGCATCCAAAATTTTCTGGAAAATATCAAAACATATTTCCTTTTAGTATGGAAAGAGATACTGAAAATCAACATGGATAGACTTTTATCATACTGTCATGACTATGTTATAATTGTACATGTGCATGACAACATACTGTACAAAAGAAATTTGATGACTGACAAAACTAGTTCCTTATCCTTAGTTACAGACATACAATGTAAGTCAACAGCTTGTATTTATGGATCTATTAAAAATCTAAAAAAAAATAAAGCACGATAAACTCCTTAAAAAATTGAAAATTGTGTCTTATATAAGGTCATACAAATGTATATGTTAATGTTTAGATTAATTTCCAAATCATATAATTCATGTAGTTTACCTCGAGTTGTGTATGAAATGTTCTCATATGACTTTTACATGTACAATACCATTGAACATTAAATATTGTGTTTGATCGCTCTTGGTCAACAAATCAGCAATACTTGTTTCATTGGAGTTTCCTTGACCTTGTACATGAATTTATTTTTGTTCTCAAAAATGAAATATGGGGTACTGTAACAGATTCTTGTAAGGTTTTGTTTGTGTTACTCTATAATCAAGTAACTGTACAACTCATATCATGTTCAACAAATTTGTATCATAGTCTGTTTAATTTAAATGAAAATCAACATTCATTGACACAACGACAACTCTTCATGTCTTTATAAAAATGTTTATATGGACTATGGAACATGTATATAGTACACGTATAAGGCTTAAGAAGTTTTTTTGTGTACCATATCTCAAACTACGATTTTTAGATTCATTAGTATTTAACTGAATGTGGTACTTAATTTTTGTTTGAATAAATATCCATATGAGAGTACACGAAACTCAAATTCAGACGACCCCCCGATCTGACGGCATGGTTTTTCACAAAATACCGTTCGGAAGTCTGACTTTAGTTCAATGGTATTGTAAAGGTCCGAGAATCCGGAATTTTCCTTTCCATGGGCTGAAAAATGTTTCCACGGGAAGTAACACCGATTGACTCCTGAGATGTTCCGTATTTGCTGAAATGAAAGACAAGGCATAAGAAGTTCCGATCAGAAGTATACTTGGCGCAAAATTTCGAAAAGTTGTAAAAATGGGGAAAAAGGGAAAACAGTCAGAAGATGTCCAGAAGGATGAAGAAGGAAATCCCATCGATAAAAAAAAACATCACATCATGGTAATTTTATGAGACAGAAATACAAAAGTTGACAAAATATTAGCCTTAAAAAGTTTTTTTCCCTAAAAAAAAAATCCATTTCAAAAAGAAGAAAAAAATCCTCTCAACAGTAGTAAATACCCAATAAGTTTATTCCACACAAATTATATTTGAACATATTTTGTACAGGAATATATTTGGGGGTATGGATACCGGGAATACAAAATCGAGGCCGTACGAAAACAGAAAATCGACTTTCAGGTCTTGATTTAAAAAAATGAGATAGTAATTTGAACAGGCGATTATTTAACTCTATGATTATCAAGCGTATGTTACAATGTGTTACTGGTGGTAAAAGCGTTTCGCAAAAGGTCGAACATATCAACAACTCAAAGTGGGGGAGGGTCCGTGCGAACAATATGAAATGTTTAATTCCCATTCCTTTCAACTTTTATTGAGCCCACTCTAGAACGATCTAAAACAAAAACAAAACAAAATAGGAATTTTAAAGCCGTCCCTAGACGCAAAAATCCAAATATTGCGAGAACCGACTCGGGGTACATTTCTCCGTGTAGATAGGGGAGAAGGAATATACCTTAAATAGAGCCTTTTATAGGAAATTCAATACTAAATCGGCATTTCTGATCAGTTGGTGGGGTGTGCATGCACTTTAGAAGGGTCTTTTATTAACTAGAAATATTTTGTCATGTATTACTAATATTTATGTCCATGAACTGTCTGAACTTGTGGTTGGTTCCATGGCCTTGCTTTTGTAAATCAGCAAGCACCCGTACAGTTTCCTAGCTTGAGGACTTATTTCATGCCTTAACTTTGTATTTCAGAAAATAATTTCAAAATAACGTTGAAAAAAAACTCCAGCGGAATTGAACAAATCAATAGACATGCCATTAAGTTTTTAAATTAGCAGTAAAACTGTACCGAGTACTACTTAATGTAAGCATTGAGTACCAAATACCAAATACTTGGAGTACCGAGTACTGCTTAATGTAAGCACTGAGTACAAAATACGAAATACTTGGAGTACCGAGTACTATTTTTTATAATAGTATTATATATTATTATAATTATATCTTTGTATGTAATTTCAAACATTTTCCCCCTTAATAAAAGATATATTCTCAATGTATGCATTTGAAACATTTAATCAATACTTTAATTTCGTGATTACAAAGTGGAAAGTTGCTGGAGGTTGACATCTTTGTTAAAGAAAGAGTAATCAAGGGAACCAAGATTATAGCAGTAATCAAATGAATGTAATCCAGGGAAAAACACCAGACATGGAAAACAGACATACAAACAAAGAACATAAAGTAACAAACATCATAAATACAAAGTAACAAAACCAAATGAGCAACGAGGTCTCCACTAAAAACTGGGAGCAGGTTCACCGGTAGGGTAAGCGTCCTCTGCTTTTCTAGAAACGCCCCCCCCGCCGATTTGCTCATAAAAAGTCAAGTCCGTGGTAGATGAAAGAGGAAAGGAAAACTATGACACGTTGAACAAATTAGTTTTCATGGCGCAGATGGAAACAACGTAACAATCCACGAGTTCATGATGAAGACCATAAAACTTCTGTAGTGATGACTAAAAGAGGTTTGGTGGTACATTTTGCAGATCCACCTATGTAACGTTGTTTTTATGGATTTTTGAGGAGTATAGGAATCCAGTACATGGACGGTGAATCATCGTCCTTGGTAGAGAGGCCAAAAGAGGATAGCACAGATTCATGGTTTTCCACAATCTCTTCTTTGGAGAGTGTGGTAGCAGTATAGGTCTTATCACTGCTATTATTTTCTACGTCTACCTCTGATAATAAACATTGTATGTAAAACGTTTTGCAGACAAAAACAATATTGTTTTGGGCTTTGTCTGCTGGTACGACAACATATTTGTCATGTATAGTAGACAATGTTTTTGCTACATTGGGGTCTTTGAAAACTCATTGACCTAGTTAAAACTTTCATTCGTTTCAAAATTGAAGACCTCACGGCCTTTAAGCACTCTGACAGAGAATCAATATCTTCTTGTTCTCGTTTTATCCATATTCTTGAGTAGTCCTCCACGGCATCCATAAGAACTGTACAGTTATGATTCCTATTTATGGGCGTGGTTCACGGTACTTCGGACCTTTAGAAAAGACCTTACGGAGAGATTCTTTTTCCGTGATACTTAAATTTTCCGCAATGACGTGACCGGAAGGACCATATTTGAATGGAGGGTTTTTGCACGAACAGTCAGGTGGTTTAGCCTTGAAGTCCTCAACCTCGAGGTTCTGCAATAGCCTTTTATAATTGAAAATTTTGGATGCAATGGGTGAAGTATAGGAATATGAAATAATTGGTATGGATTTGTCTTTTAAATATGGGGGAATTTTGTTGGTAACGTATTTGTGATGGAGGATTTTAGTCAAATTAGTTGCATCTATACCTTTGTTGACAAACGGTAGTGGGAGAAATTGTCGTTTTTCTTCATCTTGACTTTTCACACAAACTGGTTTAAAGAGTCTGTGGAAACCAATATCCAAAATGATGACAACAAGTCTGTATAATGATGAGGTAGGGTCAGAAACAGATGTGTCAAGACTTGTTTTGTAAAAGGAGAGTAGTAGAATGAAAGGTATAGAATAGTTTGGTTCTAATGTGATGAAGTCCATGAGGATTTTTGTATGAAAGGAAGGAGATCATCTAAGGAGACATCATAAAACTTAGGTGACATACATGTATAGTGACGGGTGGCCATGACTCCTTTCCCGTCTTGGATTTTTGTCAAATAAATTCATCACATTTTTGCTATTGTTATATTGGCTTGAAAGGTTTCCTATAGTTTTGATGCTGTCATTACATCCAGAAGTTTAACCCTTACTTGGAGTTATTTCCCTTTTACATCCCTATCTATAACTTCGAAGCTTGAATATCGGGAGTCATTCAAAAGATCTAGTGACTGAACACCTTTATATTTGGATTACCTCCCTTACCCCAGGCCTACTACCTTAAATCATAAATATTTTGTGCCTATTACATTTAAAAAGCAACCAGCTATTTTTTCATATAACAATGTTGTTTGTGTGTAAGCACTCAAGTTTTTATTGTGAAATATTAACCTCATATTCAATATCCATTCGATATGTATCTTCACAAATTCGTGATCTTACTTCATGTATGCTGTTATGGATTAATATCATATCCATGAATTAAGGAACAAAGATTGACGAAAACGTTTTAAAAGAACCAAAAACAAAAAAGTAGCTAAAAACCATTGTTTAGTTCTCAAATGCGTTTTTTCATATACAGCAAAGTTTTGATTATCTTTCTTTGTCTTAGAAATACCAGTTCTGAACCCTCATAATTTAGCATAAATGTTTTTGAAGGAACAGTATATTGACATACGAAATTATTGTGTTCATGTTCTGCTTTTTATTCATTTTATTTACTAGGGGAATCTGTCCTATGCATATTTTTAATAAAATAGATACATGTATATACAGTTCAATGTTTGTAGAGATAGTTCAAAACAAAAGTTTTAAAAGGGTACTTAGAGAGAGTTTACAATGCATTCTATGCAATCTAAAATTAAGTGTACACTTATTTTAGTTCCATCGTTTAGCAACCAGTTATACTTTATAACTACAAGTAATATAGTTTAAGCGTGACGGCTTTTGGCAATTATTTATTATTTATCTTCAATCGAGTGGAAAGAGGTAAGAACCGAAGAAAATTTCACCACTGCAACTAGAGGGTCTAAAGCATAAGAGTCGTTCTTGGGAATTGGTTTGAAAATATTACTGGAGACAAGTATTCGTTTAAATATGTAAAGCTTGGTCGTGTTACTGATGAATACAAAAGGTTTGGCTGGTTTATAAAATCAAAGTCTGAAATCTTCATAATCGCTAATCGTCAAATATTCACTGTCGCTGATTTTGGCATACTTTAAACACCCGAAATGGTACAAATATGATATGCTCAAAATTTGATGACTTCCGCTAAAATCTTTGTTCCCTTGATATTATTGCGTACTCTTACGTAGCCGTTTGGGCCCGGTGGTTATATATAGATATCGGTGTCCTGGTAATTTATATGACCTTTATATAATCAATTGTAACGAACGTCTGTGTTTGAATCGGAAAATGGGTAATATTACATAAATTCAATGCTAACCGATCATTTTATCTTGTAAATTCCAGTTCTAATACAAGCAAAAAATACACAAAGACATGTGTGTGATATTTTTTAAAAACAATGTACGTTGTAGCGTTTGTTATTGATAGGGAACCAGTTTATGAACCAGATTTAGCAGCTGGCAATCAATATTCATAAATATCGGGGCGTTTTAATGTATATGACCTATATATATATATATATATAGCTTCAGTGCCTGAATCGGAAATCTGGTAATTTTCAAAGCTAGCTAATCATTTTATGTAAACTTCCCGTTCCCAGACAAGCAAGAAACACATGTAGAACACATGTACGCGTATGATATTTAAGAGGTACATTTTTATCTCGTATGAAGCTAGAACTTCGACGCTGTGGCGGTGAACATGGTGAAGATCTGCTGGATTATGTGGCGTGTTACTACACATTAATGCAAATCATATGCGAATATTAAATATAGATTTTACGAGTGCAAGAAGTCGCTAACACTACTAGCGACTTAAAAAACGATTGTGAAATTACGAAATAATGGAATCAAAATGATACTCTCCCTGAGATTCCGCTCATATGATCGGTTTTCCTCTTTTTCTCTGGTGAAAAAAATAACCACAACACTATGTTGTAGACAGAGTGATTAATTGACAAGTATCTCTGTAGTGACGTTTTACAATGGATAGATGTGTAACAAACATTGTTCGCTTCAACTCGACTTTTTCTGACATCAATCATTAATGTGTGCTATGGTTTTTAATTATATAATTGATATAAATATTGTACAAGGAAATATCACGGAAAAATTATGTGGTTTTAGTTTGATTGCATGATTTGTTTTTGTCAGTGTTGAACAACGGCGATGTAGATGTTGCGTAAGTATCAGTCTCTGTAAGAATCAAGCAGTGGGTGAAACATGGTATGAAAAATAAAATATCATTTTGAAAGTTTGATTTAACTGTTTGCAGTACCATAATCAAGAAAAAAGGCAACATTTTTCATATCACTTTCCTGTAAAAAAAATAAAACCTCATTTTTCTTACATTCATTGAAGTACTTCTGTACAAATCCAGTGATACGGTATCTAAAAAGAAAGCATTCTTGAGTGAATTTATAATGTCGAATCGGCGGGATTTTTGACATGATTCTGATTTTCCGATTTTGCCTGATTCTTACAAATACATTGTACTCGCATTTAATTATTTACTTTCTGTTTGATAGACAGCTTATTTAATTCGTTTCTTCGGCTTAAGTACAGTGATAAATGTTTGTGTAAAGGAAAATACCTCCATTTCAATATTTTAATACTTTTGTTATCATTTAATTATTGTTATTGTTTTGTTTTGGGGAAATTGTTTAAGACAGTGCAGGGCTACCTTTTTCGTATAAGTATATTTTCTAATTCTGAAATATATCAGGAGAAGATATATGATTCATTATTTTTTTTATTAATATCATTATAAAAATATACTATTGCACATAACAAACATATCACAGTGAAATGAATACAAATAAAATGTTCTTTTCACCTATCAAATAATAATAAAAAAAACTCATTCCCTCATCACGTTCTCTCTTCCAGTCAGTCACATCATTAATGTATGATATTCAATTTGGTATCAGTACAAACACTTTGGCATTTTGTTATTCAGATGAATCCTTCGAAAAAAGCAATGCGGAGATGAGTGTTTTTTTTTCCAATAATTATATGATTCGATGCTTTCGAAAAAGAAATGGTCCTTCTTACTTCTTTGAGAGGTCCAAACTTTCCAGTTTAAACTACTAAAACTGTTTAACAAAGTTGAACTTGGGTTATTAAATTAAAACTAGTATTTTAAATAATGCAGGAGCTCGCGAGTGAAGTATAATATTATATAATATATAATTCAACAAACAATACTTTTGTTCATAACAGAATTTGTTATCAATGTTATCATTACTTTGAAGCAATACTTTCAATGAAGTAACATAGGACTTAATTACACGCTCAACCTAGTTCTGTAGTTCGCCCTTTCTTTGGAAACATTTTGGTAAATTCGAAAGCGCTATTGGAAATGCTTAAAATAAAAAAAATGTAGAAAATGTTCATTCCTTTCTTCTAACAAACACGAACCTGTCCTGGAATTCTATTACATGTAAAAGGAAAATATTTATTTCAATTTTCACACTGGAAAATCATAATTGGGTCCTCTTGAGTTTGAATGGATTCTGACAGATCATTATACATCAATGGTTGATCGTCTGTAATTTTAAGTACTCCTGTGCAGTCTTTATACTGACCATCTGTACTGAGACATTGTGGTCTACAAATACCACCATAAGAATCAAATGCTCTTATGTAAGTACTTGTCGTGTCTTTAACTGGCTTTTTAATCACTACTGGTGTTGTCGACTCTGTGTAACGAGTTTTCTTGTCAATTGATATATGATCTATATGTCTCCCATTGTAAGAGAAGCCTACAGCATCTATTGATATATTAAATGTTCTCTCTGACGGAGATGGAAAGTTTGAAATATCTGGATGGTGCATATTAACAAAACCAATTTTAAGCATAGCTATTTTGTCTTTTTGTTCTTGACTTAGATCATTGGCACTACTATGTACGACTGATCTCTTTCCTCTTGAGCCGCTGCTTGTTCTTGGATCCACAATACTAGATTGCATAAAATGTGAAGTTATACTGGGTGAAGGGTTGCTGCTTGTCAACACTCTGTCAAAAGAAGAACTAAATCTTATTCCACCACCGTCTACTCTTGAATTACCATTGTTATCAAGATGGCCTACATAAGAGCTCATGATTTGAGAAAATCCATCCATATTAATAAACTCTGACTTGGCTCTAGATTCGCATTCGTTGGTTCTTCTGTTGCAGTATAAAAATATATTGACATCGCCTCCACAGTTGTTATCACATGTCGGGGCTTCTGCATATCGATATACAAATCGTCTGAAACCTTTACTGTAACCAAATAAATTACTTCTTGGTGGTAACAAGTTATCCATTAAATTATTTGGTAGGTGGTTCATCATAGTAGTATTTGGATAGTCTAGTTCTGGGTTGATTCCCAACATTTCCTGTCGTTCTCTGAAAGCCTCCCAAAGATAATCTATAAAACAATGGTGTAAGAAGAAAACAGGATCTTGTGGACTTGTTGTTACACCACCCATATGACCATCTCTGCCACCAACGTATCGATGAACGGCGTCATGGTGTCTTTCCAAATTATCATCGTCGCTTGCAGCTGTCGGTGAAAGAATTTCACTGTTTAAACGCTTGGTAAAAATATTCCTGACTCTGCTTGGATCTATGAGAGAACTATCTGGTCCAGGAATATCACGTCTAAGTAAAGTGTTGTTTGCTGGTGTTCTCCAGTTACCAAAAGGACCCGTGTATACCACACCTTTCGGGTTTCCTAAGAAAATTTCTGTCCATAAAATTGATTCTTCAGGGCGTTGCATTCTAAAGTCTAATCTCGAATCCCAATAAGGTAGAGAAACATATGGGTTAACTGTTCTTAAAGCTTCTTCAAACCTAAAATAAATACACATTCTGTAACTTCTGTTAGGGTTTAATGATAAAATAAATACTCATTCTGTAACTTCTGCCAGGGTTTAATGATAAAATAAATACACATTCTGTAACTTCTGTCAGGGTTTAATTATAAAATAAATACACATTCTGTAACTTCTGCCAGGGTTTAATGATAAAATAAATACACATTCTGTAACTTCTGCCAGGATTTAATGATAAAATAAATACACATTCTATAACTTCTGCCAGGGTTTAATTATAAAATAAATACACATTCTATAACTTCTGCCAGGGTTTTATTATATGTTAAGGGTTCAATGTGTGAATACTAAAAGAGTAATCAAGGGAACCAAAATTCTAGGGAAAATCAAAATAATGTAATCCAGTGACAAAGACCAGACTTGGAAAACAGACAAACACAACAAAGAAATAAAGTAACTAAAATAAAACATATAGCGTAACAAAAGTTAATGAGCAACACGGACTCCACTAAAAACCTTAAGTATTTAGAGAAGAACATCTTACATGAGTTGTATTGTTTATTACAGTTATATTGTAACAGTATCTATAACCTTATCTATTTTATTTGGTTTTTTTTTTTTATTTTAGTGGTTGTTTGGTTGCATCAGTATACAAATTTTGAAAGTCTCACATTTTGATATGTACATGTATCAATTAGGCTAGATGCGGCTATGTCTATTTTAACAGCGTATACTTACAAGTAAAGATAATATCTATGCCAGCTGGGGAAGTTAGGTCCTCCATGAGCTGATGCTATAGCAGGGCCTTCATGTAGAAGAGCCATGGCATCATACTTGTTTGGTGTCACTGACTGTAAGTAAATAGGTAAATTCTCTGTTTTAGTATGATCAATTAAATCGTCAGTTATTTTTTCTGCAAACGGTGTAACCAATCTATACGTTTTCTTTGTGTAGGTTTTTGCCATTAATTCACATTTGTCCCGGTTTTATTACGAATCTAAAACCGTTGACCGATAATTTAAATAATACCTTGACTTCAACGAGCAATTGATGTGATTATTATGATAAACATTCTACCAAAACTGTTTGTCTACTCACAGTATCAGCCTTTAGTGCTTTTACAGCATCGAAGAAATCCTCTCTTTCTTCGTCTGACAAGGTTCTGATTTCTCGTCTCACTCTAATTCCCCATGGATTAGGTCGTGGTGGTCGTGGTCGAGTTGGTATTGGTGGTGTTGGTCTCGGTTGAGTTGGCTGAGGAAGTGTTGGTCGTGGTGGAGTTACTGGAGGTCTAGTTGGATCAGTAGGTCTAGGAATGAGAGTTGGTAATGGTCTTGGTCTTGTTCTATACCTGTTGTATCGATTGTACTGGTAGTTGTATCTGCTAAATTTGTTGAAACGAGTTTGCCTCTTCATTCGTAAATGAATTTCCTTTCCAAGGCTATTGATCCAGTTAAAAGCATTTTGGTCAAGCTGGGGTAAAGACTCTTGTATGTTTTTGCCTAATACATGCGTAAGATATTTTTGTAGACAATTTGATTGGGCTTCCAAATCGTGACCAGTGCCTAATACCTCTTGTGTGTAGCAATCCTGTAACATCTGTGGTATAGCATCTTCCTCTACTAAGGCATGGGCACACATTGGCAGTGCCACAAGCACTGAGAGTATCAAAATCATTTTCTGTTGAAATAGAAACACATGTCAAATGCATATATATATTTAATTTTATTTTAAATTCATTTAGAAACGAACACAAATGTATACAATAAGAATAACAGGTTACATTCTTTCACATTAATTAAGTATGAAATATTGAACGAGAATATTAAATTTGCAAGCTGAATTATTTTTTAACGAAATTAAGCAACTAGTTAAGTTTATATTTATGAATACCATAAGTGTAGAATCTATTAATATTTACATTGTATACTTCTCTTGCTGTACTGTATGAAGTTTGATTTTGCTTTTTCTCTTTTTGAACTTTATATAGACAAGATCAATGACGTTAGAACGCCATTAGGGATTTTTGGTCTTTACGAGGAAATAAAGTATTTTTCAAATTTCCAATGTGGTCTAGTCCTATTAATGGATATGTGTTTCTAATAATAACTCAATAATAACACGTGTATCATTGAAGCATTGTACATCTAAGTATAAAAGTCATCAGTCTTCACTTCTTTCGCTTGTCACGTATATAATAATGTATTGACGTAAAAACAGAAGTAAAAACGACAACCAATCATTGTCTTTACTTCAGTGTACGAGTGACACCTATGAGGACGTTAGTATTTGTTTTGCGTATCATGTTTGAATAAATATCCTTGAACTTATTTGTATCGCGTAGAACGAAGATCTGGCACAGTTTTATATGGACGAAATTTATATCACGGCTATGTTAATTAAATTTACAGATTTATTGTAGATAAAGCTTACTGTGAAAAGAGTACCATATTTTTAAGATAAGTTTCTACTAATAAGGAATACCTTTATTGTCAGTTTTACCTATATTTTGTTTTTCTGCGTGCTAATGCATGGTGAATGAAAAATTAAAAACAAAACAAAAATAATAAAGTGTGATAAGTATAGAGATTACTCGGAAAACAAATCATAGTTAAACCACTGATAATTATATAATATCTTGTAATTTGTAGAGTTAATATAATCGTATGGCGACATTTGTACATTTTGTAGTACACGTTTTAATTGCACGCTTCTTTCATGGAATTGTATATTTAACAGGTGATAGCATTGTATGATTTAGAAAGGTGACCTTTTTACATGCTTTTTACACTGCTAGATTCATTTTGATTGTTACATAATAAATCATAAATTTACATAACCACATTACGTACTTTGTTATGGATCATTTACAGTTCAAACTCCTACACGACAGGAGTGTCCACTATCTCCTCGCATTTACTGTTGTTAACAAGAAACGTTAGGTACGTTTTACAGGTAATTATGTTTCAGCTTCTTTTTAAAAAAAAATCCAATCAAATAAATTAGTTGTAGAAATACAATTATGATTTTTTTACAAAATGTCATATTCGTACACTATGTAAGTTTTGAAAAAAATAATATGTCATTAATTGCTAATAAGTCATGGTAACTTAATAAAAAGCAAAAATCAAAATGATAGCATATTCTGGTCGCAAAATAAATATTTGGATATATTTTCATATATTCTTACTTATATTTAGTAACCTATTTTCGTCTGTGTATTTCAAGATCAATATGTATGTATTTTCGTCAAGGAATTTTCTGGATATCCTTGAAATTTTCCCCACCCAACTGCATTTTGTTTTCGTATTGGTTATGGTTGATTGACATTATCAAGGTCCCCGAGCGTAGTCCTTTTTAAGGGATGATTACATTTTTAAGAAGGTTATAAATACTAGTTCAATAATATTCCAAACAGAAAAGATTTTACTGTGTTATTTGGATTTCTGCTAAAACACCAGAAGGAAACAGCTAAAGAGGTTCGTGGAAAGCGAGGTATACGCAACATCCATTCAAGTTTTCAGAAAATACCAATAATAAAACGTGCGATTTTTTTTCTATTTGAATCAGAAGTTATTTTTTGGGGGGTCTTGTTTGTAAACATTTCATATACATTTAACTCACGTAGAAATTTGTAACCGTCTATTCAAATAACAGCTGTCGACAACAAAAATCATGTACCCGCTATCCAACACATTTTCTCCTATTCTAAGCCGGTGATTAAAAATACACGTGATAACCGGGCGGTGATTAATTTCTGCAATAGTTTTCTCGCCACTTTACATTTCTGAGTTTTCTACAGATTTTATGGGAAAAACCAATACTGACTCACTCCTTCAGCCTATTCTTGGTTTTAATTATTTCACCACTCTCTATGGTAAAATTAAGATTTTATCATACTCGCTGAAGCTCGCAAGTTGAAATTATAATTTTATCATCTCGTATAAAAAAAAATATCTAAACCACTCATTACTGAAGGTAAATCTGTAAACGACGCGGGAAAAGTAGTTTATTTCTTATCTTATTTCAATAATAGGTCGTCTTTTGTAGCATTAATTTTACAGATAATGACTTGATAAACATTATTTGATTCAAATACTGACTTACTTTGCTTTTCAATTCTCTGTTAAACTGAACTCAAAGAAATCATGTACTGAGCAAATATCGAATGAGACATTTATTTAAACACGCAAAGATATGGGTAAAACATATCATTGGGTAATTCATATTTAACCTTAAAATTATTAAATTCTGGGTAAATATACACAAAATTGCAAATATGTGTCTCTTTCCACGGGCAACTTAAACCTTAAATTTTGACTGTGATAAGACGATTCAGTAAGAACAGGCTATCTTCTCTCCCAGTAACGAGAGCGGCCCTGGGGTTCTTCCTCTAAGGGACCCTCCATTTCACTTCAGAGAAGGGGATGGATCTTTATAAATATTGATGTAGTTTACTTTTTTCATAAGTTGCAGCAAATATTTTTTTCTATATTAACAAAGCGTTCAGTAGAAAATTAACTGTTGCGCATTATTTTTTCCTACCCTTTCTCAGCAAATGTTTTCCTCAAATTTCAGGATAATTTTTTAATCAAAAAGAAGCCAAGCCCCCCCCCTCCCCCATCCGTCTTCAGAGGGGGTTTGCCATACATAGGCTGCGACTATTTTTTTATTTCGGGGGGGGGGAATCAAAATTTTCAATTTTGGTAATTTTTTGGGGTCCAAATTTTTGTCAGAATTTCCTAAGGCAGTCGAAAAAAATGTAGGTATTTTCATAGGGGTTATACGCATTTTTCAGGTATTTTTTTAAAGGTTTTGTAAGATATTTTTGATGGTCGAATATTTTTCTCTTGACCTAGCCTGGGTAGGTGAGTACCCCTCCCCCTTTTTGGGGTCGTCCCTGAATAAATGTGCATGGCGTCAGGACAAAAAAAAAGTGCAGGTCATATTTTTAATGCGGGATGAACGATACTGCAAATTTTTCATCAGAAAAAGAAAAAAAGAAAAAAAACGACTGCAAACTGTTCCCATTTCCAGTAACGAACTTTTTAATCATTCATGTTAATGTCGACCAATGATCACAGCGCATTAAAATACGTGGGCGTTTGTATGTAAATATAAGAAACTATAGAAACATTTGTAACCCACGTGGCTTAGAAAATGCAAAGCAAGATTTCATTTCGACGATTGCATACATGTGATATATAGATGAAGACATGTGTCGATGAATTACACCCTATATGACATATAGAGTAGGAATTGTAAACACCAATCTACGCATTCATAATTTTTCAAAACATGGCTGTCAAAATAAACACCGAGCATCATCGCGCAGTAATCCAATTAAAAAAAATATTCAGTTAAATGAGTTCTTTAAAGTCATTAATGCAAAATTAAATACTCATGACAAATCATCATATCCAAAAAAATAATAGTAATAATATAAAATAAATAAATAAACTACTTTTCTGATCAGTCTTTATCATCCAAAATCATATATGACTGAAATATATATGTGCATGCGGCATATTGTAATACCAATGAGTGGTTCGGTCATAAAAAAAGAACAGTTGTAATCCTATATTCAATGATAATTATGCAACGATACGAATTATAGAAAAAACCGGAAAAATATTTGAAATATGAATAGTTGTGCTAGTAAGGTAGTAGTTAAAAACGGGGACGACTTGTCATAGTGTCGTCCATTGTCACAAACATGGTGTCATTATATGGAAATGTATGCGTTAATATAAAATTTACCTCTTATTTGGAAGTCAGAAATCTAATAAAGAAATCCAAGATTTCAAATAGAAGATTACTTATATATATTTCTAAAAAGACAGAATGAACAAAGATCTTTATCAAATCCGGTATTTCTAATTTTTGAAGTCAATTATATCTATGCCGTTCGAGGGTCGACAATGGCTTTTCTAAACTTAGGTTCAGTGTTCGGTCGATCAGCTAGAGACGAAAGAGACACGTTTCTCTCAGGCTGGAGTGAAGCCACTCTATCTTGGATCAATCCAGTGGCACTCCCAGGCTGACGTGATCTACCGATTCCTGTCAGTCTTTCGAACGTTGATCTTGATCTTGATACGCACTGGTTAATCCTCCTATTACAGTATAGATATTCTGTCTTTGCACCACCACATTTGTTTCTGCAGGTAGGTGCAGCTTCGTATCGATAAATGTACTGCGTGAATACATTACTGTAGCCATCTATATTCCGTAATGGTGGCCAAAGATTGTCCATCTTCCTGAACGGTTGATGAACAGGTATGTCCATCAAAGGATAATCTCTCGATGAATCTATCCCACGTCGTCTTTGCTGCTCCCTGAACTGTTCCCATAAATAATCTATGTGGCAGTGAAAGTTCCAGAAAGCCGGTTCCTGTGGACTAGTTGACAGACCGCCCATATGGCCATCTTGTCCGCCAATCCACCGATGGACACCGTCATGGTGAGTTTCAAAATTGCTATATAAAGAAACATTCGTGGGAAATAAAATTTGGTAGTGGTATTTCTGTTTAAACACCTCCCGTAACAACTCAGGGTTTAGCAGGGAGCTTTCCGGGCCGGGAATTCCACGTCGCAAAAGTGTGTTGTTTGCAGGTGTTATCCAGTCAGCAAATGGTCCTGTATATACCACACCTGTAGGATTCCCCACGAATATCTCGGTCCAATAGATAGATTTAGACGGATCCACCATTCGAAAGTCTAAAGTTGAATCCCAGTACGGCAAAGCCATCTTCGGATTCTTTGTTCTCAATGCTTCTTCAAATCTGTAACGCAATAAATTATGTTTTCAGAAACTATTCTTACTGTTAATAGTATGGATTCCATCATATTATTTACTTATTCTTACCTACATATTTATCCAATAATCTGAACTAAAATCGTTTGGTTTTTTTTTGTACTGAGAAAAACTTTTCTACAATTTAAAATTAGTGTGCTATGTTGTATATTTCAGCTCTATTTTATATGAAGTAAACACGAACACATATGGAATGATCAATCTAGTTCCGACATCTTTAGTGAGTTTCGAATACAGTTTCATGAAATATATTCAAAATTAATCTGTTTAAAATTCTGAAATAAACGGGAAAATTTTACTGAGCATGTCTCGATAAGACTGAAAGGTTCAAACTACTAGTATGACGTTACATTTTTACAACATGAAACTAATCAGCATATTTGGTTGGCAAGGACAATCATGCACTCATGTAATCGTTATGATCCTTAACATTTGAAGATTGTATCTTTACCCTTGTTTCACTTCCTGAACATCACTTGTTTCTAAGGTAACGCGGATATATTTTCTATAGGTAACACTATACTGAGAGATCAATGGTGAAAATGATCTCATGTGGAAACAACACATAAATCCCTCTTTTCATGATTTAGATAATAATAATATTTATATATGGTGTTTAACCTGTATATAAATTTACACCAAAATCCATGGAACGGTTTTGAGTTGTGCTTACGAAGTCTTTACATGTAAAAACCTCAAGCAAACAGTTGATAGTGAGTAAAAACACTTAACATTTTCCGGATGCATTTCCAAGTAACACATATTTACAATCTCAAATATTATATTCAGCTATTTACAATAGAAAAATGAACAGATTTGGTGAAACGTAGCTATTCACTAGCTTATATCCTAAATACAAAATGCTTTACTACAAAAAAGATCTTCATGACTTCGTCTTTTATTCTTGAGTTTTAACACATCTCAACTCAATATAACTACTTGGTGACCCTACATTCGATAAAATCCTAATTATCCAGCTTTGTTTTCCGGTGTTTCTCGCGCATTTAATCTAGGTAAGCGTTTTAAGAGCATATGTTTTAGTTAAATATTCTTAGTTATTTCTATTTCAGTTTTCTAGATTTTTGTTGTAATCTTTTGATTTGCTAGATTTTAGACTATTTTCCTAATATTACCGTTTTAACGCTGGTTTAGTGTGTCGGGACGTTGATTGTGAAATGCTATTGTCATATACTTACAAAGCGACGAAAGGGAATATGGACTAATGATACTTACAACACAAGAAAATATCTGTGCCAACTGAGGAAATTCGGTCCGTCATGAGCTGACGGGATAGCATCATCCTGGTGTAGTAGGGCCAAAGCGTCGTACTTGTTCGGTCTTATGGACTGGTACGGGTATACAAAATAGAGGGTAGATAACAAGTAATACATTTCATTGTTTTGTGTTATCTCCACGATCCATCAATATAATGCCACATACCAAATTTTATATCAATCTATCATGTGGGAACCGTGCAAAGTTGACATTGTTTAGCTTTGAAAACGCCCACAACATGAACCACATCTCTATAAAACCACACACCAATTTTAAAATCAATCCATTGATTAGTCACGAAAAATTTCCCTGTCATAGCATATCTACTAAAAAATAACCAAGTCCCACAAAACGGGATATTAGTATCGGATAGCAAGCAAAAAATACTTACAATATTCACTATATAAAGCCACAAACCAAATTTCAAATGATTGGGAGTCGAGATTTTGTGACGAAAATTTTCTATATCATAACATACCTAGCGAAAAATTACTAAGTCCCACAACACAGAATGTTAACATCGGCTAGAAAAAAATCCATCCATGATTGCGACTAAATTAAAGACGGACGACATGAAACCAATACACCACCATTAGTTGAGAGTGTAAAAAGTTAAATCAAAGGTTGAATTATTTGTAAAAATAAAACGAGTTGAAACTACGTAACTACGCGGTAAAAATTAAATTTTTAAGTTACCTGTTCTTAAACATTCTGTGTAAAGGGAAATAGCTCACTAACCTGATAGACTGGTTCACTGTATCATTAAGGATAGGTCGAATAATGACCTTTATTAAAATTAAATAATTTCAACTTTACTTGGTGAGTTTTTAGTAATTAATGTAGTCAATTTTCAAGGAGAATATTTATTGTCTCCCTAGACTACAAGATACTGCCTGCTAATGTACTGTCTGTCTTTAAGACAGATTCAATAGGAAATCAAAAGCATGTAATACAGTGACAAAGACTAGACATGGAATACAGACACACACACAACAAAGGAATTAAAATAACCAAAATAATACGTACAAAGCAAGTAAAGTAATTTAGCAACTCGGGCTCCACTAAAAACTAGGAGCATGGACCAGGTGCACCGGTAGGTTAGCGTCCTCTGCTATTCCAGAAACACCCGCCGAATTGCTCATAAGAAGTAAAATTCAGGGTAATCAGGGTAAAGAGGAGGGAAAACTAAATATGACACGTTGAACAAATCGGTTATCATGGTGCATATAGATAAAACGTAACGATCCACGAGTTCATGATGACGACCATAAAACTTCTGTAGTGATGACATCAATCTTGTAGCAACATAACCCTGTTCCAGAAGGTACCAAGTACAAAATGTCTGCATTGTTACGGCAAGCTCTTGCATTACGTATGAGTTGTAGTGTGAAAACTCCATACACAGGTGCTGAAGGGATGCTGCCACAGATGAAATGAGAGTTGTCTATTACATGTCATAGGAACCAAGTACCAACATGTTTTTTATTGACTATTATTGAATACGCCCGGCAATGAAATGCACAACACAAATGAGCGGTACACTCTATGAAAAGGGAGTTTCTTTATATAAAGTCCCTGCTTTGAATAAAAAAGATCTAATAATTTCCCAATTTTTAAAGCTTTATTTCCAGTGGTTAAGATATTTTCTTACCGTATCTTTCTTGAGAGCATTGACTGCGTCAAAGTATTCCTGTCTGTCTGTGTCGCTCAATGTTCTGATTTCTCTCCTCACACGTCTCCATGGACCATCTTTCGATTTTTGTATCCCACGATCTTTACGGCTTTTCTTTCCCCTTTTCCGGTTAATCTGCTTTGTGTTGCAAATTTTAACAAAGGATTTTTTACTATCTTTGCATTTCCCAACATGAGGCTTAATCCTCTCAAATGCCTGGCGGCCGAGGGAATCTATCCAATCAATGGCCTTCTTGTCCAGAACTCGCCATGCGCCATCACGACCTACACCTTTCACAGATGTGAAGTAGCGTTCTAGACAATTTTCGTTTCGTACCGTGTTTTTCTGTAAATAACAATTCGTGATGACAGGAAATCCATTGTTCTCTGAATAACCATGTAGAGAAAGTGGTAATATCGCCAGAAGTAATAATATATAAACCATTCCTGGAATAATTTAATATAAAACAATTCTATTTTGTTCGAATGACTTGTTTCGTCATAGTTATCGCTTTTACATAGACTGACATTGCAGTAACGTATTGTCAACATTTTTATCGAAATTCAAGTCAGAAATATCATCCAGTTATGCTTTAAAATATTTAACTAGCAATAAAAATGGAATCAATTTCAGTCATATTCAAATTCAAATTTTAAGTTGGTATTACAACATTATCAGAACAAGACCTGAATATTGTTATGTCAGTGCTGTCACTTCGTTAGTGCAATAACACAGTTGCAACATGCATTATATATAATTAAAGAGGCATTTTTTTGTAATTTTTAAAAGTTGTCATTTATAGACATGAATATTTATTATAAGATACTCATGAATATGCAAGGCATGTTAATATGGACGAGTTAAACCAGTGTGTATAGAGCATAATATTTAGTAAATTATGTGCTTACTTTGCCAACAAACTTATATTGTGCAGTTTATCAACACATAGCATAAAAAACCTTAGGTCTAAATGAGCCCAAAATGTGTTTGAAAATTTTGCCAGATTGAGAAAAAAAGAAACACATGATTTTGTATCATATTTTGTTTGTCGAACACAAGATCGATATGTTCTATACGAAAACTTATGTAAAACGTAAAATAATAATGCAAACACTTTGCGTAAATGTTGTAAGCGATCGAAAATCATTTTTGGGCTATATTCAGGCATCTTTTTAACACAAAAATGTACCAATAACTCTTTTTTGTGAGTTAAGTAAAGTTTTCATTAGCTAACATGACAGGAAACTGGTATAAACGGACATAGTCCTTTATCTAAAAAAGTTAACTTCGTTTGTAAAAGGTAAAACAATTGCACGTGAATTAGCAAGTGACTGTCTTGACAGAAAGAAATGCTATATTTGTCTTATTTGTTAAGCATATGGAAACATTAAAGAACGAGTGTTAAATATTTTTTGTCCATGAAGAACCTCAATCAGTGAAATGGAAATATATCATGATTTGGTTTTTTTTTTCGAAATTATACATATAAAAAAAACTGTGGAAAAATAGCTGTACTTTTTTTCATTAATTAATTCGTTGGTTCTGTACATTATTATGTTTTTCGTGTATGTTTTTATGTTTTGGTCTAAATAGACGTGCTAGTATATGAATACATACGAATACGAAAAACATGATTTGAGGTGTTTATTCAGAACATATGTAGCAATTTTATCTGTGTAGAAGACGCCGTTTGGATATAAACAATTTTGCTTTACAATCTAGTATATTGATATCAATCCACCTTCTTAGAATTAGTTTTGCTAAAAAAAAAAAAGAAACGCTCATGTCTTGACCATACAGATATCGATTTACAGAAAAAAGAGCTATTCTTTTGTTACTTTTTTCAAGTTTAACCTAAAAAAACATTCGTTATATTTATTTGTTTATTTTTAAATTTGAAAATGGTTTAAATCATAAATTTAGAAAGGTTCATTGTCAATGTCACGAATGAATAT
The DNA here is from genome assembly GCA_037379345.1 of Perna viridis. Lineage (NCBI taxonomy): Eukaryota > Metazoa > Mollusca > Bivalvia > Mytilida > Mytilidae > Perna > Perna viridis. The sequence continues at coordinate 11,750,120 of CM074515.1, read as the reverse complement.
TTCATGAAAATGGAAGTAATGCAAATTACATTTAAAGACAGGAATGTCAAATTCGCATAAACGTTCATATCAGTATAATTTATAAATTATTATTTATTCTTAAAATTCGTTTTACGTTCCTGTAACAAACTTTACCATCTAACTCTCTTTAAACATTAAAAAATTTACATTGTGCGTGGGATAAGCTTATCTCACAGATCCTGAATTACAGGAGTTACACTGTTATATTCTTTATATGGAACTGTTTAGTGCAATAACACTTAAATAGGAACCTTTTTTCTTTTGCAGCGGGAATTCCCTAAACGAAATAGGGGAATTTTATATATGTATATTAAAGAAATGCATAAGTTATCAAAGATTAATAAATCGGTACAAGAACGTCAATTACATTACAACAAACGACAATATGACAGTTCTGAGAAGAGTTTATGTACTTGGTATACATGTACAAATGCACATTTTGAATTATTCATAATCTGCAAATCTGTATAAATCAATGAAATTTTCAAGAACATGGTCATATTTCTTTAATTGTTCGAAGTAATACACATTATGTGTACCCATCTTTGATTCATATGTAAAGCGCTAGCATTTTGTTAGTTTATATGCAAAACAAACTCTGAGACGTAGCAAACTTTGAGATAGCCCACTAATAATTTGTTATAGTTGCAGGCTATTTAATGTGAATTAATTTTCAGCTTTTTACGAATATAATAGTCGTTTCCTGATTGAACATGGGTTATACGTGTCACGCCGTTCTGTAATTGGGATTTTTAATTAGTACAAACACAATTTTACTATAATCCCAGTTGTTTATATTTTAGTACCTATTCTCAATTGACCTTTTTAATTTAAATCAAGCATAATGCTTGTCCGTATATATGAATTATATTTCGCATAAAAGGCTTAATATGTCGAGGAATTAAATGAAAAATGTGACCTAAATACATAAAATTAAATAAAAGATGATCTCAAACCTTCCTGCTTTTGTTAACAATTTAATGAATTATACATAAGAAAAATGTCGTATGGATGATATTATATAACGCTCGAAGAAACCTATCATAAAGGAAACGCATTGAGATTCATTATGTTGGTAGAACCTATGATCAGTATAGAATAAAAAGATTCTCAAATTATAATTGCCTATTGTCATTCCAAACTTTTCCCCAAAATTGGAAGTCCAGAAAATCACAAAAAGCATTTTCTAAAACTTAAATATATTTAAAAAAAGGTTTTGATTTCATAAATATTTCTGGTATTTTAAATGATTATACAGTTAAGGAAGCTATCCTTGCTTATTTTGATAATACTGAACTCCCTTCTATTTGCGATGTTTACAAAAATCCAACCCGTAAATATGATTTTAATTATAGTGAATTATGCATAGAAGAAAATATGCCAATATCTTGGAACTGTATATCACACCGTATTACTGACTTAATATTACATTGAATGATCTTACAGTTAAGAAAACTTTTCCTGCTTATTTTGATAATACTGAACTCCCTTCTATTTGCGATGTTTACAAAAATCCAACCCGTAAATATAACTTTAATTAAAGTTAATTATGCATAGATGAGAACATCAAAGAAAGCATCTCAATCTTGAAATTGAAGTTACTCAAAACGTATTTATGGTTCCAGTTTCCCGGTACAGGTTTTACAGGTAAACTGAACGTCGTTAACGACAAAGAGTTGAACACATTTCTTCAAAAACAAAAAACTCAAGCATCGTCCTCCAGCCACTGTCAATTGAATCAAGTCCAATCATCCAGCACTCATTCCATTCGTATTGTATTAAATGGATAAAACGTGATAAAGTAAACAAGGTAGCATCAAATTCTTTCTTCAAAACAGTGAAAATAGATGACACTCGAATAAAACATTTCGAGTAATACTTTACTCTTAATACACAACAACAAATAAATCTCGAATAAAACACAAATTGAAATAACTCAGCAAGGAATTTGTTTTATTCCTGCCGATAGAGCTGCAAATAACATTATTGTAATTTGTCGTAAGGTTTATGTTGAAATTCTACAAAAAGCAATAACGAATTTACCGACATTCCAACTAACTAAATTTTCAGAAAGTGAAATTGTGAACAAACACTCGTTGCTACCTCTTTACAAGCCAAGCCTAGTAGCATTGAAGTTCCTACTATATACTGGTCCCAAACTTTACACATCACTTTATAAACATAGATTCACTTCCACTTCAAGTAACTGCTCTACAACTAGACTTTCTATTTTACTTACTAGTGCGATAAATACTATTAAAAAGCTGATTATAAATTTTTGTAACAAAACTTATGAAAATAGTGGAATTCACTATTTTTGAAGTGTTTAAAACTCGCTTGAAATGCTTGATAAATTACATGCTCATGTGGAATCTTTCGACTCTGCTCAATATTTTTCAACTTTATACATTTCACTTCCACATAACCTCACATTAAAAAATTCACATATCTTATCAAATGGTCATTCAATAAATCGGGATGTGAATATATTTCTTATAGATCATTTTGTCAGTAACGAAAAACATAAAAACTACATTAATTGGACTTCTTCAGCACCTGCGTATGGAGTGTTCATATCACAACTCATACGCTATGCCAGAACTTGCCGAAACTACGCAGACTTTTTGTATGGCGCTAGAATTGGCTTCTGGAATAGGGTTATGTTGCTACAAGATTGAAGTCATCACTACAGAAGTTTTATGGTCGTCATCATGAACTCGTGGATCGTTATGTTGTATCCATCTGCACCATGAAAACAGATTTATTCAACGGGTCATAGCTTTCCTTTCCTGGTTTGTCTACCCCAGACTTGACTTTTTTATGAGCAACTCGGCGGGTGTTTCTAGAAAAGCTCACCCTACCGGTGCACCTGGTTCATGCTCCCAGTTTTTAGTGGAGTCCGAGTTGCTCATTTGCTGTTGTTACTTTGTATGTATGATTTTAGTTACTTCATGTTCTTTGTATGTCTGTTTTCCATGTCTGGTCATTGTCCCTGGATTGCATTCGTTTGATTACCGCTATAACTCTGGTTCCCTTGATTACTCTTTTGATATGCTTACAGCACTCGAATTCCTGTAAGACAATATTTTCGTACGTTTTGCGTAACCTTCTGATGTAACTCGGTTCTTACAAATTTATTTCATGTGCTTATTAAAAATGTTTGTTCATCGGGAACTTGTCAAACATTTTTGAGATTGTCGAATTAGTATATAGTGTTTTGCATAATGTAAATACAAAAAAAAATAAATAAATAAATAAATACTCATGACAAATCATCATATCCAAAAAAACAAAATAAACTACTATACTGATCAATCTTTATCGTCCACAATCAGAAATTACTATGAACTATATTTCTGCATGCAGCATATTTTAATACCAATGAGTGGTTCGGTCATAAAAAGAGCAGTTGTAATCCTACATTCAATTATAATTATGCAACATACGAATTACAAAAAGAAAAACATTGGAAATATGAATAGCTCTGCTAGTAAGGTAGTAGTTAAAAACGGGGAGGACTTGTCATATTGTCGTCCATTGTCACAAGCATGGTGTCATTATATGGAAATGTATGCATTAATATAAAATTTACCTCTTATTTGAAAGTCAAAAATCTAATAAAGAAATCCAAGACTTCAAATAGAAGATTACTTATATATATTTCCCAAAAGACAGAATGAACAAAGATCTTTATCAAACCCGGTATTTCTAATTTTTGAAGTCAAATATATCTATGCCGTTCGAGGGTCGACAATGGCTTCTCTAAACCTAGGTTCAGTGTTCGGTCGATCAGCTAGAGACGAAAGAAGAGCGTTTCTCTCAGGCTGGAGTGACGCCACACTCTCTTGGATCAATCCAGTGGCACTCTCAGGCTGAGGTGATCTACCGATTCCTGTCAGTCTCTCGAACGTTGATCTTGATCTTGATATGCACTGGTTAATCCTCCTATTACAGTATAGATATTCAGTCTTTGCACCACCACATTTGTTTCTGCAGGTAGGCGCAGCTTCGTATCTATAAATGTACTGCGTGAATACATTACTGTAGCCATCTATATTCCGTAATGGTGGCCATAGATTGTCCATCTTTCTGTACGGTTGATGAACAGGTATGTCCATCAAAGGATAATCTCTCGATGAATCTATCCCACGTCGTCCTTGCTGCTCCCTGAACTGTTCCCATAAATAATCTATGTGGCAGTGAAAGTTCCAGAAAGCCGGTTCCTGTGGACTGGTTGACAGACCGCCCATATGGCCATCTTGTCCGCCAATCCACCGATGGACACCGTCATGGTGAGTTTCAAAATTGCTATGTAAAGAAACATTCGTGGGAAATAAAATTTGGTAGTGGTATTTCTGTTTAAACACCTCCCGTAACAACTCAGGGTTTAGCAGGGAGCTATTCGGGCCGGGAATTCCACGTCGCAAAAGTGTGTTGTTTGCAGGTGTTATCCAGTCAGCAAATGGTCCTGTATATACCACACCTGTAGGATTTCCCACGAATATCTCGGTCCAATAGATAGATTTAGACGGATACTCCATTCGAAAGTCCAAAGTTGAATCCCAGTACGGCAAAGCCATCTTCGGATTCTTTGTTCTCAATGCTTCTTCAAATCTGCAACGTAATAAATTATGTTTTCAGAAACTATTCTTACTGTTAATAGTATGGATACCATCATATTATATATTTATGCTTGCCTACATATTTATCCAATAATCGGAACTAAAAGTTTTTTTTTTTTTTTTTTTTTTTTGTTACTGAGAGAAAATCTTCTACAATTTAAAATTAGTGTGCTATGTTGTATATTTCAGCTCCATTTTATAAGTAAACATGAACACGTATGTAATTATCAATCTAGATTCCGACATCTTTAGTGAGTTTCATGAAATATATTCAATATATTCAAAATTAAACTGTTTAAAATTCTGAAATAAACGGGAAAATTTTACAGAGCATCTCTCGATAAGACTGAAAGGTTCAAACTACTAGTATGACGTTACATTTTTACAACATGAAACTAATCAGCATATTTGGTTGCTAAGGACAATCATGCACTCATGTAATCATTATGATCCTTAACATTTGAACATTGTATCTTTACCCTTGTTTCACTTCCTGAACACCACTTTTTCTAAGGCAACGCAGATATATTTTCTATAGGTAACACTATACTGAGAGATCAATGGTGAAAATGATCTCATGTGGAAACAACACATAAATCCCTCTTTTCATGATTTAGATAATAATAATCTTTATATATGATGTTTAACCTGTATATAAATTTACACCAAAATCCATGGAACGGTTTTGAGTTGTGCTTACGAAGTCTTTACATGTAAAAACCTCAAGCAAACAGTTGATAGTGAGTAAAAACTCTTAACATTTTCCGGATGCATTTCCAAGTAACACATATTTACAATCTCAAATATTATATTCAGCTATTTACAATAGAAAAAGGAACAGATTTGGTGAAACGTAGCTAATCACTAGCATATAACCTTTAATGATTTACTACAAAAAAAGTTCTTCGTCTTTTATTCTTGTGTTTTAACACATCGTTCTGGTCAGTTGTACTATCTCAACTCAATGTAACTGTTTTGTGCACCCTACATTTGATAAAATCCTTATTACTTAGCTTTGTTTTCCGGTGTTTCTCGTCTGAGTTGCGCTTTTAGTCTAAGAAATCGTTTTAAGAGCATGTTTTAGTTAAATGTTCTTAGTTATTTCTATCTCAGTTTTCTAGATTTTTGTTGTAATCGTTTGCTAGATTTTCCTAATATTACCGTTTTAACGCTGGTCTAGTGTGTCGGGGTGTTGATTGTGAAATGTTATTGTCATATACTTAAAAAGCGACGAAAGGGAATATGGACTAATGTTACTTACAACACAAGAAAATATCTGTGCCAACTGAGGAAATTCGGTCCGTCATGAGCTGACGGGATAGCATCATCCTGGTGTAGAAGGGCCAAAGCGTCGTACTTGTTCGGTCTTATGGACTGGTACGGGTATACAAAATAGAGGGTAGATAACAAGTAATACATTTCATTGTTTTGTGTTATCTCCACGATCCATCAATATAATGCCACATACTAAATTTTATATCAATCTATCATGTGAGAACCGAGAAAATTGCAAAGTTGAAATTGTTTAGCTTTCAAAACACCTACAATATAGACCCCATCTATATAAAACCACCCACACACCAATTTTAAAATAATCAAAACAATCACAACGTAAACTCCATTTATATAAAATCACGTACCAATTTTAAAATAAATCCATTTATTGGGAGCGATATTTTTGTCACGAAAAATTTCCCTGTCATAGCATATCTACTAAACAATTACTTAGCCCACAAAACGGGATATTGGTATCGGTATCGCATAGCAAGCAAAAAATACTTACAATGTTCACTACATAGAGCCACACTCCAAATTTTAAATCAAATCAATGATTGGGAGTCGAGATTTTTGTGACGAAAATTTTCTATATCATAACATACCTAGCGAAAATTTACTAAGTCCCACAACACTGAATATTAACATCGGCTACCAAGGCTACAAAAAAAAAATCTAAATTAAAGACAGACAACATGAATCCAATACACCACCCATTAGTTGAGAGTGTAAAAAGATAAATCAAAGGTTGAATTATTTGTAAAAATAAAACGAGTTGAAACTACGTAACTACGCGGTTAAAATTAAATTTTTAAGTTACCTGTTCTTAGACATTCTGGGTAAAGGGAAATAGCTCACTAACCTAATAGACTGGTTCACTGTTCCATTAAGGATAGGAAGAATAGTGACCTTTTTTAAAATTAAATAATTTGAACTTTACTTGGTGAGTTTTTAGTAATTCATGTGGTAAATTTTCAAGGAGAATATTTATTGTCTCCCTAGACTACAAGACACTGCCTGCTACTGTACTGTTTGTCTTAAAGAGTAATGAAGGGAACCAAAGGTTCAAGAGGAAATCACAAGAATGTAATACAGGGACAAAGAGTAGACATGGAATACAGATACACACAACAAAGAAAATAAAATAACCAAAATAATACGTACACAAAGCAACTAAAGTAATTTAGCAACTCGGACTCCCTAAAAATTTGGAACATGGACCAGGTGGGTTAGCGTCCTCTGCTCTTCTAGATACACTCGCCGAGTTGCTCGTAAGAGTAAAGTTCAGGGTAATCGGGGTAAAGAGGAAGGCAAACTTACTATGACACGTTGACCAAATCGGTTCTCATAGTGCATATAGATAAAACGTAACGATCCACGAGTTCATGATGACGACCATAAAACTTCTGTAGTGATGACTTCAACCTTGTAGCAAAATAACCCTGTTCCAGAAGTCTAATCGTAAGAAGTCTACCAAGGTACAAAAAGTCTGCGTTGTTACGGCAAGCTCTGGCATTGCGTGTGAGTTGTGTTGTGAAAACTCCATACACAGGTGCTGAAGGGATGCTGCCACAGATGAAATGAGAGTTGTCTATTACATGTCATAGGAACCAAGTACCAACATGCTTTTTATTGATTATTATTGAATACGTCCTGCAAAGAAATACACAACACAAATGAGCGGTACACTCTATAAAAAGGGAATTTTTTTTATATAAAGTCCCTGCTTTGAATAAAAAAGATCTAATAATTTCCCAATTTTTAAAGCTTTATTTCCAATGGTTAAGATATTTTCTTACCGTATCTTTCTTGAGAGCATTGACTGCGTCAAAGTATTCCTGTCTGTCTGTGTCGCTCAATGTTCTGATTTCTCTTCTCACACGTCTCCATGGACCATCTTTCGATTTTTGTATCCCACGATCTTTACGGCTTTTCTTTCCCCTTTTCCGGTTAATCTGCTTTTTGTTGCAAGATTTATCAAAGCATTTTTTACTATCTTTGCATTTCCCAAAATGAGGCTTGATCCTTTCAAATGCCCGGCGGCCGAGGGAATCTATCCAATCAATGGCCTTCTTGTCCAGAACTCGCCATGCGCCATCACGACCTACACCTTTCACAGATGTGAAGTAGCGTTCTAGACAATTATCTTTTCGTACCGTGTTTTTCTGTAAATAACAATTCGTGATGACAGATGGAAATCCATTGTTGTCTAAATAACCATATAGAGAAAGTGGTAAGATCACCAGAAGTAATAACATATAAACCATTCCTGGAATAAAAAAATATAAAGCAATTTTATTTTGTTCGAATGACTTGTTTCCTCATAGTTATCGCGTTTACATAGACTGACACTGCAGTAACGTATTGTCAATATTTTTATCGAAATTCATGTCAGAATTATCATCCAGTTATGTTTTAAATATTTAACTAGCTTTAAAAATGGAATCAATTTCAATCATGTTGAATTTCATCCTTTTAAGATGGTATAACAACATTATCAGCAAAATATCAGCAAACCTGAATATTGTCCGTCCAGTGCTGTTACTTCGTCAGATCAATAACACAGTTGCAACATGCATCTAATATAATTAAAGAGGCATTTTTGTAATTTTTAAAAGTTGTCATTTATAGACATGAATATGTATCATAAGATACTCATGAATATGCAAGGCATATTAATATGGACGAGTTAAACCAGTATGTATAGTGCATAATATTTAGTAAATTATGTGCTTACTTTGCCACCAAACTTATCTTGTGCAGTTTATCAACACATAGCATAAAAATCGTTAGGTCCAAATGAACCCAAAATGTGTTTGAAAATTTTTCTAGATTGAGAACAAAAGAAACACATGATTTTATATCATATTTTGTTTGTCGAAGCACAAGATCGATATGTTCTAGACGAAAACTTATGTAAAACGTAAAAAAAATAATGCAAACACTTTGCGTAAATGTTGTAAGCGTTCGAAAATGAGTTTTGGGCTGTATTCAGGCTCTTTTTATCACAAAATGTACCAATAACTCTTTTTTGTGGGTTAAGTAAAGTTTTCATTAGTTAACATGACAGGAAACTGGTATAAACGAACACAGTCCTTTATCTAAAAGTTAACTTCGTTTGTAAAAGGTAAAAAAATTGCATGTGATGTAGCAAGTGACCGTCTTGACAGAAAAAATGCTATATATGACGTATTTATTAAACATATGGAAACATTAAAGAACGAATGTTAAATATATATATAAAAACTGTGGAAAAAATAGCTGTACTTGTTTTCATGAATTAATTCGTTGTTTCTGTACATTATTATGTTTGTCGTGTATGTTTTTATGTTGGTGGTTTAAATGGACGTGCTAGTATATGAACAATAACGAATACGAAAAACATGATTTGAGGTGTTTATTCAGAACATATGTAGCAATTTTATCTGTGTAAAAGACGCCATTTGGTTATAAATAATTTTGTTTATAATCGTGTATATTGATATCAGCCCACCGTCTTAGAATTAGTTTTGCCACAAAAAAAAATAATAAAACCGCTCAAAAGTCGGTCATGTCTTGAACATATATATATATATATTTCGATTTACAGAAAAAAGAGCTATTCTTTTGTTCATTTTTCAAGTTTACCCGAAAAAACATTCGTTATGTTTATTTGTTTATTTTTTAATTTGAAAATGGTTTAAATTATGAATTTAGAAAGGTTCATCGTCAATGTCACGAATGAATATTTCATGAAAATGGAAATAATGCAAATTACATTTAAAGACAGGAATGTCAAATTAGCATAAACGTTCATATTGACATAATTGATAAATTATTATTTATTCTTAAAATTCGTTTCACGTTTCTGTATCAAACTTTACCATCTAACTCTCTTTAAACATTAAAAAAATTACATTTGTACGTGGTATCATCTTACCTCAGAGATCCTGAATTACAGGGATTACACTGTTATATTCTTTATATGGAACTGTTAAGTGCAAATACAAAAACAGTTAAATAGGAACCTTTCTTTTCTTTTTAATTGCAACAGGAATTCCCTAAACGAAATAGGGGAATTTTATATGTGTATATTAAAGAAATGCATAAGTTATCAAAGATTTATAAAAAAAACTGTACAATAATGTCAATTACAAAACAACAAACGACAATATGACAGTTCTGAGAAGAGTTTAAGTACTTGGTATACACTTGGTACACATTTTTAATTAAGGTATTCATTCATAATCTGCAAATCTGTATAAATCAATGAAAATTTTTGAACATGGTCATATTTTTATAATTGGTCGAAGTCATAAAAATTATGTGTACCCATCTTGGATTCATATTTAAAGCACTAGCATATTGTTAGTTTATATGCAAAACAAACTCTGAGACGTAGCAAACTTTGAGATAACCCACTAATAATTTGTTATAGTTGCAGGCTATTTAATGTGAATTAATTTTCAGCTTTTTACAAATATTATAGTCGTTTCCTGATTGAACATGGGTTATACGTGTCACGCCGTTCTGTAATTGGGATTTTTAATTAGTACGAACACAATTTTACTATAATCCCAGTTGTTTATATTTTAGTAGCTATTTTCACCTGACCTTTTTATTTAAATCAAGCATAATGCTTGTCCATATTTATGAATTATATCTCGCATTGTCAAGAATTAATCATTATGTAAAAGGCTTAATATGTCGAGCAATTAAATGAAAAATGCGACTGAGATGCATATAATTTAATAAAAGATCATCTCAACCTTCCTGCTATCATTAAGAATTTAATGAATTATACATGAGAAAAACGCCTTCTGGCTGATATTATATAACGCTCGAAGTAACCTATCATAAAGGAGACGCATTGAGGTTCTTTATAATGGTAGAATCTATGTTCAGTATAGAATAAAAATATATTCAAATTATAGTTGCCTATTGTTATTCCAAACTTTTCCCCAAAACTAAAAGTCCAGAAAATCACAAAAAGCATTTTCTAAAACTTAAATATATTTAAACAAAAAAAAAAAAGGTTTTGATTTCATCAACATTTCTGGTATTTCAAATGATTATACAGTTAAGGAAGCTATCCATGCTTATTTTGATGATACTGAACTCCCTTCTATTTGCGATGTTTACAAAAAGCCAACCCGTAAATATAACTTTAATTAAAGTTAATTATGCATAAATGAGAACATTAAAAAAAATCTCAATCTTGAAATTGAAGTTACTCAAAATGTATTTATGGTTCCAGCTCCGCGGTAAAGGTATTACAGGTAATTTGAACGTCGTTAAAGACAGGGAGTTGAACACATTTCTTCGAAAAGAACCTAAATATCGTCCTCCACCTAATATCGATTGAAAAAATGTAACAGGATCCAGGACTCAATTCATTCGTATTGTATTAAATGGATAAAACGTGATAAAGTAAACAAGGAAGCATTAAATTCTTTCTTCAAAACAGTTGGGAAAATAGATGACACTCGAATAAAACATTTCGAGTAATACTTTACTCCTAATAAACAACATCAAATAAATCTCGAATAAAACACAAATTGAAATAACTCAGCAAGGAATTTGTTTTTGTTCCTGCTGATAGAGCTGCAAATAACATTATTGTTATTTGTCGTAAGGTTTATGTTGAAATTCTACGAAAAGATATAACGAATTTACCGACATTCCAACTGACTAAATTTTCAGAAAGTGAAATTGTGAACAATTACAAACTCGTCGCTACCTCTTTACAAGCTAAGCCTAGTAGCATTGAAGTTCCTACTATATACTGGTCCCAAACTTCACACATCACTTTTTAAACATAGATTCATTTCCACTTCAAGTAGTTGCTCTAAAACTAGACTTTCTATCTTACTTACTAGTGCGATCAATACTATAAAAAATCTGATTATAAATTTTTGTAACAAAACTTATGAAAATAGTGGAATTCACTATTTTTGAAGTGTTTAAAACTCGCTTGAAATGCTTGATAAATTACATGCTCATGTGGGATCTTTCGAATCTGTTCAATATTTTTCAACTTTATACACTTCATTTCCATATAACCTCACATAAAAAATCATATATCTTATCAAATTGTCATTCAATAGATCGGGATGTGAATATATTTGTTTGAATTCTTATAGATCATTTTGTCAGTAACGAAAAACATAAAAACTATATTAATTGGACTTCTTTTGACATGCTTACAGCACTCTAATTCCAATTATCGTACGCTTTGTGTAACCTTCTGGTGTAACCCGGTTCTTATATATTTATTTCATGTGCTCATCAAAAATGTTTGTTCATCTGACGTTTTTTTTCTGTATGTTGGGTCGTGTGCTTTATTTTATTCCCTTCATTTGACACTATTTTTGTTCTTTTGCTTTTTCAGTGATAATAATATAGAATACTCGTGTGCCACTAAGAGCAATTTTCTAAACAAAAAAAAAACACAAAACAATCGAGAACTTGTCAAACATTTTGGAGATTGTCAAACTACCTATAGTGTATGTCATAATGTTAATACAATTGTTGGGCTGACGTTAGAACAAAATAGTTATTTGCATTGTTAATACGTGTCAGCTGTTATGCAAAATGTAATGCATATCAAAACAATTTGTACAGTTAACATAAAACGTAAAATATGTTGTGAATTTCAACAACTTTCTTTTTTACGTTGTCAAAAAATGAATGTTTTTTATATTCATATGGTTGGAAACTTTTTAAACTTGTCAATAACAGAAATCTTAATATATATGAAAACTTTGAACAGGGATATTTTCGGATTGCTACAATCCATGTTATTTAGCAAAATTAAATTTATGTAGTTCTAGGATCTATAACTCCACTTCTAAAACTCGGTTGTACATTGGGATACGAGGAAATAAACGATAGAAACAAACTTCTATCTGGCTGAAAAGAGGCCGTCCCACCACGAGACAATATGTATGAACTCTGAACTCGACGAAAGCCTTTCAATCTTTCGAACTCTGATCTTGATCTTGATACGCACTGGTTAATCCTCCTATTACAGTATAGAAATTCAGTCTTGGCTCCACCACATTTATTTCTGCAGGTAGGTGCTGCTTCGTATCTATAAATATACTGAGTGAATACATTACTGTAGCCATCTATATTCCGTAATGGTGGCCAAAGATTGTCCATCTTTCTGTACGGTTGATGAACAAGAATGTCCATAAATGGATAATCCATCGACGAATCTACCCCATGTTTTTGTTGTTGCTCCCTGAACTGTTCCCATAAATAGTCTATGTGACAATGATAGTTCCAGAAAGCTGGTTCTTGTGGACTGGTTGAAAGACCGCCCATGTGACCGTCTGCTCCGCCAATCCATCGATGGACACCGTCATGGTGAGTTTCAAAATTGCTATATAAAGAAACATTCGTGGGAAATAAATTTTGGTAATGGTATTTCTGTTTAAATACCTCTTGTAACAACACTGGGTTCAGCAGGGAACTTCTCGGACCTGGAATTCCACGTCGAAGTAAAGAGTTGTTTGTAGGTGTTATCCAGTTAGCAAATGGTCCTGTATATACCACACCTGTAGGGTTTCCAACGAATATCTCGGTCCAGTAGATAGATTTAGACGGATCCATCATTCTAAAGTCTAAAGTTGAATCCCAGTATGGCAAAGTTATTTTCGGATTTTTTGTTCTCAATGCTTCTTCAAATCTACAAAACAATAATATTCTGTGAAGCTTTTCCTAATTCAGTAGGAAGATAGGGTTTAAGATTGTAAAGAAAAACTTCTTAGCACATATATTCATGTGCTAAAATCTGACCTATGTCTGTGTTTGTATCTACTCTTTTCCGCTATTTCAGAATCAATCAAAATGATTTTAATAACTGAAATCATGTTGTATTATGTTTGAAGTTAGACATTCTAGTACTTTTGAAGAAGAAAAGAATGGCCACGATTCTAGCATACTGTGCTTTGATATAAATTTTATAAACATCAAGATTCTTAAATTATTGTATGTATTTTATTCAATAGCAATATACGTAGGATACAATTGCATTTCTCGACCCAACACAATCAAATCTTATGATAGGATTTTGTTTTTGTGGACAGAATATTGAGTAAATATAAAGGTGAAATGTAGGCTGAAGTTACTTACAGAAGAAGATAATATCTGTGCCAACCAACGAAGTTAGGTCCGTCATGAGCTGACGGGATAGCGTCATCCTGGTGTAGAAGGGCCAAAGCATCGTACTTGTTCGGTCTTATGGACTTAAATGTACAAAGGTGTGATACAAGATCAGCTGGTACATAACATAAATACTAAGATGCATCATATTGGTGTTTTTTTAAAGTTTGACTTACACATAGAGATCGATGGAAAAGGAAAACTATTGACCAAACTATACGACTAACGAGATTACTTTTTATTCCTTATTATCAACTTTTATTTTATCTGTGGCACCTCCGTCTAGTCTAGAGTTTCCATATCACAACATCATACGTTATACCATAGCTTGTCGTTAGTACGCAGACTTTTTGTACCGCCCTAGACTCTTACAATTAGGCTTCCGGTACATGGTTATGTTGGTACAAGATTGAAGTCATCACTGTACAAGTTTAATGGACGTCATCATGAACTCGTGGATCCTTACGGTATATCAATCTGCACCATGAGAACCGATTAGTTCAACGTGTCATAGGTTTTCTTTTTTCTTTTATCTACATTAGACTTGAATTTTTTTATGAATAACTCGGCGGGTGTTTCTAGAAACGCAAAGAATACTTACTCTACTGATGCACCTTGTCTATGGTCTCAATTTTTAGTAGGTCCGAGTTTCGCATTTACATTTGTTTCTTTGTACGAATTATTTTGGTTATTTTATTTTCAATGTTGAGTGTGTCTGTTTTCCTTGTCTGGTATTTGTTTCTGGATTGCCTTGTTCTGATTTCCGCCAGAATCTTGGTTCTCTTGATTACCCTTACCGATGAATAACTATTGTTCATGACAAAATTTTGAATTGTTATACATGTCTAGATAAGATAGAAAAAAAAACCGACTGCTAACTAATACAAAAAATAGAATGCGTCTGCCAGTCACATATCGGAAGAAAAGTTGATGTTTTGAATCTGCTTAAAATTAATATGCAACGAATGAAACGCTTTAAAAATGAAATAATGAAAAACGACCCCAAAAGCAAATACTCACTGAACATAAACGTTGTTGAACTTAAATTGCTTACGATTTAAATGCACTACCAATCGGAGCGAGGAACATATGTTTAGAGATTGAATAATGAATTTAATGTGAGTCAACTAGAACTTATTCGACAAAACAAAGATATTTTAGTGGTCCCCTTTAAAAAAAATCAAAAACCCAATGTAACAGCATTGAGACATTCGAATGGAACCTTGCTAGCATTACTGGTGGAGGAACCTCAAAAATCCATCTCTACTCTCACAGGTGCATGAGATGATGATATTAAGAGCTCATTCTATCATTTTTTATTATATATTACTGGTATGTATGAAAGTTTCTTACATGTAAATTACAATAGTAATATTTATGAGCTTTTAAAAAACGTTACGTGGTTGCTTTTAATCTAATGATATTTAAAAAATACATTAATCTTTCCTCTATCGAACTACGGAAAGTTCTCTTTTCGAATCTCACAAAGATCTTTTTTGACACCGAAGAAAATGTTCAGGAAAGAAGCACTCCGGCATGTTTCAAATTGTTTTTTTTCAAACTAGCAAACACATATTTTTTACTCGTTTTAAGCATTTCGTTAACCTTCTGTTCAGGAGTGCACATCGATCGAAACAAATAACGAGATGATGGCATAATGTTTTCTTTTCAAGTTCTTGATAATTTGTGAATGTTCTTCGTTTATGTGTTTACATCAATTATGAATTTACAGAACGAATTGTAATATTTTCAAACGAATAACAATGAATGAAAAAGACAGCAAAATGAATTCTAAATACAGTTCGAACAAACTTTTGCGTTTCCTAAAATCAAAGTCCATTCTTACTTAGTTGGTCAATTTCTTATGAAGTACCATCCTCTTTAGAGTAACGCACAATACATGTATATGCATGTATATGTAACAGACTGAACTGAGGTGGTTGCAATTGTTAGCGGTAACACCTTTTCGACTTCTTCGAATACATTGTATTACAATTACTCCGCTTAAAACTAATTAAAACAATGATGGTACTACTGATTGTTGGAATCATTTCGGGATATTAGAACTTTTATTCCTAAAGAGGTTTCCCTCTCCTTAAGTATTCCGGTCTTGTCATATTTGACGCGTCTAAAATAACTTATCCTTTTGTAAAACAAGATATCACGACATACACATAAAGAAAACGTTTTGATTGAAGTCAGTGACAACCATTAAAAGATTAAAATATTAATTCTTTTTTTTTATTATGAAATTTTAGTTGCAAGTTATTTAGTGTTATAACGCCCTTATAAAATAATACAATCATGCAAAAACTTAAATGAAACCATGATAAAATCTGACCGAAAATACAGAACAATACAAACTAGTATATTATGATGAGTCTTCCAAAAATTTACTTTTTTAACATGTTTTTTTTTTTAATCTGGAAGAATGTGCTAATATCGAGTACTAAATTGTAGTTCTATAAGACGTTTTTCTTCAGATTTTGCTTTCTTACCTTGTCATTCTTCAAAGCATTAACAGCGTCGAAATATTCCTGTCTTTCATCATCACTTAATGTTCTGATTTCTCTTCTAACACGTCTAAATGGGATGTACTTTGAATTTCTGAATCCTCGACCTATACTGCTTGTTCTTCTGTTTCCTACATATATTTGATTTTTGTATGAACTAAGGTTTGGGAAATATATGTTTCTTTTCTTGCATTTCCCACTAGAAAGCTTAGTTCTCGCAAGCGCTTGACGGCCAAGAGAATTTATCCAGTTTATTGCTTTTTTGTCCAGAACTCGCCATGCGCCATCACGACCTTGACTTTTTAGAGACATCAGATAGCGTTCTAGACAATTGACTATCCGAGCGGTGTTTGTCTTTTTCTGTAAATAGCATCTTGAGATGAGAACAGGAAACCCATTTCTATCTAACTGTCCATTCAGTGGAAATGGTGCGATTGTCAGCATTAATATGATTAGAAGCATTCCTGGAATAAAATACATTTATTTAAAACTTCTCATCCACATGCATCAATTATGATATTTGAAAAAATCTGTGGAGAATACTTGTACAAGATGAAAACATACAAAAAACTGATAACTACGATTGCCTCCTAAAATCAAAATAACATTGCTGTCTTTCTATGCTGGTAGTGAAAACATCGCCAACATACTGGTAACCAAGAAAATGAACATTGTGTATCCGGGTCCGTTTTCAAACATATATTGAACTTGAACTGGTCTTAAACATGTTATATCTCGTAAATGAAAGTTCGTAACCCGTCATAAATAGACAGAACCTGAATATTATCATCCTCGGCCTTCTCTACGGAATAAAACTGTTTATATGTGGCAAATGATTCCGACATCGCTTGTCATATTTGAATTCAATTACATTTTAAGTTTTTTCTTACGACATTCGTACATGCATGCCACATTATGATGTCAGCATTTGTCAGAACAAAAAGGCGATGGACAATATTTTGACACCTTTGACTCTCCCTTTCTGAGTACAGCCGTGTCAGTAGTGTAGTTTTCAATAATTCCATGACAACTTTTTGAAAATTTATCATGTCAAGATAATTTGGTGGTATGAGTGCATATACATTAATTAAAAACATTAACTATCTAAAATAACTTGTAGGAAAATGATTTTTTAGTATCTCATTTATGGCTTATCACTTAAAGTCATGTTAGTTGTCGTTTATTGTAAAGTGAACAATTGTTGTCTTCCAATGAATTATTTGATGTTCATACAGGGGTACAACGTGACAGGATAAATAAGTAAAGTTTTATTATAATATATACATTTACATCTCTAGAAGTCTATCGACCTATTCTGTTTTAGTTTGAAACATTTCTTTTTGGTTACTGATAATGTATGTTAATTTAAAAATAATGACCAGGATTCACATAATTTCTAAAGAAGACTGTAGAATGGTATATAAAAGTAGATGTGATAGGATTACCAATTAGAAAGACATCCACGAAACAATTCTACAGATCACTACAAGGTCTTCAATGATGGGCAATGTATACACCATAAAGCAAGCTGTAAAACGCCTCAAATAAATGATGTGAAACTATTCATAAAAAAAAAATCGAACTAACCCAAAGAAAAACATAAAAAAAGAAAAAACAATGTATCTTTTCTATAGTGCATATAGTTATACATTGTATAGTATCCATTTTTGTTAACTCAGAAAATAACAAATACAAAGAAAATTGCAATGGAAAGGAACTATAATAAACAACTTTAGAAAAGATGATAAATAAAAGAACATTACAATATGCTTATTTTTGTCTGAAATTGTTATAAAAATGACAAGCTTATTGGTAAAAAACAACTATATTCTATATTTGTTTGTTAAAACTTCATTACTTTTTTAAAATTCTTCATCAATTTTCGTACGCTGTACTGTAATTGTGACCTAGCGCATATTCAAAGAAAAGACGCAGCATACGTCACCTTAGAATC
Source organism: Perna viridis (assembly GCA_037379345.1). Lineage (NCBI taxonomy): Eukaryota > Metazoa > Mollusca > Bivalvia > Mytilida > Mytilidae > Perna > Perna viridis. The sequence goes on along the minus strand of CM074515.1, from coordinate 11,731,587 downwards.
AGATTTATTTGGATGAAATCTTATTTTTTTTACAATTCCCACCCCACAAATTGTTTTGCCTGGACTTTACTTCTATAAACGCCCCACAACTGAAATTCTGAATCCGCCAAATATGTTGATTACTCATAAGAAATTGGATCTTACCTCCAATGTAACTGATACTGTGGGTAGAAGAAATGCAATGAAATGTAATTCAAATTCTAACTACACGCACTACAGAATGGTTCGATGAATGGCACAGTAGGTTAGTCTCCATTGAATATTTCCGTTTAACAGTTTAATATTCCCTGACCAACAAGTTTTATTACTTAATCTCCGACGTGTACAACATTTTAAAAAATATATTATAAAAATGGGACAAGACCCTTATCAATTATTCAAATCATTATTAAGGCCACTCAGAAATAATAAACTTGTTTTCATGAAACGCCTTAAAATAATAATGAAATAGAAATTGTCATTGACGTCTGTAACTTTTCTGCTCCCGTTTGATTGTGGTATTTTTTTCTATATGTATTAATTTTTTTTTTGGCAACGTGAATTACGCAATATATGAACATGTTGAAAATAATTACATATTTGAAATTTGGAAATTTTTAAAGAATCGTGCATATATAACTGAAAATACCTCAAGAGCTTTTAATTTAAAGTTTGTTTGGCCTTGTGGAGCAATGTTTAGTAATTGACACTGCATCTCGTTCATTTATTCGTAACATAAATTATAATGATCGATATTTGACACGTAGTGTTAGTTAAACGAGAAAAATATTAGGAACATTAATATAGTCAGCTTACTCTTCAATTTATGCATCACGTAGTAAATGATTGCGTCAATATGAAAGATATTTTGATATGTTACCGAGGTCAAAATTGCTGTTATATTTACAAGAACCAAGATTCACTCCTGTTTAGGTTATCACAGCCCTTTTGTGGTTTTCCACAATTGTTTACTTCAGTACTCCAGGTAAATTGCGAAATATGCAGCAATCAATCTTTCAATTAAAACGTATGGATTTTATAACTACCACGCAGCTAGAGCAGCTGTCAACACCAACCTTCCAAACCTTTTTTACAGATATTAAAGATGACATTTTTTGAAACCAAGACAAAAGCAATCGTCTTTTTAATTTCTAGCTAATTTTGGGGCGCCGTAAGGGACTCTTGTGGTTTTATACTAAAAATTCAATTCTGTGAGACAAAATCCAATTTTTGAGACAAAAGTCTATTTTGTGACACAAAAGTCAATTTTGTGTGCAAGTTGGTCTACAGAATCCTTTGGGTATGCAAATGTATTCTATCATCACGATTTTGTAAGAATGTTTCTCTTTGTATATAGTAACCGCGGGTCTCGCATACGCAGGTTTCCGATTACTTCGAGCAAGAACATATCATATGGCTGATAAGCTATTCTGCAAAAGTAATTAATACAGTATTACTTTTGCTGAATAGCGCATCAACCATTGGATATTCCCTGGCTTGAAGTAATCGGAAACCTGCGAGACCCGCGGTGACCTTATCCAATGAGAAGCCTTGTTACAAAACTCGTAATGAGAGAGAATTCATTTTCATATCCGAAGGATTCTGTAAACTAATTTGCACACAAAATTAACTTTTGTGACACAAATTTTGTCTCCAAAAAATTGAATTTCTTATTACAAAATGAAGTGATCATAAACATAGTTTTGTACGACAAAAATAATTTTGTTGTGATGGAATTCAATTTTATGTACACAAAATTGATTTTGATTACAAAAAGATGAAGTCCTATTCGGCGCCCCGTAAACCAGTTAGGGCAAGTTTAGACAAAACATTCAAAATAACAAAGCTGGATATGGATTGCAATTAAATGTATAACACGAGTAACGATTCTAACCGGAGATAGTTAAGAGATCTTTAAAATTTCAAAAATGAAAAAAAAGGCGGATTCAATGGCGACTCTCCCCGTTAGGCCAATCAGCGCGCCCCTTTCAAGTTTAGTTGGGATTAGCCACTGATTCTTAACCCTTTCTAGAGGTAAGAGGCATAACTCATTAAATCAATAAAAACCCTCCGTTTGTGGTATTAATCATAGCAAGACAAGTCCATTGAGATTTACACATTAGCTCAAACTAATGCCCTGAAATTAAATGGAGATTTAAAAACATGGAGTATTATTTTTTTCTGTTTGTCCATAATATTAAACATTTCTTTGAAATAAGACAACTTTTGATCAGTTTTCTGGAAAAAGGAAAAAATTCCTATAAAGATGAAATATTAAATCTTCCAACCTTGTCATTAAGCAAATTAACTAACGCCACTTTTAAGTACAGGAGAACACAAGCCTAGAACAATCTTTAGTCTTACAGAATTTGCAGACTTCATAATAAGTCATAAACATTGTGTTTTTATTACTAAAAACATTCTGTTAATACATCTACACGTGATGTATATGAATGAACATGCGAACAGAGTGCATTTGGTGATTTCAATCCATCCACACAAAACTGAAGAACCTTTTCTCACATTTTTCTCTTCGGATGCGTTAATCCATGGCTCTTTACAAAGAAGCCGTGTAAATGAATAAAAAAAACCACACCCATCCTAATCTACTTTTACCCTTATTTAAATGTCTGTCTTATGATAAGGCCCACGAAAGTATAAGTTGTTTACATGGCTTTCACTATTTCACTTGCATCCTGTCAACTGCGCCTTAACACAAAACTTTTCATCTGAAAATAGTGTATTGTTTTTTTTTTTATATCGAATTTATTATATTCGAATTTATATAAATTTAATATGTATGTCATCCACAGGTACTTTTCCTGTGCAAAAGAAACATGTAAAACAAGGTTTGTGCAGCAAATATCAAACACAAAATGAGAAAGAATGAACTTACTCAGTATTAATTTGAAGTTACAAAATATCAACTTAACATTAAAACGGATGCGTGTTTTTTTTTCCCTTCATTTATTTATTTATTTGATAGTACTAAATCTAAATTCTTCAATTTACAAAAAGAAAAAAAATAATAATAATAAATAAAAGACAACACTAATTGCAATTCTTAATAACTATCTGTCGTTTTTTTTTATCAATTTAAAAGTATAATAAAAGTCCTCATCAATCCAATCAACTATGATGTTATACTCATATGAGTTCTCATTTCTTCGTTACAAGCTTTCCTACGTTTGTCTTTAAACTGGGACATGTCAGGAGACAAAAGTTAACTAAAGTATCATTATACATATGCCCTATTTCAGTCAATGCCAGGTGATTGCATAATGGTAAGTGGTATATATCTCTTCTTTTGATATGACATGTCTGCATTGAATCATTTTCTATTCATGATATCAGTAACATTTCTGTAAAACAAGATTTTGTTTAAGTTATCAATCAGGTTTTATATAATGACTTAAAAACAACATTTTTTTGGTTACTTTTTTGATACCCCTTCTCAAGTAGTAGAAATTAAACCATCATTTAGTTTCTCCTTTTTTACCACTTAAATAGAAGTTTTAACTGAACAGTGTTTGGAAAAGTCCCCTTGAAATTATCAATGACTATTCCCTACGATTTGCCGGGAAATAAATTTGAAATTTAATTATATCAACTATCTAGTCAATAGCTTAGATGATGTCCAAATTTACTATACAACTTACTACATGATATATATACACAAGTTAAGGAGTCATTACTCAGCAAATATAAATTTGATTGGAACAAAATTCGAATTTAAACTGTAACTCATCCAGATATTTTTATGTACCTGGTTATATAAAGCGTGTTAAGACCCCTTTCTAGAACCAATCACAATACTTATTCATATTCATATTCAACCTTCAAAAAACGTGCACTAACTGAAAGTTGTAGAAGGCATATGAACAAAACGTTTTTCGAAGGTTGAAATAAGCAATTTACTACAAAACATCCCCTAAGGAATTGTAAAACAAACAAGTTATTTTATAACAAAAAATGCCATTCATATGTATACATGTATGTTGGGATTTCATTATCTCAAAACGTACAATTGACTAGAAACATCTATAACAGAACAATAATTAGTCTTATGTATACACACATTGAAGTGACATATACACGTTTGTTAAAGGCCAAATAGAATCGCATATCGAAATATGGTTCACCATTATAAAATCCAACATCAGTTTTATAAAGTAAATGAAATCTGAACTTAAGGCTAAACATAACCTGTCATTCTGCAAAGATGTCTGAATAGTTTGTTAAAAGTAACTGCATGTACATTGTTATCAGTATATGACATGAACATAATGTAACAACTACTGATTTTAATCAGTTTTGATGGCTACCTAAACCAACTGTTATTGAAGAATTATTAAGAAAAAAAAAAACACGAATCAAATCTCAGGCTTAGATTCTGACAAATGTTTTAATACCCTGACAAGACTTTACAGAACTTATCCCATATTATAAATACCTTCCTCGGAAGTTTCAAAAACACTGAAACTCCTTCAGTTTTAAAGGAGCTTTTTAATGAGTGAAAATCACAACCAAAGACAGACTCTGTTGTCCATTTCATTGAATTGAATGGAACCAAAAATGGACTGCTTATAGACGTCATCTCCTATGAGTTCATGTCAAGTCCTTGAGAGGTAAACGAATATAACAGTCAGCTTATAACATTTTTTAATAAGAGGGCGAAAGAGTAATCAAGGGAACCAAGGTTCTTGAAAAAAAATACGAATGTAGTCCAGAGACTAAGGCTAGATATGGAAAATAGACTCACTCAACAAAAAAATGATATAATAAAAATAATACGTACAAAGCTGGGAGCATGGACCAGGTGCACCGGCAGAGTAAGTGTCCTCTGCTTCTCTAGAAACACCCGCCGAGCTGCTCATAAAAAGTTCAGTCTGGGGTAGACGAAAGAGGAAATGGAAATTATGACACGTTGACACGGTTCTCATGGTGCAGATGGATATACTGTAACGATCTACGGTCATGACGACCATCAAACTTCTGTAGTGATGACCCTGTTTCAGAAGCCTAATGGTCAGAAGTTTAGCTCGGTACAAAAAGTCTGCGTATTTACAAAAGGCTTTGGCATAACGTGTATGAGTTGTGATATGAAAACTCCATACGCAGGTGCTGAAGGGATGTTGTCACAGGAAGAAAAGTTGACAATGCGGAATGAAAACTCATTCCGTTTGTCGTATAGTTTGGTCAATAGTTTCCTTTATCCATCGATCTCTAAGTGTAGTTCAAGATATGAGGCTGACTTCACATTGTCTGTAGTATCCTTTATCACAAGTTCTGTAGATTCAGTGTTTAAAATCCCCGGATGTAGAATTGTATAACGAAAATACGTCATCTATATAGCGGAAACTGGGATCAAAGGATCTGGCTAAACGGTGTTCCTCCCTTTGGATTAAATTATCTACATTTTATAAAATCAGCATCATGAGAGTGAAGGAATAGGCCAGCGAGTAGAAATGCACAATTTGTATTCATTCGAATGCTGACCGTGAGATGAAAAACAAGTCCACCACACTGGTAAAAAAATTCAGTATTTTGAAAACATCTTCGATATATTTGGAAGATGATTTGAAGTCGTTTTTACAAAGTATGAAGAATCTCTACCAAGCACTACATACTTATATATAGGTGTGCCGTATTTTTTGGAGTAACAACGAAGTATGTTAGTAAAAACATTATATATCGTTGTTTTTCAAAAAAAGATGGTACACCTAGATACAAATATATAGATCTTGGTAGAGATTCCTCATACTTTGTAAGAAACAATTTCAAATCATCTTCCAAATATACAGAAGAAGATGTTTACAAAATGCTGGCATTTTTAATCGACAATATTTATCCAGTGTGGTGGACGCGTTTTTCAACATTTTCGGCATTCCAGTGGGAACAAATTGTGCTTCTCTACTTGTTGACCTATTCCCTCACTCTTATGAGGCTGACTTTATAGCTCATCTGATCCGAAAGAAGGAATATCGTTTAGGTAGATCCTTTAATCTGTTTCCGTTATGTAGAGAACGTGTTATTTTTAAACAAACCTTTTTTGGGTATTTAATACATCACATCTACCCAAAAGAACTTGAAATAAAGGATACTACAAACACTGTGAAGTCAACCTCATATCTTGACCGACACTTAGAAATCGATGGTAAAGAAAAACTATTGACCAAACTTTACGGCAAACATAATGATTTTTCATTTAGAATTGTCAACTTTCCTTTCATCTGTGGCAACATCCCTTTAGCACCTGCCAGAGCTTGCCGAAACTAAGCGCTAGAATTCTTACAAATAGGCCTCTGGAACAAGGTTATATTGCTACAAGATTAAAGTAATCACTACAGTGGATCGTTACGGTGTATCCATCTGCACCATGAAAACTGATTTTGTTCAACGTGTCATAGTTTTCCTTACCTCTTTCGTCTACCCCAGACTTTACTTGTTATGAACAACTCGGCGGGTGTTTCTAGAAACGCAAAGGACGCTTACCCTACCGGTGCACCTGGTCCATGTTCCCAGTTTTTAGTGGAGTCCAAGTTTCTCATTTGCCTTTGGTACTTTGTATGTATGATTTTAGTTACTTTATGTCATTTGTTCTGTATGTCTGTTTTCAATATCTGGTCTTTGTCCCTGGATTACATTCTTTTGATTACCGCTATAACCTTGGTTCCCTTGATTACTCTTAGAGTCAGAATTTTAACTGTATGTGGGAATAGAAGCGTAAACAGCTGTAAATTCATAGGTCGTAAATCTATTGAATTTTGATAATAATCTTGAATTGAGGGCTTCCAGAAAATTTTTCGAATTTTTCAGGAAAAATAACTTTTTCTGATTCTGCAAACTGAAACAGCCTTACAAATGGAATGCCTGTAACGTCAAGGGGACTTTTCAACCATCAAGTTAGGCAAAGCCTTGTCAGTCATTTGACATACCATTTGACCGGTGACATTTTGTGCTGCCCGATTTTGTTGATATAAACCGAAAATATTTTACCGTAATGGAAGCGAGAAAATTAGCGAACTATATAAATCTTTGTTTAATCTAACATTTCTATGGGAAATGCTTGTACCAACCCAAGAGCTTTGTGTTGGTTTCCAACTTTCCAGTTTTTATTATGATATTGCTATTTGTTTTATGGACTTTCCATTAAGACTTTTTTTATTTGCATTATTGCCTAAAGATGATCAGTTCGGTAATGTTATTACTCTTCAGTTGTTATTTTCGTTTGAGCACATCGGTAACAAGGTTAGCCTGACTGGGAATATTCGCCAGATTAAATATTTATAAAAGCAGTGCATCATATGTATCATATTAAAAAAACCTATATATGAAGACCACATGTTAAGGTGAGCAGGATTGCGCATTCAATTTAAATCAATTTAAGATTAAAACAAAATGATTTTACTCTATTTTTACATGTAAAAACTCTCATAAAACTTCCCAATCAACATACATGTATTTGCATATAAACATTTTTAATTTGTTTAAATCTGTATTATGCAGTGTGCAAGTGTTCTTGATAAACTTAATAATGGTTAAAATTTGAGAATGTAAGTAATTTCAAATATTGCCTGAATTTAAGCATCGTCATGAACTCGGTCATGACATTTCAACCGTTGTGTCAGGGGTCATTTCCTCATGACAAATAATACGTAATTCTTTTCCCCTGTAGGCTGATGAGGTAGTAAACCTTTAAGAGGAATTTGATCCCCGGGCGGGGCCACTGACTTGGCAGGCATTAGACCAGAAATTGATGGTAGGGCATTTCAGCAAATTGATCATAATGTATACTGAGTATGCAGGACAGATTTAACAGAATGTCTACACAAATTATATAATTGGTACATCAAAAACTAATTTAGATATGTTTTTGGGCACTGACTCAACAAAAAAAATATGACAATTGTATAATTTTGATCCTTTCGTTTATCGAATTTAAATCTATCAATTTCTTTTTATATCCCACATATTACGTAAGATTTTATTTATGTAACATGTTTAATTATGGTGCAGCTCATGAATATGTGAAAAAAATAGAATAAATATTAAAAACTAAATATATGAAGAACATGAATACTAAATTGAATCATGAAAATGTCGGTGGATGTACAGTATATAAAATGATAGCTTCGTATAATTACGGAACATATTTTCCCTATTACTTTATATGAAACGTATGTTCTTGTCACTCACAGAAGGGTTTGACAGGTCTGGTGTCTAAGTTTTATTAACACTGAAGCCACTTTCACAAAAATTCTTTCGTTCGGTTTCCTTGATTATCATTTTTTATACTGTTTGATAGAATATTAAAATATGTTCATACTTCTGGTGGAGTATACTGTCCTATAGCCTTTATTAAAATTTTAGTGGTTTTTGGTGTTGCTGACACAAGTTGTTAAAATCAGCAGAGGAAGTGGAAGGGAAAATGGTGTGGGTGATGGAACAACTGCTGCAGGCAAATCCGCTACACCTCGACCATGCTGTATCCTTGCTCATTAAAATCATTTCGCAAACACAAATCAATAAACTTTGTACTTTGAGAAATCTGCATGATGAAGGTCTTATTTTCTCTACTACAATTTTAATGCATATATTTGTTTGTTATTACTTATGAAAAACTAACTTTCTAAGGTAAGAGCAGTTTCTAAAGGTAAAATTTGACTTTCAGAAAGGAATAAGAAAAACCCTTGTAACACGATGATAAATTTGCAATTTTGGCTGCTGTCCAATAACAACTTCCTGTTAGGCAGAACTATGGACTTGTTTTAAGCACATATGATTGGTATTGAAATCCTTTGGTGTGAATGGTGTGGAATTTGGTTTCCTGCTTCAATGAAAAGAAGAATATTTCAAATGTACAAAAAGCAAAAGTATTGAAGAAGAAATACTTTGAGTTGGACAACACAACACCTTCATTGTTTCTCTCTCATTATACAATAAATAGTTCCCAGGAAGTTCCATATTAATGATTCATACTTTTAAGGTGTGTTTAATTGTGTAGTATTTTTCCACAGTGGCCAGATTTAAAAGAAAATGGGTTGTAATCATTCCAAAGTAATTTAATCCGGCCGCATTTTAGCGTATGTCCAAGCCAAGAATTCCTAATCTCTGCATGTCTTGTTTCATTTTCATTTTTAGTTGACTTTTATGTTGCTCGAGTCTATAGGTGCAACCATGATGCTGTACCAATGTACAATGTTGTTTTGAGGTCAGGTGCAGCCTGCCCTGTGACTTGAGGGTAACTCATCGTTCACTACAGATGGATGGCCTTGAGATGACATTTTAACAACCCGGTTGTCTCTATGACATATTCACACATATCCATTCTTGTTATATACATTTTTACTTTAATAAAAAAAATCATTTTTGCACACACTACAAATTTATAAATTAATGTGACCGTAAGGGTCGAATCCTGAACAGATGGGGCAAGTATGTATTACCACACCATTAATTTGACACTTTATGTAAACATGTATCTTCTTTACCATGTAGTGAAAACATTTTTTAGTAATCATGGAGATTACACGAAACATTTCTTTAATATAAGACACTTTTTGTAAAATAGATGCTCGATATTCTGTAAATAGGAAATATTATTTTTAAAGATGCATTGAAGATACATTGTTCCTTCAAAGCTGTCAAATACCAAGTCAATGAAAACCGTATTTAGGTACATGAGAAAATAAGCCTAGGACAAGAATTTGCAGACTTCATAATAAATCATAAACATCATGTTCTAATTTCTAAAAACAGACTGTTAATACATCTACATCTAATGTATATAAATGAACAGGCTGACAGAGTGCATTTAGTGAAAGCAAAACTGAGTACAAGTACAAAAAGGAAGATCTTTTTTTTTTAATAAAATTTTATTATATAGGCATGATTCAATACAGATGCGTTCACCTGCAGAACCTTGAATAAATTTACATACAAGTAGTCGATAACTATGCATTACATGTAAAATTTTATCTTATTTTTTTTAGTGTTAACTTTACACTTTATCAGTGCAAAGTAAAAAGTTATATTTCACTTTCCTCCTTTACTCAGCAATAACATTTCGTAAAATACAAAGATTAAAAAATAACCCTTTGTAATGCATTCTTTGTTATATTAACCTGTAAATATGAAGACCATCTGTCTCATGTAACCTGGATTTCGTTTTACAATGGATATTCATTTATGATAGGGTTGAATGTTTTTAACATATGAAGGGTGTAGCAAAATTACCGAACTGATAAAATCTAGGCAAAAGTCAAAAGGAAAAGTCAAAAGGAAATCCCTATATCAAATGACAATATCAGGATAAAACCGAAAAGTTGGAAACCACTGCAATAGTCCTAACTTGGTACAAGCATGTCCGATAAATCAGGTTTATAATCTCAATACCTAAATTCAATACCTCATTACAGTGAGTTTACTGTGATCTTCAACTTTTTTTAACTGGAACAGTCCAAAGTAAGTGCCAGTTTTGTTAAATGTATTCATTTACTGAATTAGTAACAATGGAGCTTAAACTCTGTTGTCAGATATACTGGTGAGTGAACTGACTTGGTAGAGGTTACAGACCACCAATTCAACCAATGAGCATTTGGAACGTACGCAAAAATAGTCCTACGCAGAAATTACCCCTGTTCCTCATAGTGCTGTGAAAAAAGTTCTCATCTCATTTAAAAAATTTAAACAGTTTCTGAAAGGAAAAACATTTCTGTACATTTTATAGGTGCATTTTGCTTCTTGTGATGTGAAACCTAATCTCCATAATGATTTCTAAATATACCCCTATCTTGTGAAAACACTGGGATTTCCCATGCTATTTATAGACACTTCACTTCCGGTGACCAGTACTGCACTGCAAGTCTGCTAACCCCACATGCCATTCTGAGGATTGTAAGCTGACATATGTAGAATAATGCTGATATATAGTACTCTGCAGGTTAAAGTTAAGGTAAAGTCCAGAGAAGCCATTGAATATTGTGAAATTAGCATAGAAGCCTATGGGAAGTGGAATTAGTGGTTTTTAGCCTAGAACCCAGGCCAAGAAATGATGGTTTAGATGTTGTAGTTGACACCGTTGAATTCTACCATGTATAAGGGATTTATTTGTAATAAGTTACAGTTATATAAATGTTTGAGGATGAATATATCAGTAATTTGATAGTAATGAGATACTGAGTATGCAGGACAGTTTCAACAGGATGTCTTTATACGAATTATATAATATTTACATCAAAAGTAAGTCTGATTGCAATGCCAATTAGATAATAGATTATTGGGCACTGACTCAACTACAAAATATGACAATTGTACATTTTGATCTTTGTTGTTTACTGAAATTAAATCAATTTTTTTTTATATCCGACAATATTTTACTTGTTATAAGTTTCCGTCCGATGCAACAACTTTTTTGAAGAAAAAAACCAAACAAAACAAAAGCAAAATAAAACTAGAATTGCCATTGCGAGCAACCATTTAAGTTCCCAATTTTAATATTGTATTGTTATACCTATACAACCCCTATTTGTAGCAGATAAGGCAATGTCCTAGACTGTGACTTACGGCAGCCATTTTGAAAATGGCGACTTTTCGTCAGAATTTTAGGTTGGATTCCGAGGTCTACATGATACGCACTATATTACTTAGTTTCATCAAGTTTGTTCAATGAATAAAAAACTTGTGACCGTGTGAAAAAAGTGGATTTCGGAATCCAAGAAATTTTTAGTTTTTCGTTGCCATAGGAACAGACAACATATCGATTCACTTTTTTTGCTGAATTTCATTAGGATTATTTAACTGTACCACCATACCAAATTTCAAGTTTCTAGCCACCTAGGTTTCCGAGATATTGCAATGTCCTAGATTATGAACTTTGGTACCCATTTGGAAAATGGCGGCATATTGGCAAAATTTTTTTTACGAATTCCGAGATACTAATGAGACGCAGCATACAACAAAATGTCATTAAAATTTCCTACTAAATAAAAAAGTTATAGGTGTGAAAAAAGTGGATTTTGGTATCCATGAAATTTTCACTGGCAAATATCGATTCACTTTTTCCCTGAATATTATAAGGCACATTGAGTTCTACCACCATATCAAATTTCAAGTTTCTAGCCATCTAGGTTTCCGAGATATTGCAATGTCCTAGATTATGAACTTTTTAAGTTTCCATGGTAACGGTAGCCATTTTTTCGCCAAAAGTTCTGGTGCACCCCTTCTCAATACCATCTACCTCCATACCAAGTTTCAATTCATTCCCTTTAGTGATGCTCTCTAAAAACTCTGGACAAAAATCATTTGAAGAAAAAAAAATAAGAAGAAGGAGAAGAAGAAACAGTACAATAACAAATGTCGCCCCGATATTCGTCTGGGGCGACATAATAAAGATAAATGAAAAAAGCCATTCCTAATTTATGTAAAAAACATTATTACTAAATTGAACCAGGAAAATAATTAGTGGATCCATTGTTGTTAACTGAGTTTAAATATATCAAATTTCTTTGTGACCTCCGACATATAACAAAATATTTTATATAAGTAAGAAGTTTAATTACAATGTAACAAATAAATATTTTGAGGGGAAAAAACTGGAATAAAGATAAAAAAAAAGCCATTCCTAGATAATAATAATAATAATAAAAAGAATACTAATTTGTATCAGGAAAATGGTTAGTGGATGCACACAACAGAAAATGCTTCTAAAATGCATGATTTTTCCTTTATATATATGAAAAACATGTTTCATTTCATAATTTTTTGTCACCAACAGAAGGGTATGTGGGACTTTATAGGTGTGATGGTTTGTTTACAGTGTAATGGAATACACCTGTTGCTATAGTTAGTTCCTGTAGAAGGTTTCTTTTTTTCAAAGATACTTTATGGTTGGTTACAGATTGTTTATCATAATGATAATATACATGGTGTGTATGTTAAAGAGACAACACCCCCACCGGAATGAAAATGTCAACCCAAGGCCACACATTGGTGGAAATTCTCATACCACAGGGCAGACTGCAGCTGCCTCCAAAACATCATTATAAACAGGTACAGCGAAAGAGTCTATGCATAAACAAATTCCTTGAGCACCTTGATAGGAATGAGTCTTACGTTTTAAGCTTCTGCCTAATATCAAATTTCTGTTTATTAGAACTAGAAATACAAAAAGTGAAAACAGCTCAAAGCAACTATTGAAGAAAAAATACTTCGAGTGTGGTATACACATACATATTCATTGCTTTTTTCTTTCACATTACTCAATTAATATAAACACAAAAGATTAACTTGATAATTTAGACTACTTCACTTTCAATGAAAATTCATTCTGACACAAATTGCATTTGTAATGTAATAAAATGCTTTGCAGGGTGTAGCTTAATTGGTACGACTGTAGAAGTCGAACATTGAGCAGATGGTACTGCTATTGACACTGCATTCAATCTTGATACAGTTTTGAAATTTGATTGCTATTAGATATCTGACAAAGGATTAGAAATGATCCAAATTGAAGTGGTCCCTTTTAAGTCCCTAATTTGTAAATGGGTCAAGTGGCAATCTCCGAAATTAATCCCAACCTTAACATCAAGAAAAAACTGCCCCTACAGTCATAACTCGTAACGCCATAAATCAATCACAATCTTTTACAATTTCAAAGAGAGCCTTTCATTGTCATTGAAGTATTTGTCTGGACCTCATGGAAATTAGGGCAACAACAAAGATACCGAACACTAATCCGATTCATTATCAAGTCGTCCAAAACAAATATAACAACACCAAAACAACTGGTACCGCAATGGTTCTGACTTGGTACAGGCATTTCAAACGAAATGATGAGTTAATTCTAGGTTTTATAGCGTGATAAACCTCCCTATTTGCGGCATGAAAATAACAGTGGTGATTAAATGACATTTACATGGTATTGCAAATAATAGCGGACGTGGTGACCGCAACAAATACACCAGTATAAATCAAAAACAAAAAAAAAACCTTTAGAGTTCAACATAAGGTCTTCAACAAGTGAAAACCCACCTTTAACCTAGCTCTGAAATGCCCGACAAGACTTAAAATACCACGATAAATGAACGACGGCAATCACTCATAATCAAACTAAAAAGTTATATAAGACGCACCAACATCTCCTGACTGCATGTGGACTGTGCTTGAAAACTACAGTAGAGTTAAAATAGTTTAATTAATACTTTACCAAATTTCATGGAATACTTCAAAATACAACACAAAGACAGAAATAGATATCCACTTATATAGAATGCTCGCCGCTACTGAAAACTAGCTCAGAACTATCCAAATTACCAGCATTAGAAATGATCGGTCTCTACAATTCCTGTGGACGAGGTTTGGTGTAGCAACACCAAGCGCTATACAGGCAAAAATTGATGTAGTGTAATACCGAAAAAAGTTTATACGTAGAGATCCAACCCGGGGTCGAATATTTTGCTGCCACAATTTGTTAAAATCAATTCAGGAAGTGGGAAGACAAATGAATAGTAAAGTCTGTTAAATATGAATTTGTTGTTTCAATTAAGATTACAACACAGAATTAGAACAGCAATGCTCATTAAATTAATACCCTAAATCCTCTATTTGATATGCACCAATGTGCAGGTCCGGGTGTCAAAAGAATAAGCCTGCAGCAGCGCTAAGCTTGTCGTAAAAGGCGACTAAATAGTACTCAGAAACCTAGCCGGGGGCTAAACGCTCTGCCCACAGAGCAACTGGGATGTGTGCCCTCGGTGGTGGAATGGGGTACCCCTGGCGTGTTACATGCTGGGGTTGTCAGGCCATAATACGGAAAACCTGACCGCAAACCATAGTGGTGCACCGTGTTGGGAAAGATGCCACGTTCCTCACACGTTAAAGAACCCTGCTGTGGTATTCGATAGGAGTAGGAACCTTTGCGCTCCGCCACAGGAGGCTAAATTGCTCGACCCTCCCCATCTCCCTATTTTCTAGTGGCAATCAAATTTTGTCGACCCTATTATCCTTGTGTCCCATCCCTTGTTTCATTTCATCATCATATCCATTTTATCATCCATTTCATTGGCGTCCATTGGCGTTCGACCCCAAACAATCAACTATTTGATATGCACCTTCAGACCTGCAAATTCATATGGATCAAAACATAAAATGGCGCATAATGGTGAGATATTAACACCATATGCAGATGAAGGTATATTTCCTGCACGGATAAGGAAAAAAATATGATTTTAAAACTAAGTCGTCTAATTTATCATAAATCTTAGTACTGAGATGACCACTGTTGTCGAATTCGAGATGTAGGTCCAAAGAAGATGCAGAACAAGTTGTTTCTGTAGTCTTTTAGTATTCTTTCTCGAGCTCTTGGGGGAAAAACTGAAGGTAACCATTTACCAAAAGAAGGGAGGTTAATGGACAATGTCATTTATATATCTGTATATGAAATAAAGGATTCATCAACTTTTATATTTTTATTCGTAAGAAATTCAGTCTCGTATGAATACATGTCGGCGAGGAGAGGAGCACAATTAGTGTCCATTGGAATGTCAACTTGTTGCTGAAAAATAACTCCTCAAAATGTAACAAAAATTTTTACTACTAGAGTAGATAGTATTGCATAGTGAGACATGAAGGACTTATGGTAGTGAGGATTTCATCTTTGTAAATAGTACATTTGTAGGGGGCATTACCGCGGGTGTTACTACCTAAGCCCAATTCCTTGATTAAGCAATTGAGGTAATGGTTCCTTACGAACAAATACAATGTTGTTTGAAGCTTTGTCCGCAGGGGTGACAACATATTTATCATGCTGTAAGGAAAAGCATTCAAGTGCCTTATGATAGTTGAAAACGGACTTGGGTCATTTATTGACACTACTTGAGATTGTCAATACAATTCAATACTGCTGAAAATTATCTCATGTGAAAATAAATTTTAGATTATCAGAATGTTTTCTCAAAATTAGGTTTATAGTTTTGAAATCCTTAGTAATTTGTTCAAATTTATGAAAATTGATACTTATTAGATAATGTTTTCATGGTTTTGAAAGTGGTGACCACTGAATATCGTAAAGAAACACTATATAAACAATACTTACCATTTTTAAAATAAAGTCTTTTTAATTCGAAATATTGCGAAAAACTTCAAATTGTCTATCTCTCTATTTGGATTATCCATCGTTGCATGCATTAGACTATTATTTATTATCCTTATATTAGGATGCCTAACCTTTTGCCGATTTGTATAAAAATGCATTCTCATCTCCGAATTGATGTACATGTACTAGACTGAGTAAAATGATTAAGGATGGTCGTTGCTCTTTTTAAGAATAAGTAAAATTTCAAAGGGTTTTGAAATCTTTTGATATAGACAAAATAGATAGGTTAATGCACTCATTTTTGAGATTTAAGCATTTAAATGTTTGGCATGATAAGGGACTCTCTAAATTTTCCATAGGTTTTATCCGAGTAAGTTTTATCAACTGAAAACACTAAAGAAATAACAGTGGTCATAAATCACCACCATTTTAAGAACATTTCGTCATGCAGAATAAAAGAATAGGACCATTTCTTCAATACTTTTAGTCTCACTCGTCTTTTATTGATAATGGCTTATCAACATTGTAGTGGCTACTTTTAATTTGTGATCACTTTGTAATTCTTGATGTTTGTTGCACATACCACTAGTACTTAATAATGAAATTGATGAGAGTTTCTTGTTAAACTGTTAAAGAGGACAAAAAGGAAATAAAACAAAATAATAACATGAGTGACAGATACTGTAGGGAAAAAAATATTGTACCCACCCTACTACCCAAAATTTTCAGAAAAGATGGATGAGAATCTAGGAGTTTTTTTACCTATGATCTGCTGTTAATAAATATGAATGCAGAAAAAATGCATATGGTGAAAACAATTCATCCCTATAGAAATAAACAACTTATTTTTTCATAACATTTTATTATTTAGAGTCATGACTGAATGCCTATGCATTCTTAGATTTCTTTCATGTCTATTCTTAAAGTAAGTCACATCAGCCTTGAATAAATTTACATACACATAGTCGACAACTATTCATTATAATTATTTCAACCCATATAGACTTTAAAACAAGAATCAGGACATCCATTGGTATGTCTGGAGGTATATACAGAATACCTAATAAGGACAAATGTCAGACTATGAAGACATGTCTCCTCATTTATAAATATTACCAATACTATATGTACATGTATTAAATCAAAAGTAATGTTGCATTTAAAATCAATCTTTTTATATGATATTCATCATAGATAGCAGTAATGCCACTCATTATCATCTAATTAAGTGTTGGGAATTCATCAGGTAACAAGGCATAGATTCTACAGTTTGGACATGTACTGTTCTCCCTCAACCACTTTCTGATGCACTGAAATATAATAATAATTCATTTACAACTTTATTAAGGTCATCTTATGTCTGGAAACAAATATGGTATTTTCTTACATCATTAAAATAAATTTCCAAATGAAACAAGATTGCTATGTGTATCCCTATGTTCCCTGTCACAAAAACAAAACTTGAAAAATCAAAATCATGATGTAATATGATCAACTACATATTTGACTAACAATCATGTAAAATTTGAACTATATGGTGAAATGTATAATTATTCATTCCAATCTGTCTGCTGTTAGGTAATAATTCACGTTGAAAATCCAACAGTTTCTATTGTATTTAAGTGTCATTTACAGATTTTTAATTCTAGAGTGCATTCTATATAATTTTTATCTCCTAAGAACAAAGGTTAAATAAAAAGGCAATGTTATTTTCTGTTTTCAATAACACTTTAAACAAAAAATAAAAATAAAAATATGTAGACTTTCCAATCATGAATCATATTGAGCATGATGGAGTGCTACTTAATATACACTTGATGTTCACTCTATAAACAGTCTGAAAACAGTCTCATAAAACATTTGTTACTTGTCACAAGTGATCTAAATTAACTAAATAGCAGTTAAAAATTCTGAATGTCAGTTTTCATTATTACTATGACAACAATTTCCAATATTTCCTAAATTTACAATACCTCGTCATGAAATCGGTGATGACATTCCAACTTAACTGTTGTGTCAGGGGTCATTTCCTCATGACAAATAACACATGGGTCCTGTTCTTCCTCAAATAATTCTTCTCCCCTGCAGGCTGATGGTGCAGAAGGTTCAGAGAACCCCCAAGTGGAATTTAATCCTGGTGGTGGGGCTACTGACTTAGCAGGCCCAGAGCCAGGAAATAATGGTTTAGATGTAGGCGTTGACACTGTTGAGGTCTATAACATATAATTTATACACTTATAGTATAAATTGCAGTAATTTATTTCCATTACATTACACAATCAAATGGACAATTCTATCATAATGACAAAATGTAGGGCAAAAAGTAGGGCAGTTTTAACTGAATGTCTACATCCTCAAATTTATTTGGTACATTAAATGCAATGCTAACTTACATGATGTTTTGCTGGGCACTGATTTTTCAACAAAACTTGATAATTGTATATATTTTTAATCCTTGTAATTAATTGATATATCACTTATCACATGGGATAAAAAAAAATAGCCATTCTTTTATTATGAAAAACACTATTAAAAAATACTAAAATGGAGAAACCAATAAGTGCTCTGATAAACAAATGGAAGATGTACAGGATAAATGATGTTAAGAACAAGAGGCTCTAAGAAGCCTGATTCGCTCACTTGGACAAATTTTTGCCTTTCAAGGACAATAACTCTATTAAGGAGTTGTCCGACAATTTTGACTCCATTTGATTCATTGGAGACTTGTGTTAGCCTTATAGTAAGGATCATTTCAGCAATTGAAAGATACATGTATTGGCTAAACCTAACAGATTTGGAGATACATGTAAAAATCTGCTGTCTGACCCCAATGTTCTATTTTTAGTAGCGGTCCAAAAAGGGCAATAACTCCAACATAGGTCAACAGATTTTCACCAAAATCAGACCACAGATAGATTTCATCATGCTGAATACTTTTACCCCATCCTAATTTGGTTAAACCTAACCGTTTTGGAGATATATGCAAAAATCTGCTGTCTAACCCCAATGTTCTATTTTCAGTAACAGTGGCCATGTTTTTAACAGATCAAAAATTCAAATTGTCATTCTGTTAAGGATACCCTATAAAACAAAAATACCAACTTTCATTGAATTTTGTATATTAGTTTCTGAGGATAAGATTTTTTTTAAGTAATAACATCAAAAACGGCAATATAACGTCCAAAAAGGGCAATAACTCCAACATGCTTCAACAGATTTTCACCAAAATTAGACCACAGATAGATCTCATCATGGTGAATACTTTTACTCCCATGTCTGAATTTGGTTAAACCTAACCATTTTGGAGATATATGCAAAAATCTGCTGTCTGACCCCAATGTTCTATTTTTAGTAACGGTGGCCATGTTTTTAACAGATCAAAAATCCAAACAGTCATTTTGTGCAGGTTACTCTAAGAAACAACCATCTTAAATTTCATCAAAATCCATTCCCTAGTTTCAGAAAAGATGTTTGAAGAAACTGTTAACGACGACTACGGCCAGGTGAGCTATAATTATGTATGTACAAAATAAAATAATATTTCAGATTTTTGCCCCTAATGAATGACCTTCAGGCTGAAAATTTGGGCCTCACTTTCTGTATTCTGTTTTATTTGTTTTTAGTTCCTTTATACCTTTTAAATGTGGCTATTGATCACTCAAATATTATTTATAATATAGTATTACCTGTGTTTTTCCTTGTTTTTGCTCATGAGTCTGAATCATAGCAGTGACTTGATGGGTTATCTCCTCAATAGTAAGTCCTGACAATGATCCACCACGAGACTGTCGTAGCTGTTGTATTAACTGAGTAAATATGGCTCTAAAAGATTCAAAGTATTAGTTTAGAAAGACTTAGTACTTATCTGTCTTAAAAGGTAAATGAAGCATAAACTTTCTGAATACTTTATTGTTGAAGTCTTGTACTATTACTTTATCTAATCAAAAACTGAGGTCTTCACAGTCACTAATCACCAAATATTCTATTCCACTGATTAAGGCTTGCTTTCAACATACAGGCAAATTCAATTCTCTACTAAACTTAACTCCAAATCAATCAGTGATTTCTTCATATTATTATAAACCCTGGCCTAGATATATTTCTGGACTTAAGAGCTCAGAAAATCACAAAAACTTTTTTCCTTTAAAGATTTCAGGTTGGTTTAAGGAAGACTATGCAAGATTGATGACAATTTATAACATACATTCATTTTCTTTTCCATTTCAAATCATTCATACATAATTATGTTCAAACCGATCACTTCATCTTTTAATGTAAACTTCCCGCTCTCATACAAGTAAAAAAAAAAACACACGTAAAACATATGTGTATGGTATTTAATAGGTACATTTGATATTAAGCTTGAATTGATAGTTCTGCTGCACCAATCAGCAACATAAGGTGGTGTAGTGATATATAATTATGCAAATCATATACGATTGTACAGTACTAAAATTATGAGTGCAAGAAGTCGCTTACAATATTAGAAACTTAAAAATACATGTACCACAGAATTTTGTCAATCAAAGAATGGTATGTGGAACTTGACATATCAATGTAATGGAATGTACCTGTTGTACTGAGGAAACGCTATTGCTAGTCTCTGTAGAAGTTTCTCAAAACTATTTTTAGGTTGTCCGTTAATTACTGATTGTTTATTAGCCAGCCTGGGAATCTGTTGTCTCATAGTGGGAGCCTGTATCCCTGGAGGTGGGACTAAAGGTCTAGGCTGAGCAGGTATAGAGGCTGATGGCTGTGGTGTAGGACCTTTCACAGATATTGGACTAAGGCCTGATGAGTTAGTTAGAACTTTAGGTGGTGATGGCTCTACTGCTGAAAATTTGGATAGCTGAAAATATGGCAAATCCTTTAAAATCAAAAAGTTAAGTTAAATTTAATATAACATGGTAATGTGCCAAACACACGCACAAGAAAAGCACATTTTAAAAGAAGTGTTCATTGATTTTCAAAAATCAAGATTTTCATTATTTTTTGGATAGAAGACTGAAATTTGTTCCTTCTTGTACTGAATGAAGGTATATTGTCATCTAGTCAGTTATTTGAAGTTTTTACTGCTAATGATCAAGTGATTTTGATAATCTTTTAAAAAGTCCCTATCTATGTTTTGAAAAAGAAAATATAGCCAAACCTGAAGTGGTTTAAAGAGTTTTGCATGGATTGGAAGATAATTTTTCTAAGGGCAAAGACCAATACTGTGCTGTCAAATAAGCTTAACATTAACAATTAGGTTTCAAAAGTTATCCAGCTAAAATGTGAAAAGATACCTTGACATCCTCTGGCAGTGACCCCGCAAGTTGTTTTAAATCAGCAGAGGAAGTGGGTGGAAAATTTGGTGGCGGCGGTGGGACAAAAACTGCAGGTAAATCTGCTAAACATCGACCACTCTGTATCTCTGATACCTGCTCATCAAAATCCTTCTGGAAGCACATACCAAATCAATAAACTATATAATTTGAGTAATTTACAAGATTAAGATGACAGAAAAAAAAACTTCTTGGATGCCTTAGATGTGAATAATAAGGAATTTGGTTTGCAATTTCACTTGTATGAGTTGTAGGTATTTAACAATTTTGGCTGTTGTCCAATATCAACTTCCTATTTGTGAAACATCGGAGTTTTCATAGTGAAATATTGGCTCCCTCTGATGATAAAGAATTAAAAATTGGTGTAAGCTCCCTTTCAAAAAAATAACATGAACATGGAGAATATTTAAAAAAAAAAAAAAAATTCTACCACAGAGTGAAAAACAGCTCTAGGCAACCACAAAAAGAACCATGCTGAATATACACTAAAGATTTTGGATTCACAGGAAGTTCAATTTTAATGATGTACTTTCTGTGAAAATCCATTCTTGCTCAAAAAAGCATTGATCAAATTAAATTCAGTGAAATAATTAAAAAAAAAATACAAAAAATCAATTACTTGTATTTAAAAATCTGACAAGTTGTCTTTTCCTTTTTTATACTAACCTTTAATTTAGGAATAGTTTCACCACACTTTGATACAATATTCTCATAAAAACTTAAAGCTTGGATCATCTGTGAAGGGATTTCCTTCCCTTGATTCAGGTGTCTGAAATAAAAATCAAGGTTACAATAGCCTGAAAACTTTCACAAAATTTTCAAATAAATTGCCAATATCAAAATCAAGATTATAAATTGAACCAAAAAAAAAAAAAAAATGAAAAAGAAAAAGAAAAAAAAGGGAAAAAAAGAACCATTGCCATAAGGATCAAACATTCTCTTTTTTCACTAAAGAGACAATGACATTTCTATTTTTAGGCTAGTGAGATTTCCTTATTTTACCCACTGATGAGATAAAACAAGGGACATTTGTGACATCACAATAAAACTTTTAATGAGAAAATGCGAATTCAAAGGAATTTTGGCATGCAGTACCTTCTGAATTGACAGACTAATAACAAAAGCAATTTCAATAGGGAGAAAAAGAATCAAACACCACCAAAAAAAATACAAGTCAAGGAAATCTCAAGGGCAGAGAACTCAAATCTTACTCTTGGGTGTCTGAGATTTCTCTGTCTTGCACAATCAGTGGTCATAGGCTCTTAATTTTCTGTGTGCCCAATGAAACGTTATCTTGGCTGAATTCATCAGATAAATTGGTAACAGATGTTGTAAAGTTAAAGTCTACTTACTTTTTCTGTAAACCTTTTAAGTGATGAACATGGTAACTAGTTTCTTTCAGAGATCTTTCAAGCATAGCCACTGCAGACTGTTTCTTTTGGTTTGTAATCTCAATCTAAAAGACTTTATATTTTTATTACTTTCATACATCTTATGTTTCTTCAATGAAATATCAAATTAAAATTAATAGCCACAAATAACAAAATAAATTTATATGTGTTAGAGGCATGGAATTATTTATGAATGGTAATAAATTATATAAACAGTAAATATTTTCTGATTAAACATTATATCTAAGGTTGATATTCACCTCGGCCCTTGAGGCTCTTTCCTTTTCTTTTTCATATAAACTTTTAAATTCTTCAGCTTGTCTCCTGTTTTCCTCTTCTGATACTTTTAATCCTTGGCTGTTAACAAAGAAGCGACATATATATATTACTAACTGACAACATCCTTATCTATTTTTACCATTCAAATTAAGGATCACTTGTCTAAGATGTAAACTGGCATACAAAGATAGATTTCACACAAGTTTTTCTTGCAAAATTTCATGAAGTGAATCTTTCCTGTTACAGCTAGTTGAAATAGACCAGTTCCAATTTCAATACAAATTTAGTCAGGCTAGTGAGTAATCTAAACAGCTCTTCAGGTAGAAATCTACCATACATTATACATGTACCAATGTGTCCTACTTAACTACCACTGAACACCTGTGTGATCCTTTAGACACTGTCTTTTAATTTTGAATAGCTTTGAATTATGATAGTGTATGGCAAATTTAAAGGGTAAGGTCATCATAACTGACAGCATTTACAAAAATTAAAAAGAGTGTCTATACTCGAAGTCACATACAGCAAATTTTAAAATTAAAGCTCTACTTTTTAAACCGTCGGGACTTACTGCTAGAGTTGTCTCTCTTTTATTTAATCTGAAGATAGTTCGCATATATGCATGACGTGTTAGTACCAACAAGTCGCTTATTGGCTCAACTCGTGCGTAAAAAATCCTTACGGGAAAATCCCATACTTATATGCGCCATGTTGGTTTCTACGAGACGATTTGTTTACAAACGAAGTTTGTAAGTTCCCGTCGAACTCCGGTGACAATCGTCTGCTTGATCAACTTCTCAGTATTGTACGTTGTTCGCGTAAAATAAATCCGAGATATCCGAACTTATGCCAAAATGCATTCTGGGTTCTTCGGTTTTTGGACAAACCAATTAAACGTAAACAACATCTCCTAGCAACCCGATCACTGTAAACATGGCTGACTTTTAACAATGTAAATATTGGGACAGAGAATTAAAATCTCACCGGAATTTAACGATTCAATGTTTAGGGAGAAGCCGTTTGGCTAAACGAATGAGCAAGTTATTTAATACAATTTAAACGATGGTAGGAGTCAATAAAGTCGTAGAAAATATTTTCATTCAAATTTTAACTGTATCTTATTTATGTGACGCCGAGTATAAAGGATCACACAGCTGTTCAGTGGTATTTAAGTTGCTACTATAAAACAACTCTGGTTTGGAATTATTTATTTCAATATTTATTGAAGTTATCAAAACAAACAGGTATAATCATTGTAATTAAGGAATTTTAGCGATGCAGCTGTCAGAAATCAGTCTGACTTAAAAGTGGGTCAAGACTAGGTTCCAGAAATTTTGGGCTAAAGAAGGGGGGGGGGGGTCAGACTTATAGGCTGATCGACTTATACTCGAGCATATACGGTAAAACAAGGCATTCCAATCATACTAATCATAAAACAACAAGATTGATGCACAATGTTTCTTTAAAATAATCATGATAATAGCCATGTAATTAACATGGCTTAATTCCTCATTCTTCAATTCATTATATTAAAAAGAACTAATTAAAATTCTTCATACTAAACCTGTCGTTTTTTGTGAATGTTATGTGTAATAAAAGTCTTCATCAAACCAAATATACTACCGACCTTTCCAGAACTTTTTGTTGTAAGAGTTCTTTTTTTTCTTCTTCAAGCTTGGCTACCTTTATCTTTAAACTGGAACATAAAACATTTACTGCATAAATGTTAATGGCATGTTTTGTTTATTTGCATATGATGTTTCTGTACTAAATCATTTGCCAGTCATCCCATTTTGAACTTGTACTTATTTGAAAGTCGTTGGACAGCCATTTTAGTTAAGTGCATTAAGTTAGTAAGTCTGCAAACACAAGTTTTTTTTTCAGTGTTCATGTGTGCCAATTAAAGGTTTAGAATGGAGTTAAAATAAAATTTTGACTGTGTTTGATTCATGATAACCATTTCAATGAAATAAGTGACAGTTCAATAAACGAGCTTCAAAATGTGCAGCTTGATACCACCAAAACATGTTGAAAACATAGAAATATCTGAAATCTGATAGGAAAATGCAAGCAAGGATTTTCATGAGGAATCTGATCAGAAAAAAAATTGAAAACCAAACAAAAAGCTAAAAAGTTGATTTTTTGGGGGGTGTTTTTGGTCCTTACTTATATGAAAACTGAAAGAGATGTCTGTTGTTGGCCTTTTCAAAAGTACCTCACCCTGTTCTATTGGAAAAATATGCATCAATTCTTTTAATTGGGA
Organism: Perna viridis; assembly: GCA_037379345.1. Taxonomy (NCBI): domain Eukaryota; kingdom Metazoa; phylum Mollusca; class Bivalvia; order Mytilida; family Mytilidae; genus Perna; species Perna viridis. Next base: position 11,706,255 of record CM074515.1, on the reverse strand, counting down.
AATTTGGAATAATCTCACAAAAGCTTGAATATGCAGTTAAAAGGATCAGTTTTTCAGAAGATGTCAAAAAAAGGATAAGTCATAAACAGTTCATCAATGTAATTTTAACAGAAACACCATATTCTGCCCTTTGACTTGTGATTTGGTAATATAAATGCAGTTTATCTTATTTGGGATTATTGTTGAGACATTTTTGACAAATTGGAAACTATTGTTAGGATAAACAGCCTTATTTCAAATGTAAATTAAGGTACTACTGCCAAGTACTTAGAAAGTTGATATAAAATGGTTATAAAGAAAGACACAGATTTATAACAGAAGAGTGATCTACTGATGTATGAAAACAAACTTACTCTTTTTCTGATTCTGAAATCTGTGAAAATTGTTGATTAATGTGAGTCCATTCCAGAAACAACATATCTTGTTTTTCTTGCATCGATTGACGTTCTTTTCCATACGCTTCATTTTTTAAGCTTACTTCTTGTTCAAAATTCTATAATTGTGAAATAACATCAATTATACATATTCATGTATTTTTTTGTACAGTAAATTTAGAAATTATAAAAACAAAATAATCCCCACTTTGGAGAATATAACGAGTAATACTGAGTGTAAGCAAAGCACACAAAGAGAAAACCCGTAATTCAAATGGAGTTAAATGTAAAACATATTAAGTTGAATTTTCTCCTTTTGCAGTCCTTCAACAGAAATTAAATTTATTCAAGTCTTTCGTGCAGCATATGATGCCCACCTTAACTAGAAAATTTTGTCAAAATTCCTTGAGCAATACGAGTTGCAATTACAATATTTTACATGTAAAAACCCTAAAGTCTGATGATCTCCCTTTGGAGTCCTCTGACAGTAACAATAAAAAATTGAAGAAAGCTCATGAATTAAATCAAATATGAAGCCATCTGAGATTTGGTACTTCTTACTAGAAACTTTGTCCACCTACATGTACCTACCAATACCTTAAAAACCTAGTGTGGAAGGAAAAACTCCTTGTATTTTTAGAGAGAATATTAGCATTACACATTGCATTTGAAACACAACACTGAGAAAACAGTGTACTTCATATAAATGCAACACTTGTTTTAATTTAACGACATGAAGAATTGTACAGTCAAATGATAGATGTAACATATGATGGCATTTATAGAACAGACTATACATTGATAATCAGCAAACTTCTAGTTATATTAATAATAGAAAAGAAGAAAATCTAAGTTGCATGTTCTGCACTAAGTATATATACAATGTAACAGACATCTTTACATTTCTGTGTTGTTACTACAGTGCCATATGAAATTGAAGGTTGTCATACCAAAATCCGAGAAGAAAAAAAAAAAGATTAAAAAAAAAATAAAGTTACATAAGGTCACCTGGTTAACCATTTGCTTATTTGAAAAACTTGAGGAATGAGACAGGCTAAGTTATAATTAACTGACTGTCAAAAGCAGGAAATGCTTTTAATAGCATTTTTATGACCTGAACCAGAATTTTGCTAAAGGCAACACTTTTGGAATTATTTTAATTTTTTTTTTTTATTTCTTCTGAACACTATGTTTGGTTTTTAGTATAAGCGGCCAAATCTATTCACAGGTTTAAAATCACAAATCATTTGGAGCACACAATACACTAAAGAACCAATATGCTTACATCATAAATGATTTTCAAAGTTGTACATGTGAAAAAAAAAAATATTAAAAATTGTTTCAGGAGCCATAATTCCTATATCAGTAGACAAATCATTTTGAAAATTTCTGCACTGGTAGGTCTCATGATGCTGAATAAAATTACCACACTAAAGGCGACAGTTTTAGAGTTACAAAAATGTATTTGCAAACACTACCTTCTGACCCCTATCTTCTATTTTTAGTATTTTCTGTTTTCTTGTTTGTTTGTTTGTTTGTTTGTTGGGGTTTAACGTCCGAGCAGCAATATTTCAGCTATATTCAGACAATGAACATGAAATGGATGATAAAATGAACATGAAATGAAAAAAAAAGGATGGGTCACAAGGATAATAGGGTCGACAAATTTTGATTGCCACTGGAAAAAGGGGGATGGGTAAGGTCGGGCAATTTAGCCTCCTGTGGCGGAGCGCAAAGGTTCCTACTCCTATCAAATACCACAGCAGGGTTCTTTAACGTGCGAGGAACTTGGCATCTTTCCCAACACGGTGCACCACTATGGTTTGCGGTCAGGTTTTCCATATTATAGCCTGACAACCCCAGCATGTAACATGCCAGGGGTACCCCATTCCACCACCTGGGGCACACATCCCAGTTGCTCTGTGGGCAGAGCGCCTAGCCCCCGGCTAGGTTTCTGAGCACTATTTAGTCGCCTTATACGACAAGCTTAACGCTGCTGCAGGCCTATTCTTTTAACACCCGGACCTGCACGGGGCTTTTCTGTTTTCAAAAGTTGGCAAGCCTGATTCAACACTGATTGTGTAAAACATCTTATGTGTATTGCATACTTTTTGAGCTCAAACATTGAAATATTCAAATTACAAGTTTATTCACAGTCTCAGTAAAATTGATATTCCCATAGACTTCTATTTCTAAAAACATGTGAAAAATTAATTTCCTGCGAAAAAAGTAGGGTGAGTCCATGAAGATCAGACAGAAAAGTAGTCTTGAACTATGAATAGTCATTTTCTCTAATTTCACTTTCATTTTGCTCTCATCAAACCAACCATTTCAGTGGTACATTTTTATGTTATAATGCTAAATTTTCTGAACAAAAAGTTTGTCAACTTACAGTGTGATGTTTGCTCTATTTTATAAGTCATTGTTCATATCTTATGACAAAATATTAGTTTGTAAAAAGGCAAAAAGAAAATGCATTATATGTTCATACCCTTAATGTTTTGATGCACACCTGCTCAGAGAAAAGCAATGCAATACTGGTACCTCACCAGAGTATAGGCAGCTGTATCTATTCACAGATTAAAAATCACAACAGTCATTTAGAGCACAATACACTAAACTATTATGCTTATTTTCATTCAATGATCTTAAATGGTTTTAGAGAAGATTTTCAAAGTTGTACATGTGAAAAAAAAAACAACAAAAAAACTGTTTCAGGGGTTGTAACTCCTACATTGGTCAATGAATGGTTTTGAAAATTTCGGCATAGGTCCTTCTCATGATGCATAGGTCCATGTCATAATGCTGAACATTATTACCCGTGCCAGAAATTTGCTAAAGGCAACGGTTTTTGAGTTATCTGCAAAAAACTGCCGTCTGACCCCTATGTTCTATTTTTAGTTACGGCGGCAATGTTTTTCCATGAATCAACAATCCCAATGGTCATTTTGTGTGGGATACCCTAAGGAACATAAATGCTAACTATCATTGAATTCTGTGCAATGGATTTTGAGAAGATTTTCAAAGTTGCACATGCGAAAAATGCAAAAAAAAACTGTTTCAGGAGACTTAACTTTTACATCAGTTGACCAATTGTTTTCAAAATTTTGGCATAGGTACATCTCATGATGCTGAACAATTTTAGCCGTGCCAGAAATTTGCTAAAGGCAACGGTTTTTGAGTTATTTGTAGAAAACTGCAATCTTACCTATATGTTCTATTTTTAGTAACAGTGGCCATGTTTTTTTCATGGATCAAAAATCCAAAAAGATTTTTTTACATTTGTCCATGACGTCGTTGCCGACAATGACGACAGATGCCAAGTGATGGCATAAGCTCACTTGGCCTTTGGCCAGGTGAGCTAAAAAAACAGCAACAACAACAAATAGTTTCAAGGACCATACTCTTATATTGGTTGTCAAATTTTTTTTTTTTTTTTTTTTTTTTTTTAATCAACTTTTAATAGGTCCGACTCATAATTCTGAACAACAATAACCTCTGCCAGAATTTTACTAAAGTCAACAGTTTTTGAGTTAATAGCAATATATTGCCTACCAAGGCCTTTGTTCCATTTTTAGTAACAGTGGCCATGCTTTTTCACATATCAAAATACCTAAAAGTCATTTTTTACAGGATACCCTAATGAACAAGTTTGCTTAAACATGTGTATGTACTGTATGATCTTGATATTTAAGTTTTTTCTTGGCCTAAAGTTCTAAAAACACTAAACATTCAATTAAAAGCTTGAAAAGACAGTGATATAGTTCAAATCACTTTAGTTTATAATCCATGTAATTACATGACTGACAGTGATCAGGATAAAAATTTCAAGAAAGGACCATTTTTAATGACAGTGATTTTCTTCCTTGTTTTAAAAGCAGTCACAATCCTTTAATTTTGGGAAATTCTTGCAGTATTTTCAACAAATTGGGAAAATCTTTTACGGGAAACAGAAATGTCGATCAAGAATTGAGAACTGATACCAAACTAACAAATACGTACTCTCAATATTCATTAGGTTACGGCTTGTCGAAAAAAAAAAAATTCCCCAGATGTGAACAAAGTCCTGGGCCGAGAAGTCACGTCTCAAGAAACATATCACTGGGTTCTTCACCTGGTTTTCCAAAAATTCTGCCTGACAATTGGAAATTTTCCTCCCTTTGGGAAAAATATTTTTCAAAATTTTGGGAAAAGTCTCAAGGGATATTGCCAATATTCGGCTGCAATAAAAGGGTAACGAAATCATGCCCCCACTCCCCCTATAACCTAAATCACTGCATGGATATGATAAGGAAAGTTAACACTATATACATATAGTTACCTTATATCTATGACCTAATTCCTGAAAATTGGAAGCAAGTTCTTGTTTTTGTGTCAAAGCATTTGCAAGATCCTCTTGAAGTAATTGATATTCCTTTTTCATACGATGGAATTCTTCCTTCAAAGGTTCATAAGGATCGGTGTTCACAAAAACTGTTCTTGTTTCCACAACAGCATGAACAGCTTTGTCCTCACGAAATTTTTGAAAACTATTGCTGAAAACTGATGAATAAGTTGAGGGAAAAGAATTCAATGATTGGCCTGCTGGTGGTGCGGAAGAATTACTGCTTGTTACAGATATCCCAAACGACCATCTGTCAAAAAAATTTGAATTTGTACTTGGTGAAGAAAATGCTGACTGAAAATTAGATTTTGAAGTCATTGGTGTAAATAAGGATGAATTAGTGCTTAAACTAGAAAAAGCAGTCGCTGTTGTTACTACTCCAATTGGTGAAAACGAAGAAACAGTAGTCGCTGAAGAAAACGAAGGCGGATTTGAGGAATAGCTATTCTGAAAGTTTGAAAATCCACCTGTATTGCTAGTGATAGTTGTTGGCCAACCAGAATCTGATGACACATTTTTTGAAAATGTACTATTTCCATACAGAAAAGAACTTGGCGTCTCTACAGAGAAAGTTTCACTGTTAAGACTAGGATCAGTGGTCTTTTTCTGATAGAAGTTTTTCATATATTCCTCATTGAATGACTTTTTCCCAGTAGTGTAATCATAGCCTGTTTCAACACTTTTTGGAGTCCATTTGTCAATTTTGACATTTGACTTCTTAAAATCGGTCCAAATGTCTTCAGTGACTTGCTTGTACATGTCAGAATGTTCCTTTTCAGTGAAATTTTTTCCAAATGTTATATCTTTCATGACTTGATCTGCAAGTTCTTTCACATATTGTGAGTCTATTCTAAATTTTTCTCTTTCTGCTGCTTTAGCAGGGTCCATCAATAACAAAGATTCATTTTTGCTGTTCATATATGATGAATAAGGAGGAATAGAAGTTTTGTTCTCTAACCTAATTTCATTTTTCTCAGAAGGCACAGGAGAGCCAATTGGGCCAAATGTGTTTGGAGAGTTCCTAGCAGGCCACATACTTTTTGAATTTTGTTGAGGTTTCAAGTCTGGCATTTTTTGCCTACCACCAAATTTCATTTCGGCAGACAAGTCACTCCTTTCACTAAGATCCGACTTAGAACTACTACGACTCATTGAATATTCAGATTTTGGGTCCATTCTAGGTAGTTTATTGAGGTCCATTTTCTCCCTACCCACAATTTTAAATGTTTCATCCTTGCTACCTATATTGTCAATATCAGATATCCTCATATTTTCCCTTATACATGTACTTTCAGAATCGGAAATATTCAAATCAAAGTCATCAAGGTCATCCATTCCTTTAGTTTTCTTTTTCCTTCGATTTTTCCTGGTAACAGGAATAAGGTCAATATCATCCAGTTCATCCATGTCCATATTTATAGTTTTTTCTACAACTTTTGATTTTTCCACAACTTTTGTTTTTTCCACTGGCAGTTCTGGAAAGTCCTTGGAATTTTCTGAAGTTTTCTTAGAATAATCCTTACTTTTTCCAACAGGAAAGTCAAAATCATCCAAAGTATCCATGCTAGACACTTTTTGTGATTTAATAGAAGTTTCAAAGCTATCCAATCCCATATCATAAGAATCTATTGAATCCAAATCAAAATCAGCTTTCTGAATATTATCTTCAACTTTTAAGGCTTTAACTTCAGAACCCATTCCTTTCACATTGTCAACTTGTGGTGAATTTTTCTGTTCATTATTAGAACTTAGTTTAGAAGCCTTGGAAGCGAAGCTTTCGCTTTGTTGACGAGAAATCTTACTAGCTTTATGAGCATCCTCACGCATACAAACAACTTCACCGTGCATAGCAAACTTTGTTGACTGAAGAAGAAATTTACTTAGACCTCCGGCATTTTCAATTTTTACACGTGCATCTTGAGGAAAGTCATCAACCATTGTTGTTATTTTAGCATCATGAATATGGAGTGGTCCATGTGCCTTTAACAAATCTTCAAAGAATCTGTAAAATAATTGTAATACAAATTTTCTGTGTTCGTTCCAATGGTAAGGAACAATTTACAAGCCCTAAGCTGGGAAAAAACAATTATAACTTTATACCAATAAGATCATGGAATTAGGGGAGAATGGGGGGGAATTAAGACAGTGAATAATAAAACATGTATCAATTTAATTTCCACAAGTTGGTTTCTTTAAATCATAACATATATGATCATTTATTAAAACATATTCAGACATTTTCCTGAATGACTGCAGTAAAGATTTAAATTTCAAATTTCAAGGTAAGTCCACTACATATATGTTCTCATAAAAATGTTCATGGTTTAATAATTCAATTTAAGATTTCATTGGTGATGTGACATACTTACAAAAACAAATTCTGTACAATTTCATCAAATGGATCAACTTTGGGAACAAAGGCTTTTTTCTTTGGCTGTTTAGCTGTAAAGTTTTCTTCAATTTGAACAACTGGTTGTATAACAGGCTCTGGTGGTTGACTGGAAGTATTGTAAAAAATAAAACTTGAAACATAATTATAATTAGATCATAACAAACTGATAAAAATTCTTAATTCTGCAAAATTAATCAAAAGCTATCATTTCAGAATTAAAAAGAGACAAAAATTAAGTTCACTAGATAAAATTGATACCCCTCTCACCATTCTCCATTTTCATTTTTTTAAGTTGAAAGGGGCCAGATGTATGAATGCAAAATACCCATATTGATCTTTAATTAGTGTTTAACTTTTCGAATATGAAACAAAAGGTTTGTCATTAGTTCTTACAAATTTTACATCAATGTATCACATCACACCAAAGCCTGAGCTGTTAGAATAATATGTATACCATTAATTAACTTTAAAAATAAACAACTGACATCCATTCAAGAGTTTTACATTAAAAAAACTTTTGCTGTGAAGTGTACATAAAAATTTCTTACAAGCAAATTTTGTGTTTGGTGCAAATTTCAAATTCATGTGTACTAAGTGAAAGGGAGGTCACCGTTTTCTCTGAGAATCTAATGATGATGTAACATTAAATTAAAACATATCAATATCCTTCAGCAAATTTATAGATGAAGCTCTCGTCTCCAACTGATTGAATATTTAAAAAAAAAACATGAGTGAATTAGATAAAAAAAATCTCTTTTGTTGTGAAGTGTAAATATATCTCTTTTAAAAAAATGCCATTAACTATTTCAATATTATTTCAAAACTCTTTATTAGTATACATTTCACATGAAATTTTAAAATTTTATCCAGATTCTTGCAATGAAAAATACTAATGAATATCGTTGTATTCTTTAATTCTATGAACCCTATAAAAAATTCCATACTAAGGTCATCTACAAATCTTACTCTTCAACATCATCTTCACCCAGGAGCTGTTTATCACTGTCATCTCCAAAATTAACCTCAACATTTAGTACTTGTTTTCCCTTTTCCTTCTTCTTCTTGTTTTTCTTCTTACCTGCCTATAATATGTGTATTCAAATGGTCAATCATTAATACATTTTTTATTCAGTTTTTCTTCTGTTACCATATCAAAAATATAATATTTTTTCAATTGTCATAATTAAAATTTGATTTCATATGGAAGAAGATAATAAGTACAACAAAATCAATCAAAACTTATTTTATAACTGGTACTACAATTGCAGTTTAATAAACTCTAAAAAAAAAAAATTAAAACTGCGAGTACTCACCAGAAATCATACAGGAAACACCAAAAATCATTCAGAGGGAAAAACAATAATGGATGTGCACAATGGTATAATGTGACAGAGAATTTGTGAAAGTTATAAAATTCTATTCCACAGTCTCTAAGTTGTGGACTGAAACTGAGGATGGATGGACAGACTGAGTGACGAACAATATGATCATAATATACCATCTTTTGTTGGGGTATATTAACAGTTTTTTCTTACCTTAGGCTTGCTCCCTTTATATTCTTCATTCTGCCGTTTAACTACAGGAACTGTATTTTCTTCTGCTGCTGGTGGTTTAATAACTGCATTCTGATTGGTACTTTCGTTCGCAAGATCTACAGATAAAAATCAGAAAATACCAAATTCAGTACGGACATAATGTGAATTACAACATTATGCTAATAAAAAACAAAGGAAAAATATATAAAGCTCATGTTGTTTGTGTAAATATATTTTCATTTCAAGTTCTTATAATGTAATATGAAGAACTATACAGAAATTTCTATTAGACAGCAGTGAAGTCAAATGTACAACGGCCATCAAAATATGTCAATTTTCAAAGTCCTGTTAAAAATCAACAAACAAGAGCCAAAGGTTTTGGTCAGCTACTCATTTAACATTCAATTGTTTACCAAAATTCAGTTCATTAACTCAAGGCAATAAAAAAATGTCCCAAAAATGATATGAGCTAAGTTGTATTTTCTAAGTTCAAGAAGCATACCTCCAAAAAATTAACCAACAAGAACAAATGTAAAAAAAATATGTAACTCATAAATATACACATGAATACTATTAAAAGTGTGTGAAGGGTCTAGAATAAAAGCAGTAATGGGTAATTGCTATACATTAGAACAAGGGCTGTAAAAATTAGAGGAGTGGAGTGCAAACTTGGTTTGTAAACTGTACTCATAAAGACATACTAACATACAAAACAAAATCTCTTCAATAATGAAACATCAAGAAGAAAATCCTGAAAATTGTTTATTGTGAAAGGATGGACAAGGGTAAAACAATATGTATACAGTCACTTTGTGACAGGGGGATAAACAGGAGAACAAACAAAGGGACAAAACTCTACATGTACAATATATACCTTTATCATCAGAATCAATGATCCCCTCCCTTGTAGGAGCATCAGTCTCTAAATCATCCAGCAAATCATTGGCTTCTTCCTTCAGTTCTTTCTTTTTCTGTTTTCTCAATTCTTTCTTCTCCTTCTTTTTCTCAATCTTGTCAAGACTGAAATATTAAATACATGACATTTTAGTCTATTTAAAATAGGTCCCAGATTTGAACTACAAAATTTCAAGTCCAAATCAATAAAATATCTGAACATATAAGCATGTAGAGGCATTTTTTTTAATTATCTTCATAATAGACTAGGATGATAAAAATTTTCCTTAAATCCTTCCCTAACTCAAAGTTCTAGAAACTGGATCAATTGAAATTGATAATTTGAGGAAAAACTCAAGGATTCAAAGAAGTTCTAAATATAAAATTCCTGTTAAGAAACCAAGGTTTCATATCCTTAACATTTTCTTCTTAGATGAAATACTTAAATTCTATCTCCATAGTGGATGTTTTTAAGCTGATTTATCGAGTTAATGGAGTGGGTGTAAAACCTACCTTGATGGTGGATGTTTTTGAGATGGTTTCTTGGGTTTGGGAGGTGGATGTTCTGCTTTATCGGATACAATCTGGAAAAAAAATTGATGAACCATACATTCTGAAGCCACAATAGGATTTGATTACCAATTTTATCATACATGTACAAAAAAAGTTTTACTTGTATTAATATTAAACTGTACTTTCATTTAATATAAAATCTTAAGTTAAAAAATCTAAATGAGTATATATATTATTTCAGACATATATGATTTTTTAAAATCTAACCTCTTTCTGCAGACTATCCTGTCTAAAGATGACAATTTTCACAATGCATGACATACAATCTGGTGTAGGGCATGGTTTATCTAAAATATCCTGAAATAAATTAATTTGAGATAAATACAGTAATCTGATTGGTTAAAATAATTTTGTATTTAAGAATTGGCAATAATAAAAATTTTGTCTATTGAAAAATAACATAAATTTTCCATGTGCATATTGTGTTTATTGCACTTCACACAATAAACAATATGCACATGGAAAATTTATGTTATTTTTCAATAGACAAAATTTTTATTATTGCCAATTCTTAAATACAAATTAAATTACATTAACCTTACTAAATTCTTATTTTGAACTGATAAATTTAGGGAAAAAAATCTGATTTTATTGGATAATTACATTTCTACCTCACAGGAAGTAAAATGCAAACATTCAATTATTGTTTACATAATAAATTGTTCCAGTTTTCTTTCTCAATCAGACATCTGTTGTCATGTTTATCAAGATAGTTGATGTGTTAGTTAACATTTACTTACACATCAATTAATTGTCATAAACTGCAATAAGCAAAGTTAAAAACAAAGTTGAAATAATGTCATATTTTTATTCGGTTAAGCAGAAGAAAATGGGTCAAAGACAGATATGGCAGAATCTAGTTAAACAGGAAGTAGATGTCTGACAGGCTTGAAATTGGATCCCACAATATTGGACCTGATGCTGGATATCAAATGTTAAGAGGCTGTAGTTATTAGTTGCTGAGAAAAGCGTTATGAAAATAATTTCCCCACCAGCTTGCCCAACCAATATTCATCATACTACAATTTTTACCATGTAAAATTTGAAAAAAAATTCCTACCTTATCACAAGTCTTTTCTCCGAACTTGGACTTATAATCTCTCCAGCATTGATTATGGAACTCTATTATACAGCTGGTGGAACAAGCTATTCTTATAAAGCCCTAAACAGAAAACACATTATTCAATCAACAGTAACTTTTGAATTTTGCTTTAGTGGCAAGAATGTAGACACAGTATATACTACATATAATAAAAAAGTTAACAAGTACTGAGTTAAGTCTTCTATACTGCATACAATTCAAAATTTTCATTATCATAATCATTGTAGCTTATTTAAGTATAGCCAAAGCAATTTGCAGTAGAAATTTATTGTACTTCCCAATGAAAGTATAAAATTCTAATAATTAAAGCAAAGGTATTAGTAATGATTGAATCATTTTTAAAGTATACAATACCTTAAAGTCGGGATCTGAGAAGAAGATGACTGTCCTTGGTTCTACTACATCAGTGTGAAGCTTACACACACCATCAGGTGGCGGAGGATACTTTGTCAATGTCAACAACTGTTTTACTTCACTCTGAAATATAATGGAAGACATTTAAAAAAAAATAGTTATGCAACCCACGTTTGCGCTATTTTACAAGCTATAACAATAATACAATACATTTAGAAGTCATGCTAGCTTACATAATAGATAAGAAATCTACGCCCTAACACCCACTAGTGATTATAACCTACATCCACACATCAGCATACCAGAAGTTGTTGATGCCAAAGGACTATGTCTTATCCAACAATACAGCACTTATATAAAGCTTGGTGTCAAAATATAAAACGGCTGTGATAAGTAGTTCCAATTATAAATATTACATAAAAAAGTGTGACATACATAAGGACAACAGGCAAGGATGAAACATAGGCTCCTCTCTTAGTCAAATGTGTTGCCGCATGCATATGCTCTTCACCTTCAAATCTACATTATGTTACCATTAACAATCTGTGTGAAGACTATTCACTTTTTAACTTCCTTTATACATCAATGAAACCTTGAGTAAATGTTGTGAACTTGAAAACTTTTCTATAGAGTACAGACTTGGGGTTAGAAGCTAAAGTAGACAACATAAGTATCCGACTGCTTAGACCAATAAAAAGCTTAACATGTTATCATAAATACACAAAAGTTTACAGATGCTGACAGCAACAGAGTGATACCATTATACAACAAAAAACATGTTTGTGGTCGTACAAAAGGTTTAAATTCTGTAGTTGAAGCCAGTAGCTTGTGATCACATAAGATGAACAAAAGTAGTGAAATTTATGTATTTTAAAGCCCTGGCTTGACAAAAAAATTCCACAGAGAATGATGGTAAGTCTTTTACCAGTGCAAACAAGAAGGAATGCAATTCTTACCTGTAATTTATCAGACATGCTTTCTTCCATTTTAGTGTCTGTACCAGGCCAGGTTAATACATTTAACTTTAAATTAGCAGCCATCTTTAAACATTTATTCAATGGTTCTACTGCTTCTTCAAATCTGAAAGATTAATAAGCATAGAGTGTTAATTACTCCAGATTACAAAGCAGTTTAAAAATCCAGAAGATTCAAACTACTTTTCATTTGTTCAGTAAGAACAATACCAGGAAAATTCAAACTATTCGTTTTGTTCAGTAAGAACAATACATGTACATGAACAGTGACTTACGAGGTACTGGTTTTGAAGTCATAAAGGTTCAAATCAGTGATGGTCTGAGGTCTGAGACATTCACTTTCTTAAAATTTATTTATCTAGGTCATGAACCTTTAATTATCTGCCTTGTCACTTTATTGAGGACTATTGGTATTCTTAAAGTGGACCATTGATTTAAAATTTGAAAAAAATCGAGGACCTTTTAACTCTTGAAAGTAAATATAAACCCAAGGCAAGTATCAATTAAGAAGCCAAGAGACAAATCCTGACATAAACTTTGAACTGGAAGTTGTTTTGTACTTATGCAATGCGAATCTAATAAATAAGAGCTAACCTGTTGAGTGTGACGTAAGCTTTACCCAATCCAAAGTAAGGCAGAGGAAGTCTACTGTCTTTAAATGTCTCAGTTATATACTTCAGTCTATCTATTCCCTCTAAAATATGCTGTAAATTCAAAAAGTATAGAAGTTAAAGACTTTTTAGTTCCTCTACTTCAGGCAAAAAAATGTATTCTTATTTCCTGTTACCCAACTCTTCTGGCAACATTCTGATTTTGGTAGCAAGTTTGTTAAAAAAAAATCCAGAGATACATAAGATAGCTTGTATCTGGTTCCAATCCAGATTGGATTCATTAACAAAACAGCTGCTTCCAGCAGTGCTGTAGCACATTACGAAAGCTAGCACAGTTCAGACATGGTTTTACAGAGCCATTAAAGAAAAGTGGATATTGTTGAAATTGAAGTAAACATACGGTAAAGAAATGAACCGTAACAGTAAATTCTGGATTTGAAAAAAAAAGGCGGATTTCAGCTTTTAACTGTAAGAACATGCTGTCTGACAGTTACATCTGTGAGTGTATAATGGTTTTAAGGATAAACATAAGGAATGCATCAAAGTACATTTGACTGAACTTATCTAATATGACATTTGTCCAAAAAAAAATAAAAATAAAAATAAAAACCTTCACTTACTATCCCAGAAACAAGACATACATTTGCTTGCCTTATACAAAATATCTAAGCACATAACATAACTATAAAAAAAAAACCTCTTAGAAGCAACAGACTTTCACTTTTTATGCCTCTGTAGCTACATATATAGTAAAATATAAAGTAGTTTAATATTGGATAATGAATTTATCTTCATTAATATCATTATTAAGTACAAAAGATAAAAATTCAATTTTCAAACAAGAAGAATCTAGTGTCAACACTATGGTCAATAATGACATTTCATTTCTTCATACAATTTCTTCACAGAAAAGGTTAATTGTCAGTAAAATTTTAAAGTTGATAATAATTTACCTTAAAAATACCAGTAGATATTTCAGCCACACCATATGCATATTCTAATACAGCAACATCTTGATCGTCTAAGCCAAAATCCTATCAAATACACATTAATGTATAAACAAAAAAAGCAGGCCTTTACAAGTTGTCATCTAATAATTGAGAGGATGTAAACAAAGCTCAAGTAGGAAAAATTGATAATTTTATCATTTTTGTAATAGCTAGAATTGAAGAATCTTCACACAATACCCCTTTTTTGACAGTCCAGAAAAAATGCATAATTATTATACAATATTAACAGCTTAAGAATTACACATCCTGTTCTAAAAATAAAAATGATATTACAAACACACAGTTAAAACAAAACAACGACATCATCTACATCTAAAGAAAAATGTTATCACAGACTTGTATGTATTAAATAACAACAATAGTCACTTTTTTCATCAATTAACTACATGTACATGTATATATCAGAATCAGCAACTTTACACCAGATACTGATTAATGTCTGGCACTTGGATACCCACCTTCATACATTGAGCTCACTCACCTCAGGTTTTTTACCACTGAGAAGGTCTAATGCTTTCAGATAACTAGATACTGCTTTCTTTCCTAGACCATCTAAATATGCCAAGGAACCTTCTGCCATTAACTTCTCGATCTCTGTATTTTCATTTTTAGCGTAAGCTTTATCTGGCTAAAAATAGATCAGGAAAAATGTTGATACAGTGTTGATACTATGTTTTCAGGTGTCAAAATTAATACAGGATTTAACACTGATTTTTCAAGATATCTTTCAAAGTATAAAATCAGACCACCCACTCATAAAACAAATAAAGGACTTTTATGTCAGGTTTGAGAGTGAATGGTCCAATTTTACACCTTAAATTAAAGGAAAACAGTGTTAAATATTTCCAATCCCAAACTATCTGAATAATTTATTGTTTTTTATGTAGACTCTCATTCTGTGAAATTGACAACCAAAACTGACATTGCAAATGGTGGCATTCAATAGACAACTTGACATGATTGTCTAATATTCTTTTAAAAATTATTGTTTTGAACATACAACATTGAAAATGAATTCAATAAAACAGTTAAAACCACTTCTTTAACAGCTATCATTTGTTGAAGCAGTGGTAGCCATGTTAGCTTATGGAATGTATATGGAATTCACACTTATGTAAATATCATCATTAAGGCCATAGAAGATGTCCAACCAATTATAATACACAAAAAAAGACAACTGCTTATTAGATTGCAATTATTGTATTATATGATATCTTACATTAGCTAACACATTTTGTTCTCCCTTAAAAAACTTGAACAGACTATTATGTCAAGAGATTATTTATACATGTAGAATAGTAAACAGCTTAACTCTTATTATATCAATAATATTGATTTGTAGAGAATTTCAGAGCACAGAAAAATTTAAAAAAAAACACCTGCATGAAGCTGAATTCAAAACTCAAATAGAGTCTACCTGCCTGTAGCAAGTAATATCACATCAACCAGAGTTCAGAGCTCAGAAAGATCCCTTCTGCCAAAGGAAGGTTACAACACATTCATCTTAGTTTGATGCTCAGATACTGGTATAACACACCAGTCTGAGATAGATAATCACACATACATCAGAATACAGATAGAACCAAAATGCCTAAGGCAGGCAATACGCATCCATCTGAACTCATAGCTAAGATAAAAACAGAAGTAGCAAAGAACTTTTTGGCATCCCTACCATTGCTTTCATCACATAAAATACTGAATGGTTTCTGTTTACAGTTTTCAATCACTGTATGTTTGAAGCCTCAAGACTTGGTACGATAACCTGCTTTATGATTTGGGTGCATTTAGTCCTTTTACATTAAAATTTCTTTGCAATTTTATTGTCAGGGAATTTTTTTTCACAAGTTCAGTAAAATGATCAGCCACATGGAACGGCAACTTGTGTTCTGTCACAAAGTTCTTAAAATCTTGACATACCTATCCATCCAAAATTATAAATCATGCAATTTGTCAATAAGAATGAAGATAATTCTAGAAAGACTTGCGACCCACACTGTTGTTGACATTAACAAAAATGGCAGACAAAAATTGACGAATATTTGATAAATTCAATTACAGGAGGTTTTTACTGGAGGAATTCTTGAAACCGGGAGATCGATGCCTTCCGCACAGGAGTCTTTTTTTTTTGCTGGTTGAAAGGTAAAATTACAGGACACTCCTGCAAAAAACGGCAGGGTTAACACCTATGTCAGTATTCATAGCTCAGATAAAACACATATGCCTAAGGCAGGTAATAACACATCCTTCAGAATTCAGAGCTCTGTTAAAACCCACATGCCTGAGGCAGGTTATAACACATCCATCAGAATTCAGAGCTCAAATAAAACCTACATGCCTGAGGCAGGCAATAACACATCCATCTGAATTCAGAGCTCAAATAAAACCTACATGCCTGAGGCAGGCAATAACACATCCATCTGAATTCAGAGCTCAGATAGAACAAACATGCCTGAGGCAGGCAATAACACATCCATCAGAATTCAGAGCTCAGATAAAACCTACATGCCTGAGGCAGGTAATAATACATCCATCAGAATTCAGAGCTCAGATAAAACCCACATGCCTGAGGCAGGTAATAACAAATGCATCAGCATTCAGACCTCAGATAAAACCTACATGCCTGAGGCAGGTAATAACACATGCATCAGAATTCAGAGCTCAGATAGAACCAATGTGCCTTAGGCAGGCAATAACACATCCATCAAGTTTTTGAAGCTCAGATAGATTCCACTTACATAGTAATAACCCACCAATTAGAACTCAGAGCTCAGAAAGAATCTACCTGCTTAATGAAGATCATAGCAAATTAACAAAAGTTAAGAGGTCAGATGAAACCCATCAACTTGAAGCAGGTAATAACACATCCATCAGAATTCAGAACACAGATAAAAACCAACCATCTGAAACTGGTTAATATACATACTTTTGAATTCAGACCCACAAGCCTGAAGCAAGCAACAACATATCCATTAGAATTCAAGCCCTGGTGCCACAAAAGTTAAAAAAAAATTAAGTCTGAGAATATTCTTAACCTCCATGGTAACTTTAATCAAATTCTTTGAAATTGATGACGTCACAAACAGTTGACAATTAAGACTTAAGAAATAAGTAATTTATTTTTTAAGTTTGTGGCGCATAGGTCTGAGCTCAGATAAAACCCATTTGCCTGAAGCAGAGAATAACACATTCATATGAATTCAGAGCTCAGATAAAACCCATCTGCCTGAAGCAGGGAATAACGCATTCATATGAATTCAGATCTCAGATTAAACCCATCTGCCTGGAGCAGGGAAAAACTCATTCAAATGAATTCAGAGCTCAGATTAAACCCATCTGCCTGAAGCAGGGAACAACTCATTCATATGAATTCAGAGCTCAGATTAAACCCATCTGCCTGGAGCAGGGAACAACTCATTCATATGAATTCAGCTCTCAGATTAAACCCATCTGCCTGGAGCAGGGAATAACTCATCCATCACAATTTACAGCAATGATAGAGACAGCTGTCATAGGATCATAAAAGAAAAATCTGATTCTTTCATGATCTTTACTGTCAATTAATTAATAAGTTTACAATAATGGTATGCAATTGAAACTTCTGAAGTCAAATTTAATAACACACTCCATTCAAAAACTTCAAATTTGCAAAAATAAATTCTAAATTCAAGTATTTAAGTATACTAATGAAAATGCTTACCACTTTCTTAACAACTTTTTCTTGTGTTGCCGTAACAACTGCGGACTGTGAAACAGGTGGCGCTGTCTGTTTTTCCTGATGATTTGACTTGCGACCTTTAGATTTCTGAAATGACATTAAGAGATGAACAAGCTGGTGAGCAATGTATGTAATTTTTAAAATGTCAAAACAATTAACAAATCTGATTTAGTGATATTTCCCAATGGACCAAAAGGATATAAACAAAAATAAATAAACAGGATAACACTTCATTAGGCAAAATAACAACAACGTGCCACCAGTTGATATTTAATATGTATAGATGAAAGGATTTCAACATTTCTACAAATATATACTTTAACTCTACAGGATATTCACTGGAAATATCAGTTTCATTCATATTTGTTTTCCATAAATAATAACTAAAAATCTAATATTGCAATATTTCCATTATTTATTCACAGAATTCAAATCACAAATTGATCTGTCTTGCCTTGAGAATTCCTCTATTTAACCTACCTTGCCCTGAGGTTTCCATTAATTCATTTAAATTGCCCTGAGATTTCCCAAACCTTGAAGTTTAAGAAATAACTTATCTATAAACCTAACTTGCCCTGAGGTTTCAGAGTTAACCTGTCCATGATGTACTAAATCAACCTACCTGGTCCTGAGGTTTCAGAGTTAACCTCTCCATGATGTATTAAATCAACCTACCTGATCCTGAGGTTTCAGAGTTTAACTCTCCATGATGTATTAAATCAACCTACCTGGTCCTGAGGTTTCAGAGTTAACCTCTCCATGATGTACTAAATCAACCTACCTGATCCTGAGGTTTCAGAGTTAACCTCTCCATGATGTATTAAATCAACCTATCTTGCTCTGAGGTTTCAGAGTTATCTTCTGTATGCCTTCTCCAATCAACCTACCTCACCCTGAGGGTTTAGATTTAACCCCATGATGTCTATAATCAACCTACCTGGCCTTAAGGTTTCATTGTTAACTTCTGTATGACGTCCCTAATCAACCTAACTTTCCCTGAGGTTTCAGAGCTAACTTCTCTAGATGTCCCCAATGAACCTACCTTGCTCTGAGGTTTCAGAGTTAACTTCTCTATATCTGGATCTTTAGTTTGCTTCTTACTTTCTGTCTCTTTCTGTTGTAAAACATAATATTTTTTTTTAAATGTATAACTTTTGAATATTCTTTGGCATGATGGGTGATTTTAATGATTCTTAGTACATGCCTCAACAATTTTGACATGATCCATGCACTAACCTATGTTAAAAGTTTGTTTTTCCTTTCTAAAATTTATCAGTATTGTCAGAAAGATAATACTACTTAATATGTTGTACTCATTTTCTTTTATTGAATTATCAAGAAAATTCAATTGTTACAAACAAGAGTTAGCACATCTTGTCCAGTAAAGCACATTTCTACTTAAATCATCAAAAATGGGTCAAAGACAAAATGCTGGCTTTCCATAAACAGAAAGAAGAAATGTGACAGACCTGAAATCGCATCCCACTATATTTAACCCTATACTTAAGTAGCGTACCAAATATCTAATGACTGTAATATATAGTTTTGAGAAAAGTTTTTTAAAAAATCCCCCCTATCCAACAGACATTCACCATTCTATAAGACCATTTGCATGAGTGTTCGGACCTCCCAGGCCAATAATAAAAAAATTCCTCTCCAGAAATAAATATCAAAAAAAAAAAAAAGGACCTGGCCTGGATAACTTAAACAATCTCTACCCGAGATTTTCTTCAAATCTTCAATTTCAAGTGATTTGATTGGTTGAAAATGTAGGAATGTGAAGAATTTGAGGAAAATATCATTTTAAAGTTTGTCATGAAATCAGTCCATAAGAACCAAGAAATTAATTTTGATAAGTAACAAATAACTGAAATATAATACAGGATAAAGGGTAATTTTTGTGAGGTGCTAATTTTGGCCCATTTTAGCAGTCTGTTTAAAAACACCAAAAAAAAATCCGCCAAATGCTAAAATTCTTCTTTTTTTTTTTATACCTTTTATCTTCAAAATCGCAAAATTTTACATCCACAAAAAAAAACCCCAAAACAGCTATATGGTACTCTACCAAAAACAGCCTTTTATTAACAAACAAAAACATGAAATATATTAATCTTCTTAAGCACACCTGACCTGAATTCACTACAAGCAAAATTTGAAATCTATGTAGAACTTTTTTAAAATCAGCCTGTCATAGCAAATTAACAAGGATTTATACCAGAAAAAGACTCAATAAGCCAGCTCTTACACAACCAAGTAAATTTAAAAATAATGCTAATATTTTTAGGCCCTTTTCAGGCTGAGTACATTGTTTCTCCTATAAGAAACCTTGACATGAACTCTTGATGTATGATTTGTTTTTGTTAATGTAACTGTTCCTTTCACCATGTTTAACAGTTAAGTCTAAGTGTTTGTAAGAATCAAGCAAAATAGGAAAATTAAAAAACATGCATGTCAAAACCCCACCAATCTGACAATGTAATATCACTCAAAGATACTTTCTCTATTTAAAAATATATATATATAGATATAGAAAATCTTGACTGTTTTCCTTGATTCCAATGGTGAAAATAGTCAAATGAAACTATCAAAATGGTGGGTGTTTTTATACCATGTTTCACCCATTGCCTGATTCTTACAGATACTGACACTTAATTCATTACCTTGTTCTGTTCTTCTTTTATTGTAATTGACTCCTGTAAGAGATATAACGAATCATATCAATCCTCTACGTATTCCTCTTGACAGCATAAGTAAACAATAATAGTATATAAGGTAGTATATTTTAATGTACCTTTTCATCATTATTCAGAAAAAAAAAAAAAAACAAAAAAAAAAACAAGATATACCAAATGCCATTGCACTCTAGCATTCTCATCATACTAAAATTTTAATTAAACAAAAATGTGATATTCACCAGGACTAAAATCTGTGATATGACAATGCATGTGGCCAAGAAAACTGCAGAGGTCAAACCCTGAATAGTCGGGGCTTATTCTTGAATGGTTGATGTCATAACCAAAAATGTCATGTCCAAAATCTATCAAAACCTTCCTTAGGAGTATGTAACTTGTTGTACTTGACCAGAATCAAACTGTCCCCTTTTTGGTTCTTAATTCCTTTTTGACTGTGACACTTTGTGGTACAATATCAAAGAGATCCATTCCTTTTAACATGTTATCATCCAGAAATCAGAAAAAAATTACCATAATGGTATAGAAAATTGTGGAACAGTATTCCAGATACCCATATCCTTTTACTGGAGTTAATTCTTTGAGAAACTGATTTTGGCCCCTAATTCTTTAATACCAATACCAACATTCCTTTGGCTATGTGGAAGTTCAAATCTCGTGATGAAATTTTATAAAAATCAATTAACTAATATCTAAGTTATCACATGAAAACCAAGTGTCTAGAGACAATGACAGCACTATAACGTTATACGACTGCAAACTTTTAACGGTTGTATAAAAAGTATTGTATTTAACCATAGCCTAAAAAACTTACAACCATACTGTAACAAAAGTAAACATGTATTTAATGTTACAAATGTCTAAATTAATATGATATATGAAGCTATAGTTAAAGGATTAAGGGGGCTGTTATAAGTAGTTGTAAAGAAAATAAAAGTGACAAGAAGTTTTAAATTGAACCAAAAATGAAAAAAACAAAGGCATCATGCAGGAAGATGAGATCACTTAGGTGTGTAAATTAGGAGGGAAATATAATTTAAGTCAAACAAAGGATGAAATAGGAAATATCCTAAAATCAGATGTTTATACTCCTTACTCAATGAAGACTGATCGAAGAACTTCAAATCTCATTCTTGACAGTAAATTTTTTTTTTGTCTTACACTATCATAAAAGTTTCAAAAGGAAGTAAACAATTAAATATCAATCTCAATTCTATCACACTTCATAAATTATTTCAACCATTACAAATAACAGAAACATGTAAGTTTCCTTACAGTAATATTTCCTATGAGTCAAGACCTATTAAATCAGATTTAAACAAAAATTTGCATGACAAAACCAACTGAAACCACCTAATTAGCACAGCAAAATCAAATCCGTACTTTTAGTATTTTGTTTCCCTACTACATATTTAATGTTGTATTATTTTACCAATATGTTACATCAAAATGACTAAGACCTGTTCATAAAAAAAAAACTATTTGTAGCATACCTCATCAGTAGAATCCTGATCACCACTGGATACCAGTGCAGATGCATCTTGTTCTTTCCTTTTCCCACTGCAAATTTCAAAAAATAGTAAAAACTAATATGTTTATAAAATATCAAATTAATACAATTAGATATCAACCATAACACATATTAATTATTTAAACTTACAAAAGAAAATTGTAGAATTTCTTTATCAGCATGAACAAAACATTCACAAAAATTCTCATTTTACTTAAATGATAGTCTCTTGTCTTAGAAATTAGTAAAAAAAAATTAAAATTCCCAAGGGATGTAACTCCTACAGAAGATGGTCAAGTAACAAATTAATTCAGTGGACAGATAAACACTGGTATGAACACACATACTGACAGAAACATAAGCCTTACAGCCAATAAAAACCTGCTTGGTTGGATACAGTATTTTTTCAAAACTATTTTCAATACAAAGTCTTTACCCTGAAAAAGCAACAATTACATTTATATATCCAAGTTTTTGGCACAAGAATTTTAAAACATTATGCAATGTACAGACAGACATGACTTTAAACCACCTACAGAATTCCAAGATAAATATTTTTCCTTTATTTTAAAATGGAAAATTAATAACTTTTTTACTGAAAAAAAATAAGCAAAAGTGTTCAACTGACCTTTTGCATTCCTTTTGTCCAAGATAGAAATAGGCTCCAAACAGAGTCATAATGTGTGAATAAAAGAACAGGAAGGAAAAATCTGTTAAACAATCGATTCCTTTGAAAGATTGAAACCAAACCTAGCTGTGAACACCTGTCTATCAGGTGGAAAATTAATTACTTGCAAAATACCTGACAAATTATTGTTTATCCCTACCCTGCTACTGTAACAGTACTGTAACAGTATATCACAGAAAATCAATAGCAGGTATAATGACAATAATGAGCTAATAAGATTAATACTGTAGAGAAATAGATTGAATATGGTAAAAGACATAAAAAAGACAACCCATTGTACACATTGGTTCTCTAACTTTGGATAAAACTAAACAATATACCAATGAACATGTATTTCTTAAATGAAAATTTTCAAATCAAGGTCCTGACATTAAAAACTTTGAACTTTCATTTAATGCTGCCTTCTCCCCTTCAAGGTATAAAACCAGATCTTTAATATATTGTCAGTCTGGTAACCATTTAATCTAGAAGTTGATTAAACATCTGATAAACAAGTACACTGAAACTTCTCCAAACCGGACCCTCAGAAAACCGGTCATTTTCAAAAGTCCCAGCCGATATACCCTAAAACCTGTGTAATTTGTCTTCAATAGACCGGCCACCCCCTAAAACCGTACATTGGCCAATTTTTCACAATTTTAGTTACATATTTCAAATAAAAACAACCTTTCAATTCCAGCCGCCCGATTACTGTTCACATGGCAAGCAATTTCAATTTTTGACATAGTTTTTTCGAACGCCACTCAGTTATCAGTATTTGTTCAATCGGGAAACAGAATCACCATCAGGTGACTTGCCTTTCCATGGAAGAGCATCTTTAAGGTCAAAGGGTAAAAAGAGAAACTATACCGACTGTGTCGGAAAAAACTAGGCAAGCATAAAACCAATGGGGGGTATATACATTGGTTTTTCACTGGTTGGTTCAACAATGTCTTTACAATAATAAGGATAGTACAATCAGTATTCATATCATAATAATTCTCATTACTGCCACTCAAAACTAACTTCATGAAGAGAAGTCCATCAATAACTTTTCAAAAAAGCGAAAACTGATGACAAACAAATGTGTACTTGGGAAGCAGCAGACATTTTGACTATTACCTTAACTTAAAAAGAAAAATTCAAACTTCATGAACTTTAAAAAAAGGCTATGGAGAGACCTTAATTGTTTTTTTTTCAAATTCAAAACTAAAGAAATACATAAGAAATTGGAGAGGAAATGAATTTCTCGAAATTTCTAAATTCTGATCTTGTAGGTGCATGTGGGAAGAAAAGTGAATAACCTGCAATCAGATGCTAATGAAAACTAACAGAAATATCATGTCTAACCCTTCTATGACAAAATAATGTAAAATAATAACTTGTAAGACATTAAGTCATCTAAATAGGCTTATTCCTGATCAATCTTTCAATATTACAGTATAAGTGTGATCATCAGTGATAATTGATGAGTGAAATGATATTAACTGCATGTTTTAGTATTTATGTCTCTCTGTTATACATACTTAACACAAAGAAAAAAGATGCAAATCAAAGAGCATGTTCACTCATTAACATGAAAAAAAAAATGGTAAAACTGTCCAAATCCTTTTTTAATACAGGGGTTTGAAAGTGGTTACCATGGTTACTGTAGCACCATTTGAGGCAGTTGCCTCACTAAAATTTAAACCAAATATGATTTTCATTTTTCATAAGAATAATTTTAACTGAGTTCATGACTTTAAAACATACTTTATGAAAACTGTTTTAATGGATCAATAGTATACATTACTGAAACAATCCAATAGATATTTCTCCACAATGATTTTTCTCTGATCCACCCCTGCATGTCTATGCATGAAGTTTAAGATATGAATAAAAAATAATATAGAAATGGAAAATGCAAGTAAGTTACCATCAATTTATTACAAACTAGAGAAATACTCTTTTCAGTTGGAGGGATTTTTCTACTTTTCTATGCTGTTTGAAGACATGAATTCATATGGGTAGACCCAGCAATGGCTTGCATATCCCCCCCCCCAAAAAAAAAGTTTGTATGAAACCTTGACTTTTTATGAAATCCCCCTCCCCCCCAAAAAAAAAAATAAAATAAAATAAGAAAACTTCTTAGCTCACTTCACTAGACTGTAATCCTTCATCCTATGCTGGTTGAAAAAGGAAACATACTTACTGAATCCTTGTTGCTATTTATATTTATTAAGTCAATGAAATAAGGAAATAGGTTTTTCTTCATTGAAAATTAAAAAAAAAAAAATCATAAAAAAAATACCATTTTTTCATCTCAATGCACTCAGTAATAGTATTTTGCCTCACTACTGATAAGGTCTTAGCTATGACCTTGTTAAAGAACAACAAAACTCAAACAACTTATCAAGCTAAAAAAGAATGTCCTATGTATTAATCCATCCACTTCAGTTTTTGTTTTAAAGTAAAATAGGCATTATCATTCGTGACTTTATAACTTATCCAATATTCATTATTGTAACATTTGTTAAAAATTCTATCAAACTCTATAAGGAAATGAAAAGTGAGAATGCTTACAGTGCCTACTTCAAAATTTAAATTTCCATGAAATAACTCACAAAATATTTGCCAGTCATAGTTTTTTTTTTAAATTTTCTTTAAATCCTTAAAAGCAACCTCTGGTTTAATTGTACCAAAATTATATTAAGAGTTTGGACATGAGAGTCATTATAAACATAGTTAAAGGGAAATAACTCAAAAAATATTTTTTCAGACTTATAGGAGAGGTCCATAGAGGCAATCTACTGTTAATACTATCCAAATCAATTTAAAAACATAGGTGTACGATTACTCACAAATTATGACAAACAGATGCCAAGCATTCATGTTTCATATTGCCATAGGGGACAAAATTTTCTCAAAATGTCACAATCGTCGATCACATGCACAAATAATTTGGAGTTCTTTGATCTGTCAAATCAGAAGAAATGTGTCTACTAATTACCCTAGTATAATATTTTGTCTACTTTTCACTTTAATATACTGTAAAAGTACTTTAATTTGTTGATTCCAATTTTCGTGAAATAGGGAAGAAACACTTCGTGAAATAGGGAAGAAACACAATTTCGTGGATTCTTGAATTCATGGTTTTTAGGTCCTCAGTATACACATCAAGGGAAATCTCCTTTTCTTCAGGAACTTAATTTCATGGTTTGGCCTTCCAATGAAAACCATGAAAATTAGTAGCCCACGAACAATAGAACTTCAACAGTACTACATGTATCACAAACACCAAAATATGTTCCAGTAATATTCCTTTAATTAAAATGCTAGCACATCAATATAAACATATCATGACTTACAATCTTACACAATTTGATAAATATTCTAATCAATAGTCTTTATGGAGGGGTTACATCCACAAGAATTTGTGATGGACAAACACAAACACACCTTTACTGGGTCCCTCATATGGATTAGCAACAGGATCTAAAAATGATTCATCTCTCAATGTTTTTCTGATTTTATATCTTAAAACACAACATAGTTTTCAAATTAACAAAGAGTAAGTAAGACAGTACACCTAAGTGTTGAAATTCTTGATCTACTTACCTCTTATACATAAATGTTAAAAAAGTATTTTTCATTATACAGTAGTGGGTAGCATTGGTACTAATTATACTCAGACTATAAATATGAGCGACAAACACATATAAATTTCATTTCCTCCTTTAGAGCCCTCTTTTGTTAGGGCTATTCCAGTATATCTCCACACATTAACTAGAAACCAAATGTTGACAGGATTTGTGTAGATCCGTTTACTATTTCCCCACATATTAACTAGAAACCAAATGTCTAATGGGTTCGTGTAGATTCATTTACAAATGTACTAAAACTCTACTTATATGCAGAAACCAAAGCCTATGGGTGTCGACATTTCCATAACTACAAGGCATGTCGTCAACTCAAGACACATCCACCTAACAATAAGCCAAAAAGCTTGCAGTTTCTCCTATGCAAAATGCATGGCAAAAAAAGCAGGAACTTTAATATTCAAGTGTTTTATACGATGGAGCCAGAGATTAAGCCAGCACCCTGAAGCATTCAGAACACATACCATATATACTCAAGTATAAGTCGACCCCCTTTTTAGTCCAAAATGTTTGGAACCTAGTCTTGACCCACTTTTAAGTCAGACTGATTTCTGACAGCTGCATTGCAAAACATTCCTTAATAACAATGAGTATACCTATTTATTTTGATAACATCAATAAATGTTGAAATAAATAATTACAAACCAGTTGTTTTTATAATAGTAAGTAATTTAATTCTTGATAAGCCTTGTGAACTGTTTAAATATGACCATTTTTTTCATTTATTCATTGGTACAAAATCATAAATATGGGGAACAACAAAGAACAAAACAGAAAGTTTATGATACTCTTAACAACTCATTTTTGAAGATTTTTCAGTAAGTAAGTTAAAAGGTTTTAGCTTAAGGAAAAAGAAATTCATAAAAAGAATTCTAAAATATTGATTACTTTTGTCACGAATGATGGTACGTTATTGGTTTGCGTTTATATCACAACTTTGGGTTTTCGGCTGTATGAGTGTGTACACAAGCAAAAATCAATACACAAAATGGAAGAGTGGGAAATACAAATAAAATCATAAAAGGCCAGTATTGTGGTGAAATGAAGACTAAACAGCAAATATTCTTTTACTGCATCATATTTTAGCTGTAAAAGGTAGACGGTGAAGACAGTCTTCCAAAAACTGACATTTACAAGTTAACATTGGGGCAAAATGGCACTGGTCTTGCTGTTAAATGTTTGTGTCAAACTCATTTTTTTATCAAGCTTTTGATATTTCAGTTCATAAGCTAGATCTTGCCTATAAGTTAGAATCCTTCTTAGCAGTTCAAAATTTAGTTCCAAAAATCTGACTTTAAGGCAAGTATATACGATAATGCCCATAATAATATCTAGTTAGGGATTTCGACAAGTATTAAGTATTTGTGGGATTTGTGCCTTTATGTTACCTACACAGAGTAAAAACCAATGTGTCATACTCATAGCACTCTGCTTATTAACTTTTATCAAAATTTCTATTTGCAATGCAGAAAAAAATAGCTATGCTTAAGACTCGGAATATTGACATTAAATTATCACACTTATAATTCAAGAATTCCAATTATGTCAATTTGATAAAATGGAAAACCCCTACAATTCATTAAAAAACAATAAACAACATTGAGATGAACATGCTTTCTACTAACATAACTATATGGTATTTTTATTAAGGTCTGCAATCTTTAAAACTTTGATGTCATATTTGACTTTGCTCCCACCTTTATAGCATAACCCTTCCACCATTTAATGATTGCTTGTTAACAGAATATTAACTTTATCTGATCATACAGCATGTCACATTAAACCCATAACCGGTGGAGTGAAATATATTTAACAAGAATCATTTGTACTTCTACATACCTAGATGTATTTAAAAATTTATCATTAGATTAGACATCTAGTCTAAGTATTAGGATCCCAGATTTGAATCTTGGTAGATACATTTTAATATTATATATATATATATATATGTATATACCTGCAAGATGGGTTGTAATTTTCTTTGGATTTTTGGGCTATAAGTTGTTCAATTTTCTCTATTCCATCATTTCCTAACTTCTCAGCATGAAGCTTGTGACCCTGTTCTCTAAGTTCACTCAACATCTTATCATTGTCCTTACTCTTTTCACATATTTTCAGTCCCTTTTTATTCATTGCTATGGCCATATTAAGGTTATTTGTGTGGTAAAAGGCTTGAGCATATCTATAATATCCCTACAACAAATAAATAAAAATACCAATTCTTAAATCACACAAATATGACTGATAAAGATTTCTATTATTATTTTGAACTTTTACATACAGCATTTTCAGAAGTTAAGGATACAGCTTGGAATATAAGGAATTTCAAATCCAGTCAGTTTTGCTTCTGCTGTTATAATTGTTCTCATCAATATTTTATTAAAACAAGAATGACATTTGAATGATTAAAAAAATTAACATAAATCTAGTTGTCAAGCAAAAAAAAGGGCACTTCAAATGATAAAACTTCAAAAAGACAAAAAATAAAGTATGTTGGTTTACAGTATTTAAAATTTATCACAATTCAATTGTATATCATGAAGTGAATGTTAAGAAGAATTATTCCCTACCTTAATCCAATCTGGTTTCATTAACACAGCTCTCCTTCCATCTGCCAATGCTTCACTGTAAATGACAAGAATACCATCACTGAGATATACTGAGGTCATGGCAATAACCAGCATTCTTCTATGATACCACTTTCCTGTCACCCAAGGCAAATGCAATTTTGGTGTGGGGAAGTTGTACATGTATATTATATTCTACTTTCCTGAAGGCAAGTTGAAAACTTGAATTTTTTAAGACTGTGGGAAAGTTAATCTTTATTTGGAGTTTTCCTGTGAAACCTCAAATTTTCAAAATTCCTAGAACAATGTAATTCTTAGAAACCTGGACTAATGTTTGGTAGAAATGATACAATATAACAACTATACAATACATGCTTTTAGATCAAATTAACTAGAACTACAAGTTGATTTATACAAATATTTCATGTTGAAACAGTAGCTGCACAATTTCCAGCATCTGAATGGGTCTTCAGTATATATTATATTAGATTGCTTAAAAAATTGTAGATTTGAGAAAAAAAAAAATGAAATTTGAGGAAAAACAACTCTTTTTTTTCATTCCTAAAGACTTGTTTTTGAACTTTTAATAGCATTTCTAAAAAAAAACCATATATTTATTATTTATCTACAATAAATTACAGATGGTAAATAATTAAATGTTGGTAATTTGATCTTTAAGCATTAAGAACAGCTGTACTTTTGTTCATTCTTTACTTAAAATTAAATGTTGATTTCTACATCCAGATCATATCCTTTTTACAATGTAAAAACTTGTATTAACTATCCTTTCATAGTCTATCAGCTTATAAAATTTGTATGATAACCAGAAGATTATTGAATAGTCCCTCATATTAGGGTGTTCCAAGTACACACAAAAACATAAAATTGGTTACCAATACAAACAAAAGGAAGCCATCATGAGGAAGACTGATATGGTGCTAAAAGTTTAAAAAAAAAAACTCATCATATAAATTTACTGTATAAAATATGGACAGATTAACTGACCATAATGCACCATAATATGTCCGCCAGAAGAAGCTTTTAAAAAGTACCTATGCACTAAAAAAAAGTTAAATTTAACACAGTACTTACTAATTCTTGTTTTGTTTTTGGTAACCTTGAGCTCTGTTTCCATAACACAGGTGATTAAATGGGCTGAAAGTACATATTTCAAAAAGTTAAAATAGTAATGAAAAGAAGTGGGGTGAAATGTACAGCAGGAAAATTCTGATATACTGTTATTAGAAGTGATACACCCAAGTAATCACGTAAGAACCATTTTTAAAAGGTACTCACTTGTTCATCTTTTTCGTATAATTGTTCATATTTTTTTTAACACTATTTAGTAAAAAATGCTTTTAATTTTAATTTGTATGGGTTCGTTAATACTATAAATTAATTTTTTTTCAATTGATAGTTTAGCGTGAAACAACGTTTTCCGGTGAAATATACTTTACGCAAAACATTTGTAAGGTATATTGGGTATAGGCGATTTTTGTACACCAGCTGGGGATTTAGAGATTTGAAGACCATAGTTGATGAGATTAATTTATCTTTTATTTATATAGAGAAATATTGTCATATGGTCAATGGTATTTAACTAATTTAATTACCAACAATGTATATTCTCGCATTAAATAATATATCACTGTTTGTCAGATACTTAAGAAACTGACTTCAGATGTGCCATAATTATTGAAGAAAGTTTGTTTATTTAGATGTAATAATACTTATTTATGTTTCGTTTTATTAATAGTATTTATGCATTTATTTCAGAGAATCGTATATAGCATATGAACTATTTATTAATGTGTTGCAATGTGTAATGGTGAAAATAAACGATGAAAAAAGTATACATTACTCAATAATTAAAAGGCTTAATCCTCAACAAATCATTGGGTCAAATTATAAAAAAAAGTTGTCCAACAGACTGATCTTGCCAAAAATGAAAATATAAGGGAATTCTGAGTAATATGATTTTGAAGTTTCAGTCATGGCGAAATTCGTCAGACATGACCGGTACTTTTAGCTGCTGGTCCGGTAAAATTTGCAAGATTTCTGGACCAGGTGTCTGCTACTTTTTTTTTATTAGACACGCCTCAACCGGAACTTCAGGTTTCAAGATGGTGTCCGAATCGAGGCAAATTTAAATTGGATCAGAGAAATGATTTCAGTCCAGCAGATAATTGTTCGGTCCAGCAGATTTTGTTAGGTTGCCAGACAAAATGTCCGACAGGTTGAAAAACGATTTTGGCAGGTCTGAAGTTTCTGAGTATAGTGTTCACAATACTCACTCTGCTTTAACAGCAAGGGTATACTTTTCTATGGCATCTTTGTATTTTTGTTTGGAGTAAAATTCATTGCCCTGGTCTTTAAAGCCTATAGCCTTTTCCGCACAACTCTGCAAAATGAATTAAGGTGTACTGAAAATTATATTACAATATAAATTTGTATCTCTTTTGAACACAATGTAGAATGGATTGAATTTCAACAGTGATTCCTTAACTCAAAACTTGCTGAAGTTTGTTTTTTGGGGAGTGAGTTTTTTTTTCAAATTCAAATTAAAAAAAGTGTAAGTGAGTCACATTGTAATGAAGGCTAGACCAAAATGGCTAAGTCCTACAAATAACTTTTATGCCATATCTATATACAGCCACACACCAAATTTGATATCAATCCATCAATGGGGAAATTGATAATTCCCAAAAATTGGACAGGTGGCCAGGCAAGGTGACTGACTTGTTGAGTGTAGATATAAAACACAAGGAGAATGGATATGGTGAATGTATCAAAAGAAAACAACCCCATTGGGATGAAAAATACCAGCTCAAGGCCTCCCACGAGTCTTCCATGAACAATGAGGGAGCCCCCACACCACCTAAAATTATGTTGTGTTTTCATTTTTATTTATTTTTAGTATTATATCTTAAGCAAAAATAGCTTTGCTTTACTAATATATATTTTTTGGAAATGCAGACATGATTGTCAATTTTTAACTGTAAACAAAAAATCTAATACTAAGCCAAGTGATTTTCTCTATAACCACATAAGTTAATACCAATGAAAATAACTATCCAGATTATCTTTTACACATATATATTCAGCTGACATATTACCTTTGTTTTAACAGACTTTTTAAAATCTTCAGCCATATCTTTACCTTCCCTGGCTAGACTGGTTATCATCATGTGGCCTGAAGCATGCAACACATTTTTTATATAATTTTATACATATAAAAGATTTTCCAATTTTATTAAATTCTTTTGCATCCTAACATTTTTTGATCCAATAAGTCAAGATATAATACATTATCCATCAAAGGTCTATAATTTCAATAAAATTATCTTCCACCCTGGAAAAGTGAACAGTGCAGACTTGTACATGTCACTTATTAATCTGTTATCCAGGCTGTATTTTAAATGATTAGTAAAATCCTGAATTTGAACATATTGACTATGGATAGATCAACAATCCATAAAGTGTAATTAGAAATGGAAAATCATGGAAATTATTGAGAATCTACAAAACATAGCATCAATTAACATGGCTAAAAACCTTTTATTACTTACATAATTTACACACATATAGGGTTGAGAACTTGACTTTCTGTTTCTTCTCTTTAAATTCAGGATAAGACAATGCTACATCCCTGTTAAGAAAAAAATCATTAAAATGAAATTAAACAGCAACCTACATGATGCCTTCATTCTTATTTAGATAAAGCCTTTACTCTTCAGGTCTTGTGCCACATGTCACATTTTCTTGGAGTTAAAATTAACAATTAAAAAGAAGCAGTTTTCTATGAAATCACTGGCAGGCTTAGTCATTGATTATGTTTGATTTTCAAATTGTCTGTTTTAGACAATATTCTAAAAGTAATTGAAAGCCCTATTTGTTCACTAGCACCATACATCAATGTCACATGAACCTCCAACATACCAAACATTTTTCTGAATCTGTGTATATTTGGTACTGGTAGCAGTTTGTATAGAGTGTTTCACATCAATTCCATCCCCTCTGTTATTGGCTTCTATATCATCTATCATATTCAGTGTGTTAATCAAAAAGTTTTTCTTTCTCTGAAAAAAATCAGGGCAATATATTAACTTAAATTTAATTCTATGTGCAAAGATTTTTCACCATTGAACAATTGAGCATTCAAACATGTGAATTAGCCCTTAAAGTTCAGTATAATATTACAATTATACTCTGATTTCCTCAACAGCTCTTACCAGATAATAAATGAAATTGAAAAATGTTTTAAATGTTATATACGCTACAAGTTTATTATGTTAAAGCGTGGAAAAATATTCAGAAAGCAATACATTCAGTAGATTATCAAGCAAATATGTTAATTTCACATTGTATCAATAACACAAGTGAATATAACATGTATAATGCAGAATTTTTCACATTTTCCTGGAGAAAAAAATTTGGGACCTCATGTTTGGGCCCACCTTCTTTTGTAAATCTCAGGTACTGCCACTCAGACTATGAATTTGAAAATAGATGTTATTGAAGCAATCATGAAGCCAAATTTAGTTCTATAGACTAAAATGTAATATTTGACAATCTTATCACTTGTTAACTAATTATTGTGCTTTAGAATTAAACATCCTGACTGTCTCAAGCAATTCATTCATCTTCAAGTGTAAGTGTTTATAAGAATCAGGCAAAATAGAAAAAACCCACTGATCTGACAATAAAATATCACTCAAGGCTACCTTCTCCATTTTAAAAGACCATTATTTGATTTCTGCATCACTGGCTTTGCTCAGAAATTTTTCAAACAAATGTTAGAAAAATGAGGTTTTTGACAGTTATCCGCCCTTGAAATGTTCATTTTCAGTACATTTCAATGAAATTGTAACTCAATGGGCCACCATATGGAAAATCTTGTCTGTTTTCCTTGATTCTGATGGTGAAAATTGTCAAATTAAAATATCAAAATGGGTTTTTATTTCATACCATGTTTCACCCACTGCCTGATTCTTACAGATACTGACACTTAATGTGTAGTTTTACTATGATATTCAATTCACCCTACCATCTTTTTAATGACTAGTTTTGTAACAACTTCTATAATTTCTAGATTTTGCCATTCTTCCTCTGATAACTTAGTATACTCAGCTTTCTCTTTAAATCTGCAACAAAAGATTGACAAGGTTAGCATAATTTGTATGGTTACATTTCATTCCAACGTGCTATTTTTAAAATGTCCTTCAATTTTTTTTTTTTTAAATTTGGATAAATCTTGAAAACAAGTACATTTTCTGATAACATGGAGGTCAGAATATTGACCTGATTGAAATGGGGTCACATCAACTTGCAATGGATATTTATTACATGTACTATCAATTTTGTTTTTGGTCTGTGTAACAAGTAACAGTTATCAAACATGAAAGTTGTCTTAAAGTAGGCAATATGGACCATGGCTATATTGACATCAATGCATAAAAACTATTAGTATCTACCTTGATTACTTACTTTTTTTCTCCTATTAGTTTTGCCTCAAACATGCAGTATAGCCATGGTTTAGATATAAAGGAGTCCAACCCTAACATTAAAGGTCCTAAAGAGAAGATACGAACATTGTGTTCCTGCTTATCCAAAAACTTTACATTCTTTGATAACCATATATCCACACATTCATCTGAAAAAAAAAAAATGACGTAATTCATTTTATTAATAACTTTATTCTAAAATTTCAATCCCATAGTCAGTTGTTTTGTGAAAAATGTTCCGTGTAGACAAGATGCTGCACACTCTGTCATGCTAAGAGTACCCCCACTCAACCCTTTTAGTCAAACCCAGGAAAAGGAAGGACGGTACAATTCATCATGCAAAAGCAAACACAAATTAAATCATAGTTGCTACACCCAACTGATAGAGATATCCATTTTTATAATGAGCTAACCTGTTATAACAATACTTGCTTGTACCACATAAGAACACATTCCATATAAAATCACTTCATATTGATGGATCAGAAGTACATAATGCATAATGACTCTATCTCTACAAAAATACAATACTTTACACGGCACAGATGCTATGATCACACAGGTAGATCCCTGAACAGTTAGACAAGTATGGTCACACCATTCAAGTTTGGTACAGAGATGAATTTCAACTGACACAGGGTAAGAATTTGACCAGAATCAAAAGGCACTCTTTTTGGTCCCTAATTCATAAATGGCTCAAGTCCCAACCTATTAAATCAGTCCCAGCTTTCCTTTAATGATATGGCACCTTATGACAAAAAAAGTCATTAAGTTCTTTCTTTTATACTTGTTATTGTCTAGCCATAAAACATCTACAGATGTGGACAACACCGAGGACAGCATGATATCATTATACAACTGGATTTTTTTTTTGTTGCAATCATTAAAACTAAAATGTTTCTCCACATATCATGGCATAAAGTACACAAAGCAAGTTATAGACCATTAATCTGACAATGAATTTCAAAACAGTAACTTACCATTAGTTTTGATTGGTTTAACTTCCTCCTCATCCGATGATGGGACAAGCTCAGGAACATCAGAATCTGAATCTGACATGGTTTCGTTCAAATGTTCTAAACTCTTCACTGAAATAAGAAACAAATATAAATTTATATTCAAGAATAATAAGAACATGTTTTTTAAAAAAAATAGTAATAAAACTCTTTTCTTACTTCCATTGTTTTTTTTTTTACCATATCTATGGCCATTCCCCCTAAATTTAGGGATCTACAGTTCAACATGTTATTAACCTTTAGGTCAGTAAACTATGTACAATTTTAACAATAAGCCTAAGCACCACAAATAAATGTTAAGTCTGAGTGACTGACTGTTGGCAAAGTTTTTTGAATTTCAAAACAAATAGTTTATATCATTCCCAGATATAAGTTTCCAGTTTTGCAGTGCCAGACCCAGACCCCAAAATATTTAAACCTTTCTTACTACAACTTCACTTGCATGTACTTTACCATCTAATAAAAAACTCTGCAGTATATACCATGGACTATTTATATACAAACATACAGTTTAATTCAGTAGAAAGTAGTAATAAACAAACACTGAACCACCTGCCAACAAACTGGTTAAAATGGAAGACAATTAACAGGTAAGGCACTCAAAATGTGTGTACTCTATGTTATAAGGAAATCACTTTAACTGGCAAAATTTGATAGTTTTTTAAAAGCATATCTTGAACCTTGACACTGTCAATGCTAGGCCACTGAGGCCACTAACTGAGGGTCCCTGTGTCCTATGATACTTGGCCCTAAACATGAAACATGAAAACAAGGGCAACACTCGTTAAAATTTGTAACAATTAATGATATCCAACACAAATTAAATTCATCATGCAAGACCATAAAA
Source organism: Perna viridis (assembly GCA_037379345.1). NCBI lineage: Eukaryota > Metazoa > Mollusca > Bivalvia > Mytilida > Mytilidae > Perna > Perna viridis. The sequence goes on along the minus strand of CM074515.1, from coordinate 11,669,898 downwards.
AGATTTCTTCAAATGATGGTATATATTTTTTCTAATGAAAAAGACACAACATTTAAGTAAGAAAATTAAGGAAATCCTAATAAAATTCCTGTTTATGAATCAACACCCTTCCTGTCAAATAAGGGACCAACTACCATTAAATGATATAACAATACACCATTGTGTTATTAGTAACAAGGATGAACATTAACACTTTTATCAATGTAACAGTTTCACATACATGTACATGTATCATCTCAGATATGACATTATATCATGACTAAACAAATCTATGTCAAACTGATTATAAACTTTACACTTACAAAACTTCTATCAACAATATAAAAATATTTAAAAAAGTAAAAACAAAATATTATTAAATCATATGAAACTAATCTTACTTGTACAAGTCTAATGAACCATCCAATACTATCCAAGAATAACATTGTAGTGGGGAAATCCAAATATGATATAAAGATCTACCTATATTTTCAGTAACTGTACTGATAAAAACTTTGAAACACCCATAAACAGTTGAATGTTTACATAAAATACCACACCACATAACAACCAGGTCAATCACATTATTTAATCTAAAGCTACCCCATATATCTAGATGCAAAGATTTAAATTAATAGGATTATTGGATGGAATCCAGTGACCGTAAGATTGGTACTGTGACAAGTTAAAAATCATTTACACTTCACACGATTTAGTATCTATGAGAGTTATACATGTATACCGGTATAGCTGACTGAGGAGAAGTCAGACAATATCCATAGATAAAAATTGCATAATCATTTAGGGAACCCCCTTTTTTAAATATAGATCCTTGTCATAATGTTGACATGGTTGAATATTTTTTTAAAGAAATACCAAAACAATCATCTGGAAACATACATACATGTACATGCCTTTTAACAAGGCTCAACAAAAGCAATTAAAAACGTTATTCACATGTATCTGAATTTGTCTCATTATGAGAGCAAAAAGACTCAAATGTATTGAACTGTAACATTAGTATCCTATTGAGCTGAACATTGTAGGAACAAAGCTTTAATTAAGCTTGTCTCTCCTTGTACAAAATTGAACCTTCCCAACAGTCTTCATCTTTCCAGTTCATTGTGGTTCCTTGCATTTTAAAACCTTCTTTTTTATGACTTTACAATCCATATTTAGTAGTATAAAAAACACTCAAGTTTTGATGGGCAGGTTATTGCTTACAATCCATCATTACTTTAGGCTAAACAATTTATAAATAAATTGAAACGGACTTAAAGAAAACGGCAAAAGTTGTTTAATCAACCACAATTAATGTGTGTGTCTGCTCCATTTCATTGTAAAATTTAATTTTATACCAGGGATATCAAGAAAAGTGATTAAATTCCCTTTTTATCAAAACATTTTCAAGCCATCGTATGGAAGTTAAACAAAAAAAAAAAACAAATATGATAAATAAAATCTTTAATTTCTGCTCTGACTCAACAAAAAACAACAACAAAATTATGAACAGATCAGGCATATTGCACTGCGGGGAAAATTATACCAGTATAAATAATTTTGAGAGGTGCCCATGCTTCATTCATCCCATTCCAACTTGACCCATTAGAATTAAAATGTTTTACAAAGAATGCTAAACAATCACCCATTGAAATTGTGAAAAACAGCTTTTGCGTAATATCAAAATTTTAATACAAGTCACATTTCAGTAAACTGTGAGGTCAGAATGCTTAATTCAAAGGAACACTTACTTCTAACAAATATATTCTCTAAAGCATGTCCATGTTATAAACACATGGAACAACAAAAACTTGAAATAAACACAATTATGTTCAAATTGTCTTAACCAGTCTTTCTATAGAAACAGGAAATCTAGGGAAACCCCTCTACCAAAAATACTCACAGTATAAAATGTGAATTGTCAAGATATTGATAACCTCCCCTGTACTATTATATCTTTCAACCAAAGGTAAAACATATAAATGTAGATATAAAGGATTAATTATACAATGCAAATTACAGACTGTCATCAATTATTATTGACTTTCAAAGTAAAATAACTGTTCATGTACATGTAATTCAAGCATAGTGATAACAATCAGTCAAATCTGACTTGTATTGCAACAACAGAAACACCATACTGTGAAAGTATTATTGTTTGTGATTTTACTAGTTTTGCAAACAAAAAATTTTAGTTCCCAACCAAATGAAAATTTCTCATTCAATTATTTGACAGAGAACTTTCTCAAATCAACAAAATAACGTTTTTTTTAATAAACCACAAAAATAAGTATCCACAAATAAAAGTATTTTCACTGTATTTTATTTTCAAGAAAATTTTAAAGGCTAAAGAAAGCCTGCTTTTGGCGTACTCCACATTTTATGAAAAATTTATGGTCAAGTTAATATGGCACAAATTTTATTGTAAAAGAATTACAGATGGATACACTTCTAAATTTTTTTTAAAGAAAACAGTTAACTTGGCTTTTCCCAAAATTTAAAGCACCATGCTCAATGTCCAGAATATAAAGGTAAACATAGTTTTATTCATACAGAATTGAATGAGAATGACCATAAAAAAAACACAGAGCACTACTCAACCATGCAATTATGACATTCCATGTTTCACACGTAACTTTATAGTACTAATGGCAATATGTCAACGAGTACTACCTTAGAATCAAGGATACTACTGGTACTATCTATCAGTATACAATCAGATATATAAAATTGTGAAGACTTTTCCTTTAATTTACATTTTTCCTGTCAACATTTGAGTTTAAAGCCATTTTCCCATAAATTTATATTTATCACACGGAAAAATCTACTAATTTCTATTTCCTTGAGACAAACACAAAGAAAAATAAATGTAAATCTCCAAGTCTAATTTTATCAGTATCTACCTTAAACCAAGAAATTGACTGTTCAATTGTTTAATTGAGAAGCTAGAAATCATATCTACTTAAATATTTGCATTCAAAATAAATCAAATACATTCACACATTTTGATTAAATTCACAAATAAGTTTTTGTTCCAGCCAATTAGTCCATATAAAATAAAATGTGTTAAATCTAAAGCTAGATACTCACAGTATCAATAACCAAGCCATTTAAAGTATCAAAACATTTATCTGAAAACAAATGGACAATTATAAAGAGTTTAAAGCAAATTTATACTAACAGTTCTATATGCATGCATCATAGGTTTCATCCAAGATGGTCATGAAAAAAAAAGTCACATCGTCATTATTTAGTCTGTTAAGTCATTACATATAAGCCAAAAAATAATATATGTCTGTTTCCAGCTACCCTACTTACCCTATTTTTGTGCTTACACTTAACATTTTATGGCCATTTTTACTAGAGCACTCTTGAAATCTCGATTGTTACTTCGTTTATTCAATGTAAAATGTTTATGAAAATAAATTTTCCTCACCTACCTACCCTATTTCTTTCACACTGGAAGCAGGAAACAAGACCATGTTTTTGGCATAAAATGACAACAACTGTCATACTTCTGTGTCATGTATGTACTTAAAAGTAGCTAAATTGGTAACTATTCATGAAAAGCAACACATATTTTGGGATTCTGTCTTAGGACTAATGAAATTTAAAGAATTAGTTTCTGGAGCTCAAAGGACTTCCAATTATAATTTCAAGGTAGTCCTAAGTCTATCTCAAATCAGGTACAAATGTAGGCATAAAATTAGTGTTGAACCCTGAACACGGGTAGAGCTATACTTTACCTTATAGAGGAGGTTTAATAATAATTATCCAGACCAAAAGGCAGAAGAACTGACAATTGATATTAACAGTAGATAAAGTCTCTCTATTATCAGCTAACATCTTTTTTTAAAAGTGATCATCACTGCAAGTTTATAAAATGGATATGAAAGAATATCTTCTGCTAGTTCTCCTGTGCTCAAAGTTATAATTCATATGAAGTGGAAATAGACCTATTCATTTATAAAAAAAAAAGTAAAAAAAGATTTGTCCCAGATTTTCTAAAGATATTTTAATCATAAAGTTGACCCTTAAAATACTATATGAGTTTGGTTAAATAAAACATACATACTATGTCTATGACCAATACAATCCTTATATACATAACACAAACTTGTGAAGCCAAACATTGAAAATGTGGTATTATTTTCTATTTTCTAAATGTTTAGAGTGCATTCAACTGTATAAAGGTTGGACTTCCTGAAAGGTCAAGAAACTGTGCTAAGGACAAACAGATGGTCAGACAGCAATGCTTCTACCACAGTATTTGCCAAAGGCTGAAATCATAAACTTATACAATTTTCAGTTTCTTATGCAAGTAAGCAAATTTCCATTGAATGACTCCTAGCCTAAATCAATGCCTACTAGATTGCGCATAGGACATAAGACTAAAGCCGCAGACTGCTGCTGATGTAAATGGTAATTATCATGTATCATTGCCACAATGCATTGTGGGATTATTTTGTTCCTCAACACATCAGCTTGTAAGGCTTAATACAGCTATCAATCCTGTTAAAAGACATACGACCTGCCTGTTACACTGTTCAACAGAGCTAAGCATATCTAAGTAAGATTAAGCTAACAAAAAATGCAACTGAACTATAATATTACGTAACTGAACACTTAAGCTAAAATGTATTACCTTTTGACAAATATGGGCTCAGTCCTCTGACCACAGACTTAATCGAACGGATCTTTTTTACTGTGTATTTAGAAAAATTTTAGGGCATAGCATACAAAAGTTACCTTAATTTTATGTATAATTAAATGAAAAACTGGAATGACTTTGGCTGTACTGTTTTTATCAATTCTGCAGAATACCAAAATTAACCAAGAGATAATGTTTTCAAATGTTCCCCATATACGGCATGTATTAAAGGGGAACTCTATTCAAATACACAATTAAGTTATTTGAAGAGCAACAGCCACATATACACAATAGGTGATTTAAACTGCATAAATGAGTGGACCTTTCATGAGGATTTCAGATGTTTATTTTGTCATCTTCTGTAGATTTGATTTAGTGAGGTCATTTTTTATTCAATTAAAAAAAAAATAATTGTAACTTCTCATATCTAAGGCATGCTGGCTATGCCATAAAAAAATCAAGATACACAGGTTTGTCTGTAGTCAATAAGAAATTCATGGTAATACTGAGCCCTTATTTGTCAGAAGGTCATAATGAACCTTTTGTTGCATTTCACCATATCTGTTCCTTTTTCTATAAAGTAACATTTAAGCTAACGAAATATACAACAGAAGTTACAATATGTACCTTGTAATTGAACACCAAAGCAAAACGATTATATGTTAAATAATCCAGCAACTTCAGACAACATTATAGAACTGAAATTGACTTACCAGTTTCTGATGAAAACCTGATATTTTGTCCAGATCTACTGATTTTTGTTTTGTCTTTAGATCCACCTAACCGTACATACATAACACTCCAGATTCTAAACTGCCGAAACTTCTCCCTTTTTGGCCTGAAAGTGGGAGAAGTCATTTTTCAAACTAAAGATGTGCCATGAATACACATACTTTTGTAGATGATACATGTATGTTGAACAAGCCATACAAGACATATGAGCATGCAAAACGTGGCAGCCATATTTGTTGCCTTATCAGTAAAACTTAAAATTTACCCAAATACATTAAAAGATGATTTTGGTCAAAGTTGAAGTTAAATGATCTACATTTAAAAACAGGTTTGCTTCAGAGGAGAAGTTTTTTTCTTTTTAAAGTTTACAATACAGGATGCTAAATGCTAATTGATGACATCTAGGTAAGATCAAGGGCAACCATGGTTAGTGAGAAATGTCAAAATTTGAAAGTAAAAAAAAACAAAGATCCAGAAAAAGCGAGCACAAACAGAGACAACAGCAGTCAAAATAGAGATCCCTTCAAAAAACACAGACCAGCATCATTGTAACTCATGATACAAAATGTATATTTGTCAGTGCATAAATATATTCAATACCTATAAAAATACAATCAAGTTAACACTACAGTCTAAGTAAGTATGTTCTTATGATAGCATGTACATGGTTTACAACACATATTAATGTGATATTTTCCAATAATAGAACATGCACATCCTAAAAAAAATATGGAATAAACACTGTGCAAATTATGAATATGGTTCCTTACTTTTTGACTTACAGATAACACAAAGAAGATACTGTCCATAACCAAGAGTAACAAAAATGGCTTAAAGTTCAACAGACTAAAACTTTTCTTTTTATTTCTCCATAGAAGGTGAAAATCTTCATTGTGTGTATAGGGTGCACTATACAGTTACAGTAAGGCGCACTGTTTCGCACACCAAGTTGCCCCGGTCAAATTTTGTAAAACTTAAAATTAAAAGTTGAAATTTGGTGGATATATTGTTTAAATCTAGATAAGCATTTATACATAGACAGATGTAATATATGTTATGGTAAACAGGTGTAATTTAAATGAAAAATGGTATCTGGAACGTTTCAGTCCCCTGCCGTATTAGATTCTCTCCTCAGCATCAGATGGCTGATTTTCAAAATACCTGATTTTGCATCAACTTTTGGGACTAAAATTGTGAGAGAATGAATCGAAAAGAGTCTTATTATTTTTACCTTTTTTCCACCTATGCCATGCATGCTTTCATCCTGTGGTAGTGTCTAAGTGCCTGATATTTTATAAAACATAGTATTTGGCTGTTAGTTTTGGAAAGGCACCCCTGATTTGTATAACTCAGTAATATTTTTTTTTCAGTGTGTTACCATCGCTACTGGATTTTATAAGAACAATCACTAAATTACTTATAAATGACTTGAACCTCTACACACCAAGGATTTAAAAAATATGTACTTTTTTATGACAAAACACTAGAAATTTCTGTGTGGACAGCCTCAAAACAGCTTTATTTCAACAAAATGAGACCAAATTTTCAGAAATGACCTAACTGTATTGTGCTACCATAAGTTGAAAGTAAGAATAATTTTGGTTCAATACTTCTTGACATACAAATTTTAAAAAGAAGTTCAACCTGCAAATAATACCATAAAAACAGGGAAAAGATAATCTGATAAAAGGAGAATAAAAAAAAAACTTATTTCAAATTATAACAAGAAATGAAATGATTGAAAGAAAATGATATTCATGTCTATATAGAGTTGATACCAAGACAATCTAAATTTAGAGGAAATGGAAATGCAGACAAGTTAGCAAAAGATGCTTAAGAAGCATAAACAATAGTTATAAAATGCACATTTATCAATTACTATACACAGCATTGAATAATGTCCAAACCATTAAAATTAAAAATAAAAATACTACAAATTTACTGTAATCTATCATTTTTATACCATTTTGTACGAACGGCTCAACTGTATCATAAGACGACATCTCCCTAATATTTGATTTATTCAAATCCAATGTCATTTCAATCCAGTATCACAATGCTTACATTGTCAAATCATGTCATGATTCTGTCACAAAGACAATTTAAAGTTGTTGGTAATTTGACCAAAACCCTAATTTGCCCCCTAAATTCATGTCTAAAAATTATTTTGATAGTTTGTGCTACTACCATATGTTTGTTTCTTTTAAAAATAGTGAAAAATAACATTTTAGTCAACACAGAAATTAAAAAAATCCAATGATCAATATTTACCAACAATCAGTGCTTACAACAGCAAAACAACAAAGTGATTTCTTGTAAGAAATTACAGAATTCTACTAAGGGTATGAAATCTAATTATAGATGTATGGAGAAACACAAAACATAACAAAAGAATGACAACTTTGCAACCAAAATAGGACTGTTGAATGGATAACACTTAATCTTAAGTAGCACTCCAGCTACATATCATGCAAAATGTGATTCATAGGTAAAAAAAAAAGCCTACATATTTTTATTTTTGACATTTTGTTTAAATTGGCATGGTAAACAGAAATTAACATTCAGTTTTTCATATAACCTGTGTTCTTAGGAGATAAAAATTATAAAGAATGCACTGTACATTTATAAATTAAGGGAGATAACTTGGTAAATGTCACTCAAATACAACAGAATCTGTTGGATTTTGAATGTTGATTATCTCCTTAGAGCAGGCAGATTTGAATGAATAATTATACATTTCATAATATAGACCCATAAAACAAGTCAATTCCAAAAAATAAAAATATGTAGCCTTTTTTGGGGTATATCACATTTTTCAGATTTTGCATGTACATATCTATAGCTATTTAAATCAATTACAACTTGAACTGATGTCCAGTTAAAATGAGACATAAAAATCATATAACTTTTTATTAAATAACTTTGATAAACTGAAATATAAAGGTATAATGGGTTATTCCCATTCCAGTAGCCAACATGTTATTCGTCCAATCGAGTTACCAATCTAACCAGACAATGCTTATGTTATTTATATAAATTAAATTCGGACATTTTACTTTCCACTTCTGTATACTATGTCATATATATTTCTGTCTTTGTTTAATTATTACACCAGTGAATGAAAATAAGATGTCAACTACCCACCATTATTGTTGTTGTACCCTACTTCTGGTGCAGAGATTAAACAAGTATGGGGAGCCTTATAGGATACAAAACAATTCTACTAAACCAACAGAAATATGCTAGTATTTGATTTATTGATGAAAATATAGCATTGGACAAAAATGACTGTATAGAATCTATTTTCTAAAAGAGAAATATTTATATGTTTGAATTTAAACACTTCGCTACTTAAGGCAAATTATTTCAAAATTATGTTTATCTTATTTCAGTTCCTACTTAAAATAATTATTCGATTGAAATTGATGTAGAGTTGAAATCCTTGAGACATTTTTTTTAGATCACTTAAAATTTATATACTGTAGAGTAATTTTCTAATATTTCATACACCATTTTTTGTCAGTGATTTTCCTACTGTTTTTGGGAAGGGGCCTGGGGCCCATGCAATTGGGGAAAAAAGCATGTAAAATCGCTATTTTTGGAAATGATATATGAATGAGAAACACTACAGTTCCCTCAGTACTGAAGAGTGCAGATCTCCTTTGGAAGACAAATTGGATACAACAGAGACTGAAGAAAAGTTTGTACATGTACAAACCCAACAACAAAAAAACCTGTCAAACAAAAAAATATCTTATAATTTACATTGTTGGAAATATTTGTCAAACAATGGAGATATCATTAACAAAATAATGCATTAAGGCAGATTTCAAAGCATCAATGTCATACTGTTTTCTCTTCATTTTGGAGATATCTGTAAATAATTATCCCAAAAGAGCTTAATTTTGTCCATTATGAACATTCCTACAGTTAAATATTGCATATCAATTCATTTCCACTGAATTTTTTAAAGTAAAAAATGTTTTTAAGATGAGGGAAAAAATGTTTGATATTTTAATTTGTCAAATCCTCAAAATATGTCCATTATTTGTTAGAAGGCTTTCCATAGTTTTTTTTTAATGATAAATGACGTATTTGAGGCACATGATTGTTGATTGGGAAGCTTTACAAATGGCAGGCAATAAATCAATATTGATTGATCAGTTCCATGTGTATTATCAACATTTTTAAAAGGGATTAAATAATATGGCAAACAGAGGTTTTGGAATAGTAGGCAATATTCTATGTTGAGTTTAAAACTTAAAAATTGCCTGAATGATGGCAATTTAACCTTTGTTATTGTTTTGATGGAACAGTGTCCACAACCTTTGACTTCTGATTCAAGCACATGCAATCAGTTCTGTACAAAAAGGGATATTACTAATACAATGAAACTAGTTATAATAAGAATGAGGATAAAGCAGTATGCATGTATGTTAAAAATGCACTTTTAGTATAACTGCCTGTTTCAAGAAAAGTGGTTTAAATCTGCTGATGAACCAAGCCAATTTTAATTAGCCATGTGACCATGCAACATGCATTTCATAGGTTTTCAATTATCTGATGTAAAGGTTGAAATACATTGGTCAATTGCTGTTTACGTGCGAATTTTACAAAGAAGGGCCAGAAAAAGGAAAATTTACGTAGGTCCACTAATTTTCATTCAGTAAAATAAAAAAACTTAAGTGATAATTAGTAACTTGAGATCTGGATGTTGCAGGAATTATTAAAAATTATTAAGTACACACACAAGTGCATTTTATACTGTATACAACAATTCCAATTTAGAGGTAAGTTTGGTCACTGTAATGAAATGCAAGCTCATAGTCATACTGTAATGTTCACATTCAAATGAAATGGTTGTTTACAACTAGAATGACTACAATAATTATAAGCTTGTTCGTTACTTGTTCTTTTATATTCTTTCTTCTCTTTAAATAGTCTGTTTTTGTTGTGATTTGGTGACCAACTCAGTTGGCAACTGGCATTTTATGACAAGCTCCTTAGTAAATCAGTTAAGTAACACCGCACAATCGTTGTTATAATAACATGTTATTACCTAAGAACTAAATATATCTGGATTTCAATATTTTTTCTTCCTGTTTGTGCTATAAATGACAACAAATTCTCACATGTCTACACTGTTATCAAAATGGCGGTTTCTGATAATCAGATCCAACCGAAAACCATTAGCAATTTATTTACCCATAGATCACAACAACGGTCGTATTTGGGATTTATTTAGTTAATTATCACCACGTGATTATCACTAGTTCATGACTGTTATATTACACATTTATTTTTCATTGTATTTACCTTCCCACCAGTAAAGGATCAAATTGCCAATTTTACTGTGGAATTCTGTAGCTATATTGTATAATTTAGGTAATTAGCATGAACAATATTTAAAGGATATTGTAATGATTTTTGATAAATAATCATGTATATTTTTGTTACTATTTTATTTACTAGTATTAGGACCTATTTTGAAAACACTTTACATAAGCCAATTATAATAGGTCTATTGTATTTCCAAACATTTCATCAGAAATCATAAGATTAATTAGCCCATATTGAACACTAATTATCAATAAAGAGCCATTATCTAAGATCTGGTGCCCTGTTGAGCCCTACCAATGGTGCCCTAGTGCCCTGATAACAGATATTGTGTATTGCATCAGATTCATTACCATATTTCTACTATTTTTAAATTATGTTGTCATAGGGCAATATTGGGGGATATAAAAGGGGAAGTGAGAGTGAAAGAGAGGACCATCCATGCGAGAACCGACAGGGTAGTTAAGGACGTTAAAAACCCCCTTAGTTAGAAAGAGAGGAGAGAAGACAAGGAGAACATTATGAACGAGTGCAGATGAACCTGAGAGTGTAAGTACTTAGAGTGAGTGGAAGTGTTATGTACATTTTATAAATTGTTAACTGTTACTTTTCTTTAATACAAAGTTGATTTAATTTACGACTTCTTGTCTTGTTTCATTTAAATCTATTGAGACTTAACTGAGGATCCAATTTTCTGGGAACACAGACTGTGCATTCCTATTTTTGTAACCTTGAATTTCCAGAGCTACCTTTTAGTTCGGCTGGAATTTCTTGAAAGAGTATCACTTGGCGTCTGTCTGTCTGCTAATTTGGTCAGTGTCACTTGTATTCGTCGTCAATATACATGTATAGGTAACGACCGTTAGTTCAGACAAACTCATAAGAGGCTTGTGGTTGCCAAAACACACTTTTTTTTATTACGTTACAATAAGTAGGCTACTTTTTGGCAGAGCTGCTGCATGTCCAGTGGTGTGAGGACTTCCTCGTTATTTATGTAAGACAAATGGGTGACCTTGGGCTGACATTATCATCCCGGTGGTGTTGTTGTCTCTTTGCCTATTTTCATAATACATAATTTGTCTCTATTTAACTTTTTGATTAATCTATCTCTGATACACATAACCTTTTTAGCAGTACTGTTAAATAATTTTGTTACTATTTTGTAAAATACCATTGTTTTTTATATGAAGTCAACTTGGTCTATGCAAATTCAATAAAACTATCATATTTCTAAGGCACCAAACATTTATATACTGGGGGGTGGGGGTGGCTGGGATTATTTCTAAAAAACAAGAATTATTCCAAATGTGAGCAACAACAAAAAATTATTTTACTCAGCCATGGACAGAAAAAAAATATGATTCAATATATCCTCCATTACTTAACAATGTAGATTTTCAAATATTTTTTTTTAAAACTTGGGCTGTTACTGAAAAAAATATTCCTAACTCAACATAAAATCCCAGCCTCCCCTCTAGAACAAAATGGTCTGTGCCTATGACATATTGGTTTTAAATGTAGATTTTTCTTGAGTGGTTTTAATTATTTCTTCACTTGAGATGGTGAAATTAAAAATTTCAAAATGCAAGCTTTAATTTACTATATAATGGGAAAAAATATGAATCAAGGATAGGCTTAAGGGGAATCCAATTTGCCAATGCAATCTGTAGAAACCTTAGAAACTGTAAAAATTCTATTGATTTTTGTAGATTAAAGATTGCTAATCAGTTGGAACAACAAGAAGGGAACATAAAAAGAAGTTACCATATTTGTGTTCAATGGAAAAGTCTTTGACAGTGAATTCTGGTCCTTATTAAGTTATTTGTCTGCTCTTATGAATAGAAACACATAGTTGAATTCCAGTATAGACTCCAAAACAGAAGAAATTGCAACCTCCTACACACAGGGTATATTCACTATTTCAAAGCTTTACACCACTGCCACACTCTGTCTTTAACCCCACCTCTTTATGCAAATTAGTTAAGTATAACTGAGACAACAAATTTGTAATGAGTAGAGCTCGTGCCTAATGAATATTTTTCACATCCTATATGGCAGAGTCTATAAGCTAGTTGAGTGATATGTAGTATGAAATAAGGAAGTGGTTATAGGTCTACTGTGGAGATTGAAAGAATTGATACTAAGTCAAATTATAAAAATCCATTAACATTTGTCATTCTTCCAAACAATTATCAACAAATTAAAGTCGCTGCCTCTATGTCAACTTTGTATCTCCTACGTATTTGGAATGATACAAAGGAGATGATTCGGTTATGGCCAATTTGGCCTCAAAATTTGAAATTGTTCATTACAAAGATTTTTATCGTTTTTGTACACTTAAAGTGTTTACACCAGCTAGTTCAATAAGATTTAGGCTAATACAGAAAAGAATACGTCATTGTAGCACCAACAAAATTGCCTTCATGATAAAAAATCCATAAAATCTAAATATTTCAGCATATTTTTTATGGTTTTTGTGAAAAACGGATGTGGCCGCATGCGTTTTCATTCTTGATCTTCATATATTTTCTGTAGTATTTTAAGATACAACATATATATCAATATTTTGGATAAACACAGATGTGGCCACACCCGTTTTAGACAAAAACCATCAAAAAATATGTGTAAAATGGCAACAAAATTGAAGATTTCACTTAAATGTGTTAATTTTGACCGCTATTAAGTCAAAACACATTCATGATATCGCCAAAATCAGCTGAAATGTATTTACTACTTCCATTATCCTTTCAAATAAATTAACTGATATAAACCAAAACAATTCATTCAAAAAGATTGAATATAGGGGCCAAAATAGGGCCCTTCTGAACCTACTCCGTTATATCAATACATAGGTACTCATGTGTTCATATAACTGTATAATTTTAATATATATTTTTTGTGAATCATTTTACTCTCCATATAGCAGTTATCACAGTATATAAGAAATAGAGTCAATTAAAACAAGACACGAAATTGTCATGAGTATTCAAAGTAATTCAGTTTTGAATTTCCTCAGATAGTTATGAACATGTATATTTTGTATGCTTTATAAGGCCACATCAAGTTAATTTGTAGATCCCCGCCCATCCCTACTCGAAATGGCCAGCCCAATTCCTTTTATTTTTGATTTTTTAAAGGTGGTTCATATTTCCAGATTTCTTTTATGTCCGTATCCATCACGACTCTACTCATACACAATACTATAGACTTCTGCTCAAAAAACGAGTAATGCGGTGTGTGTTTACATAATATCTTGATCTTTGGCAGATCTCAGGATGGTTTTCGTTTTTAGTTGCATTATAAGAGGAATTGAAGAAATAAAGCCTTGTTATGGCAAAAACATAACTGAAAGTATACATTTCCAAGATTTCTTCAACATTTTGTCAGCAGGAATAAGATTTTACAAATCTTGGAAAAATAAATAATAAAATCCTCCCACCCGCCCTATTTTTTTAGTTGCTGGTTGATGAGAATCTACAAATTAACTTGATGTGGCCTAAAATTGATCAAATTTGAAAGGATATATTACAATCATTCAATTCATCAACTTGAGTAATAATAAGATCCAAGTTGTAATATTTTATTAATGAGAGAAAATATACCTATACAATCAAGTTAAAGGTGTTACAGTGTCATAACAATCATAAGGTCAAAAGGTCAAACAATAACAATCTTCACCACTAACAATTGTACATCAAAATATGATTCCATCTAAATATCAATAAACAGTTTGGTAAGACATGCAAGTAATTATACAAAAAGAGAAAAATGTACCCAATCAACAAGCTCTAGTATAACTAACAGCATAATCACCATTTTTTCAATTTGAGCTTTTACACCTTTCATTTGATTAAAATTTTCCATGTAGTTAATCAATAACATACATGTAGAAAAATGAAGAAATGTGAAATTATACCCAACTCTTCCATGCAGTGGCAAAGTCCCACGAAACAGGAAGTAGATATATATTAACACACAACAACCAAAATCACTAACAATATACTCTCTATATAAAGCAAAGTACCAATTTGAAATCTATCAAACTACTGGAAATTGAGATAGTTGCGACAAATTTCAGACAGATGAAATAGTAGATGTCTGATGTCAAAGATTCAAGACAAATGATTTTGTACCAAATATCAATCAAACACTATTGAAAATGACTAACACTATGGTAACCACATGTATGTAACTAGACATAGCAGTCGCTATGACAACAACATATTTAAATTTCAATGTGATTCACCATAATTCTATCTACTAGATATTGGAAATTGTATTTAAGTACATGTATATGCATTTATAGATAATATTGCACTTCTGATGTAAAAATACTGTCTTGTCATAGATTACTTGGACACCATTTAGTATATCTACCCAACAATATCACTCATATAAACTTTAAAAGTAAATGTTATCATATCTATTTCAATACACTGCAAAATATTGTTCCTCATGAAAACACATATATGACCACTTGGCTAAAATGTGCAAAACACTAACAATAACTTGTGAGCTCTATCTACATCAAACAATCTTGCAATATCTAAAGAGACAGATTATAAAACAAATAGATAGTAACAATAAAAAAAAAATGGAAAAAAAACTTAAAATACTTAAAAATAAGACATACATGTACATGAAACCCTTAGCTCATGTAAATCATCAAGTGTGGATATTATAATTTTATATAATAGAAACATTACTTAGATCAATTTAGATATGAAATCAATTGGTCCTACATACATGTAGACATGGTCAACAAATTGTTTAAAATATTTTCATGTGTGTTGTGTAGTAAATCATATAAAGCACTCTCCATCCACACAATCTAAAAATCCTACAGAATGTAAAAAAACATTCATCTAATGGCCGATGATAACAAGGTGCTATACTATGTACAGTGCAACAAGAACTATCTCTCATAAAACAGCATTATTTCCTTTCAATCATTATAGAAATAACATTGGAACATGATGGTCTGACATAGGAATGGTTCTATCACAGCTTCTCAGTATCACACAAAAAACTCATTAAGCACTCTGATCATTGAACAACCAACCAACAACAATGAGATTAAAACAGTCATTTTGGAGATTTTTTCTATTAAAGTTATGCGATTGCATTTTTTTTTTTTTAGAATGAGCTTTTGAATTATAAAGCAATAGTGAGAATATTTCATGAAACAAAAAAAAATAATCTCAATAGAAACAATTGTGTGTTTAAGTCTATTGAAGAGAATGAGCCTCTCTATCTTATGGCTAATACTGTCAAAATGTTTTTAAGTAATGAAATAATTGATTAGAGAATGTGTCCAGTATCCATTCTTGCAATTTTATAACAAAAAAGCCCTGAAGTTTTGCTGTACTCATATGAAAATTTCAGTTTTCATTGTGGAAAAGTTGACAGCAAAATTACCATAATACCACCTCAACCTCTCTTCGAACAACTTTAATTTATCATTTAAATTAAAACTGCTCCAGAAAAATAATTTACTATATATAATGAAACAAAAACCCTACATTTATAACAACAACACAAAAACAAAAATTTTAAAAGCATGTATATATATGTATTTTAAAATTCCATAATTACCCAGTATGAATGCAACCAATTATCACTACTTATAGTCTCCACACAAAATTTTATGTAAGGTGTAATTTTTGTTACAAATTCTAATCAAATGGTTTAGGCCAAATATTTTCAATACAATTGAAAAAGTATGCTATCATGTTTTCAAACAAAAACATGTAATAAATTGCAAGCACTAGCGGAGACCTATTTGAAAAAGAATGGTACAATAATCAATACTTAAGTATATTCACTTAGTGAACTAGATTTAGTGAATGTGTTGTTACATTTTATCTGTAAAATTGAGTCAATTTGTGAGTTATTAAAAAAACAAAAACAAAAAAAAAACTTAACTTAAATGACAATATAACTTAATATCAGTCTCAAAAACATGTATAAAGCAACATCAATCATAAAGTCCAAACTTCATTTAGTTCAAAATAGTACAAGATAACATTTTACAGTGCCCTATTAAGTAACATTAAATGAAGATCATCTCCAGATTGTCTCCCTTTATTACCAAAAATTATCTCCCCCATTTATCTCTCCGCTTTAACCCTCCACCTTAATACAAAGTAACAGCCAACCCGCAGTAGAACAAAGAATGTACAGAGAACAATGAAGTCAACATAAAACACATTCTCTACGTCCCACTGCTCTAGGATATCCTTTGGTTCATTGAACTGACATTTCATTGGATGGTCCTCAGAACAGTCTAAATTTTCTCTGTCAAAGCCATAAATAGCATGGAGTACTCCCTCAAATGAGTATCTGAAAGTATTATTAAAATGCTTATACATTTACACAACGCTCATTTCAAAAACAACAAGAAAAAGGAATATTAAGACATTTTTTTCTTCTAATACAGTAGCATTAATCATGTTTTTTTTTTACATGACGTTTGAAATCAATCATGTAAATGAAATTAATCTTTAAGCATTACATTTGAATGAAACTTGCAGTAGATATTTTCTTCAAAAACAAAGAAGAATTTATATTGCTCAAATTATGTAAGAATCAAATTTATACTTTTTCTAAGATCGCCAGAACTATATGAAATTGTGGGACTACAGCACTTTCAGAAGAGTTAATACTACCTTAAATATGAAATATAAGACAGCCACTGTAGATAGACTGGCATTGTCTGGAAGTTGACAAAGAATCCACTAAATAACAGGACAGGAATAGCTGTGACTGGTCCCAGATATACTGCTACCTAAAAATACAATATCAAACAAATCAGGTTACAAAAGATTTGAAGTACTTTCATGATGTATAATTCTATAAAGTAAGTACTCAATATTTTTCCTGTATCGTATCTACCAGTGGCACCTTTTTTTTTTTTTTTTAAATAATCAAGATATTTTTTTTTTAAATATTTCTAGGTAACATATATTATTACACATAGATTCAACTGCCATATTTCATACTAAGCTTTTTCTACTGGGCTACTGTGATACCATTATATCATTGAATACCTCTCAAGGATTTCTTTTCTCACCTGTAATGAGGTAGCTGCCCCTATTATCAATCCTAGTGATTGTGCCACTAATGAGGTCTGAACTGCTAGTGTCATAAACATTATAAATCGTAGAAAATCTTCTGGTTGGGATGTCATCCAATATACTATACTCCCATAGATCAGTGGAAAAATAATCTAAATTATAAAATGTAACTGGTTCAGGATACATTACCCTTCTAGGAAAACCATAACCATATGTCTGTACTGTTAACACTGATATAATGTTATAGTAACTTATTGGAATACAGATTTTTATATTTCTATGGTTGCTTATCACTGTAGTTACGATATTCTCTATAATAAAGTGACAAAAACAACATATTATAGTTACTATGAAAAAGACCACAGTAAAACTAAAGTCAATTTAGTACCTAAATATTTCCAAATCTCTGCTCAATACAAAACTGTTTAAAATAAAATCAGAGGAAATTCTTTCTCAGTCAGAATGTTATTATTTTGCAATATTTCCCCCAAAATAGTCTACAATGTCTATACCACAGATTGTGTATGTCTTAAACATAGTGAACACACGGTAACTGTCATTCAAAAATCTGATTACATTGTCCTTTTTCATCAATAATGGTTGAAGCAGTAAAGCTTTCAAATTGTATTTACATTGTTTCAAGGGAGATAAAAATGTCACAGGTTTAACTAAAACAAGAGTTACTCCATGATGTGTGACCAATGTTGTGAAAAAGATTACATTTATATTTAGATATATACAATATACACAATAACAAGTACCGGTACTATAATGTTATTATTCATTACTTTCCATTTAGAAGCCTGTTTTGTTCAACCGAAGTCTCCTGTCTTAGATATTTTAGTTGGTCAGGAAAAAAAAATATTGTTTTCTGAACATAAACAAAGAAAAAGCAGCTGACATATAACATTTAACTAAAGTTCACAAAGGAAAGCCTTAAAAACTAAATTACCAGCTAAATATTACACAGACTAAGTTTGGACACAATTGACAAAATAAAAAAAAATAATTTAATCTCTTATCAATCCAGCAATCTTTTTTTTATAGTGAACAAATGTTTTAAAAGGCATACCTGAAATGGCATATCAGCAAAAGTCTTGGCCAGATAATATGCCTTTACACTGTACCAGTAATTCAGATGTTCTCTCACAAATACTGCCATCTCTAATGGAACTACAAAGTGAGATAGAGCAATAAAAAATGTAAAAATGTTGCCCAAATTATCCTTTAAAATTCATAAAACCTCTTAATAATACCAGTAAGATTTTAATTAATGACATAAACAATTTGGGTGGCATGTGAGTGAGAGTATATGTGTACATGTACACTGTGTAATGAACAGCTCCAGTTCTCATCTGTAAATACTGTCAATAACTTTCCTCTTTTAAATTACAATCATTGCATTGTATTAATCACAGACTATTCTACTCTCATGGTATGATAAAATCCAAGTGTACTATAGGGATAAATTCACACAAATATCTAGTGTATTTCTATTAACTTACAAGTCATGACTGTTGGCATGAGAGCTGTAAACATCAGGAACAGTATACAGAAGAACAGAAAGCTTGTGTTGTTGATGACTTTGGTCGCTTCGTTACCAATCCCCAGGTACAACAGACCAATCAGAATACCTACTGTTAAGTGCGATATCAATCTCAACTTTGTCAGTGTCTAAAAATTAAAACAAAGTTTAAATCAAGGTACAGAGACATTGTTGAAAGTATTAATAAAGAAAGGTGATGTAAGTCAGGTGGTAATTTATACAGGATGTTACAGTCTGAATTTTCTAAAGTGTAGTGCAAGAAGTAACTACATGTATACCAATCTTAACAGAAAAGTTTATCCAACTTCCAGCTTCATCGCAGGAAGTTGTAGCTATGAATGAATACTCAATGCATTTTTCAACTTTCAAATACATGTATTATTGCTGAATCCAAAAAGTTCCAGGAAGTTCAAGTTCCATGAGAGAACTCCTTAGGCAGATGCAAGGTGTGCAATATATCAATTTCAGTTGATAGTGTGAGGGTTGTACCTTAATCTTTAGGGGTTTACCTAAGTCTTGAGGGACTTACCTAATCTTGAGGATTTTACCTAAGTCTTTAGGGGTTAACCTAAGTTTTGAGGGGTTTACCTAAGTCTTGAGGATTTTACCTAAGTCTTTAGGGGTTTACCTAAGTCTTGAGAGGTTTACCTAAGTCTTGAGGAATTTACCTACATCTACTTTTAAACTTACAGTGTCTCTCATTATAGACTTAAATGTCCTGATAAAGAGAATACAGAACTGTGTAAAACTACTGGTAGCAAAACTGTTCTGGTCTGCTGGGTACCTCTGTAATATCAAAATAATAAACAATTGTTCGATGAACTACATTAATTTCTGTATGCATTGTAAATCAGTATGATAAACTTTATTAGCTTACTTAAAGGTAAATAATACACAGGAAAAATTGCAACATGTTTTTCATACATTTTGAAAACAGCTGAAAAACATATGTTTATCATATATATTTCATGTATTTTAAAAGCACAAGAAAAACATATTTTGCAATACTGTTCCTAAACATATGTTGCAATTTTTCCTGTGTACCAGTACAACCTAACTCATAGACCAAATGTAAAATATGCCTCATGTTGTGACAGTATTATGTACCATTTTGTGTAAGAATCAGGCAATGAATGGCACATCATTTTCCCCAATTTAGTCATTTTTGCCTAAAATATATTCAGTACATCTAGAAAACGACCAAAAAACGTATTTAAGCTTATCCTAAAACATTTGTGACATAGATTTTTTTTACTGTTTATATAGGAAAGAGTGCGGAAAAAGGTTCCCGCCATTTTTCCATAGTGCATTTCAACTGAATTTGACTTATCAATATCTTAAAAAGGCAAATTTTACAAACACTTTGATGGTTATTTCTGGTGATTATCAGGTATAATTAATTGGTTAATGCAATAAAATCTCTGTATTTTTTTCCTTCATTACCATGTCTTATATACATTTTGCCCGATTCTTAGACAAAGAAGTACTTTAAAATTCAATGACACTGACAAATTTAACTCTTTGTTGCATGTCTTGTAAGTTTCTGGAAAGAAATACAGTCAGCTTAGTTAACTGACTGTTACACATTTTACAGTCGAACTAAACTAAATTTATTTTTTATTCCGATAATGAACTCCAGCAACAGACAAATAAACAATGCAAGTGAAACTTGTACTACAGTTTTCAGTAAGAATATATGAATTCAAGCCTATAAATACATCTACAACTTGTCACTGATTTTACACATAGTGGAACTTGTCAATTCAGACACTCCTTTGGACTAGAAATTTGATTAGATAGATAAAATTGTTCAGAAGTGATGAAAAGAGAATAGTAATGTATATTTAACAAGTCTCCAGCAATTTGGTTGGTCAATTTTTGTCATTTTACCAGTCTACAGAAACCACTTATTAGGAGTCAGATTAGACATGGTCAAATGTATATATATACACTGTAATTAGTACAGAACTATCAATGAGGATTCCTGTCAGTTTCTAATCAACATCACTATATGGCAAATATTCACAGTTAATTGTGATAGCTACATGACTGTTGTATTTAATGGCTAACATTTAGTCATTTCTTCAAACTTTATTTTCAAGCATTTAAAAGCAAGCTTATGCATCAGCCTATTATTGAGCTATCAAATACATATTGTGATGCTTAAGCTTAAGTGATTTAAAGCCACTTGAACTTTAAAAGATGCTTGTGTATAATTTCAAGATGGGTGCTGGGTTGTTTTCTTAATTTCCTAATTAAATGTATGAAACCAAACAAAAAAACTGAAATGGATCTTTTACAGCTAGTTGAAATAGACCAGTTCCTATCTCAATACAAATCTAGCTAGGCTAGTGAGTAATTTAAACAGCTCTCTAGGTAAAAATCTACTCTACATTATATCAATGTGTCCTACTTAATTACCACAGACCACCTGTGTGATCTTTTAGGGACTGTCTTCTAAGTTTGAATATCTGTCGAATATGATGGTGGATGGCAAATTTGAAGATTAAGGTCATCATAATTTACAGCTATTCAAAATAAAAAGACAGTGTCAAAAAGATCACATAGGTGTTCGGTGGTAAAAGTAGGACACATTGGTATAATGTTGGGTGGATTTTTACCTAGAGAGCTATTTAAAGTACTCACTAGCATACCCAAATTTATATTGAAATTGGAACTGGTCATTTTCAACTAGTGTAAGAGTCTATTTTTCATGTCAGAGTGAATCTTTACTTTCCTAAAAATTTTCTGATACATGAACACAGTGGGTAGAAATATTACTATTCTAGTAATATTATCAATCCTGTTTAAGTTGTCAGGTTTGTAAATGAATATAAAAAAAACATTACAAAGCAATAGAAAATTAGCATCAATACATTTCCTTCAATGCTGTAAGTGTAATTTCATTTGTCAGTATCAATTTTCATGGTTTATAAAAAATTCACTATTTTGTGTATCCATAAACATCATGTATTTTATTAGACCTTTTCATTTTTCAATCGAAATTTTCTAACTCCTAATTAGAAATTTGAATTTGTGGTCTGACAGAAATGCAAAAACCATGAAAATTGGTAGTCCACAGTAATTTTTCTTAAAGGTTTGGAAACCTGGTTAAAGGATATAAAAACCCATGTAACCAATGCATTATTCAAACAGTTTACATTTTAGTTTAAGACTATAAAATGTCATATGCTAATAACACAGGGTAGATGTATAAAGTAAATATAATATAACACAATCTTTATGTATCAAAGCCATTAGCTGTGATATAAAAGTTACAGCTGTGAGTTAGAACATATACCATCACCCTAATTAGTACATTACCTCATATGGATCAATCTAAAATGTGCATATCAATACATCACAAACAAAGTTGATTTAAAAACATGTTATAATATCAAAACTATGCAAGACACATGTATCTGAAGGATAGCATACATGTCCATATACTTTGCTATTAAATAAATAAATAAAAGTAATAATTATCATTGAAATTCCAGTAATTCAATTTCTGGTGAAACAACTGACAGAAATTATTACACAAACACACTTTAGGAAACAAAACATACATGCCAATATCATATTTTTTTAAGCCAAATCACAGCATTAATACCGGCTCCATTGTGAAAACTACCACCATCATAAAATGTTCCATATTAAATAGCACAACATAAAATACAGCAGATTAGAAAATGTTCCTAGAATAGAGTGTTATCATAATCCATATAATTATCATCATCATTCTCTCTATACATACCGTGACACTCCCTGATGATCCATTAACCATCCCCTTCTCTGTTGAACAATTTATATGGACCTCCTCATCCTGTACAGCCTGTAATTGACCATGTGATCCACCGTAAGGTGTAGTTACCGTAGCTAACTCTGTACTATTGGTTCTGGGTACTACTTCAGGAAGCTGGTCACACTGTCCATTCCTGACGGCCTGCTTTAGTTTCTCTACCTTTTCATCCCCATACTCCCCAGATGCCACTTCCATCACTAGGAAGACAAATGAAATAAATTTTGTTGTTTGCTTTTTTTGTTTTTTTTTTAATATTTCAGTCTTAATTATGAAAAAATAGAGATCAATCAGTAGATCCCTTTTATGGATATTACACATACACAGACTTGTTAATATAAATGATCTAGCAAGAAAAGATCACATACTTAATCATTCAGACTTCATAGCAAACAAAGAAACATTTAACAAGAATTTATGTACAACAATATGGAAGCGTACCAAAATCAGCTGGATTGTGGTAAGCAGGACATGCCATTCCATGGGATTCAAAGTATGGCAGCAATGACCTTATAGATCCTTTATATACACAGCTTCCCTCTGCCAGCAAATACAGCTACAAAAGAAACAGAGGAAAGGTTATTAAAATCACAATGAAAAGAAAACAATTAAAAGAATATGACATATGCATATTGATACCAATGGACCGATTCAGAAACTAAATGGAATTCTGGGATTGCTATTTTTCATGCTGTCCCTGATTGGTCAAGAAGAGTAAGTTGTGACGGCACAATGTTGCTTATGAGGACGAAATTGGTCCATATCACAAATCAAGAAAATACAATGTATGTATCATGCATATGGACACATTGCTAACAATCAGTGGTTGCAATTTAAAACCATGATCTATCTGGTGAAATATGCCAATGGCAAAATTCCAAGGAAGATTTACTTCTTTCATCTTATTTTGAAAAGTTACACTTTTAATGGATGTAATTCTTTCATTCATTAAGTTTTCGCACTCTTAATTATTTTGTTTATTTGACATGATAATAAGTGTGTGTATGCAAATAACAACAATTGTCTCTTACCAGATCAAATTTTTCAAAAAGTTTGGCACTAGGTTGATGTATAGTACAGATTATTGTTCTTCCACCGGCAGCCAGAGCTTTTAACAAGGAGACACATTGGAAACAGGAGGAACTGTCTAACCCACTGAAAATTAAAATATCTAAATTTACTCTGTTGCTTCCAAGGGGACTGTGTCATTAGTAATAACCATTTATTGTAATTCATGTTAGTAATACAGCAAATCTACACCAAGGAAAGCTTTTGAAATAAGGATAATGAAAACTGAGGAGAAGAGCTTTTAACAAAATCATACAAATTTGATAAGTGGTCCCTTTTAAAAACCAAACATGCTTTTTATTGCAGTGCAATTTTAGAGAAACTATAATGTCACCCATAATAAACAAAGTTGTTTTCTATCTTAATATTAAATAACTGGATTAAGTTTGGATTCAGTTAAGTCTTCCATTGACATTGTAAATGTAAGTCTTTTTGTACCATTGTAGTAGTTAATATAAAAGCTTAGCTACAGTTCTGTGTTAGTCATATACTGCTGCATCAATTCTATTATTATTCAATTCTAAAATGATTGGCAAGTCTGAACCTAGTCCTACCTAGTGGGTTCATCAAAGAACATTATAGGAGGATTATTGACAAGCTCTAGAGCTATAGATAATCTCTTCCTCTGTCCACCAGACAAATTGATGGTCCTTGTCTTCTTATGATCAGATAGACCCAGAGTGTACAGGATATCATCCACCTAAAAAAATATTGTATTTTAGTAGCTAGCAGAAAACATGCTGTTGGCAGGAACATTTTTTGCGGAACAGATATTGAATTTACACTAAAACAAATCTGAACAACCTTTCAGTTGTAGAATGGGGTTGCAGATTAAAGTGGTTAGAATTTATATACTGATGATCAGGGCCTAGCTGTTTCACTTGTTCCACTGAGAATAAAACAGGCTACTTGCAATATCAAGAACTTTAAATTACATGTACTTAGTAGTGGTCTTACAGTTCATGTAAATATTTGATTCTGAAGATAGGCATTTTTAATTTGCTTTTATAAGTAATGTTTGAATATCATAGTTGGTCATAGGTGGGGAACAGGCTCCTGATGTTTCCAAAGTAGTTATTTATCCACTGCTAAGGCCTGCTCTAAACACCTATTCACCTCAACCAAATATGGTAATTACTGAGCAGACTGGATGACTAATGACACATGAATAAATCTTCAAACAAGATCTAGAATGAATATCTTGATGGGTTTAATTCAACATTTTTGAAGTATTAAATATTTAGTATTAACTATCTTGTGAAATAGTAGTACATCTAAATTTACTTTAGTTCTATAAAAGTCACTATTGAATTGGTGTAAATGCATTGTGTAATTTGTCTGTTTTCCCATAGTTGTTTTAGGGCACATTTGTTTTCAACTAACACAATATTATAATGTAATTTAACTTAACTAATTTTTCACACACCAGACTAAAAGTTCTTTTCAGAACTGCTATGAGTACATACTAGTTCATGTTTTTCTTTCATTGACATTTTTTCATTAAGCTTTAGATTAGCTGAGCACATCATGGATTCATCTACTGTCAAATGTGGGAGGAGATGGTCATCCTGCATTATATAGCAAGATATTTTTCTAAATGATCTCAGATCACGCTCTCTACCATTAACTAATATCTGTCCTGAAATGTTCTTAGTCCTACAAAATAATGAATGGAAGTGCGTTTTACACATTAGTAAAATAGACTTTTAAAGTCATAAGGATAACATAGCAAAATATCTCTTGACTTAACTGATGATTTAGTTTTTAAATTAACACCCATTTACCAAAAAGTTCAAGTAAGAACAAGACAAAATGTCTGTCTTTTTCTATTATGTTAAGCTTGCATACAAAATTTCAAATTATTTCCTTGATAGGTTTTCAAGTTAATGAAGTTTTACTAGACAAAATACCCACATTATTATGGATACATGTATTTGGCAATTTCAATTTTTGGCTTACATATAATGTTCATATTCAAATTATCAATATACATGTACTGTTACTGCCTTTTCATCAGAATTGATCTGCATGAGTTTGAGACTAAATCAGACAGAGTTTTCAGGTTGAAAAGCATCAGAAAAGTATTCCACAAGTTACTTAAAATCCAGTTGACAAAATACATTGTAACTTCCATTGATTACCCACACAAGTCTCAAACAACATGAAAGAAGCAAGATGTGTCATTTTGTTCATCATTTAACTTGGATAACATTCAGTTGTTGTATTAACTTTAGAACATAGCTGTTTTTATTAATATAAAAACTATCATTAGTTTACTCTTTTACATCAAAAGTACAAAAACAAGAGCTTTTTTAACATTTAGCACATCTTGAGAAATGAAAATGAATGCTACATATGTAATGGTCACTGCCTGAAGGCAGCAATAAGATATACAAGAAAATGTTCACATATTATTGCTCCACATACAAATGTACTTCCTATTTCTGAATTTTAAGACACCATAAACTTATTTCAGTTTTACCTATAACCTGCCAGGATGTTCATTAGAGATGATTTTCCAGCCCCAGAGGGACCCATAATGGCAGTCAGTTGTCCTGACTTGAAACTTCCTGAGATACATTTCAGTATATCTTTGACACCTAAAAAAGTGTTGTAAATAAGTAGGAGTACATCACCTCAATCTGCTGGTTCATTGACAAGTTTATTTTCCTCAGTGGTTTCAAAACTCAGTTTTTGCTTTTTTTCTTTTTTTTTTGTTTTTTGTTTTCTCGCTTCAACATATAAAAATCTCAAACCTTCTCAAATATCCACAAAAATACACATGTGGTTATCATAGTTAAGAATATTGTAAGAAACATTTCTTGATGAAATGAGTACTTTGAAAACTACCTTTTTATTTCTACCAGCGACATCAATAAATATAAAGGAATCTGAAACTCTTAAAGCCATACACATGCATTTCTTCAAATATAGGGGTCATTATATTGGTTCAATATTCTCTTGCTATATATGAGAGCAACAAATTCACCACATAGGAACTGAATTTGAACTGTACAATCAAAATTCATGGACCCCAAAAAATCTGCAAAATGACAGCAAAATAAATTATTTCAAACTACTGCCTTTACATGATGTCAAGTTTTTATCGAACCAATCAACTTTGAGACTGATTGGGGGTATGAACTTTATGTTTCTTCGAATCATTTCAGGTTTCACCTGTCTAATATTACAAGTTAACTACATGTACCTTAATTTTATACTTCAGTCATACTGTCAACATTAACATTCATTGAGTAGATCAAAAGTTGAAATTAATGTTCCTATGTCCATTTCTTTAGTTAGATGAAGAGGAATACCATATTTTATAGCTTATTTTTCTATCGTGAGCAATTTTCGGGGTACAAAGTAAGGAGAGGACATATACAAAATGTACTTATGTGATTATAGACACAAAGAGTACCCTTTGGTACCAGGCTCTTACTTTTTATGGTAACATAGTTGTCAAGATGTTTAAGATAAGGCAAAATTCTCAAAGATAAAGAGACAAAATAAAAGATGAAAGGAAAATGTCACCAGATCAGCATTGATATACCAGTATTAATCCAAGTCTGAGAACATTCCAGGGGTTACTTTTTATACTTCTACACATATTTGGGGTGTCTTGAAAAGTATTATTTGTTGTGTTTACCAGGGATGGGCCTGTGAATATGTGTGTAAATGGTTATGAAGAGTACACAGTCTGTTTATGTTGAGCAGCTTGTGGTAATTATAAGTTATTCCTACTCTGTACGATTAACCCCTTTTAGGATTCAGTGTCTGGAACTGTTTTTTGATTTGGTCCTCACTGTTGGGGTAGCCAAATCAGAAAACAGATCCAGACACTGAGGTGTTCAACGCTGAACAGTTTGACAGAAATAGAAATCTTAATAAGCTGATGTGTCAATTAATGTTAATACCTTTATGGCGACCTTCCCTGACTCTATACGTTAAATCCCTGTATTCAATGTCGACAGCCCGTCGACTTGGCAGGTTGGAAAATTGTTCAAATCGACTGGATTCTCGTGAGGGAGTGCTACCACCTGACGCTGATTTCAGATGTTTAGACCTCGCGGTGGAGACATCTGGATGAACTGGGATGTGTAATTGACATGCCAAAAGTTCTGCCATTGCGTTAAAATTCCACCAGGGTATTTTTTCTTTGTCAGATGAGTATTTTCGCCATTTTTGTTATGATTTTACGAGCCCTTGACCTTTGATTTCTGACGAATGTTGTCGTAATTTGCCGTTAAGAACGATAACTCTCTACCATATGTTTTAACCAATAACCAAAATAAATAAAATATAACATCTCCTCTGAATTGAAAATCATACAAAGCATAATTTTAGATTTTGATTTTTATCAAATTGAAAAAAAAATTGTATGGACAATGCAGATTTGATTATTAAACCCTCATAAATTAACTGGATTGTGGTTTATTAGTCTCACATGGACTGTAAAGTTATAGTTTAATCTGCTATCTTTTGTGTATAAACCTTTTTATATCATCTTCCGTGTCGTTTGTATCTTTATCTAGTCATGTTCATTATTTGAGCTTTCTAATAATAAAATAATTTAATTTATTTATTTTAACAGCTGTAATAAATCAAAATAAATCAAGTGAATAATATAGGTTCCTTGGGTGATGCTCATGTGATGTTGATGGGGGGGGGCTGGCATTGTTTTCATAAGGACAGGAAAATTATAAATATTTTGGTCTCCACTACTTAGAAAATAATTTTAAAACATTTTTTCTGGTCATATTCTATTCAGGCTTTCAAGTGACTTTTTTGTAAAAAAAAAATAAGGGCTATTTTTAGGGCCAAATTCTTTAAAAAAAAAAATAGGGGCTAAATTTAGGATTTTTTAGGGCTTTTGACACAAAAATAAGGGATGACATTCTTTCTTTTTCAATTATTATACTAAAAGAAAAACAAGTTACTTACCACTGGCTAAAGACAACAATATAAAAGCTATTTACCAACCAAGAAGATCATGTCAGTGGCCATCAATAATTGTATTCAGCTAACTGCTAATAACCACCAAAATGTCTTCTGAGGTGTTTATTTGATCATAATATTCATTATCTGAATGTATACTAAGCTAGATTTCATTAATACAAACAATTTAAAGGGAAATTACTATCTAAAAATTTCAAAATAAGAAATTTCTCAACAAAAATAGGGCTTTTTTAAGGATTCTTCTGCTTTTATTAGGATAATTAGGGCTGCTTCTGAAAAATAAGGAAAATTAGGAAAATAAGGGCCCACTTGAAAGCCTGTCTATTGTATAATAATGTATCCATCCTATCGATCCATTCACTTACTTATACTTAATTAATTTAATGACTATGAATGACAACACCAGTGACATTGGCAGAAATACCAAAGCATAAAAATAACCCCCCCTCCCGTGACCTGGAAGGGTAAGTATGTACTGCTCTGCCAGTGACACTAGTATGTCACATCTCAAGTAAGTAAAATCCAGTAAGCGTCAAGTTTTGTGGGTGAAATTGTCAATCCCATAAAACGTGAAATCTACCAGACGATTTCGAGATAAAAATTCAATACAGGTCATATCACATTCTTATGACCACCATCAAACTATTGTAGTGGTGATATCAACAAAGGCTAAACATACCCATGTCTTTGAAACTAATAAAAAGTATCCTCACTCTTCAAAGAAAGTCTATGCAAAAATCACATGCACATCAGAAAAAGATAAACTGTTAAATAAGCTTGAAACTTCATAGCCTGGAAATAAAGGAAAGTGGTATGAATGGGAAACATCAAAACATGTTCAATACATGTGCAGAAGTATAGAAATCAGAAAACAGAATTTAACGAGACAGAAACTAAAAGACCAAATTAAATTGATTGAAAAAGGGAGACAATTTGATGTGAGAGCTAGGCACACTTATTGAATCAGAAATACATGAAGATAAAATAGTTATTTTATTTCTTTATTATTATAGTATTTGAACAAATGTAGCACTTGTATGAAAATATATTCAGTAAACAATTTATGTGTATCAACCTGAATTCTAACCTTCATTTAATTTATATATAATATTGTTTTCATGCTTGTTTATTCTTACATCTTTTTACATGTTTCTGAATGGTAGAGTTGAAATTCTTTACACTGACTTTTTTCCACTTTAAAGTAATAAAATGTATGAAAAATTCTGTAAATTTTTCCAACCATAAATTAGAAAACTTATATATATAATTTTTTTCCTAAAGAAATTACTTTTCTAAATAGTTTTATTTCATAAAACAACATAAAAACAATTCATTCACTGCCCAACTATCAAAGAAAATGGAATACTCCAGTAATCAACTCTTAAAATATGGAATACTCCAGTAATCAACTCTTAAAATATGGAATACTCCAGGAATCAACTCTTAAAATATATCTATTTGATTTAGGAGAGATCCAGAAATCTTAAAGGGGGGTCCGACCTCATTTAACATCTAATTTTCCATGATTAAAATTTTCCAATCAAATGGAGCAGAGTCAATACTGGAACCCCCTGGAATCACCACTAAGATCTGTTCATCGTAATGTAATTAAAACAAATGGTTTTAACATGGAATTTTATGTTTTGTATTTAAGAATGTAAATGTATTGCTGCATTTTAAAATATATATACATATTTACATATTTACAAAGTTTACATTTATGTAGAACGATTACATTATGATTTCTCTTTAAATATGGTCTATTTACAATATGTATAATGTATAAAATGTAATGTAAATTTGCCACAAATAAAAGACTTTTTCTATTAATACAACTATATTCAAGCTGTAAATAAATATACTTTTTTATGTACAAAATGTTTACATAAAACACATAAATTTAAAATAAGAAATCGCTTCAAATAGTGAAGAAAAAATATTTTAAAAGTCAAGAGACACAAATAAAAGCAGACTTAAAAAATACTTATATACTTCTGTAACATATTCTATTTCACTCCTGTTAGATAATATATTTATCTAAACAAAACAGTCTTTATTCAAGTACAGTTATAAAATGACTCTAAACTCAAGTAGAGAGTGTAATGGTTTAAAAATTACCTCTACATCCAAAATCATAAAAACAATTATGATTTTAGTGAGTTAATCATTAATAAGTGCAATACTTTAACCTAGCACCACAACAGCAGTAGAATTTTACAGTCACAGTGAAAGTAAAATAATTTAAACATGTACATGTAGGACTAAGATAACAAAGATTAGTGCATGTACTATTTTATAAAAATTATTATCAATGCTTTTACAAAAAAAGCAATACCTCACTGAAAAAGAAAATCAAGAATCACCCTATTTATCAAACTTGCTTTTACATGTATGTCAACACATAGAAATTGTACTTGTATATGTAGGTGATAGAATCTAATCATTATGCTAATGTAAATACACTGACTTGCTGGCCATTAAGAATATCATTAACATAAATATCTTAACAAATTAATACATTGTAGTAAAACAAATGAGTGTGAAATTTTAAAAATGTGTATATGTACAATGAAACAACAAAATGCAAAAGTTGGTTATCAGAAAAAGTTTTAGCACTATCATAAGAGGAAAATGGTGAAAAATAGACTTAATGTAGTACATGTATAAAAATTGATCATCATAGATATAAACAATCATAAAATAAGTCATTTCATTTGGTTTTATCTATAATAGGTTGGTTCAACAGGATGATTAAGTTCTGTACAATGCCATTTATATGGATGAAGTCATGGGTCAGGTTAAGATTCTATGTTTCTGCTGCCTCTACATGCTCTATCTGCTGCAAAACTCTAAAATTATAAAACAAATTGAGCGTAAAAATACAGAACATGTTTCACATTTATCAAAAATACTAACATAGATTAGAAGTAACCAGTTTACGGAGTATAAACAATGAAATAGATGTAATACTGAAATTGGCAAACTGTAGAAACACTAGCAAAAACAAAGGACAATGTAATTTCCAGTTATCAGCACAAAATGGCTTAAACATACCAGCTACTGAATAAAACAATGCATACATATGTAATACAGACAAAACCATCAAAATTCAATGCAATGTTCATGTAGAATTGAAATGTTACCTAAAAAAAGTGTTCATGCATAAATTCATTAAAATAATTTAATACACGTATCTTGGGATGGACCAATCCTCCTTGTCTATTTTGGATACAATCATGATAAATTCTCTTTTTTTGTAGTTTTTTTTTTTCAAACAAAGCAAGTACAACATATGATGACATGTATCCTCCTTATTTTTATAGATACAAAAATGTGTATACTTGGTATAGTAATGTTTGAATGACATTCTAAAACTAACATCTTACACAAACTAATGAAATCATTTATTCTGATACTTACAGCTGCCTCAGTTCAGCAATCTGTGAGTAGAGATCTTTATTGATATTTTCCTGTTCCTGTAACCTTGTCCTGAGATCTGATATTGTTTTATCTTGAGCCCTGATATGTTGAGCTTGTTGCATATTTTCTTCACATTTGTCCTCGTTCACTTTTTCTAACCGGGCAATTCTCTCACTGGTTTCACTCATTTGATATAAAAGTTCATCCTCTTTCATTTTCTGAATTTTCATCTGCATATCTTTACGTTCACAAAGTTCTGTGGTTTCTTTTAACTTTTGACGTAACAGTACATTGTCTTTCTTTAAATTACTGACCTTCTTATTTTTGTGTGTGTTTTCTGTCTGTAATGTACTGATGGTGTCATCTTTCTGTGTGTTTTCTGTCTGTAATGTACTGATGGTGTCATCTTTCTGTGTGTTTTCTGTGTGGAGTTGTGTGTTTTCTGTCTGTAATGTACTGATGGTGTCATCTTTCTGTGTGTTTTCTGTGTGGAGTTGTGTGTTTTCTGTCTGTAATGTACTGATGGTGTCATCTTTCTGTGTGTTTTCTGTCTGTAATGTACTGATGGTGTCATCTTTCTGTGTGTTTTCTGTCTGTAATGTACTGATGGTGTCATCTTTCTGTGTGTTTTCTGTCTGTAATGTACTGATGGTGTCATCTTTCTGTGTGTTTTCTGTCTGTAATGTACTGATGGTGTCATCTTTCTGTGTGTTTTCTGTCTGTAATGTACTGATGGTGTCATCTTTCTGTGTGTTTTCTGTCTGTAATGTACTGATGGTGTCATCTTTCTGTGTGTTTTCTGTCTGTAATGTACTGATGGTGTCATCTTTCTGTGTGTTTTCTGTCTGTAATGTACTGATGGTGTCATCTTTCTGTGTGTTTTCTGTGTGGAGTTGTGTGTTTTCTGTCTGTAATGTACTGATGGTGTCATCTTTCTGTGTGATTTCAATGCATAATTGCTTATTTTTTGTTTTCAATTCAACACATATGGTCTTTTGCTGTTCCACATCTCTCCTCAAATAAGAAATAACTCTGCCTTTCTGAGCTAAAACCCTATCCTTATTGCTATTGTCATCACTTAGCTGCCTAACATGCTGTACAAACTGTCTATTGCTTTGACACAATTGGTTATTAATTGCTTTGACTTGATCAACCTCCTCCTGAAGTGTACCAACATCCCCGACTAGAGTATCTATTTGTTGTTGTTGGTTTACACTGTTGTTTACAGCAAAGTCTAAAGCTATCTTAAGGTTGTTCTCTCTGTTAGCAAGCTGCTCTATGTTGGTGTCCTTCACTTCTAAGTCTGCCTTCATCTGGGCTGAAACATGATGACACAATTGTTATACAATCATTTCATACATCAGACATTGTACACAGACTATATGTACATGTAGTACATTCATCTGCTAACCATCATTCCTATATTTAAATTTTTATATTATTATATCTATACAGATTTGATTTAGTATCTCTTAACATTTCCTTGACTATTTGTTTTATTTATTTGTCATAGCATTATCAGCAACTAAAACCAGTTTTATTTGCCATGTTATACCATCTTAAGTTCATTAAGGTCAAATCTAAAGGAGAATTTTTAGTAAATTCTGTTAGAAAAATAAAAATACTTGTGTTGACATTTTTGTCTATGTTATCTATTACAAAACGTCTCTGTGTCAAAAACAAATGGGAGAAGTGAGCCCAAACAAGGAGGTTTTTGTTAATTTCTCCCTCTAGATATTCATCAGATGGTAGTTACTTGAAAGAGCATAAAACTAATACTTGTGAAGTGAGTTTGAAGTACCTAAAGAACGTTTCTTTTGTCGCCTACCTTCCCAATTCAGGATAAATACACGGAAATCATGAACAGATGGATGTCTCCCTGAATAATAAATTGAAATTTGGATAATACACATAGTTGGTTAATAAAGATAAAAATACAATTAAGCATAACAGTATTGTGTCTAAAAATATATCTTACCTAATTGACATAGTACATGTACATATATTTTTTATCAATACACAATAGTGACAGAATGAACATTTGAATTAGATCAACTTCGCAAATCAACTATAGTGTTTAGTAATAAATTTATATAATGTTTATAACCAAACCATATTGTCTAGTTCAAAACAGTAAGTATGTAATAAGAAAAATAAGGGCTAAAAAATATTAGACCCCATAAAACATATACAACATTTTTAACCCCGAAGTCAAAAGTTAAGAAAGTAAGGAATAAAGGCACTGTAAACCAACCCATTTTCTTGAGCAATTTATTTTGGAGAACTTCTTGAACAAGAAAAGAACATAAAATTATTGTCGCAAATGAATCTCTTTATGTTAGAATACTTCTTGAGGGAGTGTTAGATAAGAAATAAATATTAATGAAATTAGAATACATGCTAAATCATAAAAAAATTCCTTGAAAATACATTGGTTTACAGTAATCTTTAGTCAGGATTATCAATAAGACAGATTGTCTACATAAACTTACCAAACTTGGGGTAATACTCGTCATATGCAAGTTCTAAATCCTCGATTGAAAACCTCTCCGTTAGAAAAGCTTTAACTGAACACTGTTCTCCTTCGGACAACTGATGCCAGTCTAAAATACAATAGGTTCAGCAAAATAAAAGAAGGTTAAATAAATAAATGCATGTCATAGGTTTTCTATCAATTACATTGTATTTATATTTTATATACAGTGTGTGTATGGCTCCCATAAAAAATACATTCTCTTAAAACATGTTTAAATTTACTCCAAGATTAAGATGTTTTCAGTTCAAAAAACTTTTTGAGCTAGGATTTACAGCCAATTATCAATCAATATAATGCTGTATTAAAGCACATAATAATCAAAAATCAAAATACATGAAAAACAAAAGAAACCTTTCTTCCATGAAAAAAAAAAACAATACATGACATTGTGAACAAATAATACATCCTCATAACTTGGCCAAAATCATGTTTGACTTTTTCTTCGACTTGTGGCAACAGGTATAGGTAAGTCAAAAGAGAGAAGTATTAATCCAATCTTAACAGGTTGGTGAATTTCCAAAAGGTCTTTTCATGACATAAAAAATACTGTACTGAGAATACATTTTTGTATAAAGTTAGTTTTTGATTCAATGCTTCTTTTTGTACAAGTTAATATTATTTTTGTCTGACAGATATTAATGGTATTGTACATGTATTCCATTATTTAAAATTCATTTTGCATGTCAGGAAAGTCTTCATAATAAACCCAAAAGAAACATGAAGGTATATTTTGACTGGAATGACTTACCAACTATACACATACTCATGTATTTGCCACTTGACGAAGTTATGACATGTAGTACATTTGTAACACTCATATTTACCTGTCATTTTCTGCCAGACATCCCCATATCCAACAGGTGTTGTACTATGTATATGGATTGATGCTGAATTACAAGTACCATTTGGGTGTGGAAACTTTTCTATTAGAGTTTTTACATCATAGATATGCTCATAGTCTTTTGGTGGGTTTCCTATAATATAATGAACAAAGTGTCAGACTTTTTCACCCGCAAATCATATTTCTGTGTACAGGTTCATAGTTCATGTGTACAATTAAAACTGATCTAACAAATAGCTGCTGTGGCAATTGGTTCAGGGAATATAAAGTGTTAATTATAGCAGGAAACAATGTGATAGTTATTCGTAAAATTTATTGCCTTCATTAGCTAGTAAATGAAGTTGAAGTAAGCAGAAGTAGTTAAGGTGGAATACAAGAATATCAAATAGTATTTACACTGAACTGTAAACCAGTCTAACTCCAATAAATAATTGTTTTTCAATTCATCATGGAATGTTTCTATGGTGTATAATGGTCTTTTCAACCTTTTGAAATAGACAAGTTTAATAAATAAGTTAATCAACTTGTAATAAATTGTTCATCTTTATTGTAAATTGATAGTAACTAAAAGTGGATAGTATTCTCAACTTACATTTTTTCCTTTCTATGAAGAATAAAAATATAACTTCCCAATTGTCTTTCCAAATATCATGTTAGAAAATTAGGTAAAAACTAGAGATACTAAGAGTAGCCAAGAAGAGAATACTCCTGCTTCAAATCGAGTTAAATAAAAACTCAAGTTTGATTACCTCCCTTTGGAGTCTTTCAACAAAATTATATTACATCATGCACAAATGCATATGATGTTCAAACTTCCTTTAAATTTTCATAGAAATCCCTTGAGTGGTTAAGGAGGAGTTGCACTTGAGAGGCTTAAACATATAAAACCCCCTGAGTTGGATTAACCAACTTTTAAGAGTCCAACAACAGTAATTATATTCCATATGCACAACTACATAATTTTGATGCCCAATCTTCCTATAAATTTTCAGTAAAATCCTTAAAGCAGTTTAGGAGTTGTGCTTACAATATGGACAGGTAAACAGACAAGTTGACTCCAATACTGTGAAAGTATTAACTTTCGCTGGGTACTTATTTTCACTATTTTCATTGCAAATAGAAATGCATGAAAAATAGTATCCACCAAACTGATTTCTGAAACAATATAACGCTTCTCCTAATTATTTGATACCGCAAAAATTTATACCAGCAATTATGTTCACTTGACAGAGTCCACGAAAAATTAGCAACCACAAAAATTAATACTTTTACAGTATATCCCAAACTGTTTTCAGTGGTATAACTTATTATTACCACATACAGGTACAATAAAATGCTACATAGGACACAGCTTCATATGACCATACAGGTCAAACTCTTAACAGCAGAGAGAATATACACACACCATTCAAACTTGATATGGCTCTGAATTTTGATAGCAATAAATTGTATGACTGAGTTAGCCAGAATCACAGTGGACACTTTTTGGCCCTTAATTCTGAAATCTATGCAAGTCAGAACCCTCAAAATCAAACCCAGCCTTCTTCGGTGGTATTGAACCTCGTGATAAGAATTTATATACAATAACATCTCTGGAAAATGCTTGTTCCGGGCCATTTTTTTTATAATTCTTGAACAGCTCTAGTGACTAAGTCACAAATTCTTTTGTTGTATGGCACCTTGTGGTACGTTTCCATACAGATCTATCAGCTTTTAATTGGGTAGTAAGTTAAATGTCATGAAATGATTATTACAGACCTCTTTTAGGATTCTAACAGATGGCGCCATACATACCTGAAAATCAATACCAACCTCCTTTTGTGGTTTGGAACCTTGTAGTAAAATTGTATGATATCAAGACCCATTTAGTAATATTCATATTATCAAACAAAATCCAAGTGTCAAAGGACAGCAAGGATACTAACACAGACAAAGATGACAGTGTCATAGCATTATACCATCATAATAAATTAATAATTTACAGTAATAAAAAAATGTACAATGAACTACAACATGTACAGTCAAACCTCGGTAGCTCGAACTCCAAGGGACCATTGAAATGTGTTCGAGTTATCAGGAGTTGGAGAAATTGAAGTTCGAATATTTCCGGATTTTGTTCAAGTTTGACTATCGTTAGAAAGTTAGTAAGTTGTGTTAGTTTGTGTATCCTTTTCATTCGCTTTCGGAAGATGATGTTAATTTGTGGACATTAAAAATGTTGTGTTCGCTTTTAAAAACATTCAGATTTCGAGTTCCTTGGTCAATAATTTGTTTTTATCTGATTCTCTTTCATACTTTCATCATACCGACGTCAGAACATTCTCAAACTTTAATCAGTACTATGTAAAGATCAAAACTACCTAATTAGTGATGACTTAAGTATTACCTGTAATTAACTAAAATGACACGGACTAATGATAGGGTTTCAGTTTTTCACACCTATTATTATCCAAGCTCACAAAATGGCTGATGAATTCGAGTTAGTTTCTCTAAGATTTACTACCGAACGTACCGACTAGTCAGTTCGAGTGTTCGAGAAATCCATGGTTATTTATATTGATTATTTAGGAGAAAATTTTGGTACTTTGAATTGTGTTCGAGAAATCCAGGGTGTTTAAGCCATCCGAGTGAAGTTCGACTGTAACCTATATGCATATGTGTATAACAATGAGCATGTTGACTTGTAAGGTTGAGAATTTGAAGGGGATACACACTTCTTACATGCAATTACATTAATGGTGCATTACCTGTGAAAACCTCAATTACATTCTTTGTTGCTCTTGTCTTCTCTAAAGTTCTGTCTGAGCTGTCTTGTACAAAACCTGCACAACAAAAGTTAATTAAATTATGATTGCAAATTCCACTGAGTCTTTATTTTCAAATGTAAACAAGTAAAATAATAACAAAAACAAATTCAAAGTTCGCAAAAAAAGTTTCTGTACTTTTTGTCTATATGATATTTGAAGTTAAGTTTATTTATAGTACATGTAGCACTCCATCTACTTTACATGCAAATTGTGATTCATGGTTGGAAAGCCCATACTACATGTATATATATTATAATTTTTGATATTTTGTTTAAAATGTTATAGTAAACAGAAATAAACGTGTTTTTTTTTTATAAAACCCTCGTTTATACGAGCTAAAAAATGTATAAAATGTACTGTATGATTTTAAATTTAATAGAGACACATGTAGCTATGCAAATGACACTAAAAATACAATAGAAACTATTGGATTTTCAATGTGGACTATCTCCTATAAGCAGACAGACTGTAATGAATAATTATTCATTTCATCATAAATACTTACATGTATAGGAGAGTTCTGCATGATGTCATCACTTACCTGTGATTTGGTTTTGATTGGCAAAAAATCCATTGAATGGCATTGAGCATTAACTTTAAATGGTCATAACTTTTTCATTTTTTAAAGAAAATTGAAAAATCTTTTGGTTCCCTACATTGCCGATAAAACTCTTTTTATCGATGTGATTTTTAAATAAATATTCAGTAATTAGACTATTTAAGCATAATTTTTTTTAAATAATTTTTATTTGAAAATAGAGGTTTACATATAAATATCATTTCAAATTTATTTTTCAAGTAAAAAAGTTATGATTTCACATACAAAATATGAATTCTTTTATCTAATTGAAACATTTTACAGAACTAAAATTGGATATAAAATAACAAAGTTATAAAGTTTTGGAAATTGGTATTCTAATCATGAAATTGTTCATTATTTATTTGTTTACTTGCCAACCAATCTGACACTTAATGATATGAAAATTAGTGAATATGACATCACTAATGAGATTGCCGAACTCTCCTATAACGCAATTTAATAACAAAACTAAGATGTGTAGCCTTTTTGGGGTGTATCACATATCAGATTTAGCATTATTCTTACAAAGACTACTACAAAACAATTAACATTGTTATTGTACTGTTGTTTATAAAGAGATAAATATATTGTGAAGCATATTTGGAAATTGCTTTCTTGCAATAATACTAGCCAACACTGGAGCAGGAGAGTCAGTTAAGATGTACATGTACAAGAATTGTAAAACTATAATCTAACAAACATACATTATTATTAAATATTGTTCATGTACAATGCATGTTATGTATCATCATAGAGATGTTGCTGCTAAGTTATAAACAGGTTTAAGAAACACAAGCCATGCAAAATGCTAACTATATATACATTGTACTGTACATGAACATTTGTTTTTATGTTATGTGTATAAGTTATTCATTTTCGGTGAAGAGCTCAGGAGAGCTGATGTTTGTATGTTATAATCATGCCGAATCAAAATACAGTTTTTTACGTCTATGTCTAAGATCATTTAGTTTATATTGATTTTAAAGGAGGGTAATCAAGGGAACCAAAGTTATAGCAGTAAACAAAAGAATGTAATCCAGGGACAAAGACCAGACAAGGAAAACAGACATACACAACAAAGAACATAAGGTACAGTAACTAGAATCATACATACAAAGTAGCAAAAGCAAATGAGCAACTCAGACTCCACTAAAAACTCGGAGCATGGACCAGGTGCACCGGTAGGCTATGCATCCTCACCTTTTCTAGAACCATCCGTCGAGTTGCTCATAAAAAGTCAAGTCCGAGGAAGACAAACGAGGAAAGGAAAACTATGACTCATTGAATAAATCAGTTTTTATGGTGCAGATGGGTACACCATTACGATTCACAAGTTCATGATGACAACCATAAAACTTTTGTAGTGATGATTTCAATCTTGTAGCAACATAACCCTGTTCCAGAAGCCTATTTGTTCGAGTTCTAGTGCGATAAAAAAAATCTGCATAGTTTCTGCAAGCTCTTGCATAAACGTATGAGTTGTGATATGAACACTCCATATGCAGGTGCTAAAGGGATGTTGCCACAGATGAAAGGAGAGTTGACAATTCTGAATGAAAAGCCATCACGTTTGTTCATTAAAAATTCCAGCATTTTGTAAATATCTTCCTCTGTATATTTGGAAGATGATTTGGAATTATTTCTTACAAAGTATGAGGAATCTCTATCAAAAATTGTATATTTGTACCTAGGTGTATCATCTTTTTTGGAAAAACAACGATGTATAATGTTTTCAAGTTGGGACTTTAACTGAGTATGGGGAATAGAAGTAGACAGTGTTGAAAAATGATAGGTTTTAATGCTATTATATTCAGATAATGGTCTTGAACTGATTGTATACACACAGACAAATGCTACAAAAAATTAAGTGTAATGTTGCAGTGTTCTCCACTAGAAACTTACACTATCTGGTTGCATATCATGTACATGAATAATATTTACATTGCATAGGAAAAGTGTACAAAATAGAAGAAACAACGTCAAGTTGGCACTTAATAAACTGATTCAGGTGTAAAGATATGCTTTCCTGGGTTGAACAATAATTGACAAGGAGTTTGTTGCTTCAAGTAATCATTTTTTAATATAACTTATTCAGAATAAATTGATTTTATGCAGCGATATGGGATTTATGTTGTATTTTGTATAAATATTATAAACAAACCAGCATGGGAAGCCATCTTGTCAACATTGATTAGTAACGCCATCTGTCGGTCGCGCGGAAATGGTGGTTTTTTAACCTGGATTGTCTCTCTTAGATTTTAAAATTGTTGACCCGAAAAACAAAGATATAAATATTATAATAATGATCAAACAATTGTCTACGGATACCATACATAGACACTAAAACAGTTTTTTCTTATTATTATAATCCTGTTTTTCAGGAGGGGTATTCTATGACAAGCCAAAGTGGACAAAAACAATGAATTTCTAATATTAAAAAAACTTTTTTTCTAATATTAGAAAATGAATTTGTAATATTAGAAAATCAGTCACATTTTTTTAATATTACAAAATGAATTTCTAATATTAGAAAATGGTCATCGAATACCACAAATCCATTTTCTAAAAAAGTGTTTTGTGATATAAGAAATCTAATTTGTAATATTAAAAAAATCATTTTTTTAATATTAGAAAATGCTCATTTTTTGTCCACTTTGGCTTGCCATAGTATTCAGTTTCATCCTTACCATTGATTCTTTGTAGGTGCTATTTTTGGGTATCCTTGGATTATATTGTTTTGATAACCGTTCGAATCCCAAGTCCCCTGATTTCCCCTTCCATTAACTACGTATACTACTTAAGTTAGGAAAGTAGGATTCCATGCGTTGTTCAAAAGAAATTGTAGATGTTGTATTGACAGTGAGTCCCTTATAGACTTAGTACGAACGGGTGCTTTTCCCTAGTTTGATTTTTTGTCAACATCTACCTCGAGTAACAGAAAGGACAGAAGTTACATAAATATGGCAAGCCGTTGTGGAATTTATTCTCCATTTATTGATACCAATAAATTATTGATATTTAGGATTAATTATTGATATCAATAATTTGGTATGGAGGAGGTGGCCAACAATCAAGTGCTGCTGTGGCTTTCAAAATTCTGTTGCCAGAAAAATCACCAGCTGCCAGTTTTAGTCGCCAATTTCCAGAAATTAAAGCCAAACTGGTTGCCAATTTTTTTTTTTTTTTTTTTTTGTAATTTTCTAAAATATGACAGTATTAAGTCCAGTGATGAGTTATCTTTGTAAATTCATCAAAATAACCCCTTCATTCATGACATACATGTATCCAAGATTCATTCTTGGTGCATGTACATGTATAAAGAAGGTTTTAAGCTCTAGTCTAAGTCGGGATCTAAAACCATTAGTCACTTTTTGTATGCAAAATATTAAAGTACTACTGCATATTTTTTATTGTATTGGTTTAGATAATGATAAAGCATAAAACACATCTTTCCAAAATGGATTGTTAATATTTTTGATACTTCTAATAACTTCACTTTTTGTTAAGAAAAGGCTCACCCCTCACATAAAGTCTTTCAATTCATTAGTAAGCAAACTTTGCCACTCTCCTTCTTTTTGTAAAAAGAGCATTCTCACCCACCCATTTTTCAACTACATAATAAAAGAATGCAGATGGACTATCTTTGATCCCCAATCTTATATGTCAGCTATGAGTGTTTTACGCTTTATCTTTTCTGTTTTTCCATTCCATATAAAACTGTAAAACATTCTATCTAAGTCATTAATTAAAGATTGATTTATACTAGGCAATGCAGTAAATAAGTGTATAAGCTTTGGAAGTGCTAGATATTTTATTACAGTGATTTTACCGTGAACTGTCTGCTTACATGTATAATAATACCATAGAGCTTAACTCTAATGAACAATCTATGCTAAGATACCAAAAGTTTTTAAATGACCAATCAAGTTTTATGTCAGGGCATAAGATCAAATTTGAAACTTTTTACTACCTACCAAGAGGTGAGAGGTGAGAGAGGGTCACATTGACGACATCCGCTTTCTAATTCAAAGAAATTCAAAAGAAAAAGTGTCCATGATTCTTTATCACACAACTTTTTGCCCCTTGATAAAATATTAACCCAGTTGCAAAGAGATTCACCAGAATTAAAATTTTGAAGTGCTTTTTTAATGAAATCCCATTCAGTTGAATAAAACTCTTCTCAAAATCAACGAGTAACAATAGACCTTCCTCCTTATTTTATTCTTCAAATAATGCATCAGGTCATAAAGTAATCTGATATTCTCTCCAATGAGTCTAATTTCCGTAAACCCTTTTTCAAAATCACTTACTTTTTACTTAGCAGGACCTGGCTTTAGGGCTATATGTTGTACATATCTTTGGTTTAATTATGTTTCATATCTATTAAAAAAAAGACATTTAATGGGGGCAAAAAAACTCAATACCTCATTGTACTATAAAACATTAATATCATAATTTTTGTTTTTATCAATGTTTTGTGTTTCATTGTTTTTGTTCTATACATGTACATGTACTTGTATTGATTGATGTAAACTATCTGCATATGTGTAATAATATTCAGATTGTACTACTCAGTCAAACAGAAGCCCAAACATTTTACACATGAAGGAACTGTTCATCTTAAATGCTTATTAACTTTAAGGATGAACATTTTCCCCTTCTTACAAGTATAAAAATCTGAGAATCTCAAAACGTATCGGTAAAAATACACCATTTTCTTTAATAAAGCTTTTTGGAATAATATGGAATACATTTACCACCTACTTTCTTTAAATTAAAGTGTAGTAAAAAAAAACTAGAATTAGAAAATAATGTAAGACATTTTAAGTGACTAAGCAGTCAAAAAACATTGGACTCAGCTTCTCCAAGCAGTATGGATGTACATGCAAACAACTGTTTTGGTGTGAAACAGGCAGTCACACCCACAAGTATTGAACATACTGTATATATCTGTAGTACATGTATCATCTATGTCAGATTGAATATTGAATCTTGGATATATGCTTCAGTGCATGTACTGAATTACAATGAACATTATATTAATATATGTTAATTATGAAGATGTCAATGTATACTTTTGAGTGAATATTAAAAAGAAAATAGTTTCAGATATACCGAGCTCTCCTTATAGGGCCGTGGGAAATGGTGTTTTTGCCTCAAACTTTAAAGAGCGGTTTAGCATGCAATTGTTCATTTCTGTGTTATTAACCTTTATCATTCTAAAAAGGCTGATTTTTGCATGCCGTAACGTGCCTGAGAATGCCTTATTTGAAATGCTTCAAACATGACAGAGTTTTTAGTTATAATATCAGTCGGCACATATGTTTTTAAATGAAAATAAGTTGTGTTCACAAGTAATGACATGCAGTAT
Source organism: Perna viridis (assembly GCA_037379345.1). Taxonomy (NCBI): domain Eukaryota; kingdom Metazoa; phylum Mollusca; class Bivalvia; order Mytilida; family Mytilidae; genus Perna; species Perna viridis. The sequence goes on along the minus strand of CM074515.1, from coordinate 11,625,193 downwards.
TCATAAGATTCCTATAGGCGAATGCAGGCCCACTGTCTACGCAGCTGTTTTGTATTCCCTGCATGGATTTAGTTTTTTGTTTGTTTGTGTTTTTTTTTGTTTGTTTTTTTTTTTTTTTTTAAAAAAAATAGAATCGATTCCACCAAATAAATACTTTTTCGTTTTTAGGAAGTCGTGGTAAGAGTAATCAAGAGAACCAAGGTTATAGCGGTAATCAAAAGAATGTAATAGCAAAAGTAAATGAGCAACTCGGACTCCAGTGAAAACTGGGAGCATGGACAAGATAACAAATGACAAGATGAAAACGAACATTTTTTTGACAGATGGTCATGCCGAACGTTAATTTAGCGAACCTAGCTGCATGCCAGATTTTCGAGAGGGAGACGATCGAGAGTCTAGTTATGACGTTGATGGTTAAGGGTTACCAACGACAACGTATTACCCCTCCCAGTCCCTTCAACCCGGTCGCGTTCAAATACTTCAGTGTTCTTATTCCTCTTTTTTTCTAAATTCACAAGGGAAAACACATATACCCTGCTTTGGTTTTGATTTTGGGTAAAAGTATATCCCCTTCAGTGATCAATAATACAACCCCCGTCCCTTCCACTTAACTAACATAAAAAAGGTAGACTAACTTACAAATGCCGTGTCGAGATCTTTAACTGAAAAGAATATGGAGAACAAAATGGATAAAGGTAAGTAAAAAATATTTTTGTTGTCTAAATGGTCAAATTTAGATGATTACGACGCAGTTGAATTATAACTCAGTGCGGACGTGTATGCCATTTTGTCGAAAGTTTTGTTCACGGATATCTTAACTTTATTTAGAATATAATGGAAAAAGGGGTGACAAGTATGCTAGTGTATATTTTTCATGAGCGGTAATTTAAAATTGTCGCGGTGATGACATAATTCAATTACTGATGGAGACCTCGGCTGTCCTTAAACTTCACAAAAGCGGTGGAGACGCAATCGAATACTCATATGTCATCTGTTATAATTATTAATTCATTTAAGTTAAGTTAGTATATTAACACGTTTATGGACAGCATCACTGTCAATTAGCGGGTCGGAGCATTGGTTCAAGCATATCGGAATACCATCAATAAGATAACATTTCTTCCACTTGCTCAGAACTGAATAGACCTGGTGTGAATCAATTATCCAATAATTAAACTACAAAGAAACCAGATTATCATGTATATTTCATATCCTCCCTAATCAATACCAATAGTATGATTCTGTGTGTGACGTGTTACGTCAATATCCGTCAAGGCAATACACAAATCAATGTATGTTTCACTGTTTTGTGTAATGATTGATCGCGCAGCCTCGTTACTGATGAATGTTAATGTTTGTTTCAATAGATCAGAGACGTAAGTCTAAGACCAGAGAGGCAGGTGAAAGGAAACAGAAGAAGAACAGATTTTATAAGAGTAGAGCAACACATGAAGAAGTTAGGAGTACAGGATGAATATCATAAATGTGGTAAGCCTATCTCTACATTACAATTTTATTTCGATTTTTCCAAACGTAACAAAATCATGTATGCAAGTTGATTTTTTAAACATAATTTGAAACGGAAGTTAAAAGTTAATAAAAGTTTGTAGTTTAAAGTATCATCAATCAAAATAAAAAAAGAAGAAGAGAGAGAAATAAAGTAATAAATACAAGTCTGAATTTTTAGAAAAAAAACACAAAAAAAAAATCCGTTTCATTAAAGCGATATTTTGAATTCAAGCTTAACAATTTAATCTATCTACATTTCAGAACAAAAAGATGCAGTAATATAAGATAACAAACTACAACATCTGAGAGGTAAGGGTGTAAGTTGATTAATTAAAATTACCAGAATTACATTTTTGTAAAAGCAGGAGTTCTCATAAGAGATAATGATCCACTCTTAGATAAAACATGCTCTTCACACGTTTTCAGCATGAGTCGGTACAAAACAAAGGAACTCTGTTATTCTGGTAGACAACATACTGAACATGAACAATTAATGTATCTTTTACTCATTTTGTTGATACACTTATCAAAAATATCTCGATGTTTGATAGTTTCATAAAGAAATGAAGATTTCAATCTTTACCACCGTGCGTTTACTATAGGTATCTGATGAAGTTGAGTTAAAATAATGATAAAAAAAAACTGAATGTTTGAACCCTTTAACAAAGTTTAGAAAACTAAAAAAACACGTATGTTTACAATAACCATTTATGTACTAACAATTATGTTAAATGTACAATTTCTTAAATCAAACTACATTTCCTTGGATTATATGTACACATTTCCTAACTTCATACGAAAACAATTCGTCTTCATTTTAACGACAATAGCGAAAATTAATGAACTAAAAGGTGGCGATAAGTTCAAGTGAATTAAATTTTGGACACTTTAAATTAGGACAAAAAAAAGATTATGACCCTTTATTGTATTTCTAAGAATAACTAAGTTTATATTCCACTTTATAAAATCTTGCCTATTTGACACTTGACGTTACTGCGCTAAATACTCATCGTAATTGTAATGACCAGTTACATCTAATGCTGGTAATTTTGATGGTATTGTCATTCTTTAATGTGTTCTGAGCTAGCATCAGTAACTGTGAGCGTTCTTTAATGTGTTCTGAGCTAGCATCAGTAACTGTGAGCGTTCTTTAATGTGTTCTGAGCTAGCATCAGTAACTGTGAGCGTTCTTTAATATGTTCTGAGCTAGCATCAGTAACTGTGTGCGTTCTGTAAGTGTATATTTCATTTTTTCTAATATCATGTATTATTGAGTTAATTTTCGTTCTTTCAGTTCATTGTTCACTTTACATTAAAAGGGGTGGTGGTGGTGGTTAAGGCCTTTCATTGGACAATATCGAACCTCTGACGGCTACGTAATATAGCTATAAAGTAAATTGCTGTAACGGTCATACAATCGATAAGTTGTGAACTTTGTACTAAAGGTTAATTCGAATTGATTTTAGAATGCAAATGTGTATTCCACTAAGTACATATGAGAGATATCGATTGTTGATATTTATTTACTTAGCAGCAACATCTGTTAATGTTACATAACACTGGTCTTAAAATGTTTATTGGTAGAGTATTCACATGCTCATAATCCCCCTCTAATCACCGACACGTGCATCGAGTAATATTTGACAATAAGGAATGCTCAATATTGAAGTGATGTACTGCACACCGAAATGTATATAGTCACTAAATGCAGGGGCGGAGATTTTTAAGAGAGCGGGGAGTGGTCCAAAGAGGTTCCAAAAAAAGTGTTTCAGACTATTATTAGCTCAATTTTGTCTAAAGATATTGCTCAATATCTATTTTTTTCAAAAAGGGGTATTCCACCCTTTGATTTCGATACTGAATGCTACTCAATTTAGTTATGTTAAGTAGCAGTCTTCTTAAAAATCAGGCAGTAGATTCATGCATGTCAAAACCCCACCAACTTTGCTTTTATTTCCTATTCAAAATCAGTTAGAGACCACATTATTAGTCTTGGTTTTTAATTTGGGTATTGCGCTTTTGAGATGAAATTTATATTGATTGTATATGAAATTAGCACGCTACAAGAGTTATTGTTCTTGATTTGCTTTGATTTGGCTGATTTTAGCGTAAAATAAATGTATGATTTTCTCAAAAGTGCAGATCTGAATAGAGAAAAAAAAGTAATGTTACCTAAAATTATAGAATCTTAAGACCGTAAACGCATTGTTTGTTTGGTGGGTTTCTACACCATGAATCACCTGTAACATGGACAGTGTTTGAATTTTATATGGACCAGTGCTTAATGTCATTTATTAAACAGCGTTGTAAAGCTTATACCGCCTTTTTATTGTTATAAATTCGACGTTTAAGTTATGCTCAACCAATTTAATATATTGAATTCATTTCAGAAATAAACAGTTTTGAAAATGAGCATCACTAATCTAATTGCAATGCGAGTGTTAGCTATTTAAAAAAATATCATTGTATTACCAGCTACAAAACCGTACACGTTATAGTTTATTCCAGATAAACACTATTCGACGAAATAGACTTCAAGTAGAGGAGACGTATATACCAGAATCTAAGCTTTATGTAAGTTAAAAGTACTTTTGCACATCACTGGAATCCGATAATTTGTAATGAGTTCACTAGAAAGATAACTTACCTACAACAATAGTACGATCAAGTGTAAAGTTTGCGTCATTACTATATATGAATTTAGTGTATGATATATACTGGTTTATAAATAGTTACTTATGTTTTCTTATCAGTAAAATTAGAATCCGTTTTACCTTATGTAATTCACCATTTTTATGGTTCATTTAATTCTGACTTGTTTCACGTGATCGAGCATCTATTTAAAATTCAGTCTACTGATCATTTCACAAAATGAAACATTCGTTATAAAATGTGAAAATGCTTAAAAATGCACTGTATACGATTTTGCTATGATTTACAGATACTTGTCATAAAGTTGACGATCGGTTCAGTTACTGACGATCGAGTAGAGAGTATTCCCTTCTGTTAATACTTCTACGATCACCGAATACTGTTTCGTCACATATTTTACCGATGAACTCTCTTATCTCTTCTTAAATTGATCTATCGCATCAAATTTCAACCCATTTTTTTGTGGAATACAGGCTGCTCAAGTTTCTTAAAATTTTCTATTCCCTGGTGTCTCCGTTTTTTTCTGTTTGTTGTTTTTTGTTTTGTTTTGTTTTGTTTTGTTTTTTTTTTTTTTTGTGCATCTGCTCTTTGGAATGTCACACGAGTTTAATATGTCACCTTGAACTTCCAAACTAAAGTTTTATCTAAGTGTTGATGTCATGATCTTGAACTTATGCTGGATTATAAACTGATACGATTAAGTTCTTGGCAATGAACCATTTGTTACAAAATCCCAAATGGTGATACTAGTATAGAGCTTTCAGAAAAAACAAAACGTGTACTAGAATTTATAATTTATACCGTAGCACATTTTCAATGAAGCGCGATAGCCTTTTATGTCCAAAATGTGTGACCGGTCAATGCTTTTACACGCGGATGAAACTTAAAAAAATATAAAAAAAAAAACATTCAATTATTATTATAATTACATTTGATATGCTTATATCTTACTTAAGATATACATAGACAGTAGGCAATACACAGTGTTAAATAAAAGTAGTCCACTTAATTGTGGGCGTGGCCTATTTAAGTACTTCGTCTAAGAATCGGCCAAAATGTGTATAAGGTGTGGTACATGAAGGGGAAAAACACAGAGATTTAATTGCATTACCCAAGTATTTATGTCTCATAACATCCAGAAACAACCATCGGAGTGTTTGTAAAATTTGCCCTTTTGAGGTATTGATAGATCAAATTTAGTTGAAATATACTATTGAAAACCGGCGGGATAATTTTCCTGCATTTTTGCAGTTGTTTTTCTAAGATGTATTGAGACAAATAAGACCAAATTGAGAATTATGATGTGTCCCCCATTGCCTGATTCTTACGCAGAATGGTATTTAAATAACACGAAGATGCGTTTCATCGACTTGTGCAACATCGCACGTAAAGCCGTTTATCCAACAAGATAAGCGTTTTTAATTACACGCAAAGTAAATGTGATTATTTATAAATGAGAGTGTTTCATTTTCAGAATAATGGGAATTCTATCAAAAATAAAGACAAACAACTCTACATTCTTCTCAAAAACAGCTTGTGAAGATGGTCATAAATGGTGGGTCAGTTTTGAATTCTACCCTTTTGCCATTGGTGACAACATGACGGTGTTTGAAGGTCGTATGTACAACAAGCACGGGTATTGGAGCCAATCCAAGGCAGCAGTCAAAACGCTCAATAATGAGATAGGAACTGAGGTCAATTTACAAGCTATAGTGTCTTGTTCTGAAAGAGCGCGATGGTTTGCTGACAGTTTCCGAGCAGAATACCCCAATCTAAAAAAAGTCAATTTTGTCATGCCTTGTCTTGCAGAAATGGATTCCATTTCAGTATTTAACACACCTTTTCGTTTCATAAAAGGATATGAAAAGCAATTCGCAGAAAGCGAACATGTTCTTATCGAAGAATTAGTAGAAGGGGACTTCAAAACATTCGTAAACAATGATGGTGTTCAGGTTACGGAGTCCGACATTTTAGACGCCTTTCTTCACTATACATATGTTGAGAGCAATGGCGATTTGGTCGTCACGAAGTTAGAAGGCATTGAGCGCTCGAATGACTTCAAACTGTCTAGTGTAATAATTCATTCGAGAAGACAAAGTTTTGGACAACATGACCAGGGAGAAATGGGTATCCTTAATGTTTTCCAAAATCACAAATGTAACGATTTATGTAAGAATTGGCCTACACCGACCTTTGGCCTTGTTCCAAGTGCACCCGTGTTATCTGGAAATAAAGTAAATCCTTCAAATGTGCCTGAAGCCACAGATTCCGTAGAACAGCTTTGTACGTTATATAACACAAGCCCACCACCACCTTATGATCAGCTGACAAAAATGTCAAAAACACCCATTTCAAACGACAGACCACTTGTTCATGGCAAAAACTAAAGTTACTACACATGCAATTAGCTTTTAATTTCGTATCATCATTAGTTTGATTTTCTTGCTTCATTAATGGTCGTTTTAATTTTTTTAATGTTTCTTTTCAAACTTATAATTTTGAAATTTTATGAAGTTCTATTCTGAATTTGACCTTTTCATTAAGCAAATAACATATATCTAAATAGATTAAAAACATACATTTCCATGCATATAATACGCAAAGCAGCTGACTTCATAAATGTAGTCAAGTTTTGATGACATTCTCGTAAGCGCTTAAAACGCTAATTATCTCATTTACCTAACCAGTTGACCAAGCATTATCTTGACGTTTAGGAATATCATACTTTTTACACTTCACCCAATTTTAACAATGTTTATATGTTCCAGTCATTTTTTTTTTGACGTTGTAAGTTACTTGGCCTCAATCGCTATAGCTGTGATACTTATAACACGTGCAATTGATATGTGCAATTCAATTACTGGTTGTTTTTTACATTGTTCATTTTATTCATAGTTTATTGAACTGTATACGCATATTTGTTTATAATTTATTACATTATTACATTATTACATTTATTTGTACCATTTATGTCATCTTCATTTGTGTATTTAAAACTAATAAGAAGAATAAAAACACAGAACAACATATATTGTTGATTATACTTTTTAAGATTTGTTGTAAAATGCCTCCGACAGTTTCTAGGTCATTAGCCATGAGGATTTCTGAATGGTCTTTGTCTTCATTTAAAGGTGTTTAAATGCCAGATTTTAAAAGGGAGGGTTGTGATCACGCAAAAGTACATTAACCCCGTCGCAATTTTTGCGCCTGTCCATATTCAGGAATTCCTTGCCTCTGTATGTCTTGTTTCGTTTTCACCTTTAGTTTACTTTTTATGTTACTAGAGTATAAAGGGGCAACTATTTCGCTGTACCTGTGTATAACGATGTTTTGGAGCCAGCTACAGTCTGCTTTGTGGTATGAGGTTTTCCTAGTCATTCATTGAAGACTTGTGGGTGCATGGCATTAGGCTGACATTTCCATCTCGGTTGTGCTGTTGCCTCTTTGACATAAACACCATACCTATTTTCGTTTTATTTGCAGCTTTAAACTTGTTAATCTTCATAGTCATTCATCGTATTTTATGTAATACTTTCTAGATATATTTTTTCCAGGAGTTATTCTCGGTTCAGTTAGGCATTTTTAAGGTGTGTCTGATGTCTGAAATCTATTTTAAACTAGTTGATAGGTTTTCCATTGAACTTTCAACAGCATTGTCGCTCGATCTACTTTTATATGCAACGTGTTTAATTTTAGTCGAAACTTAGCAAATGAACGATATAAAATAGACACGTTGGTTACTATTGTTTTAATTATCGATGTATTCATTATATCTGCCCATTTCAGGCGCGTATTTTTCAGTTTCACAGTGACAATAATGAGTAATTGGCATTTTTTTTTCAAATACCGTACTTTTGTTTATTCAAATACAATTATATAGTGTAGTAGCTTTCTAATGAGCCCAAGTTATGAATATCTGAACTTTCCCAAGTCCAGTTAGGGAGAACATTGCCACCAATGCCTATGAAAAAAATACATCGACATGAACCCAAATGTTAATTTTTAGCATATAATCGATGTGAAAAAGACATGTTGGGTCACTCTAACTTGCTTTTATGCCTCCTGGGGCATAGACTACCTACAAGATGTCTCTTTATCACCCTGTCCTGAGCTGTTCTTTCCAGTTCAGTGCATTTCTTTCACAAACCTTCCATGTATGTCTCCAAATCCCTTTTCCAGCTGTTACCGGGTCTACCTCGTTTCCTTTTTTCTTGATGGTTTCACGTTAGGGACTGTCGTGTAAAGTTGTTTGGTGGTTTCCTTAGTGAGTACCCTAACCACCTCCAGCGTCTCTGTAGAAGCTTTAGGTCAACATATTTTTGTTTTGTTGTTTCCCATAGTTCTGCGTTGCTGATTGTATGCCAAAAGACCTGAGGGATGCGTCTCAAACATGTATTTATGAATATCTGCACTCTTCTCACTGTAGCGATTGGTTATCCATGGTTCTGCACCATACAACAAGACTGCCTTGACATTGCTGTTAAAGATCTTAAGCTTTGTGTGTCTTTGTAGATCTCTGGAGCTCCAGATGTTGCTTAGTTGTTTAAAAGCTATCTTGGCCTTTTGAATTCTGTCTTTTATATTCTTATCCACTATGCTGCCTAGATATAGAAAATTTGTGACATCCTCTAGAAGTTCTCCGTCTGGTTTAATGTGTTCTGTATGGTGTGTCCTTAGAACCTTGCATGGTTTTCTTCTTATTTATTCTCAATCAAGTTTGAGCTGATATGTAAGATATTGTGTCGATCTTGTTTTGCATTTGGTGATGAGTTTGCGAAGTGGGAGCTCTATCATCTGCGAAGTCTAGGTCTTCCAGTTGTGTCCAGGGTGTCCATTGGATACCATTTTGCGAACGATTTGTTGATGTCTTCATAATCCAATCAATTGCCAAAGGAAAAGAAAGGGGAAAGTAAGCAGCCTTGTCGTACACAAGTTTTGGCATTTAATGGTTCTGTCAGCTGCCCTCCATGGATAGCTTTACAGTTTAAGCCTTCACATGAACTTCCAATTTTGTTTACAATCTTACTGGGAACACCATAATGCCTAATTAGTTTCCATATGGTCTCTGTCAACACTGTCCAACGCCTTCCCGTAGTCAATAGATGTAATGATCAGAGAAAAGTTCGATTCAGAAGATTCTAAAATTATTTGCATTGTTGAAATTTGGTCAATGGAAATCTACGTTGCATGTTGGTCTCTAAATGTTCGATCTACTCTTTCCCTCGTTCTGTTCAACAAGATCTTGTTGAAAGCTTTTCCCGGGACTGATAATACCATAATTTCTCTGTAATTGTTGCAGTTACTAAAGTCTCCTTTTAACTGGCAGTTTGATCAGATGCCGTTTCAATTCGATAGGCTTTTGTTCATTTTTTTATTTTTTATTTGTTTTCAAGAATAGTCCGGATTTCACAAATATCCTCTACAAAACCACATGACTAAGGTGTATTAGGATTTTACAAATATGAATATGAAGGTAGTTTATGAAACCTAACAAAGTATATACACTATTTCTTATATTTTGGCTATATATACTGTTTTCATTTTATATCAAAAATATATTTTTAATCTATTAGGGTACTTGCTCTCATACATCTATCGCTCACACATTCATTCTTGTTTATTTTTGTGTCTTGAGAAAAAATTATTAGACATAATAAAGAAATACATGAAATTAAATATAATCTTATTGTGGGTGGGGGAAAATATGATGTAGCGGGGTCCAGAAATTATTTAATTTGTGTATAGTGTGGTTTTTCATGCTATGTATTCCTCAAAGGAATGATATTTCTTAATTCTATTTATCAGTTCTCTGATAGTAGGCATTCTTAAATCAAATTTATATTTGTATATATAGTTTTTGGCTATGATAAACAGTAAATTAAAAAATCTATCATCAGTATATCCAAGAATCACTTGTTCTTCCTTTAAAGTAAAATCTTCATAATACAACTGAAGATGATGTGTAAACGATACGCAAAAATGGATAATAGGACAATAAAAAAATAAATGTTCAATGGTTTCTTCATTTGTTTTACAAAAAGGGCAAAACTTACTATTGACAAGTTTAATTCTGCATAACCATGAGTTTGTGGCAATAACTCTATGATGAAGTTTAAACAGAAAGTTTTTCAGATAAGGATATCTACATGATTTTTGCAATTCCTTGTAATATTGACACCAGTCTATGATCTCAACTCCCAATGTTTGCTCCCACTTAAAAAAATGTGAGGGCAAGTTAACTACATTTTGAACAAGTTGTCTGTACAAAAATTTTTGTGTTTCTTGATATTTTCAAGAAAAACATCACATGGTTCAAAAGTATTAGCATTAAAATTTGTCAATCCTTTCAACATTCCTTTCATCCATGTTGGAATGTTGGATAGCAGACTGTAATAATATAAAAAGTTGTTTGTATGTGTTAAATGCCTGATTCCAGGATATGAAAGAAAACTCTTATTTTTAAAATTGAAGTTATCCTTAATATGTTGAACACCATAGTTCTTCCAGTTAAGAAAATGTTTGAACTGATCTATATTAACAAAATTGAGAATGTCTAATGAGAGTACATCTTTTGGGCTCTCTTTTACCAATGGTTTTACTTTTGACAAACCGTCAAGTACATCTCTTCAAAAAGGATTTTTTACACAGAATGCAACTTCTTTTAATTTATCTTTTTGGAGATGTAGAACACAGTCTCCTCCAACTGTTTTAAGTTCAAACAGTAAAATATTTTGCCAGTCTCCATTTGGATTTTTCTTTAATCCAACTTATCTTTAGATAAGTTATGAATGACTGGAGATGAACAATTTTTAAACCACATTGAAAGTATTCACCTATTAAAGTATTTCGCTTAATTTTCTCAGCTTTACCATCCCACATGAAATTATAAAATATATAGTTAATCTTGTTGAGTTTTAACTCTGACAGATTTGATGAAGCAGTGAATAAATGGATAAGTTTTGACAACGCCAAACGTTTGATTTTTGTAATCTTTCCTAACATAGTGAGCTTCCTATGGTGCCACCTCTTAAGGATGGATGATACCTCTTTTATTTTTTTGGTACAATTTATGTCTAATATTTATAGATCAAGTGAAAAATCTATGCCTAATAGTTTAAAGTTAGAATATGACCATTAAAGATTGAACTCTGGACATATTATTTGATCGGAATAATTTTTATTACTTATCCATACAGCTCTAGTCTTGGATGCATTCATTTTCAACCCAAAGACTTTATAGAAAGAATCAAAACATTGTAATGTAGATTTTAAGGAATGTGAAGCCCCCATCCAAGACCAGAAATGTATCATCAGCGTATTGACTTATGAGTGACTCTTTGTAGTTGACCGTAATGCTAGGGTCAGATTTCATCTTTATGGATAAAAGTTCTACCCCAATAATAAATAAGTAGGGGGATAATGAATCCCCCTGTCTACAACCACGCTCAAGCTTGAAGTAACTAGAAATCTGTCCATTGTTTATAACACTGCTATGGGCATTACGATAAAAAGTCTCAGACCATTTACAAAAGGAGTTACCAAATTTAAAGCTTTTGAAAGCATTAAGCAAAAAATCATATTCTAAGGAATCAAAAGCTTTTTCGAAGTCAACTAAAAGTAGTAAACCAGTTATATCATGTTGCTCTAGATAATGCATTAAGTCATATAACAACCGAGTATTTTCACCCATAAATCTGCCTTTCATAAAACCTTTCTGGGTATTACTAATAATGTTTGGTAAGACCAACTTCATTCGATTTGCAATTGCTGCTGATGCTATTTTTTTTTATCTATATTAAGGAGACTTATTGGTCTCCACTGAGCTATACATCTTCTATCTTTACCATCTTTTGGAATACATGTAATGATACTTTGGTACTGGATATGTGAAAGATTTCCAGTTTCATAGCCAAAATGTAATGATTTATATACAAAAGGTCCAATATTTTTCCAAAAACAATTTATAAAAAAATCAACTGTATATCCATCCGACCCTGGGCTATTGCCACTGGTCATATTTTTTTAAAGCTTCAGCACAATCAACATAAGTTATGTTTCCCTCACATGAATCCCGTTGGTCATCAGTAAGTTTAACATTGTGATTAAAGAATGTTTTATCCTTAGCATTTATATTTTTCTTTTGATACAAAGCTTTATAAAAGTTTTGCTGCTGTTTCAAAATTTTATTCTGATCAGTTATATGCTCTCCATTATCGTTGATAATATCTGAAATAGTTTTTTTAACAAAAATTTTCATTTCTAATTTATAAAAGTATTGTGACCATTTCTCTCCATGCTCATGCCAAGTGGCTCTTGATCTAAGTAATAACCCTTCTACCATTTTTCCCTTTTTTTTCAAATTTATCTTGTTCATTGTTCAATAATGTGTATGTTTGCTATGAGGGGTTAGAATTCATATTTTCTGAATTAAAAATATCTCTCACATTTATTTTGTACTCAATTTTTTCATTTTTCAATTTTGATATGCTGTAAAATATTGACGAACTCATCTTTTTAACTTCAAAAAATAATTGGTCATTACAATTAAGCTTCACAGTAAGGTAGTCATCAATATATCCAGAATCATAATATTCTGATACCGTATCAGTTATACAAGACTTTACTAATTTGAACATATTATGTGTCTCTCAGTAATTGAGAATTAAATTTCCAATACCATCTACCCCTGTTTGAAAGACTTACAGAAAAGGTGAAACAAATGGCAGAATGACTCGTCGATCGTTATGGTGTATCCATCTGCACCATGAAAACCGATTTATTCAACGGGTCATAGTTTACCTTTTTTCGTTTGTCTACCCCGGACTTGACTTTTTATGAACAACTCGGCGGGTGTTTGTAGAAAAGCAGAGGATGATTACCCTACACTGCACCTGGTCCATGCTCCCGGTTTTCAGTGGAGTCCGAGTTGCTCATTTACTTTTGTTACTTTGTATGTATGATTTTAGTTACTTTATGTCATAAATTCTGTATGTCTGTTTTCCATGTCTGGTCTTTGTCCCTGGATTACATTCTTTTGATTACCGTTATAACCTTGGTTCCCTTGATTACTCTTTCGATAACCTAGTATTATTTTTGTATTTTTCATCAAAGCAAAACATATCCTCACTTATTAAAAAAATAATCAAGTCTACTTTGCTTTATAGGATTTTATTATGCCGCCAAGTAAACTTTTTTCATCGGGATAACAAGTTCTCCATGGGTCAATTAATTCAAGAGATTCAGACATCTCTTCTATCTTTTCCTTCGAATTAGGATTTCCATTATGAAGTACATTATAAGTATCTAAGCTGTAATCTTGGACAGTATTCCAATCTCCGCATACAATGATTGAAGTATTTATTAATGACAATATTTTTTATGGATTTCAACAAAAAAGTCAGACTTATGTATGTTATAACCATATAAACAAGTGTTATATATTGGTCATGTAAACAAATATCAAATAATAAAAACCGACCATTACTATCAATTACAGATTTATGTACTCCTGCATCAAGACCTTTTTAAAATAAGATACAAACACCAGCACATCTACTATTACAATGACTAAAATAACAATTATCTCCCCATTCATTTCCCAATAATTTTTCAACTTTACTAGTGCTATGTGTCTCTTGTAAACAAGATAGATGCGTTTTTTCTTTTAACCCAGTTAAAAATATCTATTCTCTTCTTAGGGTTTGACATTATACCCCTAACATTCATAGATAAAATTGTAGTAGTAACACTCATAGATTATAGGTAACAAAGTATACACATTTGCAAAAGGATTTTCTACACTATTACATGTTGATAAAAAAAAAACTAAAAAAAAAAAACAAAAAAAAAAAAAAAAAAAAAAACATATAACTTACAAAGTCAAACACACATATACCCACACACACCCAAAAAGATGGTCGCAATTCGCACAACTCTACCATATGACTGTTTGTTATATTGAGTCAGTTTATTTACTTATGTAGGCATTTTACATCTTAGATGAAGAATTAAAAGTGTTGTTTTCATTTTTCTTTAATATAACCATTGACCATGAGGTAAAGACCTTTTCTCATTAAAATAAGAGAATAAATTGAACAGAAGGAAACACTGATTTTGGTTGTTGTCAAAAATTTAAGAAAACCAAAGTTATCAATATGATTATCTCCCTTTGACTTAGACCTCCACAATTAAATGGGGCTTTATCACATGATCAGTTGATTCATAAAGTATATAATTGCAATTTTTTATCATAAACGTATTAACATAAATTACTTTCTTTGACAATAACTATTCACCTGTTATTTCAAATTCATCTGTAAAGTTGCTGTTAATTCAAGTTACTAAATAGAAAAATTGAATTGTTAATGACTTATCTTAAAGCATTTAAACATTTCGCATTCTAATATAAAGTAACTAAAAAGAAAAATATATTGAAAAACAAAACATTCCTTACATTTTGATTGAACTGTCATTAAACACATATTCAGAATGAAAGTTTTATAAAGTTTTAAACTTTTCTCAACTTCTCCTCAATATTGTCAAATAAATCTTATCTTTCTTCTCCCTTCTTCAGTCTTAGCGTAAACACTACAGTTATAAAACCATACATTTTCAAAGTTTTCAGTGTTCTTTAGTCTTGTCATCAGTCCCAAGTTCTTTAAAGTTATATCATCATGGAATTTAACTCCCTTCTGAAGTCCCTTTTTAGCGCTCATCACTTTCACCTTGACTTCGGTATTTCTCATCTTAACAATGACTGGTCTAATATCATTGTCTTTTCCTGGAATTCTATATACTGCTAGTATATCCTGAGGTTCGATGTCGATTTTCAATTGATCTGTTACAATTGTGTGGGAGTTCTCTTTTAGGTTCTCATCAATTCGTTCAGGCAAATTTACAATTCTGATATTGTGTTTTCTAGAGTACTGTTCATTATAATTTCCCAATTTTATTGCCTCTTTTGCTCAATTTTCCGAATAAGTTAATATTTCTTCCATTAATTGCATGGTTTTATTTTTATCTCTCATTTTTGTTTTCATAATTTCATTTTCCATTAGCAATAAACCAAGCTGATCTTGCATTTTACCTGTCCTGTATCTACGTTTTGCTTCAAGATCTTCTATCATTGATTGTTTAAAGGTTTCTAATAATTTTCTTATAACATCAATGATAATTGAGTTAAGATCTTGTTGTTTCACTAATGAGTCAATTGCTTCCTGAAGGTCAGATCTTTTCACATTGTCCTTGAGGCTTACTTTAATCTCAATCTAGCCATTTAACAGGTTAAGGCTTTCTTCAGAGAGTTCTGAATGAGTTCTTTTTTACTGCTTGGATGATTTTGCAAGTTCACCGTTTTTACCACCTTTTTTAGCTGTCAGCAATTGTTGTACTTTTGGCTTATCCTTCTCTGATCTATCTGAAGGCATTTTTGTTGATAATAATGTCCAATTTATAGAATTGTGATGAGTAGTCAGTTATATTATATTCACTATTTTTCGCAATGAAAAGAAGTTTTGCATTAAATATCTTCAAAAATTGTGCATCCAACTCTCTAAAAATGGTAACTTAATAGTCCATCAATAAATATCTAAGTATATAAAAAAAAATTAACACGTCCACATCAGAATATAGTCAAAATTGCCTAAAAACTGAGAAGCTCATCAACAACTCACTAGACCATCTTAATTTACTTTTTTGTTTCTTGTTCCATATTTGGATGAAGAATGGATAAAGCATATCTACTGTTGTTTCAATGTCTACTTTTGATGCCTTCACTGGAATACTCTTTGTTCTAGACGCTTTGCCATTTTGCAGCTGCTTTATAGCTTGTCTGATCTCATCTGACATGTTCAGTACTGGTATATTGAACATATCTGCTCATTACATGCGCCTATTTTTCAGTTTTTAGGTGACAATGATGTTTTTTTTTTTTTCATTAAAACCATGACGCCTTGAAACTGAAAAAAAACCACTGAAATAAGCAGATATGCTGAATACATCGATGATTAAACACTAGTACCCAACGTGTTTTATTTTATATCGATTATATGTTAAAAATTAACATTTGGGTTCATGTTGAGGTATTTGTTCATCGGTAGGGCTCATAAGAAAGCTACTACACTTTGTTGTATTTTAATATATTACCGGTGAAATGGAAGAAAATATGAAAATCCGAAATTTTCGCTTTTTTTTAAAAAAACTTATTTTTGTCCATTGGGCAGTTTTTCACTTGACTTGACTTCAAAAAGATCAAGTATTTATTACATGGGCTCATTTTAAGGCTAAGATACTATATAAATGTATTGTATCACACAAAAGCTTGTTTCAAACTACAGTATTCGATAAAAAAAAAATGACTATAACGGGTGATATAGAGGACATTCTGAAATTCTGAAAATTCAATTTTTAATGATTTTATAGCAATTGTAAGATCAATTAAATATGTTGGGCACATCATTATCTTAATTATAAATTCTCAAAATATAAGGTTTACTGTATCGGTATGCTGTGAATGAGAATGCAGTTTATACTGAGACCAGTTTTCTAGGAGTAGGGGTAATATTTTAACACTTTTTTTTGAAAATTCTTTCTTATAAATTTTTTTTTCGTGGTTTATTTATGTAGAAAACTAAATTATTCATCGAATGATACAAAGTTTGAGGCGTTTTTTAGGAGCAGTAACTCGCACGCACAGTTAGAGTCGAATTTATGCAGCTGTTTACGGGAATGTCATCAAAAGAATCGTAGAAGTATTAATTGTGAAGATACCAAACAGAAGATACTAAAAAGTGTTTTTTTTTTACTGAAGCATAAATACCCCAAGACATTGAGAATTATGTCAATTTAAGCGATTTTTCGGTGGGGTATGGATACATTTTTAACTTTACTCCAAAACCCTACTTTAAAAATATTACCGCAACTTTCGTAGTACCACTGTAAAGTTGATTAAAATTGATTAATGGACCATCCCAGCCCATGGACTAATGTGAATAACACAGGAAATTCAAGTTTATTTATTATTAGGAATATCTTTTAGGTTTGTTTCGTTGGAATACCATTTAAAAAAAACATAGAAGAAGACATTGAATTCAAATTATCTAATCTAAACGTGATAAACAGGAAAACGATGTTCTACGTAAGTACACAATATAGTGAAAAGAATAAAATACTATTACATTTAACAAAAATAAGAAAAGCAAGACACCGCAAAAAAGAATAAAAAACATTAAAGATAAAATCATGTGTATTGTTGGTAAAGGAATAATATAATTCATTTGAGCCCCCAATTTCGATGTTTAATGGAATACTGGAATTGCATGGTTTTGATCAATTCTATTTGTTCAAGCATAAATATTTGTTATAAAAGAAAAAAAAACATTGTTTAAAATATTATCTACCATTGCTTCCCCGAGAAAATTATATATAATAATCACAGGAAAATAAAAAAAAAAACTGATATATACAGAGCAAGAAACTTCACACCGGTCAATCAATAATGATGATATCAACAAAGGCTGAAAAAATCCCTGTCTCAGAAGCATTTTTGAGAGCATCCTCGTTCTGCGTAGAATGGCAATATACAAATCACGACAGTAATGTATACTACCATGAAATGTTGGTATATTGCTACTCAATGAAGACAAACAATAAAATTACCGACCTGATAAACTATAGACAATAGCCTAAAGGAATAACCCACCTACAACTGAAAAGTAAAAATCATTGTGTTTGACATAGAACACTGATTCCAAACGCAATGTAATATCTATGCAAAGTTTAAGATATAGATATGAGGCACAAGAAGATGTATCAATTTATTTGCCTTTTTAACTTCTTGTAGGTTTATCAACTGCAAATAATCTTTAAAATTAGAACTAGTCAGGGATAATACATCGTCTACAGAACTGAAACTAAAATTCAAGAATGGGCTAGACGCTTCTCATTCACTTTAGGAAGTATTTTATCTTCATACATATTTTGAAACAGATTGACCAATTATGGCACAGTTTATTCCCCTAGGTATTCCAGTGGTCCGTTGAAGCACATGTCCTCTAAATTTAACAAATTTATCGTCGACTGGAAATTCACTAAATAATTTTTTTTTATAAACATATCTTCTGGTGCCATTTTTTGTATAGAAACATTGGTGAATAAGACACCGGGATAGATCACACATACCTGACTTAAGCTTACCACTCGGTAGTGTTGTGTAAACGGCAGCTAAATCGAAGTTGTTATTCTATAAATTGGTAAGATTACCAGAGGAAAGAAACTAATGTAGGTCTTTCATTCCATATCTTCCAGATAATATAAGGTTTTCACTATGAAGTAATAAGGAGTTTTGGAAAGGCTTAAGTTATGCATTTGACAGATATCGATTTGTCAGAGGTCTTGTGATGTTAAGATATTCAATAAATAAAAGGGAGAGCCACACAAACAAATTACAGAAAAAGCAAAGGACGTTAGAACGGACAAATGATTGTTAGCTATGCACGGTATAGTGGTGAATGAATGATGTTAGGATCCTGTACCTCCAGCAAACACAGGTAACAACTTACACAAAACTCTTTAAGAAGAGGTCAGAGTAAAAATTCATTTGGGCAACACAGGTACTCTTGCAGTTTCTGACATGCTTGATCCAGACCGCCATTGCTTGATTGAAATGTAATACCGCACAAAAAATCACATCCATTTTAATTGAATTATTTTAGAGTGTAGGTAATTATATCACCAACTTAACAAGATAAGCCAAAACAAAAAACAAAAAAAACGACAAAATGAATTTATTTTAATCATTTAATAAAATGCTCGTTACAATATACTTATTGTTCTGTGTTAATAATTTGTAACGAGGTTTCAAAGACTATTTCAGGACATCTATAAATTTGTGTACCTTTCTTGTTTGTTATGCCATTAAATACTTTGTGCACGTCTACCATACTCATCAATGTAATTTGGATTCAGTTTTCACCTAACAAGGCTGGGAAATTGTACAGCAGTGAAATGCATTAAAATTCAATAACACTTGCATCATATTAAAACTTTTTTTTAATTGTTGCAAATCAATCTAACTCTCATATTGCTTTTCTCGGCAATTGTTTCAAGAGAATGTTAAACAAAATAATGACTTGTAAAAATGGCAGGTAACATTTTGTTTGATTAGAGTAATGTATTTTATTTGATACTACATTTATACAGTTAAAAAGGGGAAGCTAAAATAGTACGCTTTTTACGCATGCCTTCGTACATGGTGTCCCCATAATTCTACTGAATTCTGACATTGCATTATTTCCAATATCAGAATATACCGTTTTAGGTAAACATGCTCCTGAAGCATGCACACAATATGGTTTGGAAACTTCCACAAATAATCATGTCCTATAAATTCCTTCTGAAACAATTTTGGTGGAGGCAATAAACAACAAGACTGAACAGCCCTTCTGTTCTTGTTCCAAGCGACCGCTTTGTATTTATTTTCTGTACGTATATTCAGTTCAATGTAACCAATTGTGAACAAAATCTTATTATATATATTTTGCAATTATAATCAACTCTCTTGGACACCCATTGCACGTATCGTTTTTCATGGGCCACGGGTTGATTCCTTAACGTTTATAACTACAGACGCTTGTGTAGAGAAATAATTGGAAGATGGTCGGGCAAGGCAATTCCCCTATAAACATAAGCATGAAGTATAATAAGTAAAACCACTTGGTTGATTTATCAACAGAGTGTCCAAAACACCACCGCCAAGTTCATTACAAGACGAATGAAAATGAACATGTAAGTTGATTTATAAGGTTATAATAAATGTGTTTAAAGCTCAGGATAACAGGAAACACTGGCGTACTTACAAGATATTGTTAATATTCACAAGCTAACAATAATCTTTCCGTCAGAAAACAATATTTTTCTAGTCAAACCGACAGCCAGAACAAAAACATATGGAGAGAGACAATTTGTAGAATAGCCGCCGTTTTATGGAATGACTTGCCAAACGAAGTGCGAAACATCAAATGCCTTAGCGATCCTAAAATAATCTTATTTATTCAGGCAATCTAATTCCACATACCGGTAGTTGACATGCATATGCTAAATATTTACTTAGTTTATATATATATATTTATACATTATACTTCCTTCATTTTTTAAAGTTCATAAATTATTTTTTAAATCATATTTTCAACGCAATATCTTTTATTCTTATGCTTCATATATATGACTATATAATAGATTGGTTTATCTGCACCATGAGAACATTTGTTCAACGTGTCATATGGTTTTTCATTCTTCTTTTGCCTACCAAGGAGGTGACATTTTATGAGCAACTCGGCAGGCTTTCTAGAAAAGCAGAGGACGCTTACAGGTGCACCTAGTCCATGTTCCCAGTTTTAGTGGATTCCGAGTTGCTCATTTACTTTTGTTGTTTTGTACGTATTATTTTGGTTATGTTCTTTGTTGTGTGTATCTGCAATCTATGACTAATTGAGTAAATCTTTCTAAATGGTAGAGATAGGTTAATACGTTCATAACGGCGACCGTAGAATCTCTGGTCTTGAGGTAGCATACTATTTAAGTGATGATAAGCAAAAGATATAAAAAGCATTGTGATTTCGACAAGCTTTAAATAAAATGGTTTGATAGCTAAAAATTGCAGAAGCTCGAGAGGATAAATGTTACCGTATATGCACAGAAGAATGTGAAGTTCAACCTTGTAGCAACATACCCCTGTTCCATAAGCCTATTTGTTAGAATTCTAGCGCGGTCTGCATAGTTACGGCAAACCCTGGCATAACGTACGAGTTGTGATATGAAAACTCCATACGCGGGTGCTGAAGGGATGTTGCCAGTTTTTAGTGGAGTTCAAGTTGCTCATTTGCTTTTGTGACTTTGTATGTATGATTTTAGTAACTTTATGTTCTTTGTTGTGTTTGTCTGTTTTCCATGTCTGGTGTTTGTCCCGGATTACATTCTTTTGATTACAGCTAGAACCTTGGTTCCCTTGATTACTCTCTCATATACCTCGTTGTTACTAAAAGACACACAGAACACCTTGATACAAATAAAAAGATTCTTTCCATACTTTATCAAAAACAAATTCAAATTATCTTCTAAATAAAACAAAGAAAATGCTGTCAAAATGCTTGAATAGACAACATATTTGTCAGTGTGGTGGACGCGTCCTTCAAGAAACGATCGGCACAAAAAATGGAACATATTGTGCTCCGCTTCTTGATGACATATTTCATTCCTTTTTACGAGGCTGATCTAGCTTATCTGATCCAAAAATATGAACATCGATAAGCCTTATCCTTCGATCCCAGTTTCTATCATTCGATCCCAGTTTCTATCATTCGATCCCAGTTTCCGATATAGATGACGTATTTTCTTTAAACAATCCTAATTTTGGGAATTTTAAATATCGCATCTTTCTAATAGATAATAAGATAACGGATACTACATACACTGTGAAGCCAGCCTCTTATATTGTCCTAAACATATAGATCGATGGAAAATGTAAACTCAAGATCAAATTATATGAAAAACTCGATGACTATTCGTTCTGTACTTTTCTTTAATCAGTGGCAACATCACTTCAGCACCTGCGTATGGTGTTTTCATATATACCAATGCATATGTTATGTCAGAGCTGGCGTATTTATTCCCGGACCTTTTTAACTGTGCTACATTTCTTACATTAAGGCATATCTGGAATGTAATTATGTTGCTACAATATTAAAGTCATCACTACAGAGGTTTTATAGTCGTCATCATGAACTCGTGGATTGTTATGGTGTATCCATCTGCTCATTGAAAAATGATTTGTTCACCGTGTCACAAGTTTTCTTTCTTCTTTTGTTTTCCAGGGATGTGACATTTTTTGAGAAACTCGGTAGGTGTTTTGTCTAGAAAAATAAAGCAGAGGGTGGTTATCCTACCGGTGTACCTGGGCCGTGCTCACACTTTTTAGGGGGGTCCGGGTAGCTCAGTTTTTTGTAAACCTGTTTATTTATTGGTTTCTTTGTTTTGCGTGTCTATGTTCCCTATCTTGTCGTTTTCCTAGAAATATATTCGATTGATAGACCCCCCCTAAAAAAAACAAAAACAAAAAAAAAAAAAACACACACACACACACATATACAACGACACAATACATGAAAAGAATACATCATACCATGACTATACATTATACAATGGATGATGCACTACCCATAAAGTTACCAAAACACTGTACTCATTGATGATAGAATGTTACACGCAGTTTAACTCGATACGAAATGTACTTATTTTATCTTATTTCACAGAGAAACATATTCATTCTGTATGAACTGTACGCATTTTGTTCAGTCCATTCATCGTTGATGAACATTTGAAGATAATAATCACCTATTAATGGTGCCCTTCTCCAATTTGTGTATGGCAAAGGAGTCCCATCAAACAGTACCCATGTGCGGGTAGGATTAATAGAGTGACCCTGTATTGCGACTCTAGTTTCAGGTCTGCCAACTGAAAATAGTTGAGACACACATTTTTTAAACCTTTACACCAATGGTATTTTTGACGTCAAGAACATTACAAGTAGTTATCCTAACAAAATACAATAACTTCGAAAGAGACGACATTCGAAAGATTCACAGTTGTTAAATTCAAAATTTATGATGAAATAAGGTTGTCAATATCTCAAATATGCAGAAAAAGTTTGACCATATATCTGTGATAATTATATTTTCTAGACCAGAAATTAATTTTCTTACCAAGAATATGTTCCATGTATGTCTGCCTATCTTGAGAATCTATCCTTAAAAGTTCCCCACCAAAAGATTGACATGTCGGTATTATGTGTCCCTCATAATCAATGTTATGGGATGGATTAAAGTTATAACACAAGTCAAGATGGCGGTAATGTAGAAAACCTGTTGTGCTGTACAGACAACGGCCATCTCCTGAAAGAAAATAATAACTGTTTTAAAATTCAAGACAAAAAAATACAGTATCCACATGACCGATGAAACGACACAGATAACAAAGGGGAAAATTAGGAAAAGAAACCAAACAAAAAATATAAGGGAATGGCCGTTAAATTCCACAAAATCATGTTAATAAGAAGGCAAAATGAAATTTTAAAACGAAATGTGACTCATTCACCTTTAAAAGATTAGTATATATTTTAAACATTACAAATGCTGTTTGATCAAGTGTAACAATAAAATATCAAATAACAAAGGATACCAAAACAAATGTTGAAAATGGTACATTTATAATGTTACGCTACTGTCATTGCATTAAAATTGTGTTGTAAACAAAAGTAATAAAGAAATTATTGTAAACATTATAAAAAAAACTTACTGTCTTCGAACAAGTACATAACCCATCCATTTTCACTACGATCAGGGTCCGTATACTGAAAGTTTTTTGAGTGAAGAATGCATTGTCCAGTGCCAGAATGGTAAAACAGTGTAACACATTTGTCATTTGTTTTACAATTTATCAAACAAAAAGATAGGGACTTCTCAATAGATGATCGGATGGCATTACTGAACTGTATTTTACCAGATGATAATTGGGTTGCTCTAAAGCGCATCTTATTGCCTATTGTATTACCAACGGAAAATATAAGCACAAGATGAAAAAATATTAATTTAGCACATAACACGAATAAATAAAAATTCGACATGTTGGTTGCTGCCAGTTTGCAATCAAAGCTGTATTTTGTTTAAAGTAAATATTTAGATAGTTTTACTACTCTTTGTACCAGTTTCTGATTACATTGAATTTAATTCCGTCAGTAAATCTAGAAAATGGATTGCAAATATATTTCAACTTCATTCAAAACTTTAAATGATTTTACCGTTATTAAAAGAACTAGACCAAATCAATCAAATTGTTTTCCAAGGTATTGGACATGCAACTTTCCATCTTCCTGGATAAATATCATACTTGTTTTGTTTTTACTTCAAGTTGCTAAGATATCCACAGGTCTTTTGCATGTTTCAAAACTATGCACTTATTAAATAAAAAATGAAACAAACAAATGAAAACATGAAATAAGACAAAACAAACTGAGCAAAACAAACCAAAGAAGAAAACACTGAAAAATCACCAAGACCAATTCTTTTAAAATCATAGTCATGCAGATGGGAACATTGAAATTTAATCGACGATCTTGTAACCGTTCGATGTTTAGTTTCCCATACAGAATATGTCATGTTCTTTATCGTTATTATATCTTTCGTAATTATATGCATGTGTAAATGTTTTGTTTCATTTTGTTTCACGTAGGAGAAATGGACAATAAACGGTTATGATTTTCTTTGTATGAACGATATTTGACATATTAAGTATACTTGTAAACATGACCTTGTGATGCTGACCCTTATCGATTGTTTGTCTCAAGTCTTTGATCAGGAACACTTGACTTAATGTCAATGTCGATGATCGTTTCTGTTTGTTTAGTTATCTGTTTAAACAATGTAGTAACAATGGAATAAATCTGTTTGAATTAAAATCGAAGTTTACACTACTTTATATCTATTTTTAAGGAATGCTTCATCTACAGTTGGTTTAAGATATAAAACTCAGGAACAAATAAACATCAATCGTTTAACTTCATGTCACATTGTTTAAAAACGGTCCAATGAATAGATCTAATATGCGTTTCGAAAATATTTCAAAGACAAAAGGATGAAAAATGGATTACTTAAGGTGTCTTTGGCTGAACTGGTTGAATTTTTTACCAATCCATTTTTCTTTTTTCCACTCATAGTGAATGCTCTTTTGTTAAGGATTTAAACAGAGAGAGTTGTGTCTACGGATTCCTACAATTTTGGCAAATAAATCTATAAGAATGTCTAATTTCTGAAACATGAGTAAGTAGCATTGGACTAATGTCATCTGCATCTACATCCACAATACACCATCCCAATTCCCCACATCCTACATACACCATCCCCATTCCCAACATCCCCCAAACATCATCCCCATTTCCCACATCCCCATATACCATAAAATGGGAAGTTTACACCCATGCAAGTACTGTATAAAAATAATGACGTCATTCAGATGATTATGCAAAACAAAAGGTGCAAAAATGAAATCATTTATCAAATAATGTTAGTACAGCTAACTTAATGACACTCGACCCCCCACCTTTCGCATATGATTGGCAATATGAATGAAAACCATAAAACCATTACGAGTCATTAAAGTGGAATTGCCGTTTTGTAGGTTCATGACGGGTATTTCAGTTATGTTGCTGATGGTCCATATCTTGATCGATGCATGACTACATGACAAAGATTATATTTCGCATCATGAAGTTACAAAAGATATTCAGATGAAAATGCAAAAGAAGAGGTCACAATTGCGCCAGATAGTAAAGAATTTGAACTCATACAGATGTTCCGTATACTTTTGAGATAATTGCCCACCTTCTCGGTCGACGATTGACGAAGCAAATGTTTTGCATCAAAAGACATTCAGATTGAAATTCAAAAAGTAAGTTTGCTTCATGGAATAAATAACTTGCCAAAGTGTCTTAGAATGCATTGCACTTATAATTAGTGAAGAGTCTCCCCTTTGGTCAACTCATACAGATGTTCCGTATACGTTTGAGATATTTGCCCACCTTCTCGGTCGACGATTGACGAAGCAAATGTTTTGCATCAAAAGACATTCAGATTGAAATTCAAAAAGGAAGTTCGCTTCATGTAATAAATAACTTGCCAAAGTGTCTTAGAATGCATTGCACTTATTTTTAGTGAAGAATGTCTCCTTTGGTCAACTAGAGGCATTAAGTATTAGATAATATGTTTAAGTTTCATGAAATTCCATTCAGCAGTTACTAAGGTGTTGCAGATAAAATACAATGATCGCTATATGCTTCCCGTTTTAATAAAAACTGTCTGTTTTTGTTTGTAGCGGACAATGACAAAACACGTTTTTCGATAACTTCGTGGTTGTGATTTTAAAATTTGTTAAACAATGAGTTTTAGTTCGAGATAACATATTCCTCTTCTAAAAATAATCCAATGTACCATGTCCAAATTGGCGCGTGAGTTGTGAAATAAAAACGATAGTTGTAGAAGCAAATGAACACTTTTGCAGATAAACAGTAAATTAATGATTCAAAATGTACATTGATCCCTTTTTCAAAGTTGTTTTGCCATGCATTCTTAATTTTTATCATTTTCTACGAGAAGTTTTTTCAGAAATTAAGTCCTGGGTGAAGAAAGATGTAAAAAAAAGACGTAGTTCGTACACATGCCAATACTCATATCGGCATATACGTCCCACTTGTTATGTGAAATATGTCTTATTTTTGAGAACCGATTTGTTCAACGTGGCATAGGTTTCCTTTCCACTTTCGTCTTCCCCGAACTTGACGTTTTAAGAGCAGCTTGGCAGGTGCTTCCATATTTCCGGAATTATCCTGGTCCATGCACCCATTTATTTAGTGGAGTCCGAGCTGCTCATTTACTGTTGTCGCTTTGCACGTATTATTTTCGTTATTTTATGGTCTTTGTTGTAAGTGTCTGTTTTGCATGACTGGTCTATGTTCCTGGATATCATTTTTTTTGTATTTCCGATAGATTACTCTTTAACATATATATCTTAAAATGCAGATTCATGTAATGCGAAATGTATACACGTGTATGAAATAGTTTTCACATTGTTCGTAAATTGAAAATAAGCTGCGAACATTCTGGTAAGGGCTTACTCGTGTACGTAGAAATAACAATGCACTTTTTGATCACACTTTATATTTCCAGTCCAAACAAAATAAATTGTATAACTCAGATGATTATTACATTCGTTTCTGTGGGTTTTTCTTTTTAGTGAGTCAAAACAAGCCTGTTGATTTTAGACCAGATAAAAGATAACAAAAGATAAAAAAAATATCAGCAAGCAAATATAACATTAACAATAATGTACATAATCACGAAGCACAATTTTTAAAAGATCTGAAATTAATTTCACAAAAATTAGAAAAAAAGAGTCTTATATAAAAACAGTGTAACAACACAAAAAATACTGACAATACATTGATTTAAATTTTTTTATTTGAGCTGATCTGAACCTATTTTTTTCTGTTTACTAGATGGTACTACAATACGAATATACAATCGAGAAAACCGGATGAAAATAATTTAAATAATATATATGATGTTATGAAAAGAGTCCGAGTTGTAATTCTTTCCATTCACAAAATATCACGAACAAGGATACTGTAATTATATAAAACAGTAATCAAGGGAACCAATGTTATAGTGGTGATGGAAAACAGATAAACACAACAAAGAACATAAAGTAACAACAATCATCCATACAAAGTTTCAAAAGAAAATGAGCACCTCGGACTCCACTAAAGGGAGTATTTATTTTCCCATAGCCGACAACACTAACCTTTTCAAATTTTTCAGTAATTTCTAATTAAAACTAGGGCCCCAAAACCATTTTTTGTTGTAGTACTATCATTCAGAGATCGCAAAATCACCATGGGAATAGAGGTTGACCATCTTTTTTCAACCATCATCAAAAGTTTGAAGGTACCGGAAGTTTTGCATTTTTTTGGTTCCGCACTCATAATTTCAAACTATGCATTTTGAAGGATAAAAAAAATAAACTTAAAATCCTTTAAGAATCTGAGAGAGAAAAATCATCATTACAAACTTTGTCAGTACACCAATCTGTCTTTTCAGAGTTCTACTTCTTTTCATCTGAATAGAGTACACGATTGGTCAACCTAATGCAGGGAAATAAATACTACTATTTTCCATAAAAACTGGGAGCATGGACCAGTAGGGTAAGCGTCCACTGTTTTTTCTAGAAACACCTGCTGAGTTGTTCATAAAAGGTCATATCCGGGGTAGACGAAAGAGGAAAGGAAAACTATGACAGATGGATACACCGTAGGGATCCACGAGTTTATGATGACGCCCTTAAAAATTCTGTAGTGATGACTTACTACAGAAGTTACTACAAAAAGATGATTTATCCCTTCGGCTCCTGCGTATGGAGTGTTCATATCACAACTCATACGTTATGCCAGAGCTTGCCGAAACTACGCATTTTTGTATCGCGCTAGAACTCTAACAAATAGGCTTCTGGAAAAGGGTTATTTTGCTACAAGATTGAAGTCATCACTACAGAAGTTTTATGGTCGTTATCATGAACTCGTGGATCGTTATGGTGTATCCATCAGCACCATGAAAACTGATTTATTCAACGGGTCATAGTTTTCCTTTCCTCGTTTGTCTACCCCGGACTTGACTTTTTTATGAGCAATTCGGCGGGTGTTTCTAGAAAAGCAGAGGACGCTTACCCTATCGGTGCACCTGGTCCATGCTCCAAGTTTTTGGTGGAGTCCGAGTTGCTCATTTACTTTTGTTACTTTGTATGTATGATTTTAGTTACTATGTGTTCTTTGTTGTGTATGTCTGTTTTCCATGTCTGGTCATTGTCCCTGGATTACATTCTTTTGATTACCGCTATAACCTTGGTTCCCTTGACTACTCTCTCCAATGAAGCAATATTTTGATCTTGTTTTTATCCGATGTGTTCTTGTTTTAAATTTGCAAACACTAGTGCTTAAACCTCTTACTATCAGAGAAATTTGTGTAAGATTTGGAGGTTTTATTTTAAAACATTTGTGTCATGCTAATTCAAAACACATTTGAGCGATGTTTTCTATCATTCATGAATATTTCTGGCAGATATTAAAATATATGCATATTTAATATCGGCGTTACTATTGACTTATCTATCACTGAAGGATCATGTAGCAACAACTTCGTTGTGTGTAGCCGAAATATCCGAAACATCTGAAAAAACGTTTTGCTCAAAAAATCATATATACTTGAATTTTTCAGATTTCGTAACATAATCCAAAGATATTTACTACTTCAAACAACAAAATTCAAAGGATAAATTTGGGTACACTGAACAGTTGCAGGTCTAGTCTAGTATACATACAATAGCACTTGCAGGTCTTAAAGATGGCATTTACTCAACCAACGTTTACAGAAATATAGTCTACAAAGCATATTCTTTCGTACAAAATCCGATAGATTTTTCAACTGTCCTTGATAGATGTATTCATAAAGGATTCGATTTTCAAGTTATTATCTATTGTTTTCACGAAAAAAGATCTTCGACTGCTAATTGCGTATATACGTAAAACCAAAGACATTTTGAGGTGCGGATCCAATGACGGAACAAATAATTTTGTTTGCATTAATCTTGAATTAAAAAAAAAAAATTATGTAAATTTTGGCATTGCTTCGTTCGTCATCTCATTATATTAACGCTTTTACCTGAAACCCTCCTTCCTTGATTTTTAGTATTGCCTTACTTTAAATATTGTTAGGATTTAGTAATTGTAACAAGCGTTCTTTAAATGGACATCTCATGTTTTCTATGATTTATTTTAGCTATTTTATGGATAAAATTGAATGTATTATTGAGTGAATTTTATGGTGTTGTTTCAATCATTTTTTTTTATCATACATTGAAATGGAATGGTTAAGGCTTAAAAAACTAGTTTTACCCCCAGACATACTCCTATACAAAATGAGGATATATTGGTCATTAATTTGTCTTTTTTTCGTTCTCTTTTTTAGTTAATTTTAAATGAGTGTAGTCGTTCCATTAGCGTGGATTTTATTATGTTTATTGCCAAGGCCTTTGAACGTTGCCTTAAGTGTTTGTTGACACTTGTTGAAATATAACGAAAATGGGTATGGAATATACGCCAAAGAGACAGTAACATCACCGGGATATAAATGTCAACCCAAGGCCACCCATTTGTCTTCAATGTACGTCGTGAAAAAACCCTCCTACCACAGGACAGGCTACAGCTGGCCCAAATTTTTTCCTTATTATTTTTTATTTTATAATCGAGTGCACCCTACTTGTTTGTTCTATTTACATCCTTTATTAGTGTAATCTATAGGAATTTGTATTACGTCTTTACTGTTTTATCGCAAAACAGTTTCAAATCTGTTTTTTTTTTAATTGTAGATTATTAGTCCCCGAAGCCAGATATAGATTGATCAGGGAGAAAGCGAATCTTCCATTGACTGTTTAATTCTTGTGATAATCTTTTGGATTTATACATCAGTTGGGCGGGGGTTGTATTCGTGTATGGTCATAAATAAAGGCTCAGCTTAAGTCAATATCTAGGAAAATCCTTAAAGAAATGTTTGCATTCATATGTTTGATAATACAAATAAATTTAGCACTGAAACATTGCTAAATGCATCTTTATATGTATATAATACACAAGCACAAGTCAAATTTAGGGAAAATGTTTTATAACTTCTATATAACATTAACAATATAAACATAAACAAAGTAAATCTACGGCTGTCAAAAACAAAATTTGCAGACTGAAATTTATATAGTTTTGTTCCTAAATGTATACTTCAGTGCAAGCTAGCAATATTTTCTTTAAATCTTGATGAATTGAAATATCTTATACCATGACCCAGCTAAATACCAACACCAATATACATAAAATATTAATGTTTTCATTCAAATCTAGCAAGTTGTTACACAATTTGAGCACTTATTTCTGTTCATGCTAAATATAAAAGAATAATAAAGGGAACCAATGTTATAACGGTAAAAATCAAAAGAATGTAATCCAGGGACAAAGACCAGACATGGAAAACAGATATACGCAACAAAGGACATGAAGTAGCTGAAATCATACATACAAAGTGAAAAAAGCAAATAAACAATTCGGACTCCACAAAAAACTATAAAACCTAAATTTTTTATATTTCCATATTTTTTATAGTTAATTCAGAAAAAAATTATATATGTAAATACCCCATCGGCGAATAACAAGAATCATCGATTAAAAAAAACCAGAATAAATCATCGTACAAAAACGGCTTTCATCAAAGAACAGCCATACTAACGTTGTAGACTCACTTTTATTTTACGATAAAAAATCCTTTAGTGTATCATGAGTATTCGACTATTTCGTTGGATAAATTGATTGATCAATGTACGCTTTATACAGTTTATCAACGCGTAAGTGCATTCATGATTCGAAAACTAATGTTTAATTATTATGGTCATGGTACCTGAATCAAAATCATTTCCACAATCATATTCGGAAATCATATTCATTGTTTGCCTGAACAAGATTACTTGAGTATGGATATCTTTGATTCGACTCGCAATTGGGTTTTGTGAACATTGATGGTTGTCTAAAAAGGTGTGGAAGTCACTCCTACAATACGCGAAGAATCAAACGATATTTATCTCTTATGATGTCTTTTTTCTAAAAAAAATTATCTTATTCTTATAATTTAATGGTAAAATGCAGAAGACATCGTTTATTTTTTTTTTCAATTAACTTTTCAAATTCAAAAAAGTGTCGATACATTCAGAGACCAATCACACATAAATCGACAAAATGAACTGTAGAAATGGAGACATATGTTTATGTTGTCTACTATTAATTCAGATTTAAATTTACGATATTTAGTATATACATTATTATACAATTATTAAGTGATTGTTTGATTCCAAAAGTTTTACCTTATATCAAAATTCTAGACATATATCGCACCCCTTCATGGAACAAACTTGAAATAAAGTCTATATTATATGGCATATGATTCGGACTTTGACAATTTTCAGTATATCATAATATCTATATCTAAATTCCCCTGGGTGTCAAAAAGGTGCCACTGTATTATTGTTGTAATAGGTATGAAACATCCTCAACTATCGTAACATTACTGGAAATAGAAAATTGATATAAACAGAATAAAGAAGACACTTAGTCTTATTTGAATAAACTACTGAACAATTTCTATCTGATTTATTTTCATCATACATCACACATCATACTATTACTGTATATTAGGTGATAATTACCAATAATAAACAATATGAAGTAAATTATATGTGTAGACAATATCGTTTATGTATCAGTAACAAAATGAAATCCGACAAAGAAATAAAGACAAAACCTTAGATTTTATCGACTGATTAAAATTTCTAATTGGGTTCAGCAATTTAACACTTCATACTTATATTTGCATTATACTTCTTTTTGCACTGTCGACATCGTCAATAACAAATAGTAGTCAAATTCTCAGTAGTTCCTTATGGTTTTTCGAAGCATTTTGTATATCCTTCTGTATCAAAGGAACCGACTACAAATTGGACAAGATTAGCAATAGAAAGTTATATGAATGTATTTTTAAAAAATTAATTCATATTTGTTTAAAATCCAATTAAATGAACAATTTTAAGAAGATTTAGAAAATAATGCTTAGTCTTGTGTAGAGTGTAAGGAATGGTTTACAATCTACAAGTTACCAGGAATTAATTTGACAAGTAAACACTTAAGCCTTAAGGTAGAAGACCTGGTGTAAGGAAGGTAATCCAAATTGAAAGGATTTGAATGACTCTTAATATGCAAGCTTCAAAGTGATAATGATGTTAAAGAGAAATAAATACAAGAAAGGGTTCAACTTCTAGAACAAAATGCCAGTGCCAGTAACTCTTTTGAAGTATTGATTACATATTTAAAATGGGTAATCTGAGCAATATATACTTTTATAAGGTTAGAAAACGTTTGAAATGATGCCTTTTACTGCAAACCTTTAGATAAAATATTCAAATTGAAATATGAACATAATCTCTGTCATGAGACAGTACGGCTGACCAATAACCTTGCCAGTTTTACAACTTCTTAACTTTTTAGAGATAAAAATATACTTTGTTTATAATTTCTTATAAGACTTCAAGCTTTCTGTTTTCATTTTGTTGCTTTGTTCAGCATATGACTCTATTCAGCATTCAACTATGTTTAGCATATAAGTTTGTCCTTTCGTGCAGAAGTATGAATATTTGTGTGACATTAATTTGCAACAGTAGTTGACTCAAGCTGTGCCCGGCAATGCTCTTCCATCAATATAAATCATCATAATTTGATATTTGGTAACCTTATTGAATATTAACATGATTTTAGTCATAATGATTAATTATTTAAAAAATATATTCCAATTCCTTACCCTACAATCATTAAAACTTAAAAAAAATTACATTGTGAACTTTTCTGAAAATTTGTTCATTGATTTGCTTATGTAAGGTCCATATAATTTAAGTTTTGTACGAGAATTGAATTATGGACTTTTTGCAAAATAGAGGTTTTTTTATAAGCAAATAGCTGAATAATATCCCCCTTTTTAGTTACTTTGGTAAATTATAGCCTAAAATCTCTTCTACAAAAAAATACAATAAGATAGTAAATAATTCCATGTTAATTCCGATATAGTAATCCTTTTGAATTGAATTTGATTTGATATTCAGTTGCTTATTTAAATATATTGTCACAATGACACTAAATGATTCAGATTTCTAAAAATATTCATGTTCAAAATCTGCACGGTGAATTTTCTTAAAAAATTGACAAACGATGCGCCAAAGTTAGTGTAATATCATGTGCAAATTTAAAGTAAATTGAAATATGGAAACATTTTTGGGGTATCCCAGATCTACTACCTTAAGTTGTGAAGATAAATACTATTCATCCACTACGTTTTGTTGGCGGAAGCATAATCTTAAAAATAATTGCTTTACGAATTTGAACTTAGTCTAACAACTCAAAATTGTCCAACAATATCTCATGAAAAACCATAAACTTCTACAAATATACAATCTCAATATCTCAATGTATTTACCAAAAGCAAAAGGAAAATAGGGAAACGAAATGTGAAAATTTAAAGCTTACGACTTATAGATTTATTTCTTATTTATATTTCAAACGTATTATTATATCGAAAACAGTGATTTATCAAATATGTAAAACAAAATCGAAAATTAACATGTAAAATAAATTCAATAATTTCAATCTAGGACTTTTTCAGAAAAAAGTCACAAATCGAAATTATAACTCGTGCCCAGAACGCTTGAAGATTTACTTTTTTAGTTGATGCGTTCTTTGTCACTTCTGACCATATTTACTTAAAACTCACGTGCTGAAATCCGTACGAATCAAGTTCAATGAAAAATAATTAATCATGCTTAGAAGACAAAACATTTGAATTTGAAAATAGTAAAATATGACCACATAGTGCTTGGTGCATTGAAGACTAATTGACAATCGTTCATTCTAGGAAGGTCAAAGGACGCAAAATCCGCGTTCAAAGTCATAATAAAATAAAATGATAAGGAGAAAGCGAGTTATCTTCCTTTGATGATGAAATTGTATTGTATTTCGCAAAGTGTATAACTCGAATAACTGACACTAATAAAAGAAATTAATGCCATGTCTAGCTTCAGATCACATTTGAATACGATTTCAGGGAAGACTCGTATGTTTTTTTTTTAAATTTTTTTTCACCATGATGCACTAACTACCTGATTCTTACAGAGAATAACACTTAATTCTCCTATTGTAATCATTCTTAACAAAATTATGTCTTCTTTTTTCCCTGATATTGACACTAGTTTTACGGACCTTCCTTTTAAAATATTACTATTGACACCTGCCTAGATTATATCAGTGCGGATTTTGTTTTATTACTCTTCATTTATAATTTTGCAATGTTTTGTAATGTTAGAAATATAACCATAACAAAATCATTCATCTTGTCTCGTCAATGTGTTTCTCAGCTTAAAATGTATTTATGTTGTCTTCAGCACCTTGGTTATAACTGTTGTCGATTCTGAGAATGCAGGAATTTTGATTTTGACGTTCGTGTCATGGTCGGGTTCGAATACTTATCCAATCTCATCCACTTCCGTGATGTCTTTTTTGTAAGTAGCGATGGCAACACAACTGATATTACGAAATTCCCTCACTGGTATTTCAACTCCAACAAATGTAAAGTAAAAACAATAATGTTTTATATAGCTCATAGCATAGCGGTTTACGTTACCCCTAGATAAATTTGAATCCTTTTATAGTTTAAAAAACATCATCTTAAGCAATGAAATGTAATTTTATATTGACTGAGAAACCACTCTGTTATTGTGATTTATATTAACAAAGCCTACAAAAGATTAGGGTAACTATTTTTGAAACAGGATTATTTAGGTCAAAGAATAAAAATATCTTATTAAAACGCATTTAGGCAAACACATAGATGAAATATTTGTGTGTGATTTTCTTTCATTTTATCAGTTTATACTATAAGAGATAGTATTAAATCTTTTACAATTTTTTACACAAACCATGGCCAATTTTTTCAATCATATTTTTTCTTTCAACTTCTTGTCGGTTTATTTGTCCTTCTTTATCAAGTTCTCCTTGTTGTTTTATTTGACGTTCTTTCTTTTCTTTTCCTTTTTTCTGTCGCTAAGACTTTTTCTGCGTTAATTCTTGCCCTTGTTGTTCAAACTTATGGTTTTGTTTTCTCTATTTTCTCCATGTCAACGTGGCTTCTAAATTGAAATAGAAACAAGTATACTACTTAACTCTTTGTAAAACTTCTCTGCGATTGAGTTCATGTTTACCTATATTGGTTTAATCTTTCAGAGATGAAAACTTTATGATATAGCTAGGATAAAGGCATTCTGATCAAGAAAGGAGTACAAAAACGGACATTTCCATTTTGGGAACATTTTATAGATGTGCATTTCTTTTCTTTTCCCTTATCGGGTTGGGGGCGATACTATAACTAGGTATTAACTTAATTCAAATTGTAAAACTATAAAGAAAGAAAACGAATCATTACGTTTACACTTTTATTCAAAGTATGGAAAACGCCTAATAAGTGCAAAAAGTATTTTAATTCGACATATCGAACTAGCAATAAGGTAAATATTCAACGACTGAATAGAAACATTATTATAGTAATTTGTGTAAACACTTTTTTTAAAAACATTTCTGATCCTCTTTATATAAAATACACATTTGTAATAAAAGTCAATACAGAAAATTCAACTCGTTCATAATTCATTTTTGTTATTCAAATAAAAGGTGTTGTATGTAAATGTCAACGTTTGGATATGAATAACACATTTCTGCACCCTTTTAGACATTTGTAATATTTGAAGCATTAAATAAGGCCATTGTAGCATGATGTTTCATTCTCATTGGTTAAGATCGTACAATTAGTATTTTGTTATTCTATCAAAAAAAACAAGAGGGGTCATAATTAAAATGTTCAATCCTTGATTTTTTATTCGATTCATAAAAAGTATTTGTCATATCACTCTATTGAGTTATAATTTATTTTCTAAATTTCTTTGAATAGATCAAACACTCGTTATTAACGTCGTTGTGAAGGTTTGATTTTTTTTAAAAGTTTTTTTTTCTTAAGAAATATAAAGATTATATAAAATTTATACAATATTCCCTACTATGACGTGCTTTAAAGCTCTTACAACCATGGTATTTTAAATGTGATAAACACATGACCAAAATTTCGTGAAACACATAGGCTGCGTCTATTAAAAAACAATTAAGAAATTAGTCCTATAAAAATCATAATAAATCACGTAAAAACTCCATTTTAACATTGTTTTACCATGGGCTGGCCATTTATGTCGTTAATTAACTGAATTTCCGTAATTCATTTCATAAATGACAATATCCAAAGAACATGTACAGACGACAATAAACCATACATCATTATAAACATATATTTTAAAAAGTAATAAAACTTAAGTTAATCCTACGACTGCATATATTTCTTTTTTCTCGATTTTTGTTTATATGGTATACTTGTGTAACCAAGAATCAAAGCAAAGTTAATTTTAAAATTCAATTTTGGCAAAGGACGGTACTTCATGCAGAACTATTTCAACTTCACAAAACTAATAACTTCACTTTTTCCTGAAGGGTACCTCACACGTGACGCCTTGTATAATATAAATTATATATTCATAAAATAGTGTGAGTACGATATCGATAAAAGATAAGGTCTTTATTTAAAGTATTGTTTCCTTGATTACATTAACTACTAAAAAACAAAGAAATGGCAGACCAAGACTATAAGAATTCTTCAAACATCGGCGTTTTCTCTTTTTGTGTGGGAAACATTTCTATATAACAATTCTGTTGACCGAGCAGAAATTTGAATTTTTAAAGAGAAACTTAATGTACATTCATCAAAAGAGTATTTTGTCACTTCATATCAAATGATTTACATAAAATGTATTTGAACATGGAAATGTCACATTTGACATGCATAATACAATCAATTGAATTATTTGTGATAAAAGGTTATAACGGAAAAAAATGGAAAGAATGGAATGATTGAGTTTTACAAAACCCCTTACCAGTGGCATACACAATAGTCATGTAATATAGCAGAAATATACTTTAATCATAAGGTATTTTTCGGAGACTGAATATCGCATCTATCCCATAGAAATTGACACTGAATACATTGAGAGATCTCGACCTACATTAAAGGTCGACGAAGAAAAAGGAGGGGTAAAAGTTTACTATTCAAATTGTCTATTTTTCATTAGTATGCCCAAACTTCCTTCCAGGAGGTTTAATGTCATAATTATATCAAAGCCTGAAAAAGCTACATGGATATTTTTGGTCTACAAATAAACCTTTGCAACAATTTTATATAAAAAATATGATGTGGTATGACTGCCATTGAGATAGTCATCCACCGAATGCCAAACAATGAACAATTCAACTTCTACAGGTCACTACATGGTCTTCAATGATGGGCAAAAAACCCATACCATAACGCATCGACTACTATATATAAAAACGTAAAACGACTAACAATACACATAAAAAGACACAATGACAACCACTGGACAACAGTTTTTTTTTTTTTGTTTGGAACTGACACATGAAGTAGGGTTAAACATGGTTCTAAGCGCTTGGCTCTCCTCGGACAGTGGTGGAAAATACAACAAATCGAACTATATAAATTTGTCGAATTTGGATTTAACTCTTAAGATCGAAACAAACACTTTAACAAAAGACAACAAGCTGTACCTTCTTCTAAAGAGTACTTGTTATTTCTGTAAGCAAGTTGGAAATCCAAAAGCAACTTATAAGTATACATAGTTACTCAAACTAAAGTATCAATAAAAGCACGTCTAACAGAATCAGTTTAAGCATATCAATTATTATCAGTCGTTATCATGTGGCTATTTGACAACGAGAACAACTTGTTTGTAATGTTGTTATTTACGACTTTCGCTTTTACCCGAATTTTGGCATCTTATAAACAACTCCATGGGTGTTTCTAGAAAGAAAAAAGGAGGACGTTTTTTCTTATCGATAAACCTGGTCCAAACTTAAAGTTAAATAAGTGTCTGGGTTGTTTATTTTATTGTTAAGTTCCTGTTTTGTATTGTTATATATAATTTGCATTATTTATGGTGTTATTGTTCTGTTTTCCTGGTCAAGTTGTTATTTTGTTTTCATTTAAATCTTATTATTTGCTCTATTAATTGTATCTTAAAGCAAACCGTGTAACTGGGACTCCGCGCTGATGACCACTATGTATCGATTCATCTAAAAAAGAAGGTGACAGTGTAAATGACATAATAACTACTTTTATTGAAAATATTGCAGTCAAGTTATCGGAAATTCACTTCGAAGTCATAGTTCTTTCAATTTATCTGTTATCTATGATCAAATGCATTTATTTTATTAAACTTTGAATAAAGCATTAAAAGTAATCGATGTAATGATCTTACGTATATGTTCCTTTGTAAATGGTACCAAAACATCATGCCATCATTGACACTGCTTTACTTTTAAGCTTACTTTTTCAAAATGGTACGTAGGTTCAGTTACATGGCTATTTCTATACATAATAGTCTCATGTTATAGGCAAATTGAAGGCCAATTGCATCCGGAACCATCCGTAGGCAAACCGGAGTTCTAATTTCTTCTTGAATAAATTAGAATTCCAATTTGAGCTGGATTTCAAAGCAGTGCAAATAAAAATTATAATTTGCCCTAGGAGAACTTAGAATTTCAAATTTACACTAAGGGATCCTGACTCCTACTGGCTCTAAGTCAAAAATTCAAAAGATAAAGATAAAAAGTTTTTAATATGCTTAGGACAATTTCCTGGTAAATTAAAATACACAAGTACATTTATTTATTATTTTATTTTTTTTTTATTATCTCATAAGTTAGATAGTGAAATTAAAGATTGTTGTGTATTTCATTATCTAATGGTTTTAATGGTTATTAAGTTTTCTGTGACAGGTGTATTTTGATTTAGTTTAGGGCTTAATGCTTTGAACATAGATTAAAAGTGTTGCTCACACATATTTAACGTATATATCAAAGACTGAAGTCTTCAAAGTCGCCAATCGTCAAATATTCTCGGTCACTGAAATTTGCTTACTTTCAACATCCGAAATGGTACAAATGCGATATGCTTAAAATCGGGTGACTTCCGCTAAAATCTTGGTTCCTTTGATATGATTGCGTATTCTTCCGTAACCGTGATGACCCGAATGTTTTCCATTACCTGGAACCAGATTAAACAACTGGCAATAGCTATATATAGATATCGAGATAATAAATTGACCTTTATATATTCAATTGTATCGAGCCCCTGTGTTTGAATCGGAAACTGGGTAATATTACATTAATTAAATGCTTACCGATCTTTTCACCTTTTAAATTCAAATTCTCAATCGCTGTGGTCCTCCGAATTTAAAGTATTTAATTCTTAGTTCATTTGCATGATAACTACTCATATCTCTTCTACATATGTTGTATATTGAATATCCAAATTCATTTATATATTGTGACATTCAACCATATCCATTTTCCAACCTTCAACCATAGCCATATTTCTAACATTCAAAACAAATAATTGCTCGCAGTAGCTTTTCTTATTTTGTCTTACGTTACAACACATTTATTCTTTAAAAACATCCAACAGCAATATATTCAATAATATCATGCGCATTATTTAACTTTATATTACATTATATATTCAATGAAAAAAACAAAAAACAAAATACAAAAAAAACCTACGTCTCAAGTTTCTGTGTGCACCTTCAATATCCAAATGACCAATATTCCGGTATTTATGTGACCCCACCCTTTTTATCGCTAAACTTTTCCTCATGCTTAATTATATACTCTGTCAAACATGGAATACTAATTTGTATACCCGTATTTAATTGACCAGCTTGTATATCAAGTTTAACCTATAACGTAGCAGGAGTATCTATATAACGGGAATACCCCTATTCAAACAAAACGAAATATATTTAATTACGTTCTCATACAAGTAGAAAAAACACACATAGACTTGTGTATGACTTTTATTAAAAGAGATTAGTTGCAGCGATCTTTGTGTCGCTTATGGTATTGACCAGGGAACCAGATTAGAAACTAGATTAAACAAGTGGCAATGACTATTCATAGATATTGGGGCCCTGCTAATGTACATGACCTATATAGACTTGTAACGAGCCCCTGTGCCTTAATCGGAAACTGGGTAATGTTCAATGCTAACCGATCATTTCATGTAAAATCCCCTCTCTCATACA
The DNA here is from genome assembly GCA_037379345.1 of Perna viridis. Lineage (NCBI taxonomy): Eukaryota > Metazoa > Mollusca > Bivalvia > Mytilida > Mytilidae > Perna > Perna viridis. Next base: position 11,584,558 of record CM074515.1, on the reverse strand, counting down.
AACAAGAAACATTAGTTGTACATTTTTATCTCGTATGAAGCTAGAATTATGATGCTATTGCGGTGAACACAGCACAGATCTGTAGCATTACGTGGAGTCAAAATATATAATTATTCAAATCATATGGGTATATAAAGTACTGAAATGACGTGTGCAAGAAGTCGCTAACAATATTAGCGACTTAATAAAACTTCACATGGATGAACACAAAAATGCATTCTACGAAAAATTATTTGAATATGAAAGTCACCTGTCATACAAACATGACAGCGAAAAGCTTCTGGAACAAAGTACAATTCTATATTAAAATGTCTGGAGACAGACAAGAGAAAAACAATAGCTGAAGGAGAAAAATTCTAATAGTTGGTTGTTAATAAAATTAAGAAAACAACATTTGTTGAAATGGAGATTATACTTTGTCTAAAAACAGATTGTCGAGCTTTTTAGAAGGATGACGTGCTTAGTGTTATCTAGAAATTTCATCTAAGAACAGACCATTGGGGTCGAGGAAAACATGGCACGAAGTAAAAACAAGTTAAGCTGGAATATGTTATCTTTTTATAGAGACTTGCTCAACATGCTCAACCAGAAAGCCATTGAAGAAGTCAGTTGCCGGGTAACCAATTACATCTTTGTGATATCTCACAAGAATGCAAGCCACATAAAAGTTTCGCTATATAACGCACACTAGAGATAATTTTAGCAAATTCTCGTGGACTTATCCCTTAGAAAATAAAACTGCATCTGATGTAGCAGAAATACACATATTGGACTGCCAAAGATTCTACAGTCAGACAATGGACGTGAATTTGTGGTATCTGTAATAGCAAAACAACAACAACAAAAAACAATACTTGGTTTACTTGCTTATTATCCACGAGTACCCGAGACACCCACAATCACAAAAACAGCAGGGTTCTTTAACATATGACGAACGGGGTATCTTTCCCAACACGGTGCACCACTGTGGTTGTCGGTAAAGTTTTCCGTATTATTGCCTGACGATCCACATATAACACGCCAGGGGTACCCTATTCCACCACCTTGGACACACAACCCAGTTGTTCTGTGTGCAGAGCGCCCTAGCCCCGGCCAGGATTATGCTGAGCACTACTTAGTCGCCCTTTACGACAAGCTTAGTGCTTCTGCAGGCCTTTTCTTTTGAACCCCGGACTGAAGTAGCTGGAATCGCAGACAAAAAAACAACTGTGACAGGAATGCTCTCTCAAGACCGTTGAATATCATTTTTGAGTTGTGAATTTTTGAAAAACGATACATGTACAAATGAAATACTAGAATGAATTTGGCGATCATGTCAAAGACAACAACCAGAGCAGGGTGAAAAATATTAGCACAAGGCGACTCATGAATCCCGAACACTTGCAAAAATATCTAAAAATAAATCAGAATTAGCTTGGTGCCCGTCCACCTGGTAATCCGTATTTCTTTATTTCACATATTTTTATGTCTAACACCATTCTAGATTTGTGCTCGCAGAAATCAAGGACATGACTGTCACTGTGAGGGAGGAGTATGTAGTGGTCCAAGACAGACTTCCAGTAGCTAAAGCCCTATATATGAAGGATAAGAACATAACTATGACAGTAATCCAGAGAGTAATGACATATTCCTTATTACCACTATGTTAACTGGTCTAAATATCAAGCCAACTATTGGAAATAATTTCTTATTCTCAATTCATTTGTGACAAATGTGTTGCCTTGGAGCTTCAGGATGCAATGAATATAGTCGACTTACCAGACACAATGTCATCAGAGACAGTGCTACTGTCAATATGCGAGAAGCTAAACGATGCCGTTAAAATACTCAAGCCGAAGGTCCAAAACACAAGCTACACAAAATATCACAAACAATACATAAATAAAAAAAAATAAAAGAGATGTCAATATGCTGATTTTTCATTGTTTTATTTTTTCATAATAAAATTTTGTAGATTTATGTAATCAATAATAATTCATTGAATAAAATATGTTCAAAATCAAAATATGTTCAAAATCAAAATATGTAATATGTCCAACAACAATATTTTTTTTTTATGAATTATAAACATATATTAATTTTGAAATGTTCAGTAATATCCAGAATTTTCCCGACCATTACATCTAGTGTGATTCCAGATCATACTAAAATTTAGTATTTTTATTATTATAGAATCTTCCTATAGCAAATCGAGATATCCGAATTTGTCCTAGGACAAATTAGAATTCCAATGTACACTGATTAAAATTCAGGGCAAATTAAGACTTCCTATTTCCCCCCTGAGTGTTCCGGACCCTATTAGATCCCAATTTGCCCTATTACATTTTTGTCGACCTGAAATTATATTTATATAATCACCAGTATATCTATTATTTTTAAAAATTAAAATCACATTTCAGGAAATTGTTTTTCGACGGTTCCTTAAGTTGTTCAACAATCTGCATGTTATGAAGTTTTACAGTATCTCTCATTTGTAGAAGTCAAGTATTTATTTGTTTTCCATATTTGCTCACTTTCTGTATAACTGATTTTGTTGACGACATAACTTTAGTTGCATTTTTTGTACGTTTTGAATGAGTCATTAACATCCGTTGGTTTTGGGAGGGATTTACTGTCATTTTTCCGTTCATAAATCAGGGATAATGCTTCTATTTCACCCTTTCATGCTACAATATAATTAATGAGTGATAGAGCAGTTATTTGCCCTGGACAATCACTAAGGTTTGGCTTTGGTTTGTTTGTGAGACTTTGTAACACAACTTATTTATTATGTTAGATAAGCATATTAATGATAAATGAAAATGGAATTCATATTAAGTACTTTTAAAACAAATTGATATAAAGTTAACAAAGCAAGGAATATTCAGAATAATATTAAACTTACCAGCTGTTACATTATCAAGTTAAATTGCTTCTACTCAGGAAGAAGTAAAGTTACAGTTGATCCTGTTGTGTAATTTACCGTTTACGAATTCCGGATATGGCGGAATACAGTATATAGATTGTCAGCAGCATCTCGAAATTTAATATTAATATTAAGGCACCGGGTTCTTTGATATTGAAATTAAATATTGATAGACTCATGATACTGTTGATAATCTATAAACTGTATTGCTGATAAGTACCAGAAATACCATGCAATATAGATATGTAACCCTTGTCAATTTCAATGTAAATGTCACGAACATATTTGCGCTAAGATCATAAAAACAGATAAAGGGCTTATATATTTTATTTTACTCAATTTCATGTCAAACATGTAAATAAAGGAATAAGTTTTCAATGATCATTTGTTTGTTTATAAGTAGGTCTTTCTATTTTTCTACTTCCTTATGGTAGATACAAACATGTACACAGCAGGTTATTTTCACAAAATCTCATATATATCTAAATGAGATGTCAATTCTTGACGGAGCTCAAGTTGTCTCCCTTTTTATTTTTCTAATTTACTACAAAAAGAAAGCGTTGGTAATAACACCATGGGGTTATAAAACTACTCCTATGTTAGGAATTCATTATAAACTCCTTAGAACAACAGGCTTTTAAGTCGCATTCCCCAAAAAAAAACATGCAGTATCGATTATAAGAAAATAGAATTGCCACAGTGCTCGTTTACATAAGGCGAAATCATTGACGATCGAACAACTTAGTATGAGTTTTATTCAGAAGGTGAGTTTATACAATAATATCAGGAGGCGTGAAAGAGTTTTTTTAGTAAAAGAGAGTAATTATCGGTTTAAAACATACAAAAAGTAGTAATTTCGACAAATACACTTGGTGCTGTGTATGACATTATTCTGATTGAGACATACACTCTAATTTATATTCATAGTATCAGATATCCATTTACATAAGACGACGAAAGGGAAAAGTTAAATATCTATGACGTTAAGCACAAAACCTATTTTGCCAGATTTCTAAATTGGCTGGTAAGTATAGTGTTGATAAAATATATATCACGTGCTATTTCGGATTTGGCATTGATGTCCAACAAGTGAAGATAAGAATACTTGAATATATTTTTGTAAGAAATTCAACATATTGTTGAGGTAGTATGTTTTTTCATTCGGTCCGTTTTGGTAATCTAGAATTGACTACCCATTAGATATTGCGAAACTGATTCTACCTTTTATTTATAGAAAATCCCAATTATACGTTTAGATGTTAGATGCTTTCTTTTAAAATTAAAAGGGGTTTCATTTCACGACAAGGAATTTTATAAACGTTTTCGAATCGTTTTATTACTAATTGAGAGAATCTATTCACAAGAAATGATCACTGCAATGTAACAATTTTTCTTATATATCATTGCAACGCTTTGTTGTATTGTACCATGGAAAACTTTCAAACACCCCAATGGACAATATAGAAAAGATATCTTCCATCACAAGGCTATTCTGCTTTATTGGTAGTAGCAAACTATAAATACAGTTGTATAACATTTCCGTGTGGCCACTAAAATTTAACTGATTTTGCCAGTTCCAATAAACATTTTTTTGCAAATTTGTGGTTTTTAACTACTTTAGCGCCTAACAAATTTCTTGATCATACCCATACACGCACTATGTGATGAAGTACTATCATCAGTTGTTCTTTATATGCCTCCCATTTCTGAATACTTTTAGTAAAAGTCTATATTTTTACACCTTTGGCCCATTTGATAAAAAAGACATATGTGTAGTAGCTAAATATATACGTATTTAATATAAGGAGACTAGGTATGGTTTATATATCAACGAGAAAACATCCCTATCGGGATGAAAATGTCAGCCTAAAGCCACCCATTGTCTTCAATGAACGACAAGGAAATCCTCATAACAGAGGGCAGGCTGCAGGTGACCCAAAAACATCATCATACACAGATACAGCGAAAAGGTTACACAAGTAATATAAGAAATAAACTAAAGGTGAAAAAGAAACAAGACATACAGAGGCAAGAAATTCCTGACTTCGGAGAGGCGCAAAAAATTCGGTGGGATTAAAGTAGTTTGATGCGATCACAACCCTACCTCTTTAGAATCTGATCACTTTGGAAATAATATTACACAACTAAATACACCTTAAATCAGTTCACAAAGGTCAGAGTCACTTTTTATAATGGAAATAAAAAAAAACCTGAATATAGATTACACCAATTGACAAACTGAGGACTACTAGCAGTAAATTGACTTGCCAGCTCTAGAAAAGTTTAAACCTACAAAAAGTTATGTCTCCATCGTATGTAAAAGTAATCCCAATTCTTCCAATGCGGGGTTGAAAATCACGGTACATTATATAATAAAGACACAACCTATGTCATGTCAAAAACTGCTTTAGAATAAAATGTTTTAATTTTTCTATGTAAAGACCCTATGAGCAAATCAATTTTAATAACAAAAATAAAAATTGCATATTTGACCGATTTGAAAGATGTTGGGCTCCTTTACAAGCTATTTTTCCATCATAATTTTACTACACAGGAAAACTTTTATTTATCAATTTCTTTTTTCTTTCTTTTTTGATTTTTATTCCAATTGAATTTCTGGTCTTTAGATACACTGCAGTCTTAACTTATATATTATTAGGAATGAGTGATAGATGAATGATGTAAGAATGAAAATAGAATATATTTACTCATTTTTTCGTCCCATTACGTAAATGTGTTATACGTGTCTGTTAAATGTTTGTATGTCAGTGATAATTTCTGCATTAAGAACTCCCTGTATACCTTAGTCAGGTGGTGATGCAAGGGGATTGGGTAAAATCCTGAGTACAAAAAAACAAAAACAAAAACAAAAAATGCAATATCATAACAATATCCCCTACGATAAGCCTATTCAACGGTTTGGTTAACTTAATTGACAGGTATCGTTCTTCGTGTAGTATATTACTGTAAAACAAAGGATGAGATACCCGCACATATTTATCATGTACATCTGTATTTGAGAGTAAGTTTCTTGTATGGTTGAAAGGTTTTGTGAATGTTTTACGAGCTTGAGATATCGAAAACATGGTTGCAGTAATTTCTCGGTAAAATTTAATATTAAGTTTACCATTATCGATATCAATACTAAGATCAAGAAGCGGAAATTCTCTATTATCAATATTTGCTGTGTTTAATTCATCTTTAGTATAAATAGTGAAATTATCATTGTTTATAGCCAAAATATCGTCCAAATATCTAAAGGTGTTATTAATGTTTTCTACCAAATGTTTTTTGGAATGGTATTTATTTATTCTAGGTATAAATTGTGACTTGGAACAGTACGGAAAAGGGTCTGCAATAGGTGATCGCCATGGGAATTCAAATAACTTGACGATATATGGTTTGGCAAAAGCATACGAAAATATTGTTTAACAGCAATTTGAGTGTTGTAAGCATATCAAAAGAATCCAATTTACGTAGTTTTTATGTTTTTCGTTCCAAAATTTTATCTGAGAGAATTCGAACGAATGTATTCACACGCCGATTTATTAAATGACCATTGGATAAGATATGTGATTTATGAGATAATGTGGAAGTGTAGTATATAAAGTTGAAAAAAAACTTTGTATAGATTTGAAAGATCCCACATGATCAAACCCTTCAAGACTCCAAAATAATTAATTCCACTATGTTCATAATTTATAATCAGATATTTTGTGGAATTGAGCGCACTAGTAAGTAAAAAAGAAAGTTACGTTGTACAGCAATTACGTAAAGAGGAAATGAATCCATATTTATAAAGTGATTTGTGGAGTTTTAGAAGCCAGTATATAGTAGGAACTTACATGCTTCTAGGCTCAGCTTGTAAAGAGGTAGCGACAAGTTTTTGTTTTGTGCTTGAAATACTTTCTTATTTCATTCAGGCACTCAATTTGGAAGATTTAATTACATTAAGAGTTTTTCTATGCACGTAAAAAGCCGACTATGTCGACTTACCATTAAAAAAATAGTTAAATATGATTAAACAAAAATGTCAGCCTTTATCGCAGTTGACATTCTTTATAAAAATAGAAGACGTAACATTATTTGAAAACTACGATTGTCAATAAAACAAACGTTTCAGAGTGATTTGGACATTTGCTACTTTTCTTTTGAATGGATCAAAATTATCTCTGCTCTCTGAGCTTGTGTGCGTTGTACATAAAAAACTTTACTGGCTTTTGCTATCCTTGTATTTTTTTACTGGGTCGGTGTCAGTAGTCTTAATTGAACGTGTACCATTTACGTTTTTTTTAACTTGTTTCCTTCTTATTTTGTGTATTGTTCTATACCTGCGTCTGTCTTTCCGTCATTTACACTTCGAAAATAGCACAAGAATACTTCCGCCGATTTTACTGCAAATTTCAGAATATATTTCTTTCGAATGATGTGAGCAACAATTCTAGTTCAATAGAACTATAATAATACACATTGGAATAATGGGATTGTTTTCCTGTGTTCAGATTATAATTGAAAACCGTTTGCTACCATTTTCCCAAACTTTTGTAAAATATTTTATTATTATTCATTAATTAAAAACAAAACAGATTCAGTGAAATGTAAAAGATGTTCCAGTGTATTATCTAATTACAAAACTGGTACTTTCAAAAATCACCAAGAAGCCTTTAAGTACGCCCTTAAAGTCCTAGACAATCAAAGTGACATAATTCACGTTAACAGTAAAATGACACTTCTTTAAAATGAACTAAAAGTAAAAATAACGACAAAAAAGGCAAATGAAGGAACAACATCTTCTGGCTAAGTAAATTAGTTTCTTTTTAATTTCATTCCCCCCATTATTTAATGATTCCCGAAGCTTTGGAATGGGCGTATTGTCAACATTCCTTTCATATGCGGCAACATCCCTTCAGCGCCTGCATATTGAGTTTGTTTTATCAAAACTCCTACCTTATGCCAGAGCTTGCCGTAACTACGCAGACTTTTTGTATCGTGCTAGACTTCTTACAATTAAGTTTCTGGGACAGGATTATGTTGCTACGAGATTGAAGTCATCACTACAGTAGTTTTATAGTCGTCATCATGAACTCGTGGGTCGTTACGATGTATCCACGTGAAACTGTTTAAACCAGTTTAATCGATCGTAGGCTTAAAAAATATAGACGAAGGAAAGTTGACAGATTTTTATTTATAGACATGAGTTAAGCGTTTGATGGGATTAATCATATTGTAATATTCCAGAAACTTATGTCTGGCGTTTGTGAAAATAGTTTGAAATGGTTCAATTCATATTTATTTTACAGAGAGAAATGTGTTGGTTGGAATGGTGTTTTATCAGAGCCAAGAAATATTACTATAGGTATTCCTCAAGGTTTTATCTCTGAACTCTTGTGTTTTATATATTATATGTCAATGACTATCTAGATTGTTTAATTCATTCACATGCAACTTTTTATTGCTGATGATGCATTACCAGATGTTGCTGATAAATGAGTAAATTAAATAGAGGTAACAGTAAAAAATTACATATTGTACACTTTTTTCAATGGATGAAAAGTAACAAACTTACACTGAATCTTAAGAAGACTCAGTGCAAGTTCATTGGCACTAAGTAGAAATTACCTAAATGTATTAAAATAGATGATATTGTACTAGACACTGAAGTTCTACTTAAAGCAAACAACTTATTTTAATTAGTGTTGTACTGTATGGTCTAATTCAGAAAGTGAAACAGTGTAAAAATGTTATTCGAATTACAAAAAGGGCTGTACGTATCATTTAAATGCGCATAATTTATGACATCATCACATAAACTATATGATAATTGAGATGTTTACCAATGCCTAATTATCTTATATATAGAACAGCTATACTAGTGTTTAAGTATTTGAATCAATAAACACCTGAGTACCTTATATATATTTAATTTGTTCATTTAATAAGACATACTGGACAGAATGAAAGTAATATGTTATTTGTGCCAAGAGCCCGAACAAAATATTTTAAACGATCATTCATTACATTAGGTAGTTTATAATATGCAAACAAATATTAGGCATTGTACAACAACTGAGAGTTTAAAAAAATAAATCTTGAAATTATTTTAGAAATGTTACTGCTAATATTTAATATATAAATATGTGTAGTTATTTATTTTTGTCATTTTATTGTGGTACTTTTAATTGCATCTTAATCTTTTTGTTGTACATTTATACATGACCACATTGTAAACTAGTCCAAGGACTAAATATTCTATTCTGTTTAAATATAGGAGATGATGATGATGATGATGATTATTATTATTATTATTATTATTATTATGTCTAATTTATTTTGGGCATAAAAAATTAGACAAAACATATCCCTGTCTGATATCATTTGATACTGTGTATATGGTAAATTGTCTGACAAATTTAACCGTCTTCCAAACCTTGCCCCGAAAAAAACTAAGCATATAATATATATGATTTGTGCACTAGTGATAAAGAGTAATCAAGGGAACCTAGGTTATAGCGGTGATCAAAAGAATGTAATCCAAGGACAAAGACCAGACATCGAAAACAGACATACACAACAAAGAACATAAAGTAACTAAAATCATACATACAAAGTAACAAAAGCAAATAGGCAACTCGGACTCCACTAAAAACTGGGTCATGGACAAGGTTCACCGATAAGGTAAGCGTCCTCTGCTTCCTTTTTAGAAAAACCCGCCGAGTTGCTCATAAAAAGTCAAGTCCGGGGTAGACAAACGAAGTAAGGAAAACTATGACCTGTTGAATAAATCAGTTTTCAAGACGCAGATGGATATACCATTATCATTACCATTACCATTACGAGTTCATGATGACGACCATAAAACTTCTGCTGTGATGCCTTAAATCTTGTAGCAACATAACCCTGTTCCAGAAGCCTATTTGTTAGAATTATAGCGCGATACAAAAAGTCTGAATAATATCGGCAGGCTCTAGCATAACGTATGAGTTGTGATATGAACGCTCCATACGCAGGTGCTGAAGGATGTTGCCACAGATGAAAGGAAAGTTGACAATTCTGAATGAAAAGTCATCACGTTTGTCGTAAAGTTTGGTCAGTAGTGTTCCTATAACATCGAATTCTAAGTGTAGGTCAATACATGAGGCTGACTTAACAGTGTCTGTAGTATCCTTTATCTCTAATTCTTTGGGGGTAGATTCGATGTATCAAATCCACGAAATTAGGATTCTTTAAAGATAATACGTTATCTGTATAGGGGAAACCGAGATTAAAGGATCTAGCCAAACGATATTCTTTCTTTCCAATCAGATCAGCTATACAATCAACCTTATAAGAGTGAAGGAATAGGTCAGCAAGTAGAGGAGCACAATGTGTTCCCATTGATATGCCGATCGTTTGTTGAAAAACACATCCACCACACTGGACAAATATATTGTCGATTAAAAATTTCAGCATTTTGTAATCATCTTCCTGTTATATTTGGAAGATGATTTGGACTTATTTCTTACAAGGTATGAGGAATCTCTACCAAAAACTATATATCTGTATCTAAGTGTACAATCTTTATTGGAAAAACAACGATGTGTAATGTTTTTCAGTCGCGATTTTACTGAGTATGGGAAATAGACGTATACAGTGTTGATAATCATAGGTTTTAATGCTATTATGTTCTGATAGTAGTCTTGAACTGATTGTGTTTAAAAGATCTTTTGAATTTTTCAGGATCCACATTGAATTAAATCAATTATTTCAAACCATCCAGTTACTTACCGAAATGAAAATAGTTTTCCAAGCAAAATGCTTACCTTTTTCTCTTTCCCCAACGAGACCACCAACCAGGTTGTCGGGTTTTGGCGGGTTATGTTCCTTTGAAAAACTTGCAAGAATGGCTTGCATTACTTGAATATGAAAAAGGACTATTGAGTGTTCTGTCGATAAGAAATTGGAGCAGGATGACGGATACTTGCCACGCTCAAATCTTGATTGACTGGTAGATATTTGAGCCTTAACCCTTGTTCATATTTGAATCGAAAGAAAAACAAAGCTGGACATGCACAAATTTCAACTTTCAATTAATTACAGAAATGAAGAAGCATTTTTTTTATCGGTGATATTGAGTACACTGTTTACACCTGTTCCAAATAAACAGATGCTCGGGGTAATTAAAATAACAATGATGCTCATAACACAATTAATTTTCAAAAGGTCTCAAGGATCGTGGATAACATTCATTTCTTAGAACTAACCGTTTATTAACTTCGTCCTATTTTTTTATCTCTCTAGTAGACACTAAATACTAAATTGATACTAAATACTTTTAGACTGTTTAAAAATCATTAAGCATATCTTTAACATATATCTTTTATACTGAAATGTAGTGGTAAATATGATTTCGCCTTTTCAGACGCCGTCTATATAAGGATACTGACTTCAGTTCTTTATAATTTAAACCTTGTTTGATGTTAAAAAACGTTTTCTTTATTATTCTACCAAACTACTTTAAGTAAATCAATTCGCAGACTGTTGGTATGGCTTTAACAGAAAGGTCACCATATCAAAAGTTCACAAATGGGATGACACCAATGTTAGAAGTCTTGCTCCTAACTGTGCAGATTTAGCAGTTTCATGAAAACTTTTTACAAGGTCTGTTCCTTTCTGTATAGCTGAGTCTGTTAGACGCCACCAGTCTAACATTTGGAGAGCTTGTTTCACTTTAAAAACGTGTGTACTCTTTATACGAGTAATGTCATCATTGCTACATCCAAGCTTTTTGGCAAATGTCTCCCAATTCTCGGGAATTCCTTTAGCTATTTTTTCGATTGTATCATTCGAAAAGATTCCTGTGTAAAAAAAAGTTTAAATCATTAAATGATTGAAGGTTAAATGTACCACCATCTTATTGTTTTAAATGAAACAAAAATCGTTAAGGACGTCTAATTTCATATGCAAGGAAGACATTACATTTAATGCCACGCTTCGTGCATGCTTTATATATACTTGATTATCATTCCACTGCTAACGCTTCAGTATTTGTTGCCGATAATTAAGAGGCGGTTGTTAGTCTAATTCAAGAGAAAAAGATCTCTTCTTTTTTAATTATTTGATGTGATCGCATTCCGTCATAGTCAAGTTTCCTGAAATTGTAAGTAAGGGTACCTTTACTGCATCTTTACGACAGTGAACTTTGTATACGAGTTAACAGAGAAAAGCGGTCTCTTAATTGGTACACCTGCATTTGTGTAAAATAACAACTCCGTGTTCTAAATATACCAATAACACAGTATTGATGAAATAATTTGGAAATTCCATTTGTAGTGTTTTAGTAATTTTAACTAAGGTAAACACTTTTATTTTACCAAATTCTGAACAATAGCATAGAAATTCATATTAATGATAAAATTAAATAAGTTATGATCCAGATGACAAGTGTTGTAATTACAACTTTCTATGCAATGGTGATTTGAACGATCATAGATCGACACAATTTTATTACATTTAATAAAAGCACTATCATGGAGTATTTAGAGGTAACTTTAATCATATAGCTAAAACAAAATTAACGGAGTACATATATGTTGTCTCGTATAACGGAAATCAAATAATTTTACACATTGTTATATCCATTAAAGAAATCTTCTATGTTTAGTCAACATTTGACAAATAAATGACTGAATTTTTTACGAAAAAGATAGCAAAATATACATTTGAATAAGAAAATTAGTTTGTTGGTGAGATATGCGGGTTTGATATTTGACCACTATGGATAGCGACGACATCGATCGTCCGATGAAACACTTTCTCCTCTATCCAACGATATATAATATAGCAATATTTCATTCAATTAAGGCAAATCGACAATAATTGATACCCTGTTACTCTACTTTCAAACCCGTGTCAATTTTTTTCTATTTTTATATGAATTGGAGTTGTCTTTGACGTGGATCAATTGCTAAGGATTTCATTTAGTCAAAAATAATGAAATGACCATTTTTGACATTCGCAGAATTTTTTTTATTATTACGTTTAACTGGAGGCGATTCCGGACATGTATTTTTCCCCACTCGTTGACAAAGCTGAATGATAGTGACGTAACAGTTTTGTACATACCTTTGCCGGCTGTGTATGCCCGAATAAATTGTTGAGCTTCGGTTTCAAGTTTAGCGTCATGATGGGAAGCTATAATTTTCTCAATCTTGAAAAATACACAATCGATAAATTAAATTTGCGTACTGCCCTTGGTTTTATCCACTGTCAGTCTGGTAGTCTTGTTTTACTTTTCATGATTATCATATTTTGCAAAGTACCTTTTCATTGTTGCAAAGAGCCTCACTTCATAAAAATATGCCATCTTCAAGTAAGGAGTCTGTTAGGTGTGTTACTGTGAAAAGTTCGTGGATTCTTGAATTTGTGGTTTTAATGTTTTCAGTATACAAATGAATGGGAATCTCTTATACGTTGGGAACCAAATTTCGTGATTTTTTTTTACCCACGAAAACCACGCAAATGGTACCCCATGGACAATAGTACTTTCACAGTATATAAAATGGTTTTTTTTTTTTTTTTAATCATTAAGTTTCCAGTCTTCAAAAAGTAATTAAGGGAACCAATATTCTAGCGGAAATCAAAAGATTGTAATATAGGGACAAAGACCAGACAAGGAATACAGACACATCAAAGGACATAAGATAACCAAAACAATATTACAAAACAACAAATGGAAATTATTGGACTCCAGTAATAACTTGGAGCATGGACAAAGTAGTACCAATATTATTTTGGGCATTGTCTGCCGGTACTACAACATTCTTGTCATGTATAGTAGACAATTGTTTTGCTACATTGGGGTCTTTGAAAGCTGATGTAGAATTGACATTCATTGATCTACCCAAAACTTTCATATGTTTCAAAATTAAAGACCTCATAACCTTTACCCACTCTGGCGGTAAACCAATGTCTTCTAATTATCGTTATATCAATTTTCTTGCGTAGTCCTCAACGGCATCCATAGGAATTTAATATTTATAATTCCAATTTATGGAGCGTGGTTCACGGTACTTTAGAAAGGACCTTTGTGAGAAATTTGTTTTCTATGATGTTTAAATCTTTCATAATGACGTGACTGGAAGGACTATATTTGAATGGAAATTTGTTTGTGAGAACAGTCAGGTGGTTAAACCTTGAAGTCTTTGATCTCGATGTCCTGCAATAGCCTTTTATAATCAAACATTTTGGATGCGATAGGTGAAGTATAGGAATATGATATAATCAATATTGTCTTTAAAATTATCGTTTATCTTCATCTTGATCTTTAACAAAAACTGTTTTAAAGAGAGAGTCTGTGGAAACCAATATAAAACTGATGGCCATAGGTCTGTATAATAATGAGGTAGGTTCAGAAACAAAAGTTTCTTTTTAAAGGGAAAGTGGAAGGTATAGAATTGAGTTTAGTTCGAATTTGATGAAGTCCAACAGGTTTTTGTATGATAGGTAGAAGGCCATCTATGTAGCATTCATGCATCTAAGGTGAAGTGTAGTGGCGATGACCATTGTTATTTATCCGTCTTGGATTTCTGTCAAATATAGGCAATGAAAATTTACCTTTTCTGGATACTCGTGTGAGTAGTGATCGTACCAGTTCAGTATAAAATGTTCACATCTTTCACGTTGTGGTGCTTTTGGTCTTTCCGTGTCAATGTGTTTTATTATCTGCCGATAGATGTTATTATCCTCAATTGTTAAATATCCCCCGAGTCGTACCCATCTTGATGAATTGAAATTTTCTCTTGTCAGCTGCCATGCTATGAATTTTGCGACGGCTTTTACTGCATAAAAAGTTGATAAGGCGTGATTACAATCCAAATTGCAGGGCAATTTAGATTATATTACCGTCATGATAATTCAAGAAGAAAGTAATAGCATTTATCACATATTCAACTATCGTGCGTAAAGGCATTAATAGATTAAAATGAAGTATAGGATATTTATAACCTTGGGTAAAAGATAATAAAAATAACAGATAATAAACAAATACCAGAAAAACCCTTACTCCACTAAACTTGGAAAATGAACCAGGAGCATCGTGAGGATAAAGGTCATCTGATTTTTCACGAAAATGTGAGCAAATCACATCGTTCTTTTTGTTAAACTATTGAAGTGACGAGAGTAATATTGTGACAATATAAAACGGTTCAGATTTATTTACGGTATAAGTCGTCATTATTATGATATGCGGTGCTGAATCAATAGTTATATATCTTTGACGATTGGCTAATCATCACCGAAGTTAACTTAATGTAGTCAACATCCAAAATATAATATTATTTATCGTTATTCATACCTGGTACATCTAAAGTATATGCAAACTTTCCGATCATTTCTTCCATTGGCTAAAAACATGACTATACGTTAGACAAAGTTCTAAATACCTAAAGTTATATCATTACAAACTGATTTATGTATTTATGATGTAGTTTGAGCTGTTCTCCCAATTGTTAAATATAGTGCTTGACATACGATATCACGATATCAGTTTTCATGTATTAAGCATTATTAATATTTAAAATAGCTAAACGAATGTTGGTTCATATCACTCCGCAGACTATAATATTGGTCTAAACCATACCTTTCATAACCATCGTTCATTAACACAAACCTGCTTACCTTTGGTACATAAAGGACCATAGATCCTTTCCTAGCTACTGGGAGTCTACCGGAAGTGACCTCAAATGTTAAGTGACCATGGTATTGATCAGAGTCCCACTGTTCAGCTCTATTTAAAACCATCAAATGATCAGAATGTCTCTCTAATGGCAAATTTTTGTAAAATTTCATTTTTAACAACGAATTTTTGTAACGTTCTAGATATAAATTTCCTTCAAATTTAATGATAATTTCTTCTCCATCCACTAGACCAAACGATGATGATTCTGCTGGGCCGCTTTTGTATCCAATGTCATCTAGGTGCTGCATAGTAATGGCTACCCTTTCTGATAAAACACAATCTATGATGATGTCATGTGGATTAGCGTGCTTTTGACGACATAAGACTGAAACATTAGTGACGCACTGCAAACTCTCCAGTATTTCTGCCGCTCTACAAATGTTTTCATCTGGCATATCGTCAGGCACTACCAATCCTAAAACTCTGACACAGTAAATCAAAATTTAAGTTTAACATCAGAAGATTAGTTTTATTTATTATATGAACAAATGTCATTGTTTTTTCAGTTGTCATAATTCCATAAAATTGATTTCTGCGTATCATGTGCAGTCAGTTTTGCCATTCAATAGTAATTTATGTTGTTGAATTTGTTTAAAGGAAAGCCATGACTTCCAAAGCCAATAGCCAATATTCAGTTATATATATATCTTTCGGTCATGATTCGTTTAGTTTTTGCCCAAATTACCGGGTTTTTTTTTATTACAGTACGTTTTACGTTTTTAATAAATGATGCGCACAGCTTACACTTCTTGCATATTTTTTGTTTTTTGTTTTTTTGTTTTTGTTTTCCATGAAAGTACGGAACAAAATTATATCAAATAAACAAAATCAATCTTTATTATATATATCAACAAATACACTAAAATACATACTGGTATTTGTCATTCCCTGCTGGAAGTTTGAGGAAACGTGCATCCGGGTGAGCGTTTGAGGATTTAAGTTGGACAATTTCCCAAGACTGACCTGTAACTTTAGAGACAACACGCAATGAACCTGTTTTCTTTTCAAAATCTACAACAAAAATAAAATGCAATGTATTTCATTGGGAAAAAATCTTTCAGTGAAATAGTTCAAGTAGTGTTTGTTTCATAAGTTTATTTTGGATATGATTATTCTTATATAGAAAAGCTTGTCTTTTAAGACAAAAATGTCGACCATAACCCGCACAGCTTACTTCATTGAGATGAATTTAAGAATTTTTTTTAATATTGCGATATCATTCATACTTTAAAACATGACATTTGAATGTCGTTTTGAAATAAAGCTAGCAGAACGTGAACTTGGGAGAAGTAAATTTTGAATGTCCTTCGTTCAAAGCATCAAAACAGAAACCAAAGGACAACACCGAGATATCAAAATCAAAAGATATGGCCTAAACCTGAAATGAGGCATGTATTATGTAGATGACAGAATAAATTACAATTACATTACACACGAAATACACGACAGCTAAGAAAACACTAAAACACAACTAAAATGAACTTGGGAATCGTTTCAGATACTTCGGAAGAGTTAAAGTGTACGCCCCCGCAGACACCCGTCAGATTGCAATTTACTTTTTTGTAAAGTATTTTCTAAGAGTAATCACAGGAACCAAGGTTATAGTGGTAATCAAAAGAATGTGTCTGCAAGCTTTCTTTCGTGTTTTCTGCTTCCCTATGATCTGTTTCAGACCTAATGTACTCTACAATACTATAGACCTGCGAAGGTTAATCATGTGATTTTGGCAAATTATTCATTGAACAACTCTCCACTCATTCTTTACCAATACTTGTTTGTCTGAAAACATTTTACTGAGACACTTTGGCAATGGGTATGTATAATATCATTTTTTACTTGCAAATTAAACAGAGCTTTTGTAATTTTGTATTTGATTAAGTTAAACATATTAAGTTTGCCAATAAAATACAATAAAACAATATTGCCAATCATGGATTACGTCCCGATTTTGTCTTGGTAGGTAAATGGTTTAATTTTTGTTGATAGTATCGATACATTTTAAGTTTCTGTACAAACGTTATTTGCGTATTTATTTGTGAAAAAGAGATCCGATTATGTTTGTATTTTACAAATACGATAACTGTATGAAAGTCATCTTACGAATACTTCTCCGATGATTTTCTTCCTCCAATTACCTGGTTTATTCTTGTTCTATTTTTTCTTCATTTGTTCATTAGTTTTTAAATGTGCTTTTTGAGAATTTAACTTTTTCAATTAATTAAATTAATTATTATTTTTTATATTAATGGAAAGCGTACCTGGATCAAAGTCATTTCCAAAGTCATCTTCAGAATACTTTTCCGATGTTTTCCTTGCCAAAATAACTTGAGCGTGTACAGCTTTTATCCGGCTGGCTACATGAGCCTGTGTTGATTGAAGTTTCTTTAAGAAGGTGTCAAAATCACTATCTGATGATTGGTGTAAACTACGAAGAATAAATCTGTTTTTATCACCAGTGGTCTCCTTTGTCTGAAAATTAGATGCAAGATTACAATTTAAAGAAAATAAACAGAAGAAGAAGGGGGTCAACTTTGTATTCACTGATAAAATACTTGATGTTCACACTCAAGAAACAACTATATTTTCACACAGTGTGGACATAGTGTTTTGGACGTAAATATGCCAGAAAGAGCAATACATTTTACATTTCTCGGTATTTTTGTGTAAAATAAAGCATAATTGAAAGATAATTGTGACGTCATTGCAATGAACTGAAACCACAAAAGTTTAAGTTTTGGTACTTTGGATGTACTTCATTGATGAGAACAATTTTATGTTATTATAACTAATTAGATACTCAATATGCACGTGCTAGTTCAGTGTATTTGTAAGTTTGATAATTGTTCATGCGTGCACAGAATCTTCTTTGGAATGTAAACGAACGACGGTCGCATTAAGTTCGAAATATGGATGAAACGATAGATCACCAAAGAAACAAATAAAATATTGTTCGTAAGATTCATCATTTCTGTTGACAGTTTATAAAGAAAATATTTTTAAAAACAGTTTATTTTTCAGCTTTTTACTGTTCCAAGAAGATATAGCTTGCATATCGTAATATATCAATGATAGTATTTCTTGGTAAATACCAGCATACCAGGTATATACTAGTTTATTGCAAATTATAAACAATATGATGTAGATATGTTTCAAGGAGTAAACTCTCATCAGTACAAAGAAAAGACATGGGAAACAGACATACACAACAAAGAACATAAATTAACTAAAATCATACATACAAAGTAAAATGAACAACTCGGACTCCACTAAAAACTGGGAGCATGGGCCAGGTGCACCGGTAGGATAAGCGTCCTCTGCTTTTCAAAAAACACCCGCCGAATTGCTCATAAAAAGTCAAGTCGGTGGTAGAAGAAAGAGGAAAGGAAAACTATGAAACGTTGAACAAATCGGTTTTCAAGGCGCAGGTGGGTACACCGTGACGATCCACGAGTTCATGATGACCATAAAACTTCTGTAGTGATGACTTCAATCTTGTATCAACATAACCTTGTTCCAGAAGCCTATTTGTTAGAATTCTAGAGTACAATATGTACTCAAAACTAAAACTACTGATATAGAAGCCAAATCCATCACCACACGTTTAACCATGCGCAATACAAAGGAAAAAGCTTCAACGTTTTAGGTAATTTGAAAGTAATACTGCAAATTTTGAAGGACATTTGTCTCATAAATTCGTAAACGGAAATTGGTATCTAAATTATCCATGCAGATGAAAATGTGTTTGAAAGCAGTGACTGTCTATTAATATTAACACTTAAATAAATTGCAAAAATATCCCTCCAGAATATTTTCAAGTATCTATTTTCTATTTGTACAAAAAACGTTGTTTTTAAAGGCATCATCTGTTTAATGTATAAATGATATTTCAGATATTTGTGACACTGGCTTTTATACACCAAAAAATGTGTTGTTTATCACACTGTTTATAATTTACAAATTAGATATGTGTTATTAGAGCAGTTTTTTTATATATCAAAATTATAAAGGCTGAAATGTAAAGTAATTAGTTTAGCACGTGAAATAAATGTCTTTAAAATTTCTGAGCAAAATAGCATTAACCTGAATTTAAAATAATAAAACTTCAAGAGGACACTTTGTTGAAAATGTGTAATTGTTATCAGATGTATAGAAAATAGCAGTTCAATTTTAAATTAATTTACCTCTAGCTCTTCTAGAAAATCACTGTCAAAAATGTCCTCGAGTGGGAGAGCGTTTACATCCGGGTTCATGTTGTTAACCAACCATCTACTGCTCCGATATAAAGTCTCCTGTTGAACACTTAGATTTTTCTGACTGGTTTCGTCAACTGAAAGAGTAATCAAGGGAACCAAAGTTATAACGGTAATCAAAAGAATGTAATCCAGGGACAAAGACCAGACATGGAAAACAGACATACACAACAAAGAACATAAAGTAACTAAAATCATACATACAAAGTAAAAAAAGTAAATGAGCAACTCAGACTCCACTAAAAACTGGGAGCATGGGCCAGGTGCACCGGTAGGGTAAGCGTCCTCTGAAAAATATGTTAAAAACCATATTAATGCACGAACAGTATTAACAGTATGAAAGAGTAATAAAGGGAACCATGATTCTAGCGGGAAAGTTACAAAATGTTAAACTAAATAACTTACCAAGCCATCCGAAATCATACATTTGAATCTCTGAATCTTCTTTCGTGACATTTTCACATGATATATCAACGAATGAGCCCACCGTTCTAATGTTTTGTAGTTCTTTGTGTTGTTTTGCTGCATTCCGTATGTCTTTCTGTGACCACGGGATAGACTACAAATATACGAACATTTGACGTTTTACGGAAGCTGAAGTTTTATAAATGAAGGAGAACTTCAATGGTCATGTTGTCATCTAAACCACTTGTTTGTTGAAACAACCATAGTACAAAGTGTCATGCACGATATATCTCCAATTCCTATCAATTGCAATATCTGCCCTAACAGAATGGTAAATAAAGTAATAAAGTCATCGGACCCAAACAAATTCGCCTTATAGTATAAGTGACATAAGTTAAAAAATGTCATCTGCATGTTTGAAAAAGGTGCAAAAAAGTAGACACCGCACATCTAATTACTTTTTCCACTACACTAGTTTCATATTTAGCTTGATGCAACACTACTAAAAGCTGAACCGTGTTAGTTTGAATGCCCCAAAAGACTGACTTTGAATCTGACATCTTTTTTACAAAATGATACATCGTCGTAAAACGTATGCAACCTTACAGTATTTTTAATTTTGCAAACTTCGAAATATTTATGTCATTTTCAGAAATCATATATCATTTTTGTGTATGAGAAACATGAATTATTCTTATTACCCTGGTAGCAACTGATGTGGTCCCAGGGAATGCCTTGGCTGGGATTTGAACTTTGATATTCCTGTCTTCAGCCAGTTCAAATTCTTTGCCTTTTTCGTTTACTTCGTAGATGTCTTTTTTATAGCTAGCAACAGCTACACATTGGATGTTTGAAAGTTCCTTAACTGGAATCTCAACTCCGACAAAGGCTACATTCTAAATAGTTCGAGTAATAAAATCATGCAGTGTTTAGAGTTATGACATTTGTTTTATACGCAAGCAACGGACTTAATAAGGACGTAAGGCATCCATAATGCAAACTAATATTGTGCGGACGTATAATACCACTGACCTTTTACGCCGTATCATACTTCCGTAAACGGATTAAGAACATAAGAAGAAAATTAATATCAGTACAGACTTTCATTGAAAATGTATAGCATTTTTCCATTGAATTTCTGGAGTATTTTAAATACTCCAGGCTTTAAATATACATTTTTAATATATATACATTTAAAAACATTTTGGTGGGTTACACTAAAAAAGTAATATGTACATGATCCACATACCTTTCCATCATACAAAATGTTACGGATATATTAAGAGTAATCAAATGAGAAAAGGAAAACTATGACCCGTTGAATAAATCAGTTTTCATGGTGCAAATGGATACACCATAACGATCCACGGTTCATGATGACCAGCATAAAACTTCTGTAGTGATGACTTCAATCTTGTAGCAACATAACCCTGTTCCAGAAGCCTATTTTTTAGAGTTCTAGCGCGATACAAAAAATCTGCGTAGCTTCGGCAAGCTCTGGCATAACGTATGAGTTGTGATATGAACACTCCATACGCAGGTGCTGAAGGGATGTTGCTACAGATGAAAGGAAAGTTGACAATTCTGAATGAAAAGTCATCACGTTTGTCGTAAAGTTTGGTCAGTAGTTTTCCTTTACCATCGATTTCTAAGTGTAGGTCAAGATATGAGGCTGACTTCACAGTGTCTGTGGTATCCTTTATCTCATGTTCTTTTGGGTAGATGCGATGTATCAAATCCCCGAAATTAGGATTGTTTAAAGATAATACGTCATCTATATAGCGGAAACTGAGATTGAAAGATCTAGCCAAACGATATTTTTTCTTTCTGATCAGATCAGCTATAAAGTCAAACTCATTAGAGTGAAGGAATAGGTCAGCAAGTAGAGGAGCACATAATTTGTTCCCATTGGAATGCCGACCGTTTGTTGAAAAACACGTCCACCACACTGGACAATTATGTCGTCGATTAAAAATTCAAGCATTTTGTAAACATCTTCCTCTGTATATTTGGTAGATGGTCTGGAATTATTTCTTACAAAGTATGAGGAATCTCTACCAAGAACTATATATTTGTATCTAGGTGTACCATCTTTTTTGGAAAAACAACGATGTATAATGTTTTAAGTCGGGATGTTAACTGAGTATGGGGAATAGAAGTATACAGTTTTGAAAAATCATAAGTTTTAATGCTATTGTATTCAGATAATAGTATTCAGTTGATTGTCTCCAAAGATCTTTCGAATTTTTCAGGATCCACATTGAATTAATGATACTACGGGAGTAACAAGTGTTGTGGTAGGACTGCAGACCCTCTTGGACAGTTGTGGGTATTAAACGTTAGAAGTTAAAAGTTTTGAAAGAGGTTTGGTGGTACACTTTATAGATCCAGCTATGAAACGTTGTTTGTATGGATGTGTTTTCATTTGTTGCGTCCCGCCATATCCATATTTTCGAAGTCTTCTAAATCTTTCTATATAGAAGTTAAATAATTTCCTTTTTTTATGTGGACGAATTATCAATAATTAACATACTATTCAATGTACCTCAAAATTTGGAAGTTTCAATTCGGACAACGGTTTGCCTTGTTTCCATTTTTGTCCCTTTATTGAAAATTTCAGGGTTGGTACCAGCTTACTGTCATGGATTACTATCGGTACATATACACGAATCGGTAGCTGAAACGTAAATAGCAAAACCAATAGATAGTATTATACATGCACCAGTTCTTAACAATGCAACAAACGAGAACCCAATCAAAAAACTGAGTAGATAATTACAGTTATAGTTATGGAACTATGAAAAGTTTACACGATTTTATTATACAGTCTAATTTATCTCATAATATGAATTATTCTATGGCAAATATTGTAGAGATCCGTGAGTGTACGCTAGTTTTCTTCCAATTATACAGTGTTCTATTAATATTTCACCATATTTTCAAGTCGGTAAAGTGTACGTACCTCGAATGTTATTTTCTTGTTTTTGTTGGGTATAACTGTTATCATGGATGATAATACTTGTTCATCAAATGACTCTAAACATTTGTCCAAATCTTCTTCTGTGTCAGATCCTGTACAAATTACATCATTTTCATTGATATTACCTGGCATAGTCAGGATAACGCAACAAATGTCTTGTTTAAATTTATTCCTTTGGGAGTTACGATATCTGAAAATAATAAAATACTAAACTAATTTTAGTTTTACTAGAAACTGCAAATCTACAAAGCAAGACGTCCAAACAATATGCTAACTGTAATTTTGTCATGGCTTAAACACGAATATGAGTAGGTATTTATTCTAAAAATAACGCCAGATGATGTAATCAAATTGCAACTGGCACATAAGCCTGTAATATAAGAATTTTCAACCATGGCGTGTATTTTATGTATTAGTTTTTTGTTTTGACTGCACTTTACAAAAAGGTTAATATACTTTGTTTATTGATTGCAAAAAAAAATTATGGCAAAAATTATGAACAAGACATCTGTTTTATTCTATCATCTAATTTAAACAGCTAGGTTTCTCCCTATTTAATTTATTATTGTTCTATCCATCATACCTTTAACAGTTCAGTTAAAAAGAATTGTACGTTTCTTCCAACAATGCCCTGTCTCTGTTGCTACGGTACTATAGTAATAAATGACGTTGTGTGTATGACTGAGACTTTATCGCAGTTTATATCAGGTCGTAATATTAACTGTGACGAAGTCACTATCTAAAACAAAGTGTCATTTATTCATTTTATCGATAATTTACGAATAAGAAAAGACAATGTTGTTTGTTCAAAATACCTCTCGCCAAATACATGCATGTGGAGGCAATTCGTCAAATCCCACCCTAGAAAATATTGAAATTCTCTGTAAATCAATGAGATCGCACCCCCATCCCCAATCCCGAATCCGTATTTTAGATCCGCCATTGTACACATGTAAAGGGTTAAAATGCCTTACAGTAGCAAACCTTCAATATTGCTTTATTATACATTTGTATCAGCGATCCCTGTGGGATGACATTAATATTTCATACATCACACTGTGTACCTACATGCTGGCAGTAAAGACCTCAAATGTGCCGTAATTCGGAAAAAAATGGTAATATATGTATCTTTAAAAAAAATCGCAGTTTATATAAGCCTATTATTTACTGTGACGAAGTCGCTCTCTAAAACAAAATGTCATTTATTCCTTTTATCGATAATTTACGAATAAGAAAGGAAAATGTTTGTTCAAAATACCACCCAAAGTATCAACTAATTGCGAAATATTTTATCGGATGACCACTGATTTATAATACCGTTCATTCAAAATTACCACGTGCGTCAGTTCATGAAGAGATGAGATGTGACAAGGGCTATTTGACATTTTTATCACAATATTAATTTTGATTACAGGATATTTTTTGTACATCATCTTATTAAGGATTATTTTATTTTTTTTAATGGTGAGTTAGAATTTGTTTACGATATTGCCAGTTCTTGTGAGAAAAGTACAATAGGTTGCGCTTGAACCTTTGTCAAAGCTCTGAGCACAATTAGTATCTTTCGATGACAGTACATTTATTAAAAAACGATTTTTTGGCCGTTTCATATTGTATTATTCTTCCTTGACGCATTGTTAGTTATCTGGTTAGTATCCATGTGCTATTATTCTCTTTTAATAGTACTTAATAATAACTAGTTTACAAGACAAAATTAACATCACATCAACAGCAAAATTCGTAGCATTTGTAGGTGTTGGGTTTCTCAGGCTTAACACGACAGCATGCGATTTAATATTGCTATGCACATGTAAAAATGCAGCAAAACTTACTCACAACTTTACAAAAGTATAGAATTAATTTATCTATATTATTTATGGATAAATGTTTTGGAGGTTACTGTTATATGACATGCAATATTGCTGTGTGTACCATATTTCATTTTTATGTGTTTACAAAATTATGTTTATAGTTACGATTACAAGTACAAATAGATTGGGTTGCAACGTCACAGAAATATGTAATTTCATTGGCCATCAAAAACGGCGATATCTCTTCGCGAATAGTTGCCACCTACCTGATGCAAATTGACCCAATAATCCCCTGGATCGAGTCAGTTTTCAATAAATTACCGATGACAAATTGGTTATATACATACACAAACGGCAACCAATTTCTGCAGTCACGTCTCCTTATTTCCTCTTCCTGTCGTTTTCTTTCCTCTTCTTGTCTTCGCCGTTCATGTTCTTTTCTTTGTTTTTCTTCATTTTCTTTTTCTTGTTTTTCTCTCTCTTTTTGTCGCCTCTCTTCTTCTTCCTTTTCACGCTTTTCTCGTTCTTCTTTTTCTTTTTGTCTTTTCTCTTCTTCTTCTTTGTCCCGCTTTTCCCTTTCTTCCTTTTCTTTTTGTCTTTTCTCATGTTCTTCTTTTTCACGCTTTGCACGTTCCTCTTGCTGTCGTTTCTGTTGTTCTTCTTTTTCTTTTTCTCTTTTCTTCTGTTTTTCTAGTTCTTTTTCTTTCTGCATCCTTTTTTTCTTTTCTTTGGTGGATTCTAATGTATCACACCATTGATTTAAAGACTTGTTTATACTCGATAAGTCGTTTGAGGATAAATTTGTTTCACTTTCTATTTTTGAAATCAACTCTTCAGTTTTAGCAATCAACTGAGTCAGAACTCCTTGCTGTTTTGCTATTTTTTGTAAAAGAAGCATGTTGTCTACTTTCTTTTTGTCTACTGTGGTACTTTGTTGTTGATTTTTCTTTTTTCCTTGTTTTTGGTAACTAAAGGTAAAGTACAAGTAGAATGCATTATTGGAAGGGATACACAGACAATCGATGTGAGGCGAAATAAAGTAATACCTATGCGATACTGCCGCTAAAAATGGTTAAAATACCAGAATTCATGAGTTAGCTGATTGTAACTCACAAAATCACCCAATAATGATTATTGAATTCCAGAGCCTATTAGTTATGCGCTCATAAATATCGCTCGATCGTTACCCATAAATACCAACCAAATATAAGTACAGCGCAAGTTGGGACAAAATATCAGTATCAATAATGAACTCTAGTTAATTCACGACAACGAGGTTTGTAGCAAAAGAAGCAGATTTTGGATTTTTTTGTAAACATTAGAAGACATACATGACAAAATATGCTATCAGTGGCTACAAGCAATTTTATATGAAAACTAAAAATTGAAATAAAATTTATTAATGGCTACATTTTATAACTGTTGGCTTTCTATTTTTTTGTCGTGCGGCCTTGAGTTCTTTACTAGGAATAAAACTAATTAATTTCAGGCAGAAAATCGAAATGATAATACTTCAACCATATATTATATACGAAAATAAAATATCAATTATATATGAACTTACTGTATAGCGCAGAGTTGCAGTCGAAGAATTAAAGTAGGTATATATTAAAGTATTATTTATATACTATATTATATTATATATACACTACTGTACAAAAAACGACTGTCCGTACGATAGTCAGTCATATTTTAACTGATACAGCCAATATATATCTGATAATGAACGTCAAAATGACTGAGATAGACTGATAATGTTGGTACAGTCTTTTGTGGTAACTGTGTAAGTTAAAATTTGACTGAATAAGTCACCTTTCAACTATCTAAACTTTTTTACGTTTAATCAGACATATCTTGACTGATTAAACGTATTTTGCGTTAAATCAGACGTTTTGGGATTGACTAAACCTGATTTCCGTTTAATCAGACGTTTTTGGACTGAGTAAACTCATTTTGCGTTTAATCAGACATTTTTTGACTGATTAAACGTGTTTTGCGTTTAATCAGACATTTTTTTGCATTACCTAAACCCGATCTCCATTTAATCAGACGTTTCTTGACTGATTAAACTCATTTTGCGTTTAATCGGACGTTTTTTTTAACTGGCTAAACTTAATTTGTGTTTAATGACATTTTTTTACAGTCTTAACTCATTTTGTGTTTAATCAGACATTTAAATGGAAAGACCACCTTTTCATTAAGTTGAGCTCTTATGATAAATCATACCAACGCAAACAAAAATAAATAGCCTTTTATGCAAAATGCGCTTTTATAAAATGCTCAAAAGTTCGAAATCTTTGAAGTATAGGTAGATAGCAATCTTGCAGAACTCTCCTATCTGAAGGAAGATTATAGCAGACTTTATTGATTTTTTCCGATAGCTTCCGATTGGCTCGTGACGTCACTAAGTCGGTTTGATATTGATACAAGCACTGCAAATAATATGTAAACAAATAATATTCCGTGAAATTTCTACGGTCATATTTATCTACTCACCGAAACATGTTGTCTTGTCAAGCTTACGTTTACTCAAATGATAAAATAGAAATATTTCAAAAGTTTTTTTTACGGCAATACGAACATTCCTCGGAAGTAGCCGTTAGATTTTCCTCAGACGTATTCTAGTCTTCTAGCTGCAAATCCCGTTGTTCGACAAAGTTGTCTGACATTTGCTTACATGTTGTGCCTCAATCTCTTCTTCTGTATATTTTGGGTTGAAATTATAGGAGAGAACGCCACCAAAATTGCGATTTCAACGGACATCGTAATCAATTACCTTTTTACTTTCACTTTACAAATCGACTTCGTGACGTCATAGCTCAATCGATCATGGTGGCGCCCATAGGCGTGGGAAATTTAAATTCCCTACAAATTCCCTATTTATAAATCGCGATTAATTAGTTGAGAAAAGGGAATTTTCGTTGTTTCAATTTAATTTTCAAGAACATTTAACAGATTAGTTTCGATATTTATGACTTGCACAATAACATGTTCTTCTCGTTTAAGGCTTATTCGAACATACTTGTATATAATGAATAATTTCATATTGCGTTCATTCGTCCCGTTTTTACACTGGTTTATCTCGTGTTTAATGTTTTGTTACTTACTTAACAATACATCATGTATTTTCTTTCTAAATTATTATTTTCTCATCATTACAATTAATCATTCAACTGTCCCTTAAACTCTCTTTCGATATCATAACACAACCTTATTTTAGAACAATGTAAATCCCATCCGTTGATATAGTTAGTCAATGTAAAGCTGTATCCATGCCGGTGTGGCATATCTCCTTAAAGCATATGTACAGTATAGCTAAATAGTTCCGGGAACCTCTGGCAAAATACATGCATGTAAACCATTGTCAGATTCATGTGGAGGCAATCCGTCAAATCCCACCCTAAGAAATATTGAAATTCTCTGTAAATCAATGAGATCGCATCCCCCCCTCCCGAATCCGTATTTCAGATCCGCCATTGTACACATGTAAAGGGTAAAATGCTTTACAGTAGCAAACCTTCAATATTGCTTTATTATACATTTGTATCAGCGATCCCTGTGGGATGACACTAATATTTCATTTATCACACTGTGTACCTACATGCTGGCAGTAAAGACCTCAATTGTACCGTCATTCGAACATCTTCAAAAATGGCAATTTAGGTATCTTTAAAAAAATCTCACCAAAATTATTGTCAGTTTACAATAAACACCCCTGTTCGATAACCAGTTTAAATGAACTACTGGCATTAGTCTTTTCTGGTTTCTACAGTTTCAAATCGAACTCAAGGAACCAAATTATATCATAAGATACGTACTATCTTTGAACTACATGTACCTCTCAACTAATCACATCTATTTCTTACAAATATATAGCTTCTATGTTACGTATCGTCTCATACACAATGAATCCTGTAAAAACAGCTCTATCATCACAAGTATTATCTTTAATACATGGATATCTAAATTTGAAAACGCATACATTTTCCTAACATCTATAACTGAATTTTCGAATATTATAACACCAGATCACAGATTGTCACCTTTCAAGAGACGCATTATCTAACCTTTCACCATATCAAATTTTAACTGTCATTTCTCTCTAATTTTACGAGGCGGGAATCGTGAAATATTTTTTAAGACTTAATTAAGACCAGAACCCCATTTGTACGTTTTAAACTGTTTAATTCCATGTTTTCTGTTTTGTTTGTTTTGTTTGGTTTTTTGCGTTTAGAGGGGTGTAGAGAAAACACTTTTTGAATATTAATAATAATCTTACTCTGCATTGCACGTCAGTGTGATACGAAGAAATTTTCCATATTTTCATAAATTCCGCCCTTCAGAAATGCAAGTAAAGATAGCGGACACCAAAGGGCAGTATCTGGTGAAAAAAAACTTTGATATGTTAGAAAATTAGAGCAGAATTAAGCAATAAAATTCTGAACCCCCCTATTTAAGTTCTTGATCGGAACCACCCATTTTCACATGAACAAAGTTAGGTATCTGCCCCTGACAAAATTTCTGCTTTTTTATGAACTTTTTTTTATTTTTTACAAGTTTAACCAGGGGGCGAATAGTTCAGGATAGTTGACCTTAATACCGAGCGGAGTGATGCAAATGGTTGGGGGGTTAAATTTGTTAAAAATCAAATTTCGTGCTAAAATATACATTTTTCAATAAAACTGGATCACGAACGTCCCCTCCACCCTTTATGATTCAGCAACTGACAATATTGAATGAATTTGAACTAAAATGTACAAATCAACTGCCCGTCGTCGACTTTTAAAACTCAAAATGTCTAGTAGAACCACAAGTATTGGAGTCTCGCAAGGCAAACCTGCAACACGTTACTGAAATTAAAGGGCTTTATTTTCCAAGTCACATACATGTAATGTTCCAAGCAATTGTCATGTTCTTATACATTGTATTATTGAAGAAATTGTAAAATTACTTACATTGTACTTGTTTCGAAAAACGCGCTTCAGTAGTCGTAAATATTCTAGGAGTGGGGTTACATATCATATTTCACACTGGGTGTTAATTGGTTTCACCCATAGTTGTACAAGATAAGACGAAATAAGTTATATGGCACTTATAACTTGATTTTACGGTCATAATTATTATTTTTAAGATATTAAGTTCTATTCATTTTTTTAATTGAAAAACACAATATTTTCTTAAGTTGCAACTTAAATCACAGCTACTTTCATGAGTGTCGCCTTTAATTGAGCATATTTACCCATCCTAACACCCAACATGTACATGTAAGATCTTTTTTTCATAAAATCTCAGTCTTCCGTTGGTGGTATGGTACCTAGCCGTATTGTTTCATAAAGATTTACACGTCACGATAAGTAACATGCCTCTCTGTACACCAAATGTTTTCTTTTAACATGTATCTTATTTAAATTTTGGGGAAATATAAGAAGATTTATAACAATGAATGATATTTCAAAATCTATTATTTGACATCACATAACATGACATTGTATCTTATTTCACATATATATACCTCATTACCAAAATAATCTATGACAAATAGTGAAAGGATCATAAACTGGCCATAATTTAATTAGCAGATTAAAGATTTAAGATAATATAAATTTTAAAATATCTAAATATCTAATGTTCAAATTTTATAAATACTATCCCAATATTATTTGCTTTATTCCTGCAAAAATTTAAGAATATCGAATAATCGCTTAAGTCCTTTGCGCACTCAGGGCTCCTGAGCGGTGTTTAGACAAACAAAAGCAACACTTCAAAAAACGGTCATGGTAATTCATGATTTACAGTTGTGTGTTTATGATGAATATTTGATTATTTTAAGGCACATGTTACAGCAACCTTTAAATAAATCTTTAGGTCACAAATATTACAGTAGACTTAATATTATACATGTATAGGTATTAGGATTTGCAGATAGTTACATGCATTTTGGTTGTTATGTTACTTTAAACAGGGGTACATTCGAAGACTTCCAATATCTAAACTAGTAGTACATTTAAAATGTAGAAGAAATTAAGTATAATATGTGGCCCTGATACTATATCAGTCATGTATAAGTACCATGTACATGTAAACAAATTACTATCAACATATAGTCCGTAAATCTCTATGCTTAGAGATACTTGTCTAATGTATATAAACTAATCATTTTAAGCTTGTATTATGATCTACACTAACTATGCAAATAGGTAATATATTGGAATCACCTTGTCGGTCGGTCCATCCTTCTGTATGAAATTTCATCAAAAGCATCTTGCCTTCCACTGGACAAATTAATTTCTAGTTTTGTTTGCAGCAATATATACATAGGGCATAGGGCAATCTTTGTTACTGTCCAGTATATAGGGCATAGGGCAATCTTTGTTACTGTCCAGTATATAGGGCATAGGGCAATCTTTGTTAGTGTCCAGTACATAGGGCATAGGGCAATCTTAGTTACTGTCCAGTATATAGGGCATAGGGCAATCTTTGTTAGTGTCCAGTACATAGGGCATAGGGCAATCTTTGTTACTGTCCAGTATATAGGGCATAGGGCAATCTTTGTTAGTGTCCAGTACATAGGGCATAGGGCAATCTTAGTTACTGTCCAGTATATAGGGCATAGGGCAATCTTTGTTACTGTCCAGTATTAACCTCCGGTTTAAAAGGACTTCCATTTTAACTTACAGAATGATACAGACTTTTTTCCCACAAGAACCTTAGGTCCCACTTGATGGATTGATTTGAAATCATTTGCAACGTTGGCATGCGGCATAATATCCGTGGGGCACATGTTGTCAGCGGTTTTTGCTATTGTGCGAGTAGAGGTAGATTCTCATAGCACGACAACGTATGTAACTTTAAATTAGTGTATCTAGTCTCTTAACAGAGAAATCGAAGATTAAAAAAATATCTATTCAGTAGATCATACCGTCATTAAACCTACTGGACAGAAAAATTTAACCAGTGTTGTTAATTAATGGGTACTAGTAATACTCGGGTATACCTTATAAGAATAACCAACCGCGATGAGTTCTTAGGCATAGTCCTGAAAACTCGGGAATTGTATAAGAGCCACATTTTTTTCTTATACGGTACCGTCTGTATGTATGAATGAAACGAAAAAAAATCTTAATTAAAAGGTCGTGATTGTAATGAGTTATGCAGGGTATCATATTAAACGAACGGCCAGTCTTCCTACCTGTAGTTCAGGTATTGAATAAAGGTTACCGCCTGAGGTGTCAATATTACGTAATTCGGTATTTCTTTGATCTTTACCTGTGCACCTGGACTCAAAGAACTATGGATTCAAACGACCGTAGAATGCCTGGGGCTTAAATTGCATATTGCAATTCTAAGTAGATTCAGATTCAGATTCAATATTTTATTGAAGTCTCACCACTTGTACAACATATAAAACCGTAATTTATACGACATACTTATGCTTAAAAGTCAACAATAAAAGAC
Organism: Perna viridis; assembly: GCA_037379345.1. Classification (NCBI taxonomy): domain Eukaryota; kingdom Metazoa; phylum Mollusca; class Bivalvia; order Mytilida; family Mytilidae; genus Perna; species Perna viridis. The sequence goes on along the minus strand of CM074515.1, from coordinate 11,552,037 downwards.
ATACAAGTATGAAAAGCAGTATTCAAGTGCCATTCTATTAAGAATTATGAGAGAGTATTAAGATATATTCATATATGTGCACATGCAAAATAAAATACAAGAAGAAATATACAGCACATTTATAAAAAGTGAACTATTTATATAAAAACTAGTCCTCCTACATAAAATATTATAGCAGGTTTTAGCAGCTAATTGACACAATTCTTCAGTTAAAAATATAAATAAATTTATCGTTATCAGACAATGTATAAAACAATTCATTATATTTACACGCTTCCTCAAATAATAAATTACGAAGATCTGCGTATAATGGACATAAAGTTAAAACATGTTTTTCATCTTCGATAATATATTTACAATTAAAACAAATGCGCTTAGATACTGGTTTGTTTTAATAACGTCCAGTTTCTACTGTTAAAGGAGCAACACCACATCTACATTTTGCAAATGCACTTCTGTGCTTTTTGGACATATTTGAGTATCAAATTTGAAACACTGATTAATCCAAAATGAATTAAAGATACTAACGTTCAGGTTAGATAAAAAAAAATCACCTATAATAGTGCGAATCTGTTATTTCATTTTGTCATTTAAAAATTTGTGACTAACAAGTTGTATTGTAAATTACTGCTTGATTTAGTCTTCCAGTCTACGGTATTACATTTAGGAGGTTCGATATTTTTAGAGGAATATGTTCTGCTAATCAGTCTATGCCGTGATTCGCCATTATTTGCACAAAATCGGCCAAACATGACTACATTGTATTTGTAAAGCAGTACAATTGTTATAGTATGAGCGCTTACATACTTGTACGAGTTTGCACCAATTTTTACATATAAAATTAGACCATATAGAGGAACAATACAAAGGATATTGTTATTATAAGCAAGCACTCTGGATTGAACACATTAAAGTTCCATGAATTATTCCCCGATGAAGACTGTGTATTCCCCCCATAAATGTCTAATAATCGTGGGAATAATGTATAATTTACAGGGAAAACATTTCATCTTACGCTTTCAAAAGAGTATACATGTATCGTGGAACCGTACACAAAAGACTTACATTTAGTGTAGAGCAAGTCTCATGCTAATCTTATAAATGTGAAATACTGCATGCATTCACATACTCTCACTGGTACTGAGTTTTAAGTCTTACTCGGCCATTTCGATCTTAACACAACCTTAGATCGTCTTAAAATTTACTGAAAAATCATAACAAAAAATTGTCAGTGGCAATCAAAATTTGTTAACGCTATTATCCTTCTATCCATTCAATTTTTCATGTACTCATCTAATTTCTCCTTTTATTCTAAAATACATGCAATTTAACATTGAGAAAAGGATTTAAAGGTTATTGGATAATATTCGCTTGAGAATATATACATGTACAATGTACATGTATGTATTGACCATGGAATTAGGACCTCAAGTAGTAAAGCTATATTACATGCATATACAGTCCCTGGTACAGTTCTAAAAATGAAAAAGTATTGCGGTACCTTTAGGTACATGTATACAAAATAATTTTTAAGTAAAAATGTAATATTTGTTTGAGAATATGCTTTGTAAAGCTAATGTCAGAAGTTAACTATAATTATAAGTCATCCGATTTCCGGAATTTTCCGTAGCTCAGTTTTGCCGTTTAGTTGAACATGAGTTTTCTGTTGCACTGCACAACCATAGACCTGTAACTATAGATCTATGATACTGCAGTGACATGTAATGTAGTAGGTAAATACCGAATAAATAATATCATTAGAAACGACTTGCAGCCGTAACATGTGCATGCAAAAATCTATAGAATGTATAAGAGTCAAATATCTCTGCCAATCTTGTTTAGGAAAATGAGACAAATATTTTTTGTTTCAAAGTCGTCCGAATGGATGGCCTTTTAAAAAGCTAATCTTGTTGTAATATATAAAAAAAAAGTTTGAACCCCTTCGAAAGATCACCTCTCATTTAGGAATCTCTGGGTCCCGCCGCCGTTGACACCCTTTTCACGTGCACAATATGTGCGTAATTTTAAGCGGACGAATACTAGTAGAATTCTCGGAAGCAAAGGTAGATAAGGTTTTAGTACATTCAAGGAGTAATGAGTTTTATTGACTTAAGTTCGAATATTAGCTAAATATGATTAAAACTGCCGACACAATATAAAAACGTGCGCCAATACGGGATATAGCCGTCAAATTCGGGATTAAGCCGTCCCCATACAATACGTCATACTGGACTGGCTAAAGTCCATATTGGCCTAGTGTATTCGACTAATTAGTCAATAAAGGTATATTAGCGTAAGGTTTTTTTCATATTGGCTGATTAATTGGTCCTCGGCTAGAAATATAAGATTTCGTCGACGCTTCAGTCCAGATATTTTCTCGGATCTTGCTTAACACTACAAAGACCGGTCTTACTGCACTAAGACCAATAAAAAGACACTTTTCACAAGTAAAAGTACTACCAGTGGAAAAGACATGTAAAACTGCATGGAATGCTCTAAGTTAACTATAAAAAAGTAATTACACCGTCAGATTTTTAGACTTCTTTTGTGCAAAGTTTTTTTTCCGGCACGTCAGCCATTATGTGGGTAACAGACCCTGACCTGGACTCTTTGATGTCTACAGTTGGATGTGGATATTTTTATTTATTAATTGAACATTGGTTTAAAACATTTAAAATCAGACGTGTGGACATCCGATAGTGCCTAGGTTTTCATTTAGTATTCAATTGTAGATAATTTGTTCATTAAATATTTCATGTAATTTAAAATCGCAAGAGTAAAAATTGAGTTGAAAGAAATTAAAACAGGAAATGATATGAAACATGAAATCCCTTGAAAATTTATTCGACTTGAGCAATACCAATAAAAGTAATGCACGCATTGTCGTCAATTTGAAATAAAAAACAACATAAATATATATGAGAATTTGCTTGTTCCTATTTAAAATCAGCCATGTGGACATCCGACAGTGACTATGTTTTCATTTACTATACTCGAATTCATCTCAGCCTGTTTGCAGTTTTTTTAGATTAATTTTTTTATTACTCAAAAGTTCCTTTAAAAAAATGCAATTTAATTCATGTCGTTCTGTACTACAACTTTCAGTTACAATTACAGACTTTTTTTTTTTATCGCGCTAGAACTGTGAGATAATAGGGAACATTTCAAAATATCCATAGAAACAAGATGGCGGATAAACAATACGTTCAGTGCAAAATTCTCGTAGAAAAAATAAATATGGAAATACTTCGATCTTGGAGGTAAGAACGAGAAATAATTGCATGAAAGTTGTAGTACCGAACGACATGAATTAAATGGCAATTTTTTGAAGGAACTTAAAAGATAATTAAAAAAAACTGCAAACAGGCTGAGGTGAATTCGAGTATTCTATTAAAACTTCATGAGACAACCATCAATAATTTATGATTTCATGTACTTTAAAATCGTAAAAGGGTATCGTTTTTTCCGCGCTGACACATGATTTTAATACATGTTTTTACTTGAAGAATGACATGTCCTTGTTATTGAAATAATTTAGAACGAGTTTAAAGGAAATTTGAAAAAAAGTTGTTTCTGTCTGATTTTTCTTTTGGTTTCATAGTTCTTCCAAAAATATAGATATGATGATTAACTTGGATAGTTTAAAAAAAAAAAAACGAAACGTGACCTCAAGTGCCGAAGAACCCCCAGAATTAACAGTTAAATCTCAAGATATTATTATACATTGGTCATTTACAATAACCAATTGATTACATATTTATCTTATTGATTTTCTCAACAGTTAATAGCAATTTTCAAATAAATTTTGAATTCATCAGTACTTTGGCAGTAGAAAATCGGATAGCGGAACTACAGGCTTTATTTCACATGTGAAATTTGGAGATTAATTACACAGGGAAAATTCGATAATTTATTGTCATCTATATCATAAATACATTGACATCAATTTGTATCTGTCGTTTGTCTATTTACCATCAGATGTAACTAAGTTTTATAGATGAAGTCGCTATGTATCCGTGGTCTTTGTCCCCACAAACAGAAAACTGTGCACAAATGACTAAGTATCTAACTATTCAATGACTATTTCTATATATAATTAGGTGCAAATATATGCATTTTTAGATACCTACATTTAATTCAGTGGTGGTACTTTTATTTGAGAAAAACATCATATTATTGGTCTTAGTACAACTTTTATGGTCTTAGTGCACTAAGACTTTGCAGTGTTTAGACTGGCCGATATTTATCTCGCTATAAGAGTCGAATACAGGGATGATAAACTGGGGGAGGGAGGAGTCCAGGCTATTAACTGTTCATGTTTTAGTAAATTTTGCACGTAATTAGCAAAATTTCACATAAGGGCGGAACTTTCTGGATCTACATGTATATGTTACAGACTAATTATGCCGCACGCACTTCATCTGCCAATTTTGAATATTGACTTTTTCCAAATCGATAACTCAATAAAAAGTAAAGCATATGTGAGTCCTCCGGTTTTTATGGTCAAAGGACTAGTTGCTAATTATTCATGAAATTAATACTATTATAGTATTAGTCTATATGGTTCATCCACTCGATGGTCCAAGTACAAAATATGTGTACATACAGTCACATGCAACCATGCTACGGGTTAATTTTGCGACTCAATAAATGAATCTTAAGTATGTTGAAAATTGCTACATTGTATAAAATGTGTAGAAATTCTGTATAATAAAAAGGATAATCAACTGGTCATTAAATTATGAACTAAAATATACTGATCTACTGTATAGTCTCAAAAACTTTCAAAGCTAAATGAAAATCGAAGTATTTTCTGCCCCTAAGGCTTATTTTGCAATATCGAGTAAATTTTCAAGGGTTTTATTTTTTTTACATTTCACTCGGCTCCCAATTTTAATTTCATATAATAATAACAAAAAATATAGATTATTATAAAAATGAATAAAAAAAAAAATCAATTATGTAAATTACAAAAAACTTTTAGTTACACAGTGTAAAATTGACTTTGATCCAGAGTTCTATAGTATTCTAGATGCCTAGATATACACAAGTTCAGGCGATACATGAAACATAGTGCCTTATCAACTTGAGAAAATTTCTCAAATTAGATAAATATGAATAAATGAAATAAATAAAATGTATTTATTCTACTCCACCACTGTAAATTTGATGATACTCCGACGAATTCGTAATGTTTATTTTAAACTGATGCTGTGAAATGTTTTTTTCCCTATTTCACGATTTGGTTTTACATATGCAGTGCGCAGTGAAAGTATTTATCAAAATCCCCAGAAAAGTAAATACACTGCAATGTATGCATCTTTACAATGCATTCCGACTACCGCTGTTTAGTTACGTAATATTCACATCCAAATATCATTTAATATATTTTACTATAATTATTTTATTTATTTCAAAAAGGAAAGGTTAAAATAGTGAACATTGACCTGCTAACTTAAGGGAGATAACTCCTTTTTTGATTTTTTTTTAAATAACACAGTAATTTGATCGGAGTAGTGACTTAAACCATCTTATCACAGCCTGACACCTTAATAACAACATTTTCGGCGCTGGTCAGAAATAGTCTGAACGTGACTGAACCGGTCATGACTGGGTACGAAAGACTGAACCGACTCAAATAGACTGAACAAGACTGTTAATGGTTACGGCCGATAACAATCTTACATGTAACAGCTACTGAACGACTGAATTAGTCTTGGCAATTTTTTGTTCAGACAGGTCAGACTTGTTCAGACAGGTCAGACTTGTTCAGACCGAAATGGCCGTTTAAGACTTTAACAAAAAGTACGAGTGTCTCACTCCGGCGTCCCGCTCATTAACGGTGAAAAAAAAATTTGTTACCAGTTACCTAATAATTTAGTTCGGACTGTAACCATGTAATATGAACAATGTTATGAAAAGCATTTATGATCCGTCGATGATATACCGGTCAATGACTTTACAACTGTATAGTCGGTTGGATGACGGAGGTATCGTTCATATTGATAAGATTTGTTTTGAATTCATACAGGTTTACATCGTATTATACATTGTATATGTGCGAGTAGAAACACCAACATGTTTGTAGAGTGGCACTAATGGTGAACTGGATCATGTCAGCTGTGTATCCTCCGTTTTTATCAAATCTTTTTCGCCCAATCATTTTTGGCTGAACTACCTGACCACCTAGTGTTCTTGGACCAACATTTATTCTTACATACACTTATCACCTATGGAAAAGGGGGTAACTTATATATGAATCGGTTTGGTGAAAATGTTCGAGGCCGCGCACTCGTACCCTTTCACCTGTTACATTACCCCCCCCCCCCACCCCCCACCCCCTCGGTGCTCCTATGGTGCTGTTATAGAAACGAAATTACTAGAGGTATTAGTACTACGATTAGTAGTGTGAGTATATGTACTTAGTACTACATGTCGAAGAGGTTCGTATTTACAATCTTACATTCATGATTTAACATTCTGTGTTCCCTGCCCCTTACGCTAACAAAAATCTGGCTGATCATTTAGAATATTATAAGAAATTACTTTCGCGGTCCCCTTGTAGGCTAGTCAACGGGTTATCCTCTTGAGGTTTAAAAAACATTAAAAAATATATCTTTCTTGGTACTCTTGTATTAGTAATTATAATCAATGTGTTTCATTTTATCTACTTATCTGCAATAGTAATATACCAAGTATCCATGCATATTAGCGTTTGATGATTAAGTTATTAACGTTTCTCATGACCAAATTTTCACATGAGTATGAATGAAAATTTACATACGGTTGCTAAATCGTCCATTTTACACACCTGTGTAATTGGTTACAATGCAAAGTTCATTTTTGCTACTGTGTAAATGCATTTTGTTGACTATTTTCCTTAATTGACCTTTTGGTCTATACGTGTACGGAAAGCAAAATTCACATACCCGTGTTTTCGACAAATAAAGTTAAAATTTTGCCCAGACAAAAACAAGCAAAATGATACCATTTGACCTGATTGGTATTCAAAACATGTCTAACTTAGGCAAATTAGTTATTTAAAGTACCACCACTGGTAAAGAAATCTGATTTTAATGACGTTGAATAACTGAATTACAGGATCAATCAATATTTTTTTATGCAACAATCTTCTTCTTATGTTCTTGTGTTAATTTTTTTTTTCTTTTAATCTAGAACCAATTTTTCAAATTTATTTATATTGTCCATGTAATAACAGATAGTCTTTGAAGTATGTTAGTTTACCGGGGTATCGCAGCAGATGGCAGTCAAAGCCGAGCAAGGGACAAATACGGGAAACTTCCCCGAGCCTTACGAAAGTACTATTGCGCAGATTGGCGACTCGTTTTGATGCTAGCACAAAAAATTCTCCCTTTTTTTGCATGAGACATTTAAATGATTTTTGGATATGCATATAAAACAAAACAAAAACAATTGCTACAATTTGAACGATACCAAAGATTAATCAAGGGAACCAAGGTTATAGCGGTAATCAAAAGAATGTAATCCAAGGACAAAGACCAGACATGGAAAACAGACATACACAACAAAGAACATGAAATAACTAAAACCATACATACAAAGTAACGATAGCAAATGAGTAACTCGGACTCCACTAAAAACTGGGAGCATGGACCATGTGCACCGGTAGGGTAAGCGTCCTCTGCTTTTCTAGAAACACCCGCCGAGTTGCCCAGTCTTTATTTGAAATTTTTATTTCTAATTTAAAATGTAATATAATTATGCATACATATAATGTTTCTATGTGTATTTTATGTCTTAGATTAACTTTTTCATTTCTGATAATTGTTGAAGGAAATAAAACAGGGAACTGAGCAGAACATAATGTACACAAAAAATAAACAAAAATCTCCGCACCCAATCCTACACTGAAAATCAATGCATGTATCAATTACCAATGTACATGAAAACCTCGTGGTCACGGCCCATGATGTGACATGACGCGCTTCTTTGTAATGGACACAACTGAATTACAATAAACAGGATGTAGTTGACACGCGTGCGGCTTGATTTATACCAAACAGCTTAGACTATAAATTATTGACTGATTGACCGAGTGATAATAAAAGGTTCAGGGTGTTGTTCATAATAGCGTCTATGAGAAGAAATTACATTTGCTAATGAAAAAAAAAAGTATTTAATATATCGTCTGTATAATAAGTACTTTATAAACATATGCCTGCACTTGTACATACATGTATAACATGCCTTGCTATTATAACCTTTAACCCACCGGGACAGGCCTGTGTTTTTCACATATATGATCGAACACAAACGTGATCGCAGGATGCAGCTGCAAAAAAGTCTGTGTGGCACAAAATAAAAGCTAAAACTTTCTGTGAAGAGAAATAAGGTAAATATCTTTACTACTTAGAAATGTAAACATGACATCGCTCTGCAATTAAATTATAGTATATCCAAATACTATAACTTGGCTACGTGTACGTATTTATACATGGCCACTTAGAATTTGCATGTACATCCATTGATTGAACGGAACAACAAAGTCATTCGTCGAGTAACTGCATATATTGATATACGGACTGGTCCATGTTCGCTTTCAAACCTTATTTTATTTAAAACAGCCTTCTATACGTTTTTGTTTTTTTGGTTTTTTTTTTTTTTCTCAAACTTTGCTTCTAAATTACAAAATGTATATATCAAATTGAAAAATCTACAATATACCCTACATATTTATTGGGTTTATCTCCTTAATAAAACATAAATGCCCACCCCCAACTATTCCACTCGCCAGAATAAGGTTTCATTGACCCTTATCCTTTTTATTAAATATGCACTGTCTGCGTTTCTTTTTCATATATGTATTTACTTATCAGCTGGAACTTGCATCGAAATACCTCACTCATAGCGACGATGATCACTATTATTGGTTCTAAGTAGTTGGGAAAAGTACATACAAAAAGGTCAATTGTGATATTTAACCAGAATCTTGCAAAATTATTTTTGGCGATGAGGTATCACATTCCAAAATGCAGACTACATGATACACTGCAGTAGTTGGTGAAATGAATAAAACTAGAAGCGGACCCGAAGTTTTTAGAAAGTTTCAAGCAAGGGAATTTATAGAAAGGGTTCCACGCTATTATAAAAATAATTTGCCTCCTATTTTACACAAAACCATCACAAGTGTCCAACAGTAGAATTAGGTCCCTCTCACTACGAAAAAGAGCTAACACGAAAAAACACGTCAAAATGTTAAATCAATGAAATTAGATAAAATATACATTCGATTAAAAAAATGTATGGTTAAACGCAAAATAAGTTCTGACAATCCAAACACATCTGATTAAATGCGGAATATGTTTAGTCAGTCTTAAAATGTCTGAATAAGCGTAAAATAAGTTCAATTAGTCCAAAAAACGTCTGATTAAACGCAAAATAAGTTTAATCAGTCCAAAAACGTCTGATTAAACGCAAATTTAGTCAGTCCAAATACGTCTGATTAAACCCAAAATACGTTTAATCAGTCCAAATGTGTCTGATTCAACGTAAAAGAAGTTTAGACAGTCGAAAAGTGACTTACTCGGTCATGTTTTAACTTAAACAGTGGATACAAAAGACTGTACCAACTTTATCAATCAAAATCAGTCCTTTCGTCAGTCATTATCAGTCATATATAGACTTTATCAGTTAAAATAAGTTTGACTATGGTACGGACAGTCGTTTTTCTTTTTGTACAGAAGTGATTATAAAAGTGTTATTACATACCTGTTACCTGTATTTGAAGTTTCACTGAATCCTTCGTGATTTATTTCATCTGGAATGTATTTATGGGATTATGATGTCTTATAAAGAACATTGATAGTAATCTATGTTTGACAATATAATTTAGTTTAATAAGCTATCGTTTCAGACACAAGTCGAAATTGTTTCAATGAGATAACCGTATGCATAGAGTGGACTCTCAGTCAATTGATTCAAGAATATAAAGATCCATAAAGACTTTTTGTATTGAACACACTTCATCTGTAAAGAACTATTCAATTGCTACTATGAATTTTATTAGATGTTTATTTTGTTACTTTGCATGTATTATTTTAGTTACCTTATGTTCCTTGTGTGTGTTTTCCATGTCTGACCTTTGTTCCTGTATTATATTTTTTTTATTACCGCTAGAATCTTGGTTTCCTTGATTACTCTTTACGATGATTTGGTATTTTGGTATCATAAAAGTTTAACAATAAGCAAATAAGTAATAAAAATATTGAGATCTCTTACCTTTAGTGTAAATATTCTTCATTAGTTCTTTCATGTCTTCGCCAATTTTTATACTACCAAGTTGGACAGCCTCTTTTATAATGCGGAGCTCGTCAAGTATTTGTTGACCATAAATGGAAACTTGTTCTATCACAGAGTTTGTTGATGACATTGCTTTCTTGGCCTTTTCTACATATATTTCGACGGTCACATTCGAATCTGTTACTTTTGGTAGAGTATTGATTGCATGCTTTTGTACACCAAGTAATTTTAGCGCTGGTATATCCATGATAACTTCAGTGAAAATTTAATAAATATTACATTTATCATGCATGTTACTGACAAGATATGTTGCTTTAGTATCTAAATTAATGTTTTATTTTAATAATTTTATATTAATTCATGACACCACGAAGTCGTTTTTCCCAAGTATTCAACAAGCTATGCGAGTTCAGATAACCTCCAGGATCCGGAACTCATCAACCAAAAGGTGATTTGCAGGAACCTTCAAACCTCCCATTGATGGCTCATCATGTCGCCAAAAAACAAAATCAAGCATTTTTTAATATTTTGGTCTCTTTTTATACCTCTTTGCGGCAAAAATCCGATTTTTGGATTTTTGTTATTTTTCTAACTTCTTCTTTCTTCAAAACTGTTAACTGACATATCTTAATATCACTAGATGACCAAATATCTCATCTTTCCTATGGTGCGAAAACATTGTAATAACACTAGGGTTTTGGAGAAAAATGAAAAATATATACTCATAACACAACGAAAAATCGCTTAAATTGGCATAACTTACAACGTCAAAACCCAAAGAGTATTAATGATCCAACAATAAATGGCTTATTTGGTACTTTCTGTTTATTTCTATCACAATTTGATACTCCTTGGTTTTTTTTATGATGTGGCGATTTGCATAGTCTGATAGTATAAAAAAAAATCCAACAAAAGCGATTTTCGATTTTCCCATGAAAGTTGCATAAATTCCACTGTATAAGTTATTGCTCAATCAAAACGTCACAACATTGGTATGATTCGGTAGATACTTAAATTTTCTACATTATAAAACCCTGAGAAATTAATTTTCAAGAATGAATTTTTAAAAAAGTGAAAAGTATTACCTATACCCCTAGAAAACTGGTCTCAATGTAGAAGAAAATTCTCATTCACTGCATACCAACACCGTAAAACTCATATTTGATGCATTCATAATTACAATAATGATGTATTCAACATATCTGATCAATTAAGCGCCTACATTTTCCATTTGGGGTTACAATTATTATAAAATGGTAAAAAAGAGAAATTTCTGAATTTCAGATTTTCTTCTATATCAGCAGTTTTAGTAATATTTTCTTCATATCACAGTTCAAACAAGCTTTTGTGTGATACAAAGATAAAGTGTCTAAGCTTTCACGCGAGCCCCAGCAATAAAGATTTGAACTTTTTCAAGTCCAGTTAGGTGAACAAGTGGCACCCCTATCCAGGAAACAAAACCTCATTATGGATCAAATTGCTAATTTTAATCATGTGGAAAAGAGATAAGAGGTAATATTGGTTTTTTATTGGTGTACTTTATCTGCTTGTTTCAGGCGCTAAATTCCTATTATCATCGTGATGGTAATGAACTTTCATAAAAAGGGGCATATCTGAAATTTCATAATTTCTCCCATTGAAACTGTAATGGGCAATTGTCTTTCAAATACCGTTCTTCAAACAAACAAAAATATCTCGTTCTCATCAATGAGTTGGTAAGCATTTTCGAAGCAGTGTGGAGGAGTGATCAAGGGAACCAAGGTTATAGCGGTAATCAAAAGAATGTAATCCAGGGACAAAGACCAGACATGGAAAACAGACATACACAACAAAGAACATAAAGTAACTAAAATCATACATACAAAGTAACAAAAGTAAATGAGCAACTCGGACTCCACTAAAAACTGGGAGCATGAACCAGGTGCATCGGTGAGTTAAGCGTAATGCATTACTTTGGCTCATCAGAATACACAGATTCTATCTTTGGATATGCACAGGCTTGTTTAGATAATGGTGTTTGAAAAAATTACCATTACAGACGAAATTTTCAAAATATGAAATTGCGAAAATTTCCCCATTTTTATGAAAAGGTTATTGTTGTTATATTGAATCTGAGAAATAGAAGTAGATATATTGAATGCATTGATTTTGCATTAAAACAAAATTTTCCTACATGTTTTTCAGCCTGTTTTTTATGCTTATATTTAAAATTTTGTGTCATGACTAGATATTTTTTTCGGGGTAATTGTTACCATGTGGAAGACTAAGACACTCGAACAAATGAGTCACAATAATATTGGCTTTTTGTGACAATTGAGTACATATATAGACTTATACTGAAAAGAAACCGAGAATATTCTTTGGCGATGAATTGATTCGGTAATTTTGGGTATAAAGGTACCTATAAATCACAATGTAGTTGATGAGTGTGGGGTGCACGGTTGACCCTCCCAGCTCATGGACTATATCCTTAAAGATCATCTCGCACAACCGACCCTTACGAGGACTCTGTTAGTAGTTACTGTTAGTTGAAACAAACTATTGTTGGTGGCGGAGCCACGGTTCAAGGATACCTGATCGAGTAACTCGGACGGACAGAATATCACCTTATGGCGGCTTGGCTGCAGTGTTGAAGCTCTTGTCTACACTCAGACCACATGTGAGTCTATGAGCGTTTCCCAACTCTATCTTGGAGGTACGTCAACCGAGCAGTGAGTTGCACTGGTTGTGTAATATTTTAATTAAATAAATACGCGGCGATTGCAAAGTATTCTAAAAAAAAATAGGAAAAATAGTTATCTATGTTAAAATTGCAAACTCAAATGTATTATGTTCGTGTTTTTAAAATGTCATATTAAATGCTTGATATTATTCTGATCGGAGCAGTGATTTCAGTGCCTTCTTCCAAATAATGTTGTTCACATAACATTACAAATTTCATTGGTAATTAAACTTTAAATTTAGTAAATTAACGTTTTAAATGTTTTAGATTAACTTGAATGTTCGTGTCGAAATGTTTATTTAGTTAAACATTTAAAAACAATACGAGAAAAAAATCTCGAGCTTACCGTTGTTTCTGTGGATTAATTTACATTCAGTTTGAAAACAAAATAGTTACATGTGGTCCAATTGGCAAATATTTACCATTTACCTCAATATTTTCATATGTCGAAGAGTAAATTATAGCACATCAGAAGGTCAGAAGGAAAGCCATTTGTTATGTCATCAGTCAAACTGGCATTGATGTATTGCGATGACTGTGAGTTAAAGAACATATAACCTTTATTAAATTGTTTGATTTGCAGACGGTCGATATTTGTGGTTATAAATAATAATGATTTCATTCTCAGGTCCAATTTTCGCTCCCAATTCTTCATATGAAGTATCTACTACAGTGAACAAGACATGAATCAGAAATATATCAGACCGATTAAGTGATTGATAATACCTGTAAAATAAAATTTTATACCTGATCGAGACTTTGTAAGTTTTGATTTCGATGTTACAGTTTCTGTAGTACAAAATTGAATTCCCAAAGCCATTATATATCGTAAACTTGACTTAGGACTTAATGTGTCCTCCAGATAAAACATTTGTACTTTAGTCTTAATATTACTTTTTAAGTTCTTTAAAAAATAATCTATAATATTCAGTTAAAAGGAATAACAAAGACAAAAACTGTCATTTGTGGTTGGAACGCATACATCATTACACTCAAAATCAGTAAAAACATTGTCTAAGCCATATCCTATCACGTTCTCTATATAATTTACAAAAAAGGAAAATGAATTAGCAACAAAGTAAAACGCTGAACATTTTTGACGTTTAATGTTTTGTTCACAAAAAATATGTATTCTAACTATTCCTTGTTCTCGTATTTTGGGACAAATATTAAAGTTAAATATTCGAATGAACGCTATATGATACAATACGTGATAAAATACAAGTTAAGGTAAACACTTGTAAGTGCAGTTATTTAAGGCCCATAAATAAAACACTACACATTTCAAGTTTACTTCAAAACAGTATGAAACAATTGTTCTCTTGACAACTTCATATTGAAACAATATAACAAAAACTAGTAAATCAAACACTTTTATCAACCGTGATCTTAGCAAATATTGGATAGCTTGATCATAAGATCGATCTTTTATATTTGTAGTAATGACATTTGACAATAATTGAGCTCAAATAAGAAAAAAAAAGACTTATTTTACAGGTGTGTAAGTGTGTGTTATACATTTTACAAAGAAAATCATGAAAATATCATTCGAAAAGCCATTGGAACAAAGTCATGTTGCTAACAACTCTGAGGTTATTACTGGAATGTTTTAGGGTCTACATCTGTTGTTTAGTAAGCTACAGTAAATGTACTGATTTTCTAGGATTCTGTCGATTGAACATGTACGTGGGTATTGATTTTCGAGGTATCAAAGAAATGATTAGTGATATATAGTGTTAACAAATCAATTTTGCGAGTACTTTTTTTTCGCTGTATTTTGTCCACGGCGAAAATAGCGAAAATTAGTACAACGCGAAAACTAATTTGTTTTTACAGTATATGCAACATGACAGCAGATGTGTTGACATAATTGAGTTTTTCTTTATCATTTAACTTCGATTTGACATTATACAACAAACTATGCGGGTTTTTCTGAATAAACAGAAGACATTTACCCTACCGGTAATCTGGTCATAGTTTTTAGAGCAGTCCGTGATGCTTTTTCTATTTAAGTCCACATGAAATTCAGACACTGCCAACTGTAAAGTGATTCATGGTGAAGAAAAACCCACCAAACAAACAATGCCTTTTGAGTCTACATATGCTATACTTTCACATACTAATAATCATCTCTGCATTCAGATCCGCACTTTCTAGAAAATTATACAGTCATCTCTCACTAAAATCAACCAAATCAAACCAAATCAAGAACGAAAACTCTTGCAAATTGCTAATGTCATGTACAATCCATATATTTTTTATCTCGAAAGCGCCATAACCAAATGAATGGCTGGTTATTTTATCAGTAACTGAACAAGAAAACAACTGAATTCCGTGGGTTTTTGTCATGCATGAATCACTTTCTGTCTGATTTTTAGAAAGACTGCTTCGTAAGTATCTCTGTGCATTGTTAATTTGTAGTATTTATAGCGTTTTGTCTTTTCCTTGGTGTAGTCTATGACCTCGGATAGTGGATATTATGCACTGTAATTCATTCTTAATCATGGTCCCAGATTGTGATTTTTCAACTATTGTCATATTCCTACTTTCGTGCAAGATTGTGAATGAGTGTGATGAGCTTTAGCACTTTCATTCAATGACAGTACTTGTTCACGTGCTCATGTAGATTGTGGTATATATGTAAAAGTTCATGTGTGTGTGAGAGAGTTTTCTTTATACCACAATCTACATGAACGTTTTCATGAAAGCCATACTTACAATTGTATGTTAAAATTGAGTTCAATGACTTTCACAAGTTTCAAACGAATTTTACCATTCCTTTGGCGACTCGCGTTTTGTATCGCTTACTTATATATAATACACATTGTGTACTAGAAGATAATGCATAGTTTACAGGTTAATGGATGAACTTCATGTTTATATATGGGTAGTACAAAACAATTCAAAAGACCGTATGATAAAGATGAATGTTATAAGAATGTGCAAACACGTTACAAAAACTCCAGAATATCTTGTAAATGTGTGTTCGTGATTTCGATTATGATTTAATAAAGACTGAGTGCATCAGGTCAGGTAATTGTTATGGCCAAAAATACCAACTCTATAGGAAAAAAATAAAAACTGTTCAGATCATGGTAATACAATTAAATAGGAATATAAATATTTTGTGGCTTTATCATATTATACGTTGTTTTACAAAAAAATGCTGAAAATGATGAATGTTTTGTTGTATTTCAGACACATCCAAACACACTGCCAACAACTGTTTTCTTACTTATGGTAGACAATTATTATGTACTTTTAATACAATAGATTGTCAGTTTTATTGTACTAAATACTCCAAGTTTGTGTTTTTCGGTTTAGGGAATTCTTAAGCTTATATTTAAATCATTTTATCGATTGAAACAACAATAAGCCGTTAACGAAAATGAAAAAAATATCAACGATAATTAAGCACCTATTAAACGTCAATAGTCTGATAAAACCATCATTTAATGCTACATTAAGTTTTAAATAAATCAATCAGGAAATGAAGGATAATAACAAAATAACCGAACTGATAACATAGTTCAAAAGTAAACGCCGTATAACGAATTAACAGTGAAAATGAAATCATGATTAATGCATGAAAATGACTTCATGACAAAATAGTGTTTAATTAAGTTTTCCAGTTTCTTTATTGTTATTATTATTATTT
The DNA here is from genome assembly GCA_037379345.1 of Perna viridis. Classification (NCBI taxonomy): domain Eukaryota; kingdom Metazoa; phylum Mollusca; class Bivalvia; order Mytilida; family Mytilidae; genus Perna; species Perna viridis. Next base: position 11,535,376 of record CM074515.1, on the reverse strand, counting down.
TAATTTTTTTTAATTATTTATTTATTTATTTATTTATTTTGAATACTTTATTACAAAGCGGATTTTGTATCATCTATATGCACGCTCAAACTACCAAGTTATTTTTTTTTCTTTGATTGGAACTTCTATCTGGCATCTTAAGCCTTCTTTGACTCCACTTAAAGACGAACTTAAGTAAAACAAAGTGTACTGTTTATATGTAATAATCTTGAACTTTGATTTCATTGAAGTCCGGTCTTTTTCACCGTGGTACTGGTTAGCTTATTACTAAACAGGTGATAGTTAAAACAACATATACGTTATGGATTCCACTCGAGGCGATCAAATTACGATTTTCAACACGTGAACTTTAAAGAGTGGAGACAAAGTTTAAATCAAGCATACGCTAATAGAGAATTGCATTTCCCTACAATATATGTTGTTAATTTGGAAAATGTTAAATGGCGAGAAAAACCTCCACTTTCTTCATTTACCATTTTTCCAGAAATGTCATCTTATCACGGTGGTTAAGAAGTCATATGCATTTTTCAACTACCGGCTATTATTATGAGAGAGATATATTGATAATTTATTCATGTTTATTTGTGAAATAAAATGAAATGTTCTCTGAAATGAAGAACTTTATATTTTAATAAAATTTAATTTTATAAGACAGCTTTTGCTGAGATTTAAGATCAATAACGATAAGATAAGCTTTGACATATACATAATAATGCGTTACGCGTTATGTGGAATTTGAAGTTTTTTAACACTTTTTCCCCTCAAGGTCTGAGAGATTCCTCCAGAATTATAACTGTAGCGAGGATTAACAAGAACCATAATTGAAAATGTGTCACTAAAAGATAAGTTCATTAGTTCTACTGATACTAATAAACGGATAAAAAAGATTAAAATTATGTAGATGGCCTTAACCTTTTATATATTTTGATTTTTTTCCCGGTGCAGTCGGTATAATTTCGCTTTTAACCCTTTGACCTTAAAGAAGCTCTTCTATGGAGACGCAAGTCATCTGATCGCAATCCTTTTTCCCGATTGGGCAAACACTGATAACTTAGTGGCGCTCGAAAAACTGTATCGAAAATTGAAATTGCGTGACATGTGTTATTTTCTTGAATGTAATGTAGAAAAATTATTAATTAAAGAACAGAATTTTACTGCGTCAGCTATGTTTTTTTACGATAGGACTTGTATATTTCAAAGTTTATCATAGTCTTGTGAGGCAAATAATTCATAATCATTGTTAAACGATAGATGAATGAAACAAGATGTTTAAATTTTATTACAAAATAAGATTTTAACTAACATACTTTTGAGTGGAGGGATACGGCAAAAGCACAAATTTTGTCAAGACTCTGGAAACCAAACAAGCAGCCTATGTCCCTGCTCCTTTGGTGATCAAAATGATCAACACTCCCATTTGGTATCAAACGTGAAGTGGGTTTCCCAGAGTCCCGCCACATCAGGGTTTCTCTAATCGCCCACCCCAACAGTTTTGTGCATAATCATTCTGTTTATAATTCTCACTAAGCCACTTTGTATGTCTTTAATGAAGATAGAGTTGTCTTAGTTTGATAAATGCATCCTTTGTCTTGATAAATGCATCCTTTGTCTTGCATGATATCAAATCATTTGAGGTGGATGACCAAGTATTTAGGAGGCGGTTTTTCCCTAATTTTTATTTCAAGTGTGGTAATGGGGTTGTCTCATCTCATTACTGTGGTTTCGTCTACTGCATTTTAATGTTTTTGAGTTTCATGTTTTTGCATGTTTACCCGACCAGTAAATGACCGAGAATCCTAATAGCCAAACTAGAATTGTAAAGAGAGAGAGGGGGGAATCATATTATGATTAAAAAAAGATTTCGGGGATGCAAGTATAAGCATTCGACTTCTATCATCTACAAAGTTTTATTTTTTCGGATGGGATAGCACTGTCTGTAACAACGTCTATCCGAAAACTATGAGATCGGTATATACCAGCTTCGATGTTGCAAATATTTACAGCTTTTTGAAGCATAACATTATATTTATATCGGGTGAGTGGTTCATCGATATAATGTATAAATAACTGCCGGTTAGTCATAACTGGTCTAATGTTTAAATATCTTTTAATCAAAAATATTAAATTTGACCTGTTGTCGGATGGTTTGCAGTATATGTTAGAAAGTGAATGATGCATCAGCTTCCCCTAGACGAAAAGATCAATTCAAACACGTGACGATGTTTAATCGGAAAACTTCCAATTGCTCATCATTTTCATTATAGCGGATCATTAAGTATTTCTGATAATCATAATTATCAACTCCGAAATCAAATGCAAATTTGTGAATATAAAAACTTTTTTCAGAGTGTCTACTATATTCTTGAAAAACTATTTCGACAACAAATTAGAAGATAGAACTGAAGTTAGTAAAATACGAATCCTTAACAGAAAAATATAGAACATTTATTGTTGAATTTTAATGTAGTTCAAAATTTGTTACAAGACATAGTAGAATTGTAACTGTCAAAAGATATTTGCCTATTGTTCAACAAAAAGATATTTTTATTTAGAAACTTTACATATGGAGTTAATATTACTGTACATAATCTGGTATTACTGAAGATTAAACAATACATATATTTTTAAGAAACAACTTTTATTGCAAGTAGCAAAAACTATTATAAATTGCAATTACATATTAAAAAAAAACATATCAATTTTAAAAGAAATGACAAGCTTTAACTGTTATCGTGTGATATATGTTTAAGTGAACACAAACTATCATGTAATGAAACAAGATAGAACTCAGTAATATAGATGTACATGTAGGACAATCCCCCTCCACTTTTTCACTTTTAAGTTCCTTCGTGTTTTCTTTCATTTCAAACCTTATTTCAGTTCAATTATACATGTAGGTCAGTACTCCTAGTTACACTGAAAATTGTGTACATATGAGTGTTACGGTGTTGGTTGTTTTATATTGCAATACTTTAATTGTAAGCAAGTTTCTTTTTGGTATCAGGAACTATTGCAAATCAAGTCAGCTAGAATATACTTGTTTGTATATCATAATAGTGTTATTGTCATTTTGTGTTACTATGACTGCATTTAACATGTAAGAATGTGTTGATCTTAAAAATAAATAGTATAAACATAAATACGCGTCCATCGCCTTTGATATTCGGCGGGTGTTTCTTGAGAAGCAGAGGACGCTTACTCTACCAGTACACCTGGTCCATGCTCCCAGTTTTTAGTCCGAGTTGCTCATTGGCTTTTGTTACTTTGTATGTATGATTTTAGTTACTTTATGTTCTTTGTTGTGTATGTCTGTTTTCCATGTCTGGTCTTTGTCCCTGGATTACATTCTTTTGATTACCGCTATAACCTTGGTTCCCTTGATTACTCTTTCTAAATATTTCCTGATGGAAAAATAATGCGAGCATAAAACAACATATTGGAACATAAAGTTGAAAAACAGCATGACCCCAGTGGTTTACATTTTATCCTTTTGATAAATTACATCCGCTTGATAACTCGTATAAAATGTATAAGACTAATTTAATGGATAACTTTTGTCCAACAGATCGTTTGTACTCACGGGATATGGACTCTCAAATAAGCTGCAACTACCAATTCATTTTCGGGCAACATATTCTGTTCCTTATTTCAGGGTCTGGTGACTCGAAGGAAACTAATTTGTATTCATGGTGGAGATTGATATAAATATATCAAAGGCCACAATAATACCAATAGAAACTAAACACTTTGCTAATTTGAAGTACTAATTTTAAAATCGATAATGTGTTTAAAATGTAATAAAGAATTATGCATATTTAGATGTAATATATGATATACTGTGTTATATGCATAAATGTAACCAGGATGTTCCAATCCCTTACTGTATTGTATTGTCTAATTAGCAACAGACGGCAGATGGTTGAATTTTTAATATAACTGATAAAGTATCACGAACAATTCAATATTCAATCAATTCGTTCACCTTTGTTAAAAGTGAGTAGGCCTGATATGATACAATATGATGTTCCAATAAATTTTGATATAGTTATGGCTTAAACTTCAAGGAAATCACAATGTTATATCTTAGTTCTTTTTTCATTTATGTTGTTTTAAATGTTGTCCATTGTCAGGATTGTCGCAGTGGAGAGTTACGAGTAATACCTGACAAAACTAATAAAAAACTAAATGGAACCGTAATCACTGATTTTTCTCACTATGGACCAAACCTGTGTTTTGATGAATGTATCCGGAGACCAAGATGTCATTCTTTTAACTATAATAAACAAATGTATTTCTGTGAGCTCAACAGTGAACCATTAAACTTGGTCTACCTTACAGCACAAGGGTTTGATTTCGTGGATATTTCGTTTCATAGAGGAGTGAGTAAATCTTTTGCGTACAATATAGAATGATATTATATAATATTATATCACATAATGATCATGTAAACTCCTCAATTGATACATAGGCCAATGCACTTTTTTATCATAAACCTAAACTTTAATACAATACAATATAATACACACACAAATATTTTTCACGTGAAATTCATGTCAATCGAGATTCACATGAAATTAATGTAGTTTGCAAGTGAAATTCACTTAACACGGATTTTATGTGAACATTTCACGTGAAGGCTCGACTCACCAGAATTTCACGCGGACTCTGTCACAATGTTAATTTGCTCCATTCGTGTGAAAATCATGTGAAATAATTTTGCCTATGTATAATATAATATAATATAATATAATATAATATAATATAATATAATATAATATAATATAATATAATATAATATAATATAATATAATATAATCATGTAAGCTCTTTTATTGACACTTCGGTCAATCTCCTTTTTTATCATAAACCTACACTAGTAACTTCAGACGATTTATGTTTTAACTCTGTAAAGTCTTTCATATTCAGATCTACTAGCTTCATTAACGATAGGTTGTATAAGAGAATATTATACTTCATATAAATTTTTACATTTGTCATTGGTATACAAGTAAGAATTATTCTGGTATACCACGTCATAAAAGAATACCACTTCGTCTCGGGCGATATTCGTCCTTCGCATGGTTATCTAGTATACAACCCTTAACTGCTGGCAATATTTGTGTACGTGCATTATTTGTGTGTCTTCTGATTAAAAGTAGTCAAAATAAAGCTGAGAATGTGTACTTTAACATCATACATGTAATTTACTACAAAAGTGTATGAATATTGTTTACATGTGTGAGTAATTTGCTTTCATGCTGTCAGTTAGCAGAAGAGGTAAAAATGTTGATTTTCAGTATTTTTTATTCGAGTTAATTTTGTGAAGAATTTCTACGGACATCGTACCATTAGAGTAATGATTTTGAAAGCCTTATTTTCCAAACTTTGCAATGGTATGCAACTTTAAGGTGCCATTTGTCCTGGGAATTCATAGTGAAACGTTGTAAATTACTTGTTTAACATGTAAAGTAATAGAAACGTTAGAAGTGGTAAGTGAGACCTAAATTGATCAATGGAACCAAGCAGAAATCAAAAAAAATTATGTCTATGACTTGAGCTATTCTTTAACAAGCAGAAGTTATGGTTACCATATATTAACCTTTTAGTTAAAAGTTAAGAGTAACACTCTCCAGTAAAATTAACAATCAAAACATACAAACTATCCAGATTTTACTCTGTATTGTTAACTTAGTCTGACAGAACATTTGGGAATTTAAGAAATTTCTTCCGTACAGTTAACTTGGTCTTACATAACATTCCTTTGTTAATTTCGGATGTGATAATAGATTCCCTAGATTTAGAAATAGTTTTACAAATGTGATGAAGCTTTTCTATACAAATTTATATATTTAATGTTTGAAAAATACTGTATAACAATTAGTTTTCACGGATTCTCTCAAGCAACATTATTCGCAAGATTCAGATTCAGTCTTCGAGTTTTAAAAAAATGATTAGCGCTATATAGTTTAAAAAAAAACATTTCGCCGGTACCTTATTTTGCGTTTTTCTCTTCATCGCAAAAATAACACAATGTTTTTGTAGCGATATCTAATAACAAAATGTTTACTTTAATTCAATGTTGTACAAATGCGAAAGGTAATGCCACTCCAAGAATTGGATAGTTAAAAATTAGAACTTGAAAACGCATGCATATCGAAAATCTACATAACTTGCTTTTTCTCCTTCATGTGGTTCCTTTTTTTTTCATTTTTTTACAAACGTGATGACTGTTCATTCAGAATATCAACTTTCCTTTCATCTGTGGCAACATCCCTTCGGCACCAGCGTATGGAGTGTTCATTTCACAACTCATACATTATGCCAGAGCTTGCTGAAACTACGCAGACGTTTTGTATCGCTAGAACTCTAACAAATAGGCTTCTGGAACCGGGTTATGTTGCTACAAGATTGAAGTCAGAGTGCGCATTTCACAGTTGCTCATTTGCTTTTGTTACTTTGTATGTATGATTTTAGTTACTTTATGTTCTTTTTTGTGTATGTCTGTTTTCCATGTCTGGTCTTTGTCCCTGGACTACATTCTTTTGATTACCGCTATAACCTTGGTTCCATTGATTACTCTTACAACTATGAATTAGTATTTGTATGCGGCAAAATAAGCTTCTAAGGCAGCAATAGTTGATATCATCACATGAGTCATTTTATGTTCGTCATAACTATTTAATTTTCCAAAATAAAGTAGAATTACAGGATTGACAACCCACCAAAATCGGTGAGATTTGCCTACATGTACCTTATATAAGTAGAATATATGTGATTTTTTTCCATTCAATCGTCAACACTGTGTAGGAAGATTTTCTGCATTTCCTGTTTTCTCGATTCAACAATGTTCTTGGAGTGAATGACGGTTAATACTTAAATATATCCATTTCTTACCTGACATCACTTCACATGTGATTGCTTTTCTATTTGCATTTGTAACTGGTATTGTCACTGGTAAACATACCCGACCATAATCTGTGAAGTAAATATATTTGCCACATTGGGATTTATAAACAAGGACGAATTATACAAGGCACAGAGTAACGACTAGTTTGTATGGGGTCAGAATAATGTTTTCCACTCGAATAACATGCATACATGTGGGCTGCTGCTTTTGTTACTTAGCAATTAAAAATAATAATGATCCGTCTCAGCGTGTCGGTATGGTACAAATCATATTGATAAATGTTGTCGTCCTGAACTGCATAAAATATCTGCTTTGGAACTTAAAACTATAACCAGTCAAAAAATTACTCATATGAGGTGTTGAATTTAAATCTGAAAACTTGACTTGCAAACAACTACTATTGTGGAATTGAGTAGAATTCAGTGACTTTGTAGATAACTATACAACATATTTAAAAAAATCAATGTTTTACTGTCTTGTAGGAAACAATACAAAATAGTTAAATCATTGATATATATTCTACGTGACTCAGTATCAAAAACTACGCTTCAGACAGTATCTGGACCAAATATGGACAGATAAAAAATATTCAGGATACAATTTGTAGAAACAAATAGTGATATTATCACATCTTGCATCTGCCTATAATTCTGTTGTAATGAAGATAAAATATTGGTAAGGTATTCCTTGTGTCGTATTTTGTGCATTCATGTGCGGTTGCGCATACTAATAGACATCACGCGATAGTGAGGATACGTCATCGTACTGCGTTTTAGCCATCAATCAGTGGACCAGTTTGCGTCAGACAAGTCACCAGTCTTGACGTTCACAGAAAAATTATTTGCAACAAAAATGTACCAACTCAAATCACTCGTACTGATTGTTCCTGTCCATTTTGGAGTAATCGTGGCATCCAAATCAGGGATAGTTCTCCATATTTTTAAGACGAAAATTTGTTGACCTCATTCAATAGCCCAAATAATTCCAATCTGTTATTGCATCGAGCTGACAGAAAAGTAGTATTCCTATTTTTACCTTTGTATTTTTTAATCATCTGTTTGACCAGTATATTGTAAATGTTGGTTGAGCATACAAGTTTAAGAATCTACAATGTTATCAATATAAAAGTCAATCCGTAGTAACAAAATAGTATGTTTTCTTTTCTTTATGACATCAATCGGTATTCGATCGTATATTTAGTGTGTGACATATTGTTCCCAAAAATGAAAAGCGAGTTATTTTTCAGGATGGGTAAGCTGTAACATCTTATTAACTGGGTTGGGTAGGTTGGTTGGTTGATTACTACGATACATTACATCAACTTTAATTGATTGGTTGATTACTTTTGATATTTGTTCTACAATAAGTTTTTCCTTTTTTGTGTTTACTGTCATACCTCATTCGTTTTGTTTGTTTAACTCTTTCAGACATTCAGAGATCCTTGTCCTGATCAACGATGTGTAGTTGGAGAAGTCTGTGTGACTTTATACAACGGGGATAAAACATGCTTTGTTGATAGTGAGTGTAACCTTTAGAACAAATTAAACCCTATAACTACCCTTTTTTATAAAAAAAAAAAAAAAACGGTAGGAATATTTATTGAGAATGATTTAGGGAATGTTCAAGCATTCGTCAATAAAGGAAAAAGTACTATCCGTTAAAGAAGACAGAAGAACTTAACGAAATTTATTTTCAAAGGCAAATCAACTGTTTTAAAAGTTGATTTTAAACTTGATTGTTTATTCAAGAACTGTAGTTTTGAAATAATTATGAGGATATCAGTCTTTTTATGATACTTTTTAAAACCCTGTTGTCCTTTTAACAAAATGTTAGTTGGACTTACAATAAACAGTTTTATTTTTTGTGGGAAAACTCAGTCGAATTTAGATAATTCAAATAATTCTACTTCAGTTTATCTTCCTCTGACATATCGAATTGGTATTCATAACTAATTTGAAACTGTTTTCTTTTCCTCTTCGACGTTATACCGTACAAGAAGTCTGCATTTCTCTCTTATTTCGGATTTTTTTTAGGTTTTATGGTCTGTTTCCATTTATTTATTTGTTTCATCTGCAATCGAATATTTGTTTTAAAATACCAATTAAAATACCAATTATCTGAATCTCTTCTTATACATTAGAATTTTTACATGAAAGGTGCACGTTTTTAAATATATAAAAAACCGAAGTACAATCAAGCATAATGTATCAGTGTATAAGTTATAATTTTGCATATTCGACTTCAATGCAGAAGATCTATTTTCCAAAAAATACACAATAATCTAATATTCAAACATGCAAAATGATCTAATATTTAAAAAATGTACATCATTTGTATCATACAAACACTAACACATATTCGGAAAGTAATAAAATAAAATTCGCCGTGCAGATTTTGAGCAGTACGGACTTTTGCTAGTTTGATATTAAAAAAGCTTTGACGAAATTCAATCATATCCGGTATTAAGGGTCTATTTTTATACGTTTAGTATAATCAACGAAACTAAATCAAAACTGTTTTAGAGGTAAAAAAGAGACCTCAAAATATTACTTTCGTTTGATTGAAATGTTTTTGGGACTTGTATTGTTTAAAGTGTATTGGCAATTATAATTTTCCATGAAAATGCAATTAATTGTGATTAGGATATGGTCCGCGACAGTAAAAAATTGATAATCTGGGTTTATCGGGCGTAAACTATAGTTAGCGGCCGCTAAATCTAGCTTTTTTGCACGCAAACTATGGTTTACGATTAATAATGATATTTATACTTATTTTTTTGTATTTTTATTAGCGTTCGTTAATTTGAAAAAACAACGTTCGAAAATGTTAATTAAAAAATAAAGATTTATCGAATCGTTAAGCAACATTTTTGGATCGTTAATTCCGCTGATGATAGTTTACAAGTATAACCAATTGTAACAATTACATCAATCATTGTACTTAATAGGCCCTGTAACTTGGAAAATAAAATATTATATTCAATTTATTATATACTACTCATTTTATAGCAAAACCACACGTGACCAATCATCTTCGTCGTAACTAAGTCAGCCTGACAATGATTAATATCATCGTAAAACACAGTTTTTAGCCGATAAATAGAGTTTAGCGAACTTAAACTCTAGTTTCCGATCGTAAATTGTAGTAAGTGTACCAGAAATGCAGTTCGTCGTAGACAAACTATAATTAACACCCTGCTAACTATATTTTATTTCGATAAATTAAGATATCGATTGTAAAAGATTGTTTATGTACGATAAACTAGGTTTAGCTGCCGTTAACAACAGTTATCGAACGGTGAACCCAGATAATCGAACTTTTCGTGCCATAATACGAAATGTTGCTCAAGGGAAGTAATGGAAATTATTTGGAATAACTTTCGTTTTGGAACTCAATCATGGCGCATGTGCTGTCACTGCAACGTCATTTCCATTTCCTAGTAATCCGATAAAAATAGGTATCTGAATGTAATGTCAAAAATGAATTAGCTGAAGCCTTCATTATAAACATAATCAAGGTAAAATGTTTGTGCTTCAGAGACCCACTTTACACCAAAGGCCTGTTGCAGTAAATAATTTATTCTCCTGTAAATTAACACTGAAGATTAAGATTTTATGTGTAAAAAATCCAGTTTAAAAATAAAGGCTTTTTTATCAACACAATTTCTTTTCGTAAAGCTTAAAAAGTATTATAAAACCGAACATGAAATGTTAGTCTATATCTGTTATCAAAGAGGGTTTATTCATGTTCCAAAATTTGAAACAGGGATTTTTTGTTTGGGATAACTTGATCTTTTGTATCATTGTTTCTTTGAAACATTGATATCAGGAATCATTCAAGAGTCCCAGTGGCTGAAAAACAATTTAATTTGATGATCTCCCTTTCCCCAGGTCTACTCACTATTAAAGGACAGAGATGTGATTTGATTGTACTGTGATAGTTTGTTAGTTTGCTTCCTTTTATTCCTTTTTGTTTATGTTAGCTTTTATTCGGTATATAATTATATTCAAATTTGAAATTTTATTATTTATATTTTTTTTTGTATTTCAACATCTGCATTTTAGTACCATTCTGTGTTAGAATAAGGCGAAAGTTAGCACATCACTTTTCTCAATTTAATCTTTTGTCCTTAAACTATATTAAAAAAAAAACATCTAGAAATCAACCAAAAGTGCTTTTCAACAAAATTTGACCCTTCAATATCTTAAATAGGCAAACTTTTCAAATACTTTGATGGTTAGTTCTGGAGGTAGAGGTAGAAATACTTGGGAAATGCAATAAATTGTCTGCGTTATTTATGTGCATGTGTGACACCTTATGCTCATTTTGCCTGATTCTTAAACAGAGAAGTACATAGAAGTTGACTTAAAATTCTTAGCAACTAACGATAATAATGAATTTGGTTTGCTTTTACAAAATAGATTAGGCTGATGTCTTTGTAATTGTCATGAAAGTTGAAAATACGGGTGTATTACAAATATTCAAATGTATCATTCTATACAATCGCCTACGAGGCTCAAAAGTATAGGAAATCTTTTTCAAGCCAATAACATAAATCTGATGAATTAATTTCACAAAAATCCAAGACAGACAAGAAGTCATGGCCATCACCATTATATATCACCTAAGATGCATGATGTCACCATAGATGGTTATCTTTCTTTCATACAAAAGCATATTGGTCTTCATCACATTCGAACTAAATTCTATTCTATACCCCTTACACTACTACACTCAATTTACAAAACAAGTCTTGACAGTCCTGTTTCTGAACCTTCTTCATCATTATACAGACTTATGGTTTTTTTTGGATATTGTTTTCCACAGACTCTTTAAGCAAGTTTTGTGAAAGGTTGTGATAAAAAACGATCATTTTCACACTACCGATTATCAGCGAAGGTACAGATGCAATTATTTTGGCTAACATTCTCCATCACAAAAACGTCACGAACAAAAATACCCCGTATTCAAAGACAAATCAATACCGATTACTCATATTCCTATACTTCACCTGGTGCATCCAAAATGTTCGATTATAAAGGCTATTGCAGGACCTCGAGATTGAGTACTAGGTCAAGGCTAAACAACCTTATTTTTCTTGCGAAAACCCTCCATTCAAAGATGGTCCTTCCGGTCACGTCATTACGGGAGATTTAAACATCAACGAAAACGTGGTTTGTATTAGTGTCAATGCTACATCAGTTTAAAGATGTAACAACATTACTTTTGTTTGCAAAACGTAGCTCTTACAATGTTTATTATTAAAGGTAGACGATTGTTGGTGTTTAACGCCCGGGCGGCAATATCAGAAATATTCAGGCGATGAACATGAACCGTATGATAATATGAATATGAAATAATGATGAAATGAAAAACGGAATGGGAGACAAGAATATTAGGGTCGACGAAATGTGACTGCCACTGGAAAGAAGGAGAGATGGGTAGGGTCGGGCAATTAAGCCTCCTGTGCTGTGGCCGAGCCCAATGGTTCCTACCTCTAATGAATACAACACAGGGTTTTCTAACGTGCAAGGAACGTGGCATCTTTCCGAACACGGTGCACCACTATGGTTTGTGGTAAGGTTTTCGGTATTATGGCCTGACGACCCCAGCCTGTAGCATGCCAGGGTTACCGAATTCTACCATCTGGGGCATACAACCCAGTTTGACAGAGCGCCCAAGCCAGGGTTCTGAGCACTATTTAGTCGCCTTTTACGACAAGAATAGCGCTGCTACGGACCTATTATGATAACACCGAGACCTTCACAGGGCAATAGATATAGATGTAGAAAACAATAGCAGTAATAAGACCTATCCTGCTACCACATCCTGCAAAGGACAGATAGTGTAGAACTATAAATCTGTGCTATCATCTTTTGGTCTCTCTACCAAAGACGATTATTGTGATCTACCATCTATGTTCTGGATTCCCAAACTCCACAAGAATCCATACAAACACAGCTATATAGCTTTCAAAACTTTTTTTTCTATACTCACAGCTGTCAAGAGGGTCTCCAATCCTACAGCGACACTTGGTACTCCAGTGGTATTAATCCAATGTGGATCCTGATAAATTCAAACTTTTCATCAGAATACAATAGCATTAAAACCTATCTTATTTTCAATTGTTTATACTTCTATTCCCAATACATAGTTAAAATCCCGGCACAAAAACATTATACATGGTTGTTACTACAAAAATCGACGGTACACCTAGATACAAATATGTAGTTCTTAGTAGAGATTCTTCATACTTAGTAAAAAAATAATTCCAAATTATCTTTCAAAGATACCGAAGAAGATGTTTTCAAAATGCTGATTTTTTTCTTGTGTGGTGGACGCGTGTTTCAACAAACGGTCTGCATTCTTATGGGAACAAATTCTGCTCCTCACTACAGTTTTGTAGTCGTCATCTTGAACTCGTGAATCGTTACGGCATAGTTTTCCTTTCCTTTTTCGTCTACCCCGGACTTGACTTTTTATGAGCAACTCGCCGGGTGTTTCTAGAAAAGCAGAGGACGCTTACCTGTGCACCTGGTCTGTGCAGTGTTTTTAGTGGAGTCCGAGTTTCTCATTTACTTTTGTTTGCTTTGTATGTATTGTTATGGATATTGTATGTTCTTTGTTGTGTATGTCTGTTTTCCATCTCTGGTCGTTGTTCCTGCTTTTAAATTTTTTTGGATTTAAGCTAGAATCTTGGTTTCCTTGATTACTTTTTATAACATTATTTAAAATGAAATACACAATAAGGTTCTAATCATCAGTTTATTACGGTTAGGCTACAACATTTGTATGTATCTTCCTTTATTTTACAGCCGATGACCCAATCAACATATTCACAACAACGGATTCTGGAACAACAATTGTAAGGACAGCTTTTCAGGAAACTACCATAGAACAGGAGATAACAGCTGACGTATCTCCAACAACAATAACAGTTACAAGAAAAGTTGAAAAAACAGCTACGAATTTATCGGAAACCGAATCTAAATCAACAAAACTAATAAGTGTTTCTGAGAATGATTCGACCAAGCTGACGGACACATCACCTACTCTTATACTTACAACAACGGCTCTTTCTGATAGGACAACCAGAGATGATTCTATGACAAACACTTTGTCGAATTCAACTTTTACCACTAATTCGTCTACTCTTAGCAAATCAACGGAACAAGTGAGTGCAACCAAAGGTAATTCGTCTAATTGAACATATTCAATCATATTTGGCATTGAACGGTCTGTTTTTTTAAAGTTCAGTATAATCAAGTAAAATAAATCAGAATACCTTTAGAGGTAAAACAGGACCCCAAAATATGATTTTCTTTCGACTGCAATGTTTTGGGGTTGAATTGTTTAGAGTGTATGGGCAAAAATGATTTTTGTTTGTAAAACGTATTATATTCAATGTTTATCATCAGAGATAGACGTAGGAAATAATAGCAGAGATAAGACCTATACTGCCACTACACTCTGCAAAGAGGAAATAATGGAAAACAATAAGCCGGTGCTGTCATCTTTTTGTTTCTCTGCCAAAGGCGATGATTTTGATTTACTATCTATGTACTGGATTCCTAAACTCCACAAGAATCCATACAAACGTTACATAGCCGGATCTGCAAAAGGACCAAACCTCTTTCAAAACTTTTTTTTTCTATACTCACAGCTGTCAAGAGGGTCTCCAGTCCTATAACGACACTTGTTACTTTAGTAGTGATATTAATCCAATATGAATCCTGAAAAATTCGAAAGATCTGGAAACTTTAAATTCAAACTTATTATCAAAATACAATAGCATTAAAACCTTTTTTTTTCAATTGTTTATACCTCTGTTAAAATCCCGACACAAAAACATTATACATCGTTGCTACTCCAAAAAAAAGAGGGTACACCCAGATACAAATATGAAGTTCTTGGTAGAGATTCCTTATACTTTGTACAAAAATATTTCCAAATCATATTCCAAAGATACCGAAGAAGACGTTTTCTTAGACTTCTTACAATTAGGCTTCTGGAACAGGGTTATATCACTACAAGGTTAAAGTCATCGCTACAGAAGTCTGATGGTCGTCATCGTGAACTCGTGGATCGTTACAGCGGATCCATCTGCACCATGAAAACTGATTTGTTCAATATGTCATAGTTTTTCTTTCCTCTTTTGTCTACCCCGGACTTGACTTTTTATGAATAACTCGCCGGGTGTTTCTAGAAAAGCAGAGAACGCTTACCTTACCCGTGCACCTGGCCTGTGCACTTAGTTTTTAGGGGAGTCCGAGTTTCTCATTTACTTTTGTTTTCTTTGTATGTATTATTGGACGGTCTGTTTTTAAAACTTTAGTATAATCAAGTAAAACAAATCAGAATAGCTTTAGAGGTAAAAAACAAATTAACCTCAATATATGACTTTCTTTCGACTGAAATGGCTTGATTGTTCAGAGTGTGTGATTTTTGTCTGCAAAACGTATTATATCCAATATATTCAATGTTTATTATCAGAGATAAACGTAGGAAATAGTAGCAGAGATAAGACCTATACTGCCACTACACTCCTCAAAAAAGAAATAGTGTAAAACAATAAGTCTGTGCTATCATCTTTTTGTCTTTCTACCTATGCTATCATCTTTTTGTTTCTCTGCCAAAGGCGATGATTTTGATTTACCATCTATGTACTGGATTTCTAAACTCCACACGAATCCATATAAACAACGTTACATAGTTGGATCTGCAAAATGTACCGCCAAACCTCTTTCAAAACATTTAACTTATATACTCACAGCTGTCTAAGGGGGTATCCAGTCCTACCACACACTTGTTACTCCCGTAGTGGTATTAATTCAATGTGGATCCTAGAAAATTCGAATGATCTGCTGGAGACCCTCAATTCAAGATCATTGTCGGAATATAATAACATTATAACCTATGATTGTTCAACATTGTATACTTCTATTTTGAATTTAAACATATTTTATTGTCAAAGACAATTGGATTAGACACAAGTTGTACAACTTATCGATGCCTTCTCCTAATATATACATTTGAAGGGTACACACTTGTGACATTTACAATAAATAGTATTATTTACGAAGTTACTATACTAAACAAATATGTAGTGATCCATAAACATAGATGCATGCACTGGGGATTAAGCATGAATAAAATTAGACAGGGATATTGGAAAATATTTACTCTAATTGATCGTATGATGTTTAAATAAGTTATAAGATGAATTTTTCAAGACACACATGCATCAATGTTGCAGTGGAACATGATAAAAATAAACACAAGTAGTGTTCACGATATACCCTACGAGCTGAATGTAACGACACTATATTACTCACGTAAAAACCGCCTAGTAGCTTCAATGAACGTTTGAACATAACTAAAAATCAATGAGTTAAACTCGTTACTCAAATTATCATCTCCAAAAAGCAGAGTGTTGAGACAAATATTTGTTCCTAGACCAGTCAAATTTTGAAAAAGCATGTTTCGTTGCACAGTAAAATTTGGACAGACGAGAAAAAAAATGTTCTGCGTCTTCTGTCAAAGCTCCACAAGAACAGCTTTTATCAAAAATAATATGTGCTCTAAATAAGTCGTTTTTCAAAGCACTACACTTATTTCTAATTCGTGCATGAGTCAAATTCATGAATCGTTTACCAATGAGGTAAAACGGTGGTGGCCTATTATTAGCATTGCTATTACGATATTTTAATTTTAAACGTAATTTAAATATATCAGAAGAAGGTGATTCTCGTAAGGAGATATCCGAATTGTCCCATAGGCTCAATGTAGCTGGCAAAAATGACTGTTGATACAATGAAAGTCTAGTTGGAGGGACGCTATAATTTCGGTTATTGCGTTAGTTATACACTAATATCTCAGATACTAATGGGGGAAGTAAATCTGATAAATATTCAGGACAATGTCCATTAATCATATTATACAACAACAGAAGCTTCTTTTGTTCTCTTCTATCTTTTAAGTTTTCCAACCAGTCTCTCGATAACGTGAATCTCTACTAGCATATGATGTTAAACCCGTAACTATTCTGGCTGCTTCAAGTTGGATTTTCTCAATTCTATCTGAATTGACTAATCCACAATTATCCCAAACTTCGCTAGAGTATTCTAGAATCGGTCTGATGAATGTAAAGTTGATCCTCTCGAGGAATTCTCGATAAGGCTTAAATTTCAATCTACGTAATACATTGAGTTGCTTAGAAGCTCTCTGAATTAGAATATCTATATAATTTGTCCATTTGCAATCAGAGCTAAATACCAAGCCGAGATGTTTATGTGATTCGACTGGTTGTATGATAGAATTATCAAATGTAAAAACAATATTAGTAGCTCTGTTGCAAGTACTAAATACCATAATGTCAATTTATCAGGATTTAGCTTTACCAGCCATTCACTAGACCAAATAGAAATATTTTTCTAAGTCCATATTAGTCATATTGACAAGTGTCTCCTCATCATTGGCTACATGACCAATAGAAGTGTCATCTGCAACTAATCTGCAAAGCCCAATCATACTATCAGATATGTCATTGACATATACAAGAAAAAGAAGAGGTCCTAATACAGATCCTTGTGGTACACCAGCATACAATGAGCCTATGGTTGATTTTCCATCCATGAGAACAACCCTTTGTCTTCTAGATTCTAAATAACTATAAGGCCACTTTAATAAATTACCCTTGATACTATATCGTTCTAATTTAAAAATCAGTCCCTTAATCCAAACACGGTCAAAAGCCTTGCTTACAACGCAAAACATAATGCAAGTTTTTTTTACTAGAATCTAAAGACACCAAAATTTCATGATAAAGTCCAATCAATTGATGTACTGTAGAAAAACCAGATAAGAATCCCGACTGAAATTTATATATAAGATTATTGAAAAATAAATGGTTAAAAATTGGTTGATAAACTATCTTTTCTAAAATTGTACTTGTGTAACACAACAAAGCAACTGGTCTATAATTTGATACCTTTGATTTGTTTCCTTTTTTATACAAAGCAATAACATGTGCGAATTTCCAATATGATGGAAACGAATGAAATCTTAATGATTTGTTGAAGAGCATGCATAGGGGTCTTGCTATTTCATTTTTAACAGCAATAAGCATTCTGTTACTTATAGAATCTGGACCAACTGCTTTGTTAGGATTTAAATTTGATAGCACGTTAATAACATCTTGTTCGAAAATTATAATATCAGAGATGACCTCCCTTCCCCTGTCATCAAAATCAGGAAGATTTTTATCTCTGTTTTCAATATCTGTAACAGAACAAAAATATTGGTTCAATATATTACATTTGTCTGAATTGTAAAAAACAAGTTTGAGTTATCGTTAGGATCTCGGAGTGGTGGTATATTGTTGCTTGGGTTATCACCCTTCAATAACATTTTAATAGTCTTCCAATATATTTTACTATTGGAAGTTTTTAAATCTGACAATGTCTCGTTAATACTCAGATAAAACTGTTCAACTGCGTGTTTTTTATATTGTTTACCTTGTTACGTTGTCCCTTGTACTTTAGTTGATTACCTGGCGTCTTATGTTTTAAATAATGTTTTCGTAATCGATCTCTAATTCTGATCGCACGTCTGAGGTTTGAGTTGAACCAAACTTTATCGTTTTCTCTAATCATCACCTTTTGTGATGGTATACATTCAGTACATAGTTGCAAAAATGTGTCCTTAAATAACTGACATGCTATATCTACATTAGGTTGCCTTTCAATTAAGTTAAACCAATCAGTATCAGCGACCTTTCTACGTAAGAGCTCATAATTTGCTCCTTTATAGTTCCACACTTGCCTCATATGGGTCTTCTTATTGTCATGCCCAGAATCAATAGTAATGTAAGTGCCATCATGATCACTTATTCGGCGATCAATCTGGACAGTATCACAATCAATTACTGGTATTCTGTCTGTTACTAAAATAGGGTCTGACAGAGACTCAGTATTACCGAAAAAGTTTGAAGGTTTAACAACAATATTTGAAAGCCCATTTACTGTAATAATATCTCTAACTACAGTTGGTAAATTAATCAAGAAATTTTTATTCAAGTCTCCAAGTACAATAACATTCGTACTTCTATTCCCCATACTTAGTAAAAATCCCGACACAAAAACATTATACATCGTTGTTTCTCCAATAAAGTTGTTACACCTAGAAACAAATGTATAATTCGTGGTCGAGATTCCTCATACTTTGTAAAAAAATAATTCTAGATCATCTTCCAAATATACTGAAGAAGATGTTTTCAAAATGCTGGAATTTTTTATCGACAACATATTTGTCCAGTGTGGTGGGCGCATTTTTCATCATAGGTCGGCATTCCAATGGAACAAATTGTGCTCTTCTTGCTGACCTATTCCTCCACTCTTATGACGCTGACTTTATAGCTGATCTGATCCGAAGGAAAGAATATCATTTAGCTAGATCCTTTGATCTCATTTTCCGCTGTATAGATGACGTAATATTTTTAAACAATCCTTTTTTCTTGGATTTGATACATCGCATCTACCCAAAAGAACAACTTGAGAAAAAGGATACAGACACTGTGAAGTCAACCTCATATCGTGACCTACACTTAGAGATCGATGGGAAAAGAAAACGTTTGACCAAACTTTTCGAAAAAAGTAATGAATTTTCATTCAGAATAGACAACTTTCCTTTCATCCGTGGCAACATCCCTTCAGCACCAGCGTATGGAGTTTTCAAATCACAACCCATGCGTCTACTCACTATTAATGGAGAAAGATATAATATGATTTTACTTTGATAGTTTGTTAGTTTGCTTCTTTTTATATTATTCCTTTTTGGTTTTTTTGCTTTTATTCGGTATGTAATTGTATTCAAATCTGAAATTTTGTAGGTTGTAATTTTTTGCATTTCAACATCTGCATTTTAGTCACATTCTGGTGTAAAAATTAGGCGAAAAGTGGCACATCACTTTTCTCAATTTGCTCTTTTGTGTTTAAACTATATTAAAAACATCTAGAAATCAATCGACAAGCTATTTAAATTTATCCTGAGGCATCTATGACGTAGATATGTTTGACTCCTTTCGTAGAGAAAAGTGCAGGAAAATTTTCTTGCCATTTTTCAATAATGCTTTTCAACATTTGACCTTCAATATCTTAAAAAGGCAAACTTTTCAAACACTTTGGTCGTTAGTTATGGAGGTTATGAGGTAGAGATACTTGGAAAATGCAATAAATTGTCAGCGTTACTTATGTTCATGTGTCACAACTTATACTCATTTTGCCTGATTCTTAAACAGTGAAGTACTTAAAAGTTGACTTCAAATTCTTAGAAACTAATAGTAGTGCTGTGTTGGGTTTTGCTTTTACAAAATTAGTTTTGCTGATCTGATTTTTTACTGTCGCGGAAGCTGGAAAACGGGTGTTACAAATATTCATATGTAACAGCATGATTCTATATACTTACCTAAAAGGCTCTGTAACATTATCTAATATGAAATATGCAATAAGATTAAAATCATCAGGTTGTAGAGGTTAGGCATAAGATCATTTTGTATGTGTCTGTTTTTTATTTTACAGCCGATGACCCAATTAACATGTTCACAATTATAGATTCTGAAACAACAATTGCAAGTACAGATATTCAAGATACTACAGTAGAACAGGAGACAACAGTTGACGTATCTGCAACAACAGTTACAACAAAATTTGGAGAATCAGCAACGCATTTATCTGTAACTGAATCTAATTCAACAGGACGAGTAAATGCTTCTGAAAATGATTCGACCAAGCTGACGGACGCAGCATCTACCCTTATACTCACAACATCTCTTCCTGATAGGACAACCAGAGATGATTCTGCGACAAAATCTGTGACAAATTCAGCGTTTACCATCAACCCGTCTTCTCTTAGCAAATCAACGGAACACGGTAGTATAACCAAAGGTAGGCTAGAGGGCACAACATCTACTCTCAAATCCAAAACAGCTGATTCTAATAGCACTACCAGAAATAATACTACTACAACCTCTATGTCGAAGTCAACTTCTGTCGTTGAATCATCTTTTAATACAAACAGAGAGAACGAAACACATGATGGAACGAATGAAGAGAGAACAACATATTCATAAATAACTTAAACTCAAATAGTGGAAACTGTGACAAGCAACTATACTGGACCTAATTAAGTTGTCTTATATGTATCACCTGACTATCCAAACGCAGTGTTGGTATTAATATGTAAGGACATCTCGTTTTAAGACTTTAATGGGTAAAACATAGAACAAGTATTACTATTACTTTATTTTTAAATATAAAAAATATTTATGAGAATTTGTATATATGTAACAATATCAATTATAATATGATTTCATTTAGATCTTTTAGTTCAGGATAAATTGTTCCACGTTTTTTGATGTAGTTGAAAGCAATTGCAGTCATTTCTTTAGTGACACTCCAATCAACCAAAAATAGACATTTTACAATTTTGGTAATCTTTAACCATGAATGGTGAGTTAACCGTCTTTTACACCCAAAATAATATTAGAAACAGCAACCTGATCACAATCAAGAGTCTTATAATAAGTGTATATATATTTGCCTATTTAAGTATTCATTGTCCATATTTGTTATGTGTTTTGAAGGTTTAATGTGTCACTTTTGTACTTCTAGCAATACATACGAGTACATGTTAAAATTTAGTGTCTGTCATGTACTACTTGTTCGTCTGCCTTGGGTCAAAGTTCATTGGTAAAAGTTGGCTATGTTAAATAACTACCATGGAGAAGAATTCCCATAATCAGTATTGTATCAATTATCAAAAACCCTCGTTCTCACGAGTTGAAATGGCGATGATTATACTTGTTTATAATTACTATTGTCTTGTTTACGAATGTCAAATGGCACATACTTGTCTACAAAATGTTGTAGCTTATATAATTTTGAACAGATTTTTTTCTGATAATATGCAGGAAACAATTAAGGTAGATCAAAAATATTACACAGATCATTCGTTTCTGTCGTCTTGCAAAATCACACAGAATTTTTTTTTTTTTTTTTTTTTTTGGACATATAAAAAAGGTCAGATCAGTGTTCTTTATATTAACTTTCAAGACATTTTATATACCAGTTATTTTTTAATAGTGAGTGGAACAGATTCTATAAAATGTAAAAGAATTGCCTATATTAAAGCTCAATTATCTCGACATTAAGTTCGATGACCTTTGATTTTTAGTATAAAAGTTTGCAGCTTGTTCTTAAACCTTAAACGGTCATCTTTGAGAAATATTAGGAAAACTTATCTATTAAAAGTATTAGGTATGATCTGCTTTAAACCTATAACAAAGTTGAAAAAATGTCGTTCAACCTTTTTAATGCCTATGACATATATCATGATTACCAGAACACAAATCTATAGATAGAAATGTAATACACCCAAGAATGTTTTTTTTTTTTATCTTTTTCGAATGTGAAATAAAAGACAGGTTTATAAAATTGTTTATTTTTTTTAACTTGAAAATGATTATTAGTTTCAATAGCAACATAAAAATGGCCGGAAGTGAATAAATTCATTAAGGAAGATATTTTATTTAAGTATGTCAATGGATTTAAATTGTCTATATATGGCAATAGGTTAGGTGTAAGCAGGACTGAAAAATAGCTGATTAAGTAATAGAAACTACAGTTTGTTCTTTTTGTAATGATGCAAAAATAAACAATTTGCATTGATTTCACATACGTAGACTCATTAGCATTATATTCTTCAAAATACTATCAAGAGAATATTAATTTTCTTTTTGTATCGAATATTGATAGAGTTTATCAATAAATACTAATACTAATAATTTAAACATAACATTTATTTCAAATACATTTATATTTTTTAAATATCACTACTTCAATTTTAGCCAGCTGATAAAGCAATTCAATTATTAACTTCATATAACGATAACTGAAGGAACAAAAAAAATATATATCCTCAGATGATAAGTTTAAGCCTTGAATGGAAGTTTCTTCTAAAACTTTTTGGCTTTCTGTACATCTGAGTAGGGACAAAATTGAATGATATAATAACCGAATAAGTGTAACTGAAACACCAACAAGAGGGGTAGTAGATGAATGTTTCACAATCAAAGACAAATCTGTTTGAAATATAATATATGGAACTTTTAAGTGGTTTACTCATTTATGAATAACTCCTGGTTTCTGTTTAAATCGATTCGTATGTGAACAGGAGCATATTGTAGTGGCACAGTAATGCTCACAGAAACTAATAAATCATCACGAAAAGGAAATTCCCGTTTAAAAACACAATGATAAGAAGTCTTGGTTTTTAAACCTGCTATTGCCAATATCAATGTCGTCTCCTACAATCAGTTATATATAGTTCAATGATTAGAAAAGTAAATGAACATTTACTGTATCAATATTTATTCAGTTTCCTGTTTAAGCAATTAAAAGGCGCTATGTAAACTGAAATTAAAGGTAAACCGATATCTAGCTCATTTCAAAACATTTAGAGAAACTTTATGTTTTAATCAACTAGCTCTATACCAGTGAAATGTAAATAGAATATACTACTTTTAAAACATTTTTGTATACAACAAATTCTGTACAAATTATTAACTGTGTGTAGACATGTGGAAACATCAAATTTTGAATTTTTATTTTTTACTTAAAAAAAAGTCTTAATTATATATTTTAAAACACGGCGAATTGCATATATTTTGATTTATGATCTCTCTTATGATTTTTACTTGTACCGATAATAGTCTCTTTTTTATTGATTTTCCGATATTAAGCAGTAAAAATTCACTAATATACTTACAAGAAAAGAGAGAAATGGCTTTTGTACAAGCAACAACGAAAATAGAAATATGTGTGTTTGTGAAGGATAATAACAAAGTTACCAAACTAATAACTCCAATATGACAAGAATAGGTGTGGTGTATATGTCAAAGAAAGAAAAACCCCCACCGGGGTGAAAATGTCAGCTAAGTATAGTAATAAAAAAGGCCGTATTACAAATGGCAATATCAAGATAAAAACAGGAACGTTAGAAAACACTATAATGTCCCCAGTACAAGTAGTTTCGACGGAAATTGTGGGTTAAACCAGGTTCTATGATGTGCTTCAAAGATCCTAAGACCACAGCCATGGTAAAAAGTGACTAACACACGACCAACATTTCGTGCAAAACATAGGCTGCGTTTATTCAAAAATATAAAAAAAAACTAGTCCTAGTAGAATCAAATCGCTGATAAACCACGGGCTGGCCATTTATTCGTTATTTAAACCATCGCTATTGCTCTGGGTAAAACAATGCGACAAAAATGGCCAGCTCCTCGTAAAATAGTAGTAAGACGGATTTTCCGTGCTTTCATTCTGAATTCCATAGTTCTTGTGTTCTCTGTTGTGTATGTCTGTTTTTCATGTCTGGTCTTTGTCCCTGGATTGCATTATTTTGATTACCGCTATAACCTTGGTTCCCTTGATTACTCTCTCTATACCATCAGCGTCATAGAATTGCCGACGGGAAAAATTTGAATTATTATTTTATTTTATGTTATTTTTATTTAATTATTATTATTATTATTATGATTATTATTATTTCTGAGAAATGTGAAGAAGCCAATGATTTTTTTTTAAATCTAAAAAAATATTTTAAAATCGAGATAAACCTTATTTTGACATAGTTACTATAAAAGGAACAAAAAGAACATTAGAATGAAGGTTTCAACTTCAAGCTAATTTTTGTCTCATTTTAAAGCTGTAAAAGGATGGAATCTTTGGTTTTTTTTTTCATTTTTTCACCACCTTGCATCTTTCCCATGGTCTTGGTCTTTTTGTTAACTAAGAACAATGTGTTTGTTTTGGGTTTTTTGTTTGTTTGTTCGTTTGTTTGTTTGTTTGTTTGTTTGTTTGTTTTTTGTTTCGGTTTTTTGTTTTTTGTTTTGGTAATGATATGAATATTTTAATCCCTTCATACAAAAAAACATTTTGAAGAAATAAACAGTATTAATTTGAGAAATCTTTCGAAAACTCTTGCCGTTATCTAATTGCCATAGTAACCATATCAGGAATAAATTTCTCAAAATAGAAATATGTAGTTTGCATAGTTTTACCTGATATCATTTACCAGATATTTCATTATTTATGGTTTCCATGAAAACAGAACAATTGAAATAACCTTTAAACCAACACGCTGAAAATAGCTTTGTTAGTTACCATGGTAAAGGGGTTATTAAAATATTTTTTTCTAATTTCAAAATGACATGATGCCCCCCATACAGTAAAAATAAGCAACAATGGACATTTGAGATTTCCAATTCAGTAAGTATTCTCTGGTACTTTAATCAAGTTGTTCTTAAATCATATTGTGTTAAAACTTCGATTGATGGAAAAAGTTCGGAATACGGAATTCTATATTTGAATTGATTCAAGGTAAAATACCAAATAATATATCAAACACAAAATATGAGTTAAGAATATGTATGCTAGTATTTTCAAAATGTTTAGAATTGATTTGATAATGAGAATTTTAGTGAACAATTGCTTTCGATTTAAGTTGTCAAAACTAATAAATTGAGATATTATCTATGAATGACTCTACTAATGATGTTTGGCTATTATTTGTAACTATTTACTTACCATTATGGTTTTTATTGATGACGTCATGCTAATGAAATAACGGGATGCGCTAAAATGTACATTGTTGTCAACGGAAGCCCAGTTATTAAGTAAGCCAGTGATTTGCTTCATCAATGTGATATTGATTAGCATTTTCTAATATGTATCGTTTATAAATAGTTTGAGATTCATTCCTGGCTTTATATTAAGTTCGTGAAAACATGAATCTTCATTTACATTTCTACTTTGTTTATATCTTTGTTAGACAAGTTCATTGTCAGGTTTGTCGAAGTGGACTATTACGAGTGGAACCTGACAAAACTGATGTAAGACTGAATGGATCCGTGATCACTACTTTCTCTCAATATGGACCAAACCTATGTTTTGATGAATGTATCCGGAGACCTAGATGTCATTCATTTAACTACAATAAACAGAGCTATTCATGTGAGCTCAACAGCGAACCACTAAACTACGTATATCTAGCAGCACAAGGGTTTGATTTCGTGGATATATCGTCTCATAGAGAAGTAAGTACATTGTCTTTGTCCCCTTGTAGTGTATCTTAATAATTAAAAAAGAATCCCTAATGCTGTTCTTTGTTATTCTTAATTGTCTATTGTAAATTACATGTAGCAAATGACAAAATGTTTCAAATTTGCCGTGAAAACTTGTGTATGTTTCGTGTTGTCTGAATACAGGCAAATAATGGGGGATGGCTGGTGGCATAATTGATACGTCTGAGTGCTGTACGTCAGTCTGTTTGACAGGTTAAACGTTACAAAAAATTTAAGAGATAGGGTTCGTTTCTCGTAATCAATAAAATGTTAAATTGTATTATAAAAGTACAATATAAAAAACTAAATCCTCAAAAGGAATTAAATTTATGATCTTTAGATCACTTGGCTTGTAATTCATTCCACTGAAGTAGGGGTGTAAATGCAAAAGTTGATATCCATTTCTGAACAAGATTTAACCTTACCATGTAATACTTGTATATATATGCACAAATACCATGGGATTTTTTATTTCATTTGAGATACCTGTACCAAATAAGGACCATTAGTAATTTAGTATGAAAAATTATATGTTTCATATATGGTCCTAAAATTTGATAAATATATGACAAACATGTACTTTTCAGGTTTTCAAAACATGGATAACATATGTTGCCATTTTCCTGTGTCTAAGTCATGGAAATACCAGGCTTTAAGAGTCATTTCTTCTGAATTTCAAAATTTTGATTTTGATTCTGGCGTCATATTTCTTTGATAATGCATTTATAACTACATGAATTAAATAAAGCAAGTTGGCATATACCAGGGATAGATATTAATCGGAACTACTCCGCTACATAATCTCCTGTGTAACGTGAACGAATGGATTCATATACATACAGTTCGCAGACAAAAGCAAAACTAAAATACGTCTACTGTAATAGCAGATTCAAGTAAACGAATTTGAAAATACATTTGTCATGCTGCTAGAAAATGCTTCAAGTGTCTTGTCTTCTAGCCAAATGTCAACATAAAACGTATAACTTTCTGATATTTTAAAAATGGATGTTCTGACGTTCCATGGGGGAAATGGTTAGTTACACCCGGTAATATGGCCTAGTATCATCCGGATATATGTAAAGACACTTTCAAACCCGTAGAAATTCACGCGTGGCTTATTTGTGCTGTGTGCACTTTGTTCTGTGTCTTTTTTGCTTTTTTTTTTGTTTTTGTGTTTGTTTTTGTTTTTTGTTTTTGTTTTTTTAGGGGGCTGTGTTTTGTCGGTCCATTTCCCATTTCACTGATATTTGGTAATTACTTTGTTTCTCATCGTTTTATGTAGTTTATATTACATTCCATAAATGTCATACAAAATTAAGTTATTCCTCTAAAACGAATGTTTGGTTTGTTTGTGTTTGTTTGTTTTCTTCGTTTTTTGTCGTTTAGTTGTGTTTCCTTTTTGTTTCTTTTTGTTTGTTTTTTTTAAATAATGTTCCATCGATGCCAATTTTTTTTCACATTAGTAAATAAAAACGTTGAAATCAGAACAGATGCAAAAACAAAACTGCGTCCTCTTAGGGACCGGTCAAAATTTATCGCCACATAGGATCAGTGCAAATAGCAGTAAGACAGATACTTTTTTGATGTAATGTTTTTGTTGGAACACCACTATTTTACTGATAATATCCATAGGACATATCTTGTAGAACAAATACTTTGAACTAAATTTTGTATTAACTTTAAAAACAATAACTTAACAAGTTATATAACAAATATAGTCTACAACTTATAAATGCAGTAGAAAAATAGAACTAGCTTTATATCAATACGTCATTTGTATGGTCTTTAATACACTGTATGTGTTAATATAATAATTTCAAATAAAAACCTTATAAGAAAACCATGATAGGACACCAACTTTGTCTTACAAAGTTGACATAGCACATCATTTTTTTTTCAAGTCAGATAGCCATAAAGTTGCAACTTTTATTTAGCCTCTTAGATTTTTTTTTTTTGCTCCGGTCCTATGTGGCGATAAATTTTGACCGGTTAAATTTGAATTCAATTCCTTCTTGTGTAACCGCGATCTGACATTTTTAGCAAATTACGCAATTGAGTGGCAGAAAGAATTTCACTTAATTGCCGTAAAAAATTACAAACCGACATTTGTGCTGAAAACCTAGACGCATTTTTCTAGATAAGGATTAATATTTGAGTGATCAATTGGTTAGAGAGTTTACACTTGAAACTTGAAACAAATATCAGAGATTTATTTGCCCGCAAATGATTATTTGACATTGTAACACGTTTTCTCGGATGCATTTCAGCCTAGACAGAGTTTGTGTTATATTCAATATGACTGTTTTCTCTAACTTGCCTTTCCCAGACATTTTTACTTGGCACTTACAATGGACTTTTTCAGTTTTGGTTTTCACAGTATTTCAGCATGTTTAATTGTATTTTGACATTATATTATCTTGTTTATTTGCATCTTTCAGACATTTAGAGATCCATGTCCCGACCAAACTTGTCAAGATGGTGAAATCTGTGTGACTTTATACAATGAAAATACAACGTGCATTATCGATTGTGAGTTTTGATTTGTGAAAACTTCTTACTGGTACATGTAGTCTCTGATAAATGCCACTGACAAAATATAAAAATCCAATCCTTTAAATTGATTAAAACATAAATTAGTTTCAGTTACACAATTGCCTTTTACAATTCTTGTCGTTCATATAGCATTGTAAATTATCTTTAAAGTGTGCTGGGTTGTCTTTGAGAAAGGCGGGACAACTTTTCCTCAGACACAATTTTCCTAAGATGATTTTGTTGTACACTTGTTAATGTAAAATCTGGTAACAATAAAAAAACTGAGATAAGTATGTCTAAACCTTTGAATACGTTTCATTTAATATATATGCATTTTTTTTATTTCACAGCCGAGGATTCATACCAAACGGAACAAATGGCGATAACTGAGACAGGAACGACAATACCAACTATTCAGGAAACGACACATGAAACTACCGATGTTCCGACAACAACAGTAGTTATTACGACACAATTCGACGAACAGACAACAAATAAAGTTGTATCAGAATCCCAATCAACGGAACAAATAAGTACAATTGAGAATAGTTCGACCATGCTTACAGAAGCAAATGGCACTGTTTCTAAATTTGAAACTACCGATGTTCCGACAACAACAGTAGATATTACGACACAATTCGACGAATCGACAACAAATAAAGCTGTATCAGAATCCCAATCAACGGAACAAATAAGTACAATTGAGAATAGTTCGACCGTGCTTACAGAAACAAATGGCACTGTTTCTACATTCACAACAGCAGCTTATACCATTAAGACAACCAAAGATGATACCACTACCTTCACTCTGCCGCTTTCAACTTTTACTGATGTATCGTCCTCCACAAGTACAAATACAGAGAACAAAGCAAATGATGGAACAACTGAAGAGAGAACACAGCACTCAGATATGTCTACAACTCAAATGATGGAATCATCTTCGAGCAATACTACTGGACCTGACTAAATGAATCCATCATCTGACCTTTTACTTTGTAGTACTTTTTAAAGGAAATAGATATTAACATTGTTATATTACAATATAGATATACATTGGCTTATTTGTTATTTCGATGCCAGACATTACTTTTGTCTACAAGATTACATTAGTAATCCAAACCTGTGCATTATTCTTTCCGAATTCTCCAATCAAACTGTACGATATTTATATTTCTTTTTTTTGTATAAGTGAAGCATTTGGGTTTTTTTTATTTGTTTATTTGTTAGTTTGTTTGTTTTTTGTTTTGTTTTGTTTTGTTTTGTTTTTTGTTTTTTTGCTTTTTTTTGTTTTTTCGTTTTTTTTTGTTTTTTCGTTTTTTTTGTTTTTTTTTTTTTTTTTGCAACTACCTTTTTTATTGGTTGGTTCTCTTTATGCAAACCAGGCTATATTGTATAACCTTGCTTGGTACTATGGCGTCATTAACTTCGATTAAAAAAATCCAAACAAAATAGCGTTTTTGGTAATAAAATTAATATTTGATATTTGGACTGTCATCAATTAGACATTAAATCATAAGGAATGTTTGTAATTTTTGGAAAGATAATATTGAAAAAAAATAAAGCCGGGAAATGAACAAAGCGAAGCTTATTCCTGAGGTTATTTTGAAAATTGAATATTAATATAAATCAATATTTTTCGAAAAAGGAACACTGTTGGTGTTAATTCAATGTTGAGTCTTTCAGAATCACTACCACTGTGGTACAAAAGTTCATGTTGTTTCAGTTTTATTATATTTGTCCGCTTATGTGATTTGGAGATACCCAAAGCTCGTTAATTTTAGGCAAAGAGCCATGAGATATACCTTTATAAATGTGGTCCAAAATACTGTTAGTAGTCATCTTGGAAAGGTTTCTGATCACAAAAGTACAATTCTTTATGATCAACTAAAGCACAGTATATTGGAAACACTTTTTTGAAATGTATTGCAACCATTTCCGCTTCTTTTGCTTTCATATTTGTCGATCAATTATGTAAATAAATCGCTTTAAATTTCTTTCCCATCATAGTTTAATGAAATTGATAGTTTAACAAAACATGAAGCAATCGAGAAATAAATTCAATTCTAAAGTAGGCTTAATAATAATGCAATATGTTTTGTTTTTGATTGTTTGTTTGTTTGTTTTGTTTCGGTTTTTGGTTTTTTGTTTTTTTGGTTTTTTTAGGGGTTTGTTTTGTTTTTGATTGTTTGTTTATTTGTTTGTTCGGATTTTTGGGGTGTTTTTGGGGGTGTTTTTATATTGTATTGTTTTGTTTTGTTTTTGATTGTTTGTTTTGTTTTTGATTTTCTTAATGATGTCAACTTTCTTTGGTGAAGAATAAAGTCAATATGAAAATTTCATTAATACTTCCAGAATCTGTAAAACCGTTTAGTATTCTCACTTTTTATGTATAGCTTTATATTTGTACTATTATAAATACGATGTTCTACGAGTAGTTTTGCGTGATTTTCGTCGTATCCAAGTAAGAATTTGTTGAGAAAAGTACGGCTGAAAAATCATTTTATGCTCTAGAAAATATCATTACTATTCTCTGTAATATGAATTTCCTCGCTTGTGACGACAGTCCTATAGATTATATTTATTTTAAAAAAATTCAAAAGAAAAGACGCGATTTAAGACATTCTCTAAAAGATTTCATAATTGGTCATTTACAAATGAATCTACTCTTTATAGAAGTATCTATTGTTATAATGAACATTTATACAGAGAAATTAAAACTATTTCCAATTATTTTTGTTTCATTGTGATAAAAATATTGGACTATATTTTATTATCGAGGACTATCTCAATATTCTAATACAAGCAATGTCATCTACATATATACCATAAACAACTTAAGCGTCATTTGGATATTTTCATTATCATCAGTGGTCGTAGTCTTAAGATACTGTTGTAGCAGTCTTTGTAAAATTCCGGCAGAAGTTGGTACATGCATACGAAAAACCCACTGAATTCAGTAAAATTTCTTGTTCAGAAACAGTTGCTGATGACATAACCAGTCGTAGTTTTTCATTTGGTTTTTGTGCTTTTGGGATAAAAATTATATAGGTTGTACACGAAATAGGCATTTCGCAAGAGTTATCGTTCTTGTTTGGTTTGATTTGGTTGTATTTCGTGGGAAATAAATGTGCGGTTTATTTTAAGTTCAGATTTGAATGCAAAAATGATTATCGTTACGTGAATGTATAGCATATGTAGGCTGAAATAGTATTGTTTGTTTGGTGGGATTTCCTACACCATGACTTTACCATTGACAGTGTCTGATGTGGATTGGTAATTAAATGAATATGTATTTGTATGTTTTAGTGATTTATTTGTATTACTTTTATACTGACTGGTGTAATGACGTTGACAGGCTTTTGCTATTAAAATGCAATCATCTTTAATTATATGTATAGTAACTATTAATTCAACTCAATTCTATTCATCACCTCATGATCTGTAAAGTAAATGTCTGTTATATACGATGTGTTTATCTTAATGAAATGTCACATTCTTTGCAACTTCCGTTAGCGCTTTTATAAATCCTGTCATTCGTTTTCTGTCACAGTTTGATATAACTAAATCAATATAAGTGATGTAACATAGCTGTATTTAATTAAAATAATCATTCTCTACTAAAGCATATGTTTATAAATCAATGATTTTTTTTCTCTCAGAATTGGCAAACTAGGAGATATCTTTTAGAAAATATATATTCTAATTCTTGTATTCTGCATATTCGTTTTCTTTATTATTTTGGCTTTCAGTTTATGCACTGCTTTAGTCAAAATTACATACCCCAAAATGGTCGATAGCAGCAAGAAGATAAGTAATTTACTATCGGGATTAATAAGGAAAATATACAAAAAAAATAATCTTTATAATTGAAAATATACACTGGTTTTCCATGAATTCATTTCATTTTTCCTCATCTTTGTCCGTTGTTCCATTGAACCTGAAAAAAATATAGCTCAGATTGTATTATTAAAATCGAAACATAGCTTTTCTAAAATAGGAAAGGCATCATTTATTTATTTATTTATTTTTGAATTTATGCAAAGCTGTTAATAGTGTCATTTTGACTGTGTATTTGTTTACATCACAAGTTATGTGTAAAATGTTCTCGAAATCCATGGAAAACTGTTATATTTCCGGAATTTGTAAATATTGGATGGTTTATGGTTTATATAAGTACACATTGTGTATCATGTCAGTATTAGATATATCAACAGGTTTCAATCTGAGTCTTATTTTGTGGAAGTGGGCGTTATATTCATCGTTTTCTAAGGAGAATACATAAAGAAAAATTGTTGTTGTTGTTTGTTTTCTTTGTTTTAGGTCTTTTTAATTTGTTTTGTTTTGTTTGTTTGTTTGTTTGTTTTTTTTTTTTTTTGTTTTTTTTTGGGGTGGGGGGGCAGTGTTTTTGATTTTGTTTCGTTTGTTTTTTTTTTTTTTTTTCGTTTTTGATTTTTGTTTTTGCTTTTGTTTTGGATATTTGTAGGTTTTTTTATTTTTTATTTAACATCACATATTTTATCAGTCAGATCTTAGTACAATATGACAGTTTATTTACAATAAAATGATATAAAATATGAATTTCTTATTTTAAAAATAAATAGAGACTATGAGACCAATAAAGTATGAAATTAACTTAATACGTACAAAACACGTTTGAAAAAAACAACAATTGTGTTACGATTTCCACTGCAGATTTCGATAAACATGAAAATGTGTCAATAGTTAAAATTCGGGCAAGGGTATTATATGACATTGAATAAAGTTCTTAAGTTATAAAGCCACTATCTTTATACCATTCTAAATCAAGGATATAAAAGTACTTACTTCAGATTATGTTGAAATTTGTTTTTTCAATCTCTCGTACATGACAAGACATTCAAAAATATCCGTCAGAAAATTTGGGGTGATTGTGACGTCATCATATGTTCTTTAGATTTTTAATGAAAATGATTCATACATCAACGGTGTGTCGTCACAATTTTAGGTACTCTTAAAGGTACTCTTAAGGAGATAGACCTAGGGTTAGGGATACAACTCCTACAAATCATTGGAACGTTTCTATTTACCATTTTACATCAAACTTATGTAAGCATCAAAGTAACTTGGACCAATTTCATTCAGTTTCAAAGGAAAGCTTGAAAGGCTTTGGTGAAATTAGATATGATACAAACATACCACTGATTTCAAGAGTTATGTCCCTTGCCCTAGGTCTACCTCCTTAAAACTTAATACATATAAAAATGACAAGAATTGAAATAACTTGATTACCAACAGAATAAACACAGTAATTATTACTGTCGACTTTGATACTGACAATATCATGTCGTATATACCGACAAGCGCGTTAGCATGATACTGTCGTTATTAAATTCGATATTGACCGTTATTCTTTATTTACACGAAAAAAAAAATTACCCCCGTGGGATTAAAACCTTGAAACTACTAAAAAAATGTTGTTTCGCAAAT
Source organism: Perna viridis (assembly GCA_037379345.1). Lineage (NCBI taxonomy): Eukaryota > Metazoa > Mollusca > Bivalvia > Mytilida > Mytilidae > Perna > Perna viridis. The sequence goes on along the minus strand of CM074515.1, from coordinate 11,501,288 downwards.
AGGAGGTACATAGGTACCGTGCAATCATACTAAATGTATTTAGTGTGGGTTTGGTGACTGTAGAACACACTGCAATCTTGTACTTCTTGGGACTATGCTCGAAACGCCATGGCGAGTCATCACATTACCTTTGAAATTATCACCAATACTAATATATTAATGACACATATAAAATAAAATAGATTTGTTCCTAAAATGTCATTTAAGTTGCTTACAATCAGTCATAATGACATATAGAAGAGATTTACTCCTCGCTGACATAACATGCAGTGATATCATTTAATTTTTTTTTTTTTTTTTTTTATTGGAATGAGTATGTTTTCAACAATATTGTACCATAGTTTAACAAATTATTCATCATTAAATTAATGGCATATTTATAGACTATTTTCAATAAAAGCATACATAGTTTTCACTTCCGGTACATTAGTGGTACTTTTGATTGTTTTTTCCAATCATAAAATTTTAAAAATTGTTTGAATTCTGAGGCCCAAATTGTGCAGCGGTTGAAATACGTACACATATTGATACTTTACATAAAAACTAATATTGCAGTTTCACAAATTATTCATTAAGTGGATGTCATATTTATAAACTATATGTCAACAAAGGTAGTTATTTTGAGAACGTTATTTTATGTGACAATGATAACATTATAAATGATCACCCAAAGGTTGCTAATATGTTTAATGATTTTTTTGTTAATGTAGCAAAAGATATTGGATCAGACTGTACTGTAGATCAGAACCACATTAGTATTAAAGCTATATATAATAATTGTAGAACTGAAGGTAATTTAATTTCAAATGTATAGAAGAGAAATTTATTAATAAACAAATAAACAAACTTGGTGTAAATAAGGCTACAGGTAAAGACAGGTTATCCGTTAAAACACTGAAATTGGCAAAACCAGCAGTTGTGATACCAATAAAAAATTAATAAACAAATGTATCGAGCACTATGTATTTCCGGACAAACTAAAAGAGGCTGAAGTGGTGCCACTTCACAAGAAGAATAGTCAACTCGAAGTTGGTAACTATAGGCAATCAGTATTTTACCTGTTGTATCAAGGTTTTTCGAAAGAGCCATCTTCCGACTGCTAGTTGATTTTTTTCAAAATATTTTTCACCATATTTTGAAAATCATTGAGGACTGGAAGAAGGCTATTGATGATAATCAATATATTGTTGCTGTGTTGATGGACTTCTCGAAAGCCTTCGACTGCCTTCTTCATAATTTATTAATTTTAAAACTAAAGGCATATGGATTATCTGAATCAGCTTTAATCTTAATAGACAACTCTTTAAGTAAAAGAAAACAATGTGTAAAAGTTGGTATAAATATAAGTACCTGGAAAGATATATATAAAGGTGTGCCGCAAGGCTCTATATTAGGACCTGTACATTTTAATATTTTCTTGAATGATATTTTTCATTTTGTAACAAGCAGTTCATTGTATAGTTGTGTAGATGACAATATTTTGTCATATTCACATTTTGATATAGACACTTTCATAAATGTTTTAGAAAAAGAAAGCTTAGAGCTAATTAATTGGTATGGTTTAAATCATATGAAGGCCAACCTGACAAGTTTCAGGCAATAGCCATTGGTAAGAAAATTGAAAATAAAAAGATTTCTTTTAATCTAGATGGTAATATCATACACTGTGAAAAAGAAGTGAAATTACTTGGTGTAACAATTTACTATCAGCTTAAGTTTGATGCCCATATTTCTAACATTTGTAAAAAGTCATCAAGACAGTTACACGTACTTAAACGTATTGGTAAACATTTAACCAAATTAGGTAGACTCACTATATGTTATTCATTTATCATGTCAAATTTTAATTATTGTCCTGTAATATGGCACTTCTGTGGTGATTGTAATATCAGAAAAATAGAGGAAATACAGGAGCGTGTCCTAAGAGTTATATATGAAGACTATTGTAGTACTTACTTAACAACTGTTAATTAAATCATAATTACCAAGTTTAAAAATCAGAAGAATTAAAATGGTAGCAATAGAGGTGTATAAAGTTATTAATAAACAATGTCCATTATATCTACATGAACTTATTGAAATTAAAGATTAATCAATGGAACCATGGTTATCGTGGTTATCAAAACAATGTAATCCAGGGACAAAGACCACGGAAAACAGGCACGCACAACAAAGAACACAGAGCAACTAAAATCATACATACAAAGTAACAAAAGCAAATGAGCAACTCTGACTCCACTAAAAACTGAAAGCATGGACCAGGTGCGCCGGTAGGGTCAGCGTCATCTGCTCTTTTAGAAATGACAACATAGCAGATGTTCCCATGGTAAGGACAACCACCCATGGCCTACACTCTTTCAGATATGCAGAAGCCAAAATCTGGAACGAACTGTCGAATAAGATGAGGGAGGAAATGCCTTTGGATCAGTTTAAAAGTTTGATTAGTAATTGAGAGGGCAGTTCGTGTCAGTGTTCCTCCTGCAGATCTCAGTGAGTTGTAGATCATTTATTTATTTATCTTGTGTACTCTGGCTTTTATATTTGAAGGCATAACTTTTTATTTGTGTTTTAAATGCTTGAATTACTTTTAGTGTTTTATATAATAGTTATTGCATGAATGTTAGTTTATATGTTTTAACTTACAAACGTTGTGCTTAAAAACATTATTTATTCTTTGAATGATGTGCTTACTGTTTTATGTGTCTTATGTATTATGCTTGTCATATATGTATGTCGGATAAAAGCTCTACAGAGCTTATGTTGTATTGTTATATGTAAAACAGACTTTAAATAAATCTTGTATGGTTTTTATGTCAATAATAAGCATATATCGTTTTCCCTTACATCGGTTTTATTTTTGTTTTGTTTTTTTTTGTATATCAGTTTTGTTTTTTGTTTTGTTTTGTTTTTTTTTTTTTGTTTTGTTTTTTGTTTTTGTTTGTCTTTTGTTTTCTTTTAAATTTATAGTACAATAATAAAAAACGCATTTAGCTGTCATATTGATTTTTGTCCATAGAAGCATATATCCTTTTCCCTTCCAATACATTAGTCTTGCTAAAAACTATTCATCAGGCCAATAATTGCCACTTTGGTTAGTTGTGTTTATGATCAATATGGTTAAATATTATTTTAAAGACATTGACTATTCGTAGAAATGATATTACCAAAAAGTTTTGAAATAATAAAAAATATATAAAAACATTTAGACTAAACCTAGCCTCTGCTTACCAAAAGCATTGTGAACCGTCTTTAGTTTTTTTTATATATATATTGAAATCATCCTGACACTGACACAGTCAGTATTGCTGTTTATCTGCTTCAATTCCTGAATTAAAGGCTCAACAAAATCCATATCAACTTTTCTCTTTAAATTAAGAACAAAATTAAAATAAACAATGACAAAAATGGAAATGCGGAGCTTGGTATTGTGAGAACGTTTACGGAGTGATCTTGATCATCCCATCCAGATTGTACATTAATAATTCATATCAAGTCTTGTAGGCATACATTTAGATCTAGAGCATCTTTCAAGACTTGTAGAAATCCACAGTTTCAATAGATTCCAAGATAGGTTTTTTTTTTTCTTTTTTTTCTGACTCATGCTGTGCATTTAGTTTCATTAAGGTGTGCACGTTACAGTATCAGTCATCGGTAATAATTTTTTTTTAAAAATGGTGGACTGCTGTGAGTATGTCGTAATATATGCAACGCAAAAAAAAACCTGTCCTGAAATACCTGTAACTCCATTTCAACCAGCTCAGAAGTCAGACAATGCTGACCTAAATTTAACACAGGTTGTTTATCGGAATCTGCAGTAACACATATGCTTCATTCCTTATTGTACATGTAAAACTCCTCGGTGCTGAGATTGGATTGTTATTTTCCCGAGGAGTAAAAACACGTATAACACATTCCAAAATTTCCAAAATTTACATAGGATTGATTACTTTAGACGAATTACTCCCAATGTATGAAATGGAGTAGCTTTATGTTGTGTCAGAGCCTCACAATAGGATCTGCTCTCTGTGGTCATTTGAATGACACCTTCATCTATTTGATTAAACTGCTGGAGAGTTGAGCTTTTTTCCCAACCTGGGCAAATTTACATCTGTCGTTTATTGCATAGGAAAGCTATTTTCTCTTATACATTAAACCGGCTGTGTTAAATATATAAAAAATGTATTATAATATTTGTATCCTTAGTACAGTTTGGTCAGTATTTTGTTAAAGAAAAATGAAATAAAAAGTCCTGTATTTTGACGTTCACACAAAATAAATTCCATACAAAAATGCAAAGGAGAGACAAAAGTGAACACGCCTTCAATAGGAAGGCCTGAAGCTAATTGAATGAACAAATTAACTGTTTGACCAACTATGGTTGTTTCTTAGGTTGCATTCATTCATATTTTCATTCTCAGAACAAAATTGATACAAATGTATTTTGAATATCGTCCATGCATGGACTTCATATGAAAGAACTGATTTAAGATGATTATTTTAGCTCCTTATATGTCTACTTCATGCGTTTCCTATTTGTCACTTAAATTACTGGGAAATGTAAGTTTTTAGAGTCAAGTGCTTAATTTTAATTCCTGTGTGAAAAATGGTTAACTTTAAAGTGGTCAGTAACACAACAAAACGTACGATATTTTACTTAACCTAAAAAGCATATGGCAAGTTTAGCCATGTCAGGTTTCCATAATTCCATATAAAATATCTACCACTGCACTGAAATGAGCACATTTCTGAAATATAAAAAAAATGTAATGCAACTGTGACCATACTACAGGTTGTAACTTTAATTTATTTTGTAAAAAAACATACAGTTTATTTATGTCATGGAAAAATTCATTACAGAAAGTATTCTGATAGGGAAAAACCGGATTATTTCGTTTCTTTTTTTTTCGCAATATTTCAATACCTCATCATCATGTTGATATCTGTTTTATTTCATTTCTGATTGAGCTTAATTGTGAATATTATTTATGCATACCTTATAGCTATTTGTATTCATTAACATTTATATATGACTTTGCTATGTCTGTTTCTGACCTCCATATTATTGATAATGAATTTTCATAGTGTCGATAAATTTATTTCTATATACATTTTTTACATCCTGAACCTGGCGCGTCTTCCTCACGAAGTTTAAAACTTATTTTGAAGTTAGTGTCTTTTTGTTGAAATTGTATTTTAATTCAGTTATGTATTGTTCAAATCTTCTGTACGGTTTTGACTTCTGATTTTACCAATTTTGACAGGTGACAATTCCATGCTGCCTATTTGTATTGTAAAATACCGGAAATAATTAACCGTAATGGAAGCAGGGGGTTTAGCGTGCAATAAAACCTGATGGAATCCACCATTCCCATCGGAAATATGAACCGTCTAGAACCATTGCAATGGCACACTATGGCGTTTCTAACGATGGCCTTCTGTGGTGTCTAACGATGGCCCACTATGGTGTTTCTTACGTTGGCCTTAGTAATCCCAAATATATTTGTTGTAATAACTCCTACCTGTCCTTCTTTCGAAATGTACAAAAAAATTTTGTTCGTCTTGGAAAATAATGATCAGGAAATAATAACATTAACACAATACTATCTATTTGTATTTATTTTCATTGCTTTATTGGATGGTATAATTATCAAAATGATGGAATTTTTCTAACTGAGAGAAATGCTTGTTTGATCATACTTTATATAACTTAATTTTAGTAAGCCCAAGTAATGAATATTTCGCATAATTGTCGCCCACTTATATTCTGAAAAATACCATACTCTTCAAAACTTGTGAGGTTTATCTTCCAAAATATTCAATAATTTTGTATTTAATTACTGAAATACGTAAATATTAGATTTGTAATTGATAAGATAACAATCATTTATTTAATGTGTACTTTTAATTAGATTTCTGACATTAACTTGTTTTTTAACCTAATAAAGCTTCAATGTTTTGTTGAACTCATCCTAGCTCAAGGATTTCTTTGACTTTAATGCATTAAGGGTAATAACAAAATTACCTAACTGGTAAAATTCATGCAAAAGACAAAGTGTTTTCATTAATAACGACTGGCAATATGTTTAGATTTGTTTGGAAGCAAACAACCATGCAGAATAGATTAGAAGAGATAGACTTCACGGCATTGTTATATTTAGTACAGCATACCGACATACCAAGCCATGGTTAGTTAATGGGGAAAAAACCTATCTTGCCCAAATGAGAATCAACCATCTTAATTTGAATTATTTATATAACATTGATATACGGAGCAGTCCGGTATGTCTGCGCACCTAAGACTTGCAGTCTTTTATAAACATAAGCTCATGGTTAACTGTCCTTTAAAATGTCGAATACTAAATCTACATGCAATGATTTTTTTCAGGAAATCATTCTTTATAACCAGTGGCATTAGCAAATTTGATTTATTTGTTTTCTATATGACAAACATGCTGTTTTCTTGTAAACAATGAAAGTCCGGTCATTCTGCGCATGCATAGAATAAACACCTGGGTATGGATAATGAAATGATTATGAAATTTCAAATTAAGTTTTAAAAATTGTTCAGAACATTCATTGAACAAAGCAAACTGTTTTAGTTGATTTTAACCAATAAAAGTTGCAAAACAATGGGTTCGAATTGTAGTTGTTGTGATACGTTAGTGACAATGTGATTTTTAAGTGGAGCTAAATTTACGAGTTTCTTTTATTAAATGAACTGATTAGGCAGTTATAAGGTTTAATAACCAATTAATATATATCTATTGTAAATGTCTATGGTACAGTCACAAAATCAAGCTATTTATAAGATGCTCTGTGATGTAACACACAAGGGACAGTAGAAGTTATCAGTTTTAGATATGTGTTCCTCCTCGGTACAATACTTCAAATGGACCCACTTGAGACAGCAATCACACTGTGCCCAATTAACAATTTTAAGGCTTATATCCAGTCTCAGTTCATCTGGCTGACATTTTCCACACACAATGCAAGTTTCTGTACCCTCAAATTCTAGTTCATCACCATCCTCTAAAACATTTGAGTTCTTTTCAGAAGTTTTTGTTTTTGTTGACTTTGCAAGCCCCTTTCCTTTAGATTTGTTTTCTTTTGAAGACCCCTTCCTAAATTTTCCATTTGTTTTATTTTGAACTGATTTGTTTGCTTTTGACACTGCATTTGATGTTGATGGAATTTCTTTCTCAATGCTAGCATATGGTTTTTCAAATGGTTTTCTTTTCTTTTGAGCTGGTTCTTCTATCTCAGTTTGACTCAACTCATCATTTTTCTTTTCCCTCCTCTGTGTTTTATTTGATTTAGTTTTTTCCTTTTCTGTCTCCTTCTGGATCAGTAAGTCTCTGAATGTTTCTTCAGTAATTGCATAGGGAGGTACAAAAGTTGTTCTTTTCTTCTTGGGTTTCTAAGTTTGATCTGACTTTTCAAATGTTTTTACTTTTTGTGCAAACAGTACTTTGATGGACCTCATATCTGTACGTTCTTTCCTGCTAGGCTTGTTTGTTGATGACACTGAATTAATTTGTGGCACTGACCTTTTTGGCTGAACAGCCTCTGGGTTCAGTGGGAAAATCCCTGTCATACAGAAACCTGACATGATGTTTGCAACGATCATAGAACTGTTGTATTCAGTGTTAATGAATGAAGGTAGCTGATCACGTGTAATTACTGCATTAGGTTTCTCATGCATACGTTTGTGGAATTCAGTATTCAAACTTTTTTTGAATGGACTAAAGACGGACACGTCCAGGTGTTGCAACATATGAGAACTATGTGGAAGGAGAACAAATAGATGAACATTTAATTTCTTGAAAGATTCAATTATATCAATGGTGATGTGGGTAGAGTGCCCATCATACAATAGAATTAAAGGCCGTTGAGTGACATGGACAAGAAAATGGTTATTGAAAAAATCCAAGAAAATCTCAGTGTTAACCCATCCATTAGGAGATGTATTGTATTTGGTACCAGCCATTCCTTTGCTTACCAACTCATGTGTCAGACGCTGACCTTTATATATAATGTAAGGAGGTATGGTCTCACCAAGTGCGTTTAATGCAGCCACTAATGTTGTTGTTGATGACCTTCCTGAAGTAACAGCTAATACATCACGGCCACGACGAGAAAGTACTTTGGGTGGGGAATGGTGAAGAGAGATTCCAGTCTCATCAACATTCCAGATTTTTGAGGGTTGGTTTGCAAGACTGTATTCATCGAGAATACATTTCAACGCCTCAAAATACTTTGTAATATACTCAGCCTTGACATCATTTCTGACCTTTTCTCTTTTTTTAGGCTGGACCATTTTGACATTAGAATTTCGGGACAAAAAAACCATAAAACCAATGTTTAGTCGGAGCTTTGTTTCTTCCTTTTAAAGTGCACATATTAGCTGCCATTTCCATTATTTGCCATCGTGCATACCCATAACCTTTTTCTGCCATTGACACACAATGCCTTGCTAACTCAATCTCCTCTGCAGTTGTAAAAATGGTCGGACTACCCATTCTTAAGTTATCAACCCCTGTAATATTGTTTAATCGTAATATGAGTGTGCTCTCTGGGACACCATGTCTTCTAGCTGCACCTCTTATACTTTCTCCCCTAATTCTGACATCATCAAAAGCCTCTTTTAACATTTCTAAATTATAATTTGCTCTTTTTTTCTGTTGCATTGTCTAAAATTAAAAGAAATTAAAGAAACCATTTTTTTCTAAAAGTTTTTTTTTCATCAACATCAGTATTACTAACACATTGAAATCTTTCCGTTATTTACTACTTTAGAATGATGGTCTAACCAATCAGAATATAGCACTATCTAAGGTCAATGTCAAAGTAAAGCAGACGCTCTTGTGTGATGATGGCAGATAAAACTTTCGTTTATCTTTATATATGTTTAAATTTGGATATGGCAAATCATATCGTTCGGAGATTATTAAGAAAGGAACATGGTTTTGAGCTAATATTTGAAAATGTATAACAGGTAAGCGATTCTAAATCACATGTAGTGCATTGTTTACTAAGTCATCATTTCATGGGTCATTACACATAGGGAATCCCCTCTAATCCAGTCAATTTATCGACTTCTACATAATTTTAGAGATTTTTTTTAATTATTTTACTTACAAGTGGTATTGAAAGAACGAAACTTACCAAATATGTCTTGTATTCTTGATTGATATTTTGTTTTACGGATGAAAACAGGTGATTATCAATTTTCTATTTACGGATATGACGTCAGCGCAGACATACCGGATAGGCAGAGTTCGGGGAAAAGACTGTAATTGTATTTTGCTATGATTCCAAGCTGGAAAACGGGACATATATTTGAAATTTTAAAATGCGATTCAAGTGATTAAATGCCTTCCGTGTGTGGTGAACAAGTTACAGTAAATGTGTATAATTAGTTATTACATATAATAACTGAAATTTCAGTAAATATGCATGATTATTAAACCTCTCAGGATATAAATATAATTCCTAATTCTGACCAGTAATTATGTATAATAACTGATTTTCCCCCAAGTTTTCATACAAATTTACCGATCTGATTTTAGTAATTATAGAACATTATGAAATACTAGGTACCAAATATTAGATAAATCATTATTTCACTAAAATTTCTTCTTGACATTTGACAGATTTTCACTACAATCGAAGTAGAAAAAAAAATAATGAATTATAATGAACTGTCATGGACCCAACTTGACAAAGTTTATATTTGATATTTAATACTGTATCAACCCTACCATTCAACCTAAAATATGCAAGGAAAGTCATCGTCTTATTTTTATATTGCACTCCCAGTCCACGTTTTTTTTTAATTCCCAAAACAGAAAAAAAAAGTTAGCCTTGGTTAATTTTTCTTCAATTCTCTTATAAATTTAAAAATGAAAAATGATTTCTGCATAACACTTTAGCTATTATACAATTTACAATCGTATTTAAGTAATTAAATGTCATTTATTATTTACTGAAATCGTAGGTTTTAAGAGTAAAATCTCTGTTTATTAACCTATATATACTTACCTGCATCGAAACGTTTTTGCAATGTGCCCGGACCGTCTGTAGCATCTGTCCGAAATTTAAATATCCCGCCAATTACCTCCCTTGGATTACACAACTACATCCAGGTTATATCAGTTTTGTGAGGCAACTACAAATCTTATCAAGATTAGTTCAAACCCATAATAACCCAAGGCCTGAAGTGGAGGAGGGCGGGAGATGCAGGTAAGTATATATAGGTTAATGAACAGAGGTTTTAATCTTAAAACCTATGGTTTATGTCACTATATATACTTACCTGCATCGAAACTTTTTTGCAATACAAAGAATATGTAGCCTAACTGGGTTGTGGGCAGGCCTCCCTGACTACAAACATCCTGTACTGCAGACAAATAAGAAAGAAATTAGAACATATACAATATAGTATACATGTGTACAAAAAAGTTCCGTCGCATGAGAAACTACTCCATACGATAGAAAGGCATGCACCTTAAGTATAAACACTAACCTGATTAATACTTTTTTTTCAATCTGTCTGTTCTTTTAGCCGTTTCTAAGATAGCCATCTAGCAAAACGAGAATCCTTCTTCGGACATCTTTCATATAATATGATGTAAATGTACTTTCTGATTTCCAATGAGCTGTATTTATAATGTCTTGTATAGAAGCTCCATTGAAAAGAGCCCGAGAGGATGACAAGTTTCTAGTGTCATGGGCTCGCACATAAAACAGTGTTAAATTCAAATCCTCATGAATGTATTTCAGTAGAGAAACAATCCATCTAGCTAATGTATTTTTATGCAGCCTTAATGACTCCCTTTTCGTATGTCAGAAAAAGTGCATTAGTATCCTCCGACAGTCGTCTATCACTAGTTCGGTCGAAGTACATTTTCAAGGCTCTGTAAGGACAGAGCATCAAATCCTTTTCTTCTGTTGCGAAATTATTAAAGGATGGCATGTAAATAGGTCTCCATGGAATATTAAGTCTTGGAGTTTTAGAAATGAATTGCATGTTTGGTAACAAACGAATCCCATGATTTTCTAAACGAATATTACCATCTTTCACAGAAAGTGCATGTAGCTCACTAACTCTGGAAGCCGATACCAAAGCAACCACAAATATGGTTTTCCAAGTTAAAAATTTTAATTCTACATCTGCTAAAGGTTCAAAAGGGTGTTCACACAACCTCCAAAGGACAGAAGGCAGGTCCCAATTCGGAAGTAAGGGTTTTACAGTAGGATAAGTGTTGAACATGCCTTTAATCATTTTTGATAAATCTGAATTAGAACCAACTGTAGAATCTGGCCAACCTTAGTGAAAAAAACGCAATAGCAGACCTATACCCAATAATAGTAGCTATTTTAATTTTTTTTTACATTGAATAAATAAACTAAAAAATCTGCTACCTCTTCTACAGAAGCCTTATTAGAATTGATACACACCAATTTTTGAAAAAGTGTTTCCTAACTGCATATAAACGCCTGGTTGAAGCCCTTCTGGACTGATCGAAGCTTCGTTTGAAAATTTTCTTGCAGACTCTTCATTCCTGATATTTTGCATGCTGCTAGATTTAGTACTTGGGGTTTTGGATGTAAACTTTGACCCATGTTTTGACTTAGCAAATCTGGAATATTTGGCAGTTTTACGGGAATCTCTATTAGAAGTTCCAACAGTTGAGGAAACCAGGACTGATGAGGAGTCAAAGGAGCAGTCAGAATAAGAACACATTCTTCGTTCCTCACCTTCATTAGTACTTTATGAAGAAGAATAGGAGGTGGGAAAGCATACGCGAACATATTTCTCCACTGTACTGACAGGGCGTCGCTGTCTAACGCTTGGTTGTCTGAGTTAGGGCTGCAAAAAACAGGAAGTTGTTTGTTGAAGCGAGTTACAAATAGATCGACATTGGGTGTCCCCAAAATTTGAAATATTTGATTCACCACTGTCGTTTTCAAACTCCACTCCGTTATTCTTACTAGTGTGAGACTCCTGGATAATTTGTCTGTTAGGCAATTTTTCTTGCCTGGGATGTGGGCCGCAAATACTTTCACATGATTCTTTATGCACCATTGAATCATTTCCCATAGAAGAACACAAAGAGCTGGTGATTTCGTCCCCCTTCTTTGTTTATGTACGAAATTACTGTCGAGTTGTCGCACCTGATCAATACTCGTTTGTGTCGTAGCTGTAATTGAAACTCTATCAGGGCATTACAAACTGCTCTGAACTCCAAAACATTAATATGCGGTAGTTTGGACTGCTTTTACCATTGTCTTGAGACATGAAGTTGATTGAGATGAGCCCCCCTCCCCCCAATGGGAGGCATCCGTCCACAATACTACCGAGTGGGGCTCTGAATTGAGTGGCATTCCCTTGAAACAATTGTCTCTGAGCTTCCACCATTCCAGGTGCTCTAAATGTGTGAGTAAAACTAGGACCAAAAAGGCCAGAAGTTGGCTGCATGGGCGCCAGAAATACAGGAGATATAATTGAATTGGCCGCATATGAAGTCTGGCCATTGGAACAATATCTATGCATGATGTCATAAGGCCAAGCATTCTGAGAAACAAAGAAGCTGGGGCCTGATTCTTATCCGCTATTTCCTTTATAGCTTGCAGTAGCGCTAAAAACCTGTCCTCTGTAGGAACAACAATACCTTCCCTCAGATTGAACACTGCACCCAAGTAAGTTATTATCTGAGATGGAATTAATTGGGATTTCTCCACATTTATTAACAACCCTACATCTACTAGAGGATTTACTTTTTGTGACAACTGATGCTGTACTTGCATTGCAGACTGGTGTTTCAGTAAACAATCGTCCAGATACATGAAGATATGAATCTGTTGACTGCGCAAGTGGCCCCCCACAGCTGTCATCACCTTGGTAAAAATCCTTGGAGGTACTGCCAGACCAAATGGCATGGCTCGAAATTGAAAATGTTGACCCTATACCCAAAACCGGAGGTATTTGCAATGAGGAATGTAAACTGGGATATGAAGATAGTCATCCCTTAAATATATTAAGACACCCCAATCTCCCTCATTTAAAGCGAGAATTATGGAACGAAGAGTTTCCATCTTGAAATGTTCTTTTTTTTAGATACACATTCAAAGGTTTTAAATTGAGAATTGGACGTATCCCGCCGTCTTTCGTTGGAACTATGGAAAAGGTGCTGTAGAAGCCTTGCCTTCCTGGCCACATGGAACTTGTTCTATAGCCCCTTTTTCTCATAACTTTCCTACCTCTCCTAATATATCTGACATATGTGATTGATTGTGAACATGGGTTATCCTTACCCCTGTCTTTGGAGGCATATTTACAAATTGAAGACTTCATTCCTAGGATATAATTTTGAGAATCCAAGGATTTTGAGCTATCTGCTCCCATTTGTGCAATTTGTACATAACACCCTACCTGGGCTTGACCTTGATTCTTTTGTACAATGTTTATAATCATCTGTACCAATTCTACTTTTGGGAACGAAACTCCAACTGGGGGACTCCCTTTTCAGACCTATGTCTGTTGTAACCAGAACTCCCGTTTTTCTCATTTTTATTTCCACTTGTTTTGAACTTTTTGGAAACAACGTTTTCATCTTTATTAGTCTCATTATTAGAAGTTTTCCTTTTATTCTGACCAGACTTATTCATATTAGACTCAGAATTATTTTCTGGGACTTTAAATGTCTTCCTAAATGTAAGATGCTGTGTTTCTCTTGCATCACGAATATTGCATGCACTGTCATGCAAGATTTCAAAATATTTGCCACCGAACAATTTTGGACCCAAAGTTGACCGAGTTCTAACTTGTTTTCGGTACTCTTATTCTTCAAGGCCATTTCTTGTAAATGAACATCTCTTCTCGAGTTAACAGCATCAATCGACAAACGAGAAGCAACATCCGTCATTGCTCTAAAAACATGATATAAGGCCTTTGAAGCCTCAGTGCAGTCTTCCCCTTTTTCTAGCCGACTTAAGTAAGATGTAAGTAAAGTGTCATAATTAATCTCCCGTAAGAGTAATCTTGCTTCTCTACTTTTTCATTTCAGCATTATGTGCTAAAAGACTTTTATTCTTAAATCTGAAACCGTGCTTAAGAGCAACTGACTTCTTAGAGCCTTTAGGATAATTTGAAGTTGCTAAACCTTCCTCAACATTATCGTCTTAAGTTGGCACTGTACAGTATTTCTCATAATGGTCATCTTTAGCCCGATAGGCTCTAAGTGACCCCATAGTCTGAAATTCTCTATCAGCATTATGAATAGAATCTAAAATTAAACCATCTAAGGGGAGTCAAATTCTAGAAAATGATGACCTAGCTTTATTAGAGACATGGTCAGGCACATATGTTGTAAAACGCTCATTATCAGATCTACCGGAATCTAATGCATCAATATGTAAAACTGGTGCTACTTTAGACATGAACCCATACCATACCATGGTAAATTATTATTCCTATCGATTTCAGAAATATTGTCATTTAAATCAACTCTATGTGCCGGAGGACCTGTCTGGATAGATAACTGCTCCCCAAGAACAGAAGCATCCTGGGGATGTTCAGAAATTTCAGACTGTCCTGCATCTAACGATATTTGATTATTGCTTTCATCCCAAGAATTATCACCCGAATCATCATCAGAGGTAATATTTTCATATTGTGCTGATGGTGCCATCCGGTTAAATCTTTTATTTAATGCTGATGATTTAGGATCGGCATTTAGAGAGGAACTGATGTAGTCATCGTAGTATGTACATTAACTGTGTCAGAATTACCAGAAGTACCTGTAGTATTACTGACCTTGCCAGCATCCAAAATAGCTGAAACCCTTTGATCAATAAGTTTTTCTTATTTTTCCATACTTAGGTATGGATTAAACATGTTCATCCACATAAAAGGATTTCCTTGAGTTTGAGGTTGAACATTTAATATGTTGGTCATGCCAGGAAAAGGTGACCTACGGGCGCTATGTTCCCGAAAAGGAATTTGAAACCCCTTGACTAAGCCCTGTATTTCCCGAAAGGGAACTTATAATGGGCATTAAACCAGTACCTGAATTCCCCGAAAGGGGACTTTGACTGACGGCAGTAGGAGCTATAGCGCTGTCGTGACTGTTCATATCCTCGGACAAAACTCCTGCCGTATCCGACGTAACAGTCGCCGATTTCTTTCAATCATTTTCTCGATCTTTGAACGCTTTTCTGACGACCAAACTTTACAGATATGACAAGAAAATTCAGATTTACAGACTCGATGTCTGTAGCACTCCACGTGGTCGTCCAATGAGTTCATCTTGTTATCACATTTTACACATTGTTTGAAATCCGACATCGTAAAAAGATCAGTATGAAACGTATAAAATTCAACAAAATATAACAATCCAGTGACTTCTCTTCAAGAAAACACTTTGAACACTAGAAAAAATCCAAAAAACAAATCACACTGGCAAAGCTACAGACGGCATGATCGCTGCCCGAACAAAAACTGATATAACCCGGATGTAGTCGTGTAATCCAAGGGAGTGTGTAATTGGCGGGAGATTTAAATTTCGGGCAGATGCTACAGACGGTCCGGGCACATTGCAAAAAAGTTGCGATGCAGGTAAGTATATATAGTGACATAAACTTTCAGTAATTATAAACATGTAGATGATTCCTATTCATACACTTTTACTGTAACATATATATGCCACTTTGTATAATTTCAAGATCCATTCAATCATAGTTAAGTTCCTGTCTGGATGAAAATACTGGTTTATTGTCCCCAATTCCTACAGGTAGAACGGTACCATTTATTTCCCATAGACGACCATAGTAAAACTTTTGAAAAATTCACCTCTTTAAAACAATGACGGAGCTATTAACTGGCTTTTTTCCAGCCACATCTTCATTTCCCTAACTGAAATTATGAGCAAAGTCATAGCATAACCATAACCGTCTCGTTTCTTTGGTATATAAAGAGATCATGTTTGGGGTCAAAGTAACCCACCCCCACTTTTTTCTGCAAATGGCACATAAATTTGAAAAAAATCAAATTTATATAAAATGGTTTTCAAAAAATATAATGCAATTTTTACAAGTATAATAATGTTAGAGTCTGGAATTAATCAAGCATTTTGGGTATCAGCATAATTTGTCCAATCACAGTGTCCGGAGTATTTTACCCGAGTAGGGTACACGAAAGGCCAACCTAAAATAATGAGAAATAGCACCGTTTTACCTACAAGGTTCAAGTCAAAATCTCCAAGATTAATTAAAGTTTATTTTTGTCTGCAAACACGTCTTCCCCGTCCAACAAACTGTTCTGAGCAGAAATGAAGGCTATGCAGGTAAAGAAATAGTTTCCCAATTTTAGATTATTTTCAGTATGAATTTCTAGCTGTAAGTTATATTATAATATTGTTCTTGGCATCTTAATAATTATTATATAATACCTAAATCATTTTTAATGGAGTTCGTTGGCAAAGTAATTTGTGAGGATTTTTGGTAAATTTCTAAGTAAGGGGATCAAAATTTCCTAGTATTATGCACTACATATGATGTTCTTGCCACATCCCATGTTTCGTAAAATTTGGTTTAATAGTTTCAGAGAAGTTGTCTGACAATATAATTAGAGGATTTTTGGCAAATTCCTAAGTTCAAAGGGGCATAAATCCTACAAAAATTAGGTTATCAAAATTTCCTGGTAATATGCGCAACTACATATAATGTTCTTGCTACATATCAAGTTTCGAAAAATTCGGTTCAATAGTTTCAAAGGGGTTGCCCTTGAGAAAGTAAGTTATGAGAATTTTTACCAAAGTTACAAGTTCAAATGGGCATAACTCCTACAAAAAATTAGGGATCGAAATTTCCTGGTAATTTGCACTACAACTACAAATGATGTTCTTGCTACATACCAAATTTCATAAAATTTGGTTCTGTAGTTTCAGAGGAGTTGCCCTGATAAGGTAATTTAAGAGGATTTTCGGCAAATTTCTAAGTTCAAAGGGGCACTACTCCTACAAAAATCGGGGGGAATCAAAATTTCCTGGTAATATGCACAATTACAACTACATGTGATGTTCTTGAAACACACATTTCAAAATATTCAGTTCAATAGTTTCAGAGCAGTTGCGGTGACCAGGTAATTTATGAGGATTTTTTCCAAATATCTAAGTTCAAAGGAGCATAACTCCTACAAAAATTGAGGGATCAAAATTTCATGGTAATATTCACAATTTGGTTCAGTAGTTTCAGAGGAGTTGCCCTGACAAACTCAGTGACGGACAAATGGACACACAGACAAGTCAAACACAATGTCTCCTCAGCGATGTGGAGAAGAAATAATTCCAGCCTTCTTTTTGTGGTACGACACTTTGTGGTCCAATTTCGCAGAGATTCATCCATTTGTGACCTAATTAAATCTCCTATAAGCTTATATATTTCAAGGCCATGTAAAAATTCGAAACACACGAGCATTACTCATAACAAATCTCTGAACAACTTCCGTTGTACTGTACATCTTTGCATAATGAGAGGGATTCTTATACTCAACTTATTGTCTGGAAACCAGGACGACAGTATGATAACATTAAACGACAGCCAACAGTGCCATATTACATGAATAAAAAAGTCAACTCACAGGTGAATAGGTCTTAAAAGGCATTTTTTTTCCTAAAAATAAATCTGAAAATTTACCCTCAAGTGTTAATTGAGAATTTGGCGACTCAAATAGCACAAATATAAAAATCATAGAGACTAAGACCTCATGAGGCTAATCTGCACTTGTTTAACCTTAGCCCTTTGAAATTGAATCACAGTATTTATTTCAGTCAAGACAGAAAATGAAAAAAACAAAAGATCTACGCATAAAGCAACAGTTTGACGACTAGTCAACTAATTGGTATGGCTCTGTTTTCCATGTGTGGTCTTTGTCCCTGGATTACATTCTTTCGATTGCCTCAAGAATATTGGTTCCCTTGATCACTCTTTGAGAAAAGGAAAAGTAGAATTCACAATGCATGAGCATAATTCATAACAAATCCTTAAAGCAACCCCTGTTGTACATGCAATCAGAATACAACTTTCAAACATATTTTAGTAATCAGGACCAAGGTGGAGATTTCAGCATCTAAATAAACAAAAGCAATTTTGGACATAAAAAAGAATTAAAATTTTAACATATTTAATGATAAGATAAACAGCTTATATCTTAAGTCTTCTTACAGAATAATATTTGGAGTCAACTAGAATCAAAAAGTTGTCCTATTATTTAATTATAACCCTTATGAGTGGAAGAAAATCAATACGTAACAGAACTATAAAAGGCATAATTTAATATAGATAAAAAGTAAAATTCAACAAAAGTGTGTGTTTTCGTAATGTATTGTACAAAAGTCATATTTCCATGTAAAAAAATGTATGAGCATGAAAAAAGCACATGATCTTTATGAATAAAACGAAGTATGAAAGATGCTTTACTAACATAATTGAAGTTTTTCTTTTTTTTTTAAAATGAAACATGAAGATGCCATGAGCTTGTTTCATGGATTGAATGGACTTCAAGTAAGAGTCCTCAACAGTGCTGCCTGTAGGATGATTCTGACATTCCAGCACTTGTAACAAAAAGAACATATGTCTTGCGAGTCATCAAAATTTATGCTTTATATTATCTTCATCTTGTACTTCAATAACAGTGTCACTGTCCACTGACAACATAAAAACAAATTGTTCCGCATATTTTTATCTTCTGCCTCTTGGTGGACCCCTTCCTCGTCCTCTTCCACCTCTTCCTCCACGTCCTCCAAATCCACCCCCTCGACCTCCTCTCCCACGGCCACCTATTTAAGAGAAAACAAAGTTATACAGATCAATTTTACACTTTACTTTCTAGTTAGCACTTGGTTGTCCATACAATTACTTTTTGAAAACTTTTTAATCTTCATACAGTTTCAAAACATGAAGTTGAACCTTGTTAGGTTAAAAAAAATATATGTGTGTTTCCTATCACCCTTGAATTTTTAATCCAGGTAGGTAGGGAGGTTGAAACATTTTTTTAAAAAATCATTGCCTCGCTCAGAAACTTGCATGTGGAAATGGCAAATATATATCATTATATGTTGACAATTTTTAATTTTTATTGCCAGCTGGTCATGGCCAAAGCCAAGTTGTTTATCATGATCTCTGTCTTTATGACGTTTTTGACATTCATTTTTACATGGTAAAAAAAAGTTTAGAAGATTTTTTCATCAATCAAAACAGAAAAAAACAGCCAATTCAGGTACATTTTTTTAAAGGGGGTAATTTTCATCATATTCTTACAAAACTACAGGAAATTTTACAATTCTGGAGGTACCTTTCAGTGACTTAGAAGGGTAAAAGAACTTGGTACCGCCTCTTAATGAAAGGCCTTGTTAAGCATTGCTGTCTAAATTTTTTTTATTCATAATGAACATTGCGAAATATTTTAGTAAAATAAGCACTTACATTAGTTACATGTATGGTAATATTTTGGGAACAAGATCTCCAAAAATTCCAAATCCAATTTTAATGTGTCACAATTGCCAGAGGTAAGTTGTGAAGTCAAATAGATACTCAAATGTAAGTAAGATAGTACATTTTTGTTACAATAATGACATATTTCAACATAAATTTCTATATACAATTATTCTGTTCAATTCATACACCCAATCCATAGGGAATTATGACATTTCTCAATGGATTTAACAACTGACCCACTTTAATTTGAAATGAGCTGTGCAATACTAGTAAGCACTGACTGAGTTAAGTGCAGTTATTGCATAGTATATGCTGATAATTTTAAGTTAACTTCTTTTTACAAAATATAGTGAAAGTTAAACAAAAGAGTAATCAAGGGAACCAAGGTTATAGCGGTAACCAAAAGAATGTAATCCAGGGACAAAGACCAGACATGGAAAACAGACATACACAACAAAGAACATAAAGTAACTAAAATCATACATACAAAGTAACAAAAATAAATGACTCGGACTCCACTAAAAGCTGGGAGTATGGACCAGGTGCACCGGTAGGGAAAGCGTCCTCTGCTTTTCTAGAAACACCCACTGAATTGCTCATAAAAAGTCAAGTCCGGGGTAGACAAACGAGGAAAGGAAAACTATGAACCGTTGAATAAATCAGTTTTCATGGTGCTGATGGATACACCATAACGATCCACAAGTTCATGATGACGACCATAAAACTTCTGTAGTGATGACTTCAATCTTGTAGCAACATAACCCTGTTCCAGAAGCCTATTTGTTAGAGTTCTAGCGCGATACAAAAAGTCGGCGTAGTTTCAGCAAGCTCTGGCATAACGTATGAGTTGTGATATGAACACTCCACTAGCAGGAGCCGAAGGGATGTTGCCACAGATGAAAGGAAAGGTGACAATTCTGAATGAAAAGTCATCATGTTTGTCGTAAAGTTTTGTCAACAGTTTTCCTCTACCATCGATTTCTAAGTGTAGGTCAAGATATGAGGCATCTACGTGTACCATCTTTTTTGGAAAAAAAAACGATGTATAATGTTTTTAAGTCAGGATTTTAACTGAGTATGGGGAATAGAAGTATACAGTGTTGAAAAATCATAGGTTTTAATGCTATTATATTCAGATAATAGTCTTGAACTGATTGTCTCCAAAAGATTTCGAATTTTCAGGATCCACATTGAATTAATACCACTACGGGAGTAACAAAAGTTGTGGTAGGACTGCAGACCCTCTTTGACAGTTGTGAATATAGAAGTTAAAAGTATTGAAAGAGGTTTGGTGGAACATTTTGCAGATCCAGCTATGAAACATTGTTTGTACGGATTCTTTTGAAGTTTAGGAATCCAGTACATAGACAGTAAATCACAATCATCATCCTTAGTAGAGAGACCAAAAGAGGATAGCACAGATTTATGGTTTTCCACAATCTCTTCTATGGAGAGAGTGGTAGCAGTATAGGTCTTATCAGTGCTATTATTTTCTACGTCTACCTCTGAGAATAAACATTGGATATAAAACATTTTGCAGACAAAAACAATGTTGTTATGGGCTTTGTCTGCTGGTACGACAACATATTTGTCATGTATAGTAGAGAGTGTTTTTGCTACATCGGGGTCTTTGAAAACTGATGTAGCCTTGGCACTCAATGACCTACTTAAAACTTTCATTCATTTCAAAATTAAAGACCTCACGGCCTTTAACCACTCTGACAGAGAATCACGGTCTTCTTGTTCTCGTTTTATCCATTTTCTTGCATAGTCCTCGACAGCATCCATAAGAACTTTAAAAGTTATAATTCCAATTTATGGAGCGTGGTTCACGGTACTTGGGACCTTTAGAAAGGATATTACACAGAGAATCGTTTTCGATAATGGTTAAATCTCCCGTAACGACGTGACCAGAAGGACCATATTTGAATGGAGAGGTTTTGCAAGAACAGTCAGATGGTTTAGCCTTGAAGTCCTCAATCTTGAGGTTCTGCAATAGCCTTTTATAATTGAAAATTTTGGATGCAATGGGTGAAGTATAGGAATATGAAATAATTGGTATGGATTTGTCTTTGAAATATGGGGGAATTTTGTTGGTAACGTTTGTGTGATGGAGGATGTTAGCCAAATTAATTGCATCTATACCTTTGTTAACAAACGGTAGTGGAAGAAATGATCGTTGAATCAGTTATCTGATTAATTTTGTTAACTTTCTATTCCAAGAAAAACTGACAACAGAGCATGTTTTATTTCATTTATTAAATTTACTGCATGATTTTTTTAATTTTTTTTCAATATTAGTATGATTGGCACTTTTGTGCCACCGAGTCAATGTCAATGCTTGTAGATAAAAGACCTTTGTAGCTAGAGGCGTGAACTTTCAACATGAGTTAGTGTTCCATTGTACATGTTTCTGACAACCTTATTTTTTCTTTTAATTGTTGAAAGCATGTTACTAATTAGTAATTACCTCTATCCCTGCCACCTCTACCTCCCCTCCCTTTTGGTGTATCATCAATCAGTAGTGTATCAAGTGGCAGACTGTCAGGAAGTATGTAGTATCTAATGTTGTTACCACGGATACTTAGTGTATCAAGCTGTACTGGATCTTTGTTCTTCACTGTCATTTTTACAGATTTTAAATGTGTGTTCATACTGACATCAACACCTACGAAAAGATACAACACAGTTAAATTGTACTGAAAAGTAAGTTCTTAATTATGCATCAATGATTTTTTAAAATTATATTCTCAATATACATTCAATGATATAAAGACATGCTGTAAGTTTAGTTAATGCTTAACATTCAATATTTTACTGGATACCTAAACCTGAATTTTTTTTAATTGGACTGAATGAAGTTTTGATGGTCAACACTTTGTTGAAGCACTGACATTTAAGAGAAATATGATGATTATCAAAATCAAACTAGTCTTCCAGTAAATTATCATCATACTCCAGTCAAACTTCACTCGTTCGAACACAATTCAAAGTACCAAAATTTTTTAAAGCGAGCACAGCATTTTTAATGTCCACAAATCAACATAATCTTCCAAAAGCGAATGAAAAAGATCCATGAACTAACACAACTTCATAGGAAGTAAGCAATTTCTAACGATAAAGTCGAACTCTGACCGGCAACGAAAAAAATCCCGAAATATACAAATTTCAATTTCTCCAACTCCCGATAACTCTAACACATTTCAATGGTCCCTTGGAGTTCAAGCTACTGAGGTTTGACTGTAGTAGTATTTTACCTTTAATTTGCAGTCTATTTCACAGCTTAAATAGATTGGACAGGTATCTACAATCGTATCAATGTTAACTATGACCAAATTTATCAGAACAATCAAATGTCCAAAATAGGTTTTAAAGGGAGAAGAGCATAGGACTTAGATTTTCATTTACAAGGACCTTGACCATCAACCCTTTTCATTAACACTTTATTAAAGACTTCTGGTATAATTCCTAAAATGGACTAAAGATTGAAACTTCAAAACAACCAAACCTTCCACTCTTGAAAGAAAATTTGATCCACTGAACACTGATCAATTCAGTGTGTAAAAGCCTTCATGTAATTTCTCACCTGTAACTGTTCCATGGACTTGTGTTCCATTCTTCAATTCTATTGTAACCGTCTCATGTGAAAGTTTCATCAAAAACCTATAATAATTAAAAAAAAACAAAAAACATTTGAGTACATTTAATGAAAGTGGATGAAGCACATAAATGATCATGCATTATTAGAGCACAGAGTAAATGTAGTGTTCTAGGATTTTTGTTACCACAAGGAAACAACTTGCCCAAAATTTAAGTCAGTTTTCCAAACTAACTAAGTGCTACTCTGTATAAGAACAGTGTGGGAAACCACCGCTCGCCAAATACGAGTAGATGTGTAAATTGGCGAGTTTTCATTAGCTTACACTCGTCAATTTGGCGATTGTCATTTGATTGGTGAGTTCCAAGGAAAGTTAATCAGCCAACAGGTTATTTAGTTAAACATCCCTTAACATCATACATTAAAAATATGTTCCCTACATTCCAAAAAGTTTAGCCTGAATATGTCAAGTGAATTTTGGCATAATAAGCACAATTTTATTGACATATAAAGTATTGTTTACGATCTGCCATTTTAATTTCTGGTAGACAGGATGTACCAAAACCTAAGCGACGATCCCAATCTCATATTAGTCTTCAAACGAAATTATCATGGTAATTTATGATATGTTACCTTGCAAATTAGTTGTTTATTGTCAAAATAAAAATGAACAAGAAGCAAATGATAAACATTTTCTTGTTTCATAATGATGAATCTGTTGAAGTATAATTTTGTTTTTAAAATATGAGTTCAGAAATAGAGTACTTATTTTGTTACTGTAAAGTACATAAACTTCAACGGGAGGGAATATTCCAAAATGAAGAAGTTTTTGATAAATTTAAAAACTAATGAAAAGATGGCTGAAGAAAGAAAAAGAAAGGCAGAAGATAGTCAAATCCAAAAGAAAACAGTTGATAGCAGAGACAAAAAAAAAACACAAAAAAATTCAGCCAATTGAATTTCTATTTGGCTGGCAAGATCAATATTCCACTAGCCAGAATGGCAAGCTGGGGAAAAAATGGTTTCCCACACTGTAAGAATCAGGTAAAATGTGTGTAATACATTGTATGTGGCACATGAACAGTGTTCAAGGATTCCTATTTCCCGTTACCCCGGGCAAGTGAAATTTGGGTCAGGGAAAGTTAGGTACTTAGTTACATGTACACTTTCCCATGGCAAGTTGAAAACTTCATATGCTGTAAGGATTTGTTTTGTTAGGAAAGCAGTCTCTGACAGTGGGAAAATTAATTTTATATGGATTTTTCCCAAGGAAACCTCAATTTCTGAAAAATCCTAGAAAACTGGTGAAGAAAAAAAAAAAAGATTTTTGTTTGCATTATCCAAGTACATTGTATTTATACCTCATAATCTCCAGAAATATCCAACAAAGTTTTTGTAAAGTTTGTCCTTTAAGACATTGATAGGTCAAAATTAGTTGAAATCCACAATTGAAAATGGAGGGGAAATTTTCCCACACTTTTCTCCTATGTGAGCAGTCAAAATATATCTACATCACAGTGCTTCAAAATAATTCCAATAGCTTTTCAGTTGTTTCCTAGATGTACAAATATATTTGAGGCAAAAAAGAATAAATGGAGAAAAATGATGTGCCACCTGTTACCTGATTCTTACACAGAATAGTACTTTTATCATCAAAAATTAAATTTTTCTGTTTACATGTACCAGAGATGATTTTACAAGGTCAACAAACAAAGCAAAAATTTGCAAAATCAGAAGTAAATATACATTAAAAAAAGAATTGTAACAGTAAAATCCGGACTTGAAATACAAAAAATTAAGAAATCCATCCCTGAAGTACAAAGGGTACTGGATAGAGAGTGGAAAATACAAGGAATAGGCAATAATGTACTTGCTGTGTATGACATTAAAAGTACTAGGGCAGACTGAATCTTCGCAAAATGCTATTAGGCCAAAATGTCAAACATTTGTAAGACCGACAAAGACTGACAACGTCATTTTCATCAATCCTGTTATCTTTATGTTGTTTTTCCGACACAGTCGGTATAGTTTCGCTTTTTACCCTTTGACCTTAAAGACGATCTTCCACGGAAATGCAAGTCACCTGATCAAAATTCTGTTCCAGATTGGCCAAATACTGATAACTTAGTGGGGTTCGAAAAAAGGAATTGAAATTGTGTGCAATGCATTATTTCCTCATGAAAATTATAAGTAAAAAGAACAAATTTTACTGCATCGGCTATCTTTTTTTTTTAAGATAGCACTTGTTTAATTATGGCACTGTGTTGATTCAAATTGCATTTCTATATGATATTGCAGCCCCACTTAGAATCTTTCTGTTCTTATTGGAATTGTATCCAACACACCCCAGGCCCACAGACAAAAACAGTTTCATCTTCACTCGAAATTCTTGTCTCTAGGTTTGCCAGTCATGTTCATTTGTTTTCAGTCAATCGGCTGATCTGAAATTTACTGGGTCCCATCACTAGGATCAAGGAAAATGATTGTGTCCCCTGCACACTGCCTACAATTTCATTAAATTGTTTTTGACCCGAGAAAAGTTTTAACTTTTGCTTCTCATGTTTACTTTAGGGTAAACAGTGGTATCTATTTTCCAGTAGCCGACAATATTAACCTTTTCAAGTTTTCCAGTAATTTTTAATTAAAACTAAGACTCAAAAATAATTTTTTGTTGTAGTCCTTTCAATCAGAGATCTCAGAGATCGAAAAATCACCATGGCAATAGGGGTTGACCATCTTTTCTTTTTAGCCACCATCGAAAGTTTGAAGGTACCAGAAGTTTTGCATTTTTTTTTGGTTGTGCACTCATTTGCAATATGCAGTCTTTCTAAAATTTCATAAACTATGCATTTTTAATGATAAAAAATAAACTTAAATTTTGTTTAAACTTTAACCTTTAAGAATCTGAGAGAGAGAAAAATCATCATTATCAACTTTGTCAGTACACCAATCTATCCTTTCAAAGTTCTACTTCTTTTCATCTGAATAGGTACACGTTTGGTCAACTTAATGCAGGGAAATAAATACTGCTATTTTTCCTATACCAAATGGTTGAGACCATTGGTGCTTTTAAATGACGGATACATGTCTACAGAATCGAAAAAAATCCAGAAATTCTGAGATAGACCTACAGAATACTATGTGCCCACTGGGTCCACATGCCGCCCTTTTTTAGGCACCATGCTAGTTCTATAACATTAAACCATGCATTTTATGTTTATCTTTCATGTTTTCATCAGATATTTTCATTTTTTGTTTATTGTCAAAATGCGAGGTCTTATCATTGGACCTTAACTTCAAGGTGTAAAAATCAACTTTAAATTCAGACATTTTAGGAATATTTTTTCATCAAAACTATATAATTACAAGTAAAAGAAGTCAAATTTAACTCAACAAACCTTGTTTGGAAGATTATATTCCTGAATTAAAACACAAAGTGATCTGCCCTAGAAGCTGACATCTTATGTTATGGTTGGCTGCATTTTCAGATTCATATGGACAAACGAATTTTTATAATTTAAAGGTTGAAAGTTTTTTTTTTCATTCCAAACGCAATGATCACAAAAAAATTATGAAAACCTTCATTTTTTTTAAATTTTATTATACTACTTTCATACTCACTACATGATTTTCAAATATATTTTACCTTTGACAAAATGATGTGTGAATAAATTTCGTTGCGCAATTAAAAACCCTAAATATTTGCTGACCGCTATTCAGAAATGTGCTTCTCAGGACTTATCGATTCTGGTGTTCATAGAATCTTAAATGTGCTGATTTTAAAGCAAATCTGTATGTTTTTAGCGGAATTTCTGCATCTGGTGAGAAATTTAGTTTACGGCTACATCATTTAACTTTGAATTTCAATCATTCTTAAAAATTATTATTTGATATTACATTAAATCTAAACAAAAAATGAAAATATCATGAAAACATGAAAGATAAAATATGTGGTTTAATATTACAGAACTAGCGCCATGCATAAAATATTTGCACTAATAGCACAAGGGCATGGTCTTGAATGAACACTGAATGTGCTTCAATGTATATAGAGTTCATGTAAGAGGACAAGACATTTGATGCAATTGATTTTAGTAATTTTAGACATGTTATTTCTATTCCTTCTTATACATTTGTTTTTCATTTTTATTAATTATCAAAATTTGAAATGTTAGCTTCCTACATGTATTAAATGTATGAAGATGGAAGTTCCCAATTTAACATCTGTCTGCAAAAAAAAAACTTATTTGGATGACCAGAGCATACTTGTAATACTCAGACAATCAGTCTACATGTAAATAAACAGGGACTGGAACACACATTCTTTAAATATTATTGCTTTTTGTTGTATTTGATTAATTTTCATTGTATCTCCATTTATGGGGGAAATGATATTCATAAATTCATTTATATTCATAAATTTCTTTCGGCAATGATGCTTGGAATCCTTAGGCGGCGAGTTCTGACTTAGCCTTGGTTATTATGAACGGAGAAATCGGGTTTTATTCGAAGTGATAAACTTTGATCTTATTATTGCGCCTTTGAATGAATTCTGTAAAGGACAATTGTAACTGAACATCATGAATCACACAGAGTAACAGACGAAAGCGACATCCGACAAGCAAACCGGGTGACGATCAAAATGCTATGGCTAAGAGAACGCCAATCATTCTTGAAAAGACCCTTCGGACGAAAATATTGAGATCAGCATTTTAGCCAATTATCCTATTTCATCACTAACGGAAAGATGCAACATTGATTACCTTACAAGCTTCATGATTACATGGATTTGTATACCATGTACTGGAAAAAATGTAAACAATGGCGGTAATACCGGCGTATAGTAAACGTAGTTACTAGAACGCTTGAACGTTGGATATTAGGACGCATCATCATAAGCGCAACAAAGATATCAATATGAAGTATACACAACTCGGCTCAGAGAAAACTCGGCCTATAGGCCGATATCACATTAGAAATGAAATATATATATATATATATATATATATATATATCTATCTATCTATCTTTATTTCGCGTTCTATTTTACTAGTTCATGATGCTTGAATTCATGTTTTGAAATGGCATTTCTTATCCGAAACAACTATTTGGAAAAAAATGAATGTTACACCATTCATGAGCACCGTGACAAGTTGTCATACCCTTCAGTTTTTCTGAGACAAGTGCCAGTGTCTGACTCTTCAAGATAAAAAATACCGATCTATGCTCAATGCCATTCTTCCCTGTGACCCAAGAAAAGGTTGTCATGCTTTTTCATCAAAATCCTTTCAGTGGTTTTTAAAAGGCTCTCAATTTTGTGGGCATATGCTTTAGCTTTAAAATTGTACCCTCGAAATTATTTTAATTCTACTTAGAACTACAATTGGCCAGTGGCTGATCCTGGGCAGGTACAAGGGGTTAGCACCCCTTCTTTTTAATGGATAATTTTTCATTTTCACTAAAATTGACAAAAAAGGCAAATAATGCTCTAGCACCCCCTTTTCAGGGGCGGATCCAGGATTTTAGATTAGGGGACGCACAGTTAAAAAAATTTAGGTTAAATTTATTAAATATTCTTCTAGAGTGGATGCAATGTAGATATCTTTTGTGGTCGAGTTAGCGCGAAATAAAAGTTTCAACCTAAAACCGCCTAAATTTAAGGGGGCGCGCGCCCGCCACACCCCGCCTGAATCCGCCCCTGCTTTTTCTGAGGAAGCCCGACTGGCACACCTCCTTTTCAAAGTGTCTGGATCCGCCCTTGAGCTAGTTGAAAGAATTCTACGCTGAATTTCGTTTACAACAGACACAAGTATATGTACCAGGGAGAGGATCCAGAAATCGATAAAAGGGGGTTCTGAACTTGGAGGATCAGGATAGGCTATATATATATATCATGTATAATTCGTTCAATTTTGTCCAAATTTTGCACCAAATTAACAGAAATTTTCAAACAAAAGGGAAGGGGGTCCTTTTCCATGGAAACCTCCCTTCAGTTGGATGCTCCACTGTAGGCGACCAGTTTTTGAGTGCAATTTCAATTAACAGATGTATATCGATCTTCAGCGATAAAACACATTTTGTGCAGTGACGTTTTATCTCGATAATCCCAGACATCATTTGGTGACTATCTTCATCTTGCATACCCCAAAAAACTTGAGATAATGACACTGCAATCCATCGAAATTGACAATATTAAGTAAATGTGTCAACCCCTATTTATCATTTCCTTATAGGTAGTAAAATTCCACTGAGTGTTTCTGGCGTATGAAGTTGTTTTGTCTCTCAACTCATTTGCTTTTATAGTAGGTCATCATCTGCGAGTGACGTCATGATGCTTGAATGTGATTTTCGCGTTTTAGATATAATCAGCAATCTCCAGTTTACGGGTATCTATATTGGTGTCATTTTCGATTATCAGCGACGTCCAAATCATTGGCCTTCAAAATAGCACTTTATTGAAAGGTAACTATATAGACCAGTTTGCATCTTACCAACCGTATCATTTTAAGGGCTGTTGATCAATTGGTCGATTTTTTTTCTTACATTTTAATATCTACTTGTCAGCATTTATAGATCTTAATTATTACAGCTGTCAAGACACGCACTTTCACTGAGATTATTGAGGCTTAATCAAATCAAGTATATATGGCATGGACCTTTAGAAATAAACGTGTATTATATTGTTGTCTATTTGACATATATACTATACATATTCTCGTTATAAATGTGTGCCCCAATTAAGGATCTGTCATTGGGCCTGTGATGTTCCACGTTTCATAAATTGTGAAAAGGGAGCATTGTATGATTATGCTGATGATACAAATTTTTCACATTGTAGCAACAATGTAGATGATGTCATGATGAAAGAGTAATCAAGGTTATAGCAATAATCAAAAGAATGTAATCCAGGGACAAAGACCAGACATGGAAAACAGACATACACAACAAAGAACATAGAGTAACTAAAATCATACATACAAAGTAACAAAAGCAAGTGAACAATTCGGACTCCACTAAAAACTGGGAGCATGGACCAGGTGCACCGGTAGGGTAAGCGTCCTCTGCTTTTCTAGAAACACCCGCCGAGTTGCTCATAAAAAGTCAAGTCCATGGTAGACGAAAGAGGTAACAAATCAGTTTTCATGGCGCCGATAGATACACCGTTATAATATGGTTTACTGAAAATCGTATGCAATTAAACAAACCCGATAAATTTCAGGCAATTTCGATTGGCAGGAAACCCCGTGACAAAAATTCAAGTTTCATATCATAAGGGAATATGGTGGACTGCAGATCGAATTAAACTACTGTGTGTTACTTTTGGTTCTGAATAAATTTCAATTCTCATGTGACTCTCGGAATATAAAAAAGGTTTTTGTATGTTTAAACTGATCTGGAGTTGGCATGTCAGTTAACTGCTGTTCTCAGTTTGTACAATTGTGTAATTTATATTCAGTTTCTTTATTTCCATTGTATTAATGTTATTGTGCACAGTTTTTCCTAATTCTAAAGGGGGCTTGTGATCACACCAAAGTAATTTAACTCCGCCGCAATTTTTGTGCCTGTCCCAAGTTTGGAATTTCTGGCCTCTGTATGTCTTGTTTCGTTTTCACCTTTAGTTTATTTTATATGTTACTTGAGTATATAGGGGCAACTCTTTCGCTGTACATGTGTATAATGATATTTGGGGCCAGCTGCAGCCAGCCCTGCGGTATGAGGATTTCCTCGTCGTTCATTGAAGACCAATGAGTGACATTGGGCTGACATTTTCATCCCGATGGGGTTGTTGTCTCTTTGACATTTCTCGTTATATTCTCTGCAACTTAATGCTTTTGAACGCATTGAGAATAATTTGAGTAAACTGGGAAAGCTTACAATATATTATTAATTTATATTGTCGAATCTTAACTACTGCCCTTTAGTTTGGCATCTGTGTGGTGAAAATAACCCCCCAAAAAATAGAGAAAATACAAGAAAGAGTGGGCGCTATACACGTAAGTGAATGTATATGTATGATGTTTCATATAAGTGGAACACTGATACTAATGGCTTTAGAAATACTAATCCGTAAAACACTGGATTCTTTATTTGCAACTACAGTTGACAAAAACTAATGTTATAGTACTAAGAGCGATAACTAAGTCACTTTCATATCGAGCATTGTGCTTGAAAATGTAAAAGGGTTTACTTACTACAAACTAGAAATTCTTACCAAATAAATGTAAATATAAGTTTAAAATATATTCCAGATCTCATTATAACTCTTGGGAGTAATGTAATAACTATACTTCTTTATATAATCTATCAAGTCTATATCCCATTAACTCTCAAAATCAAAATGGAAAAAATAAAAAAACGTATAAAAATAACAAGAGAAGCGAACTAAGCTAATTAGTAAAACAATAAAAAGTGTAAAGTTCTCAATTCTTTACCATATGTTCGTAGTCTCTGGTTTGCTATATCTCGTGTCTATACCATATACCCATACAATGTTCTGATAAGGTCATGTGCAGAATAAAAATAAATATCAAAACTCAACGAAATGATCATGATTTAATACAAGTCTAATATGTTTAAATTTGTTTATATGTATTTAAAGATATCTAACTCATGCTGCATAAAACGTTGTATGTAACATTAGTTTTAAAGGTGTAAAGTTTAAATGGTTTAAGTAAGTTTTAAAAATAGTTTATAGTTTTAATATCATACAGAAGTGTGCCAGAATTTCCACCTGACCAATGAACCCAATGAAAATCAATATTTCCCAAAAAGTTCAACTAGGATCGCATATCATTAACATAACTAATGAGACAGTAATCAATAGCCCAAGCTACTAACCAAATCAAAACACCGAGGCACTGATAAACCAAAGATTCAATACAATAAATTTACTATACATATTATTAACCGCAATATAAAAATACATCGATGACAATACAATACGAAATTTAATCATTTCCTGCAGCATGTGGTAAGCGCCTCTATACCTATAAAAATAAACAAACTTCATGTGAAATATTAATTATTTACAGCTAATAAAACACTAATAAAAAATCTGATAGAATTAATCTACAACGGCAGTGGCGGACCCAGAGGGGGTTCAGGGGGTTGGCATCCCTCTTTTTATTGGAAAATTTGTCATTTTCATGTGTAAAATTGACAACAATGGCAAATAATGTCCCTCCTTTTCCTAAGTTACCTCTACTGGCATCCCCTCCCCCCACCCCACACACACACACACATACACTTTTCAGTGTCTGGATCTGGTCCTGAACGGAAGTTGTGTTTCATGGCATTAGAAGTCTTTAAGAAACTTCTATATGCTTAAATAATCTATTAGCTATAAAAAAAATAGTGCTTACTCTTTCAGATACATCAATAGGCTTCCAACTATCTTATACGGGAGGAAATAAGTTTTCATAATTTATTATCATAACTTGATAAGAAAATGGAATTGGAAATGGTGTGCGTGTTCTATCTGTCTCTAGAGACGGGTATTCCATGGGATTTTCCACATCATTTATCATTGGTGATTCTTTTAGATTTCATATCGATCTGCTTTGCTTATAAATACTTGCATGATAGCTAGTATTTCCAATTTGGTGTTCTTATACTGCTTTCAGTACTAATTTTAATAGAGTTTAAAATGTACCGACTTACTATAAAATTGACTTGACTTGGCTTGACTTTACCGGTATCTTGGGAAATCGCTCAACCTCTCGGAGCATGCACACGAGTTCACCCCGTTTTGTTTGGGGGGGTGGGGTGGGGAGGGGTGGGCATCCTCACAATGCCAACGAGGGTGTGTCGACTATTGTGACTCCCACGGACACAAGTTGACACAGAAGGCCTGACATTGTGATGATGTGGAGGTCTTGCTGTTCATCTAGTTTTTATTATTTTTCATTACTGAACTATAATTCAATTCCCTATACATACCCCCTTTTTATACAATGTCCGTCTTAAAGTTAACATTCTTAAAACTCAGAGGACTCAGACTACACTTTTAGCATAAAACGAAATATTTGTCACTAAATTCAATGAAGTTCAGTGTCGGATCCCCCTTTTCCTCGAAACATTTTGTTAATTTTGCATAGATTTTACATGCATGGGTATTTTTTGTCCATATACAACTGCAGCAATTGGATTAAGCACAAGTAATGAAGTCCTAAATCTCCTTGACTGCATAACTTAAATTACTTTACAACATATTATGTACACCTAACAGTACACATAATTATTTTCCACAAAACGTAGTGGGGAACATATTGTCCGAGACATTGGCTTCTGATTTTTCTTTTCAGTCATTACTATGATCATAAAACAACACTTGTGGTACTAATAAACCGAAAATAACAAATAAGCCATTATTTACTTAAACTGTTTTGACATTCCAAATTGTGTCAATTTTAGGCTATTTTTTTGGGGGGTGGATGGAATAAGGATACTTGTTTTGCATATATCTCAAAAACCTTCAATGATATAACGGTTGAAAACTTAGAACTAAGGATACCAACCAAAGCTGCACTCTTCGAAATTGAAAATTCTTGATTTGGAAAGAAAAAACACTGGTCATATTCATTTGTGTAACCCAGGTAAGGAAATTTCAATATATTTGACTATATATCCAGTTATCACATAACTATTAAAACATTTTTTTGTAAGTTGCTATCTATGAAATTTTTTTTTAATATCAGAATTGGGTACTTTCATACGCTTTGAACTTACTAAGTGGTTTTGAATATTATTCAATGTTTGGAAAACCCTAAAGACATACAGCAATATACCATAATTACACCTACCAATAGGTCTAATTATTTATGATTTTCACCATCAAAATCTAATTTGATGAAAAATGAAATAAATTGGATTTCTGTATATATGCATGTGGTTGGATAGAAAATAAGACAAGGGTCTTTGTCAATTAGGCAAGATCAGCTGGGCTAAAGCATATCTTATTCATGCCCTTAGGTTTTTTTTTCAAATATCAAGTACCATGACTCAGAAACAAAAAATATATAAATAATTTGACAAAAAGGAGGCACCCATGACATCAACATTTTCAGTTCAGTCCTAAATCTCCTTGACTGCATGACATAAATTACTTTACAACATATTATGTACACTTAACAGTTCACATAATTATTTTCCCCAAACGTAGTGGGGAACATATTCTCTCGGTTCAATTTCCTTTCAATTTAGATTTGTTAAGCCTGTTAGCATCTGAAATTATCTACACTACCGCAGGAAACTAGTCCCACTGGAATACCCGATTAAGGTTCAAATGCAGATATTAAGGTCCACTTGATAGTCATTTCTAATATGTCATATTTAATTCTATGCTATTTACGACAATAAACAATTCCAATAAACAACTTTTACAGCGAACTTAATATTAATTTGGTTTGTATTAACAAAGATCCAATTAAAAAGGTTGACTTCTAACCTTACAAGTACCTGTTTATTTCTATGCACCCACTCCTTGCTTTACCCAAATAAACTCCAATCGTTCATTATATTAAATTCAATTCGATATGTCGATATATTTAAGTTGCTTACAATTAAGTGCACTATTCTTAGACTCATAATAAACTATTTGATGTTAGCTAGAAATGAAAATATTTCGAGATTACGAATAGTCATCGTTCATAGAAATGAAAAAGGGCAATGCTGGGTGCCAGTTGGAATGGCTATCTTCATATATTTCGTGCAGGGCCTGGCTGATCCATATATTTACAAAAAAGGGCATTGGTTCCGATCAAGAAACTTATAAAAAGAAGGAGCTAGGCTCCAGGCTAATATTTGCCGTTCATTTTTGCTAAACTTTTAACAAAAGGGTGATATACCCCCCGAAACCATCCTGATCTATAACCCACTGCATCGTGTATTTTTATAGCGGTTACCGCCTCGTGACATCGGAAGCCCAGTAAAGCAAAATGAAACTTTGATTATAGACGATGGCATAGGAATTTTGATCATGGATTTCTCAGGGTTGGTGTCGGTCTGTGGTCCGGTGATATTGCTTTTTCAGTCACTAATATTGTTAGCGACTTCTTCCACTCTTAAATTCAGTACTTTATATTCGCATATGATTTGCATCATTATTTATTTTTACTCCACATAATGCTGCAGATCTGTGCCATGTTTACCACCATAGCGTCATAGTTCTTCATACGAGATAAAAAAATGTACCTTTTAAATACCATACACGTGTGTTCTACTTGTGTTTCTAGCTTAATTGTGTTAGAACGGGAAGTTTACATGAAATTATCGTTTAGCATTGAACATTACCCAGTATCCTTTTCAATCACGTGTGCTCGTTGTAAGACTTTAAGGTCATATACATTAGCAGGGCACCGATATCTAAGATTATTCATTGCCAGTTGTTCGATCTGGTTACTTATCTGGTTCCCTGGTCAATATCAATCGCTACAACATAACTCTTTAAAAATATATCATATGCATGTCTGTGCGTGTTTTCTCGATTGCATGAGGACAGGAAGCTTACTTTAGATAGCTAATGATCGGTTACCATTGAATTTATGTAATATTATCCAATTATTGTGGCTTAAGTTTGAATGATTCGACAGACAGTTTCGACCTTGAGATCTTTAAATTGAATTCTGACTTGAAAATTTAGGAACTGGAAAAGGCCAACGAGTAGTTTGTAATTCAGTTATGCAGTATATATGTTTTGTATTCATTCATATATTTAGGTGTTCCATGTAAACCAACATCGGACCTGCATGCTTCGAATCGCGAATTTTGTTTTGTGTTTATTAAATGTCCTTCGTAATCAGAATTGAGAATTTAAAAATTATTCATAGAGTTCAATAATAATCATTTACAACAATAAGCTCGTGTTTAGATATATACGTTTGAATTCTATTCCCATACTTTCCTTTTATCGCTGCTTTTATCCCACAATTTTGCAATTAAGTTGACGATTACTTGAGGCGTAAAAATTCAGGCGATCGATATAAAATGATTCAGTACATGAGTACTTTGACTATTATTACTTTCATTAGATATTTATCTCTAACTAGTACTAATTGTGTGAACATCCACAGATATCCTCTTATTCCCTTTGTCACGGACCGGATCTTCGAAAATCAGTGTAGATTTCTTCGGCTCCTTGAAAAATTATTTTAATAATATATTCACTTATATTACATTATTCGTATTTGACATTTGCAGGAGTAATTTAAAATATCATGTACGCATATGCATTTTTTCCGAATAAAGACCTGTTTCGAACACGGTAACTTTTAAAATCATATTCGATCATGATGCAGGCGCGGAATTCATACATATATAGCTTGGGTAAAACTGATTTTTTAATCATAACGTCTAGATACTTGGAACAGATTTGAAGCTGCGAAGTATAATGGGGCTATTTTTTTTATAACCCCCTCTTTTCCTTACCACACGTGACACGTGTAGTTTATTTGTGTACATATCCGGGCACTTGTCGAAATTCTGAATAAATTATGCAAACAACTAAAATATGAAATTAATTTTGATGGAACGAAATACTTTCAAATGAAGTAATATAGAATTAAAATTTTTCAAGTTTAATGCTTTTATTCATAATTCCAAATCTTTATTGAGTAATAATACTTAATTTAGTTTATTTCTACAATTAAAATGAAAAATAAATGAGAGAATAGCATAAAATTAAGATTCGTTTCAGCACTGAATTGCATTTCTTTACTTACCGCATTCAGTTCTCACAAATGGCGATAGCGTCAGGATCATTGTCGAATTTTTTTGATGCAAATTTTGCATGATTGCGAAACTTGACAGAAAATGTGCTTCGAAATCTGGTGCAATTAAACACACGACACCCAATTTTTCATAATCACTTAAGGTACAAGATTAATATTTGCGCTTTACTGTAATTTTAGTTCGATGTTGTGCAATTAACTACCCAGTTTGGAGCATTTAGCAAACAGAAAATTTAAAATAAAGATGTGTAAATGTTTTAGAACTGAAATCGATTATTATTTTTATCATTTTTAACAGGAACAATCTGTTAAAGACTGGAATAATAGCTTCTAGTCAAGGAATATGCTTGATATTTCCCCTTATGTTTATGGACATATTTAATAGTTCTTGTTGTAGGCATATATGCCTAACTATAATGTCTTCTGCAAGATCTGTAGTGTGTAATGAAGAAAGTTAGGACTCTTCAAAATTGTCAGTACCATTACCGACTTCTCCTTTCCTAGTCAAGATAATCTTGAGGTTTAATCCGATGTTAAAAATGGAAACGACCAGGCAAAATAAAAGAAGTAGATAATTTAATAAATGCAGCTGTACAGACTCCAGTATTTACAGATGATTCACCTGTTCAGTACACTACCAGTTCATGTAAAATTCAGAC
The DNA here is from genome assembly GCA_037379345.1 of Perna viridis. Taxonomy (NCBI): domain Eukaryota; kingdom Metazoa; phylum Mollusca; class Bivalvia; order Mytilida; family Mytilidae; genus Perna; species Perna viridis. The sequence continues at coordinate 11,463,807 of CM074515.1, read as the reverse complement.
ACTGCCTATTGTAGAGGTGATTCATGGTATAACAAACCCACTGAACAAACAATGTTTTTTTTATTATCTACAAATGCTTTATATTTTTACGTAATTATAGTCCTTTCTGTATTTAACATCTCTATATTTGAGAAAACCATACATTCATCTCAAGCTAAAAGCAATTGTGATAACTACTGCCAATAGCCAATTTCATCCACAATCTTTCATGATTTTTATCACAAAATGACAAGACAGTTTATGATATGGATCCTTGTTCTGCTGATGAACTCAACAAGATTTTGTAAGTCACATCTGAAAAATTTCTTATCACCATTTGCTTGAAGACTTTTAATTAGACCCATTTCATATTTATTTAATTAAATGCCATGTAGCTACTATACCATTGTAAGAGTAATCAAGGGAACCAAGGTTATAGCAGTAATCATAAGTACATTTATATATGATATACATGTGTTTGTTATAGAGTTGTATGCTTTATATGTATGGATTTTTTATAGTCTTTAACCAAGGAGTCCTACAGCCATTATTTGTTCTTATTTAAAGATTCAATTCAGCCCTAAATAGGACTGATGTTGTGACCCTGGCTGTGAACTCCCAAGAAGACTATCTGCTAATAACCCCTTTAGGCTAGCCAAACCATAAATTTTAGACACATTTTTTTCTGATGCAAGTTAACACTTTTTTACTGATTTTTCTGAAGCATAGGGCTTGTGACTAAAGGCAACAACTGAGAGAAAAGATTCGAAAGCACTTAGATATTTGAGGGAAGTTAAATATGCACTCAAGTAAGCACTTTAAGTCTAACCATTCATGTAGATCAATATGTATGGTAAAACTTAAACAAAGATAATACATATATGTAAGATGAAATGCATCACAGTTTCAACTGAAAAAATTATTCATGCTATTTTAATAAATAAAAAGGCATGTTGGAAGAAAGAAGGGGGTACACACGCTACTGCATCCCTCAAATATTGACTAGATAAGACACTTCTTAACTTCACTTCTTAATTTGAAAGAGTAACCAAATTATATTTTCAGTTCAGATGCATATGGTAATCGATGGATGTAGTTGAGAAAACAGGCAGGGAAAATGGTGGAACAGGTGATGCAACCGAAGAAAGTGACTCTAAGCAAGAAGTAAAGCTGACTGAACACCAAGAGAAACAATCTCTTCATGTAAATGTAACCAATCATCAACCAGTCATGCGTCAAGACTCACTCCCACTATCTCCTGGTCCAATCTCCCCTGACCCTGTACATGATTTACCTGTAGAATTACTACAAGCTGGCTGGAGAAGATTTTGGAGTAAAAGAGAACAAAGACCTTACTTTTTTAACAAACTAACAAATGAATCTTTGTGGGAAATGCCACAGCTAGGCTCTGGGGTAAGATTACTTTAAGATAAGTTGTAAAAATTGCAGTATGTTTGTTCAAGGTAAAGTTATACAGTAAAAAAATATTCAGATTGACTTATGTACATAGTGTAGTCAGCAGGGATGGGCATGATTACTTTCAAAAGTAATCTTTTATCAATCAATTACATGGTTTGTTTTCTTGTAATTGATGAATAATCCATTACACTAGTTTATCATTTGTAGTCCATTACAATCGATTACTCAAAGATGTAAACGATGGTTACTTTCAATTACATTTCTCAGAAGGCAACGAAAATTATATAATGCTCAGTATGTTTATATAGAGAAAAACATTTTTACCATTTCAAATGCCAGATCAAAGTGTAATAAAAGTCAAATATTGACAACACTTGGCCGCGGAGGGTTGTCAAAGCTAAGGGGTGGTGTTGGGAATGGACTCTCAATATCATTTTAAATGTCCCTTTCGGCGTGCATCTCAAACAGCCTCTGACAACTTAAGTCCAACTCCAACCTTCACGATGGGTTTACCAACTGGTGGACCTGGTCCGGCCGTTTCGACGGACTGGAGAAGGGGCGAAAGCGAGTCACTGGCTTAAAACCCGATAGCCTCGGGTAGATGGGGCTCATAAACCTTGGATGGTAGCCCCTCTAAGGGAAGGAAAACTCTGATGATTGATCTAAAACCTCCGCTGCCTTGCGGGTACACCCTTCGACAGGGAAAGGCTTCAGGAGACAACCTCGAGGAACTTAGTTACACTTTCCCGTGGCAAGTTGAAAACTTCTTTTGTTAGGAAAGCAGTCATTGACTGTGGGAAAGTTGATTTTATATGGATTTTTCCCGAGGAAACCTCAATTCTGAAAAATCCTAAAACACTGATTAAGTCGAGAATTATTTCCCTACAGGGATAACTAGGATCAAGAATGTTTATAAGTCTTTTAAAGTATGGATTCTGTACAAGGGAAAAAAGGTGATAATGTTCTAGCTATCATGTGCACTAATGCAACATCAGTATCTTTTAGCTGTTCATTTTTTCCAGTATTTATTTAATTTTTTGGCATACACTAGGCAAAGTATTGCTGATTGTTATTTTTAGTTTCTTTTTCATATTTAAATTGTTTATTTTGATGTTTCCTGTTATAAAGTAAGATATTTTCTTTATTTCATCTTTCAAAAAACTAAAATTAAAATTAAGCAGTCACTTCTTTTTGTAATATACAAACTATTGAAAGTCAGAAAGAAGTTTCTATCCTTTCAGACCAGTTGAAAAGTATTAAAACATGTGCCCACACTTTAATCCCATACTTTGGGAAATGTGGGTAAGGATTTTTGTACAGTATTTAAAAAGAAGTTTTCATTAAAATCCTTGATGAAAACCATATTTATGTTTATATTGTATTTTAGTTCATGAGGTAATCTTTGGATGACAAATTTTATACAATAGATTGAAGAGTGATTCTGTGCATCTTCTAAATCTCCACCTCTATCATGTACAATCTCGAGATGTTGTTCCAAGGTATAATTGGAAATTTCATTGCCGAGAATTTGAAAATTTTGAGCATATCACTCTGGGAATGGAACCAAAATTCAGCCCAAAATAAGGGTTGGAAAATCACTGCTCTGTATTTCAGACTGTATATATAACTGTTATTTTGTTTGTCACTTTCATTACATCTTGATCATTGATATCATTGAATCATTGAAACCATCTTTTTTTTCAGTCCCCAAATCTGATGACTGATCCTCTTGGTATTGGTGGTGATCATGGTGGTCCTTTACCAAATAGCCAAGATAAACGCTTAAGTCGACCAAGTGTTGATATTCCACCACAACTTCAAAATGTAGGGGAGAAAAGGAGACTCAGTGGAGACATGGAGAGTCCACCAAAGAAAGTCTTCCATGGATATAAGTATGGAAAATTTCTACATACATGTATGAAATAGTTAATGATGATCAGATTGTACATTTTAAATGTGGTACTAAAATATACATATTGAAAAGTGAAAACATCTTGTTTTTGGTCAGATTCATTTTATTCCTCAGTTCCATAGTTGGAGGTACATGTGTATAGAGTTTTAGTATGTGTATGTCCATCCATTCTTCCATTGAATCTCATATTTGGTTTTTGTTGTAGCACTTTAAAACAGGGTGTTTGCTTCTTTTCCAGATACTACCCCAACTTCTGGTAGCCACAAAAAATCATTTTTCCCAAAACATGTACATATATTGAAATGCACAAAATTTCCCTTACTTTTTTGCAAACTGAAGTAAATGTTAACTACATGTCAAGTTTAGGGCTTGTGGTTTAAGGCACAGACTAGTCCAATTGTCATGAAATTTTAGAAACTATGATATGGTTTCAGTGTCACATGAAATACTGGGTAAAGCATCTGTCTTATAAAAACGCTTTGAATATACATTTTGTTGGAAATTTTCTATTGATGAAATGATGTTTTTTTTTACAGCCCATTTTGGAATTTTGATGTTCATACGAATGTTTTATTGTTTGAAAGACCTCCATGTATTGTTGCCCCACCCCATCCTGAGATTGAGTGCCTCCGAGCTCAGCTAACAGCCAAACTAAGGCAACACTACCAAGAACTGTGCCATTCAAGAGAGGGTTTGTAGAATTGTTAAATTTCTCAACAACAAAAATCATATTAAATGCAAAAGAAAATTTACCCTTAACTTCAGTATTTTTCTTGGAAAAAAAACACATCAAATTTTGTGTATTGAGCATCTTTCCTGTGAGTAATCTTAAGTGTTGATTGTATTGTTGTAGTTTAGTTACCAAGGAAACAAGTATAAACAATCCTTAACACAGAACTTAATGTGACCATTATATATTGTTTAGGCATTGATGCTCCTCAGGAGTCTTTTAACAGATGGTTATTGGAAAGGAAGGTTATTGATAAAGGAACAGATCCTATGCTTCCATCTAACTGTATGCCTGAAGTATCACAATCCATGTACAGAGAAATTATGAATGACATCCCGGTCAAATTAATCAAACCCAAATACTCTGTTGATGTGAAAAGACAGTTGTTTAAATATGCAGAGGCAGCTCAGAAAATGATAGAAACAAGGTATTACATTAGAAAATTTTTATTATTGTAGGACATGTGGTTGTTTATACCAAAACATTGCAAATAAAAAGGAAGTTTAAGTATGAAATACTACTTAATCCAAGCTTTAGATGCATTGTACACTTTAAAGTACTGTTAAAATTTATTAAATTTTTTTTTACCAATGGAATGATTTCTACACAGGGAATTAAGCATTCATTTAACAGTTTTGAATGAATTCCTAGTGTATTAACATAATAACAGGGATGTCATTTTCCTCAGAATTTCCGTTACCTCTTTAAGAAATCTGGATTTTACCATAATATTATTAATATTACTATGTAGTTAACCAGATTTTTTAAGGTAAAATTTGGTTATTAGTTCAGGGATGTTTGGTGGCCGACTGGTCAAGCAACTGCCAAAGATTGTCCATGCAACAACTCCAGTTTTTTTTTTTTCAAATGAAAATTCCAAGTTAATACATGGCCATTTAATTGATTTTTTTTAGGATGAAATACATGTAGGTACATTATTTTTTTCATTTTCTATAATAGAGGTAATTGTTATACTTAAACTATAGAGGTAAACTATTAATCTTTAGTTAAGATTTCATTGAATACAGAGCTTACATATTTAATCTTCAGATGTGCTACACCAGAGAGCAGGAAAATAGTTAAATGGAATGTACAAGAAACTTTTACCTGGTTAAGAAAACCTGGAATGGCAGCTTACGATGACTATCTGGTAAGATCTGTTATGTCTTTACCATAAAAACTTGATTGCTTCTTTTTATTTTACGTGTTTTATTTTTTTAATTTTTTTTATTACTATGTTTACAGATATAAAGTTAATACAATCGGACTAAGATCTTTTAATAATGCATTGACTTATGTGGTAAATAGTTCATTTATAGTAACTAAGTATATTTAATTTTGCGTAATGATTATGGTTGACTTTGCACTAAAAAACTACTGTCCTTAAAATGAAAATCTTCAGTCTAGAATAATCACAGCATCAAATATTTACTCATAAATGCCAGGTTTTACATAGCCTTAAAAAATTTTGAAGGGTAATAAGCTTGACTTTTAAGAAATGGCCAAAAACAAAAAACCCTTATCCTCGTCCATCGTTTCTCAACACAGTATTCATGTAAGGAAATAAATGATTGAAGGAGGGTCAAATTGTTTTATATGCATATAAATGTGGTAGCAAGCATACAGATATAGTAAATATATTGCATGAAAAACCCATATAACCAATGGACATTTTTTTTTTCAGGAAAGATTGGCTCATTTGAAAAGACAGTGTCAACCTCACCTTACAGAGACTGCTAAGGGTTCTGTAGAAGGAATTTGTACTAAAGTGTACAATATGTGTGTAGAGGCTGTCAAAAAACTGCACGAAAAGCATTGGCAAATATTGAATGAAAACCATATTAATGGTAAAATATTTCTTGTTATTGATAAATAAGTTTTTTTTCATTGATAGTCAACTGTAATGATCAAGGCTTCCATGTACAGATAATTATACTACATATTAAAAGTAAAATAATGATTTATTATACCCACACTGAGTGACTGGGTGGTATATTGAAATCACTTCATCCAGCTGTCATTCTGTCTGACCCAAATTTGATCACAATTAACCCAACTCTAAATGAATTGATTGATTTCGAATTTGGTCTGTGGCTGTATAAAGAATTGGTATAAGTTTTGAGTGATTTTGGCTGCTCTCCTAAATAAACTCCTATTTCATGGGACTTTGCAATTTCTTCTTAAAATGTAGTGATAAAGATAATATTTTTCACAAATATCTTGCCTCCCAATGGATGGATTATTTCAAATTTTGTGTGTGGCTCTATATAGATGAAGCATACTGTGTAATTGATTTGGGGTGCTTCCTATGTGGGTAAGGTATATATGTTGATTTTATGATTATTTGATTAATTATAAAAACATGTAGTAAAATTGTATCATGAACACGTTGAATTTATAAATGACTTATAGACCATACATGTATTTGAACCATACTGTTATGATGATATTGTTGTCTTGACCTTATATGTGTATCTACATGCCCTGTACAGTCCTTTCCTTCAAAATTCTCAATGACTAGCTTGAATAATAGAGGACTGTATAGGAGTCAACAAGCCCGAAACAAGAAATGTACACATCATTTCACTAGCCCATAGATCGGGCTTCAGGCTAGTGGCTAAAGGCGAGCACTGCCTGTAGAGTCAAACTATAATGGTATGGTTAGGGTCAACAAACTTGGCCTTTCAAATATCTGGACTGTATGTATGGTTTGTTAAAATCTTTAATTTGACTCAAAGTTAGTTTCAATGAAATTATCTTTCTTAAGAATAAGGGCACATAATGAAAAAAACAAACTTGCGAAACACCAAATATCAATAAAAATCGTAAAAGATATACTTCTAAGTTCTACCTGTTATGTCTACTTCAAATTGTTTCTTACTGGTATACATCTTTCAGAGGTGCCAAAGGCTCCTGTTCCACCCAAGAGGAAAGTGTACTGTTACCCTGTGCAGATGATGGTTCCAACTCCTAGACTTCCTATTGTTGAGATGAGTAGTGAAAATGAAGTCCATACTCTGAAGTACAAGGGGGAAGTCTTCAAAATAAACAGCCCTCACTTCTACAAATTGGTATGTATTTAAAAAAGATATACAGATATCATCATTGAAGTTATTATGTATACTTTTTCTTGATATGCACACATTTTTGTCAAATAATCTCATGAAATTTCTTCTGTAAATATCTTTGCACAACATGTTTTTAATTTACAAATAAAAAAAAATGGATATAGTTTTGCAGCACATCAGGTATAATACATGTTTTAGCCAAACATAAAGGGGATCTGGAAAAAGCTTTTTAAAATTTCCATTTAATTGTGTGTGAGAATGTTATTTATCAAAATAAACATCAGTTAAAAGAATGAGTTCTTGCTGTGAATTATTTGTCCCTGTTCACTGTCAGAGCAGGAAGCCATCCTCGTTTCTTGCTGAGATGTGTTTTTTTTTTCTTTTGTTTTTTTTTTTTAGAAATTAGCATTAAATTTTGATATTGAAGAGTTGTGCACTTAAATACAAAATGATAAACGATTGATTCCTTTCTAGGGCAGTTGTTGATTAAGTATGATTGTTTACTATACACAATAAAAGAGATAACACAGATATGAAATTCAAGTGTCAGAACAATTATTTTAATTTGATCAGTGGTATTCCAGAAGAAATTATCTTGGAGGCTTTGAAGGCAATTTAATATTTACTTCTGTAGGTGGTTGTGTGTCAAGTGTATTTTATAACAGAATGATGGGAAAACTTGTTGTAGATAACAGTACCTTCAAAGACCCCTATGTAATTCTTGCTGGAACAGCCTTTATATACTATTCATTGCGATGATTCTTTGACACAAGGTTTTTGTCTTTTTTATTTAAGGTATCCAATCGTTTTGTAAAAATTTGAATGCACAACTCATATGCCAATCTGTACCTGTAGATCATCATATTCCATCGGGGCTGTCAGATAATCCAACATCCCTATTTTACTATTTTTCTATTACGCCAGTCTTGCAAAGGATTTCTGTTTTCCTTCAGGAGCAGTTATATAAACTTCATGCAAAAGATGACCCTAGATTTGATCACTATCTAGCAAGAGTTTGGTGTTTGCTGCGAAGATATCATGTAAGTTTTGTCTACTTTTTGGGGCATGTAGTGAAATGCTGTTTGTAATATACGATATACTTGTAGATCTGGTCAAGAATTGAGGAATACAAAAGTAGTTGTACAGAACTATAAACTTGCAGAAAAATTATTAAAATTTTAGTCTTGATTTAAAAATTGCTGTTGTTCTGTATAATCTGTACAGTTAGACAAGATACTTCAACATTTATCTGTTATACATTTTAATGCTTATTTGGGTAGTTTGGATTGAATGTAGTTCATACCTAATATTTTTTTTTTTAATTTTCCTGATTTTTCTCATAATTTTTGAATGAAGATCAATTGAGCCTAAATGTTTAGAGGTCATATATGATATAGAATTTACCTTCTTCCAAGAACAATTAATGATTAGTCTATAGAATTTCTTTAATAACTTGTAAAATGAATACTCAAATATTCCTGAAACTTTTTATTTAAACAAATAAGGGTCACCAAACTGGTTCCATATTATTTTTAAAAAAAACCTAAAATTCCCATAACCTTGGTACCGAACATTTCCCTGTCAGTTGTCTGCCCCTTGAAAGAGTTTTTTTTCTCTTTCTTTTTTTTTTTTAGAAAATATGTAATTTAATCATTTGTATTTGTACATGTATGAAAATAATTCAAAGATAAAGTTTATACTTCATATCGAGCACTATAGGCTAATTGAATGTACATGTATATATTTCTATATGAATTTACTAGATGACTGAAAAAGGTGCTCTGTAATAAGATAACAGATTGTTTTTTTAATTAACCTGAAATACACAATTATTAAAGTATCCTATCCAATGATTGCTATGTACATATATCATATGTTTTTGCCATATATATTTTTTTCAGACATTATTTGGAATTCATCCTTCAGAAGGATTTGGATTGCAGGGTGCTCTGTCTACGAATATTTTAGAATGTTTGCATCGAGTGTTCGGGGTGACATTTGAATGCTTTGCCTCTCCACTTAACTGTTATTTCAAACAATATTGTTCAGCATTTTGTGACACAGATTCCTACTTTGGATCAAGGGGGTAATTATTTTAATAGTTTCATTAAATTTTAGTACCATAAAATAAAGTTTGAGTTAAATTTCCAAAAATCCAAAATCTAGTAGGCCATTTTGAATATTTTGCCATCCTGTTTTTTTACCGATAAGTGACAGGTGTAACTTAATTTTTCATCAATGCCCTACTTTTCCGTATGAATTTCAAAATTATAGTAAGATAAATTTTATCAAGATAAGCTCATCCACAACTTAGAAATGTAGATACATGTATATTTTGATGACAGCCTGTCTGTTTGACCATATATAAACTTTAGAGTGGACCTCAAATAAAACAGTATTATTCATGAAAGCCTTTATTTGGTGTTCTCCATAAGATTTACAGATAGCATCCTGGTAACCCATGAATTCCAATATAGCATCTTAAATCGAAACAAAATATAGCATCACATTTGTATTGGACTCTATGGGAAGTTCTTTTCAGATATGATCCTGGTAAAAGAATATAGCATCAGGGCAATGTGATGTTATATGGCCCTTTTAATATCATTATTTAGTACAGTCGAACCTTGTTAAGGTGAAGTCGAAGGGACCATGCCAAAATGTTCAAGTTATCCGAGGTTCGAGTAATCAGAGGTCGAGGATAAGCCGGAAATACTAGTAGTTTGTTCGATGATTGTTTCTGCGTTTACATCATTTGATGTACACATACATGTACTTCATCTTACACGGCACTTCAAAATGTCTTGCGTTTCATATCGGAAAGTGATTTTTTTTTGTATGTTGTATGTCATGTTTGAAATTCAGTAAGGCACCAGGTGTTTTAGTGAAATTCCCTTTTTCATGTTTCCTACATCAAAAACGTCATTAGTTCATAACATGATGCTTTGTATGACTCTCAACAAGGAGCATCATCAAACCATGTGCTCAACATTACTACGATAAAATTTCAAATTTAGCAAAACAAATGTAGTCGTTGAAATACACTTACTATCATCTTTTTGATGTTTAGTTAAATACCATTACAATTTTTCTGTATTTTTAAATTTTTTTTTCAAAATATACAACATCACCGTTAGTGTGAATTCCAACATGTAATTTATAAAATTCATTTCTTTTCACTACAGGCAAAATTTTAAATTAATTAAATACACAAGGCAAGCCATAAAGAGTGTCAACAAATTAGTTTCAAAAGCCATGCTAATCATCGTTAAACATGCTTCGATCATGGTTTGTAATCAGCAATCAGTTTTCTTACTAATAAGTTTACTTTGAGACATCAGGGTTAATTAACCTCGAGGTCCTGTTTAGGGGACTGATTGATTACTTTGATTTGTCCATGGTTTCAATTCATCCAAGTTCAAGTCATTCAAGGTAAAATTGTATTGGAGTAAGGGGAGTTTTGGTGGGATTCGAGATATCCGAGATTTCGACTAATCCAAGTTTGACATATCGAGGATCGACTTTTGTGTTGTTTATATTAATTTCCTTATTGTCATTAATTATTTCTAAACTCAATTATGAATTAACTAATTATTCTTATTTCATCATTTCTGTATTGTAGATCAATATTAGAATTCCAACCTGTTAGTGGATCATTTGAAGCTAATCCTCCTTTCTGTGAAGAATTAATGGAAGCAATGGTTGATCATTTTGAGGTATAACATAACTGTTATCCATTGTATATGATATAAACACACAATACTAGAATTTTCAAGGAGATTTACTTGAGTGTTTGTGAAAATTTCATTTAGTAGTATGCTCCATCAGAGTGAGATATACTGTTTCTTATATATGTGGGGTTACCGGTATTCATGATATGTTGTTTTTTTCTGTATTATGTCTTTTGACTTTTGATATGGTTAGGTTGGTATGAGGATGATTTGTTCCAGAAAAAAGGCCCAGAAGGACCTTATTTAAAAGAAATGCGCTCAAACTTGAAAATAAATGCAATAAAGTGTTGAGAGTAGGTAGTTTTCTGTGAGCAAACCAAGAAACTTTTATTATAAGGTGAAAAACAGCTTATTGTGACTTGATAGTGCATTCAGTAGGTGGAATTCTAAAAAGAAACCTATTTTAGCCTGGTAAAGCAATTTCATAATCTCTTTTGAATATTATAGAGTTGTATTCCAGTTGTCTTACTGTGTTTGTTTTTAAAATAAAAGATAACATTGCATTGAATAATATGAGACAGGTTTATCCCATAATCAGTTGAAATTTTAAGCTAGAGAGGCTTTATCATAAGTTCAGTGATATCCTAGGTGCTAATAGATTTGAAACAACCTGTCTATGGGCAATTTGTTTTCATGAAGAAGATACAAACTATCATAACTGGTTCTCATTCAAAATTATTTGGCCATTCAGCCATGCTAAAACCAGAAATCCAAAGGAGTTCCACAAGATGTTGGACTGAAATCCGGCTCTCGGTGCATCTTAAATTCATATTGATTACTGTTATGAGGACTTTGTCCTCTATAAATGTAGTGATCAATTGGCTGTTTTAGAAATTGATATTTTACTTACATAGCCTACATTTTATTCTTATTTTGCTTTCTATTTTTTTTCAGTATTTATTGTCAGAATCCAATGAGCCTTTATCATTTATTGTATTTATACCAGAATGGAGAGATCCTCCCATTGAAGCCTTAATTAGGCTCGAATCTAGCAGGTAGATAAAAAAATATCAAAATGAAAGACAACTTGATTATGATAATGCTTTGTTGTTGTATTTAATCAGTGCCTTTACTGAGGGATATTGGTTCACTTAAACAAGATATTTTATTAGCATTTAAATGGCCATTCATTTGGGATTGTGTAGTGATCCAATAAAAAAATTACTGACTATTGATAAATGCATTAACAAATACACAATGAAATGTTTATTTTTATTGAAAAAGGAAGCTGTTATTTTAAGGATGGATATTGAGAATTTTGAAATTTCCATATGGTACATAAAGAGCTAGTTTTTCTGAACATTTGTTAAAACCTGGTTATATCTTTATTTCTAAAAAAAAAATGCTTACTCATAATTTTTTCTTTTTTCAGATTCAAAAGAAAACAGGTAACCTTGCCGGCCTATGATCATGAATACAGACAAGGCTTCCAACACCTTTGTTCTAAGTAAGTTTTTAGTACTCACAATAAACTGAAGTGAACTCTTCAACTGAGATCTCCTGTAAATCATCTAATTAAAGTTTCATAAGTTCATGTACACAATACTGGTACTGTTTGACATAAGCTGAAAAATTAATGGAATGAACACATTCCATAAGCTTCATTGAACCTAATTTTATGATATTTTGCATGCTGACTTCCTTGGATCATTGATAAAATCAAATAAGAAGAAAAAGCAGGGAACCATGTTTATCTCTCCTTGTTGTAAGGTGACTTTTGTAATGCAACTAAAGGACAGAAAAAAAATTTAAATTACTTTAAAGGTCATCATTTATCATTGAAAGGATTGCAGAATCACTTTCTGGTGTTATGTGTTCACTCATGAACAATGTAACTGACCATTATTGACCAACTTACTACAATATGTATAGAAATGCCCATCCTTTATGAAGCGAAAATTTCGACAACTGGTCATTACGAACCAGAAATTCCTACAGCCATGCATTGCGAATTTCAAAAACAGGGCATCAATATGGGACCATTATGAACTAAATCAAAATGGTGTACATTTCTTAAAATAAGTGACAACTTTAATTAAGAGTGACTAATAATTCAATTAATTAGATTAGGAAATTTAAAGTTGCTGAAAGATGGTACTGGGACTAAGTATTTTGAGTTATTAGGTATGTTTTATCTTGAGCTTTAAATTTACGATTTTGGGGGTGGGTATTATGGGAAAAGGCAACAAAAATGAAATCTTGAAGTGGGAGCACACACTTTTCTATACAGAAATGCTAAAGAAAAAAGGTGACTTTCGTGTTTTAGTGAATTTCAAAGACGAAATGTTCAGTCAAATCTCATTGTTTTGCATGAATCTAGGTGTTGAAATTAATATTTAAAGTACATTTCTTTTCTCTTTTTACTCACCTACTTTGTGTGCTCTGTCAAAAAGTTCCCACAGCATTTGAAAATAGCTTGATTCCAGATCAAAATGCACTTAAGCACACAGTTTTTACTTTAAAAAATGGCAAAATTTTTTGTTTTTTTTTTTCTTTTTAAATTTCCCGGGTCACATACTAGGACAGTATCAATAAACCTAAGAAAAATGACGGAAACAACCCAAATATTCCTTAAATAATGGATATCTGAAAAGTCATGGTTTTTGAGATGTCAGGTATCGGGAGACTGGTCACATGATTAATAAGCTCATGAATATTCATTTTTGGTGATCACAATTTCTCCATATAAATTATTAGGTATGTTTAATCTTGTACTTGTCTATAAATTTACGATTTTTTTTTGGGGGGGGGAGGTTATTGGAAAAGACAACAAAACCTTCATGATTTATTTTCATAAATATTTGATTCATCAAGATATGAACTTATTTTTAATTAATGTGAAATCATATGTATTGATGATATATTCTGACTATGTCCTAAAATACAGTTGGTCAATAAAAGTATCAATGCATGGCCTTTTCCAAATTGGTCCTGTAATATGTAAATTGCCTAAATCCATTACAGTCATCCTTGGCCATTATTAATACCTCAGGCATGTTACAGGGCCAATATGGAAAAGGACATACATTAATACTATATTATTAACCAGTTGGTTACATTATGGATATATTTGCAGGGTTGATATAACAACATACTGTGCATAATTTTACTTGTTAGTCCATTATAGGGTTAACTGGTCCATTATGACTTTGTTAAATATGACTTAAGGAAGACTGTAATTATCCTAGGCCACATTTTCCCATGACGGACCTTTTATATAGCTTTAGACAATTGCAGTCTTCCTCAGGCCATTGTTTCAGACCTTGGACATACAATGTATTTCTGGTCCATTATAGTAAAACGCAATACTATATTAATAATAAATAATGCTAGATTTTACAATGATTAAATGAAATTTATTTTATTTCAGGGATGAAGTGAATATGAAATCTGCACATGGGACATTGGTTATATTTTTACAAAATGATGCTGGTTATGCACGATGGGGGCCAACAGCAGAACGTGTCAAAGAACTCTTACTTGCATCAAAACCTAAAGACACTGTGTGATTCAGTGCCTACGCAACTAGGTTTCATAATGGCAGCTATTTTGTACAGAAGTAAATTGTAATTGCTAATATTGTTGGTGCTTCATAAAATAGAGAACAAGTATTTATTTAAGGCCAAAAAATAATACTCTTGTTTCCTGATACTAGCTGGGTAGGAAGGTAGGGAAATTATTTTATTTTTCAAAAATGTTTTACATTGAGATAATTGGGAAATAATCAAGACTTTAAATGTGCTTTAACCATTATTGTCATTAATTGTTCAGTGTGGGCAGAAAAAAATAGGGTAGGTATGTTAACAGGTAACAGACATATTATTTTTTTGGCCTAATACATGTTATAGTAAGATTTTGTTTTTAGAAGTCCATTGTTCTGTTAGTTTAAATGTTTTCCACATTGATATTTTTTTTACTTTTTGTTTGTCAGATGTTTAGAGTATATATTATGTTATGATCTGTTAGTTTTATTATTATGATACTTGTTTGTTAATAAAAAAAAGCCTGTTTTTATTGTGTTGATTGCATTGGTTATTTAACTTGCTTGTTTCAATTTATTCAATTTTTAGTTTATACATAGTGAAATGATAATTAAAAACTTCACTGATTTATTTTTATAAAGCAAATTTTGACTTTTAGAAATTTAAACCTTTAGAGTTAGAGATTCCTAACCAAATAACTCATTATTTTTTTGCTTCATATTGGAGATGCTTTCAATTTTATAGATGTATTTAAATTCAACAGTTAATAAGGACAATTATATCTTGTTTTTAAAAATTTTTTTTTTATATATTGATGTTCTTTTTATGAAGGGCTTATTATGTTTTATGTTAAATGCCATATCACATAATAGTAACTGATCTATCTTAATGAAAATGAAGTTGAATCATCAATGGCTCCTTACTGAGTTTTTAATTGAACTAACTGTATAATCATTTATTTTTGTGGAGATAAAATTTCATAGTTTTGTCTTTGAAACTGATTTCATGGGGATAAGTTTTCGTGGATTTTCGTTTATTTATTTTAATGGTTATGTACTTCTGATTCTCTGATTTGCCTTGTTCTTCTGAATAAACTGTTCCAACCCCAAGACATATAGGAAAGTTTTTTGTTTTCTGATTCCACTTTTTTTTTATAGCTATTTATTAATAAAAATAATTATAATACCTTTCATCTCAAGTATTTATGTTTTTTAAAACCATATTTTCTGTTACATCAGATTAAGGAATATCCAACACATACTTTACATACCATTGATGAATTTTTATTAGGTGAAAATAGTGTTTTTGTAGCACAATTTTTTTTTAAATTAAATTAAAATAATAATGTTCTTGACTGTTTTTGAATTATAAAATGTATATCCTTGTTGGTGATAGAACTTGTCTGTTTAGAGACATGCTGAGTATTGATGGTTGTTAAAAGAAAGCTTAGAAAGCCTTTTCTTTCAGAAGAAAGACATTTCAGGTTGCTTGCAGATTGTTATAGATTTGTGTATATAATATACAGAAATAGTGCTATTACTTATTACTTAAAATCCAAAGTTTTGCCTAATATTATAAATACATGTTCTTTCATCAAATAAGTGATAAATTAAATCAGAGCTTATACATAGTTAGAATGAAATTGACTAATCCATTAAGATCTTGTATTTGACTAATAAAAACTATACCAGTAATGTATCAGTACATTGTTCATATATATCTTTACAGACCAGTTTTTAATAACTCATCATTTTCATTTTTCAATCAAAATTCTATAGGCTTTGTTTATGAGGGATGTAACTATTTGTATACAAGTAATGACTTTGTTGCCGGTGCATGGCCATATTATTGTGGGTGACATCTCGACAGACTTGGATATGCCAGACGTTCTCAAACACCTGATCTAACCTGGTATCAGTGGTCCAACAATCATTTCTGAGTTATCATTCCTTCAACAATATTGAGCCTATCATATTTCAGATCCTAAAAAGAATGGGATGTGGCTGATTATATGTCCCATTGTAACAAAATAACATGCAACACGTGGGATTTTCAAGGTTTATTTTGATCAGTTTTACAATGCATGGTACTGTAAATAATCATTGACAATTGCTTATTTTATTGGTGTATTTACAGATACTTTATAATGTCTACCATAATCATGTGAAAATTACTGTCATACTCAGTCTTTTTCAACAATATTTTTTTTATAATTGAAAAATAGGGACTACAAATTAAGATACTAAAAATATTGTGGTTAATATCTGATCACATTCTTCTTTCTCATGTAGCTATTGATCATTATATTTTGATATATAATGTGAGTACCTATTATCAGTGTGTATATGATATTGAATGCTTCACTAGTTCAGCTTCTAACCATTGATGTTTCCGGCATAGTCCAACAATTTACATGCTGTCTAAATACATATATCCTGTGGTCCTTTTCACAAAAAATCGTAAGTGTAAAATTAGTCGTAAGTTATGATGTCATAGTAAATCAAAGTATTGTGATGTCATAACTTACGACTAATTTTACTTTTACGATTTTTTGTGAAAAGGACCACTGGAGCATAGTTATAGTTAAGATGAAAAAGATGATGTAAACATTTCATCGTACCTGTTAACCTTTTGAATGTTCAAAAAGGGAGATATCCCTCTTTTCAGCTATTCTAATAGTGAGATTTAGTTTGATAACCTTTTTCATCACGGAATAGAAGGAAAATTTTGCTAGAAATCAAAGTACAAAGAAAAGTCAAATAAATAAAATCTATGATGATCTTTTAAATCTACTAAGGGTTTCCAATCAAAATTTGAGTAATTTATATAACAAAAGGATTAATTATTTGTTGTTTCTCAATGATTATTATGTTACAGAAAGATTGTATTTATACCGATTTAATAAGCCTTTTAGAACATAATTTGTGCAATATTTCTGCTGGGAGGGAGATTTAGGGTGAGAGAAATTTGTGGTAGAGGGAGATTTGTGTCTCCCATATGGGAGACTTTCTCAGAGGGAGTCTCACTCCTCAAGAGGAAGGGTTAACATGTATGATTGTTTGGATGCCTCAGGCACAGTTGATTGTGCACATGTATATACAAATGTGCACATGTGTGGCTTTTGATCTCATCTAAATATTTTATATTAGTGTTTATGTGGTCAAAATGAATGTTAATTGTTAACACTTGTATATCAAAAATATATATATTGTTAATGTACAAAATAAGTATTGCAACATTTTAAATGTTTATGTGTATATATAGTTGAAATTTGTAAGTATAATTTTAAAATATGTATGTATTTTCCTGTGCAATTTCAGATTACAATCCTTGCTGACTAGAAATATTGTTTACTGCTTACAATGATGATGTAATCTTACTTGTTATTTCACTTCTAAATCAAGTTAAAGTATATTTCAGTAGAATGATCTTTATTCTCTCTATGCCACTTAGTTACTCCCTTTTCATAGATAAAAGTTAAATTCATTACAGTCAAAAAATTATCTTTCAAGTTGCTAATTATCCCCCTTTTCTACCTCCATGTCTCCCTGTTCTAACGAGAATTGGTTACCATAGAAGTGGTAAGACTTTTTTACTAATTGGTGTGTCTTTTTCTGTTTTAAGTTCATTTCAATGGAAAATTACAACTTTCTGTTTTAAAATAGTTCTATAAAGCTCCCTATTAATCAAGTAGACTCAGATTCCTTGGTACTGTAAGTGGTTGTATAAATGTTCTAAGTTGTATGGATTTTTTCTGGGGCTAACAATTCTTTATTATATACAGCTGTTTTTTTTATTTTTGTTACATTAGGAGCAGTGTTTTTGTGTATTGTTTGCTCATTCATGACACATAGTTTGTTTCATTTGATAAGGCAGCTTGTCATTCCTAGAAATCAATACCAATTTGTATGTATTCATATATTTTTACTTTGTATATTGCTTTAGGACTAATGCATGGTGAAATATCCTAGGAATAATTCCAATTGAAAATAAAATGCAATTTGTCTTAAGTTCTTTTTAAATGATTTTGGGTGTCACTTTTTACTGTTGTAATGTAGCCCATGTTGAATGCATGTAACTCCAGGTCAGCATTTCTAAGGGGAGATAATACCATTAATGTAAATGTATAACTGTGATTAAATGGTGAGGTTACCACAGCTCCAGTTTTCAGTGGGATTTCATTTCACATTGGCCCATTTTATTAGTCCCTGGCATACATTTTACTGATATCTTCATGTTTTATGTATAGTGTTTATATTGTTATGACTTGTGTCAGATTTTAAGCTTTGATAACTCTCTCAATGACAGGGCAACATATAATTTTTCAAGTTACTGACTTTGATATACTAGGCAGTCTCAGTTGTCTTGGGAATTCCTTTTCTGTCCTGAAATCCTTTTGAAGCTTAAATTGTGCCAATATTTAAAATGTCCAAATGAAGTTTGGGGACTTATTGTTTTTGCACCATTTCTGATGATAAATTGATTTTAATATTACAATGCTTTTCTTACTAAAATCAGAACAATTACACTGAATTTTGCTACAGTATTTTCCTAATATGTGCGTTGAATTATTGTTTTATTTATATTGTGTAAAGTACCATGGATAGTTTGGGATTTATTATATATAAGAATAATCAAGGGAACCAAGGTTATAAAGACATGATAAAGTCAGTGATTTGAAATTGTTATACAAATGTTTTTGATGATATTATTTTGTGCAAGATTGTTATGCTATTGAAGTTGATAACACTGAGAAATGGGAACATTCTGTAGGTATTCTTATTCTTTGATCATGTCATCCAAATAGTAATAAATTTGACTGTTACTAAAACGAGGTATTATATGGTATCTTCTGATACTTGAGACAATGGAGCTAAAAGTCTTACTACCGGTATTTTTTTGTATGAATAAAACTTTCAAAACTTATCAAGCACTTAATTTTGTTACACACCAGATATGGAAAGGTTTTGAATTCTACTCATTATGAGTGCTTGGCTCAGATTTTTGTTCAACATGATATACTGGAAAAGTTTTGTATCTTCTAACTATAGATGAAGATCTAAGAAGTTTCCCCCTGGTTGTGTTAAAAGGTACACTGTTACAGGTTTGATATCCAATTGTTTTATAGTTTAAAAAATCCACTTTGTACAACCAAACTTCAGGTCTGTGTACATTTTTAGTTTCAGAGTTGAGACTGTTTAAAACAGGTGGAGGAAGGCGGATGCGTAAGCTTTTACATTTTGCGCCATATCTTAAAAATACCTGATATACTTCAAACTTCACACAGTTGCTAGTTTTAATTGTTTGAAAGTTTGATTGCTTTTTGGTGAAACATTAATTTGACTTTCTCGAGTTATTGAATAACACTCTAAAAGTTTGGTGTTTCACATGCTCCACCATATCTTGAGAACACACTATAAACTTTACTAGTAGAGTAGTTACCTGGTATTATTATCTCAAAGACTGTATACTTTGAGAGAATATCCAATTTTTTGTTCCAAAGTGATTTAACTTTTCTGTAATTAGTCAAGGTTTTATGTGTCATGGCATATCATTTGTATCTTAAAAATCCCTTTTCAATTAGAACATTTTTTTGTTCCTTTTCTAAAGCACAGCAGCAAGTATGGTGTTTAGAATTGCCGTTTTTATCACAGATCAATTTAAGAGTGGGAAAAGACTTAAAGCTGTCAAAAAAATGCAAGACTATGAAATTTCTAACACCCTTTGGTAGATTTTACAGGTCACAATGACTTGGCAAAGTGCTCTTTTGAGAACCAAAATCATTCCCTTTGGTGCCTGACAGTTCTCGCTTGTGTTAAATTCTTTTGAATTCCTCTTCTAAAATACAAAATACCAGTGTAAAAAAAACATTTATATATTAATATAAATGCTTCATTGTCTCACTATGGTATTTACGATCATTATGAGATATACAGAAATTTGTATAGCCAGCATAAAATTAGATATCACAATGATCACTTGTAGATGGAGACTCAGTTTAATGCAATGTTACAGTGTTAATTTTGTGTGATGTTGACTATGTTTTTAATATTCATATATCATGACACTAAAACCAAATTATATGTAGTTGTTTTTGCCTCTATTTGAAAATGACATGCGTTTGATTTTTTTAATAGATATGTATTGGCACATGAATTGCATATCTCCCAGTAAAGTCCAATAATAGTGTGCAAGATAGTTAACTTCAGGTGATAAGAGGTTTAATTACCATTACCTGGTGAATTGTTTTAGGTAGTTAACTGGATGTAGGTACACATGAACTGAAATCTTATGTCTGATAGAAAAATTCAAATCTTCTCTATTGACCATATTTAAATTCATCAGGTCATGGTAATTCAGTCATATATCTCATTTACTCATTATAAAAAGCATTAACCAGGAAAATTTGGACAAGAAGGTCAGAAAATACCAGTGTTCATATAAACACTGGTCTAAGGTCTGGGACCCTCAATGTCTGATGCACTTGTCTAAAGTCTTTGACCTTCAACGTCTGATGCACTGGTCTAAAGTCTGGGACCTTCAACATCTGTTGCACTGGGACCTTCAATGTCTGATGCAAAAGTCTAAAGTCGGGGACCTTCAATGTCTGATGCACTTATCTAAGGTCTAGGACCTTCAACGTCTGATGCACTAGTCTAAAGTCTGGGACCTTCAATGTCTAATGCACTAGTCTAAGGTCTGGGACCCTCAACGTCTGATGCAATTGTCTCAGGTATGGGACATTCAATGTCTGATGCACTAGTCTAAGGTCTGGGACCTTCAATGTCTGATGCACTAGTCTAAGGTCTGGGACCCTCAACGTCTGATGCACTAGTCTAAAGTCTGGGACCTTCAACATCTGATGTCGGACCTCTGAAATATTATTTACCTGGGTCCAGGACCTAACATACCAATGTTTACTCTTATTAGAGGACCTTTCATTTAGGCTGCAAAAAAAGTCCAGGACCAAAGCATATTTGAACCCCTGAAGTGTCATTCAGTCAAAATCAACTAATAATATATAAATCCTTAATTGTTGCACATATCATACAAAATATTGATGGATGGACAGCCATTTTGGATGAATTTAACAAATGAAACAGCACCTAATTGGAAACACACAGAAATGTGATATTGAATGAGTAACTCAGATATTACTTTTGACCCGTAGAGTAGAATCACATACAGTGCAAGTTATAAAGGGAGACAATTTCACATTAGTGAGCAGTAATGACTCAACTTATATCAATGGTGTCTGCAACAAACATACCAAATGTTTACATGGAGGTCATATAAAATATCTCAAACGCAGTAAAATATTGTAATTATTTTGATCAATAATTCACAACAATATTCTATAAATAAAATATATACCATAAGACAACATTTTCATATACATCTATAGCTTTGTAATATCAATTACATTGCTGTGAAGATACCTAATTTGTGGGTGTCAATTTTAATTGTTTGTCAAAAATACTGTATTAAATGATTTTTAAATACAAATAATTCATTTTAAAGTATTAGAATTTTTTTTCCATGTAATGAAGCATTTTGATAGGAATATGAGTTTCTGGTTTAACCCTATAAAAAACTACAAAAAATGATACTTTATGAATAATAAAACTTCCACAACTACCTGATTCATTAATAAACAATGATAACAAATAAAAACTGTTAAAAGTACTTTAAAATATCTAAAATAACTGAAAAAAAGGTAAAAAGTTGGTTTCTTTTATGTTCCCAGCATACCAATGTCATACAAACTTACAGGGTGTACAAAAATCAAGTTTATTTGTTACTGGTGTCAACCTCAGAAATACATGTATAAACTTGTATATGGAAAATGGTTCATCTTTAAATTGAGATATAAAAATCAATGAAATATGAGTAAATGTAAAAGTGACATGTATTATGATCCCTCTCTTCCAATAAAACATACATGTAATAACTATACCTATCATTTTTAATACTACTTTGCTGAAATCCTGAATCCATCCCTGTACCCTGAAAAGTAAATCTAGAGGGATTTAATAATGGTTGCAAGGTAGGAAACTCACTCAAATTCTAGCCAGTCCTGAATACAATTTTTCAATATATTTACTATATGGCTATATAAATTTTTACAAAAATTAGCAAGCCCTGCTGAAAAATAGCCAGTCTCGGGCTGGCGGGCAAGCTACTGTTTTTAACTCTGACAGTTGGTCAACTACCCTGAGACTTACCTTATTAGATGTCTCAAGTAAACTTAGGCAAAAAATATGTCTATTTTCTGCTACCCAATCTACCCTAGTTTTACTGTCAACTCTAAATATTCTATGGCCAATTTGGCTCAATCACTGTTAAAGTCTAGATTGCCTTCAAATTAAATCAATGTAAAATGTTTTAGAAAAATAAAATAATTTCCCTACCTATCTACCTCGTAGCAGGAAAAAAAGACTTTTATTTTTTTTTGGCTTTAAACTTAATATAGTTCTTCCTTTTAAACTCTAAAAGTAACAATCAACAAGTGTTATATATCATACATGAAAACAAAGCATTAATGAATTAACCAAAACAGTACAAATTCAGATCACCATGATCAAAGGACATGGAGAGCAGGAATAAAATTTAAATTCTGTTATGTATTTTAACATTGAATGAAAAATGCATACATCAAATTCCTGTTGCAGCCTTTGTTGGGAGAAAATTATGCTATTAACATAAATGTACAATTAAGTGGCCCCATGTCTTTTTGGTCATTATTGCAAAAATCTGAAAATATAACCTTTGATAACATAGCCTTCCAAAATCTGATAGGTTAATCAACAATAAACATGTAAATATGACAAAACACAAATAAACACTGCATTAAAGACTTAACACAACAGTGACAAAATATTGATACATATTTTAATTTATATATCTGACTTAGAGTATACACAAAGATACTGGTAATGAATTGTTTGAATTATTTTTTAACATGGAAAATGACTATCACAGATTTGCATGATGACTACACTGAACCTGTATCAAGATGGTTCTAGGGGCAACTCTATAGTATCCTGCTTCACCAGAGTGGGAAGTTTACTTTCATCACTGCCAATGATATCACAGGACAAAGTTTTGGCTGGAATCGGTTTTGGTTTGAGACACTCAGATGAAGAGTTTGTGACTGGTGCTTTAGAAATAGGCAAGAATGAGTTTGTGACAGTACATTCACTGGTCTCCATGGTAACTGGAGGTAGAGCTTTTAGATTTGAGGTAGCATCTCTAATGTTTGTGTCAGATTCCATATAGTTTCCCTTTAACCACACATGTCTTGACCCATCTATGTAATGCCGAAAATGTCTTACAACACGACTTCCAAGGGAATCATAGGTTTCACCCATCACCTGTTTGTAAAAAGAATCAAGTTGAGAATATTCAGTTAGGAATTTTTTGTTTGACTTGATATATGCTCATGATACTTCAAATTAATCATAATAAATGAAAAAGGCTGTAAAACCAAATCATCAAGAGATTACACGGTTTTTAGAGGCTTCTGGAACAGGGTTATGTTGTTACAAGATTGAAGTCATCACTACAGAAGTTTAATGGTCGTCATCATGAACTTGTGGATCGTTATGGTGTATCCATCTGCACCATGAAAACTGATTTATTCAACGGGTCAGTTTTCCTCTCCTCGCTTGTCTACTCAGGACTTGACTTTTTATGAGCAACTCGACCGGTGTTTCTAGAAAATCAGAGGACGCTTACCCTACCGGTGCACCTAGTCCATGCTCCCAGTTTTTAGTGGAGTCCGAGTTGCTCATTTGCTTTTGTTACTTTGTATGTATGATTTTAGTAACTTTATGTTCTTTGTTGTGTATGTCTGTTTTCCATGTCGGGTTTTTGTACCTGGATTACATTCTTTTGATTACCGCTATAACCTTGGATCCCTTGATTACTCTTAGTTGTATTAAATCATATGGAAAATGGAAAGTCTAATATAACATGCTTCAAAGCTCTTTAGACAACACCCATGGTAAAAAAGTGATAAACACACGACCAACAATTCTACACATAGGCTGCGTCTTTTCAAAAATATGAAAAAACTAGTCCTATTAGAATCGAAAAAGTCATTTATGTAATTACTTAACCCCTCGATATATCTGGGTTAAACAATGCAACATAAATGGCCTGGCTGTGGTAAAACAATGATAAAATTGAGTTTCCTTGATTTATTTCTTAATCTACTAATGGCTTATTATTTCATTATTACAGGTTTTCCTTAATCCAAGTAATTAGAATGAGCAAAATTAGGTTTAAACATGTATATCCTACATTGTAAGTTTCTTGATTAATCATTTCCCATCAGAATGGATGAAGCTTACAATACCCAGTAATTGTGTACTATATGTACTGAGTTTTATACTGACATTTTATATCAAACTAAGTCAAGGGCTATAACTCACTTCAATTTCCATCTCTTGTGTGCCAATCCTCAGAGTTGCTTTATACAAATTAGTTCTTTTGGAGCCATGAACTCCTTTACTGTGGATTGTTCCAAGTAGTTCTAAGTCAAGTGTCTGTAATACCTCTTCTCTCACTGTCACTACATCACTGCCTGAATCTATCATAAATTCTGGAAAACACAAACTAATTGAATTGCCAATTGACGCAAAGTGAATTAAGTAGTCCATAAAAGCAATTGTACCCAATTACATGTGTATGTATAAAATTGAATTAAAAGCTACAAAATAACATGTGAGCACAGGCACTTTGTGCACAGATGGATCAACTTCCTCAACATCAATTATTTTTGTCTGATTTGTTAATCTGAACAAAAGTCATACTTCTGTTATATAAAGAAAATGCATTATACCAATACCTAATGAATAAATTAACTTAGGCACCAGCAATTCGGGAAAAAATGGATCTGTATCCCCCTTTTTTATTGACAACCATTAGTTCTGGTTGGTACATCTTGCTAAAAATCAAATTTTCGCCTGTTTATTGAGTTGTTCAAAAAATTTCTGGTCTTAATAGATAATTTGCTATTTACCTGCTCCTCATGAAGGTCTTTGTAAGAATGGCATATAATGGTAATCAATGTTATCTGAGGTGAATCGAAACGTTGGGCATTTTGCTTAAATTTAAAATAAGGAAGCACTTTGGACTTGGAGATAAATTGTTGTTAACAAGCAACTTCTTTACTTACCGAGTGTATGAAAATTTGACGGAGTGTTTGTTGATATTATGGTAGCATCTAAAACAAGGAAATCAAACTTGGCATCAACTAAACATTTTGGCTTTCCCCATCTGCCAAGGGCAACTGGAATTTCCGTTTTTGGTGCCAATACTGAGCGATGGTGTTTTTGTAATCTGTTCACTAGAAGAAATAAAATTTATTTTTATTAATGATTGATCTAGATATGTTTGCAGAACTTTCTGTTCATATACTATTGCAGACTAATATGTTTGCAGAGCTTTCTGTTCATATACTATTGCAGACTAATTATATGTTTTCAGAACTTTCTGTTCATATACTAGTGAAGACTACTTATGTTTTGAAGCAGCTAATCAAGAATATAAAAAAAATGAGAATTTTAAATTAATTGGGTCAAGTACAGTACTTGCTATCATATATTAATTTCTCCTATTTTTATACCAAATCTGGATGTAAAATTGAACTCTTTCAAAAGAAATCATTAATTAATATGTACTTAAATTGCTGAATTTTGAAACTTTCATTGTTGAAAGATTCAAATTGGGGTCAATGAAGAAAACCCATAAGGAATTCTGGAATTACCAGTAAGTTGAGGTTGTAAATATGAAGTACAATTTATAAGTGTAATATGTAGGACAGTCAGCATGGATATTTTACTTCCTTAAACCAAGCATAATATGGATTTACATACATGTACATGTGTATATACAAATACAAAACATGGTATGGTAGGTACATTAGACATTTGGTTTACAAATTGATTCAATACAGCCATTGAATGAACTGTATATAATACTTTATTTATTGTTCAAAGTATAACTTGATAATAAGTTATTAGAGGGTACAAATGTATTTATTTGTTTTATAAGAAATAACCTCTACAAGCTTGATAAATATACCTGCTCTCTCCAGTCTCCTTTTATGTCCAGGTAATGTAATCTCCAATTCATCATATACTTCTTCATCTGGTAAATTAAGTCTTTCTATCTCACCAAGACTAGTATAATCTCCTTCTATGAAACTGGGGTAGTAATGGTCTAACCCATTCTGCTTCAACCATTCATGTACTTTGAACTGATCACTTACTTGGAAATCACCAACTGCAACATGTTAACAATTAGATGTATATATTTCTATCATAGATTGACAATGACATAATATGTATTATATGCTACATGTATTTGGTATCTTCACAGGGAACATGTAGGCTCATTTTCCATGAGCTATAGACAAGATATCTATCATAAAAATATTTGATATCACTAAATTAAGACAAACAAGAAAAACAAAATAAAGAGTTACATATTAAACCATGTAAGGTTGAGAGACTCCATACAACTATAGGAACTATACTGACAATTTAACTCCTAAATTTGGATACAATTAAGGTAGGAGTTTGGAATTTTGTTCCTCCATTCTCTAATAAGGATGACACAATGTCATAAAATAGCTTGTGAGCCAATCTTGAACTTAGCATTACTGGACTGTTGAATATACCTGCATGTATTGTGCTTGTTCTCACAAGTCCAAACATACAAATCTAACATTGACATTAATGTAGTATTGCAGTGACCCAGTGTGTTACCTGCATCCAGAATTTGTTTTCTATGGTCAGTATCTGTAATGTACATTGCATCTAAATCCTTTGCATCCAGGTAAGCTAAATCATTCTCAGAATCGAAACCTTTGATGACAAACATGTCATAATACTGGCAAAGTCCCAGATCGCCGAGAAATGTTTGAACCCCATTCATAGTTTTTCCTGATCGATTCGTGAGTTCCAGCTGACTCTTCTCGTAATATTATATGCATGTGTATCCAATGAAGTGTGCATTTGCTGTTAAGACAGCTACCGTTGGAACTTTGATCGATTTCTCATAATATTAGCGGGCATTGATTTAATAGGTACACGATTGTCACTCTACCTGGATGACAACAAAAAAAGAACTTTAATTATTTGCATTCTGATTGGTTGGATATACACCGGACGCGGCGATCTGGCGAATCAAGTTAGAGGACATGTACCCGTTTTAGCTTGTCAGGTAATCACCTAATTCTATTTTTAGTGCCATTACCTTGGGTTATACTAAAGCTCTAATTATGTCCCGAACGCGTACTCTAACGACAGAACTATTCAAAAATGAAAATATGTTCAGCTTTATTCTATACTGAATTAGGCAGTGCAGTTGAGGCTCAGGGGTTTATTCCCACTATTCAACATGTCATTTTCATGAAATTTATATTATTTGAAAGTGGAAGTAATAAATATATTAAAGCCCTTCTGGTTGAATATTGCTAAAGAGTAATCAAGGAACCAATATTCTAGAGGAAACCAAAGAATGTAATCCAGGGGAAAAGACAAGACATGGAAAACAGACATGCACAACAAAGAACATAAAGTAACTAAAATAATACATACAAAGTAACAAAAGTAAATGAGCAACATGTATATGGTCCACCAGCAATGGCATCGCCCCAGTGATATCAATCATATCAATATTGCAAACACATTCTTCAGGGAGTTATCTCATGCCGCATAAACTTGCATACATAAGTATACATATATAACTCCGCCACATTTTTTGCGCCTATCCCAAGTCAGGAATTTAATTCTAGCCTCTGTATGTCTTGTTTCGTTTTCACTTCCAGTTTACTTTTGTGTCGTTGGAGAATATATAGAGGAAACTGAATATCGCTGTACCTGCATGCGTATAATGTTGTTTTGGGTCCATCTGCAGCCTGTCCAGTGGTGTGATGGTTTCATCGTCGTTCATTGAAGGCCAATGGATGGTCTTGATCTGACATTTTTCATTCTGGCGGGGTTGTCCCTTTGACATATTTACCATATCAATTCTCCTTATATACATACAGAATAATATATATTGAAGATCTCACGAGCTTTTTGATAATTGGAAAGCAAATGACTTAACAGTTAATGCACATCAAGTTAAACAATTGCAGTATGAGTAAAAGCAAATTACAGAATATAAGTGTATACATATGGCAAAGGTGGTGATAGTTGACAAGCACTACATGAATAGATACGCTGAAAAAACCATGAGGAAATATACTTTTGAAAATGCCAAATTTGTAAGTCCCTTAGATGGTTTGATAAGGAATTCCAAAGTCTCGATGCCTCATAGCTGAACTCTTATCCCTGTCATACCTGGTAGTTCTCACAAGGTCTTGAGTTCATGAGTTAGACCCATTAAATGGGCAAATATTGTACTAAAATGCTGTTTGATCGTTTTTAAACATTTCACTATCCACGCTCGTAAATGCTGTTTAAAACGCGTTTTTTTTTTCATTTTACCATCCACGGCCATAATTTGTAATAGAAAAAAATTGTTAAAACAGCATTTAAGCACAAATTTTGTTCATTTTAATTATAGGATCAACTCATGAACTTGTGGTAGTTTTGGGCTGAGATATATACATATATAATATATTACTATTTCAAAAAAATATCTTGAAATAAATAGCACTGAAATAAGACAAGGAATGTGCAAATTTAGAGTATGAGCACATAACCTAAAAATTGAAGCTGATAGATATAGCAGAATCTACATAGAAAGATCACTTAGATTTTGCAAGATGTACTCACTTACAGTAAAGTTGAGGATGAAACTCACTTTTTAACAGAATGTCCTTTTTACTATGAATTACGTAAAGAATTTTTACTATGAATTACGTAAAGAATTCTACTCATTTGTTAATAAACATATGCAAAAATTTTAAAGACATGGATAATATATGTAAATTAAAATGGCTACTAAGCAATGGAGATATAGCTATTATCTATAAACTTGGGCTATTCCTTGATAAATGTTTTAACCTTCGAAATCTGAAATCTCAATTTTTATATTAAAACATTATACATTATGATTACATTTATGGCATTAATATAATTCATGCTTAAACTATCCTTGGATATACACGTATACAACTGTCTTGTGATTATTGAAATTTAGTAATTGCCATTAAGGACTAAAATCCGTGAGGGTCCTTGATTAGGAATAAAGATATTCTTATTCTTATTCTGTACCTAAAATTATATGAATTTTCTTTAAAATTAATAATTTCAGGAAATCGGATTGGTATCGTCTAATATTTTGTAGGTCTCCAGTGTCAAATCCGTCGTATTTTTAATGATAATGATTTTGACAGTTCAAGTTTAGAGATCACCTTATGACGTGCCTGGATTTTCTCTCCTATTTTTGTTATATTTTGGCACGTATGTATCTTTTCCAAAATACTACATGACATTAACAGAAAATTATTTGAAAATATCTAACATAAAAGACCCATTAAAGTTCCTAAAATAGAGAAATCTAGAGGGTCCCACTATATACGGCGCAGCCTAAAACACTATAATCTATAGAAAGAATGGTTAAGATATTATTACGACAAGTTTACATATAACCTGTGTTTGATAACAGCTTACCACAATTTGTAGGAAGGATGTGACAATGGATTATACCTTGAATCCGTGGATTTCCGGGTTCTCATCCGGATTCGATTGGATTCCTTTTAGCATTCCCTTCTTGCTTGTTGGCACGATCATTTCTTCTACACATCATAGAAAATGGCAACATCTCAAACAAATGGCACATGTTCGACGTGTAAAAAAGTTGCTTTGCTTACTGGAATAACGGGACAGGTAAATTTAAAGTTTATTTATTGACAGTGTAATACTTAAAAAACTAATGGCGACCCACCTGTACTCCAGGTTGGTTTGATTAAAATTTATTTCAAGAACGAAATATCCTGGACTTTTCCAAGTTTCATATTAGTGGTCCTTTTGAAGATAATCAGAAGTCCACAATACAGTGTCAGTTTAAAGGATTGAAGGTCCAGGACGTGGATAAATGATACATCAGTTGAATAGTCCTAGGTCAGAAATTAGACTAAGATTAATCCCTTTTGGGATTCAGTGTCCAGAACCATTTTCTGATTTGGCCGTCCACTGAAGTATCACTTAACCAGTGCCCCATAATAAAAAAAAAAAAACAAAAAACTTAAAGACAGTAGGGTAAATAATTTTAAATAGTTTGTCATTTACAATATTTATTTTGCTGATAATTAAGCTACGTAAGATGGATTATTCACATTTGAAATAATTGAAACTTTCGGACAACTGAACCAATTAAATATTTTGTTAACAAAGCAATGGCATCTTCCAGGGTCTGACTGGTTTTACTGTATAAATTTGGAGATTTGACTTGTATTTGTGGAAAAGGGAAGAAAGGGTGGCTATTTATGTGTGGTTGAGCACTTTTTCTTTCGAAAGAACTACTTTTCACATTTACCATTATCTATCTTTTAGTCAAAGAATGATCTTTTCCTGAGCCTACATGTATGCGAAAGTATTGATATTTATTGCAGAAATTATCATCTTCCACAGAGCCCCACTGCATACACTTGATCATTTTCCTTGTAGAACTTTTGTGTTGGCACATGATAAAAGAAAAACACGAACATATATAAAAACAATTAAGCTTTTATTTAGGAACAATACAAATCAAAGTATTATTGAGCACTAGTCATAGGAGCCTAGGGGTACTGGGCCTCAGGCTACCACTAATATTTGAACCCTTGCTTTTAAGTTCACATTAATGACCATTGCAAACATACTCATTGCCTGCACTAATACTCCAAAGTATGAAATTGAAACCATTTGTTTGTATATTTTAACACAGGTAGTAGTTCTTGTGGTTTAACTTCAGAAAATGGAGATCTCCCACATTACTATACTTTTATGTGGGGGATTTTGTGTGAGGAACTTTTTTCACACTAAAAGCTTTAAGATACATTAAAAAACGACATAAAACTATTACATTTGTACAATACTTTTATTCAAAGGATTTTTCATGAAATGATGCACATTTTAGAGAATGTCGTAGTCACTTGGAAATCAACCAGAAAGGCTGTATAGGAAATTGTTTTAAATCTATGAGTTTTTATTTTGTTAAATTAAAAAGAAAGACGTCATGGATAATAGGTAATTTAGGAAAGATTTGTGTTTATAAGACAGGGATCAGCACTTTTTTATTATATGGTAAATTGCCTCTGAATATAGGCTTCTTACCCTTATTTCAAATCTTCAAAGAAAGATCCCATTAAAATTACCTCAGGCTTTTTTTATGTCCATAATGTTCAGTATATTCTAAAAATGCACATGAGAGACACTTTTGAAAGAAGGTACATGTACATTATGTAACAACTTCAATTAGATATTACATTTACATGTAGTTCCTTCAGAATATAATTAGAACTAAAAATAGTTATTTTTAAAAATTGCACATTTTTCTTCATTTTGCAGGATGGTTCATATCTGGCTGAGTTCTTGATAGCTAAAGGTTATGAGGTAATTAGATTAGATACATGTACACAATTTTCATATTAATTTTAAAGATTTGTCTTGATCATGTTTGTGAACATGAAAGTTTCACCAGTAAGTTGCTATAAGCAGTATGTGCAATTTTGGTAAGAATGTTTAACCAAATGACTACTTATTGACTCCTTCATCTCATACATTTATATACTTATGAGACACTTAAAAATTGACACAAAAATCACATACATGTAGTATTTCATGTAAGTCCATGCTATTTAGGTTTGATTATCCATTTATCTGATTAACTTGACATATGTTACATTTACAAGAATGTTTTTTAATTGATTTGGTATTTAATGTGAAAAAAAAATCAATATTTCATCTACAGATGTTAAGTACTTGATTTTATTACATATATAGCAGTGATTTACCAAATGTTCCTAGTTCAAAAATATTCGATAATTCACAATGTGAAATAAATTTGGTGACTTCACTCTCACACTTTCTCCCGCAACAACGTCACAACAGGAATATCAATCCAGCATTCACAACATTTAAAATTTATTTTGAAAATAGCAATGAATAATGAAGGAAATCTATAATAAGTAGGATAATTCAGAAATAATTCATGGCAATTCCATTTTGTCATAGTTTTACCAGGGGCTGGCCATTTATGTTGTATTATTTTACCCCGAAGGATAGCGAGGCAGGCCATTTATGTTGTTATTTAACCCCTCGTTATCACTCAGGATAAAATAATACAAGAAATAGCCAGCCACTGGTAAAACCGTGATAAAATAGAGTTTCCATGATTTATTTCGATTCTAATAGCACTAGTTTCTTTATATTTTTGATTAGATGCAGCCTATATATATGAGTTGCATGAAATGTTAGTCATGTGTTTATCATTTTTTCACCATTGTTGTGGTCTAAAGAGCTTTGAAACATGTCCTATTATAATCAATCGGTTTTTATGAATAACCAAAATACAATCACTCATGCCAAAAACACATAAAGATTTAACTTTTGCACTGAACGATTTTCACACACTTGTCAAATCTAGATAATCATATTTTGATTATATACTCTTTCCAATTAATTATCCTGTTAATATTCATTACTTAGGTATGAAATAGAACAATATGAACAGTGAACAGACTATGTTGTACAGTACCCGAACCGATCCATGCAACAAAAATTGCGATCGTTCATCGGTCACCAATCCGTTTCCAGTCAGTCATCAATCTGTCAAACTGATCCATAAAACCGGTGTTCGCATCATGTGACCACAAAGCGGTCACTGTATTTTACGGGGCTTTTTTTTGTTTTCTTTCTCAATTTTACACATATTTACATAATGTTATAGATTTAAACATGACTTTATACTTTTATTTTTCATTTTGTTAATTTCAAACAGATCTTACGCAATTTTACATAACAAAACTGTAATCAGATTGGTCACTGGTCATTGATCCGTCAGCAATCATTCAGTCAACGGTCATCGATCTGTCAAAACGTTGGGTGGATCGGTTCAAGGACTGTATCCGTTGTTCTACTTTATAATTGATTTTTCTTCCTCAGTACTTGAGTTTGGAAGAAGAAATTAGGGTTTGAAGGCCTTACAACATTGACATCTTGTTATCCTTCTGTCAAGTTTAATCAACTTGAACTTAGTCCCTCCATATAAGGATCATGCAAAATGTGATTCATGGGTAAAAAGCCTACATATTTTTGTTTTTGATATTTTGTTTGAAATGTCATAGTAAACAGAAATAAACATGTGGTTTTTCATATAACCCATGCTCTTGGGAGTAAAAATTATATAGAAGGCACTGTAGATTTCAAAATTAAGGGAGATAACTCTGTAAATGGTGCTCAACTACAATAGAATCTACTGTATTTTCAATGTCGATTATCTCTTAAGAGCAGGCAGATTTGAATGAATAATTACACATTTCATAGTATAGACCCATAAAACCACTTAATTACAAAAATAAAAATATATAGCCTTTTTTGTGGTGTATCACATTTTTCAGATTTTGCATGATTCTTACAAAGACAGCTATTAAAAAACTAATCATGTTAATAAAACTTGTAAAACCTAATAAAGCCCTTATTTTAATTTGTTGATTTATTGATTTAGATAACCAAGACTATTTGGGTGGGTCATTCAAGAAATATTTGTTTAAAATGTACATGTAGAATAAAATGTGCCAATACATGTAACGGTACATGTATATCATTCAGCAGGGCAAATTTATTTATAGATTTGTCTGGAGAATGGATTTCTAAAAAGCATTTTCATGGATAATGTTAATGTCTGTAAACCTTTCTATATATACTTGAAATGGTTTTAAATTTATCAGTTTGTTCTTCCTTTGCTTTCCTGTCTGTGTCCATCTGTCCATACTTTTTGTCAGTACAACTCCTCCTTAACTGCTCAAGATATTTTGATGAAATTTTATAGGAAGTTTTGGCATCATATGTAGATGTGCATCATGGAATATAATAACTGTCAGATGACAACTAAGGGAGATAATCTAACTGACTGGTTTTACATGTTAAAACCTTTTCAGTCCAACTCCTGAACTGTCAAAAGATTTTGATTAAATTTTATTGGAAGATTGGTTATTACATGTAAATTTACATGTAGGAATATTATAAAAAAAATAACTGTCAGAAGACTCTAAAGGGAAGTAATCCAACTAATAAGTTTTACATGTTAAAACTTCATCAGCAGAACTTCTCCTTAACTGCTTGAGTAATTTTCGTAAATTTTTAAAGGAAGGATGGACATCATATGTAGATATGAATGATGGAATATAATACCTGTCAGTGGACTCCAAAGAAAGATAATCCAACTTAAGGGTTTTGCATGTTACAACTCCTCCTTAATGGCTCAAGGGATTTTGATGAAATTTCATATGAAGTTCAGGCATCATATATGTAGCTGTCATATGAAGGAATATAATTTCTGTTGGATGATTCCAAAGGGAGATAATCCAACTTAATGGTTGAACATGTTAAAACCATAGTGTTCATCCCCAAAAAAATTACAAATGAACTGTCTGACTGAAAACAAGCGCACAGCCAGGAACCTGAATTTCTAGTAAATCTGAATGTCTGTGGGCCTTGGTTGCATATCTGATAATAACAGAAAGATTAATTACAATTTGAATCAGCCAAATCCCATAATAAATAAACATCTGCTCACAGTGATTTTGTTACCCTTTTATTGCAGCAGAATGTCGACTGTTTCCCATGGAGACTTTTCCCAAAATGTTGAAAAATATTTTTCCCGAAGGAAGGAAACTTCCCAATTGTTAGGCATGATTTATTGACAACCAGGTAAAGAAGCCAGTGAAATGTTGCTCGAGACTTGATTTCTCTGGCCTGGTACTTTGTTTACTTCTGAGGAATGCTATTTTGGCAAGTCGTAATATTGTGAGGTTTTCAGTTAGAATTGGCACATAATGAGTTTCTTACCCCTGTACCATTAATCCCCTCTGTTGTGAAAATATCTTGCAGCTGGAAGGACTACACGAAAAAAAAAAACAAAAAAACTCAAAACAGGTTGCCAAAGGTATTCCAAAATAGGAACATTGTTTTAAAAGGTGAATAGTGAAAATAATGATAGTTCCTCTTTAACATCAAGTGAGTTTGATGAAATACTTAAGAAATGTCTTAAATCTTTTTTGTCTATGAAGAAATAACCTTTATCTCTTGGTGCACACTAAATAATCTGCATAGCAGGTTATTTTCAAGTTTGCACCACAGGTATTGAGATTATTACAAGTAGACTGAACAAACATAAGTCATTCCTTATCTTTAATTTTAGTATCAAAATTCAACAAGTAAATCATTTAAAAAAGGTTGATGACATCATAGTTACAAAATTTGGTCTGTGAGATGATGGAAAAATTGTTTTATCCAATCAGAAAGCTAGTTACTTGTGAAATTAAATTATTAGACTATATGTGAAAATTGTCATGCAGGAACTTTAATTTCTGTTGAGAAAAGTGTACAGTCAAGCATTTGTAGTCCACCTATGAAAAAAAACAGTCTAAATGCCTAGTCCACCTACCGGGTATATGTCCCCATCTACAGTTGACCTGTGAACATTTTCATCTACTAAGTATGAGTTCAGGCATGAAGTGGCTATATTTTTTTAAAAGAAATAAATTATTTGTCACTGATTGAAATATGTTCACTGTCGATATAAAACAAAGTAATTTTGACTGTCTTCATTGAAAATATTGTCCCAGTTTGTTGAAAATATGGCAAACTTTTCTCAAAAACAAAGGGTTGGGGCTCATTTTTAAAAAAGATCAAAATCACTGACTCATATTTTTTCTTATTCCTTTGAGGTGTATACCTCTCACCCAAAAATGAACTATTAAATTTATACAAATCTGAGATTAACTTACTTGTTAGTTGAATATCTCCTGTTATCAAAAAATGACCCCTTATCATTCTGGCAAATTGGCCCCTTTTTCTGAAAATGACCCCCTGTTTTACTATCAAGGGCCCCCTTTTTTTCAATTTTCTGGAATGCGCACTGACACCTAGTACATGTAAAAGTTACTCCTCCTTAACAGTAACCAGCTGAAGATATTTTGATGAAATTTATAGGAAGTTTGGGTGTCATATGTAGATGTGCATGAAGGAACATAATAAAGGGAGATAATTGAGCTTTAAGGTTATCATTACAACTGCATCATTTGAGTGGGTGCATTCTCTTTGTGAGCTTGCTCACAGTAATTCTAAACATTTATGCTAAATTTTTATTTGTACTTTCATCATTATATCTTTTACATGTCACTGTAGGTTCATGGAATAATTAGAAGATCCAGTTCATTTAATACTAGTAGAATTGAGCACCTGTATGCTGATCCTAAGTCTCACAGAGAAGGATGTATGTATATGTAATAGTTCTTGCACATGCAGTGATCACTATACAGTTAACCCCTTGCTCAATGCCTGAAAAATTATAAAAACTTCAAAGTTTTACAAAGAAATGCAAGAAAGTCCATAGTTAACTCTGCAGTTTTGAAGCTTGCTATGTATGGCATCAGGGAAATAATGTACTTTAACAAAGTTCATAGGCCAGATACTATCAGCTTTAACAATTCTTTACATTTACTGCCTTTAGTCCAGCTAATGGCTAATTAACATTTTTCACCTTTTTAGCTCGCCTTGCTAAAGGCCATGTGAGCTATTGCCATCACTTGACGTCCGTCATCATCCATCATTGTTTACACAATGACACTAGTTGACCAGTTGGAACCAAACTTGGTATGAATGTTTCTTGGGATATCCTGCACATATCTGATGTGGGGATTTTTTATCCGTCGAAAGACATGTCCACCGTTACTAAAAATAGAACATAGGGGTCAGACAGTAGTTTTTTGCATATATCTCCAAAACCGTTAGGTTTAGCCAAACTCTTTCAATTACTGAAATGATCATCATATTAAGGCCTACAAAAGTTTTCAGGGATAAAAGTTGTCAGATGACTCATTGTAAGAGTTATTGTCCTTGAAAGATGAAATATAATGGATTTTTTTTTACAGTTTTCAGCCACTATCTTGAAAACTATAATAAATTTCAGTTGGTGAAATGATCCTTATGAGAAGTCCTAATAAAGTCTTCTTGAGTCAAAATTGACAGACATCTCCTTGTTAAATTTATTGCCTTTGAAAGACAAACTTTTAACTTGGTGAGTGATTCAGGCTCCTGGGAGTCTCTTGTTATTGTAGTGTTGTAGTAAGTTAAATAAATGATATTAACCTGTGTTTTATTATACCCCTTCTCAGCAAGTGGGTGGTATATTGGCATCACCTTGTCCGCCCATCCATCCTTCCAAATGTTGTTGCAATGACCTCGCCCCCTAATGGATGGATTGATTTCAAATTAGGGGTGTGGCTTCATGTATACAGGGCATATATCAGATGAGATTTTGGTTGCTCTACTGTACCAACTTCCTGTACGAGTGGGGATATGCCTCCCAGCATGACCATGTTATTCTTGATTTTTTTCTGAAACGGTGGTGCCTTTATTTGTTTGAAATACTTTGAATATCTTAAGTTTTCTTCTCCCTTTTGGTTCATTTATTTAAGATTTTCCTTGTAGTGTTAACTCTCCCTGGGAGTCAAAATTATGGCTGTAGGTATTTTAGCGTGGCAGCATCTTGTTTACAGAACTTGATGTTTTTTATGTAATTGGTAAACTGCTCAAAGCTGAATCATTGGTTCTAAGACATTTTTTGTCTGCTGGTACATATTTCCTGACTTCCTTTCACTTTTAAAATGAAACTAAGTCTATCAGTATCAGCATGCATTTTTTTTAATTACCTTCCAGGACTTTACTAGTAGTTTTTTCACTTGATTGCTGTTACATGTGTATCTGGTTTTCTAGGTTTTCAGCTTTTGTCTTATAAAATATGATAGGTACATGTAATCAATGAAGTGGTACTTAGAAGAAAGATATAAATCAGAACTCCTCAGCCTCTCTAGTTACACCCAAGAAAAACTCGGGGGCACTAGGCGGAAGAATCTGTATGGAATTTTGACCAATCTGATAATAAAATTTTAGTTTAACTGCTTGAAATTTTTACCATTACTTTTTTTCGTAGCTCATTTTGTACCAAAATTCTTGATTGAGTTATCATTCTTTTTGTCTTGTGATATCTGTCCAAATTTTTTAGTTCCATCTTGTAGATAGAACTACTTTGAGTTTCATATGACTACAATTCTGGTAAATTTTTTAACAAGAAATTCTCTTTACTGTATCCTAGGTTATTTTTTAGCTCACCTGGCCAAAGGCCATGTGAGCTATTGCCATCACTTGGCATCCGTTGTCGTCTGTCGTCGTCTGTTGTCGTCGTCCGTTGTCCATCATCGTCGTTAACAATTATACAAAACTCTTCTCCTCTGAAACTACTTGACTGATTAGAACCAAACTTGGTATAAATGTTCCTTTTGGTATCCTGCATAGAACTGATGTGGAGATCTTTGATTCGTCTAAAAACATGGCCGCCATTACTAAAAATAGAACATAGGGTTCAGACAGTAATTTTTCACATATATCTCCAAAATTGTTAGGTTTAACTAAATTCTTACATGGGTAAAAGCCTTCAGCATGATAAGATCTATCTCTGGTCAAATTTTGGTTTTAATTCGTGAAGCCATGTTGGAGTTGTTGCCCTTTTTCAACGATTTTTGCTATTTTAATGTTATTTCTTTCAAAAATCTTTTCCTCTAACACTGCTTGACAAACTGGAACCAAACTTGGTTTGAATGTTGCTTTGGGTATCCTGTATAGAACTGGTGTGGGGTTTTTGATTTGTCAAAAAACATGGCCGCCATTACTAAAAATAGAACAGAGGGGACAGACAGTAGTTTTTCACATAATTCTCCTAAACGGTTAGGTTTAACTAAATTTTGATATGAATGAAAGTGTTCAGTATGATAAGACCTATCTCTGGTCAAATTTTGGTTTTAATCCATTAAGCCATGTTGGAGTTATTGCCCTTTTTCAACAATTTTTGCTATTATTAATGTTACATGTATTTCTTTCAAAAATCTTCTCCTCTGACATTATTTGATCAATTGGAACCAAACATGGTACAAATGTTCCATGGTGTATCCTGCTTAGAACTGATGTGGGGATTTTGATCCGTCAAAAAACATGGCAGCCGTTACTTAAAATAGAACATACAGTGTAGGGGTCAGACAGTAGTTTTTCGCATATATCTCCAAACCCTTAAGTTTAGCCAAATTCTTTCAATAGCTGAAATGATCCTTATTATTAGGACTATGAAAGTCTTCAGGGATAAAAGTTGTCAGATGAGGTCTCACTAACTTCTTCTAAAGTTTCTATTACTTTACATGTTAAATAAGTAATTTTCATTGTTTCACTGTGAATTCCCAAGACAAATGACACCTGAAAGTTGCATACCATTCGAAGCTTGGAAAAGAAGACTTTCAAAATCATTATTCTAATGGTACGATGACCTTAGAAATTCTTCAAAAAATTTACTTGAATAAAAACAAGAGGTTCTCAGGAACCTGAATCACTTACCTTTTTGAATTTTGCCTTTCAAAGGCAATTAATTAAACAAGAAGTCGTCCAACAATTTTGACTCAAGAAGTCTTTGGTAGGGCTATCACAAGATCTTTTCAACAATTGAAAGTTTCTTTTTATCTATCTGAAAACTATAAAAAAAAAAGTCATTTTTCCCTTTTCTAGGGCAATAACTCTTACAAGGAGTCTGAAGACTTTTGTAGTCCTAATAATGTGCATCATTTCAGCTATTGAAAGAATTTGGATAAACCTAATGGTTTTGGAGATATATGTGAAAAACTACTGTCTGTACCCTATGTTATATTTTTAGTAATGGCGGCCATGTTGTTTGACCAAT
Organism: Perna viridis; assembly: GCA_037379345.1. Lineage (NCBI taxonomy): Eukaryota > Metazoa > Mollusca > Bivalvia > Mytilida > Mytilidae > Perna > Perna viridis. The sequence goes on along the minus strand of CM074515.1, from coordinate 11,423,536 downwards.
AAAAAATCCCCACATCAGTTCTATGCAGGATACCCCAAGGAACATTCATATCAAGTTTGGTTCTAATTATTCAAGTAGTTTCAAAGGAGAAGAGTTTTGTATAATTGTTAATGACGACAAAGGACAATGATGATGTTGGACACCAAGTGATAGCAATAGCTCATATGGCCTTTGGCCAGGTGAGCTAAAAACTGAAAATCAACATTTTTACCTTTTCTGCTAACTGACAGCATGGAGGCAAATCACTCACACATGTAAACAATATTCATTCACGTTTGTAGTAAATTACAAAAATGATTTTAAAGCACACATTCTCAGCTTTATTTTAACTACTTTTGATCAGAATACACACAAATAATGTATTTACAATGCATATTTCTAGGTTCAGTGTGTTTTTGGTACTACATAGGGGGTGGCCATTTGACCCGGAAGTGGTTAGTGAGACTTGATTCCTTGTAAGAGTTATTGCCCTTGAAATGGGAAAAATGACTTTTTTTTAAGTTTTCAGTCAATATCTTGAAAACAATGATAGATTAAAAGAAACTTTCTATTGTTGAAATGATCCTTATGATAAGCCTTACCAAAGACTTCTTGAGTCAAAATTGTTGTACAATTTCTTGTTAAAGTCATTGCCTTTGAAAGGCAAAATTCAACCAGGTGGGTGATTCAGGCTCCTGGGAGCCTCTTGTTTAGTGTAGCAGAAATGACTGAGTATATGTAGTTCCCATTGAGAAAGATATCTGAAGGACAACATCTACAAAGACAGTCTGACTTCTGTCAAGGTTTTTTTTATCTAATGTCTTTACCAGACTATACAACAAATGTGATGACTTCTCTTTCCCTATTGTCATCTTTCCTTTCATCTGTAGTGACTTCTTTTCAGTACCTGTATATGGAGTTTTCATTTGACAACTCATATGTTATGCCAGAGCTAGCCATAATTATGCTGACATTTTGTACTGTGCTTGACTTTTTACAATTAGGAATATAGAACAGGGTTATATTTCCATAAGATTGAAGTCATCACTACAGAAGTTTTATGGACATCATGAACTAGTGAATGGTTATGGTGTATCCATCTGTATTTTTGAGAAGTGATTAGTTCACTGTGTCTTTTTTTCCTGTTTCATCTACTCCAGACATTACTTTTTATGAGTAACTCAATAGGTGTTTCTATAAAAGTAGAGGATGCTTACCCTACCGGTGCACATTGTCCATACTCGTAGTTTTCACTGAAGTCCTGGTTGCTCATTTACTTTTGTTTCTTTGTACATGTTCTTTTGGTTATTCCAATTTTCTTCTGTTGTTTGTGTCATTTTTCCCTGCCTAGTCTTAACCCTTGAAATTTATTATTTTGATTTCTGTCCCTAAGGTTTAGATCAGTCAGTCATGTATTATGATAGTACATGATCAGGTTCTTGTCCTTTTATTTTCTTTTAAATGATATTTAGTTTTTTTCTTAAATTTTTGTTTTTTTTCAATTCCAAATGTTGTAAATAATAAGTTAAGTAAATTTGAAAAACAGTACTAGGGAAATACCTTTCATTACTGCAGTATATTCTTTAAAAAATGTTGTTGCTGTTGATAAGTAAATCTTACTGTCCTTAGCTGGCTAAACCCTAAATAAATGAGAATAATCAGCAAGCCTATGCATGGTTTTGAGCAGTGTTACCTTTTGCCTTATTTTAAATTTGACTGATTAATACATGTATTGATTACTTCAGGTTTTGGTTATTTGTTACATTTTATTCAAAATGTGTTATTATTGTTGACATGATTAGTATTACCCTGGGTAAACCTGTTTAGTTAATTAATGTAATGTTTGTCCCTGAGAGTCATAATTTGTCTGTTACCTTCTTGAATAATGTGTACTGAGTAGTTTAGTTAATCAGAATTGTTGACCAATTCAATTAACCGGTTATATTGACCTGCAATTTGATCAGGACTATTCTGACTAGTGAATTCTGTATTGAACAGGTTTGTAATCCATATTTTTAATCAAGATTGTGATCTGTTTTATTAATCAGGATTGTGATTCTAACATTGATCAGTATGGTGATCTATGACTTGATCATGATTGTGACCTGATCAGGATAGTGAGCTGTATATTGATCATTATGGTGACCTCTGAATTGATCAGGATTGTGATCCTGTATTGATCAGTATGGTGGTGTATGAATTGATCAGGATTGTGATCCTGTATTGATCAGTATGGTAGTGTATGAATTGATCAGGATTGTGATCCTGTATTGATCAGTATGGTGGTGTATGAATTGATCAGGATTGTGATCCTGTATTGATCATTATGGTGACCTCTGAATTGATCAGGATTGTGATCCTGTATTGATCATTATGGTGACCTCTGAATTGATCAGGATTGTGATTGTGATATATTCAGTTGATTAGGATTGTAATATGTTCAGTTTATCAGGATTTTGATCTGTATGTTGATCAGGATTGTGATTTACGTAATGATTGGGATTGTGATCCGTATATTGATCAGTATGGTGACCAATGTGTTGATCAGGAAATTTACCAATCATTTGTATGATAAAGTTGTCAAATCCATGAATTCAAGAATATAGGAGCTAATGATTTTCCCCTACACCACAAAAACTGGTACCCACAAATAAAAGTACTTTCACAGTATGTTGATCAGGATATACAATGTTCTAATAAAGAATTTCATATGATATTAACTGGTCTTTCTTTTAGCTCAAGGTTCCAAAGGAGGTAAGCATCAACAATGGGTCATTTTTTAACACTTAGAACTCATCTGAGCAAAAACCATATTTAAAATTTATCCTTTTCAACATTTAAAATGTTATTTTGCATGTAAAAGGTTAAAGTTTAACATACAATGTATTTATTATGACTTAAGGAGTGACTATCACCAGAAAAATATAATGCCAGTTCTTTGTGTTCTAAATTCACACATCCAATTTCAATTAAATGGAATAAAAAATTTAAAAACACATTTTATAACTAATTGCCAGTTTGAAACTGCATGGTTGAAACTCCGCAAAGTCCAAAGTTCTAATCTGGAACTTAAATGAAGTGTTAAAGAATGTCTAGATGAGTGATGTTTCATTTAATACAGCTTATAGTATAACCCCAAGCACTATGACAGAGAAAATAAGATCTCTGGTTAAACTTTTGTTTTGCATACATTGCTTTAAATGTAGTTTTAAGCTTGTAGAAACTGTAGTATCTCAGACTATTTAATTTTAACCTGTAGAGTCTCGTTCCCAGTTTTTAGGACAAGCAGATTTTAGATCTGATCAATCCTATCATTTAGTTTGTTTGATGTTTGTATGTCCACAGTTTTCCAAATTCCAATTGGGTATTGATATTCAAAATGATTATATCTGTATTTGATCAATTGAAATCTCATTATAAAGTTTAGAAATAAAACATATGTTTCTTTTTTCTCCACTTTTAAACTTATTTTGTATAATTCTTCTGCAGTTATTTTATATATCAATAAAATGTGTAACCATTGGTAACCATTTGTCCTAGAGGATTGAAATTGTCACTATATTCATTAGAGAAACTTATTTTGATTCATCACAGTTTTGTTACGAATTATCTTGTTGAGTTTCTCCAATTTTGTTTTTAAACTTTACATTTAAAACAATCCAAATACCAAATTACAATCAGTGAATTGTAAAGTAAAGTCATTATTTCTGATTATAAATGTTATCATATACTTCTAGTACTTAATACCAGTAAGTAATGAATTTAACTGAAATAGGGTGCAATGTTATTCATTAATGATTGATAGCTCAGCATAAAATGAGAGCATTCATGTAATTTCACATTCTGTACCATTATCAAATTGCTTTTTGGCAGCTTCCAATAATTTCTAGAACAGTATTATGTTTGTATGTGAATGTGCCACAAAAATGTTCGATAATGGAAATAAATCCAGTTCAAGAATTTTGTTAAAGTGGGTTTTGTGTGTTCCAACCCTCCTGAATTATTCCATAGATTTTTTTTTATGAAACTTTATATGAAGAGTGGGGATCATATTTAGACATGATTGAAATTTTCATTATATTCTGGAAAAGCATTAATCATCAGAAATGAATTTACATTATAAAACAGCTAAATTTGTTGCTTATTAGTTGGGTTCTAATTTTCATGGTTTTCTCAAATTACTCAAACTACAAATTTGAATTCAATGTTTATATGAAAATACTAAACTCAATTTGAAGAATAAACATATAACTAAATCCTCACAAAGATATTGACTTAATCCTCATTCCAGTCTTCACTGTTACGCAGTAGTCCAAGGCCCAAGGCTTGTCAGAATGGAGGAGGGCCTGTAAAACTACTACAGGCCAACAATCACTATATACGAATTTCTAAAAAAAAGTATTTAGGAAAGTTAGTTGTGAAGACTGTCATTCCCTCCCACATCAACTCTGAGGATGCCTCATTACCCTTTTTGTTGCCATATCCTTAAAAAAATTGTTATGCACACAATAATTTATTTATCTTATTACTTCCCTTACAGATATTTGTTTCTATTACAGCTATGCATCTACACTATGGTGACTTAACAGACAGCACTTGCTTAGTTAAGATAATCAGCGAAGTCAAACCTGATGAGATCTATAATTTAGGAGCACAGAGTCATGTAAAGGTATGTGAAATAAAAGTACCTCCCCAAACTATCAACAGACAAACACACAAAGGCAAGCAATTGTATGTGGAAATGGAAGTATCCCCTCACCAACCACCATTAGCAAACTGTCATGGTAATTTAAATTGGTGTTGTATGGAGTAATGACACCCTCCGACCAGCAAGGAATACACAAAGTAATTTGAACTCAAAATCATTACATTAAAAGCAGGTCAAGACAGGAATAGCCATTTTACAGTCAAGTTGAAAAATGCATTAAGTCGGTAAACAGGAAGTAGAAGTGCAACTGACATGAAATCGCATCCCATGACATAGGACTCCATATTGAATTTGCGTACCTAATATCTTGTGGCTGTGATTTTAGAGCTGCTGAGAAAAATGTTATAAATATTTTCAAAGCTTACATGTACCTGCCGTCCTGCCCAACTCCCATCCAAAAAATAATGTATCCTAGTGGAGTGGCATGCCAACCTGTGGGTTGTTGCTTCTGTGAGCTAGCATAATAAAAATCCAGCTAGGTATTGATGGAGTAGGACAACACAGGGTCTGTTTGATTGGGGTCTCACTAACCACTTCTAACGTTTCCATTACTTTACATGTTAAAAAAGTAATTTTCAAAGTTTCACTGTGAAGTCCCAGGACAAATGACATCTTAAAGCTGCATACCGTTGCGAAGCTTGGAAAATAAGGCTTCCAAAATCATTATGCTGATGGTACGATGATAGCAGAAATTCTTCACAAAATTTAATTGAATAAATAATACTGAAAATCTGCATTTTTACCTGTTCTGCTAACTGACAGCATGGAGGCAAATTACTCACACATGTAAACAATATTCATACACTTTTGTAGTTAATTACATATATGATTTTAAAGTACACATTCTCCGCTTTATTTTGACTACTGTTAATCATAATACACACAAATAATGCACTTACAATGCATATGTCTAGGTTCAGTGTGTTTTTGGTACTACATAGGGGGGTGGCCATTTGACCCAGAAGTGATTAGTGAGACCTGGGCAGTTGGTCTGGAATTATCTAACCTTAATCAATCTACTTATGGTTTTGTTTGATCTAACAAGATGACTGCTGGAAGCTGCTGGAGGCTACCTAAGCCTCTAACTGGCTAATTTTTAGTTTGAAACATGTTGACCTCAGTGTACTGCACAAATTGTCTACTTTTTGTGGCTAAGGTGGTTCAGTGTGCATCAGTAAGGTTATAAACATACAGACTCTTGAAACGATTTACTTTTTGTTCTACTGGATCAAATGATATAACCACATGATTTCCAATTTTCCAGTTGAGCAATTCAGGCTCTTTAGAGAATTTCGTCTGCAAATTTACTCTGTTCAAAGAGAATTCTAGAGACTATTAAAGCCCAGAATGTCACCAAGATTATGCTTTGTTTTGTATGATCTTGTGTTATTTGAATAAATGTTCCCTTCAGTTTATGTGGTACATGTTATTTATGATACAAGTTTTTAGATTTGCTTTTGTTTACTTGAAGGTATCATTTGATCTAGCAGAATATACAGCCAATGTAGATGCTGTTGGAACTTTAAGATTACTAGATGCCATTAGAACATGTGGTCTGACAGACAAAGTCAGATTTTACCAAGCCTCAACCAGTGAAATGTTTGGCAAAGTACAGGAGATTCCCCAGAAGGAAACCACTCCTTTTTATCCTAGATCACCATATGGTAAGAAATTCTAGCAATAATCTTTGTCTTATTCCTGGAGTAAATTTAAAACCTGAATACTGATAGAAGTTATATTTATAAAGCCAGCTTACTACAAAATTAGTTTTAAAAAATATCTGAATGTATATATACAGTCAAACTTCACTGGCTCCAAACTGGATGGCTGAACACCAGGGATTTCTCGAACGCAATTCAAAGTATCAAATTTTTCTCCTATATAATCAATGTAAATAAACTTGGATTTCTCTAACTTTGATCTTTCGATCGTTTGAACTGACCAGTTTGTCCATTTTGTAATAAATCTTAGAGAATAATTGTTACTTACTTGAACTTGTCAATAATTTTGTCAGCTTGGGTAATAAAAGGTGTGAAAAACCAAAACCCTATTATTAATCAAAGTGTCATTTTAGTTAATTACAGGTAATAATAAAGTCATCACTTCTTATGTAGTTTAATATAGTACTGATTGAAGTTCAAGAAGGATCATAATTTGCCATGATTAAAACATCAAAGAAAATCAGATAAAAACAAATTATTGACCAAGAGACTCGAATTCTGAAAGTTTTTTAAAAACAAACACAGCATTTTTAATGTGGACAAGTCCACATAACCTCCCGAAAGCAAATGAAAAATATACATTGAGTAACGAAACTTCATAGGCAGTTAGCAATATTTAACGATAAAGTGGAACTTGGACCAGCAACAACAAAAAAAAAATCTGGAAATCTTCAAACTTCAAATTCTCGAACTCCTGGTAACTCAAACACATTTCAGTGATCCCTTTGAGCTTGGGCTACCAAGGTATATTCATTTAAATATATTTATAAGCTACCCAGGTAAATTCATAAATACTTAGTATTAGTACTTGTTACTTTGTATCTGCAGGTGTAGCCAAACTGTATGCCTACTGGATAGTTGTCAACTACAGAGAAGCTTACAATATGTATGCTTGTAATGGCATTCTGTTTAATCATGAAAGTCCAAGAAGAGGTAAATAATGAAATCTCATTACAATAAGTTACATAGATGCTCAGTAATGATTCACATTGCTGCAGGGTGTTTCACTGACGGGCACTGCCATCTTTGTTTTCAACATGGTTAATCTGAAGCTTTTGTAGTTACCAATCATCCTTGTTTGAAGTTATAATTCAGTTTATATACAATTTAGCTATCTTGAGCAGTCATTTCGTAGACGTCAATGCCAGAGTTCAAAATGGTGTGGCTGACTTGAAATGATCAGTGCCTAAATCATCCAAACAAAAAGTCAGAAAGGTTCAAAGCCCCATATTTATACCCCCTTTTATGAGATATGTAAGTTTCAATCAGTCAGTCCATCTGTCCAACAAAACAATGTCCACTTTTCCTTTACTATTGTATAGATTCTAATGAAATTTTATGAAGTGTTATCACTATATGGAGATTTCAATATTGCCAGGAAGTTGTGTTTCTACAGTGTATGAGAAAAATATGACTATGAACTTAGGCATCACACAATGCCCAAAGGGGAGCACAACAGTCCTTTTAAGCTTGGCATGGTTGACAACTGGCATCAAATGATGCAGAATCTCAAGTACATGTGAAGTTTTCCCTACCCTTTGTTAAGTTGTGTATAGTACAATATCAGATCTACATCTCAATACTATGTACTTGGAGTTGAACCATTATGTTAGGATATAATGAAATAAAATCCTTGATATACTAGAGGTATTGCCATGTTTAGGAAGTGATTTGTTTAACAAAAATTGTTATTGATCATGAAATGTGGTATTGTATTGAATGACAGTATTACATACATTGATTACAAACAGAGGTAGATTCAATGTCTATGATATTTATCATATTATACATATGATATCAACGTTTTTTTTTATGATTTTGATTTGCAAAATATCGACATTTCCTTTAATTGGTAGCTTTTTTATTTCTCCTTAACCACCTTTTGAGTTACAATGAAATTTTTGGAGAATTTTTTTCAATAAAATTTTTTGAAAACTTTTATTATAAAATGAATTGGTTCAATTTCAAACTTAAGGGTTGAATGAAGATTTTATTTTATGTGAATATGGGACAGGATTTGTATAAAACCTTAATGATCACAGTAATTTAATCCAAGTTTCATGTCTCCACATTAATACTCCAGCTCCAATCGAGGGGTTTACTGTTTTCCCTGGTCAATCTGTCTGTTCATCCATCTATCTGTAACACTTTTTCACTGCAACTACTTGTCACAGCCATATGATATTTGTCCATAAGCTTATTATAGACCTGTGTATTTTGATTTCCAGCTTGGATGACAGCCATTTTATGTTTTATGACTTGGTATATATTTTGACCATGTACTTTAGTTCAGGTGGAGGGATATCACTAGTGAGCATTGGCTAACAGTTGTCTTGTCATTCCATAGTTTTTATTAATTAATCTGTAAATAGTGATAAAATGGATACATAAAACAGGAGTCTAATTATACTTTTATACTATCACCCAATATAATTCACAAACTATGTGTGTAAAGGAGTGGTGCAAATCTCTAAATATTCCCTCATATTTCTTCTTAAATGACCTGAACTGCATAAATTATTTCAAAATTGTGTTGAGTTACTTCCCTTTGACCATAATATACTTTGTTTTCAACGATTGCTACATATGACAAAAAAAAACAAACTAAAATTAGCCAATTTTAAAGGAACAAAAAATGAATGAATTCAATATCAGTTAAAGTGGGTTTATTAACACCTGGAAATACAAATTCATATACTACCACATATATTGCCTTCAGACTAATACTAACTGTCCTTAGGAGTCATTGTCGTATATCTTTCAATAATATTTAGATAAAATCAGAATCCTAAATGTTTCATGAGGTTTAATCTTCCTGATAATAGAAAAAATTATGAGCTTACATTTTGCTCTGTAACAAAATTATTAAAAATGGAATTATTTTGTTGTAAAATAAACCTAGCTAAGGTTTATCTAAATTAAACTTTTTTATCCTTTGTCATTAAATTTTTGACTTTTTTTTTCTTATTTTCTACTCAATGATATAGATGTTCATAGTTATTTGATGTGTTAATTATTTTATAGAGAGATGATTATTAGATAATGTACTCAAATGCCCAAATAATACACTAAACTAAGCTAGTCTTCTTAAACAAATACATGTACAAAGTCTCTTGAGACAGGGTTGAAAAACTCAAGAATTTAGTGGTGCTATTCAGTGCCTAGACCCAAGATCTGTTGAATGTAAGTGCAAATACTCCTTTCTCATGCTGTGTTTAACAAATTTGACATGTGCCACAGTATTTCTCATGCTGAGATCATATTATATTTCTACGTCTTTTTGTTGACAAATTTTGATGAATATCACCCCTTAATAAATTATTTTCTTAAATGATATTGCCATTTGGTCAGTCTTTTCTGTTATTTTTTACTTTACGACAGGAGTGAGCATAAAAAGAACAATACTTAAAATTGAATTGGAAAGCTGTACATATTTTCACACCAAATTAAAACTTTGTAAGGGAAACATTATGGCCACCTGGATTATTTTTACTTTTATTGTTGGGTGTGTTTATATAGAACCTCCATCTTGTTTTGATATGGAAACTTATCCACTTCTCTGTAATAAGGTGATGATTTGACAAGCTATTAATTTGATAATGGATCCTCAGAGGCTTTTAACCAATCACAATGCTTAGTCATGTCATGTGATATTGATTTCAAATCTGCTTTCCTTAAGTGAAAGGAAACAGTGTCTTTTCCTTGTCAAGTTAACACTGATGAAGTGTCTCTATATATGATAATATAAATTTCCTTTGATTTGTTATTCTACAGTCATCTAAATGCAGATGATACAATGAAAATCTCCAGTAGATGAATTCTGATCTGTTTTCCTATTAGATGTTTTCCTAAAACAAACATAATCAGATGTAGTCTGATACATTGTAATAGACTTGTTTCCTTTGATAATAGTATTTTTTTACTTTTAATGAACCAATATTATTTAAGATTATGCATTTTAATCTTTCTGATAAATACATTTAGTTACTGCTACAGATAACACATATACAAGTAAATAGCAGTACTAGGAAAATTTTATAAAAAATAATCATTGATTCTCTATTTTTTTTCTCATAAGATAAGGTAGAATCTGCCAAGAAAAAGTGAAAAAAATAAAGACGTAACAACAGCATAAAATATGTCCAGGAAATAACTGTGGTTGTTGGATAGCTCAAATTGATCACATTTCAGTTGAAACTAAAAATTTTCAAATATCCCTAGAACACTGAATACATATTGTGATTTCATTACTAGTTAAAAGATAAGTTCCTTTTCATGCCTTCAGTATATTTGAGTTAAGCACTAATTTAACCTAAATTATACCATATACATATACATATACTGGAACGTGTCTTATTTCAGGAGGTACATTTGTGACCAGGAAAATCACTAGAGCAGTAGCCAAGATTATCTTAGGTCAACAAGAGAGGGTCGAGTTAGGAAACTTAGATGCCAAGAGAGATTGGGGACATGCTAAAGATTACATTGAGGTATTCTAAATTCTGTATGAGGAAGCTATAATGTACATATATATATACATCAGATTTAGATCATCCTGTATTAGGTCACAGTAATCCAGGAAACATAGAGGAATATCAAGTAATAATAGGGTATATAAGTGAAAAGGGTGAATAATCAAAATATTATCACAAGTGACGAAAAACACCTAGATTTAACGAGTGTGCGGAACACATGAGTTAAATGCTCAAGCGTTCTTGGCGTGAGTGATCATATTTTGGTTATACATGATAACCAATTGATTATCCTATTTATTATATAGATTTTCTTCATAATTTATCAATATTTTCAAAGTGAATATCAAATTCTGTGATTTGCATATTGATATCAAAGTTGTGAGGGTTTGGGGGAAGAAAGTCCAGGAGTAGAATTACCAGATTTATTTCACAATGTGAATTATTGAAATTTATTACACTGGGAACATTTGATAAAATACTGCTATCTGTATGATAAAAGAAGTTACCTTTGCATTTCACTTTATTCAATTATATGACCACATGTTTTATCACACAATAAAGAATTAAATTTTTGTAGCGTGCTCATTTTGGGATATTTTACCAGTCTGTCTAAAAAGGCAAAAATATATTCTGCAAAATATTTATTCTGGACATAACTATTCAGTGTACCACCACGTAACATCTGCAAAAACTTGAGACATGAAAATTTTCTGCATACCTTTTTTTGCCTCAAATTTTACACCTGCCAAAAGAACCTGTCATTTGGTAATTTAGAATTACTGTTGAATTAAGTAAACAAATGAAGATTTTTTTTTACTATTTTTGATTTGCAGGCTATGTATCTAATGCTACAGAAAGATACACCAGAAGATTTTGTCATATCTATGGGAGAAGCTCACAGTGTGCGAGAGTTTGTAGAAAAGGCTTTCAAGGTTGTTGACATTGATATTGTGTAAGTAACAGATCACTGTAATTTGTTAGTATGCTTCTATACATTAAATCATGAAATTCTGCCCATCTTTTAAGAAGAATAGGCTGTATTTTCATCAGATGTTCTTGTGTTTGTTAATTTTGACATCATCATGGACTGACATTTGACTGATGAAATAACACATCTGCTGTAAAAAATTTGTAAATGTAAAATTAGTAGTAATTTTTTACTTCATATATTATTTTCTCTATTGATGTCATAACTTATGACCAATTTTACACTAACAATTTTTTGTAAAATGAACTGTCTGATATAAATAGTAAAGCTATTTTATATTTCAAATAAGGAATGAATGTTGGAGGACTGTTTTTCTTCACCTCAAGGGACTGGTTTCAACAAAACGTTGTACTTCATCTGTTGGTCTATATCTGTACAAAGTAAGCCCCACACTACAAAGATAATCTGTCAATTATTTTACAGGAATATACTTATTTGTATTATTTTCTCTTTTACCAGTTGGGAAGGAGAAGCAGAAAACGAGGTTGGTAAAGACAAGAAGACTGGTGTAATTAGAGTAGCTGTCAATCCTAAGTACTACCGTCCAACTGAAGTGGTGAGTAACCATAGTAACCATAGCTGACCTTCAATAACTCTTTGTATAGCTCAATAACTATTTTGTCAATCCAGTAAAATATTATTTTTAATTTGTTTTCTTCCAAATGACTAAATAAAAGGGATGACAAGTGTAAGCATTGTAAGAGTTTTGTACATGATTCTGTATGCCTGTAGTCCCAGTTTGAATTCACTCAGATTTATTTTGTCCTTTAATGAACATGAAGTTACTGAGAACACCACTACAACATTCCATTTATATCAGAGAATCTGTTTCAGAATACAGGTAGATGTCATTAGATTTTGATTGCTCTCATTCATAGACATATTTAAAATGCCCTGATCATATGCAAATAAAAAATCAAATATGTGAATGTCAGCTTCAGAATTTACATATTCTTTAGTCATTAATGTATCTCTAGGTTTGAATTATGGTACTAAAAATGAAGTTCTTTGTTATACATGTTGTATTGTTCAGTTTTTAGAAGTTTTTGTCATTTTATTTAAATAGTAGTCTCCATAACAACATATTTAAATTTCTCATAGAACAATACTGTACCAACCAGTGAAATTGACAAACCAAACAAATTGATACACAGCAATTAAAGTATTCCATTATCAAGAAGAAGAAAATATTATGAATAATTCAAATTTTCATTAAAAAATTTTAAACATGATTTCTAGGTATTCAAAATTTATTTTTAAAATTATTTACACAGGTGAAATATATGAATATGTATAAAGCACCTACAATGACGTAATATCCAACTAATGCATAATGAAAAACACATAATCTATGTTTGCTAAGCATCATTGAATACTGTTTTAACTTGTACACATTTTTTTTGTAGGAATTTTTATTAGGTGATTGTTCAAAAGCCAAGAAGGAACTGAAATGGGAACCTAAATATTCCTTTGATGTAAGTTGATCAGTAGTCAGAAAATTACACTTTAAAAAGATTCTTTAAGGATTTGAAAATGAAGGCCTAAGAAATCTTGAAAAATTAATTTTGTCTATAGAAAGCACTGCTACAATTGAATATTTTAATCTTCATTATTGACTAGGCCAATTGCTTGTTCTTCATAGAAATGATCTTTTAGAAGTTTTACTACTTTCCTTTACTGTTTTTTTTTTTCATATACCACCCTTATGGGTCTCCCATAGTTGTCATGGTAGTTTTAGACATCCAGGTGCTTTTATATGAGATCTTTATAAGGTTGTGCTTGATTGGTTAAATTTCTGCAATACATTCATATTTATGAAGGATTGCTATTTGACACCGTTCAGATGACAGACAACACCCATGTGCTACTGATTTAAGTAGATTATCTCTTGCTTTTAACCAAAGCAAAATCAATGAAAGAAAAGTTTATTTCAGACAAATATAGAGATAAAACTAATTACTCACTTAAGCAAGTCTCCTGGAATATTTTATAACCATACACTTTTGTCATTGAACAGTATAATAAGAAAGGCCGCATACTATAAACAAAAACAAAAAATACTTGACAAAAGAAGGAAATTAAAACCTTTAAAACGGTTGATTTAAATATGATAGAATTATCTTGATGCACAATTTTTAGTTTTCATTTTTTTTTGCAGGCTCTTGTGACAGAAATGGTTAATGAAGATCTCAAACTAATGAAATCCAATCCTATAGCTTAATTTAGTTTTAAGGGACAATCATTATCTGGTTTTCATACAACTGTGGGCAATTATCTTTTTTTTTGGTAGAACTGAAATGGGTTCTTGATTGATTTATTTATAAGTCGTATTTAATATTGGATCATTTACATGCAACTTGTTACCCTTTATCAGTTATTACACAGTAAGTTAGAAATGATTTTGAAATCCTGAAGAGGCTTAGTGTTATTACATTTTAGAAATCCTTGTAGCCACTAGATATTTTTTAAAGTTTTACAACAGTGATTGTTTATTACTTAAAGGATCTCCTATAACAATTGATATTGTTGGATTTTTAAACACTTGGAACTTGAAACTTTCTTTGGAAATATTTCAATGGAATAGTACATTGTGTTTTTCACTGCATAATACATGGTCTCAAACATTTATTAACATGTCTATTGTATCATGGAAGTATTAATTACACTTTCATGGTTGTATCAACAGCATTTGTTGGCAGATATTGTTGTTATAGTATGGAACCAAATTTTACAGTACTTTTGCATTTATATAATGTATTATGTAAACTATTTTTCACTTAAGTACAGTTCCTGAGTTACATACAAAACATTAATTTCCTATCATGTTAGAAAATCAAAATTCACATTTTTTTATTATCCCAATCATTGATAGATTGCTCACCGTATAGTTTTTTTAATCTGTGTTCATATTAAACATTTTTTTCCCAAACTGACTCATTAACAAAACTCTGCATCTGTAATCATCTGGGAAAAGGCCTTCATATTTTAACAACTGTGTAACTCTCTTTTCCTTATAAATGAAAGTCAGTGGATTTATTTTACACTATTTGTCCCTTTTCTTTGTTTCATACATGTATTCCCCCCCTCTTCTATTTTCATCAGTGATGCTGTGAACCAGGTTACTTTATATAACAATTGTTTTATGTTGAGAGATATTTGTGATATTGTTTTTTTAAGGTTTGTACTTTGTTTATATAAATGTAATTGATTTATATGGTTCTGTACATGGTACTAAGGCAAAATAATTTCACATGATTTTCACACGTATTGAGCAAATAAACTTTTTGACAGATTTAATGTGAAATTTGGGGAATGGAGCCTTTATGTGAAATTCATGTGAATTGTTCACATGCAATTTGTGTCAAGTGAATTTCATATGAAAATCATTTTAATTTTATGTGAAGCTCAATTAACACGACTTTCACCTGAAAAATATTTGCCTGTGTATTAGTGTGGGTTGTTTGTTGGGACCAATCATTAACATGAGGGTGATTCTATTTGTTGTAAATATTACTATTTCTTATTTATTGTTTGATAGTATATGAGCATGTTAATTAACCATGGCTTCTAACAATATTATGTCACGCAATTACACAAAAATATATTTAGAGAGATTTTTTTTTAAATGAACAAGCTCAGTAATTAAAAGATATAAAATCATTTTTCTAAAATTCAAGCTCTATTAGAACCTACTGTTATATATTTTTAGAAAATGCTAAAAATTGACAGTCTGTTTGCTGAAAATGTACTTGTGTGTTCATTAAATGGACTGTTCCATACATTTCTCTCCGCAGCACAAATCAATTAGTTTTAAGTTTATAACAAGAACAGAATTAGGAGGTTGTGCATTTCCACAAATTGGTCAAATTGTTAATCATCACATCATGGAATGTCAAAACAATTGACCAGATTTAAGTTTTGCCAACTTTCTAACAAGGTCGGAACTGCAATTTTAATGTCTTGAGTATAACGCAGAATTGTCCATGTCAGCCATTGTCACTTTTGCAATCATATATTTTTTCTGTGGGTTCGTAGATTTAGGGTTAATTAGTTTCAACTGATTCCATGGTTATTTTTGCATGCTAAATCTCTGTATGAATCTCAACAGTTTTACATGACTTGACTGCATCATTTGCCCATTTAAAATCTCAACTTTTAACACCATAACCAGAGTTCCAAAAAAAGTACTAATATAAAATATTTACTGAAGTGTTCACTGAACTAATTAATGAACGATCATGTTTAGTATGACCTTATTGACAGTGTCCTGTTTTTTTCCATTAAGTGCTAAAGCTCTAGAAAATTTTGCATGATAAATTAGATTCTTGTTTATAACTAGAGGTGTACAGTCCATGTTTTACTTCTGTATGTAAGATGATTCAAGTTGAAGGAGGTAGACCTAGTGTAAGGGACACAACTCTTGAAATCAGTGACATGTTTGTATCATATTCAATTTCACGGAAGCCTATCAAGCTTTCATTTGAAACAGAATGAAATCAATCCAAGTTACTTTGATGCTTACATTAGATTGATGTAAAATGCTGAATACAAACGTTCCAATGATTTGTAAGAGTTGCCTACCTCCTTGAATGACCAAACTAAATGCATTCAGAATTTTATCATTTGAAATATCTCAATGGTGCGTTAGCAGTTGACAGAGATAGCATTTATATTTTTTCAGATACTTTTTGAATTCTAATTGGTTTACTTCATTTATTACATTAAAAAAATAGAACGATATTATTGCACTTGCCTCTAGTTAGCAATATAGAAATAAAATATTTATGTACAAAGAAGCAGTTGACTTCAATATGAACAAAATGATATGGGTTACACCAACGCCTTCTATAGGAAACACTATTTAACAAATAAAAAGTAACAAGTTTTGAGTTGTGTTTCCCTTATTTTTGCCTGCTTATTGAATCAAGTCTCCGTATGAGCCATTGCCATAATTTGCCACTTTTGCCTCCAACCCTGTACTGTCATGATAAACCTTCTTTAGAAATCTTGTCTTGAACTAATCATTTGATTAAAATAAGATTCCTTAATTGTGCCTTCTCCCACATACTGGATTTTTTTTCAATATTTCAATGAATGATTTGTCTTAGATCTCCACATATATGAGGTGGTTCCACCCAGTTATAAAATTACCTCCTTTTAATAGTCAGAGGATTGTTTGTCCAGTTAGACAATGCAGTGAACTTAAAAAAAACGATTGTAATTGATTACATTTTTCAGAGTAATCAACAGTAATCCGTAATCGACCAACTTTTCGATTACATGTAATCATAATTTAATGGATTACAGCAAAAAATATGATGTAATCATCGATTACTTTCGATTACTTTAGAAAAATAGTTTGACAAAATAGCACTTCATTTCAGTGCATTGGATGCATTCTTTTTAATGCTCTTTTTTTACAGGTACAGATAAAATACCATGTATTAAATGACTTGAGAGTCCTGAAAAGTTGCATTTTATTAGCTTTGTTGTTCTCTTAAAGTCCCTTATGTCAACAAGATTTCCTTACAAATTAAACTTATTTCCAGCTTTTGAAACAAATGGCCTTTAATTTATGTTCAAAATAAATGTATCAAATGGCTAAAATTAATATCCCAACTACACTAAAATAAAAATGTTGATTATATTGAAATTTCTTAATACAATATTTGTTAATAAGAGTTCTTTTTATTTGTCATTCTAGTCCAAATTTTGTTTTCCCCCTTTACCTTAGGGCATTTCTGGTGCAATATTAAACTTCAGAATTTTGTTCACTCACTTACAATAGTGAGCATTTTTGTTTGGTTAAGTATTTTTAGTAGTGATTTTGAAGACATAGTGGCTGTTTGTCATGTCTTGGAGAGAACATTATGAAATTCCACCACATTCTGAAAGAACTGTTAATGTTAAATGCAAATACTGTCATGTGCTCATATATGGGAATGCCCAAACAACATCAAAATTTTCAACTCACATTATGTTATGTTACCTATTTTTTAAAACAATAAGATTGAGAAGTCATGTTGACAATGAACCAATACAATACAATAACTTCATGCATTCCACTTTGACACAGTCACACTAAACATATTTATGTAATTGTTTATAAATTTAAATAAGAGAGTAAAGAAATATAATTAAATTTAACTATATTCTTTTCTTTTAATACTGGTCAATTAATGAAAAATTTAAATTACTGACAGCAAGACTCTGTTTTGATTTCAATTATTTTTACTGATTAAGTGTCAGGTTTATATTAAATTGCCCTAGGTTACATGTTTTACTCTATTTGTAGTTCTATAACCTGTAATTAAGGAGATAGTCAAAACAAAGAAATAATTAAAACCATTTAATTTTACTTGAAATATTGACTTATAAAATTATCTGGACCAAGATTTAAAGACTTTTAAGTTATTTTTTCAGGGAAAACATCGCAATGAGCTATAGATAAATACATCTGCCAGCAATGAATCAAATAAACAACAAAATTTAATTCAGTTTGTAAACAAAGAAAAGTACAAACTATGGTCAAAATGACCCCAAACAAAAAGAAGTAACTAATGCCTTTGTCCATGTAATAGCAGGCACCTTGTCACCACTCTCTCTAGTGGAATACCGATTTTTCAGGAGTTTTGTAAATATTTGGGATCCTCGATATGAACTTCCCTCTGGAAAACAGTTATCAACAAAACATTTGGAAACAGTTTATTTAAAGGTTGATGGAAATTTCGTCCTGACAGATGTCGATTGAGTGATAATTCTTTCCACAAACTGATAATGATTAAATGCAATTCCGACTTCTGACTTTAAAGCTTTAAATGATGCTAATGTAAATTTTGTTATTTTCCACTATAAATGTGTTGAACAGCAATACTGTTGTAACTTTTTCATAGTTATTTCTTTTTATTTTGTAGAATGTAATTGACTGTAATCGAAAAGTAATGTCATTACTTTTGATAAAACAATCGATTGTAATCGATTACAAACAAAAATCAGAGTAATCGATTATTAATCGATTACACCAACATCCTTCATATAATCGATTATTAATGACTACATTTGACAGTAATTGTGCCCATCGCTGCCTGCTTGAATGTCTTCAGTCTGAATATGGTGTTTTTGTGTGAAGGATGGCCACGTAGTAGTTAAGTTATGAAATTCTAGATGACATATATTCCTTGGGATAATGGTATTAAAGGTTTCGGTTGTTACTTGTACCATGTCGCAACTCATACCATGGATTCCATGTGGTGCTTTAAGGATATTACACTACTGTGGGGGTGGGAAGCCTCCTCCAACACGTGTCTATCTGCACCAATCTTTTGATCAGCCTGTTATGTCCGTTAATGCTATTATTCAAAAGTTATATTTTATTGCATTGCTATATAAAGTGTCCTTATGTATCCTTTCATGTAAAGGAAATTGCTTCACTTCTTGTCAAGTTAACACTGATGAAGTGTCTCTATATTTGATAATATAAATTTCCTTTGATTTGTTATTCTACAGTCATCTAAATGCAGATGATACAATGAAAATCTCCAGTAGATGAATTCTGATCTGTTTTCCTATTAGATGTTTTCCTAAAACAAACATAATCAGATGTAGTCTGATACATTGTAATAGACTTGTCTTGTAAGAAGGAGATTTTTAAAGGGTGTGTGACGTTACAATAACATTCTTACAGCTTCGTTTTACCCAACATGAATGAAATATTAGATAGCTTGTCTTGTCCTGGCGCATCCATCTATAATGAATGAAAATTAAGTTGGCGTTGGTGAAACACATGACGATCAATTTTTGACAGTCGGTATAGGCAAGTTTTCCGTCCATATCAATTACCCGCAAAGTGAAAAGGCTTTCTATCTTAAACCACAATTATCTCATCGGATCAATCATGGATCTTGGGTTATTATCAAAATTTGCCAAGCACACAAACGTTTGTGGCTCGGAATCCAGACACAATTAGAAAGGTTACAACCACTGGTAGCAAATATTTTGTTATACGTGTATCCTCTGATATCACCTGTATATACCCACTCGCAAACCAAGTTAGTTTGTTTTCTAGAGTAGACATGTATTCGGACCGTATGATCCGGATCATATGCCTATATACTCTTGTGGTCGGGATCAACGTCATGTAACCACGAGTATCTTAACAAGACCGTAAGCGTTTATGTTTTGGCAAAATCAGTAAATTGACTCCAAATTTTTCATATAGATTAGTTTTTCAACGGCAATAATGTTTTAGTTGCACAAAAGCAAATAGTATTACGTTTTGTAGAACAGGCAAAAGTTAAAAATATATTTGAGTTTATCATCATGTCCGCCTGTTTCACTACTTCACCCTTAACCGTCCAATGAATATTACATAAAGGTTGTATAGCGTAAATAGATGTTTATGACGGAAGATGCTTTGAAGGAAGAATGAAAAAAACTAAAGGAATTACATCTGTAGAATCCAGGTGGAAGTGGGTGGTGTCTTTTTGTGAGACTGCTCACAATTTTTGTTAAATATGTTTACGTACTAAGTATACTGTTAATTATAGTCTATTATTAGAGTTAGCTACATACTTCGTGAAAGGAGAGATTTAAATAGGTATTCATGGCGATATTTCCGTTGGTTTTGACAACACTACTTCATCAAAATATTACATTTGATACCCAATTCAATTCACGACATTATTTTGAACCGCTATACTAATGCATCAAGTAATCATTGTAACTATACCGACTTAAAAGTGTCTTTGTATTTAGTGCATACTACCAAATACTTATAACAGTAATTTTCTAACCAAAACAATAAATATATAGATTACATTAGGTATGGGAAAATATCTGGTAAATGTATTGACTAGTGTCCTGGTTGTTTTGCCTATCAAATCTTTTTTTTTAAAAGATAAATTGAAGCACAAAATTATACTATGTCGGCAAATCAAGTGTCTAAACATTCATGTGTCGTTTTATTGTAAAGGTTGTGTTGACATTGCATACCATCTTTTTATCCTGACAAAATGAAAAATCAACTTGTTATATTATGAGAAGAAACATTGTTTTGCTGGGATAATACATATTTTTCATCTGCCAAACATTTACTAACAAAACAGGGTTAAGTTTCCTGAAATAACAGAACCGAACGACAAACCCAAACAATAATATCTGGAAAGAGTGGTATTGCAAGATTAGCTTTCAAATGTAAACAATTTTGTTTCGTATATAAATGTTCCAGGATGCAAATTTCTTTTACTTTTGTGAAGAAGGTGAAATGGTAAAATTTAGAATTATTTGTCGGATATAAATGGTGTACAAAATATAAAATCTACAGGATATACAGCTAAGATATAATCTTTATGTAATTTTGGATGGAAACATACATTTTCATTATTCGTGTATCTATAGAAATAAGTTTAAATTTCTGTTTTGATGTGATGGAAATTATTCCGTTTTCCTATATATATAAGAAGGATGATTCTTGCCGTGGGTCATTTTTTTAACATTCTTGATGATCGATATTGACTGTCTATTCGTGAGAATCAAAAGGAGGATTTTTACTATACACCCATATGTTTTTTTTTTAAATGAAGTTAAAGAGGGCTTCAAGTGACCTATTATCATTTTTGGAAATCTCAATCGGCCCTTATCATTCTTCGAGAATTGCAAGTTCATGTCAATAACTATATTGGGCGAGATCAGAATCTAGTCATGGTGATAACGAATACTTATTGTTTCGTTGCATAAAACGTGCGATTGGAAATACTTTGTTGAGATGAACACTTTAGATTTACTTTAGTGGAAAACGAGAAAATAAAGTGATTTGCCGTGCATGCATAGCTCTTGAAGAAATATTTAAATCAAACCAATTGTATTTCCTTTGCCTTGTATTTCTGAGAGATGGAGTGAACAAGTGCGACAATTTTTCGCAACAAAATATTACTTGTATACGAAATTGAAATTTTTTTAAACATTTGTCTGCGGAAAGCGATTTAAAAAATAATTCGAATTTGTACAAACATCTTTAGAATGAAAACAAAAGTAATTATAGGTGTAGTCTTAGCAATATAATTAAAATAGCAGATTAGAGTATTTTATTTTATAAACCACAACGGCTGTCTAAAAGGTTATTTTAATAATCATGTAAATCTTAGTATGAGTAACATGTTTCTTCAGCTTTAGTGTATATCCATGTATAATATAACGTTCCTGTTTAAAGATCATTTGAAATTCATTTAAGTGAAACTAACGTGATTTGGTAAAATGTAATACCGATATGTGTTGGAAGGCTTTTTTTACAATTTTCTACAAATGGTCTTAAAAAATCTTTTACGCAAAATTGTTAATCTTATAAAACATATTCTGTAAGCATGTATATACCTAAATATGTTATTCTTAAAGTGATGTACCTTAAAATCCGGATCGTTTTTAAAAAAAAATCAGGGCACATTTTTCTCAATAAAAAATCGTATCGATTTTAGTTATAGATATATACAGTTTAAGGTCCAAAATAATGTACAGTGCCCATGATTTCAACCTACAATGTATTAACATCTCGACGTTGTTAAATTTGAATGATATTTTCATAATACTTTCGTTAATTATACCTTTAAAATAAAACAAAATAGAATTGTTAACATGGGTTTTACCCGTTAGGTCCGAGAAAATTCAAAAACCACAATTTAAAACGAATTACACACGCACATAATAAACCAAATAAATAAATAGAAAGATAACAAACGCTATGCATACTTCTATTGATTAACGTTTTGAAATAGAAAAAAATGAATTTTATGTTTATTCTTTCCAAAATTTTGAATATAAGAATATAAAAATATTCATCAATAAATATACAAATGATTTTTTTTATCAACCATGGTTGCATATATCAGAAATCACTGCTTTGCTGATCAAATAAGATATAAATAAATGTAATATAAATATTTATATTGAGGCGGAAAATTGTATTTCCAGATCATTACCAAATTGATTAAACCATTTCTTTTCCCACACACAATGTATGTTTATATAATTCAGAAAACATTCGTTGCATAGTTAGTGATCATTTAAGGTTTTGTTGTCGGCTTCGTTTCACGCTTGTTGTTATATTTACTTAGTCCAAACGTCTCATTTACAGCACGGATATATTCCTGGTATTAGTCTGTTCTTTGATTTTAAAACAAGGTACAAACTCTTAGTGCAAGCGACTGCTAGTTTTTGATTGCGATAAGAAAAACAGATGGATGCCATCTTATATTGCCGTGATTGATGATGTTAGGGAGCTAGAATTCAGGTGTGAAAGAACGAATTAATTTTGTGCACATTAAGAAAAACTGAGTTGAATTCCGTCCGTATATTGTTCAATTTAATAGATTCTGCAGGTTTATCACAAATTGACAGATAACCTGTTTATTTAAACTCTAGAAATAAATCACTTGTTGAAGTACTTTTTAATATACATCTACGACAAATGTCTTGAGTTTCTAATTTCACAATTTCTTTGACACGGTATAGTAAATTGTATTTTATAGCCAGCGAAAGACAAAACATATTAAGTTGTAATTTAGAAAAATACACTTTATCGGACAAAGTAAAAGAAAAATATTGTTTTAATCAGTTGTATATATATATATTTGCTTTAATTATATATCACGTTTTTATTTTTGTTCGATGTTGATTGGATTAGGAGAACCAATGTCTTTATATAAGAAAACATAACGTTGTTAAAACAAATACTACTGGTTTTTTTTTCAGAACTGTGGCACAAAATTGATGCCTTTTGTAAATGTCAAAGCTACTTTTTTAATGTAAAATCTTTTTAACAATGATAGACGAGGGTCGATATACACATAAAGTTATCTGTACTGTATACTTATAATGATACTTGAGAGACAATTATGGATAATAGTGCTTCAACTCGTGCATTATAAAATGCATGGAAACGATAATCTCAGTGAGTATTTTGTGCATCATTATACTTTTCCCATCTTAATCAATGCACTAGCGTAAGGATTAAGGTTTTCGAAAATAGCTTTCCCCATAGACATGCATGCATTCTTTTAATTAAAGTACGAAAGGCTTGGACATGTTTATTATTTTATATCTCGGGTTAACAACAGAGACATAATGATCTGTCATCTACTTTGCTTATTAGGAGAAGTGTAAAAATGTCACTTATATTATAATGCTCAACACAGCCATTTATTTTTCTCTTAAAAGGTTTATGACGGGTTCATTGTTAACACTGTTTGTTTAAGCCTTTTTATTATAACTATTACACTGAGTGCAAACTACATAGTAAAATGAACAAATTACAATAAAAATTTCTTTTGCATTTTTCTCCATAATATCGTGGCCGACTAAATTCATCAGTTGCAATTTTCGTATATAATTGTCATGTAAAAATGCGAGAGTTTGAAGAGTTAATTTGTCGAGCTATGTATATTTACACAACAAGAAAAACACGAAAGGTTTATAAACATGATAAACTGTACTTTATGTGAAAACAATGCACGAAATCAACATAAATACAAACTCAACCACAATGATTATATTGCAGAAGAACCCATAAAATGTGTACAAATCAGCTATTATTAAATTGATTCCATATACATATAAAAACTACTTTGTTAAAATAGTTCCAAAATATAATTGTTCAGTACATAGATAGATCATAATTCATATAAATAAAGATAAACGAGAAACTGATGGGAAAAAAATAAGACTTTTGTAATTCTTTATAAGATGTTTATATAAAAGATCATGAAGCTGCTAATTAAAGTAACCGGTAGTACTTCTGATGTAAAGTATATGCCACATACGGTAAGTACTACCAATTTTGTTGTTTTTTTTAAGTCCATTCTGCTTATCAACGTTAAAGAAAGACAGAAACATAAGATGAAAAAAACTTTTAAAAAAATCTAAATAAAACCCCAAAATAAACGACACGATCCACATGGGTTGATCACTCTTACGAACAGAGGGCACAATCGGCGTATGACTAGTTTCTTCCAAGAAAGGGATAGATTGTCAGGTTTCTCCAGGAAAAATATACATGAATACAGAATTTTAAAACTGACATTAATTATTGATATTCGATAAATTACAAGATTTTATTTTTATTTGTTTAATCGACTTTTATTTCCTTTTGAGTTTTTCAACGACATCAAAATCTCCCGAAATTTTACCTCACGACATTAAATAAAGGACAGAACAATATAAACGTTTGTAATTCCACTTTAAGTTTTTGAAAGTAGAGAAATAGTTTAAAGAAAAAATGAAGAACAATACAATTTAGCCTTAAAAATCTTGTACTAAAATATTATATTTTACTTAAAACTTTCCGTTCATCAACAAAAAGGCTTGGGTCGATGACTTAACCATAACTAAATGGTGAGGAAGAAATGAGTATCTGTCATCATCTATCAATTACTGTGCAATTAACTGTTAAATTAGAGTATGCAAAATGAGTTTTCACTTTTGACTAAGAAGTATACTAATTAAATTCATGATTTCAGCCAATACACAAACGTCTTGCATTTATGACAACATAGGTGTTATTTGTCGTTTTATATGATAACAATTTCAAAAGGAAAAGTTTATGGTGTGCTTATAAGCCCAATACAGCAAAATGTGTGTGTTGTTATCCTAACGTATGCCGTAACAGGTTAAGATATCATAGTTCATATGCATATTTAACTTTTTTCTAGATTGAGCGACATACATATATACTACACGCACTGGACATTAAATCGGAAGAAATACAATGGAGACATGATGAGAGAGAGAGTAATTTAGGGAATCATGATTCTAGCGGAAATCAAAAGATTGGAATCCAGGGATAAAGACAGAGAAAACAGACATACATAACAAAGAACATGAAATTTACAAAAATAATAAGTACTAAGCAATAAAAGTAAATAATCAACTCGGAAAGAGGAACAGAATATCCATAGTACGGGACAACGACTAGACAAAAATTATACCCCACCTGCGACATCAGAGAAAATAGACCAGATGCTCCGGTAGGGTATGTGCCTTTTTCTACACACACCCTCCTAGTTACTTATATGATGTCATGAAGTAAGGTTAAACTATACAACTATAAATCTGCTATCAAAGTGGCAATAGCCATACAATTTGATAGTTTATAATGTTGATGTGAGTAGTTTTTAAATTGCACTATTGGCCTATTAATAAACAAATGTTCATGCAAAAAACTGAGAGTTATCCTTCTTACAAAAGTAATTTTTTTTTTGGTGCGTGAACTGTCGTTGTTGTATGGTTTCGTATTGATGAATGAACGTCAACAAGAACTATACATATGATAGAGTAATCAAGGGAACCAAGGTTATAGCGGTAATCAAAAGAATGTAATCCAGGGACAAAGACCAGACATGGAAAACGGACATACACAACAAAGAACATAAAGTAACTAAAATCATACATACAAAGTAACAAAAGTAAATGAGCAACTCGGACTCCACTAAAAACTGGGAGCATGGACCAGGTGCACCGGTAGGGTAAGTGTCCTCTGCTTTTCTAGAAACACCCGCCAAGTTGCTCATAAAAAGTCAAGTCCGGGGTAGACAAACGAGGAAAGGAAAACTATGACCCGTTGAATAAATCAGTTTTCATGGTGCTAACGGATACACCATATATTATGTTAAGCATTATGTTATATGAAATGACATCGAGTAAATCAATGTCAATTAAGAATTTTTTCTTTAACATTTTCAAAACATTTGATAATTCCTGACGTTGAACCGATTTGCATTCAAGTATGAGTAAGTTGAATTATGCCCCACTTTCAATATTTTATCTTATAAATGCGAAAGTTTATAATGCGTTTGTCTTCCAATGACTATCAAATTGTTGCGTTTTCTGCCCTTTTTTTTTATTTTTTTGCTTTACGAAGTACTTTGAATTGTCTTTTTTTTTTCCGGTGTACCTCTGATTTGCCTATGACTCCGTAAGTGTTTAGTTCATTTTGTTATTTCGTTTTAACACTAGACTTTTGACGTTTACGAGATAGTACTATCAGTTTGACAATTCTCTCTTTATAAATAAACGAATTATTAATGTTTTAGAGAACCAGTATTCTTCCAACAAAATAAACATTTTAACCACAACATTACACTTACGCCCATCACTATATCTGTACACTAGTAATGTCATTTAGGAAATGTTTTTTGCAAATTATACAAAAGAATTAGAACTAGTTATCACAATTTCCATTCCAACTTGAACATTAATTAATGCAGAACATATCTATTACACGGTGCCTACTTTTTTGCCATCATGCAAAATCATATATATATATATTCTCTATTAGTTAATTGTGTTTAAAACGATGTAAAAGTAATAATTCTTTTAAATTATTCTCAAATGATTTTTTATGTAAACATTAGAATAGTAAACTTTCAAGGGGAGATGATTGGCAAACTTTTAATTCCAAGGGGAGATAATTGGAAGAAAGATTTCAGTTCTTTCAATATTGCAAGAAAAAGAGTTCGGTGACCTCCAATTTTCGTTTTGAAATATGAAATAATGTCAGTTAAGTGTTCTTTATATAAACATATAAGAAATTTTATCCAGAAGTTTCACAGAAATTTGCGAAATATTGAAAATTCCCTACAGAATCCATATAAAATTAAGTGAAATATTAGCTATTATCTCAGAATCAAGTTCCGTGACCTATGTTTTTTACATTGATGTTCTAAAATATGTTCAGTCGGGGTCTTCTTGAAAATGGGAACTGGGAAAATCGATCTCCTAAAAATATAACGTATGATCTACCCTAAGATTTTTTTTCAGTGGAATCAAGCATATTTTGAAATGACAAATAAGAATGCTCAACAATTTTTTAAAGACACCTTGCTTTTGTTGAAATGTCATCGAAATATTTTATTTTATTATATATATAAACATCACGTCACAACTTTGATACAAATACGCCAATCACAGAATTTTAAATTCATGTTGAAAATATCGATAGATTATGAAGAAAATCTATATAACAAACAGGATAATCAATTGCTTATCGTGAATAACCAAAATATGATCACTCGTGCCAATAACGCTTGAGGATTTAACACTCGTTAAATCTAGGTGTTCTTCTGCACTCGTGATAATATTTTGGTTATTCATTTTTTCCAATTAATTGTCCTATTAGTATCATCCAAATGGCAGGTCATAAGTTCATTTTATTGAGTATTATTATATTCTGTCAATTAAAATTACCAAGATAAACGAAACTCCAAACCGAGCTTGGTGAATTCGGTATTTGCATGGCCTAAAATTATTTAATATCCTATCATTTTATTAGATGAAGCATACTATTGATACGATTGATTTAGATACGCAAATGTTTATTTCTTTGTGTGTTTGTTCGTTCTGTTCTGTCACGAGTTTGTTTGACTAGACTTTCTTTTTAAATATTGGGTATGTGTAAGAGCATAAAAAATGTTTAATCGGTTGAAACATATATATATATTTTATTTTGAATTTTTTACGTGTTATTGTTTACTATCACCCGTCCGTTTGTTCAGCTGGCAACACTTTTGGCGTTCACCTTGAAAAGAATTAATAGATTTTGTTTTGTTATATGGTATGGGTGTAAAAACAAAAAAAAAAAAAAAATTAGGAAAATATTGGATTAAAATAATTATTTTTTATACATGTATATTACCGCAAATTAAAGTCGTCACTCCAAAATTTCTACTTCATGATCCACAGTGTAAGCTATAACTAAGTTCTAGTTTCCAGTTAAACAACCTACATCCGTTCTCTTTTACTTGACCTTCGGAATGCATCACGGACGGTGCCCCACAAGAAGCAGGAATTCCTCACTCTGTAATCCGTAATCTTATATCTTATCAAAAACGAACCTTAACAATTTGAAAAAAAAATCGACGGAATTGACTTTCAAAAAATTATACTTAATATCACGTATTTAAGGATTTAAAAGATGTTTAATTTTTATACCGTGAAAATTCTGTTTATTAAAATCAATTCGTACAGTTAATAAAATTTCCATTTTTTAAAGCTTCCGAACCGTATATTTGCGCTACTTAAAAAAGAACATTTAATGTTCATACGACAAAAAACGTAATTCCATTCAGATAAGTATCATTTTGTAAGTTAGAAAATAAATGTTACGTTACTTATTTGCTATCTACCTAATCATATTTGTATGAATTGGGCGTGTTCGCACAAAATTTTATTCTTAAAGTGCATATAACAATATTTTTCTCCAATAAAATTTTGTTTTGTATTTGCAGTCATAAACATATAGTATAAAAAAATGTAGAAAATTACGCGTTTGATTTTCTATTTTTCCGGCATTGTCATTATTCTGTGCCAGTAAATTTAGTAAATAAAAAATCAAAATATTGTTTGGTCCAATGAACTTTAACCATTGACAACAAAACGATGCATAAATGTCTGTCTATTAGTGATAAAACATTTGTCTGTTCAGTTTCACCGTTATTTCCAGACACTTAATTTTCTCAATTAAGCATAGACAAAAAGAAAACAGTGTACAAAAAGGCATTACATTCCTTTAATTTCAGATTAGGTTATAAAACATTGAGAACACACAAAGAGAATAGCGCATTGAACAGTGATTATATAAAACGAAGGTGAACATAATTCTTGGAAATTTACATTTTGCCTCTTTTCTTCAATCTTTCTCAATATTATCAAGTTTTCAAAATTGCAGCCGAATCTTTTCTTTCTGTATATTTGCATTTTATTTTATCAACCGTTAACGGGTGTAGTACTTTTTTTTCTCTCACATATTATTTAAATTTAAATTAATGATTATTTTCAGTCAATTACGTTATTGTGCTATCCAGCATAACGTTCTGCCTGTTTTGTTCAGGTTATTGCTAGCGGCTATCAAATTGAAGTTTGTTTCCAAAAAATGTCAACTTTTAGAGGTTGCAAAAATCTGAAATTCAAGTTCAAACTCAAAATGAGACTTTTTAAATTAAAGTCGAAATGTTGACTTTAAAACTATTCGTATGTTCCTTACACGCTATCGTAGATTCACGCTGTTTTACGCAGCCTGGGGATTACAAATTCTATCATATGAATTTAATTATTCCATACTTGTAAAATGTGTTTCAACATTTTGAGTACAATATCCTTAATTGACCAGTGGCACTTCAATCTTTCATGAGGATTTGAAAAGTGATATTTGTAATATTTAATCTAATTAGTTGTGGCGTATTTGACCCGTGTTTACTTTAAATAATCCGCCTTTGGAGTGTTGATATTTAGTATTTAGTTTTCAACTCGGAACTTTTGATGTTGGATGAACATCAAACAGAGACAAATTTTAAAGTTAATCTTCAGATGTTCCTTTTTTGTGATGAAAAAATTATTTTCGTTTGAATCATACTTAATAAGTTGAAAACAAATGTTTACATTAAGTATAAGAATGATTTTTGCAACAAATAGGAACAGCGGCACATTTCATTTTTCCATAATTTATCAAAATATTTCTAGTTCCTTAATTCTTTTTTCGAACATCTCGCATTCCGGCAAAGGTCAAATAGTGTGAACATGTAAAATTTGTAACGGGTTTAAATTTATATTTTTCATATACTATGCCTACTTGAAAGATTTGCTTTTCTACAAATATAGCAGATTTTTTAAAATATTTTTTTTTTGGAAATAAACGCCTAGAAATTTTCATCAATAATTATGATTTTCTTCTGGAACGGTCTAAGCATTTTTGATCACAAAAATCGTATTCAGGGGTGGCGATCGTTTAGCTCGGAGTCCACCTGCGTGGAGTAAGGAACATTTACTGTACTGCGATAAAAGGCAACGCATGCAAATAATTTATTAACCTTATTTTCTGCTTGTTATACTTATGCCTTTAGCTCATTGTCTTGTTTTATTTTATCAACTTTAATGATAGTGTGAGGGAAGTGACTGTTCTGTAATTACTGGTAGTTTCTGGGATTAATGATAACTGAATGATGTTTCCAAAACTATGAATGAAAGAGTAGTCAAGGGAATAAAGGGCTTTACAAGTGTCCAGACCATATACATTTATTAGTTTTACGACAGATTTTATTTGGCTTAACATTATTTACCCGTGCCTTACATATTTTCAATTATTAGGTTATACATGACAAATGATCATCATTGATCACAGATGCACTTCGTCTTTTTTTCTAATCTTGACTTTCAACAATCAAAGAGGCGGATGTCTTGCTAGAAGCCGACGTTGCTGGTCCAAAATTCATCCCAGTTTTTAGTAGAGTTCGTGCTTTTCTGTTGTGTATGTACTTGAATTGTTTAGATGTCACATTGAGCGTCTTGTTTTTCGCCTGTTGTCTCTTCGGGTGTTCATGTTTTGCTTTTTAGGAGGTGTTTTTGTTTTTGTTTTTTTTATTCTTCTCCTTCCTTTTAGACCTTCGATATTTGTATTTAATCTTATCATAGATTGATGATTACTTTAAGTTTTGACACATAGCGAAAGGATTAATTTGCACACGAGCTAGAGCTAGTATATCAATAAATAAGCTTTAAAAACTAAAGATGACAGCATTGCAGCAAATACTCCAAAGCGCATTGATAGCTAGAGAAAAGTTTTTTTTTGTTTTTTTTTTTTGATTATTTGTTTTGATTTGTTTGGTTTTTTTTTTTTTTGGTTTTTTTTTGGTTTTTTTTTTGTTTTTTGGTTTGTTTTTTGTTTGTTTGTTTGTTTGTTTGTTTGTTTGTTTTTGTTTTGTTTTCTATATTTTAATTTTGTTTCATAGAGATAGAATGAAATATAATACTTATTGATACCTATTCAACAGAAATTCTTCTGTTAAATACTGGGAAACAGATAATTTGAAGGAATTCATAATTCCTTATATAATATATCACAACCACGCTTATTTTGTTGTTAGTTGCTGCTGCTGTTAAAATATTTGCATTACAAACATTCTATCCTTCAAATCAAAATATGTCATTATCATCACTGATATTATTCTTCTTTTGTTCTATCCAGATATACTTTGGACGAATGCTTGCCTTATTTTTAATTCGAGTTAAATTAAATTGCATGCGTAAAATACTTAAATTTTCTAAATTATCAATTGACCAATGCTGTGTATAATCTAAAAAAAAAATCTTGTATTTTCCCTGTTACACGTTTTATATTCTTCGAATATTTAATTGAATACACTGCGTAATTGTCATATTTCACACTGCCAGTTCATTTGAACAGAACATTGATACAACACATGTGTAAACATAAGAATAAACACCGTTGAAGGGAAAGGAAAGATATGTTTAGTTTTCTATCAATTAGTCATGTTTTGATATTTACATTGCCATTTTATAACACTAATTTCTATTTCAATCCGATTTAGAATGAGTTTCGTGTACCATTTTATAATTGTTTCCTCTATGGCATCGACAATACCCATTCAGAAGGGAAACAATTGGTGATATTTGTCCTTCGCTGGTCAGTTGTGAAAGGGTTTTTGAAATCAAAACACCAAAAATTTAATTTAAACGTAAATGCAAACAAGGTTCTTTTAAACATGGCAATTCTTGTTGCCAAAGGTGGGCTTTGGTAGGGAAAATAAACATAACATATGTCTATATTCCACAAAAATTTTTCTTCTCTTTATTTATCTGCAAATAAATAGTAAAGTAACATTTGTGTTAAATAAACTGTATGACACTACTCAAATAGGACTAATGGTTCGCGTAAGTTTAGATTTATTCAATTTCCTGGGGACAGGTCCATGGAATAACCATGTTGCAATAACGGAATTATCAATGCAATGGCTTTTTATAAGGTAGTAGGCAATTTTGAAATATCTTTTATGAGCAGCTCGGTGGGTGTTTCTAAAAAGCAGAGGACGCTCCCCCTACCGGTGCACCTGGTTCATGTTCCCACTTTTTAGTGAAGTCCGAGTTGCCCATTTACTTTTGTTACCTTGTATGCATTATTTTAGTTACTTTATGTTCTTTGTTGTGTATGTCTGTTTTCCATGTCTGGTCTTTGTCCCTGGATTACATTCTTTCCATTTCCGCTAGAATCTTGGTTCCCTTGATTATACTCTTTAATGAACATAAGAGTATATCAACATTAGTTTATCTATATCCGTTCCATTTCATAAACAATTGTTTACGAAGGTGTTAATGATGCAAACTTTTTTCCAATTCAAACAAGATGCTGACAATCAACTTCAAATGACAAATGTATACATTATACTCAATACAAAATTAAATTTAAAAAGTATGCAAAATACTGTACATGTAGTAGTATGAAGACCTGGATGACTTGTTATAATTTATAAAATAGCTAAAGTTTCAAGTAATTAAATAATGCCTGCAAGCACAAAAAGACCCTGAAAATGAAATCAAAATACGCAAA
Source organism: Perna viridis (assembly GCA_037379345.1). Classification (NCBI taxonomy): domain Eukaryota; kingdom Metazoa; phylum Mollusca; class Bivalvia; order Mytilida; family Mytilidae; genus Perna; species Perna viridis. Next base: position 11,390,283 of record CM074515.1, on the reverse strand, counting down.
TAAAAAAAATGACTGAGTACAGTTAGTTACATGTTGCTGTAAGATTAAAGTCATTACTATAAAAGGTGTATGGTCGTCATTATGAACTCGTTGATCCTTACGATTCGTTCAACTTGTTATATTTTTCCTTTCCTCTTTCGTCTACCCGGACTTAGCAACTCGGTGAGTGTTTCCAGAAAAGCAGAGTACGCTTACCCTACCGCTGCACCAGGTCAATGTTTCAAGTTTTTAGTGGAGTCCGAGTTCCTCATTTGTCTTTTGTTGCTTTGTACGTGCTGTTTTAGTTCTTTGTTATTTGTGTCTGTTTCCCACGTCTGGTCTGTGTCCCGACATTGTTCCAACTACAAAGCCTTGACAAACAAGAAGCTACCATTACTAGTACAGTTCAATAGCAGGTCCCATCTCATTGGGATTTGTCGTAATGAATAAGCTGACATTCTAGAAAAACATGGTGCCAGACAACAACAGGAGGAAAATCCAGTCTGCCTTGCAGAGATGAAGACCATAATCAAGTCTCTGTGCTGTATACCAAGACAGTTACCACCATCTGTCAAGACTTGAACAAACTGTCGTCTTCAGACTAAGGACAGGAACCAATAGACTAAATAAACATCTAAACAGAGTGAAGAAGGTAGTATCTCCCCCAATGTGTCCCTGTATTGAGGCATAACAAGATACAACACACATTCTACTGAAATGCAAGAATCATCAGGCGTTAAGACAACAGATATGGCCATTACCAACAACTATCCAGGAAAAGCTATTTGGAACAGTGGATGATATACAAAAGATCATTAGATTTGTAGAGGAATTAAGTAGCAGTTTTCAAAAAATCAGACAGAAGGTGATTCATGCATATCAAAAACTCATCGAATTCAGTTTAATTTCTTATTTGGATATTGATTAATCTCCTCTTGTTTATTTGGATATTAATAGGAGGGTTGCAGGGTCGGGGAAATTTGGACTAATTCAGAAACAGTTCCTGATCACATAACAAGTTTTAGTTTTTCATTTGGTTTTTGCGCTTTTTAGATAAAATTTATATAGATTGTACATGAAATTTGCACTTTTACTCGTTCTTGATTTTATTTAATTTGGTTGGTTTTAGTGCGATATCAACGTGCAGATCTGAATACAGGAATGATTATTGTTATGTGAATGTGTAGCATATGTAGACTGAGAAAGCATCATTTGTTTGGTGGGTTTTTGTACACCATGAATCACTTTACCATTGGCAGTATTTTAATTTTATGTGGACAGGTACTTAAGCAGAAATATCCAAATGTAAAGGTAAACGAAGAGGAGAAGAAAAGGTTTCTGGATTATTCATTTGCTTTCCGATAGAATCATGGTTCCCTTGATTACTGTAACAAAGAAATGAAGCTTTTTAGAAATTGTATGACTACAAACATTCTAAAATACCGCAGACCTCTCTGATCGCTGTTTGCAATATTTATGTTAACTGTTCCCATGCTCCCTCAACAATTGTACAATGTATTGATTTATTAAGTAATGTATTTTTCTGCCTTTGTTCAACTTGGGTTATATCAGAATAAATGTACAAAATACTTTGGAATTGATTCTCGACCTATAGGGTTGTATTATAACGTATGAAAAGTAACATAAATTGCTTAAATACAATAGATAAGCAAATAAAAGTGAATATTTGATTTTTTTATATTTTTTTCTTTGGCTTTTTGAGACTGAATGTAAGCAAACTGGTGACACAAAATGCATAAATTACTGCCAGTTAAGTATCCTTACAATTCTATTATTTAAATCCGGGTTAGAGTTTATTTATCATGAAAATCGTGCAATAATTGGGATAATGTACGGATCCATTTTTCTTTTAAAACTGGAAACCGAATTCAAATATATTAAGAAAATCAAGACATCGGAAGGACTTCTACAAAATTAATTTTATTCCCGCTGCACATGATTCATGTTTATTAGCCCGAAAACATAAATCATATAGATTTTGGATTGAAATAACTAGGTATATATAGAGACTGAACAATTGGAGATTTTAATTATAAAACAAACTATAGTAAAAATCTTTTCTTTTTGCGGAGGGTGCTAGGATGTTTATCAAACCTCCAAATTTCGACTTTTAAGCGAAACATAAAACAAACAGAGATAAGTATTCAAATTTATGCATGGCTAACTCATTTACCTGGTCCATACTCTCAGTTTTTAATGGAGTCCGAGTTGCTCATTTGCTTTTGTTACTTTGTATGTTTGATTTTAGTTACTTTATGTTCTTTGTTGTGTATGTCTGTTTTCCATGTCTGGTCTTTGTCCCTGGATTACATTCTTTTAATTACCGCTATAACCTTGGTTCCCTTGATTACTCTTGAATAAGTTTGTTTGTCTTAGCTTTGTCCAAGATTATTAAAATCAAAACAGCATTTTTAGGGTAATGGAGGGACCAAAGATTCGAGTTGAAATCAAAAGAAATATTCTAAGGATAAAGACTAGACAGAGAAAATTAGCCTTTTAAATCACTTGCAAAGTTATATAAATAGAAACTGCAAAGCAAACGCTTAACCTATGGTGAGAATGAATTATGATTTTTAAAACATTTACAATCAATAACATGTACAACTTATGGTGTACAAAAGCCCTGCACAGGTTCATCGATTTTTATTGTATATTCAAGAAATGAAAATTATCGACGATATAAATTCTTGAACAAAAAAGCTTATAGGAGCAATGAGTACAAACAGCAGAACGTTTGCTTTATACCTATAAATCATGAGTTATCTTTAAAAAAAATACGAGCAATTTTCCTATGAAGTATGCTGTTATAAAAGTCACGCAATCTGAAATACAAAACTAAAAATTGCAACAGAAAAAAAAATCAACTTTCCATGGACTAGTCGTTGCAGCATCTCTGATTATTCTTCATCATTTCCGTAAAAAAATATGCACTCATGAATAATCGAAGTAAGCAATAAATAAGAAAAGATCTTTCGAACCATACGATTTAATGTCAAAACATCTAAATGATCAGCCCCTCTCTTTAGGTGTCCAGTGTGTATATCTATTTCAATATTTCAAGAACATTAGTAAGAACATCAGACATTCCTAAAGATTTACTCAGTTATTTATACACGTGTTGTGGGTCTTTGATTTAGATGACATATAATAGGGCTGTTTTGTTTAATGCTTAATTTTCTTCATAAATATTATTCTCAAATGTTTAGCGTATACAGATGATTTGTTCTGTTACAACGGTTCATCGCTTTTAAGTAAATTTAAATCTACTTTCAATATTTTCAAATTATCTTAATTAATTTAAAAGAAAAATCAAATAACATTTAGAAGAAATTTAAATGTTTTTGAAATGGAAGCTTCATTAAGCTTGGCACACGAAATTCATGGGCGTTGGGGGTGTATATTTAGCCCGGAGCATTCAAGAATTATAATCTTTTTATCTCCCACTTCGTAATCTCACAGCTTACAATAATATTCTCATTATTTTTTTTCTCGATCATTTCTTGTGAAGCTTAAGTAAGACTAGACGAAGAAAGACTAAATCTCGCCACATGTGCCCGCAATCTCGCCTGCTTTCAACTATAAAGAAATCAGAATCTAAGGTGACAGTTTATTTGGGTCATCTTTTTGTGATATCTAAATGTTATATTATTAGTACGGCATTGTATATATGTATATATCATATATTTAGATTAAAATATAAGTTGTTCTTTTTTTGTATATGTATTATAAGGGGTTGTTTAAGCCCTATATCGTTTCCCCTATAGTGCATGCCCTATATCTCATCCCTAGACTTATATTGCATACCCTATATCACACACCTGACCTATATCGCATACCCCATATCACACACCTAGACCTATATCGCATACCCTATATCGCACCCCTTCACGGACAATACTTGAAGTATGGTTAAATACATGATATATTGAACATGACAAGTCAAAATTTGTATCACATGCTGTATCAACCTTCCACCTTTATAACCACGCAGGCCGGTTGGGATGATATAGGTGTCCCGGGTTGATACAGCATGTGATAGAGATTTTGACAATTTATATTCAGTATCTATATTTAAGGAGAGGAAGAAGAAAACAAATGAGCAGTAACTTCCATCTAGGTAATTACGTCAAAAACTTTCATACATCCGGTAAATGGACGATTGTTATTTGGTATTCCGCTGTCTGTCCGTCCGTTCGTCCGTTGACACTTCTCGCCATAGATTTAAAAAAAACGCTTTCAATGATTTTAAAGTTTGTTTTGGTTTAATGTATTTATGGAAGGAAGATTCCTGACATAAAAGTTTTCAATTTTATCTGATTTTCTGATGTTTCCGGTGTTTTGAGACTTAAATATTTATATAATAAAACAAGCACAGATGTATTATGTGCAGCAAAAATATTTTTTTCTTGAAAACCAGAAATTCAATTTAGAATACTTTGGGGCTTGACATTCCACAAAAAAAAACTGACGAACACAAATACAGCAATACTTAATGTTTTTTTTTATTTGATCATGTTCAGTACTGTATACTGGTATTTTTGTTTTCTTGGTTATCATTGTAACTTGATTTTTATAAATTATAGCTTCAGTACTGATACACGTGATTTATAAATATTTATGTATGGTCTTGAATATCGCTTTGCTGCAACATCTCTGTTTGAAACTGTTGCAAAGACTAGAACAAGCAACCACACAAGAAAGGTGATGACACTTGTCTTTGATTGACAAACGTCGTTTCTTGTATCCGGCCCGGTTTATTTCAAACTTCCATGCATTGCGGAAGTGGTAGGTAAAAAGTTCTTCTTTGCGTAATATTAAACAGTAATACTTTTATCGAAGACCACACAAAGACCTAATTTCTCTTTCGACACGTATTAAATTAAGAAACATGCGTTAGGTAACGACGTACCGCCAGCGTGTCAGAAACGAATCGAATCCTACAAGATAAATATTTTTTGCTATTGAAAAATAAACAAGACATTTCTTTTCATGTTAGAAAGCACTATTTTATTGAGTTTTTAGAGATTACTAATAAATAACGACTTTACCGCCACTTGAAAATGTTGTTACATGGCCGTATACTGTTATTGTTAGATCTAAAACAGAACAATCTATAATTTAGAGAGTTCAAATCTGTGTTTATATATCGTGCTGACATTCAATGATTATTTGTTCGGGATAAGTTATCTAATCATTTGTAAGTAAAAGACATAAACAGTATTGTTTGAATATACACATTCAATCTCATACACCTGTCTTTCAAAACATATGTTGTGAAATCTCGTATAATCTCATATAATATCTTGTCAGTACGAAGTAGATGGAACATTCGAGAACTCACCTTTAAATGCTATTGGAAACCGAAGAAATGGAAAATACTATATCATAACTCAATTTTTTTTTTTGACAATGTACTGCAGAAGTTTCAATTTATCTCAACTTCAATGTAAAGAAGACGATGTCAAAACTGCTTTCAAAATGTAGATTTTTAAATAAACGATGAGATGTTCGTTCGAGTCAGTAATAATGCGTTGATTTTATTCCGATTTTACTACAACGCTTTCCAGACAAAGAAAAGGCATCTTCTCGTCTTCCGAGCGTCATGTTTTAAAACAATTTATTGGTCATAAGCGAGTGCTATTTTAAAATTTCCATTAGTCTTTTATTGAACTAGTCAGTTACCCTGCATATTTTCCTGACCGTCCATTTAAAAGAACTGTTAACAAGAAAAATATATTTGCAGAACTAGTATCACTGAAATTACAAAATGCATGGTCGATTTTTCAAAACCACTTTATGGTAACCAAGAAATAGTTGATTTTTTTAGTTTTAGTTTCAATATTTTCAAAGCAGATATTGTACGAAAAGTTGAGCTTACAGTACAAATTTTTAAACTTGTTTTATGCTGAAAACGCGAGCTTCATCATACTGACTTCGAATTAGGGTATTAATTATCCAAAAATATATTTCATTTCTATTACCGTAACGAAAAATATTTATTGATTGCAACTATATTAAAAAGAAAAAGAAATAAAATAATGATTGATTGATTGTTGTGGTTTAAGGTTACAGACCACCAATTCAACCAATGAGCATTTGGAACGTACGCAAAAATAGTCCTACGCAGAAATTACCCCTGTTCCTCATAGTGCTGTGAAAAAAGTTCTCATCTTATTTAAAAAATTTAAACAGTTTCTGAAAGGAAAAACATTTCTGTACATTTTATAGGTGCATTTTGCTTCTTGTGGTGTGAAGCCTAATCTCCATAATGATTTTTAAATATACCCCTATCTTGTGAAAACACTGGGATTTCCCATGCTATTTATAGACCCTTCACTTCCGGTGACCAGTACTGCACTGCAAGTCTGCTAACCCCACATGCCATTCTGAGGATTGTGAGCTGACATATGTAGAATCATGCTGATATATAGTCCTCTGCAGGTTAAAGTTAAGGTAAAGTCCAGAGAAGCCATTGAATATTGTGAAATTAGCATAGAAGCCTATGGAAAGTGGAATTAGTGGTTTTTAGCCTTAAGTTGAAGCCATGGCAAAATGAAAAGTTTTTTGAAATAGCTTTAAACTACTTGAAGATCTTGTTAACTTTGCCATGAGAGGAATACACTACAAAAATCCTTCAAAATATGCATTTTTTTAAGTTATAGGTCCAAATTATTGAAAATTGGTCTTTTTGGCTGATTTTTATGTCCTATCTTGTAAAAAGTGTAGAAAATTTAGTAAAAATATCAAATATTAAACTTTGAGGGCTATATTTACCTAAATATGGTGGTAATAAGCACTTGAAATCAAGTTTTGTGTAGATTTGAGCAAAAATTAGGTTAGAAATGAGGAAAAACTCACTTTCATTACTGCGGTTAAGGCCATATCAGCATTCCCCTATGGCAACATGGAAAATCCGTTATTGAGTACTTTTTTTGCTTTAGGTGCCCTTTACTGGTCATGTTTTAATGTGAAAACACTGTATTTACAAATTTAAAGCCAAATATATCACCTTTTGTGAAAATTTAAAGATTTAGGATTTTTGACATGTGATCAAGAAAAAGGGGGAGGCATGTCAGAAATAATTTTTTAAAAATAGACCAATTTCTCAGAAAATGATTACTTTTAAAACTATTTCTTCATTAATATTGTTAAAAAACAAGTTGTGATTGATATTTTTTATTTGAAAAGTCAGAAATAGTTCTTTGCAAATATTTAATTCATTTAAGTATGGTAGAATATGGTCACTTTTTTGCTCGCCCAACTTGGTTACCCTATATTTAAAAATCAAATATTTAAAAAAGTGCTTGTCACATTTCACTGAAACTTTGCAAATGCATTCAGTATGTGTGTAGGAAGATACCTGTATAGTTATTTATTTTTTCTAAGACAAAAAGTGACTCTTTAGGTTACAGACCACCAATTCAACCAATGAGCATTTGGAACGTACGCAAAAATAGTCCTACGCAGAAATTACCCCTGTTCCTCATAGTGCTGTGAAAAAAGTTCTCATCTTATTTAAAAAATTTAAACAGTTTCTGAAAGGAAAAACATTTCTGTACATTTTATAGGTGCATTTTGCTTCTTGTGGTGTGAAGCCTAATCTCCATAATGATTTTTAAATATACCCCTATCTTGTGAAAACACTGGGATTTCCCATGCTATTTATAGACCCTTCACTTCCGGTGACCAGTACTGCACTGCAAGTCTGCTAACCCCACATGCCATTCTGAGGATTGTGAGCTGACATATGTAGAATCATGCTGATATATAGTCCTCTGCAGGTTAAAGTTAAGGTAAAGTCCAGAGAAGCCATTGAATATTGTGAAATTAGCATAGAAGCCTATGGAAAGTGGAATTAGTGGTTTTTAGCCTTAAGTTGAAGCCATGGCAAAATGAAAAGTTTTTTGAAATAGCTTTAAACTACTTGAAGATCTTGTTAACTTTGCCATGAGAGGAATACACTACAAAAATCCTTCAAAATATGCATTTTTTTAAGTTATAGGTCCAAATTATTGAAAATTGGTCTTTTTGGCTGATTTTTATGTCCTATCTTGTAAAAAGTGTAGAAAATTTAGTAAAAATATCAAATATTAAACTTTGAGGGCTATATTTACCTAAATATGGTGGTAATAAGCACTTGAAATCAAGTTTTGTGTAGATTTGAGCAAAAATTAGGTTAGAAATGAGGAAAAACTCACTTTCATTACTGCGGTTAAGGCCATATCAGCATTCCCCTATGGCAACATGGAAAATCCGTTATTGAGTACTTTTTTTGCTTTAGGTGCCCTTTACTGGTCATGTTTTAATGTGAAAACACTGTATTTACAAATTTAAAGCCAAATATATCACCTTTTGTGAAAATTTAAAGATTTAGGATTTTTGACATGTGATCAAGAAAAAGGGGGAGGCATGTCAGAAATAATTTTTTAAAAATAGACCAATTTCTCAGAAAATGATTACTTTTAAAACTATTTCTTCATTAATATTGTTAAAAAACAAGTTGTGATTGATATTTTTTATTTGAAAAGTCAGAAAAAGTTCTTTGCAAATATTTAATGCATTTAAGTATGGTAGAATATTGTCACTTTTTTGCTCGCACAACTTGGTTACCCTATATTTAAAAATCAAATATTTAGAAAAGTGCTTGTCACATTTCACTGAAACTTTGCAAATGCATTCAGTATGTGTGTAGGAAGATACCTGTATAGTTATTTATTTTTTCTAAGACAAAAAGTGACTCTTTAGGTTACAGACCACCAATTCAACCAATGAGCATTTGGAACGTACGCAAAAATAGTCCTACGCAGAAATTACCCCTGTTCCTCATAGTGCTGTGAAAAAAGTTCTCATCTTATTTAAAAAATTTAAACAGTTTCTGAAAGGAAAAACATTTCTGTACATTTTATAGGTGCATTTTGCTTCTTGTGGTGTGAAGCCTAATCTCCATAATGATTTTTAAATATACCCCTATCTTGTGAAAACACTGGGATTTCCCATGCTATTTATAGACCCTTCACTTCCGGTGACCAGTACTGCACTGCAAGTCTGCTAACCCCACATGCCATTCTGAGGATTGTGAGCTGACATATGTAGAATCATGCTGATATATAGTCCTCTGCAGGTTAAAGTTAAGGTAAAGTCCAGAGAAGCCATTGAATATTGTGAAATTAGCATAGAAGCCTATGGAAAGTGGAATTAGTGGTTTTTAGCCTTAAGTTGAAGCCATGGCAAAATGAAAAGTTTTTTGAAATAGCTTTAAACTACTTGAAGATCTTGTTAACTTTGCCATGAGAGGAATACACTACAAAAATCCTTCAAAATATGCATTTTTTTAAGTTATAGGTCCAAATTATTGAAAATTGGTCTTTTTGGCTGATTTTTATGTCCTATCTTGTAAAAAGTGTAGAAAATTTAGTAAAAATATCAAATATTAAACTTTGAGGGCTATATTTACCTAAATATGGTGGTAATAAGCACTTGAAATCAAGTTTTGTGTAGATTTGAGCAAAAATTAGGTTAGAAATGAGGAAAAACTCACTTTCATTACTGCGGTTAAGGCCATATCAGCATTCCCCTATGGCAACATGGAAAATCCGTTATTGAGTACTTTTTTTGCTTTAGGTGCCCTTTACTGGTCATGTTTTAATGTGAAAACACTGTATTTACAAATTTAAAGCCAAATATATCACCTTTTGTGAAAATTTAAAGATTTAGGATTTTTGACATGTGATCAAGAAAAAGGGGGAGGCATGTCAGAAATAATTTTTTAAAAATAGACCAATTTCTCAGAAAATGATTACTTTTAAAACTATTTCTTCATTAATATTGTTAAAAAACAAGTTGTGATTGATATTTTTTATTTGAAAAGTCAGAAAAAGTTCTTTGCAAATATTTAATGCATTTAAGTATGGTAGAATATTGTCACTTTTTTGCTCGCACAACTTGGTTACCCTATATTTAAAAATCAAATATTTAGAAAAGTGCTTGTCACATTTCACTGAAACTTTGCAAATGCATTCAGTATGTGTGTAGGAAGATACCTGTATAGTTATTTATTTTTTCTAAGACAAAAAGTGACTCTTTAGGTTACAGACCACCAATTCAACCAATGAGCATTTGGAACGTACGCAAAAATAGTCCTACGCAGAAATTACCCCTGTTCCTCATAGTGCTGTGAAAAAAGTTCTCATCTTATTTAAAAAATTTAAACAGTTTCTGAAAGGAAAAACATTTCTGTACATTTTATAGGTGCATTTTGCTTCTTGTGGTGTGAAGCCTAATCTCCATAATGATTTTTAAATATACCCCTATCTTGTGAAAACACTGGGATTTCCCATGCTATTTATAGACCCTTCACTTCCGGTGACCAGTACTGCACTGCAAGTCTGCTAACCCCACATGCCATTCTGAGGATTGTGAGCTGACATATGTAGAATCATGCTGATATATAGTCCTCTGCAGGTTAAAGTTAAGGTAAAGTCCAGAGAAGCCATTGAATATTGTGAAATTAGCATAGAAGCCTATGGAAAGTGGAATTAGTGGTTTTTAGCCTTAACGCCGGAGCAGCAATATTTCAGCTACATTCAGGCGAAGAAATAAAATACAAACAAAAACCAATAAAATCAAGCTGCGCCTTACGAAACATTTTATTGGTTTTTGTTTTTCTATTTTATTTTTTTTATAGAAATGCAGCTTAATATGACTGTAGAGGTCGAACCCTGAACAGTTGGGACAAATAAGAATACTATTGAAGCTTGATACGGCTCTGATTTTTTTGACACATGAACAGCATTTGACCAGAATCGGAGTGGCCCTTTTTGTCCCTTATTCCCCAATAATTACAATCCCTAAAATCAATCCCAGCCTTTCTATATAGGGTATTGCACTATAGGTGCAGTTTCAAAGAGATCCATTCACTTTCACTCAAGTTATTAATTGTACATTAGGAACATGTTTGTTTCCGGTCCCTTTTTTACCCCTTAATCCTTATGAGTTTAATTCACATACAGCACCCATTATCAATCACAGCAACCATTGTGTGGTATGGCACCTTTTACAACAATTTCAAAGAGATCTGTTCACTTGTATAAAGTAAAGTTATTGTCCCGACAATATAAAAAATTCTTGTTTCTAATCCTTTTTTTTACCCTAATTAGTGATAACTCCAAAAATTGATCCCAACCTTCCTTTGGAGGTATGGCACTCTATGGTTCAATTACAAGAAGATTCATTCGCTTTCAGGCAAGTTTTTGTATGGAAAACATGAAAATGCTTGTTTCTGACCCCTTGGCGGCCCTTAATTCCTAAACAGTACAAGTCAAAATCGATCCTAGGCTTCATTTTGTGGTTTGGCATCTTTTGGTATAGTTAAGAATGAATAAAATACTAAATTGTATTTCTTTGCGGTGGTATAAAAACCAGAGTAAAACAACGAAAAGAATGCAGGAATTAGCAAATAAAAAAAACAACAGTTCCTTTATCTCTATTTTATGACCTTTTTTTAAGATGCATAAACTTTCACAAAAAATGAGCAAACTTAACAGTCGTGAAATGGAAAACAAGTTAAAATGTGGTTGCTACATGTATCTGTTGGATATTATTTAAATTCCTCGTTAACTTTTCATTTGCTAGCTGTACATTGTTCCTTATTCCTGCAACAAACTACAAGACCGTGTGATGATCTGTTTATTTTTTTCGTTGCTTTGCTTTTGATTGATGAGTGTCTCATTGGCAACCATACCTCATCCCCTATTTTTATACATATCAAATTCATACCATCACAGTGAATAGAACAGGAAATTCCACAAGATAACGGACAAAAAAGCGTGACAATGAATAAAAGACTATAAGAATATACTAAAACGTATAAAAATAATATGTTTCCCATATAAATGCATACAAATGTTGATAGAATTAGCAGCCATATGTAAATAGTCTTTACACTCTTGAATAATTGTTCAGTATAGGTTCTCTACAGTGACAAGTTCTTGTTACTCATCCTTTGTTTAGAGTAACACCCAAACCAATGTAAATCATACGTGTCCAGCGTGTCAAAATATCTTACTTCACATCCAATCAGGGAGTATATCACCAATTAAAATCAAAATAAATTCATTCAGTGTCAGTTCTGAATGAAAACACACTTTTTTAATTTTAAACTTTGAAATTTTTGTGTACTTGGCAGCACTTTACCAAAGCTTCTGGAATCAGTCTCAAAATCTAATTCCTGACATTTTTGGGACAACATAAAATAATTATGTTTATCTAATTTGCAAAAATCTAAGCAATCATTCTAGTTTCAATCTATTCTGTTTATTATTGTTTCTTTATTCGTAGCTTAATTTCGTCGTGTGAATAAACTGATGTGTACATTCCCTTTTCATTGAAGCACCGCTTCAATAAATAAACGAATTCTACTACGAAAACCCCTTCATGTTATTTAGTCAAATGATAAAAACTGTAGTTCTCAGCATTTAAAAAAGACATGGAAATGAAGCATAAAAAATTTAACAAGATGTGAATCATGCAAGTATCTCCCAGTGTCCGTCCTGTCAGTTCATCCTCCAGTGATCCTTGTACCGGAAGTTCATTCTCTGGTGTCAGTCATGTCAAATCATCTTCTGGTGTCCGTGCCGCCTGTTCATTCTCCAGTGGCTGCCCAGATAGTTCATCCGCTGGTGTGTGTTCCGTCAGTTTATTGCCTGGTGTCTTTCATGTCCGTTTATCTTCTGGTTTCAGACCTGTCAATTCATTATCCGGTGTCTTTCCCGTTTCAGGAGTACATTTCGTCAGTTCATTCTAAGGTTCCACTATATAGATAGGTCACTGCAGATAAATTTATGACAATTTGTTGAAATAAAGCTATATTGAGACATTTAAATAAGCAAATCCAACATTTTTTGTAAAAAGTATAATTTTTCAACACCTTACATTATGGAAATCCATGAAAAAAAAGGATAAATATTCTTTTCTATTTTGTAATGATAATCTGTAGCCATGGTAACATAATAAAAATATATATCAGTTTTCATAACAAAATGTTGGGCGCCTTTCCAAAATTAATTGTAAAAAAAAACAGGTTTTCTAAAATATCAGGCACAGCGTGTTTTTATGCTCGTTTTTAGCATTAATATTTGCAAAGAATATGGCATGAAATTAACATTTTTTCTACCGAAAGGGGTCCGCCGTTATTATCTACTGTAGAATGATTGTGATTACACATTAGGTGTTGGTGATTTTCAAGACTATTTTTTTATTTGGGTCATAGTGATAAAAAGCAATTAGCACACCTACTGGTGATACATGAATCGTATGAATACCGTCATACTGACGAGATGACGGCTTTTTCCTTTGAACTTCACAATTATCTGATTATGAAAACATTTTAAAATCTTTGATCACCTTTCTAAAAATATTGATGAAAAATAAGTAAAAATTTGGATTATTTGCAACGAATGTCTAAACATTGGAACTGGAAAATTGAATTAATGTGGTCTTAAAAGGTTAAAATAATTTAGAATATTTGAGTAACAATATGAAATTTAAAACCTACAAAAACATACTTTGAAAGTGTTGACACGCGCGCTAGTGCTGGTTATTATCAAATAATACAGATTCATTGAGTAACTAAATGTATGTAATTATTTTGAAAAATAATATAATTAAAAATCATTTTACCTCTATAAGCACGTATCATTTTAAAGTATAATAATAAATATTGAAATTAAGAGGCATAGAAATATGAAAGCTTTACACAAATAGTACATTTGAATCAGTACATTTGGTAGCAAATGAGCACAGGTCCAAGCTCTCCGAACCAAAACTTCGTCTTCAGGCCCAATGCCTTTGCTTATTTCAACCTCATAAAAGTCTGATGACAGAGGCGGATTCAGTTTATAAAAAGGGTTCTGATCCAGAAATTCACAAGGGGTTTCCTGGCTATCATTTGCTTATTTTTGCAAATTGAAAGGGATCCATTGGTTGTATAACACGAAACAAATTCAATTCGTAGCCTTAAAACATGTGCCTATAGAAATCTAGTGTGAGCATTTCCATTTGAAAAGAAAACAAAGGAAATATCCCTTATATCCTTTAATGAATACTAAACATCTTCGTCACATACAGAGTACAGTGTTTACTATTAAATGTACCCGTTGAAGACGGTGGTTGAATTACACACCGCCAGACCAGTATCATATGACACATTATCACGTGATTTCATAATTATCGCCAGTAAATGCTTTTGCAAATTGTTGTAGAAATGAACTATGCTTTATTGGGCTTTCTATCGATTATATAAGACACAAAGGGTACAATGATTATGTCAAATTGAGACGTCTTCATGACACTTCATATATTAAACGAACGAACCTATAGTGTAGATTGATAATTAATGAACATATCGAGTCTTTATAGAGGTTTATCCAATGTACCCATTTTAAGATTAAAGATTAAAAATTGAAATTTTCTGTTTCACTTAATTCCTGAAACTGTTGTATATGCACAGATTCGGTACATGCTGCGTTCGATTCTCACTGTCCAATCACAATTCGTTGCGCAAACATATCCGCAAAAAGAAGATTCTAATGTTAAAATTTCGAACGCTCACAGTTCGTCTTCGTCTTTAATATGCAGATAGTTATAAGCGGAGGTAATTCATGTTTATCCTATTACTTATCTAGTATCCATACTTTACAAACCCTACTCTTCGTGATTAAGTAGTGCTTTTATTTGTGCTACATTATAGAGCAAATGCACTTTTCAATACAGTGGGCACATAACAAACATGGTTTATTAGAGACCGAAGTAATTTGTTGATGAAACAGGAAAAAAAACTTTCAAACTAAACTTAATAGCACACTTCCTTTTTATATTGATAATTTAGGTATATCTTCAAAAGCCACTATTTTAGTCTGAATAAAGTAATAATCGGTTTACCCATATCTGTACAATGTAAGGTTGTTTCAAAATGTGTAAACATCAAATAAATGTTACAAGGGGTCAGGTATAATGTAGGTGTAGGAGTCACGATATGTCGTCCAGACATTTTGAAGCTGCCAAAAGAAAAAAACTGAAGGGAATCACGCTACAAGGTTGCGATTTGTTGACCACGCGAAAGATTTAATAGTACCAGTCATTACTTTGAATGCAAACCGGTATGAACAATTTTAACCTAGAAAAATCACCTCATATATGCTTATCTAACTCATTGAATGACACTTTTGACACAATTAATTGAATAAAATCAGATCAAAAAAGGTTACATTTTTCAGGTACGAACATACAGATAGAAATCTAAGCTGAATATCATGTTCAGTACATCGCCTATATCTTTAACATTTGAAAGTTGAAAAGAAACAGCCTTTAATACTAATACTTAACAACACGACACGGGTGTGAAAACGATGGCCCGACCACAACATTGCAGCGATTATGAAAGCTTTATTGACTTTTAAACGTGATATGCTACCCGATTTATTTAAATAATAACATTTTAAAAGACATGCAACCGAGAAATTACAAAGTGTCTAAAAAGAGCATTCTTACACAATCGTCTTTGTGTTTGTGTAATAGATTTAAATAATTATAGCATGCTGAAATGAAATTTGGCGATTTTGGAGATTTAAAAGGAAAGCTGTTGGTTTGTAAGGGGTCACAACAAAGAAACGGTAAATGTGATTGTACTTTTAACATCTCATTAATAGTGACTAATTTACGACCAAGGTATTTTATGATAGAGCCGCTCTTGCTTGACCAAACTGGGCTACCATCAGAGACACCAATACATTATGATAACTCTTATTAGTCATTTATTAAGTATAAAATAAATTAAAAAATTACAACTTGTCACGAATAGTTGGACATGAGATGAACGAATTGTACTACAACACAACATGTAGATTAGATTGGACAAAACACTGTTGTTTCATGGTGTTGGCTCGAGAAATGGTTATTGTTGACATGACAAGATTTGATAGTATTTTAAACTACATTCCATGGCCTTACACAACCTTGCATACCCCCCTAAATAATCGAAATAGTTGTAACCCTAAGAATCGCCTCTATATCTAATCCATTTATAATCGGTTAAGGAAATCCACCGTGTGTGATACATCTCCAGGCAATTTAGAATAGATCTGAGAGCAATATTTACTTACTTTATTTAATAAAACAAACATTCGAATATTCAGCATCTTATACTGTATAATCAAGTGATCTAGAGCGTCAGACAGCTCTTAAGATATTGACAATGGAAGTTTGTTCCATTAGCAAATGGTCTGCCTCGGGCGGCTCAGAAATCACGTCTGCACTTAACACTACTGGATCTACCGCATATTATGGAAAATATTCGGCGTACGGAGAGGGAATAAAATTGTGTCGTTGAAAAGCAAAACGTTTATACCCAAACATGTCTAAAAGTAAAATTTGTATGTCTACAAATGTATGTCAATTGATTGAAGTTGAACGTCAATTTTCAGATATGTAATGCATTTCAGAACATCAAAGGCAGGTCAGTAAGACCCCTTTAACTCCTTGATACTTTGTGACACTGAGTCGATTTTAAGTTCGTATTTCTAATGTACTGGTTCGTTCTACAAGAGTCAAAATGACTGTAAAAGCAAAAAAAAAATTGAATAAATAAAATAAAACAAAATAAAATATAGATAAATAAAAATGAAACGAGACGCTTTTTCCAATGTTTACAGAGTTTTAATGGATTTAAGTCGCATTTTGAATAATGGTTCGTAGAAAGAGCAAAAAAAAAAACAGTCAAAATTGCTGTTAAAGCACCAACAACAATAACAACAAATGGGAAAAAACTCATTACTTAATTTCATCAGAGTTTCAATGCAGTAAGGAGACAATTAAATATAAGTTCGCAGAAGGAACCGGAAAAACGGTTGAAATAGCTGTTACAACCACAGAAAGAAATGAACAAAGATGCTTTATCTTCAAATTTTCAAACGACTCGAGTCGCATTTTCAATACTGGTCCACTAAAGGAAGAAGAGCAATAGTAAACTTTGATAATATTTTCCCCTGAAAATTGTTATGTACGATTCCGAATGTATCACGATCAAAGAATCCATCGTTTCCATGAAGTTGGTCATATTTGATCTGATCTTTCATATCAAATCGTCTGAACAATGTGCACTTTCAGTGAAAATTGGAATTGTTGAAATAGACAACTTAATTTGAACTTTGTTCAAAATATTTCAAGAAAGTAATGAAGGTTTCTGTATAGTTTACCCTTTAACCGGAAAGACGCTCTAATGAAACGCAAGTCAGCTGGTGTTCGAAAAGCTGTATCAAAAATTGAAATCGCGTCTCAAGTGATATTTTTATAAATGAAATGTAGTAACACAAAATTTTATTGCGTCAGATAACGAATTATAAAACAATACTTGTTTTTACATTAAGTTGAACGTCAGTCATTTTGCTTTATGTTACGATGATCAAAAGATTCTTAGATATTTTAAACGATGGAATTGATCGTAGTAAAGACAGAGGGACACCGAAAGAAAACTCAAGGTGACTACATATCGATATGCGAAACAATTTATCATGTATTTCTTTCTTGATGCAAAAGAATCGCAAAACAATGCTACAAAATATGAAAATGTGATTGAAATATTGACATAATGCCATTACAATGTTTGTTTGTGTAGTCTTGATTGATATACTTATATGTGTATATGTCTTTTTTGTCGATGTTTATCATTTCTGTTTTGTTTGTCTCGTTTTGGATTTTGATGGCTGTGACAACCTTATATATTAAGTTCATATTTTTCACTTACCAAATAGCATTTATTGGTTTAACTGTCTATGAAAAAAATATTGTTAAAATTTAGCTTTCAGTCAGGTCAAAGTTTGTAATGATCACAGGGCGCTTACCCATACCAGTGCACCTAGTCTATGCTACCAGTTTTAAGTGGCGTACTGTTTACTAATTTACCTTTGTTTCTTTTCTGTGTACAACAAGGATGAAGATGAATGATGTGTGCAATATTGTTCTACGAATTTAAAACCCTGAACTAAAACCTGTCCAAAATATCCTAACATGATATAAGAGAAAATGGCAAATGCAGCAATACAAACAATTTGGTAAGAACTTATCAAAGGATCATGTCATAGCATTTTATGATTACTTCAAAAACTCTTGTTGCAAAGATCAAACCCAAATCAAAATAATTATTTCATAATAAATTAATTTGAGATAAAGACTGCAATCTGATTGGTTAAAATAATTTTGTTATATCTCAATGGATAAAATAAATATTGACACACCCTTATTCAGTTAAAGTCAGAGCAACTTTTCTCATGTTTAAAGATAAAAATATGTTTTAAAATTAAATTATAAGAATTGGCTATGCAAAATAACATAAATTTTACATGTTCACTTTTTGTTTATTGCACTTCGCGCAATAAACAATATGCAAATGGAAAATTTATGTTATTTTTCAATAAACAAAATTTTTATCATAGCCAATTCTTCAGGAAACAGAAGTCTCTCTCCATGTAACTTAATTTTCAGGCATGTTATTTTTCAGGTCGATAGCATTGAAAGTACACGTACCATTGAAAACTCGCAAATTATGATTGTGGAGTGTTATTGTGCTTTTGGACAGTGATTAACATGAACAATACTTCATACACGAGGTCCAAAATCAAATATTCGACTTCTTGTGACGTAGGAACGACGTTTGAATTCTCTGTAATCTAGGAAGTTCTACGATTGTCTGACATACCATGCGTGCAAAAGACCCACAGAATGCACAAGATACATGGAGATTTCCCAATACATTTTAAACCAATTCCAAATACTAGTATTCGTACCATTCAACAAAACACGGTCTTTGTCTTGTTATACATGCTCTTAATGTATACCAGGAAATCATGTTGAATGTGAATTAATAACAGATTAATTACGATTATTATTTGGCTAAATAAGAGAACTAAGAGTTAGTCTGGAGAGAAATATTATACTTGATACATGAGCAAGATATTTTGGTATATACTGATCGAATCAAACACAGTATTTAATAGGACAGATCAGAACGCAATTGTTTCTCGTGTAACAAACTGTGATAATTCGGAAATATTAGCATACAAAATGTACTGCAATATAAGCACCTTATTACGTCATAGAAAAAAATTTGGTTTAAACAATTCATCTGCATAAATGTGCAAGTATATCTTGTTCACCGGTTTCATTTAAATGTAGTGCAGGATTTGTTGATGTTTGTGTGTCCTATGAGCGGTTGGTCACAAAATCGTTTATTTAAGTACTGAAAGATTTGAGGATATTCACAACTTATGTCAGTTCATGAAACCCAGTCTGCATTTTTGGACAATAGATTTGACTTTCACAACCTAAGCTAGTGTCTTATTACCAGTCTCCTTTTGATAAGAAAGTTGTACATGCATACTTGTTAATTGATAGTACATTTTGAAATATGTTAGGACAATTCGAGTTGTTGAGCACTGTACCGCACAGTTGTGGAAATAAATGGGTTTTTTTTTGTATAAATGAACGGCTGCCGCATTTTTTATGTTATAATGCCGCTGCATCTGATAAAATGACTTTAGGGATTTCCTGATGCAGAACATGGTCTTTGTGGAGGGGGCATCTTAAATATAATTTAATGAAACTTTCACAAGTTTTTTATTACAAGTTATCATTATGCACCTCCTATTTTTTACCATCTGTTTTTGGGGCAAAACCTTGATTTTGTCATTAATCGACCGAGGACGCATCTTCTAATCCACACCCCTCTAAAAAGCACTAAATGGAATTAAATTAACGTTCACATGATGTCATTATGTATCGCAGCAAGCGATAAAGAATACGTGAAAGCCTCGTGAAATTCCATTCTGACGGTTTAGTGCAGTTTCAGATTAAAAATCCGTGAGGACGGACGAACGGGTTAACAGGGTAATCACTATAAATCTTCTACTTTTCAAGCGGGATATAGTAATATTTAGAGTTACAATTTTATTTAAGTCTACCACACACATTATAAGAAACTTAAAATACATGAGTATACACGTTTTAACATTTGATACACAAGTTCCACACAAATTTCCCATGAATATTTAATTAGATGAAGCGTAGCACATTTTTGTTTTTAAAACAAATAGATATAATCCTAAAGAATAAAAAGGTGCCAATTTGATCAGGTCCCTATTTAACCAAGTGCCAATTTGACTTGTTACATTTGTGCTGATATAACCAGGTCCCGATTTAGCATAGTCTTCGTGTCGAATTATTAAGAAAACATAGGTACATCTGCCGACTTTACCAAGACTTGTTACCAACTGGTTCGCATATAGTGGAGGACAAGATATCCGAAAGGGAACCAGTGCACGATTTTGAAGTGAATCTACTACTTCTCACTGACATTGATCGGTGAGCAAAAAAAAAACGAATTCGCTTTACACGCTGCAAAAATTTCAATTTCGAAGGGGGACGTTGACTTTTATTTGCTTGTATGTGTATTTGTTTGTTTAGATGTTGTGTTTTTTGTTATGTTATGTTTTGTTTCTTTTTTGTTTTAAACGCATCATTTCATATGTTTTCATGATTCTAACTTAATTGTATCTTAAAGTGTCCTTCAGATTATTTCTTTCAAATGGTTGATACCTAAATATTCACCATATTAGGAAGAAATTTGATCATTTCAATTGACCAAAATGTGGCAAATAATCCATCCCGAATTAGACAAAAATATTTAAATTACATAATAAACCTTGTTCTTTGTTTACATTAAATTGGATACAATTAAGGTAAATGGAATGAACACACCTTTAAAACTACTATAGAATGATGCACGCCGCACTGCATAAAAGAAGTGGAAATTGTGCCGATGTTTATGTTACCAAAGATGACACAATACCGAACGCAACGTCGTTTTATTTTCGTCTTCTACGTTCTTTGTTGTGTGTGTGTATTTTCCTTGTCGAGTAGTTGTCTTTAGATTACGTTCTTTTGATTACCGTTCAAATCCTGGTTCCCTTGATACTTAAAGCACAGTCAATATTATAGACTCTTGTTGTTAAAATACATCATGGCATAAATTTCACTTCCAGATAGAAACAGATGATCTGCAATCAATCCACGAATATTTATCCATGTTATTTCATCGAACCTTCCTACGTATTTGAACATGTAGTAAGATCATGTTTATAACATGTACGAGTTTTATGTAAAGGGATGTCATCAAGGCTTAAATCAGTGATACAGATGTTCTACCCATTAGTTTGTGTACCAACATATGTTGAGTTCAGTCCTTACGGAATATATAGTTGTATTGTCAGTTTTTTTTTTTAGAAAACCATCAGATATGTCATGTTCAATTGACAAGGGGCTTTTAGAAATGCTTTCTATTTGGTACACTATGCAGGTTTACATGAATCATTTTCTTGTGAATTAATTCATCAAATTTTAATAAATCTCTCATTTTTTTTGTTTGTCTTCAGATGGAATTTCAGAGATATTATACTGCTGTTAGTGATATGGCTTTGTTCATATAGAGTATTCGAAATATATAACTGGGTCTGAATTATGAATTATACATTTGTGTCTAGTTGACCCCATGTTTAATCTCTGCGAATGGACCACAAGGGTTTAAAATAGCAAAAAAACAAAAACAAAACAAAATACAATACAATACAATACAAAACAAAAACAAACAAACAAACAAACAAACAAACAAATAAATAAAACATATCTGCTGGTTTCTGAAGATCTTGTGAAAATCTTTTGCTGTTGTACAATTTTTCATTATCACAATGAATAATGTTTAGTCCAAATATTCATATATAGAACATTTTTGTATGCATATTTTTAAAAGACCTTAGCACCCGTTTTCAATGATTATTTTAGTAATGGGTAAAAAATATTTCATTTCCATTTTCTTTACTTATTTTATATTGTATTATGAATGTAGGTCGATGGAAACTTGCCGACCTTTCATTCGTCTTGTGTGATGTATGTTAAAAGTCGGTTAACAGTAAGTCAGACAATAACAGCTAGCTCTGGCCGTTGTCTCATTGTTCCCCAAGTCATGGCTTCACTGTATATTATTATGCGTTTCATGCTTGCTTCATTTTTCTTCAAATTTCGTTCCACTTTTTCCTTGTGCGTTTGGTCTTTTGATTTTTAATTTACGGATGTTCAAAAAGACAGTCGTATTCTAGTGATCCCAAAGCAAAACGTCGTTTTTTGTTTTGTTTTGTTTTGTTTTTTGTTTGTTTGTTTGTTTGTTTTTTGTTTTTTTTTTGTAATGATTTTAATTCTTCGAGTTTAAGCGTTTGCGTATACACATGTGTAGGAATTGATAAAAATGCATTTCATACATCTTAAAAATCACAACGTATATTACAAAAAATAATTCTTACAACTTATAATAAAAACGTTAAAAGAACGTGGAATGTCGTTGTATTCATCAGAAATTTTGATATCAGGTAGAAAGTTTGGTCACAATATAGGACGTTTTTGATGAAATATTAAACTTAAGGTTTTGATCTTTATGGAAAAATTTTTTCCTTAACATAAATATTTACAACAGACAAGAAAATGTCCTTATGTCTTATATGTATTTTATAAAGATTTCAGACTTTATTTATGTGAACCAAAATCAACTACAAGTATATGATACTGTTTCTAATTTAGAATTGATATTGAAATCCAAATACTGTAATAAAATTAAAGAGAAATAATAATTTCTGAAGAAAAAGTCATGACATCACTTGCAAATAAAGATAGAAAAATAGCACATGTCATACGTATTATCAATTAATACTTATTTTTTTTAAATGCAAAAGATGTGACCATAATAAATCTATACAGAAAAAAAAATATCGTGAATTATATTTAATATCAAAGTCATATTGTTATGGCAAATATTGCTAATTATTTCTTTCCATTTTTGTTTAAGTTGCAACATTTGTGAACTCCTTAAAAATATTTATAGAATATATTGTATTGAGTGTGTATCTTTGGTTACCCGCAATAAGTTTAATTCTTCAGATGAACTAGTACGACAAATTTCAGACATACCAAACACAATTGTAAATTTATGCTATTTAATATTTAAAGTAGTTTAACAAATGACACGTAAATTTCCTGCTAAGACAGAGGTATACAGTATTAAAATGTATTAAATAAAATGTTTGATACCTTCTAGCACTTTTCTCACACACTTTATAAGCAGTTTATATCGGAACTTCTACTGTTTGGAATTCCTTGAATATCAGGTAAAGGCATACTACCTGGGAAAACAAATTGTCCAAGATTCTGAGAACGAAGAAGAATTTCTTGCTGTGTGAGTAATCCCGATGAACTAGCATATGACGGATGACTAGCAAGGTGAAGGAACTGTTGAGGCATACTGGAACGAATCATATTGGAATTGTAGAATCCTGAAGCTAGAGATAGTTGTAGTGTAGTTGGAGAGTGTCCTTTCAAGTCTATTAGTTTCGGAGGTGGGCTTGGAATGCGATCAAAAATGTCAAATTTCTTCTTTTTCTCCTGATTACAATTGTCACTACAATGTCTTTTACGCTTTGCACTTTCCGGTTCTTCAGGTTCGCACGTTCCAATGATACTATCAATAGTGAAAAGTCTTTTCCGTACTTGTGGTTGCTGATTTTCTTGTGGAGCCCCCTCGTTTGATTTATTATTCCCGTCATCGTTTTCGTCATTGTCGTCGTCAGAACAAACATTAATACCACTATCATCTTCAATTTCATTGTCAGAAATATCTTCCTCTGAATTTTCTTGGCTGTCATTCTCCATATCTTCTCCAGGTTTCAGTGAAGGTTTTACACGTCTTTTTCGTCGTCTGTAATTGCCGTTTTCGAACATTTCATCACATTTAGTGTCAAGAGTCCAGTAGTTTCCCTTGCCTGGCTTCCCCTTTTCACGAGGTACTTTCATAAAGCAGTCATTCAAACTTAAGTTATGACGGATTGAATTTTGCCATCCTTGCTTATTGTCATGGTAATATGGAAATCGTTCCATAATGAATTGGTAAATTCCATTAAGAGTCACTTTCCTATCTGGAGCATTTTTGATAGCCATTGCAATGAGTGCAATGTACGAGTACGGAGGTTTCTGTGGCTGTTCCCTTCTCTGCATCTCTTCGATCATCTTCAACGCGTATGCCCTATTCAGATCGACAGACGGCATCATCATGTTATTGGGATATGGATAATGAGCAGCAGCAGCTCCGAGAGCGGCATTATATTGTCCGTACAATACACCAAGCATTGGATTTACTGCTCCATATGAAGGCCGAAAATGCACAATCTCGTTTGGTGAATTCATCTTTATATTTTCAATAATATCGTTCGGTTTTCAATATTTCATCAAAGGTTTCTTGAAACTCAGCGCATTCGAGGTTGGCGTCGAGA
Source organism: Perna viridis (assembly GCA_037379345.1). Lineage (NCBI taxonomy): Eukaryota > Metazoa > Mollusca > Bivalvia > Mytilida > Mytilidae > Perna > Perna viridis. The sequence continues at coordinate 11,365,867 of CM074515.1, read as the reverse complement.
GGCACTTGGCAACTGGTCTGTTCTCTTAGTAGTCTTCAGTTATATAAGTAGGTATTACTAGGTAAAAATGTGTTATTGTTTTTGTATGGTTTGCTGATGGTTAAATAAATGACGGCATGAATAAACATTTGTTAAGTGGCTTTTTTGTTCCGAAGGTGCGAGGGCTGTCACTCCGACGATAATCTCCGAAAGTGATAGCTCGACTGACCAATCAGAATGCCGGAAAGTTTATTCTTTATTTACTATACAACTGTTAACTATGTTTTTGCCCACCCATGTGGGATATTTTCTATTTATTTTGAAAATTTCAAAACGAATGTATGGCCACCCCCAGAATAAACACAACTTAAGTAGTTTTTTGCTCAGAGATCGTGTTTAACGTTAAATTACCTATACTCTCGATTGCATCTTAATGTGTGATTTTTATCAAGATTGCACAGAAAATAGTGAAAGGTGTTCGTACAAACTGATTTCAACACGCTAGTTTGTAACGATCTAAAGGAGATATAACCACTCTATATAAAACAAATGTTAGTTTTGTGCATTAGGAAAATGATACACCGACTTCAAATTAATTTGATTTTCATACAATGTAGCAATTCAGAGTTATCCGTAATTCAGTTAGGACAGTTTTGTTACTGGGCTCTTCTGTCAAACTGTACAAAATGAAATATTATATGTCGAAAATTTTAATGTTTCTCATTTCTCTGCCATCAAATTTATTATACACAACACGTAGTCTACTCACAGGTTCACTTACATTTTATAAAATATTGAAACTACTGTGAAAATTCATCCTCATATATTTATACAAAAACACTCAGTTTGTCCTGTACGTGTTTAATCGTCTTCATTTGTCTTTTTAACCAATTTGACTGTGATTAATAAGACCACAATTTGTTTTTCACTTTAACCTGACATATGGTCGTATGTTTATTTGTAAACGAGACGCTAATTAAGTATAAAATAACTTAATATGATAATTCTCATATGTTTTAGAAACAGCATTTTTTTCTCTCGACGTTAGGTACTGTTATGAACTGCAAATATTTTATTCTGTGAACTTTGCAGATATTTAAATATTCGTAAAATGAGCTATTATCTTTTTGGAAAATTATCTAATACTAAGCAATTACAAGTACATGATATTTGAGACTACAATTTAAGCAGTGATACTGTAAAAAATGTTTTATTTTCTCAAGATTTTACTATCAAAAGTTAACGATAAGCACTTCCTTCGGCCAATTTCACTGATCATGGGATTATCTCGACATTGAGCTTACAAAGTAATAGCTTAAAAATTGTTTTTAAGATTTATAAAAAATGAAAAATTTGGGATGGACAATTTAATAGATAATCTATTTGTCTATGATGCATTCCCACACTACTGTAAGACGGAAATCAACCCTGTCTACAATAACCTAATTAGATAATCCTATTAATCCCATTGAAGTTGGATTATTTTAACGATGGTGATAATACAGATACCTTAAACCACAAAAAATATATATATAAAAAAAATTCAAAGCAGTTCCACGACAACAAAAGAAAGAAGAAAAAAAAGCAGCAAATGAAAATGGAATACTATTCAGTACATATCTGCGCAATAAGCTTACCTTAAATCGTCTTCAGTCAGAAAAAAAATCAAAAATAAAAAAAAAACAAAAACAAAAAAGGACAAAAATTGTTTGTTGATGTAAAACGTTTGACAAACGAAATTAAAAAAAAACACTTTATTTTAAAATCCGCGGGAACTATACAACAATTTCAACATAAAACAAAGCAATAAAATTAAAAAAAAAACGATAAGTGTTACATTACATTTTATAAAAAGAAAGCTTTGAAAGGCAATGACACTATTGTGTACAAGAACTAAAACCCTTTAAAGCTTAAAATATAATGAAATTTGCTGTTCAAAACTCATAATACTATATTGGACCTACAGAACACTATTTTTTTTTCCAAAGCATCTGTTTGGATTTTAGTCTTGTTACGACATCATGACAGCGGCATATTTTCCGAAAAGTCTTTACTTTTCTCACTTTTCGCTAATACGTGATTTCCGAGCATTATTTACCCCCATTTTCGGAGATCTCTTCTATCAACATCAAAGTCAATAGATCAATTTGGAGATGAAAGAAAATAATAATTGTTGACAAACGCAAAGGTGATACTTGTCACATGGTCAATTAAAAATGGCGTAACAATATTACTAATATTGTTAAATCTGAGTATACTTACTTTAGTTGAGTACAACAACAAGGTGTTTATGGGGGTTGAATCTCGACAAAATAATTCAATTGTAAAAATAAATCTTTCTATTGAATATGAGATTTATATTCTTGTGTGTTTGTATTTTAAAATAATTGAACAGACGTCGTTTGTTTTGATAACAATTATTAGTGGGCCGTATCTGATTAATTCTGTTAAATTATTTAAGACTTTTAAGTAGAATGTTCGGTTAATATTTATAAAATATAATGCTAATGATCGGATATAAAATAATTAAAACACATAATAACCAAATATATTAAGAAATTCAAGAATTGAAAACTGGTACGTTTCTGACTTCTTTATAAAACTGAAATTACAACTTGCTTTTATACTTTTATGATCTATGTTTAAAGATAGTTTTAAAAGTTCGCATCTGTTTGTATGCCGACCTTACGCACATTTATTTTGATATTTTCAGATGACGAATGACGAAGAATACATGAAATACATAATTTTTATTTCGAGACGATTGTGAAGTAATTATACCTACATGTATATCCAATCATTGTACTGGGTTTACTTACAAATTCTAAGTGGCAAATTTAAACTAATGTTCATACAAGATCATAGAGTAAAATTTTCTCATTCTTTATTCTTACTATAAAGTGTGTTCGCCAGTTAATGGAGCTTGTATATTTGTCAACAAATAACTACCAGCTAAGCTGTTACTTGAAGGGCGATAAACTACAACAATTCGTGTTAGAACATATTATATTTGTTATAAACTTCACCATTATGACAAATGACAACGTCTTCTTTAGGAGCCAACCTCGACTGTCCAATATGGCGCTGTCAGATGGTTGACAGGCTTCCGGTCAAAGGACAGTGCTGGACAGGTGGTCGCATGGCTGAGGAGGACACGTATTAAAATATAGTCTCTCAATTTAGTTTAATAAAGGCATTTATTATTGGTCTCAGATAAAGGCTGCAGTTTGCTTATTGAAAACAATATTTATATCTCGTTATACTATATAAAGGACTGACGACTCGTGATCGATCGTTACTTATACTAAATAATAGGATGAAACGGTGGCGGATCCAGGGATTCACCGAAAGGGGGCACTACAGGGGCCTACAAAAATCTTTAATAAGCAAATTTTAGGGCATGCATTTACACACAAAAATATACGCTATTTTCATAAAGTTTGCACATTGATATGAGAGTTCTTGGTCAAAGATGACTCTATTTCGATATTTATTAATAGATAACTATGATATATATCACTCACATTCCATTTTAGACGGTTTAAGATGAAATAATTCGGTACCATCATCCTCCCAAGTCAGGGTTTTGAGTCCACCCTCGCTCCCTCAAGAGAGCGAGAGTGGACACAAAACCCTGATTTGGGAGGTTGCGGTACCATATGATTTTGTAATTTCTACTGATGTGACTAAAATAAATTACGTCATTTCTTCCACAAAATAAGCGTGCTTGAATGCAATGTGATGTTGTATCAGCGTTACCTTTGCACATATGCGTCTCCTACATTTAAAGCCGCAGTTTGAATTCTATAGACCAATGTCCACTTTATCTTAACTTGCAAACCGTTAAAAATGGAACAAATCATAAACAAGAGGTTCCCAGGAGCCGGAGTCCCTCACCTTGTTGAATTTTGCCTTTCAAAAGCAACAGATTAAACAAGAAGTTGTCCAACAATCTTGACTCAAGAAGTCTTTGGTAGGACTTATCACAAGATCTTTTCAACATTGAAAGTTTCTTTTAATCTATCATAGTTTTCAAGATATTGACTGAAAACTATTAAAAAAGGTCATTTTCCCCCTTTCAAGGGCAATAACTCTTACAAGGAGTCTGAAGACTTTTGTAGTCTTAATAATATGGATCATTTCAGCTATTGAAAGAATTTGGATAAACCTAACGGTTTTGGAGATATATGTGAAAAAACTACTGTCTAACCCTCTATGTTCTATTTTAGTAACAGCGGCCATGTGTTTCGACGAATCAAAAATCTCCACATCATTTCTATGCAGTATACCCCAAGGAACATTCATACCAAGTTTGGTTTCAATTGGTCAAGTAGTGTCAAGAGGAGAAGATGTTTGAAAGAAATAACATTAAAAATAGCAAAAATTGTTGAAAAGGGGCAATAACTCACACAAGGCTTAACGGATTAAAACCACAATTTGACCAGAGATAGATCTCATCATGCTGAACACTTCTACCCGATGTCATAATTCAGCTAAACCTAACGGTTTAGGAGATATATGTGAAAAATTACTGTCTGACCTCTATGTTCTATTTTTAGTAACGGCGGCCATGTTTTTCGACGAATCAAAAATCCCCACATCAGTTCTATGAAGGATACCCCAAGGAACATTCATACCAAGTTCTGATTAGTCAAGTCGTTTCAGAGGAGAAGAGTTTTGTATAATTGTGAGCGACGACGACGGACGACGACGACGACGGACGCCAAGTGATGGCAATAGCTCATGTGGCCTTAGGCAAGGTGAGCTAAAATTGCTATTAATAAAAAACACAGAGACACAAGATTACAAATCCTACAGTATACGAAATGTGACAGTTCAGTTGAAGAGACGTGTATGACATACTTTCGTAATAATCAAGTGGCTGACCCAGAAGAAAGTCCCAGGTCGGAGCCATTCCCCTTTTTGTAAGAAAATATTGTTCATTTCGTGTAAAATTGAGCAAATAATAGCCGGACCCTTCCCTTTTTTCTGGAACCTCCTTGACCCCCTTTCCAAAGTTTCTGAATCTGTTCCTGTAACCTATGTCACCAGGTTGTTCAAATTAAAAACGATTTCAACGAAATCTTTGAAATGGTGGCCAACCTTCTGGAGTTTGAAGTACGTGTCTTGTGTCCATTTTCTATTTCAATGTAAATCAAAGACTATATTGGTGATGAAGTATTGTTTGTTTACCCCACAGGGGTACACTGCACAAACGATGTTCATTAAAATCACTAATTTATCTTGGTTGCGTTGTATAACCCTCTTATGTACAGAGGATGTATTTTATGACACTTAGTCAAATTTGGAGACACCGAAATGTTGATAATTTCACAAATTATCACCTTCGGGTTAGAAAAACATTAAAGATACAAAGTAGAAAAACATATCAGCTTTTATTCAATGTAAGTAATTCATCTTTTCTCTCTGTTTATCGGAAGGTAAGCGTACGCTCGATGAAAGACATTGTCTGAGCATGCTGTCTTGAATGTTCAGTGAATATACCAGTGTGGTATAAAATATTGTGGAACAATAGCATAGACATTCCTATTCTTTTACAGGAGTTATTTAGTTAAATTCTATGAAATGCTTATAGGCCCTCTTTTGGGGCCCTAATTCTGAAACGGTTGGGGCCACTACTCCCAAAACCGATACCAACCTTCCTTTTGTGATTTGGAACACTAAATTTCCGCACGAAAACAAAGTGACTTCGGACGACGACGACAACAGATACCAATATACGGCCGTCGTATAAAATTGTCGAGTTCTATCGAAATATGCTATGGTGTCGCTATCTACAGCATATATTAATGGGTTTTATATCTAGGTACATTTTGTAGCTTGTAGCTATGTTGACGTCGTTTGACGCTTGTTGAACTCAGGTCCTTCGAAACGACTGAACGTTTGCATGATACGACTCATTGGCTTGTTAAATCCATGATACAACTCCGTCTACCTCACAGGACATTTGTTTTAGTCCGACAAACTGAATGGTGTGTATAGTTCCGCTGATCACACCGATTCCACCTGTTACCCATCGGACTCTTTCACTGAATGGTTGTCAAATTTATCATCCCGTCGTTCTCCTGAGTTTTAATTTCTTTAATAACTAAAAAAATATATCTACCATAATCGCTAAAAAAAGCTGTTTTGAATGTTGGTAAGATAATCAAAAAAATTAAAAGAAGGAAAGTATTGTTTGGTCGTAACTGCAAAGCGATTGAGATCCTGAAAAGGATCGAGAAAACTTAATCTCATGCAATTTTCTAAGTACTTCTGAAAATTAATAGAAAATAAACTGCTTAGTATATATCTGTAGCAAACAGTAAATATGAAATTACTTCAAGCATTGCAACAATTGTTTTTTCCAACAGAATAAAAGTCTTCGAGTCAATTTTCACTACTAAATTGATAGTCAAGTATGCAGAAACGATTATTTTAATGAAGTACTAGTATTTTATTGTATTAGATTTGTGTACAACCTTCGCCCTCTGTTTACTGTTTTCTTTATAAAATTTCAGTAGTACAAAAATTACACAAAGGATGTTTACTAGGCTTTAATCTTTCTAAAAACAACCTGAAGGTGGAAATAAGATACAGAAAGTATCATGTTAACTAAATAATATCGGCAAAAGTAAATTTTACAAGTGTTTATAAAGTTGACTTAAAAGTGTTGAAAAATGTATGGTAATTACAGGTGTTTCTTTGTAATTTTAACTACATTGAAGTATTTTCAATTGCCAACTGTTTTTCATAGGGATCGGCTTTCATCTGAGCTTAAAGAGTAAAGAAATATGGATAAGCCGTACAAGCCCTTTACTTGACCCTTATTTTTTTAAATGAATGCTTAGCAAGATTTAAACAACGCTTTCTATTTGGACCAGCAAAATGAGCTACCATGCCTTTTTCCAAATTAACTATTACCTAAATGTATTCTTACAGTCGTCAAACAGTTGTCATGCACCATGACATACATGGAGGGCATAACATTTTTGTTGGTTTAATTAAACTAGTCTGGAGCTGGTATGTTAGTTAACTGCTACTAGTCGTTTGTTTATGGATTGGTGTAATGTATAATCAGTTTGTTTACTTCTGTTTTAACAAGGTACTCGAACCTTTCTAAACTGAATTTACGTGTTTAATCGTGTAATATTTGTCCACAGTGGACAGATTATCACGCCAAAGTACTTTAATCCCGCTGCATTTTTTGCGCCTGTCCCAAGTCAGGAATTTCTGGGCTCTGTATGTATAATTGTTTCGTTTTCACTTTCAGTTTACTTCTCTGTTGCTAGAGTATATGGGGGCAACTATTTCGCTGTACCAGTGTATACAGTTGTTCTGGGCCAGCTACAGCCTGCCCTGTGCATGGTGTGATGATTCTTCGTCATTCACTGAAGACCCATGGGTGGCCTTGAGCATTTTTCATCCCGTTGGGGTTGTTGTATTTTAACATTTTCGCCATATCCATTCTCGTTATATTTATACATATCTAAATACAATAATAACATAACGATCTTCGATTTTTCTACCCCAACTACAATTCCACTTCCACATTTGGAATCTAGACTTAGAATCATCAAACATCGATGCTATTATAAAAACAGAACACCTAGATAGATTTCCATACTTATCAGAAATTGTTGTTAAAATTATTTAACCAATGGGAACAAATGTGATCTGTCCATTCACTCTTATGTGACAGACTTCCTCAATTTCCGCTACATAGATGAATTATCCAAGATTCGACGATTTTCCGACAAACTTTGGACAAGGTATAGGTACTAAGAGGTCTTCCTAATATCTTATCCTACTAGAATATTTTTAGACGGCGGAGAAAGGCCAAATATTAAATTTTACGACAAGCGTTTTCAGAAAACAGTTGTAATAATATTTGATCTTCTGCTGACTTTTTTTAATAAAGCACATATCAAATCGGGGTTCCGATCCCTGGATCCACCACTGTATGTAGAACTCAGTATTGACTCTTAACCCTTGTCGGGGTATGCTCTCGTGTTTCGTTTGATGCACAAGGCCAGTTGCATTTAGTAATAATCTAAGGCTTATACCGGTATCTGATTGGTATGGAAACAAAAGAATATTGTTTAAAAACCTATTCACATTGTTGTCCATTTGGAGAAGGGAAAAAGTGAGAGAAACAAGAAAAGCGCACAAAAAAATCTCGGACTTTACCTATTCCCCAAACGGAACTCCGTGCAGAATCACTTTTGCATGATTATTGATAGAACAATTACACTATTTTCTGTGATTTTGTTCCACGTTTTATCATAAAAACTCACAACAATTTAGGTTCATTTGGGTAGACCCCTTCACCTTAGTCCAGCGAATATCTATACATATGAAATATAACAATACGACAACCGTTCAGTGTCCTTAACGAAAGATTCACAACAAAACAAGCTACCTTTATTCTCTGCTTAATGTACTTTTTCTTCCTAGCTCTCACTTAACTGTCAGTTACTAATAACACTTCTGAAATATGGAATTTCATTTATTATCAGCATTCTTAGAAATTTGAATACTTGTACATGTATAAATAAACCAGGTCAAGTTTTCAGAGTTCAAGATTTGAGAAATGTGCCGTAAGGAAAAGTGAAAATAAAACAAGATCTCATGCAGTTATTTTTCAATATAGTTCACGTTTGGTGAATCTTTCCTTGAATTCGCGTCTGACATGGAGTATTTAAATCAAAGACTGAAGTCTTCAAAGTCGCTAATAGTCAAATATTCACTGTCAATGATTTTGGCTTACTTCCAATATCCGAAATTGTACAAATGCGATATGCTCTAAAATCGGGAGACTTCCGCTCTTTTGGTCGCTTATGATATTGACCAGTGAACCAGTTTATCAACCAGATTAAGCAGCTAGCAATGAATATTCATAAATATCGGGCGTGATAATATATGTGACCTATATAGTCTTGTAACGAGCCTCAGTGCCTGAATCAGAAACAGTGAGTAATGTTCAAAGCTAACCGATCATTTCATGTAAAGTTCCCATTCTCGTACAAGCACGGAACACATAGAACACACGTGTATAAAACTTAAGAGGTACATTTTTACCTCGCATCAAGCTAGAACTATGCCGCTATGGTGATGAATACGGCGAGGATCTGCAGCATTTAGTGGCGTATAACTACATATTTATGCAAATCATATGCGAATATCAAATACAAAATTTTCAACTTAAAAGCAATAAATAAAGTGAATAATAAGTAAATCAACAATAGCAACATTTAACAGGTAAAAAGGATCTAAATACAAATAAAATCCAAATTAAACGTAATAAAACACAGAACGCAGAAAGAATAAATAAATTCAGCAGTGTTCAACTTACAATAACAATTTTGTTTTGTCTAATTAGAGTTACTTCCCTTTTAGTAGAAACCTGTAGGTTGCCTGTAATAACGCATTTTTATAAATATAAAATATAAATATAGGTATGGAAAATATCACATAGTTTTAAGACTCCAACTTTTAAAACACACACCCCTCAACACACACACAACAAAAAATAACAAAGAACACAAAAACAGAAACAACATAAGAACAATCTAGAACCAACAACAACAATAATACGAAATCTTTTATTCTAACTCAATAACCTTATGAGAAATGTCTCTCCCCAATATATGTTTCATACCTTATTTAAGTAACCATAAGAAAACAAATGAAATTACTTACATTATAATATCAAGGATGTCAAAATATAACAGAATGATGCTGAAAAAAAGCCAAACATTTTAACGCATACTTATCAGTATCGTTTAGTAATTTGATGTTTCTTAAGTACACACACATTTTTTTTTTATTTAAGACATATCTCTCGAGCAAGCGACCTTTAATCAACATTTAGAAACGTGTCGCAAGCTGACCACGCTTTGTTCTAGATAGGGAAACAATCTCTTCAATCCACGCTTCATACAAAATGTGCTTCAATACATACCCAATATCCTATTTATAAAATTTAATTTGGAGATAAAATGACAATTGTATTATGAAAATCATTGCATTTGATGAATGTATTGCTTTTGTTCGGCTAATTGGAATAAAGCATTCTCATTCTTCTCTTTTTTATTTTAGGTGTAATCTTATTTTCTTATTTCAATGATATGCCAACCCATATCTGAAAAAGTTTAACCAATATTCCGATAATCTCTCTCACACTCTTCAGTTTTTGTGCATGTTGTACTTTTGCCTGAAAAAGGCGACTTTATAAAACAGAATTGCGAAAGTGATGTCCATGTCGGCCAAGAGATCTCAGCTGCAAATAGATGTATAATATTATCATCCATTTTGTTGTATATTTAAGGAATTTTTCTAATTTTTGAACAGGTTTTATAAATAACCCGATTCGGGGCAGTTTACAAAAAGTGTAGACTGGCCCAAACATTAGAAATATTTCTTACAATTTAATTTTAATTGGAAGCAGCTGAAAAATCAATAATTGGTTCGTAATCACACGTCCTTTGTGTGGGATTATTTGAATCGCGGAATGCGGAACAATCGACTTAAATGACGTCATAATACCAAACCAGATAATACAAAATAATCTAGTTTGCTCAAAATGAACCAACCAATAAAAAAGTTTGTTATGCATCAAATTAAATTATTGCTATATACATGTATATATTTTTTGTGTTTACTTGACCAATGTTGGTGTAATTATGCAAATAAGTAAATACGACTGTTTCAAATAAGAATGTTTTAAAATGTTTCCGTCATGTTAAAAAATTATTATCCACATCATTTTCAGGTCATATGAAAGATACCTAAACAAATGCATGGTGTTTTGCATTTCATTTGCAAATTTGTTTTGAATTAATCTATACGATGCATGCGTAATTGAGAGAGTAATTCGAGAGCTATTAGATATAATGTTCAACTTTATAATTAAAATATTAAAAAAAATTAAGTCAAAGAAAGGTAACTCAAATTTTTACTTTTTTTTCTTACGAAAAATTAGAGCATTTATCTAGTTTTAAAACTTAAGAAATATAGTGCCTCTTTACGCACAAATACTGACGAAGAATGTATTTCTAAGAGATCAGTGCATGTGAGTGTGTGGATGAACGTAGTTTTTTTTTCCCTTTTCTATCATTAAAACATTCCAGAGTATTAAAAGCGTATTTAATTGCCATACCCTTTAATCTTTGAAGATACCCCAACGTGGATATTTCCGAAAAAATTGTAATAATCTTATTGGGCTTTAAAAACAGATACAAGTCTTTTAGCAGAAAAAAAACATATAAGTCTTTATTAAACAGCAGCTAAACAACGACATCCTCCCAAGTCAGGAAGCGAAGGTGGACCCAAAACCTTGACTTGAGGGGATGAACAATGAGGATAGAACAATTTGAAGATATAGCAAATGGAAAAACAACAGCAAAAATAGAAATATATATAATAAAACAATTGCAAAATCGCAAAATAAAAAAAAAACAAAATAAAAACAAAAACAAAACAAAAACGGAATGCGAAATATTTTCCTTCATCGGAAAAGGAAAATTAAAAGGAAAATTAATCTGTAACAATTAAAATAATGATAAAAATGACAATGATAGTTTTTCCAGTTAGTGTACCTCATTCACACACATAGAAAGTAAAGCGAAATGTGAAAAATTTGGAAAGTTACTTGCTTTTTTCCCTGCTCTCAATACGTGTTTAACACTGACGTGAACAAAATGTTATTCTAATAGAAAATTAATTTTTAAGTTTTGAGTTGTGACTAAAGAGAGATAACTGCTGAGGATTGCAGTCAACGACTTTAAACAAAATAACAGAAACTAAACACAAGAAGAAAATTTAAAAAAAAAAAAAAACTTCCCTGATTTTTTAAATGTCGCGGTGTCATGGTACTGCAACTCGAATTGAAGATGGATCTACCTTTAAAAAGCACATATTATTTAAAAAAAAATGTGAAACAATTTCTTACTTTTCCTCAACTCTATTCCTGATTTAATGGAAGGAATGGGACGGTTGGTTGAAATCTGACGATTTATGATCGATCTTTCGCTTTCCGTATTTGTTCGATTCCCATTTTGCATGAGAACTCCACAAACAGACACAGTGGGTGCATAAGATAATTCTCGTGTCAGTTAATATATGATATGCCCACGAGATGTTGCTGTCCATCTTTTGATTGACCGTTAAATGCCACGTCTAAACTGCCAGTCGCTTTGTTAAAGAGCTAACAAGTACTTGGCGGGAAGCACAGTAAAATAAATATACAAACCCACAATCGTACGGAGATGATACTCTTCCGGATTAACTTGGGTATCTATAAGATAATTTTATTGATAATTTGCTTGTCAAAAGTTCAAATCAAGACAGTATGAAATAAACAGGAATGCTAATTACAATTTTTAACAGTAAAAACACAGTTTGTGGCGAAGTTACAAGTAAAAATGATTTTAGCTTTGGACTGACGTCATTCAAAACTAGTCTTTGTCGTCATATTTAACATTGCAAACTGACTGACGTCTTCTGTGCATCAAGCTTTTAGCAATTAATCTTCCATATCAAAAACCTGTCAAAATGTCAGGCGATCGTTTTACTCATTTTTTGTGTTAGCGCCTTTAAACATCACAACTGTAGCTCTCACTCCACTATTCCGGACCCCACACGTGTCCGTCCCGTTCCTGTTCCGCACCTGCATAATCTTGTATTTCTTTACAGTACAAGACTTAGAGAAAACTGCAGAAAAGAAAAACTGAGTTACTTACAACGTTGAATGAGGTAATCAAATCTATATAGGTTTCCTGACAGTTTGGGTGGTATCAGGCAATTAATGAAACTATCAGTGTATCAAAGAAGGCAGTGATTGAAATGGTTTTATTTAATTCGTCAGAGTTCACACATATCTGTAATTACAGAAAATAGATTTAATTTTCTCTGAACGTTTACTAATTATTTACTTCACTTCATGTCTTGATTTTATCAAAAGGCCTAAAAATCAGAGTACGAATCTAAACTGCTCCTATATTCTCACAGAATAAGTTTAAGAACATGCACTTAGAAACTTTGAAATATTTCGTTTCTTGTAATGAGTGAATATAATGCGATTAGACAGCCTGTATATTTTTAGTGATGCTTATCGGCATCATCGTCACTTTGTAAAATTCATAAAAATTAAAATTCTCGTGCAATACCGCGATGCTTAAAAAGTGGATTTATTTCAAACCGGTGGTATTCTATTCTTTCATTAAGCCGAAATCTAACGTGGTAGTCAAGCCTAAATTTAAAAAAATTGAGAATTAGAGTAATGGTTTAGGCGTACTAATCTACCTCACATGGAATGACCTGTTCTTGACATACCCCGTCATCCGCATGCACGTGTTCATGTTTACTCGAATTCCTTCAGTATAGCCAGATTTTTGTAATTTGAGGATATTTGATAGTATTTATTTTTCGGACCCCTGTAGATAAACATTTTACAGTATTGAGGAAATGTCCAATCTTTATCAAGAATTTTAGCTAATTATGTTCGTATTTGATTGAAAGAGAACAGTTCTTTGAAATGAAATACCTCAACTATGTGCACACTAGGCAAACCTTCTCACGAGCAAATTTTCCAGAGAACGTTGTGGGATTTATAATTTTGTTAAATCAGAGAATATACATTCGTGGTTTATCGATCATTTTCTAAACCTATGCAGGTTTTCATAATATCAGAAAAAAAAATATTTGAGTATTTCTTTCCCCCAAACTGCACACTAGACAATTTTCTGGTTAAATCAGTATAAACGGGTTTCTGGTTTTCTTTTCCAGATCATAAACAGATTAATTCAGCTGTACCTTTCTTTTTTTCATACCATAAAAACAAATTCAATTTGACATAATTTATCACTGGTTCGTGGTATCAAGTTTTTATACAGCAATAAAATACAGGAGTAGACACAATTCGCTCTTATGTTATACCGCCAACACGTGTAAATGATTGCTTTATGTTGGTTTTATAGCCGAAATCTTGTTAAGGAGTATATAATTCTGTCAGCACCAATAAGCTATTGTATGTTATGTTTTATTGGAAGATTTGAAAGAAATTGTTTTCAGAGAAAACTTTTCACGTTTGGGATTCATCGTCAATATCATCAACACAAAGTTGTCGGCCAATCATAACAAAACCTCCGTATAGCGACACAGCTTCCGAATGGAGTAAAACAGATGCGGGTCGCAAATATGTTTTTTCTTCATCTTAAAAATTCGTTAACCGAGGTAATTTCTAATAGATGACAAAACATATGTTTTCTTACACCTATTCTGTTTACTTGAAAAACAAACTAACACTCAACTGAAATACAGACGATGAGAGATATTAGGTTTTTAGATGAATAACGTTGCTCAATTCAAATTAATCACGCGGCGACTTGATCTAAGTGCGGATAGACAATCGACAGCGTTCCCCTTTTTTACAACCAGGATACATTTTAACTGTTTAAATCATCAAGTTAGATCTAAGAGTAAATTATTCAATTGTAAATGTGGATTTTTTATTTTATTTTATTTTTTTTACACTTTCTTGATTTATTAGAAAATGAAGGGTGACTTTTTTTGCAAACCCCCCTCAATGGGCTAGTTTGGGATACAGAGTAACAAACTTTAACTTCATATCATTATATGATCTGGTTACTCATATACCATTAAGAAACAGAGGTTCTAAATAAGATTTTTTTTCTTCAGTAATACATATATAGACATATCTATGGCTACTGTGCTGAAAATAACACGCCCAGTTTTATAAAGGAAGAAACTTTATTGCATCAGTATAAACAGCTATAGCATAAACATATCAATCACTTGAAGAAAAAAAAAATACGCCCATGCAATTGAAAGCACATGTATAATTTTTCAAAATGCCCTCAAACACACGTATTCCATTTAAAGAGAAACGCGCGTATCATTGCTGGAAAACCTAAATATAAATATTCATGTAGCAGGACAATACCGTACACCCCAAAAAGAAATTCTTTGAACTATGCGTAAGTAGCATAATAGCATACACCAGCCGTCCTAGTGATTGTTGTATATTATACATACATACATTCAATACTCTGTTTTTGTCTGTACTAAACATATCAAGAGAACCCATGAGCTCTAAGAATATATACATGTATAGTTTACTTAGGCTTTGTAATACCAATGTCTTAATTCAGTTGCAAGAATACAACAATCAAAATCCAATTTTCACCACCTGTGTATTGGGTGACCATGTCCCTATTGTCTGCCGGAGGCTGTTAAATCTTGTTATGAAATGATTTGTCAACATTACTGGTCGGTCACGTTTACGAATCTTGATAATTAGTTATGTATTAATATAACAATGGCCGAAATCTCTACATGATCAGATCTATTACAAATAATTAGAATTTAAGATTCTTCATCAAACACCTATTGAATTTTATCGTAGTGTAATCGAGATGTTCTCGGATGAACAAAAACCTCGACCAGCCTCGAGTCTCGAGGCGGAGTACACAGTGTGTCATTCCCCGCGGAAAAATAGTTCTTATTGTTGTGGTATCTGTAACCGTCACAGAACATTATACGGGCAATGAGAATTTGGCATGGTCATTTTATGTCCACAATAGAAGCTTATTATAATCTTGGCTAAGGCCATATTAGTTGTCAGTGTCACTCAAGGTGGACACAGTCCAGTAACATCAGTTTCTGTCAAAAAAACTGGTAACGCATTAAGTAGGCAGACAATAATTAAATGATACTCTTGTCATTTCACTTAAAATTTCATTTTCAATTTTCGGATATAGATTTCACATTAGATAGACCTCACACATTTGAACGTTTTTTTTTTTTGTTTGTTTTTTTTTTTTTGCCAAACCATGTATTCATCACAATGTGGTCACTTAAGCTGAACAGATGAGTACGTTCCTTCCCAAACTTTAATTTGAATCAAGAATTTAGAATCAAATTTAAAATAAAAAGGCAGAATTGAAATATTCAGGACAGGTCAAACAAAAAAGTAGGATCTATTATTGCCCTAATACTTTTTGTATATATAAAAACACAGGACCTGAACTTTCTAAAAATAAAAAGGCAGGATAGAAAATTTGTCCCCTATAAAAATCAAATGGTTGCTCCTTAACATCCACAAGAACGGAAGAGTGAAATATGTATTTTTACATATTTGAAATACAGACTCAAGCCGAAGGAAGAAGATATTGTCAGTATGGTACTTCTGAGATGTTTGTGGGTCGTTTAGAACATGGTTTTATGGATATGAATTTCCAACGAAATGTAAGGCTTTTGTTGTATACATTGGTGACCAAATGAAATCTCAAAACGAACACCATAATAATTGATTTCAACGAATTCACCACAAATACAGATATCTGCTAATATGTTTTAACATTTTTTTTTAAAAAAAGATTGTTCCAGTATATAGCACACATAGCACACACACAAGGACTAGAGGTATTAAGTAATGGGAGTGCCGTTTATTAACTCGAACACCCGTTATAAGCGTAATTTATATTCATATTTCGATTTAAAAAAAGTGAAAACATTAGGTTTCACGACATATGAAATACAATTAGTTCTGGTATTTCTTGAATTCATCGACTGACCAACATAATTAAAACAGCATACTAAAAGTAATGTTCGTTATAAAGTGAATCCGGAAAGGGCGTATTGATTACGACACTAGTTACACATCGTATAATAGGAAAAATACCAATGACACTCGAAATGAAGCACCGATTAGACGATATGGTAATTTTCTATACAGATGGCTCACGTTCCTGTTAAGATGGCGGAAGTGTGTACAGAACTTTTCAATCCGCACACTTCAAAATTGTCAAAAGACGTATAGCACCTGATCTGTATTTAGGTGGTCTTGAAAAAGCGCGCCAAATATGATATTTCACCTATCTGTATACCTAAATATTTAGTTAAAAATTGATGATTTTTTATATACACAGGCAGTTGTGCGAAGTTAAGTTCACTCGGTGTATTAATAAACTTGTTGTGGAGATGTTGTATCATAGGAGGCTATTAGACAGTGGTGGATCCAAAATTCCGATTTGGGGTGTGTGTGTGTGTGGGGGGGGGGTAATTCGCTGACTGGGCTAAAGAGGGTGCTACAGTGATTTCCAGGATTTGTTTTAAAAACAACCGAACCTCTCGAGCACATCGGCGATGGGATCGGATTCGCCTTTCTTAAGTGTATGTATGATAATAATTCTGATCAAACTCGCCATGATGGTCTTCGGTCAAGCTTCTTCCAGTGCATGCATGATTTCCTTAACCCCGTTGTTAGTAATAGAAAATGGAACGGATATGGTAGAAAGTAACAAATACATCAGCGTGTAACCCGAAAACAAAATAGTAAATACTTTCCGAGATCACCTCAAGGACTTCAAAAAGTGTAAACATATCTTAAGTTAGTACTTGATTCAGTTGATAATCGACCACTAATCGAATACATTTATCACGGTAACTGATTAACTGATTGATAATTTTTACAAAAACAAATCAGTTCGAAATATGATCACTCTTGATTTACCTATAGAATCATCATCCACAAGTTAGTCAATTAAATTTGACTTTCTCATCAAATCGAAATCTTGCCTTGTCGATTCGGACATCGTCCTTTTGCGCCAATTGGATAAAAAAAATCGTTATAAAATTGCGCCATTTTTTTTCTCGTGTAGTCCTTTTCCGCCAGAAAAAGACTACCTTTTGTGCCAAATACAGATATGGAAATTAAAATATTAAAAAGGTAAAAAACTAAAGTAAAACGATCATAAAATAAGGAGAATGAGTTAGAACTGAATAAATTGAAGATAAGAAACATACAGAAATATATATGTATATTTAAAAATGTTTCCGGAATAAAAACCAAATATAAATTATCAATTATGATTATTTTTGTATTTTAATATTATTATTCTTGAAATAGATCTAATATTTAATATCCGAACCTGACCAGATAAATCTGGATAAATCAGGTCCGGTAATGCTACATGAAAATAACTTTGTTTTTAAATGAACATTAACTCCGCCAGGGAAACCTGCCGGTCACAAGCCTGGACATTAACTCCGCCAGGGAAGCCTGTCGGTCTCAAGCCTGAACATTAACTCCGCCAGGGAAGCCTGTCGGTCTCAAGCCAGGACATTAACTCCGCCCGGGAAACCTGCCGGTCTCAAGCCTGGACATTAACTCCGCCAGGGAAACCTGTCGGTCTCAAGTCTGAACATTAACTCCGCCAGGGAAGCCTGCCGGTCTCAAGCCAGAACATTAACTCCGCCAGGGAAACCTGCCGGTCTCAAGCCTGGACATTAACTCCGCCAGGGAAACCTACCGGTTTCAAGCCTCATTATCTATCTAAAATAAATGTCTTATATCCCTTACATTTTTATAGTTATAGTTGCCAAAGAGATGAACAACAAATTATAAAGATTATTTTTAAATGGTGAATAGCATACAATAACCACACCACTAATGTAGCACTAAAACAATATCAAAAACGAATTTACCTGAGTGTATTCCGGTGCAATAGGATCATTAATTTATTGGTGCAATTTAACTACGAAAATCGAAAATTAAACTGGCACAAAAGTGTTGGCGCAACAAAAGGCCTCCTTTTTGGCGCAAAAGGAAAACCCCGTCCATTCAACAGTTTGATCGATAAGTTTTTGATTTGGAATATTTTACAAACTACCGCTCGAACTGTAACGATAAGTGATCGACGATGGGTTTAATCGTTCAGGTATGCCTGGCTACAACACTAATTTGTTCATTTGTATAAACTGTTCGCGTTGTATTATAATTACAGTTGCACTTGAAAGGTTGCATGTTTTGTAAGCTATTTCGTAGGTATGTCACAGGTATGTCACAGATATGTCACATGTAAAATATAATTTATGGGAGAAGACTCCGTAACTTGTGTCCCATCGCGTTCATTATAGTTTAGCAAATAAGTCTAGTTTTAAATCAAATATCATCCACATAGTGCTAAGACTTACGTACTACAATAGCAAGGCAATACCACCACAACTTTCTAGAGTGAGTCACAGAATCCCACAGATAATGAATATCACGTGTTCAGTGTGTAGGTCCATTTTAACCCGTTAATGTTCATTTTCTTCTAAAAGTATGAATAAAGGTTGCTTTTTGTAAATAATTCTTTGTGCTTTTATGACCACTGATTAACCAATTATGACACTATGGCATGCAAATGCTAAAATAAATCAACACCGGTTTTGGAGCGGTATAAAACCCAGAATTAAGTCACCTGCACCAAGCCAGAACCATTGCGGTACCAGCTAGTACGGTGTTATATCTATTTTTTAGATTTATTTTGGACTTATTATGGATCGGAATAGTGTTCGGTAATTTTGTTGTTACCCAAATTTCATAGAAATATTTTATAGTATGTGACCACATTTTTCCCTATAGAAAAGGAAATTGTCACTTATTTTAATGTCTTTAAAATATTGTTCTTTTGTATGCAACAATACAAAGAGAGTGCTTTCATGTGTCTTAGTTTGTTCACAAGTTTCACAGGCATAGGGCTTTTAAAATTTTGTAAATTTGATATAAAGGGAACAAATCTTTGGGTGAAATAAAAGTGTGATGTCTTTTTCTATAATTTGTTCTGTCATTCAATACTGTTTTCGGTATAATTCAAAACTTTTTTCTCTAATGAGGTAGAACTAAAAATATTTTTACAGGCATAAAACCCTGAAAAATGTTAATATAGTCATGATGTTTATAATAGCCTTGTCAACAAATGGACAAATTTGTTTTCTTTGTATGATGGTTCCTCCACATCTAAGAACTTACTGAAGAAAGATATAATGTTTTTATAATGATGGGGAGAATACAGAATGATGTTTCAATAAACAATGGTTGTACACGGAATGAGTTCTCCGTGTTTTCACAGTAGAACTAAAACAATATGTGTAGTATGAAAGTTACGCAAGATTGTTCTGAAAAGATGTGAGTTTTGTCAACAAAAGACCTATATCTATGTGTATGTTGGGTAAGGGAAACACACAAACAAATACTTATTTTGTAGTAAAATAAACACATCTAAAATAGAACATAAATATACTGACTATTTATGATCAACAAATTCAAACTTGAGTCAATATTTGTGGACGATGGTAATTAATTAAAGAATGGGGTATAAAGTCCTAACGACCCACAGATCTTACTGAATATCATTTGGTTTTTCACCAAGAAGGTGGTTTTAGAATTTTGGATTATATTCTAAATGATAATTTTAATTCTTTGGATATTATGGTATCTAGAGGTAGGTAATGGAATAACAAACCCACATTCTAATACACATCATAATTTACAATAAAATAATATTTTAGTGCTTTTTTATTGGAAATTACAATTTTCTACTTAAAAAAAATTCTTTTGAGCAGAATCAAATCAGTAAACTTTCCTTTATGTTAATATCAAGTTCTAAAGTTAAAGTTATGTGAACAGAAAAAATTGAATCAATACGGACTAAGTGTAGTACAAACTAGTTCTTCGATAATTGAGAGCATTAAAGAAAAAATGCGTCCCAAGACGTTACTAATATTTTTTGGCTTCGAGAACACATGACTTGGATAAGAAACTATTTCCAGCTGATTGATCATTGATGTAAGCGGCCAATGCCAATTAGTTTTATTTAATTCCACCTTGCTTGTATATTAGCAATCGGTTTCATATGTGTGAAGAAAAACAATCTGTTTTGATATAAACCATACACAGTACTGGGATTAGGGCATCGGTTAGATTATTTACTTAGTCTTCAGACAGTTCCAATAAAATAATCGAATTGTATGCTTTATGACAGGTTTATTTTATGTTTTTATTTAGTTATTAACTTTCAGAAAATAGAAACTTTGCAGTTGTTTCTGTCTGTTTCGTTGGCATTTCGATAGATTTTACTGCCAAAGGGTTACATAGTTAATGAATCCGGAATTGTCTTGGAAATTTTTGTATGTTATTGTAACATTCAATTTGCTTAGATAAAAATTGCTTGCATCTTCTCTTTGTCTAATTTATTTTGTTATTAGAATACTGGACATTTGAAGTAAAATTATCAATAATATTATTATTATTATTATTATCATTATTATTATCATAATTATTACTATTATTATTATTATTGACATCATGTGTTGTCTTGATTTCGCCACGTTAAAATTACTGTCGGTATTTTACGAAAATTCTTTTGCCTTCTCCGACAAAAATTAATTTCATTTGTAATTTGATTTAGAAATTCTCTTTATTAATTATTATTTTAATTAAAACCGTAAAATTTATAAAATATAATTTTAGAGCTTTAAAAATTATGAGTGACTTTGTTTAAAGAAGAGTTTACTTGTAACTTGTGTACTACCGTTCCTTACACCGCTAGGTAGTTTATTATATTATATTTATACGATTAGTTCACATTTAGGTGTTAAAAAAATCATGTCTGCTATATTACTTCTGTCATCAATTGACCAATATGCTATTTAGCATATGGTTTAATACAGAATAGAATAGAATAATTTCTGGGAAATAGTTGTATGTATATATGTGTGTGTAAATTAAGAAACTTTTAATGAACAATATTATATTGATTGTGAACATATGAATTTTATCAATTGATATTAAATAATCGTCTATTTCAATAAATTTCGGTTGAGACTTGATTTCTTTTTATACAACATATATATTTCTCTAATAAATATTGTATTATCAAGGATTTTTCTTTACAAAAATCTGCGTGTTTCATTTTAGTTTTCCTTCAGTTTTATTTCTAAATGAATTTTCAAATTGATATTATTGCCTTAAATACTAGCAACTAAAATAAACGGAGAAATAAATTAACAGGAGATTTTGTATTTTATAATTATATGAAACTGTCCGTGAAAAGGTAGGCACTATTCTTTTGATGTACATAATGACAGACACTTTTCAGTATTGTTGGCATTTTGAGATGATTCTTTCTTATGATGTTTCTTGGTGCATATCATATATTGTCCCTAGATAATTAATTGTAAATCAATTATCAAATCTGATAGAATCTTCAGCATTTAATCAAAGTGAACTGTATGTTTATTTTCATACAATTTCATCTTAAAAGAACGATGAAACTTTAATCGCTGTATTTATAATCAGGCTACTTTGATACCGTCCCCGGGGACGAATTTCTGTTTGTTTTTCTAAATCCTTTCATGACGCTCAGTAAATGGTTTACGACTTTAAGATGGTGAAAATAAACAAATTTTATTTTTGTTTGGTATAAAATATAAAATTATTGTTATTGCTTTGTATTACGATCGTGCTCAGTACTATTTAACATCTTTTTGATACACTTTAAGTGTATTAACCGAATGCAATGTCGCCATTGAACAAAATTATCCAATTTAATTGGAATCGACTATGCACAAGTTTAGTCATATAGCAGAAATCTTGACACATTTTTACAACACACAAATAAGAGATTTTATATAAAATTAGAATGTTTTTTATAACTATAAATGAAAACTCTAGTAGAATCTTAGCATAGAATGAAGACTCTTTATCTTCTTGTTAACAAATAGTGAAACGGAAATGTTTGAAGAGACTTGCATGTATCATGCTATTGTTGTCATGAAGAGACTTACATGTATCATGATATTATGGTCATGAAGAGTCTTACATGTATCATGATATTGTTGTCATGAAGAGACTTACATGTATCATTATATTGTTGTCATAAAGTTCATACTTTAAAGTTAAAACAGAATGCATGTTTTTTTAATATTTTAATACGGAAATCAACATTGGCCATTCAACTTATCATATTGAAGAAACTATTCTGTAAAAAGAACCAAGCAAACAAAAAAGCCTGGATTTTTATACAGTACTCACATATTGTTCATGTCATCATATTACTAGGTAAAACATACTTTAAACATTGCATACGATTTGAAATAATCGAAGCCATTTTTTTTTATTTTAGTGATGTATAAATATAAAGAACCGTGTTTCATACTATGCACCTGTGCATGAGGTTTAACATACCTTGGCGCAAAAGAGGAATTTAATTTTTATGGCAAATAATATATGGTCTGTAGCGCAAATATAAGGGCGACTGTAAAACACGAGGGAAGGAAAGTGAATGAGTCTAGTTTTTTTTCAGTAAATGATATTTTGACATTTTGTTGCAGCTGTGGTCTTGTTTACTAGGAGAAGTAAACAATCATATAATTCCTACCGAGAAGCACTTATTGTGTCACGCCTACATCCCTCGGATACCTTCGGGAGATACATCTGATAGTATGATTGGGTGTCAAACAACAGCATTATGATAATCATATCATTTTCATGACATGAGTAACGGCATATATATATATATAATTATGTCAAATTCTTTGATGGTTTAATACTCATATTTTTGCACTAAAATTCACAGCACTAATTCCTTTTAAAACAAAGCAATTCTAAAATAAAAGAACAAATTATAAGGACTGATGAAAGCGACAAAAAATTGTTATCACAAAAATTAATTTGGTGCGATTGCAAAAAAATGTAAATGTTCAGCAGCATGTCTTTGTGTTTATATAAATATAATAACACGGAGTCTTCAATTTTAATTCAAAACATTCTGAAATCTTATGAAAATAAGTCAAAATGGCAAAAACTGTACAATACAATTTACACTGTAGGATTAATTCGGTTATGACTGTTGTTTTGATAGTATGTTTAAGTATTTACTTTATGGATGTGAATTTATTTGACAACTGGTTGTTTCAATAAAACATAATTCATTTTTCTTATTAGAGTATTCAAATGCAACCGCACTATGTATTTACCTGCTAAAGTGATCATAATAAAACGTTTATTTTCTAAAGGTTTAATTTGTTTATACTTTCTGTATCCAACATAAAACTTATGTAAATGCACCAAAACATTATACGCTTGATTAATCCATCGTGTTAATTTCGTTTACATGACCATTTTCAAAGATTACATAAAAAGATAGAACAAGTACAACATACTAATATTCCCAGCGGGCTAAGGACCGGAACAGAATTTTAATATAAAAACTCCGAATGGAACCGTCATTCGTAACTCTTTTTGCGCTCGTGCAAATCACGAAGCAGCGAGAAGTAAACATTAGAAAGTTTTTATTAGCGGTTAAAATCACATACGAATACGACCATATGTTTTGCAAATTGACAATATTGTTTTGACTTGGTGCAAAGAAAATGTTTTCCCAGCAATCATTATAAGAACAAACGAAGCTAGGCACTGTTATACAACATCATTTTCGGTTAAAGAAAATAGACAAATGACAAAATTATTACGAAACTATGCCAACTGAAGCATTTACTATGTGTATGCTCTGTTTTTGCACATGGACGGCAAGTGACTATGGAAGGAAAAGAGATCTACTAACGAATAGCTTCAAAGCAGTTTTTCGAGCGTTGCCATTTCATACAAACATGAAAAGACAAAAAAGAAAATCGCAAATCTGAAAAGACAATTATCCAAGTTTCTTTCCCAAATCATAGTCTGATTATGATATTCCAATTCTTTCAAAGAATTTCGGCAATCTTGAGACAATTTAGAACGACCTTTAACTTGAAATAAAATATTTACATCTTGGCGTTTTTGAAAATATGTTCATGGTCAGATTAAATAAACCCGGCCGGACAAACTATATATGGCTAATATTCGGCAAAATATATATAAAAAGCAGATTCCGCTTATATTTCATGGCTGTCAATTGCAAATTTCTCTTTATATCTATCTTCCCCACCTGAACTAAAGTAGCCAAAAACTTGATAAAGATGTGCATTTTTTATCCACCTAGCACCTGTTTGTAATCAAGAGAGATTTTGAATGTTGAAAGGAACAATTTGGTAGAAATTTACGATTTGAGTCGAAACTGACAGAGATGCCAATCAAACACTAAAGCACACGTCGCTCGTGGTGAAGCTTAACAAAAAGCTCATAGCTCTTACAACTACTGAACCCAAATAAGGCTTTCATCTCCTTCTAATAGCAGGCAGAATTTAGTTAAGGAAATTTCATCAACTTTTTGTGAAATTCAATACAAAATAAACAGCGTAACAATACAGTCGAAAATTTGCTTTTACGATGATAATAAAAGGGGATCTTTGATAAATGTTATTTTTGAAAGTTGAGATAATGATAGTCGCTATTGTGAACGTGTCTCGGCAAGTTGTTTTTGGCAATTACAAAATTGGACTGGCCATATCGCTGTGGAATATCATAAAAATAATTTAGACTTTTATTATAGAAATTCACTAATTTCAGCAGCTTATGGCGTTAAGATTCACATTCATATATAGATTAATTATATAAAACAATTGCAATGAGAAAATGTGGTGCACGCCGATGTGACAGTGAATTTGATAAAATATATCTTGTGGATAGATCAATTTCAGTATACCCAAAACTCCCATTTATAACTATTTATTTATTTATTTATTTACGGAGGACATTTCTGACAACGTCGATTGGCCAGATTTATTTTTATTGATTGATTTAAAATTGATGGAATGGAATGGAAATATGTTTAACTAACGTAGCCTTATTTTGTGTATGCCCCTAGTATTCACCTTAGAAATCGAAAGGGCAGAAGCAGAAATAACAATGCGATACAAAATCAGATATGCAGTACAGTAATCTATACTTTTAACCTCTTTCTTGATATAAATGTATCTATGATGTAGGCATAAATTAATCCTCCAAAAACATGTAGTATACAAGAGTTGAAGACTATCTGTAATTAAATTTGTGGTGAAATAGGTCTCTATGTATACTATGGTACAATAAGCCTCAACAGCAGTACAGTCTGTATCTGGTGTAATAAGCATCCATAGCAGTACAGTCTGTATTTAGTGCAATAAGCATCCACAGCAGTACCAGTCTGTATTTGTGGTGTATACTACTATGGTGCAATAAGCCTCCACAGTAGTTCAGTCTATATCAGGTGCAGTAAGCTTCCGCAGCAGTACAGTCTGTATCTGGTGCAATAAGCCTCCACAGCAGTACAGTCTGTATCTGGTGCAATAAGCCTCCACAGCAGTACAGTGTGTATTTGGTGCAATAAGTCTCCATAGCAGTACCAGCTGTCTTTATTTGGTGCTACCCATGCAGGTCCGGGTGTTAAAAGAATAGGCCTACAGCAGCGCTAAGCTTGTCGTAAAAGGCGACTAAATAGTGCTCAGAACCCTAGCCGGAGGCTCGGGCGCTCTGCCCACAGAGCAACTGGGATGTGTGCCCTAGGTGGTGGAAAGGGGTACCCCTGGCGTGTTACATGCTGGCGTTGTCAGGCTATAATACGGGAAACCTGACGGCAAACCATAGTGGTGCACCGTGTTGGGAAAGATGCCACGTTCCTCGCACGTTAAAGAACCCTACTGTGGTATTCTCCCGGAGTAGGAACAATAGGGCTCCGCCACAGGAGGCTAAATTGCCCGACCCTACCCACCTCTCCCTAAGAAAGTTTATTTTTAACCACATTGGGGCAAGATGTCACTGTATGAAGTATCTGGACTGAGGTCAGAAAATGAATAACTATTTTCAACTTTTCGGGTCAGATTATTTATTCCAAAAATTGCGAGCCCCCTGAAAATGAAATGGTAATCACCCTTGATTCCAACCCCTTTAAACAAAATGAGAGCGTCTACATCATATCGACAACTACTTCAATTTTACCCCAATCGTTGTGTTTAAGTGTGTATATACACGTATGGGCAGAAAAATGTGTATTTTACGAACTCTTCGTACTCCGTTACCTGTCAAAATTTTCTGATTAAATCCGACAAGTTACTAGATTGCGTATATTTTTCTTTCAAATTTAATTATTAATTTGGAGATGATTTACTAAACCTAGCCATCTGATACTAATAAAGGATTAGCAGCTGATTAGAGCTGTCAGCTAAAAAATCAAGGGGAATGAAATCAACTACTTACATGTGTGACCGGAAGCGGAAATAATTCGACGCGTGACCTGCAGTCTGAATCAATTGGGCCGAAAATTCCAATTCTTCAGAGATGACTATTATGGCTAAAATGGTATTTCTAAATATTTAGTACACCCTTAAAAGTGACCATTTTCTCACTTTTTCAGTACAGTAAATTGTTAAAAATGCATGTTCTGCGTTTATTGTTATTTCCATTGCCTAAAATAATAATTTATCCACATAAGAATTATTAATTTGCTTGTGTTCAATACTCATAAGCTTCAAAAATGTTGATGCGCCTTGACCCTCGTGAAGTTTTTAGTGATTTTGTGTTTTACTAACAGATTTGTGTATATCAGTACAAAATAAGTAAGTTCACAAATGCTTTTTCTAATTCAGGCCTAATTTTAGATCAATATGCGGTTGGATATTCTAGTAAAACTACAACTCATACATTCTTATTTCCAAAGAAATCGTTTAAATAACATCAAGTTAAAACTCAATGATTATTATGTAAATTTTCATCAAATTATAACAAGCCACCATTGTAATTAATATCATATCGAAATTATACATTTTATTCATACCAGTGCTTTAACAATTTTATACAGTTAGACAACTAGTAAGTGTGGTTTTACAATACGAAAGTGACAAGCTAATGATAAAAGCGTGAAATGATTGACATTCGGAAACTATCTTGATTTATCTGTAAATTCTGATCGGTATCAAATTTTGGAACATGAAGCGTGCATGCCAAGGAACTGAGAAAGTTCCCAGGAAACTTTTGACATCTTAATCCGCCTAAAGCGTCGATTAGTTTGAAATGTTAAGCAGATTTTTAAAAGTTCTTTTTTACCACACACTATGAAAAATGAATTGCAAAAATGTAGTTCATGTATATATTTTTTTTAATAATTAGAAACAAAACAGTAAAGAATTGATTGGTCACATGGGCATCTTTTTTTAAAAAAAAATCTTTGTGCTGTAAATGCTGAGATATTTCTGGAGCCAACTGCAAACCATAAATACAATTTTTTCAGGTTCTGTACCGCGTGTGTGCGATCTTGTGTATGGTTAAAAGGACATTCAAGGCTTTCTATTTCCGTTTTTATTTCGATGTTCCATACCCTTATATTTTTATTGATTACTACACACATTAATGGTTTCTTTGTTTTCGTCATTTCTACTGATATGACTTTGCATTTCTGTAAGGATTTGATTAGCCTGGGTTAATGGAAGCAAAATTAAATACATTCGGGACTTAATCTATGCAGATTGATTGGAAATTATTAATCGAGCGCACCTCGGTGATGATGAGCCTCTTTGATGAGAGGAACGTAAAACAAATTGATAGTTTCACACATCGTCAAGTAAGAAACGAGCTCGTCCATCGGGAATTTTTACAGCACATTCAACTTTTAAGATCTTTGCAGGTGGGTTTGTAGGACGCTTCAGATAGTAAATTGTGCATTATGCAATTCATATTATTTGTGCTAGATAAAGGTGTATACAGAATATGAATCTTTTAAAAATTCATCCTCTACTGTAGTTCATTTATTCAAAGTATTTTTTTTAATTTTTTGTTTTACTTCTCTTGAAAATTTTAGATTCTCACAGTTTATTATTTTGACTTATAAGTCCAAATGGGCCGGGCGTTTCCATCTACGGATTTATCTTGACTATTGTTTAAAGTGTTAAATATGTCAGTATAATAAACAAATTATTTACTTATTTACTTACTATATTTTTCAACTCCATATGCAGTTAAGTCCGAATTATTGCTGATTTCAGTACAACAACGTCTATATAAAAAGTAAAATACAAGTGCAGTATGTGTTCTCCTTTTATTCTTTGCCAATAATATCAGCAATTTAGAAATTATTATGAATTAATTTTATTATTTATTTTTTTATTCAAAAAGTATATTTTTATATAAACTGATAGCATTGTAAAGTACGTACCACATTTACAAACCAGATAATCGGTCTCTGAAAATATCACCACGCCTTATGTTCAGAGGTGGATTACTAAATATTTCACGTGAGATGACTTTACTTTCAGGGTCGCTTACAGAACAAAATAAGGAATTATAAAACAGACGGGTTGCTTTTTCCATTTTGATTACAGAAACTGATAGAGACCAGATAGAAAGCTGTTTTCAGACTGTGAGTTCTCGCTGTTTTTGACATATTGTGTACAGTATTTGTGGGATGATAGAACGCCATTCCTAGATAACATTTTATCCCATCTTGATAAAAAGCAAAGAAATTTCTTGTATATACAAATACAATCTGGTGCTGGAGAAATCTTTTCATCTTAAAACATCGAACTTCGACGCATTAACGAGGCGTTAAGTAGTTTGTATGGGCTTCCAAATTGGTTTATAAACTATGCTTGTTTGAAAACTGAATTTGGTTGTTGACTCTAAACATTATATATTGTTTTTGAAAACATATTAAGTTAACAGAGTCAATTTGTTGTTCATATTATATAGAAGAACAAAATATTGTATCCCATGAAAATTTTATTAATTTTATTTGGTTTCTCAGTTAATATATTTACGTTCGTTTATATTATGTGGCAATGAAAAATATTTGTGTTGACACAAAAATATCGTATTTGTCATGCTTTGCTACCGTATCCTTTTAACATAACAAAACTAGTTTCTTCAATTGTATGATATCTAGAATTTAAAATTTCAAAGCATTCAGCCAGGCAGAAAACCATCATCGAAATATCTCCGCCTTATATAAACATTCCTTATGATTTGGCTATGTCTTGGAGGTGGATTGATTAAAATCTACTCAAATTGAAAATAAATATAATTGAAATTTGTCCATGTGTTTCATCTGGAATAATTGTTAATTTCTGTATACAATACACAAATGGCTAAGTGGACATTCTGACTGATTGTGAATGCCACTCAACAAGATGACGTGACGGTTTTCGGACATTCTCTCGGCATACCAATATTACCACAAGACAATTATCATAGATGAAACTGATGACGGCCGTTTATTTAAACTGGACAAAGTCTTAAAATTTATTTTTCGTATTATGTACTAAGAAGTATCCCACGTCTGGTTAAGACCAGTCCTCGAATTCTTTCTCGAAATTCTTTGACATTACTTCTCAAAT
Source organism: Perna viridis (assembly GCA_037379345.1). Classification (NCBI taxonomy): domain Eukaryota; kingdom Metazoa; phylum Mollusca; class Bivalvia; order Mytilida; family Mytilidae; genus Perna; species Perna viridis. The sequence goes on along the minus strand of CM074515.1, from coordinate 11,335,798 downwards.
AGATGTTTACCTAATGATAATTCCCAAGGTTGGGAATGAAAACAGCACCTGGGATCATAGATGAATGTGAAAGAATAAAGATATATATAAACAAATATCAATTATTCTTTTGATGGCCGAAATTAGATGCTGTCCATTTCGGTGAAATTCCAGTAGTAGATTTCAATTCAATGACCATTGAATATATTAAACTCACAGGTGTATTAAATATTAACTTTTATAATTCAATACTTAGGAGTGAGAAGATCAAAATCGTTATTCATTTGACACCCTATAAATGACATTTACATGGATCTCATGTCAATTTCTGTACGGGTGAGGGAACAGCTAAATAACCGAATCAAATTACCCAAACCAGAAGATACGATAACGGACTCGTACAGGGCGTACAAGTTACAATTTATATAGGCACCCCAACTTTTTGAGACTTTTCATTTTCAATTAGAATGAAGGCTCATCTCAGACTGTCAACCATTTGTATATTACGTTGTGACACTTAAAATGGAATTTCGCTCAGCCCAGCGTTTACCACGATTTTAATTAAAAATGATTTGCGCAACCTAGGGTGAGAATATTTCTGTCATGTGTAGGCTCTGTGGGATGATAATACGAAAAGAGTAAATATCATGTTAAGTTTCCATATTAATTTGATATTTTAACGCTGCACTTTATTATTATCGTTAAACAGCCAGAGCAGTCATTTGAGGAATATCATGCCTATAGACAGGGTAGAAATGTGTACCATATCTGAGCAACTGAGGGCTAGGAATAAGAAAAATATATAAATGTTTAGGGTATATTATCTTTGTCTTTATTCTATACGTTATAAGGTATGGATTCCATGCATAATTTTACAATACAAAAAATAAAATTTATATAAACTTCTTGTATCTCGATGAATATAAAATAGAACGGATATGCACGGCCAGAGTATAACTTACTACAATATTTTATCATGTTATTTCACTCCTTGATTTTTATTTCACACTACCCAAATACAACCAAACAAAAAGTTAATTTCATTATCTAAGAAACGTGATGATGATGACTTTTTTATTATTAAAAGTGGTATGTAAAAATGAAATCAGGGAGATATTTGTTTTAATCTTTTTTTAAATATATTTCCACTAAACTTATGGCAAGTACATTGTTTTACAAAGCAAATGTTTTAACAACTGGTATTAAAATGAAAAATACCAGGATGGTTTTTCGACTTGTCAAAATGTGTTGGCAATTTAGTATTCTTCGCAGTCAGCCTAACGGAATCCATGTGTGTATAACTTCTGTAATTACTTATCTTACATGTGAATATACATTTAGCGTGATAATTCCCCTCATTGCTGTGGGAATAATTAAGCGCATTATTGTCATAATTTGTATGAAATTTGAGTAACGGCGTGGAAAATAGCCAACGGTAGAACGATACACTAATCCTTGTTTTTCATTTCTCAGTTATATACATTCTTATCATTGCATTGTGATCTTCTTCATACAGCTACAATTAAGTAAATATTGTTTTTTTTGGAAGTATACAAAACATTAAATAAACTTGACATAATGTTACTTCAAGATGGACTTAATTTAGAAATAACGTTATAATTATACATATTTATTCATAAAAGAAATAAACTATCCAGACTTTCAGCTGCTGCTTGCATAATTTTCAGTTAAATGAAATACAGTATCGTTTTAACGCATCTCAAATTTGAAGTAAAAATTGAAACTTCTTTTATTTTTATTTAAAGGCACACACAGCGATTCTGATTGAAGTTGAATGGTTATTTTTCGCTTGTCACCTTCAGTTAAATGAAATCTATCTTTTATTCGCATCAACTTATTACAGAATTAATTTTTATTCATTAAATGTATACCACCATTGAAAAATAATCGTAAGAAATCGTCAATTATTTTGTAAACTTTTCATCTGTCTGTTTAACCAATGTGTGTGGCAAATTTTATAATTGATAAACAAACTCAGTTATTTCATTGGGTATGTTGATTGGGTAGGCGTGGCCTCATTCCATATTTGGAAAGGCATCATGGTTCGGTTGGAGATGCCGATTATAAGGGTAAAAGGATCAAATCTATCTTTGCTTATAATAACAGTCACTCGATCACAAAGTATAGAATAAGTGTAAAACAGACATTTCAATATAAACATTTCCTAAGTGATTGTAAAAAGACGGGAATTCTGAACGAATACTTGAGAAAAACACGAAACATTTGCTGTGGAAAGTGGTGAATAGTGAACATGCAGCCTGGGACTTTACAACGGTTTCACCATACGCCTGGAGTGTCTAGTCTATCTAATGGACCTAGCTTAACAAGCATGATGCCAGCTTTATTTGGGGACCAAAACTACTACAGACATGGAAGTTATATGGCAATGAATATGAACAGTATGGCAGCCATGTATGGCGACCAGTATTCAGCCATGGGACGACCCTCCCCATACTCCCCCTATGGGCATCATCAGAGTGCTAAAGACATGGTTAAACCACCTTATAGTTATATTGCTTTAATTGCGATGGCAATACAGAGTGCACCAGACAAGAAAGTCACACTAAATGGAATTTACCAGTTTATCATGGACCGTTTCCCATTTTACCGAGAAAACAAGCAAGGCTGGCAAAACAGCATTCGCCATAACTTGTCGCTCAACGAATGTTTCATCAAGGTTCCTAGGGATGACAAGAAGCCGGGGAAAGGAAGCTATTGGTCTCTAGATCCAGATAGTTATAATATGTTTGACAATGGCAGTTACCTCCGAAGAAGAAGGAGATTCAAAAAGAAGAAGGAGCAAGAAAGACATGGAGATTGCGAGAAATCTGAAATAAGAATCAAACAAGGTGACAGCAGTGACAATGACAGTACTAGAAACGGCGAGTGTGGCAATTCGGAGTTCTCTGACAGCCATTCGGGTAGTCCACAAAAATATGACGTTCATAGAAAATCACCCAGCTTGGATTCTAATGTTCCGACTAAATTGGAACCAATGGACCATCCTAATTCTAACAACTTACAGGAATCTCAACTAGAATCACGCCCAAGTCCAAATTCTCTACCAATTCCTGCTGATCCTATGGTTCCTAGTCCAACATCTAACTTTACTGTCGAAAATCTAGTTCAAAATTCCGTAAATTGTGATATGTCTGGATGTAACTTCTTAACCGGAAGACAGGGACTAAATTCAGCTATTCCGTACTCCAGACCTTCAGATATCTATCGCAACATCGGATCATGTGGTCAAACTTCACCCCAGGGACCCGGATATACATATCCTACACCGTCTATTGTCCAGCATAACAATGTAGCAATGTCCGGAGCTAACACGGACGACAATGTTGACCCACCGTCACCCGCTCACGCACACGCCACTCTATCGTCTGCCAATGGAGTCAATGCTTCCATGTTCCAAACGTATGGTCGACCTAATGGATGGTACGTTTCAAGTGCTGCCGACTTTTCACATCATGGGACAGAGTTTCCAGGAGGAAGTTTTGGGAGCGTTCGAGATGTATTTGAGAGCCAAAGACTTTTAGGACAAGGTACACAATCTACTTCCCAGCCGAGTTGTCAACTAGCTGCATTTAGAACACCTTACAAATCATATACATGCGAGTATAGCAAATTTTGATGGCTGTTGAATTCTATGAATAATTTATTTTCCGTATGTAGAATTTCTTTGTTCTGGGAATGTACTTAATCGCTAAGGTTATTCTCCCGGGAACTGAATCATTTTTCTGGTACAGTGAGTGTTTAACATTTAGAATGACCCGTTCCTCCCGAAAACGCCGATAGACACTGTCAACAGGGTCCCGTCTATATTGTATAACATGTGAACATTCCAATTAATTATTCAGATAACGAGAAGACTGAAAAAAAAAATGCTTTGACATTTTTGAGCGAGGTATGTGACTGTATCCAATATATTTGTACTATTAAAATAACCAATGCATTCTTTATGTTTTTGAAAAGAATCGTATGTAATGATATTTATATATTTTAAAGATGTTAATCGGTTATAAATTTATCTTAGACTAAAAAAGACACAAACGAAGAATATGGGAAAATAAGAAAGCAAGCCGCAAGTCAATAAAGTAAGGACGTCAGTGATTAAGTATATACCAAAATGTTATTTATCAAAATAAAATTTTGATTCGCGTTCATTAAATGTAATTTGCTAAAGATAGAATTGTTTTATTAATTGAAATAAAATATTTACGGATCTAAAGGCCAGTCTGTTTAATTAACTATAAACATATTTAAACCAGGACGGGAAAGAATTTAAATTTTAACATATTCTACTTTAATGCAGCTTACAAACACAGTTAATTTGAGGCAACATTTCTTAATGCTAATAATTTTTTTTAATGCATGATTATAGTTGTTTTTACTACAAATTTAAAAAAAATATTTTAAGAAAATATCTGGTCTTAATTAAATTTTCTGTTTTAGAAAGGTGTATTTTTTATGTTATTAATCGCCATTAAGAGAGTAATGTGTTGAATTGTTTTATTATAATCATCATCACATTGTATCTAATCGATTTTATCAACTGACCTTTTACAGTTTAAATGAAATTTTACCGTTTTTTAACTGTCTCTGAATACAAGTGATTTTGGCAGGAAATGTTGTGTAACTTGAATAAAAGAACAATCTTTACATCAAAAAGATAAAGTCTTTTGTTGACAAAACTAAGTAATGAATCATTTAAGGAGAATGTTCTACCGAAAAATTTATTTTTTTTTGGTGTGAAAAACAGATGGTAAGCTAGATTAATTTTCCTCCGATCGAATATGTAGGAAAACAACCTTTATTCAATCTTTATTACCACCAACCTATAGTTTTTTATAATCTTTCTAGCTTCATTATTATATAAATGATGTTTGATATCGTTTAAGATAAATGTTAAGGAAGAATTGTTCATACGATTGACTTGCCCTTATAGTATATTTAATTGTAGGAAGATGGAGCTCGGGGCAATGGTAAAAATTGTTTCTGTTAAAATCAACATTAAATAAAGTCATTATTTACTGAAGAAAGAATTAAAAAAACAAAACAAAAATAAATTAAAATAAAAAGAGAAGTAAAAATAGACAGAAAAAAAAATTGATACGCGGTTATTTTTCAATCCGATAAATTCTGCGTACTATCATGCAGGGCGGATTCTGGTTAGTGGGGCCGTGATATTTTGTGGTATAAAATTTATTTACTGTTTAAAACTTCCACAAAATGAACAAGTCCATTACATTCTTTTATGATCTTGTGGAACAAACGATAATAAAATAAAAAAGAATGCAAAAAAGCAGGTTTGAATATTGAATTTTTTATACCAAGAATAAATATCATCGATATAAAGACAGTGAGACAATTCACCTCTAATATACAACAACTACAGTTACCTTACCTTCAAAATAAATCAAGTGTCACCCCCCCCCCCCCCCACCCAAAAAAAAAAAAAAAGGTTGAGTTGTGATAGACTGTTTATTATTAATTTTTGTACAGATTAGAAATGCTAATTTTAAACACTCATGAACGATAACACAGCAGTTAAAATAACTGTACAACAGATTATCATTGATTTTTTTTTCAGTCTAACGATTACAGTTTAACTGACATTATACATTTCATGAAGTACACGATCAAAGATGATAAAAAAACATCAAACAAGTGGGCCATTTTTGAAATTAGCATATGAAAAAAAGATGTCACACGAATAGAATAGAAGTCACGATTACATTACTAGAAATTCAAGTGAAGAAAGCAAAATAATGAAACCAGAAACAACAAAATATATAAATCGACACAGAAACATAATAAAATAGAACCAAACAATCAAAACAAAACAGAACAAAACACATCAACAACAAATGAAAAATAAAACCTTAAACTATATGATAAAAAATAATGATACAACCGAATACGGTAACCATGTTAGAATCAAAACGAGGCATCACATGTCTTCTGTACCCGAATGTCTTTCAGATGTACGCTAGTTATATACACGGCTATATTGTGGAATTTAACAGCTATTAAATGAGGCTGAGTTGGTTGCCCCAGTTAGGACCAAATTAGACCTCCATATCCCAAACAAATGGGGTACTTAAAGGCACACATCACATTTCAGGACTCTTTTATAGAAGCTACCTTAAAATTGGCCCTTAATACCCCTTTGAGCATGAATTATGAAGGTGACTTAAGATGGTTTTAGCATTACGTCGAGGGCGTTCAGAAGGAACTAAAGCAAAGATGTCCTAATTCAAATCCTCAGTGTGTTATTGAACCAATAAAATCACATAAAACATTCTTTTGATTAAAGTTGCTCATTAATCTTTCGGATATTACTTTTTAATTCACGTTTAATATTCATTACAGTTTTTTATTTTGTTGTTACATCTACATTGCTTTATTATTTGCATATAAAAATTTTGATCATATTAATTGGTTCTCAACTTAGAATATTTTTAATCGCAAGTGAGAATAATGTGCCCAGAGTTTCTCTTGGCATCCGTACTTGGAAGCCTTTACATTGGAACTACAGTTAGACCTGTCTAAACCGAAACCTACATTAACTGATAACCTGTCAAAGCCATAATTCTTCTGAAGTCCCTTCATATCAATTTCATGACATTTTAAAGATATTTGAACTGGTAGCATGGACCGGTGCACCTGGTCCATTCTCCCAGTTTTTAGTGGAGTCCATGTTGCTCATTTACTTTTGTTACTTTGTTTTATTTTGGTTATTTTATGTTCTTTGTTGTATTTGTCTGTTTTCCATGTCTGGTCTTTGTCCCTGGATTACATTCTTTTGATTTCCGCTAGAATTTTGGTTCCCTTGATTAAGCTTTGAACCTGTATAAACCGAAAAACTAGGTGGTTTAGACATGTCTCAATATATCTGTTGGGATGTGAAAATAAAATTACCTAATATCTATATACAGATAAATCAGTAACAAATATATATAGAGAGTCCTTTAAATGTGAAAGAAAATTGAAAATTTTTTCAAGATTTCCCAAAATATATCAAGATTTTAGACTGATATCAAAATACTTTTTAATTACCTTGATGAGTATAATTTTCAGCCCCAAAAAAATTGAAATTCTACAATCCTGTGTTACATGCGACTTGGTTGGTCTTTCTTTAAAAACAAATATCTATCCTATTGGCCTCTTCCCAATATAAAAATAACAATGTCTTTAATGATATTCTATTATTGAATTTAACATTTAAAAAAGAGGTAAAAACTCTATTTAATTATAGGTTCGTCTTCAAGTGAAAAAAAATAGGAACACTGAAATTTCAAAAGAGGATTACCAATAGACAAACCACAACTGAGAACAACAAACAATGATTAAGACAGTGGCGGATCCAGGGTGGTGTGTACTTTGGGTTGGCACCCTTCCTTTTTTATTGGAAAATTTGTTAATTTCATGCGTTAAGTTGATAAGAAATGGTAAATAATGTCCTAGCTATTCTCTTTTTTTCTGATGAACCCAAGCTGGCACCCCTGTTTTTTTGAAGTGGCAGGATCCGCCAGTGCACGGCAACCGTTGAAAGGAACGAGCAGCACACACTCACCAAAACCCGGGATGAACTCTAGTATCCCGGATGTAGCCTAAGGAGAAACGTATTCTTCTTTCAAGGCACGTATCCTTCCCGTTAAAAATTTACTTTAAAAGCGAATGGCTTGACTTTTTTAAATATACGCCAAAAATCAGGAAACCGGTTAAATCAAGATATAATAAGAAACGTTTACGATAAACGTAGGTTATACATACTTGGACCATAAGCGTATTTTTAAAATGAATGCTTCTAAATATCGACTTATTTCTGTTTGATGATACCATTAGTGCTGCTTTAATTGACAGTTTATATTCTTTGCCTGTTCTTACAAAATGTCTGTACCATATAAGATTCAGGCATTCGTATGGTGCAAAAATATAAAAAATAAAATAAAATAAACAAACAAACAAACAAACAAAACAAACAAAAACAAAACAAAAAAAAAGCAACCTAACAAATGCCTCATTTTGACGTACTGATAGTCCTTTCTGAAATCAGATCCGAATTTTGTTTTAGTAAACCATACATTCAATTTTCACTTTAATCTACACAATCAAGAATGATTACTAGCACAGTGTTTCATACACATTATCTCAATACAGCGCAACAACTGAATGACAATAAAGACTTAAGTACCAGTCCATACAAAATTCAGGCACTGCCTATTGTAAGGTGATTTATGGCGTAGAAAAAAAACAACTGAACAAACACTGTTTAATAAAGACTGCCACTTAAATTCAATTGTACATATATTACGTTTCTTGTTACTGTGACGGACACAGAAAGTGTACTTATTAAACCAAGCAATCAAGTAAGTATAAAACTTAAATGAAAGCATTTAACAGGAGGTTGATAAACTGAAATTCAAGTAACGAAAACATGAAGAAACATGACGTTTCAAACCTAATGACATAAAATTATACGGATGGAATTAAATACATCTAAAATTGATACGAATTAGAAATATTACACAGGTGGATCAATTCAGTCTGAATAGTGGTGGATTCCTAGAGAATTTTCGGAGGTATCTTCGGCAGTAACCCTCTTCGTAAGAATTTGCCAGTTTGGCTTTGGCATGAATGAGACCCTGAGGCCTCCTTTTATCTGCATCAACCCCTGTCGCTGGACTGAATAACAATTGTACATAAACAACAATAATAATAATAAATATAATAACAATAATGATGATAAATATCATCACAATAATAGAATCATATTAATCAAAGCTTTACTGTTAAATATATACACCTTTCAAATTAAACCAATCCATACCCCTCAAAAAGATTCGCATATTCCAAACTATAGTAATATGTTCCCAAATACCACCGTTTTGATTCAAATTACCATATATATACTACCCGAATTTATATTTTATTGTCTTACTTTCCTCAAATTGTAGTTATAACGACTTTCGTTAACTTTTTGCACTAAACATTTCATATATACATATTTCTGTTACTTTCATATATATTGAATCTCTGTTAAAGAAAAAAAAAGATATGAATGAATGAATAATATATGGCACGGATGGCTTTGACCCCCCTTTTTTCTCGAGAACCAACATTTCCCTCCAATCCGTTAACTTGATTAAGGCATTTCAAATATATCAACCATCAAACAACAAGAATCGCTCACCTCTTTAAATTTTGTCTTTCAAGGGCAATACATTTAACAAGGAATTGTCAAAAAATTTTGACTCAAGAAGACTTTGGTAGGACTTATCATAAGGATCATTACAACAATTGAAAGTTTCTTTCTATCTATGATGGTTTTCAAGATATTGGCAGAAAACTGTAAAAAAGAAAAACCGTCATTTTTCATCTTTCAAGGGCAATAAATCTTACAAGGAGCTGTATGACAACTTTGATCCCCCGAGAGACCTTTGTAGGCCTTATAATACGGATCAAATCAGCAATTGAAAGAATTTGACGAAACCTAACGGTTTTGGAGATATAATAAGCTAAAACTACTGTCTGACTCCTTATATGCTATTTTTTGTGTTTTTGACGGATCAAACATCCCCACATTAGTGTGTCGAACAGAGGCGTAGAACCCAAATATAGTCAGTGGTTATGCTAAACAGAAGAGGAAGATCCATTAAATGCTACAAAAATTGCTCTTTTTCAAGTTGTAAGTGTAAAAGTACAGGATGCCTATGACAAAAAAATAATGGAAAGTAATGTAACAACCCAGAACAGTTTTTCCAAGTATACACAAAGAATCATAACAATTATTTTTCCTTATATTCCAACACTTATTTATCGATTATTGGTAACCAAGGGTTGGAACAATATCAAAACGAAGAAAACATACAGAGGCAGACACAACAATCATAATAATTACTGAAAACAAACATATAATTGAAAGCAAACACGCATATAACATATAGCAAACGGACTCTTATCAAAAAAATATTTTTTTAGTTTGTCAGAATGTGCATCTATATTCTCAAACAGCTAAACAAATGTTTTAGTAGCTACTTGACTTCGTCCGTCCATCCACCACACACACGGGTAATTACTTTTTTATCTGCGATTCAAAAAAATATTAATATTACTCAAACTCTGCAACTGATGATTTGCACCGCCTATTATGGAGAAATTGGATTTCATACATTTTGAGGTTGTTGAACTTACATGTAGTCATTTTATGCCATGGACGATACCTGTTTCGTGCAATTTAATTAAATTGTTCTTCAGACATTACAGTAACCAAATAGAACAATTAACAGGTCTAACTTTACTTAGATAAGACAACTTTATTTGTATTATTCAAAAATAAATATTTTTACTCCATGAAATATGCCAGACCCGCTCAGAATCAAATGATCGATCTCTAATGCAACAAAAAATCCAATATTCCATATTTATTTTACAATTCATTTAATTAAATTGTACTTTGTGTAGTTATTGAATTAATGTTCTTCAAGTTTTACACAGTGTTTATTTATATGCAGAAGATGTGAACCTCCTATTATGGACACATTTTACATATGTTTTATATGAAGATAGCCACTTTTACAGCATAAGCAGTGTACTAAGGTAATTCAACTGTTAATTTGTTTAATTGAAGATATTATTGTGTTGACAAATACATGACGGTGACTCTGGTCTAGACATGTTATCGGTCTTACATATTTTACATAGTATACTTTGGGAGCGATACATTAAAAAATACAATGATATTCATCACCCAGTTTATTTTGGTAAGAGATGACATTACCTACGATCGCTGTAGCTTCCCCAAATACCAGTCTCCATAAAGACTTGTTGTTCTAACTTAAAACAATGTTTTGGAAATACAATATTTAAAGTGTCAAAATGCACTTTAAATTCACACTTATTTTTGACAATTCTATTATAGTTAAATGCGAATAAGTTTATGTAAAAATTAACGGCAATGCTAAGCCAATTTGAAAGGATTATGACAGTTTGATTATTCTTTTACCTGTACACAAATGCAACATCATGTGAATGAATATACTACTATAAAATGAATAAGAAATATGTGTTGCATTAGGGAACGACCATTTGATTCTGAAGGGGTCGTGTATATTTTGTGGAGTCGAAATATTTATTTCTGAATATTTTTCGTCTCAGAAAATTTATTTTCAACCACATTGGGCAAGATTATTTTTCATTTCAATTTCACAGTTTGAAGTATCTGGCCTGGGTTAATTAAATTCATTTTCTCTGAGATTTAGACCATGATATTTATTACCCACCTTTACTGCCAGAGTATCTACTTCCCAAAACCGCCAGCCTCTTTCTCAGAATCAAATGGTCATACCCGTATACTTCGCCAAAAAGAGATAATAATAGCGGAGTGAAATTGTTCTTGGTTTCTTCTGGTGGTTAATGTTTGTAACAGTTTTGTACAACTTTATTTTTTATCTCCTAATGATACCGGAAAATTCCTCATTTCTTTACATGTTAATGATGCAGTCTTTGGTTTATACGAAGACTGCATGCTATTGAATATAGAATCGAGGGGCACATTTCGTTCGGGTTGGAATAATTAATTCTGTTAAATACATTTCAACTACGTGATACAAAGACATGTCAATTAAATTTATTTTATCAATGATTTTTTTTTTTCAAACCGAACTCGACATGAACCACCGACACAATACAGTATTATTATCAATCTGACAATTTATAAATTTTACAAAAGTTAATTTTGATTTTCATTAAAAAAAGACATATAAAAAAGATAAGATAAAAATAAATACAAACCCAAAATACATCAGTTTTTAGGATCTGTTCATCGCACCAACGGATATTTTTTAGAACAAGAAACGCATTTCTCCAGAATATATATAACGTTGCTGATTCGTTAGTTGACAGAAAGCGATATAGATGAAGAAATATGATGTTATTATGGGATGTGATGATAAATGAACATATGGCAATCACATAAGACGGATGAATAACCATGAAACAGGTTGGTCGGGCAACACATCTAATCGTTTTATTGGGAAACGAATGAACTATGTATTTTCTTATTCTTAAAGATTGCCTTAAAAATTATGAGTATTCTGACTTGTATATTTTCGATAGGTCGAAATAAAGCAGTGTCGTCGTATTGTTAAATTTTACACTTGCACTTTTCTACAGTCTCTTATATTAATTGTGCGTTTTTCTCAGATTGGTATGGTATCTATTCAGTTTCTTAGAGTGGTATGATACCTATTCAGCTTTTAAAGTGGTAGGGTATCTATTCAGTTTCTTAGAGTAATATGGTATCAATTTAGCTTCTTAAAGTGGCATGGTATCTATTCAGTTTCTTAAAGTGGCATGGTACATATTCAGTTTCTTAGAGTGATATAGTACCTATTCAGGTTCTTAGAGTGATATGGTGTATATTTAGTTTTAATCTACAGATATAGCATTCTATGATTATTCTACGCATCTTACACCAAACAGAAGTATAGGTAACATGTCTGTCAATAGATTGGTACATTATTGAAATGAGAGAAACAGATTATCTGCTACCTCTGACAAATTTACTTTTCGTTTTACACGTCATTATGCCTGACTGACTGATTCAATCCTAATTAATAAAAGGAATCTGACTGAGCGCGAAGACATCAAACAACAACAATGTATACACATGCATTGGTTCAAAGTCATTGTTTTTAAACATTTCCACTTCGATAAAGTTTTCGGTAATTAAGACTTTATAACTATTGAGTAGAAACAAACGAAATACAGACATACATGAAGTCAAAACTTGAATTTATTTGTTCAGTTGAGGAAAGACAATATGAAATAAGTTCAACTTTTAGTTTCAACTGCATATACATCTCAATGTAAAGCTGCTCCGTAATAAAAAAATGACAAAAATGTAGATAATAACAATTTATATAAAAATCAGACACTGTCAACGATATAGAGGCGATTCACGGCACAGAAAAAAAAAGAAAAAAAAAACACTGGCCACCTAACTTATATATTCATCATTCACGTACCCCCACCAAATACAGAACAATAAGAAATTTAAAATTTTATAAACGAACTTTATATTTTTTATTTCAAAAGTGCAACAATCGGATGAGAATCTGGTGATGTTTTCTTTAACTGTTTTGAATTAGGAATTCAGGTTTTGAAATGCATGAATCACCTCTGGTCCGAATTTCCTCCGACCCTGCAATCCTCCTCTTTTTTTATTTGGATATTGATATGTCAAACCCGACATATCAATATCCAAATAAAAAAGAGGAGGGTTGCAGGGTCAGAGGAAATTCGGACTAGAATCACCTCCTGCTTGTTTTTTTTTTATTACGAGTGCTACTCTACATGATTATACCAATAAAGGTAAAATCAGCTACAACTGATTTATATCATTGTACACAGTTCACATTATTCTCCAACAAAAGAATGGGACAATAGAATTCGTTACTACAACGTCACACAATAGTTGGAAAGATTAATTGATGATACAGCAGTATCATGCACTGACCTAAATATTTTATCTTCAGATTTAGGAATAGGGTTATAAAAGCGAAAAATTTATTCATGTGATACCACTCCAGGGAAAAAAATAAATTTGATGGACAATTACACTTGTGTTTTTGAAGATATATCAGCAAAACGGTATATGATTGATCGCAATTTCCACTCCATTTCCAAACATTTCTGACATTTCAGTTTCAACCTCTCTGCAAAATTCATTAGAATTGTATAAAATCGAAAATATCATATAAACACGTGTTGACCCCGAATTCCTTCATCCGCTGTTTCACTCCGACGACTCCTGAACTGGTTCCCAAGGGAGCTTAGTTCTGTCACATTCTGTTTCCAAAAATGCATGAGAAATTGTGAACTAAGTAGTTCTGATCACAATAAGATATCTGACAGCTTTAGCAAAATAACAGAAACAGTGCGACTTTTTTGAAGGGTGAGATACAAAGCCTGGCTGTTTTTACACGAGGCACTACACCGATCTGTTACGTGCCAGGATTTTGATTGACGAAAATAACAAGTGTTTTGTATGACTTTTAAATACAGGAATGTTTGATTTCTCGCTTACAAATGAGCGAGATAGTGCTACAAAATGTATGAATGTATAATTGTAAAAATTCAATGATAAATGGTTTTAGCTTATTTAAATGTAGATGAGACCAACGCTCTTCTGTTGATAAGCGAAAAAAACTAAACAAAAACAAACAAACAAACAAAACAAAGGAAGAAAAAAAATATCCTACTAAAAGATGTATGTTCAGTGAATATATGCACACAGTTTCGGATTATCTGGGAAGGGTTAGGATCACGAACAGTATGACATTTATCGCAAAACTCAGTAAGACATGTCGTCAAGACGCGCTGACCCAAAGCATTAGAGACTATGTATATTACATGTAAAAAGTTTGAAACCTTTTTTTCGCTCATGTATATCGCAAAACTCAGTAAGACATGTCGTCAAGACGCGCTGACCCAAAGCATAAGAGATAATGTATATTACATGTAAAAAGTTTGAAACCTTTTTTTTTCGCTCACGTATTCACAGATACTGTAAAGTGTTCATGTATTCACAGATACTGTAAAGTGTTCATTATTCACAGATACTGTAAAGTGTTTTGTGAATGTATCGCTTAAGATTTTTTAATAAAACATATGTTACAATTTAAATCATTCTCAATACTCAAATCTATGAAATTTCAACACTACATTCCACACCAGAAAGGCAAATGACATTGAATTTCGAGGCTATAGCCAAGTAAATCACGAACATTTAAGGAAGAGGCGACCAAATAGCAAAAAAGACAAAAAAAATTATCACTAATTAATGGCTTATTTGTTCACCAATTGCAATAAGGCTTAATTTAAAGTCTGAAATAGGAATCGTTGGTACGCTGGATCATACTACTTAAATCGGTCTCTTGATTATTCTTTAAAACGCCGAATCTAAACGTACATATTTATTTACAATTTTCAATTTTTGACCCAGTTTCATTTGTCAAGTCCGTCAATATTAAGATCCAAATGGTCTGAAATTAAAACGTTTCCAAACAAAACTGAACTATTGGTGTTCTTCAATATGATGAATCTAACTGCACTCAAATGGATCTTGTGCCTTCTTTTAAAGTTAAAAGCTAAAATTAACTTTCGATAAAAAAAATCGATCCTTAATCTAAACCTGCAGTTATTGATTAAGGAATATGAAACTTTGAAATAAGATTTTCTGCTAACCAAAATAGTTTGAGCTTTTCAATTCATCGCATATTGTAAATAAGCAGTGTTACAAAAACACCCATTCGTTGTGAATTTTCTATGAAAATGGAATTTATTTTCTGAACTTATATGCAATGACCTCCGTTTTACCACCGGAGACGTTTTACGCATGTACATCATCATTTTCAATGTAGAAGATGTTTTGTAAGTTGCATGGGAATATCAATGTGTTGCTTTGTAGAGATGCGTTCGGGTAATTAATAATACCTTATCAAAATGTGGTGTTACCCCGAAATAGTTTCCCTAACACTAAATGCTCTTCTATTACTATAACCATTATGCGTCAGAAGCATATGCTTTTTCAAAAAAATATAATCATATTCACAAGTCAGATATGTATAATAGCAGTGTTCACACTTGTCATCTACTCCGAGTTTGAGCTCTGCTGTCATATCATGCTGTACCCCGTAGAGCATTTGAAAAGTATCATGTTCCAATTAAAAAAAATAATCAGTCAGTCACTTCGGTAAATATGCAGTGTAATCTTGAAATATGAAATACCTCGCTTTCTTGCAAATGTCAATAAATTTACATATACCAGAAAAAAAATCAACACGTAAAATGTTTGACCAGTATCTCCATAAATTGTGTTCACATCCAACATATTGATTTATGCACATTTAGCTTTGCTATTTTGTTGAACTCAGTCATAAATATTGCAAACAGGGACTGTAATTGAAAGTGCTTTTAAAGAATGTACAGGCATGTTTTTTTTTCTTTAGACGCACATGTCAATAGAGACAATCATATATTTAGTCCTCACATGTTGACACCTAATAAAGTATATCCAATAGTCCTAGTAACACACACCTTCGTTACTATTCTCATATATTTGTTATATTCGTCTTGTTTAATTATTTAGAATCTGCACTTATCGTCATTTGTACGCAAAGGGTTGTATATTATTAGTCTATGTTGATAAATATGTAATTTCATATTGGCCCTGATATAGGTTTGAGGTATGTCATATTGGTCCCGAGGCATCACCGAGGGCCAATACGGCTGTCGAGGCCAATATGATTGACCGAAACCTATAACAGCGCCAAAACAAAATTCATATCTATTGACAATTACATTAACCAACTCAACTAGATGATTTGTAGAACAGTTGTTTTCGTATTTTACCAAGAACATATAGGTGTATTTGCTTTAATCAGTCTTAAATTTCCTTTTTTGTATAAAATGGAAGATTTTTTTATTGTTTCTGCAAGTTTTAGTCATGGTGATCAAAGTTCATGAAATCCAATTCTGACTCAAAATGGCGGTGTCAAACGACCGGAAGTTATGATGCCGTATTGGCTTTGATCCATATTGGCCCCGTATAGATGTCCGGTTCGAATTTATATCAATTGGTCAGTTTTTGACATATTTTAATGCGTTTAATGGGTAGTTGGTGGATACAGGGTTGTATATATATTAATATTTCTACTGGAGTAAAATGTGCCAGATGATTTTGCAATTTGACATGGGACATGAACTTAAATCGCCAAAATGAACTCGTGGATCGTTACGGTGTATCCATCTGTAGCACGACTCTGATATGTTTAGTTTATCAGTTTTCTTTTCCTCTTCCGTCTACCCCGGACATGACTTTTTATGAGCGACTCAGCGGGTGTTTCTAGAAAAGCAAAGGACGCTGGTCCATATGCATTATTTTTACAAATAAATGTCCCATTTGTTTAAAATAGGTTGATTTGTATTTTACATACTTACACACGGAAAAATATTAATATGCACAAATAAGCAACTAAATACATGTTGATGTTGATAGCATTGATAACAATACTTTATGCATAATGACTGTTCCAGAAAAAATGCTCAAATATTAATCCTATCTTTATTTGATCTGCTTTTTTCCAGTTTCTGATACAGATTATACAGAAATTTTCAAGTTTCTGTGATAATTTTTTAATAATATCCTAAATAATGTATAACAATAAATATTTCCGGACCTGTTGATTGCGGAGACCATACCCGTACCGACCACTTGAGTGTTTTTGAAAAACATGCACGTGACCAGGCTGCACTTCAAATGGAGGTATTTTTAAAAGGAAACACATACTTTATATGTATATTTTGGAAAAGGCACTATCGAATTATTTTTCTGTTTGGGTTACAAATTTCTTATCGTTACAGTGCATTCATCTGCACCATGAAAACAGATTTGTTCAACGTGTCATAGTTTTCCTTTCATCTTTCGTCAACCCCGGACTTAACTTTTTATGAGCAACTACGCGGGTGTTTCTAAAAAAGAATAGGACGCTTACTCTACCGGTGCGCCTGGTCTATGGTGCCAGTTTTTAGTGGAGTCCGAGTTGCTCATTTACTTTTGTTACTTTGTATGTATTATTTTGGTTATTTTATGTTCTTTGTTGTGCATGTCTGTTTTTCATGTCTGGTCTTAGTCACTAGATTACATTCTTCCGAATTCCGCTAGAATCTTGGTTCCATTGATTACTCTTTAAACAGATTCAACGCACATCCTTTAATGATAGAGAAGCTTTTATAAGCTGTCGATCGCCTTTGGGACAGTCACCCTTTTCCTACTTGACCAGACATTATTTCTAGGGAGTTATTTCCCTTTATGGAATGTACATACCAAACAAACACAAAACAACATGTATTTACTGCTATTCTAATATGATGTATGTGAAAGCTCTCTGACCAACATTTCGTGCAACACACAGGCTGCGTCTTTTCAAAAATCCTTTTAGATTTGAAATAAAACAGGAAACTCCATTTTATCATTGTTTTACCAGGGGCTGGACATTTATGTCCTCATTTAACATGTGTGCAACTGATTTGTTTGTGATAAAGTAAAAGTATACTTCCCTAAAAATGAAATTTCGAAATCATTACAAAACATAAAATCTACATCATTCTCGATTAAAGAGAGACAACTCATGAATTCTTTTCTGAATTTATTTGATATAATTTGGTATACGAGATTACATTGGATGGTTTTATTGATTAGCCGCCATAAGAAATAAATACGAGATCAATATGGAAACTGTACGTAATTTAGATTTCGTCGTCACTGTCAAGGTTTTTGTTTACCACCTTGAATTTACCGCTGCCTTCAACACCGACAAGTTCCTTTGATGTAAACTCTGCCACGATTTCACGTCTCCTTCTGTACTTCCTGCGAGGTTTAAGCTTCACAGTTTCTGACCATTCTTTTCCTGGTAGGAGGGTTCCCCTAAAATAAATATTATAAGCAATATTTTTCATTTAGTGTAAACACCCAATTGTTGTCATGTTCTAAATGTTCAGAGATTGTTATAAAAGGGTACAAATGTTTAAGTAGCAGTCCTTATAAAAATCAGACAGGAGGTGATTCAGACGTGCCAATTACCCGCCAAAGTCACGTTCATTTCTAGTTCAGAAACAGTTACAGACCACACAACCAGTCTCAGTTCATTTGGTTTTTACACAAAATGTACAACCCTAGATTAATCCTACTTGAGGAATGACCCGGCCAGCGAAAGCTATATTTTTATATAGCCTAGCTGGCCTTTTGGTCTAGGGCGCTGGACTTTGTGCAGGCGGTGTTGCCATAGATGTCATAGCGGTACGAGTTCGAGTCCCGCGGAGGGAACGACCAAAATTTGCCTAAACAATTTGACAGTTCTAACATCTTTGGGAATTTTTCAGACCTTTTATGCTAACTTTATCTTCCCTGTATCAATTTGATCCGATGGATCGCTGTAGCGAATCAAGTCGTCACATTCTGAGATGTTTGTATAATATTGTTTTGTTGTGACATGCATCATTAATTTGATCCTCTATCCTTCATAATATTACCTAGATGAACTGTCCCGTACTACCATACATCGTGTATTAATTTACAACCCTAGATTAATCCTACGATGATGAATGAAAAATTCCCTATCCTACATAACAACACCTAGATGGTTGTCCCGTACAACCATACATCGTGTACTACGTTACAACCCTAGATCAGTCTACAAGGAAAAATAACTCGGTCAGCGAAAAGCTATATTTTTATACAGCCTAGCTGCATGGCCAAGTGGTCTAGCGCGCTTGACTTTGTGTAGAATGTCACAGCGGTGCGAGTTCGACTCCCGCAAATTTGACCGTTTGGACATCGTTGGGAATTTTTTAAACCCCTATATTCAAGATTTTATTTCTCTCAGACAGTACAGGACTGCATCTGGCCTTAATATACACGCACATACAATATTGAATAGTATATAAATATATGTGTACTTTAAAATCATATATTTATATACAACATTGAATAGTGTATAAATATATGATTTACAAGTACACATGGCATATTGATACAATTTTGGACAAATAATATATGACCACGTGACAGAAACCCGGTTAATATCATCCTTGATTTAGTGGACTTAACAGGAAGGTAACTCCAAAATAGAGATCGGTACATAGAAAAGGACTCATGCAATATGGTGTATGTAGATAGAAAAAATTTTTCTGAACTATGAATCAACTCTACCATTGGCAATGCCTAGATTTCATATCAGTACTGTTGCACAAATAAACATGTTAACTTACGCAGACTATTCTCTAATTCATCATTCACATATTTATTTTGAAAGAATAAATTGAAAAAAAAATATGATTGCTCTTAATTATTTTACCATTCCATACAAATAGTGTTTGCAGTATAACCAACACTAATGGACATCCGGAAACAGATAACAATTTAATATCAGGTTCCAACGAAGAAAAAAACATTTCAAATACAAGGAATTATATTAGACATAGACTATATGCTTATGATTAGCCAATAAAAAAATACATTACATTAAATACATTAATACATTCTAAACTTACCTTCCCAAAGATCAAGCTATTCAACAACTTATTGTAAGTTTCCCACTCCTTAATACCTGTTAGTTGATATGTATTAATACTTACAAATAAAGGAAGCTGACTGCATCAAGTACACCAGGACTTTCTACATTGAAAGAACATTGCGTCAGTTTGAAACAAGTTTCATTTTTAAAGGTGATTGTAGCTTCTGTCTCCTCCCCATATTCTACCTCCTCTGGAACCTGAAAGGATATGTTAAATTCCCTAACGAAATGATTTGCAAAGATTCGACTGATGTCTAATAAAATAGACTTTACTTGTTGACCGAGTATAAAAAGCTCCCTGTTTTCAAAAATAGGAAAAATGCTGAAATATGTGAAAATATTCTTAAGCAACTATCAAAATATTTACCTTTAGGTTTTACATACATGTAGTTATACATGTAATAGGGTACATGTAGCTATTCATTTTTGTTCCTATTAAGTTAATACATGTACCCTTTTATTCCCTGACCCTGAAGTTTTGTTGAATTGCTTTGGATGCTTGGTTTTCTTACTTTCATTTTGATACCGATCATAATAAGTTTGTATCCTTCGGCATAGTGTTTTTGAGAATTCAGAGCATATGTTCGCAAATGCAACAACAGCACGTATTTATTCATCAAATATACAAGAAAAGATATATATTTTGACATTTTAAGCCGTTTTCTTTTTGTCGAAAGAGCCCATTTCAAAGAATCTTAAAAGTTTCTTTATATCGGAGCTACATCTAAATCTTCATTTAACATTACTTACTTACCAACCCAGTTTTAATCAAAATTAAACATAGACCTATAAAAACGTACATCTAATATCAGCTCTGGTTTATTCAATGTGAAAGCCAACTCAGATGCGTGCATTCTGCCTGTAGATTTATTCTTCCCATTAACAAATATCTGAAATCTTCCTTCAGGATTCATTGTAGAACCATATTCTTTGTATGAAACTGGAATCTCTATTTTCTTTTCTAAAACAATGAAGAGCTGCGCTTTAAGCCCATGATACGCCAGTTGCCCTTTTAATTTGTCCTTATGCTTTTAATGAATTTATATGATCAACTAGAAATACTGTGAGCCCTGTCAAATACCCTCATTCATTACACGGAAACGAATAATCTGAAATTTATAAAAATTGAAGGGGACCTTATGTCAATAGATATGGACATTTCATCAAAGTTCCATAAAAGTAGGTGAAAGTGTTTTTGAGTTATTTTTCGAAGTGTTGACGACGGACGGACAGACAACGGTATACCACAATACGTCCCGTCTTAGGCGTATAAAAAATGTGAAAATAAAATATATACAAAAGAATTTTTCGGTACAACCATTGTGAGCTTCTGATTATTGCTTGCATCTCCAGCAGAATCTCAAACGTTAACAATTAAATGGCTTTACATTAAAATAAATTTAGACCTGATGTCAAAGAGACATGTGATGCTATTTCATCTCGAAGCTTTAGTCTCGTCGTATTTGATCGTAATACAAAATTGAGTGCAATCTACAAATATGTATATTTGTATATCTTTTACCTTCTCCGGCTTCAATGGTTTCTTCCATTTTCCAACTTTTAACCCGCTTTCCTGACAAACCAGTGTAGTATGAGTTGACGAGAGTAGTTTTCACAACAATGCTTCTCTTTTCTTCTGATATGTTTTTAATTGAACCATAAATTACAAAATCCTCTCCAACCATCGCGTTGTCAGGAGTAACAATGTTGAATTCTATTTCTCTCTTTGATTCCAGTTTGTATATATTTTCTTTACGACGAGTGCTGAATCTACTAACAAACTTAGCTACTCTTCGCTCCTCCTCTGAAACTTGGAACATTAGAGCAGATAGAATGTCGGCGACATGCGTTACATGAATAATTAGAATAGCGTTCAGGATTTAAGATAAAATGTTTAAATGGTGAAAATCAAGATTCCATGCAAATCAAATTATTAGGTTTTTAACGCCTTGTCCACCCCTGACTGCTTTATTCCAGTAGACAAAAAATATCAATTCATTGAAGACCAATCGGTGGCCTTGGGCCGACATTTTCATCCCAGTGGGTTTTTCCTCTTGGACATATACACCATGCCTATTCTTGTTATACATTTTAGTTAAAGTCTTGCAATGAAAATGTTACGACACCCCAAAACCTCGATGAAAACTACCGATTTTGGCTCCCAATGTCACTATAAAAATGAACAAAATATAGTTTTCGGTCGAGGATAAACAGGATAAACAGACACTCAGGGCCGGATTCAGACACTTTGAAATGGAGGGGTGCCAGCTGAAGTTTCTCAGAAAAAAGGGGATGGGAGGACATTAATTGCCATTTTTTGTCATTTATACACATGAAAATGACAAAGTTTCCAATAAAAAGGGGGATGCCAACCCCCTGCACCCAATCTGGATATGCCACTGACATTGAGTAGATACAAAAGAAACTGTATGTTTTTTAACAATGTTTTTAAACGATATTTGAGCGTAGTGTTATTTAGAGAGATGGAGAACGGAGAAAAAAAAACTTTCTTCTAATCAAACTTCACAGAAAATCGAAACAAATTGCAACCAAGTAACTCTACATTGTTCATTTACTTACATTCAGGATATTTATATTGATTATCAAGTATTTCTACATCGTCACTGTCCTTAGCTTTTGTACTAATGAACCATCCGACAGATCGTTTGTCTATAGTTTGTACTTCCATAGTTCCCTCGTCTACCTGTTGAATGACATCATAACCATTACAGCACTGTACCACATTCAATTGTATACTAATTTTATTTTTAACACAAATTTTTCTACTAAGACGGACATATTTTTGTCCAATGTACTTGCCCATAAGAATTTTCGTTCATGTACATCTAGTATACTGATACACAAGCCAACTAATTAAGCCATTTAGGTGAAGTATTCAAGCACGTCTCTTTTTACTTTATTAGCCAATAAGCAAATGGAAGTAGAAAGAAAAGTGTGATTCATGTGCACATTTTTTAATGTTTGCTATTTATTGCCAATTTCAAGATGTTTCCCTCCATTTCTGTTAATGAAAACAATAATAATCTTTTGATATTTACTACTTTTCCAAAATAGAACAGAAAAAAAAGATAGCAGGTAACTCAAATCAATACATGTACATGTATATGAAAATAATATGTCTCCATATTCCAACAGTTTGGAAAGCTAGCCAGGAAACTTTCATAATTGTCGGAGTAAAAGCTGGCAAGATAAAACGATTTTTGCACAACCATTTTTTTTGCTGATGACTGTAATATATTTTCGATGCCTGTGGTGCACACTTGAAAATAACCTGCATGGCAGCTTTGTGTACACCATGCAATGATTTTTTCTCAGATAGACAGTAAAAATATAATGGTAATTCCATATGATTTTAGTATCCAAAATTCAAAAGTTCTAACTCACATGATACAAATAAAATATCTTTGAGATGAAAATTGTACATTTATCCTATCAGAAATCTGGAAATATATAACAATACGAACTGCCCTATGACAAATGAGACTAATCAATGACCAAAACTGAGAAATAACACTACAACAATAGCATTTTAACCAAAAACACAAACAAAATAAAAATAGCAAAGGTCTGGTTCGAACTAACAACCTTTAATTTAACAGTGAATAACTGAATTAATACGACTGTAATGTCAATTGGGCAACGAAAACTACATTAAAGTTGTGTTGTAATAAGCTACTAAATTGTTTTATTTTTTTTTCATAAAAAGTTCCATTTTCATCTTAAAGCACATTACCAACCATCTTGCACTAATAAAGGATATGTTTGTCTTATATCACATAACGCATTGGTATGGTTGCAATGGTGCTTCATAAAGAAAATACCGACTCAAAAAGTTCCACATAATGCAAAAATGTCGAATGATAATTGTTGTACTGTTCCTCCGACAGAAACAATCATAATTTACCGAATTTTATACATCTCATCTTCCCCAAAGAACTTGAGATAAAGGAAGATACTACAGATACAATGAAGTCAGCCTCATATCTTGACATACACTTTAATAGAGATCGATAAAAAGGAAAATTAATGTTCAAACTATGTAACAAACGCAACGACTTTTCATTCCGTATTGTCAACTTTCCTTTCATCTGTGACAACATCCCTTCAGCACCTGCCGCATGGATTTTTCACATCACAACTCATACGTCATACCAGAGCTTGCCGTAACTACGCCGACTTTTTTTTTATCGTGCTAGACTTCTTACGATTAAGCTTCTGCTGGTCGTCATCATGAACTCGTGGATCGTTACGGCGTATCCATCTGCACCATGAAAACTCCTTTGTTCAAGGTGTCTTGGTTCCCTTCATTACTCTTTATTAATCATATTTAGGATAATTCGCAGTATTTCGAATTTCATTCTACCTAAAACAATGAGGTTCATTCCTTGTATTGCAACAGGTAGAACCTCTCGCTTGTAGGTTGGAGCACTTTTTTTACACAAGTTATAGGATTTAAGACCTTCCTAGATATTTGATGCTTATGCTGCCGATGAGAAGTTTCCCCTTGAAACACTTGTATAGCATATTGAAATTTGCTATATTTACATAGTATGATTGGTATTTTTTATTGTATATTCACTAGGTCGATGCCACTGCTCGTGGATCATTAGTACTGAGAGATTACGCCAGATCTTGCTGTAACTACACAGACTTTTCATATCCCGTTAGACTTCTTACAATTGTGCTTCTAGAACAGGGTTATGTTGCTACCAGATTGAAGTCACCAGTACAGAAGTTTTATGGTCGTCATCATGGACTCATGGGTCGTTACCGTGTATCCATCTGTACCACGAGAACCGATTTGTTCGGTGTGTCGTAGTTTTTCTTTCTTCTTTCGTCTATCCCGGACTTGGCTTCTTATGAGCAATTTGGCAGGTATGTTCAGAAAGGCAGAGGACGCTTACCCTTCCGGTGCACCTGGTCCATATTCTCAGTTTTTCGTGAAGTCCGAGTTGCTCATTTACTTCTGTTGATTTCTGGGTATTATTTTGGCTATTTCATGTTCTTGGTTGTATGTATCTATTTTCCCAGTCTGATCTTTGTCCCTCAATTACATCCGTTTGATTTCCGCTAGAATCTTGACTCTGGATTACTATATTTGAATTTTCACAAATTTGTATTTTTGGGAGCAATAAGGGTTTTTACTACAAATTCTAATGAATATTACGGACATATTTTTTTTAAATTGACCCTACTTGTGGTCAGAATTGTGGGGAAAATGGTTTCAGGTTCTTTTCACAATTGACATAGGAAGCATTAATTTACAGCAAGTTCTCTGTTATTGTTATAAAGGGGATATGCATACATATGAATATTGTATTTAACTAGATCCTTATCACATCGCAAGTAAAAACTAGTTCTTGTCTCTGAAGAGCCTGAATTGTTCACCCGGATGCAACCTTTTTTGCAAGAGCGGCCATGTTTTTTCTTGGTTAGAAATACCTATCGCTTTATCCTAAGGAGCAATCATATCAATTTTCATTGAATTATGTCCAGTTATTCTGAGGAGAATATTTTTGAAAGTGATAACATTAAAAGTACCACAAAAACATTGAAAAGGGACAACAACTCCAACACTGCTTAATAGATTTACACGAAAATTTGTCCACAGATAGATCTCACCAGGCCGAACACTTTACCCACATGTCAGAATTATGTTATACCTAAAGGTTTTGGAGATATATGTGAAAACTTCTGGTCTTGGGAGCTAACAATATAGTGATTTACCTCCCAAACAATCCTGTCGCCATTGACCTCAGAATATATAAAACCCACATCATAGTTCAGGTACACGTGTCCCTCCTTAATGGCACGTAATGGAGCTGGACCACACCTCATTATACCTTTTAAGTATATAATAATTATAAATTTCCAAGTACACATGATCTTTGTGCATTTTAATTAGAACAACGAATAATAAACTTGATCTAGGCAATCTAACTTCTTCAATTATTATTCTAATTTAACAGTAATATATTTTTAACTTAGAACATAGTTTAAACACTCCTAACAAACAGGAGTACTCAAATCCCAAATTATTCGTCGTTGAATCTTTTAAATTGTTGGTATTGGATAAAAAAATAAGCCTGCATTACGGCAAGGCCATGAATATGCCGTTGAAAAAGGGAAAATGTGTATCTGTGCCTCAATAAACTGCTGCTAAAGAATCTCTCATCAACAGGAAGAGAAGTATCCAAAACTATAAAAAGTCAGGCTATTAGAATGTACATTTTATTATACAGAAACGTATGTACTGAATACTTTTCCTTAAAGAAGTTCCTCATGACAGAATGATGCCTACCTTCGCTAAGTTCTTGAGGAGTACCATCATGAGCCTGCCAACCATCATAACCATCAGGTAAATCATAACGTTTAAACCAAGATTCATTCCACACATGAAAATTCCTTAAAATAGTTAAAATGTAGAATGAAAGAGCTATGGCACTATGTCTAATCCCTTCCCACACAACTTCATGCTAAGTTCACAATATACATTTTGTATCCACAAAACCGAAAGACATGCAAAAAATGATGCATGTAAGTAACTACACAAAATTACCTTTATACAATACAGTACACCCCTGGTAATAAGTGTTTTATTTTTCTGTGTGTAGTACTTGGTTTTTTAGTGTGGTGCTACTGATTTTTTTGTACTTTCAATGTTCTTTTGTCCATGTACTTAGTTATTCAAGTACAAATTTGTGTAAAAATCAGGCAACGGGTGGCACATCAATTTTCTCAATTTAGTTCTTTTAACTTCAAATTACATTCATGCATCTAGATAACAACAGAAAAGCTATTTAAATCTATCCCGAAGTATCTGTGACATAGATATTCTTTGCTTGATCATATGTAGGAAATAAGTCTATGAAAACGTACCCACAATTTACCATAGTGCATTTCGAATAAATTTAACCTATCCATATCTTCAAAAAGGCAAATTTTACAAACACTTTGATGATTATTTCTGGAGTTTATGAGGTATACATACTTAGGTGATGCAATAAAATCAATGTGCCACACCTTATACACATTTTGTCTGATTCTTAAGACAAAAAAGTACTTCTCCTTGCACATGGAACACTATGCACGAATCACATAAAAAAATCGGATCTGTCATACACTTTTCCCCAAGTGATAGATACGCGTAACTCATGGAAGTGTTTATTTCTGTTTCTTGTTTTCTAAAAGGCTCCTATTGGAACTATACATTGAAACTTTTATATAAACCAATTGAAAACTTAAACTAAAACAAAAGAAACGTTTGGGGCTGGACTAACATGAATGAACCATCGTTATAAGCAATGAGTTTATATAGTTCAATCTTTGTGTTGTCAATTCTTAAAAGTATTTAATGACAAAAAAAGAGTGGGTATCAAAAATGAAAAATATAACTGCAAGATGCACTATTTCTTTACAGTTCGGAACCTCCATCATTAAAAATTCCCAAACATACACTAAAATGCAATCATTTAATACAATAGTCTATGAAAGTAATGAGAAACTACGATACTAACCACACCGAATCATCAAGATAGTCTAAAGGTTCGCCATCTTTATTATAGTGTCTGTCTATCGTCATACTACAGTCTGTATCATGGGCTGATTCAAAGGTAGTGACAGACCTTGTTGGAATACCAACAGATCTAAGTACTGCAAAACAAAAGGACAGTATTGGAATACCAACAAATCTAAGTACTACAAAACAAAAGTACAGTAAACCAGTTAAAAAGCTCTACAGAGCTTGTACACGCGGGCGTATTTACGCATCTTAAATACATTATAACAGCCTTCAAAATCGGACCACAAACTCCAATTAACATGTTATAATAAGTTATTGTAATATATCAAAAATCGAAACTAATTTACTTTCAAATTCATTCTAACTTATAAGCAAAATAAGGAGAATAGATATGGTGATTATGTCAAAGAGACAACAACCCCACTTGGATGAAAAATGTCATCTCAATGCATGTACAGCACTCCATCGGTTGAAAAGGAAACAGGCTACATGTACCTGCTACCTGCTAATATTATTCTAACTGCAGCACAGTTTTAAAAGACCAATATGACAGGAAAGAGATCTAACAGATGTGAACATTAAATAAATATGGTCATGTATTTCTCCAACTTTATCTGTCTGATCGAAATGTATATTATGACATTTTACCATGTATGTACAACAAGTAAATGTGAAAGCTTTTGACGGACCAAATAAAACTTTGTGTGACATTGTGTTTGGACAGACACATCTGACTATGACTGCTTCACAATAATATAGGCCAGCGTACGCATCCTTACATGTAGTTGTTAATCCAGAAAACACCCAGCATTGACCATATCTAACGGATTCTTTCTTCTCCATGTATTCTCTGATAATGGCCACACTACCAGTCCATGCTGTAGGCCGAGTACAGTCCTCTGGATAGTCTGCTGTCCATCTTCCTTCTAATATCCCATCATTATCCATACTGTTTGCCTTAAAACATACCAAAAACTTAAATAAAAAGAAAACTCATTGTGTATAGTTTAACATTATTGTGGTACATAAAATGAGAAAAAACATGTTGTCACACCTTGGGTAAGTAAAGACTTTTGCTTAATCCAAAAAAAATTTCGACAAGCTTATTTTCATAAGTTTAATAATTATGTTTTACATTATATTTCATTAAATTTGATCTGTTCTCTACATTGGTGTGAGTTATTATATGCTTCAATTCTTCACATTGTGCCCAACATCTGCTTACTGACTGTTATAGGTTAAAATATACTTAGCGGTTGACCTTCTAAATTTTCCACTCGTGAGTAGTATTTTATTGGGTTAAATACAGTTTTGTACGGTATTTCAATGTGGAATTTAATGGCCAAGATGTACATGTGTGTATAGTTGAAAGCAGTATAGCCAGCAGATAAGGTATTTATGATGTTCATTTTTCCATTTACTTACTTTTCATTTTTCGCACTGGCACTTCGCATGTTAAAGCTTTTTTGTATTTCAAAGTTTCATTTTATTAGATGTATTAAGTTGATTTGATACCACGATTCCTTATAGTGAGTACTTAAAATAAATTTTACAGGTTAGTTTTAGTACTTTAATTGTGAGTATCCTATTTATGTACAATTTGTGTCGAATTGATTGATGCAGTTTGTTTAAATATTTGCAATAATTTTCTATATTTTGCATATATTTGATAATTGATTTATTTTGTATGTGTATTAATATGTCTCGTAGTTCTTATTTTGTAGATCTTTTCAATGCCTTCTATATACTAATTAAAACAAAATTACACAATCGTGTTTTTCTTTGGCCCAACATATTCCATCAAGACCAACTTGGTCACAAAATAAATACATCTTCTAAGAAACTGAGAGCTAAATAAAGTATAATATTGTTTTGGAACAAAGAGCAACTTTTTCTTTAACAGTTTATGTACACACAGCATAGATATTTCTTCATTATTCAGGTATAGTTATTTCTTCATTATTCACAATGGTTCATATCACTTCCTTAGATACTTTTGAAATATTCTTTTAAATTCTTTACCTGACCTTATTTTTTCAACTTGATTTAGTGCTATGTTTGATCAAGTTCAAGATCATATGATGTTCCGGCGATTTTACATATAAAGTTGTAATTGCCCCATATTTCATGGTGACATTTGATAATCTTTTAAAATTAAATTTGTCTAATTTGGATAATTTTCTATCATGTCCGCATTAGTTACTTAATATACATAAGGATACTTCGTTAAATGAAATGTTATTGCCCAAATGTGAATTGTTTTTTTGGTTGGACCCCTTTGTGACTCGTGTTGAGGAGCAGCATTATTGTTCTTAGACTATTTCCAAATTAAACTTGAAATATGATGGGTGCCGCTGGCGGAGCAGGACATGTTTACCCTTACGGAGAACCTAATATCACTTCCGGTTTTGTGTGGGAGTTGATATTGCTAGTGTTTTAACTTTTTTGTTACGTCTTGTTTTCCTTCTTTTCAATTTTATATGTAATCTATTTTATTCGGTTTCGTACATTGTGTATGTAAATCATATCTGTTGTCTGTTTCTACTTTCTGGTCACGTTATTGAGTAATAACGAATTTAAATAGTTCCATTGTTCACCATTTTGTAATGTTTAGCTGATATTTGGCACAAATAAACTTACATAAGCTGATATAGTTCTAACAATAGAAATTGGGTTGTTTCTAGCTTCATCAGATAGTTCTGCTAGGTCTAGTAAATAGAATACAGCCTCCAAAACAGGGGAATCGAACTGAAGACATCAAACAGGCATTTAAAATCAAAGTACAATTATTTCAAATTTAAAAAAAAATATTGTGTACTGTAGACCAAGAAGATTACGATTGGTTGAACAACACATGGTAATACTTCTATTCGGTGGATATGAAAATAAACCATATTTAGTTATTTAACTAAAATTGCCTTGATTGAAATTTTTAATGTATGGATGAGCCATAAAATTGTTATAAACGTCACGCAAGCCAGACTTTTACAATTGCCAGTTTTGGATCTTTTCAATGATGATGTTTTCCTAACGAACAGAAAACCAGAACTAAGGTGTCATAAAGCTTGGTATTCACTGGCAAAAAGAGATGATCACTTGAAGTATCATGTTTGGTCAAAATTAAGATTCTAGAATGTGTATAGGGTGATATAGACTGACAGACAAACACAAGGTTGTGTTGCAACATCCCTGAAAACGAGAACAAATATTTTTACGTACTGAAATATTACTATATTATCAATGTTGATAGTTCACAGTATTTGCCTCTTCACATACCTGACCAAAATTCCACGGTTTTCCCCGATTTCTCCATTTGCTACCGACCCAGATTAATCCAGAGTCATTCAAGACGTATTCTTCTCTAGCCACTTTTTCCTCCATATAAACCGAATCATCTAGTAGAGATAAACATTTACCATATATTGAATTATATAATAGTTGTCGATAAACTGGTCAATATCGTGATATTTAGACTGCCCACAGGACAGTGGTATTGACTAAGACCATGATAATGACCGAGCATTAGGCAAGGTCATTATCGCTGCCGCAGTCAATACCACTGTCTTACGGGCAGTCTAAATATCACGATATTGACCAGTTCATTACCATCTATTTTGTTTATTTCATTGAGGAACAATATCCTCGATTTTTTTTCAGAAAGTCATGCAAATCGTGTTTTTGCATATTTACATTGACAACTGCTTGATCACGAATGCGTTTTAATAAGGGGCTGTAACTAACTCTAAATTCGTAACCGGGCATTACCACGGTGTGATCATGACCGCGGGCAATTTCAACATATGGTATTGACTGCTAAAACTTTATACTGCAGGTTAATTAATAGCACGTGAAAAGGTTTTATCCAATTGAAATAACTGATTATTCACTGATATGAAATAACACTTGATGTTATGGTGATTCATTGTTTTTGTGTATTTATACAATAGTTGCTTCTGTTGAGGACACTATCATGATAAATTGACTGAGCAAAAGACAGAGATATTGCCAGAAAAGTCGACAAATCTTCGAGTCAAAGGTGAGGACATTATCAAATTGAATGTTGAAGGCATTATCACATCCCAGTGAGGGACAATTTATTGATAACGTCATATACATTAGCAAATAATGTGTTAACTCCATTTTCGATATTTGAAGCAGGCATTATTGTGTAGTATTGCTCATTAGTAAATACCATATGTCCAGACTAGCTCATTCCTTTCTGATATAAAATAGATTGTTGTGTAGATGAATTTAATTTAGTAATTTTAACAGAGGATCCCAGGAGTCTAAATTGCTCACCTAGTTAATTGTTTACCTTTCAAGGACAATAACTCTAACATGGAGTAGTCCAACAACTTAAACATATTACATACTTTTGAAGGCTTTAGCATAAGGATCATTTCATTAATTAATTTTTTTTATCCACTATGGTTTTCAAGTTATAAGCTAAAAACTGCTAAAAATGTAATTTTTCGCCTTTCAAGGGCAATAACTCTATCAATGAGTCCTCCAACATCTCTGACCCAATAAAGCCTGTTGTAGAGCATATCAAGTCGAAGAAAAAAAATCACTATTATTTTTTTATTTATCCGTCGAAGTTTTTTTAGATATACCTTGAAATAAGTGGCCTGACTTCTTTGTTCTATATAAAAGACAACGGAGGTCATGTGAAAAAACGAAAAAAAACTATGTGTGGTATGAGACACTCTGTGCAAGCATATTACTGAGAACGTTCTTCCATAGTTTAAGATGTAAGAGCTATGGTTCTTATGTTTCTCTATTGTTTTCAATCCGAAATAATTGTTCAGTAAACTGTATGTTTAATGGCATAAAGTCTATATTTTGTCTATTATTACCCTTGCACCATGGATTAAAAATGAGTATAAGTTGAGCATCAGATTTAGTTCTGGAGAATTCTTTGTCATCTTTAAGCTTGGTTTCAATGTAGAATGTATATTTGCCGATGGAAGCGTCAGATGGTGACGTAAGAGTAACACGGAGTGTTTTAGTATCGTTTTTCTCGACCAAAGCTGTCCAGCAACCACCTATGTCACTGGTCGTTGTACCATTAAGGATGTCTAAAGGTATACGGATTACTGTCCCCTTACTTTCCTTCGGGCGTGATCCTAAAACATTTATTGAATATCATGTTTTTTCACATTACATGCCATAACAGCCCAATGCACTCATATTTACCCGAGAGCTCGTATACTAAAGCGACTGTATAGGTTGAGGGATATTTTTGCATGTGATTCGAAAAAAAAAATAAAGTTCAACATTTCGATATTTCAATGCCAATGGAGTGATGTTTTGCATATTACGAATGTGTTAATATGGAAATCTTTCCGCCTGACGGGCTGTTATCAATTGATAAAGTTCGGCATGCAACACATATACAGAAAACTCATATTTTTCAGTTTGCACAAAAGACTTATTGAGAAATCGGCTTTGATAATGTTATATTGGACTTACTAGGCATAAAATAAATAATTTAAAAGAGGATTTCATTAAAGACAATAAGGTCTTTGACTTGCAACAACCTTCAGTTAATATCACCAATGTGAACATCACTCTGCGCCATGGAAACCGTTTACAAACTTATACCAAGAAATTTGTATAGAAATTTGAAATTGAAATCATTGAAGAGTAGATGAAATATACCATAGGCGTACTGAATAGTGATGGCGTCATTTTCGGCGTCAATGTCCCGATCACATATCAAATCTATCTTGAACTGTTGGCCACGTCGTAGTATGAGATCCTCCTGGTCGTAATCATATGTGTTATGCTGTTTCCTATTAGGGTAAGTTAAGGTGTCCACTCTCTCGATCCCAATGGCCTTCTCAGCTGATTTTAATAAATAGAGAGAAACTAATAATTTAAAACATTTTGTTACGGAGTCGGGGGCGATCATCATCAGTTTCCATGGATACCATGGTGAATTTCAGACTGTCTATCAAGGCACCACAGTAGTTTTGTTTACTAAAGTCAGATGTTGTTTTAAGCGGAAATGTTTGAATGTCAAAAGCAACATGTGAAGTTTGAAGAGATTAACGTTTAGTCTAGTAGCGCTTGGATTAGAGGGACTTGCTTCCACTATCTAAAATGCAATCTGACAAGTAAATACCAGTTCAACCACAGGCACTTGGGGCACAGATGGTTTCGACCCCCCTTTTTTTAGTAATTCCCTTCACTACTACCTGATTCGATTTTTTTATAAGATAGTGGTATTAGGCATTCTTTTGTAATATTTTCAATCAATGGTCTTAGAAACTGACAAAAATATGAATTTTTAATCAAATTAACGAAACGGAAGGATATATACATTGTAGATTCTCGAGAAAAAGAAGCATTTTAACTATTAAATACATAAATACATATAACTCCTATAATAGATTGCTACAAGGCTGACATGGCATGTGAACTTTTGTATATGGAGAGTCACTAACACAGTATTATAAATAACAATTCATCTTTAACTTCTGAATGTATGCAGAAATTTGGGATTATTTTTTAATATCTTGTATGTTTTTCATAGTCAGGTTTTTATTAATACCCTACCAAGGTTTATTGAGGTGTTCTGAAGGTTTACAAATTGTTATACACAATTATACAGACTATTGAATACATTTTTTTACAATACTAAAGAAATATTTCAATATACCATAGAAAATAATTTGGGATTAAATATACAAGCCTAAATTATTACACTTTCGTGTTGTCCCATATTGTATCCCATATGGTAGAAGATGTCCGATTTACAATAAAATTCCCCAAAATCATTACTTTCAGTCCATGCATTTTCGCAGGAAAAGTTAACTCGTGATCTCGAAATATTGACAAAAACGTCAAACAGCAGTTGCAAGTTGATGTCGCTAATCCAATGGTGTGGCATATTCATATAAAGCTACATGTGCCTTCAAAATATCAAGTGGCTACTTCAAGTACTTGCAGGGAAAACATTTTTATCGGACGAACCGACGGAGGGACACTGTGAACAATGTATACATACCAGTATTAAATGATGATTTTAATAAGAACAAAAATCTGTGAGTGATACCCCCGCTTTCGATCGCGATATCAGGAACATACGCAAAGTCCTCGGTAAACAGAAAGTTGTTGTCAAATTCAAAATTATTCGGAAAAAAATCCCATCATATGCCCTTACTACAGGAAAAAATGTCAAAATTTCAAGCCGCTGTTATGAGTAACTACTTAGAAGTATGTGACAAGAATTCAACTGGCAAAAACATAAAGTCAGAAAATAAAAGCAACGTCCTCGGTAACCAGGATGTTGTCGATTTTTTCCTTAACTATATCCCACCATTTGGCATACCTATAGGAAAAATGTGTTAAAAATTCAAGCTGCTGTGATG
Organism: Perna viridis; assembly: GCA_037379345.1. Lineage (NCBI taxonomy): Eukaryota > Metazoa > Mollusca > Bivalvia > Mytilida > Mytilidae > Perna > Perna viridis. Next base: position 11,300,732 of record CM074515.1, on the reverse strand, counting down.
AGCAGTTGCTGAGAAAACTATGAAAAAAAACGGACACAGGGAAACAGGGACAAGAGTAAAACAGTATATCTATCCTTTGGAACGGGGGTGTAGTTAAATTAAATATATTTACAAATTTAAGTACTTCTCTAAGAATCAGACAAAATGTGTACACGGTGAGGTACTCCTACAACATAAGAAGTTGGAATTCCGTTCCTCCATACCCCAACCTATTACTTCCGAGCGCCATATTGCTCGTTCCGCCGTTTTTTGAATCGGCAGAATTAAAGTAAACTATTTACCATTTAAAACGTTTTATACAGTTTCTTTACGATAATACGGTAGAAGGTGGCTAAACTGTAGAAAAACAATTGACCTACCTGATGAGAAAATCCAGCATTCCTGGAAATCCTTTGTAAATGCAGTTAAAATGAACTTTGGTGTTTAGCTTTTTGAATGCGCAATTCCGGTTGATAAAATTACGAATTTAAAATTTGCGAACTGAACATATCAAATTAACCAACGAATTGCCTTTACCAATTTTAAGTTCGTTTTGTCAAAAATACATTGTATTCCGTAGAATTAGTGACCTAATTCAAAACTGCTGGTCATTTTGACAACTGTCTTCATTACAATTGCTTTCTAGGTACTTAACAAATATTTAGGATTTTTATCGTTCGATTTCCGGTATGTTAAACTTCTTTTATATAAATAAAAGACCTAAAATGTTTTAAAATACGTTAAGCTAACTCACTTTTGCGGTGGCTTTCAACGTGTCAGATGCTAGAGGTAGGGTGGCACCAAGTCAGAAAATAGCTTGCCAGACAACCTCTAGCATTGCTGGAGTAACGGTGAGGCAAATGAAAGAAATAAAACACAGAGATTTTATTGCATTATCCAAATACTTATACCTTACAACCTTCAGAAATATCCATCAAAGTGCTTGTAAACTTTGCCTTTTTGGGATATTGATAGGTGAAATTTAGTTAAAATGCACTATGGAAAAAATGGCGGGGAAATTTTCCTGCATTCTTTCCCTATACAAGCACTCAAAAAATATCTACATCACAGATGCTTCAGGATAAATTTAAATAGCTTTTTGATTGTTTTCTTCATGTATTGAAATATTTGAGGCATAAAAGACCAAATTGAGAAAAATGATGTCACACATTGCCTAATTCTTACACAGAATGGTACTTAATACGCCATAAAAGACCTTAACTACCATTCTTATGTTAGATACGCACGTTTTTTCTTCTCCTTTAGAGTCGGAATTTTGCCCATGTATTCTTCATCTGTCAGCAAGTTGGATCGACCTTCTGGGTTATCTGCCAATCGTCTGCGTGCTCTGCAGAGTGAATTAAGGTTGAATATATTCGTTATCAACAGATTCCCAAGTTTATGTCCAAATACGTCTGCCTTCTTTTTATTATTGGATACATTTAATTGCAACCAGACAATGGACATGAGCCAAATTTTCCGGAATTTTGTTCATCGCATAGTACTCACAAGTTAATGCTATCATTATATTGGACTAATTAGGTAACACCGGGAATAATTTAAAAAAAAATACGAATTGTTCTTTGAAAGAGTAAGAGTAATCGATTATTGTAAAAAAAAGAAATAACACTGTTATAGTAACATTTAAAAAAACAAAAAAAAAAGATGAAGAAAAACACAAACATATACCACGGTCAAGCTTGAACTATAACCCCTTTTTTAACAAGGAGTGTAGAATACGACAGTCAAATCAAATGGGCTACTAACACCACATAATATAACTGTCGTAATAAGCTACAAAATCTTTACTGTTTCTGTGTTATTTTATCACAAAAAAAAAGCACCTTACAAGCTATTTAGTGCTTCAAGACTTTAAAGTTCGTAATTCAAACATTAAACAAAAAATAAAACGAGAACAATATATGGTAATGGTTGCAACGGTCCTTCTTTGTAGATTTCTGACTCAAAGTGTTCAATTTAGAGCAAAAATGTCGAAAATTATACTAAAATATGCATCTTCATAGATTTTTCTCTATCTCTTTATTCACAAATTTTCATTTTTATGAAAAATATGTTATTTTACATAATATTATTCTAAAAAACATTTCGGACATATGAACAAACTTTAAAGGCTCTATTTGCGCTCAGAATCTTGGGAAAATATGATCCCGGCTTTTAAAAAAGTACTTTCATTTTTTAAATGAAATATTGGTTAGCACTACCTCAAGAGTTCTACTGAACTTTCATGAGTGGTAGATCGAAAAAATAATATGCTGTCACTAATGAGAATTGCTTTTTCTTATTAACTGTTTCATATTTATCCTTTCTCATACCTTGGGTGTTATTTGAAGTACATTCTGCAAAATGTACCACCAAACCTCTTTCAAAACTTTTAATTTCTATACTCACAACTGTCAAAGAGGGTCTGCAGTCCTACCATAACACTTGTTACTTCCGTAGTGGTATTAATTCAATGTGGATCCTGAAAAATTCGAAAGATCTTTTGGAGACAATCAGTTCAAGACTATTATCTGAATATAATAACATTAAAACCTATGATTTTTCAACACTGTATACTTATGTTCCCCATACTCAGTTAAAATCCCGACTTAAAAACATTAAACGTGGTTGTTTTACCAAAAAAGATGGTACACCTAGATACAAATATATAGTTCTGGGTAGAGATTCCTCATACCTTGTAAGAAATAATTCCAAATCATCTTCCAAATATACAGAGGAAGATGTTTACAAAATGCTAGAATTTTTAATCGACAACATATTTTTCCAGTGTGGTGGACATGTTTTTCAACAAACGGTCGGCATTCCAATGGGAACAAATTGTGCTCCTTTACTTGCTGACATATTCATTCACTCTTATGAGGCTGATTTTATAGCTGATTTGACCCGAAAAAAGAATATCGTTTGTCTAGATCCTTTAATCTCAGTTTCCAAGGGAACCAAGGTTATAGCGGTAATCAAAAGCATGTATTCCAGGGACAAAACCAGACATGGAAAACAGACATACACAACAAAGAACATAAAGTAACTAAAATTATACATACAAAGTAACAAAAGTAAATGATCAACTCTGACTCCACTAAAAACTAGGAGCATGGACCAGATGCACCGGTAGGGTAAGCGTCCTCTGCTTATCTAGAAACACCCACAGAGTTGCTCATAAAAAGTCAAGTCCGGGGTAGACAAACGAGGAAAGGAAAACCATGACCCATTGAATAAATCAGTTTTCATGGTGTTGATGGATACACCATAACGATGATGACGACCATAAAACTTCTGCAGTGATGACTTAAATCTTGTAGCAACATAACCCTGTTCCAGAAGCCTAGTTGTTAGAGTACTAGTGCGATACAAAAAGTCTGCGTAGTTTCGGCAAGCTCTGACATAACGTATAAGTTGTGATATGAACACTCCATACGCAGGAGCCGAAAGGATGTTGCCACAAATGAAAGGAAAGTAGACAATTCTGAATGAAAATTCATCACGTTTGTCGTAAAGTTTTGTCAATAGTTTTCCTTTACCGTCGATTTCTAAGTGTACGTCAAGATATGAGGCTGACTTCACAGTGTCTGTAGTATCCCTTATCATCTCAAGTTCTTTTGGGTAGATGCGATGTATCAAATCCCCGAAATTAGGATTGTTTAAAGATAATACGTCATCTAAATAGCGGAAACTGAGATTACAGAATCTAGCGAAACGATATTCTTTCTTTCTGATCATATAAGCTGTAAAGTCAGCCTCATAAGAGTGAAGGAATAGGTCAGCAAGTAAAGGAGCACAATTTGTTCCCATAGGAATGCCGACCGTTTGTTGAAAAACACGTTCACCACACTGGACAAATATGTTGTCGATTAAAAATTCCAGCATTTTGTAAACATCTTCCTCTGTATATTTGGAAGATGATTTGGAATTATTTCTTACAAAGTATGAGGAATCTCTACCAAGAACTATATATTTGTATCTAGGTGTAAATATATAAATATGAAACAAAGTCAAAGTATCAATGTTGTCTGTAACAGTAACTATGGCGACCAACAAGAACGATGACTTCAAAGGAAATAAGCGGATACTTTGTCGACAGTATATATTTAAATATTATGCTGTTACGATTTTCATTTATTTACTTTCTTAGATAAAACTTCCGGTCCATATAATGCCATATGGACCGGTAAGATTATATGGACCGCCTCGCTTTCAAATTAAGACCATGACGTCATAATTTAAGAAGTTGTGTATGTTTCTCTTTTCTTCACACGGCGATCTAGAGTAAACTATATATAAAAAGTATAATGTAGCAAATAGTTCATGCTACTTCGGACTAAATGGCAATATATGGACCGGTTGGTCGCCCCCACAAATTCAATAGACCTCAGCTACGCTTCAGTCATAATTTTTTGGGGCGACCAATCGGTCCATATATTCCCATATGACCCTTAGCATCATTGCTAAATAGTTTGCGTTTATTTAAGGGATGACTGTTGTATATTTTTCAGTCCGTATGAAAATCATCTAATCATAGATGTAACACGCTTTCTGATAGGGTAAAAAAAACGGTTCCATTATCTCAAAGACTAAGTTTTGTTATGTGACTGTGACGTCATCAACCTTTTTTGCTGATTTACTCGCTGAATTTTGATACTAAAATCAAATTACAAGCAATGACATATTTTTTCGTTCTATAGGGGAAAGAACCCCAATGCCCGTGGTGCACAGTTGAAAACAACCTGCTATGCATAGTAGGTGTTACCTATGAAATCAAATTATAATGTTAAGGTGGCACTTATACGTTTCTCCGAAGATACGATCGCAACCAACTGTTTCGGAATCAATTAAAGCACAATGATCTCTTCTGGTTCTCTCTAATCACTTTCTATAATGTATAACGATCATCTCAAAGTGATATCTGACCTTATTCTCCTGTATGACCAAGTGTTGATTCAATCTTGTACATTAAACATTACAGTGTGAGAGTAAATAACGTCTAGTTACTTTCATTTAGGGGGCTGGGGAACCAGGATTCTAGCGGAAATCAAAGAATGTAATCCTGGGACTAAGACCAGACTTGGAAAACAGACAACAAGGAACATAAAGTAATTCAAATAAATCAGACGACAAAATACTGAATGGAACAAGCGATATGTGCGATAAAACACTGAATGGAGCAAGCGATATGTGCGATGAATTTGCAGAACAGTTCGACAACAATTCATCGGTTTCAGAAAACTCAATCGATTCTTAAAATGTTATACGGAAGTCTTTTCTCCAGATCGAAAGTATGGATCACATTCGTAAATGTGAAATACATGAGCTGACCAAGATTTAATCGAGATTACCGATCAAGAAAGCATAACATACGCTAGCAAATTATTTGTGTGATTTTCACCAAAGCACAACACTCAAGGCCTTGAATAAGCGCCGTTATGCCCTTAAGTTATATAAAGGAAGAATACATCTAACACTGACATAAACTCGTAAGGAGCTATCTCAGAAATACCTTGCATATGTAAAGTGTTCGAAAAGCTGTTCGATTGTCCATTAAATGAACTTTTGATTACCGCTATATCCTTGCTTCCCTTGATTACTCTCTCTACTACCGATGTAACTGCAAATGCTTTACTAAGAAAAAACGTGCAGTATGTTCGTCTATTTTAACATTCAAGAAACCATTCATTACTGTCATGAAAGAAATTCCAGTGTTATCATGACATTTATTGACAGTAAATGTGCTTTTGATATCACAATGTGCTTAAAATAAGCTATTCGAACTCAGAATATTATTACATTTTTCGAACGTAAATCGATTAAATATATTAGGACTTAAGTCGTAACAAAAGTAACACTAACGATAATGGATCGAAGAGACAACAACCCCAACGGGATGAAAAATGTCACCTCAAGGCTATCCATATGTCTGAACGGTGAACGACGAGGAAACCCTCATACCACAGTAAAGATTGCAGTTGGTCCAAAAACAACATTACACACCGATACAGCGAAAAAGTTGTTTTTATAGAATTCAGTAACATGAAAGAAAATTGAAAGTGAAAAATAGTTGTAAGAACAAAGTTACCGAACACTAGTGAAAACAAAAACAAGACATACAAATGCCAGGAATTCCTGAATTGGGACAAGATGCCAGGAATTCCTGAATTAAGACAGGCGCGGTTCAAGTACTTTGGCGTGATCACAACCCTTTCCCCTATTAAAATCTGGCCACTGTGAAAAAAAATAAACACACAAAAATCACTTAAAATGGTCCGAGTCCCTTTTAAAACAGAAATAAAGAAACTGATGATAAGTTACACAAAAGCACAAACAAAAAACTACTAGCAATTAACTGACATGCCAGTTCTCATAAGGACACAACCCATGTCATGCCGAAAGACCATATGAGCGAATCAATGTAAATGCAAAAAAATGCTATCTTTAACGTTTAAGTTACTGCAAAATGCACAGAAGCATTCATCAAGGAAATTTACTCTCAGCTAAATATAAACAAACCCATCGATACACTTTTTAACATCTTCTGGTCATGGTACCATAAACTTGACATACAGACTGGATCCCCAGTTCAGGCAAATTGCATCGCTCTGGTGTCCTGTAGTGAAAGCGCAAAGCAAAACATGAACTTTGCAGACTAAAGTATCAGTAGGAAATTTGAAATTCCGCAACCTTAAAGCTAGATAATGGTATTCCGCATTTGAAGCAACCAACTGATGTAAACCTTTTGCTACATTGTGGACCGATTCCAATAGGTATATATGTTAAACACGTTGGCATAAACCTCGACAACAACTTTAGTTCAATGGAAAAAATCATGAAGCAAGGTGTTCATTCATGTATCCTGAATAACAAGATAATTACCATGTAGCTCAATTACACAAAAACTATGCATGGAATCATTCAATAATGAATTGTCAATACTAGAACGTGCTCATCGTTATATTTTTGCAAACACATACAAGGTCTGCCAAAAATACTGATGCATGTAATGAGTCTTAGACCGGAAAAAGCTATGTTCCTTAGGAAATTAAGTAACCTTAACGAAGCAAGTTTTTCTTACCATACTATTATTGTCTCTGAACAATTGTGTGACGTCAGAACGCTATTTTAAGGCTCTCGACGATCTTATATTCGTTGAAACCCCAGTAGGGAAAAATCAATGCTAGTATGTCATGTATGGTCGTATTCACAGACCTTCAAGTTTTGTTTTGGCTAAATATATGCCATTTACTGAAAAATAGGGTATTTATAGGGAAACTTCATGTATTTATAAAGGCAATATAGGGATAACAATCAATCAACAAGACTTGATCGATGTGATCATGAAACTAGAGGCTCTCTACTGTTGACTACAATGTGCTTAAAATAAGCTATTCGACCTCAGAATCTTTGAAAAATTTTCCAACTTTGGAGCCTGTATCGCTCATCTGGGCAAAAAAGTCTTTTCAGCAATCTAAAGGACACAATTAAAAAAAGGACTCTTAAACCCTATTGTCATGTTACCATAAGAATCATTAAATACATTGATAGTTTCCTAGTTTTCAAGTTTTATGCTAAGGGACTTGAGGTCGCGAGTTAGATTCATCAATTGGGCCTGTGGTTTTATGCTATAACCTTATAGTCAATATATTGGCCTTTCAAGGGCAATAACTCTACTAAAGATGCCACCATTCAACTTGGACCCTATCAAGAAATTTGTAGCACATGCCATTCAACTTTACCTTAGTACCCCACTAGGGACCCTTAATATTAAAAAAAATTCTGATAAGTCTATTTACTTCTTATTAGTACTCTCATAAATTTATGTTTATTCTGATAACCTCGTGACATTTCCTTTTTTGTACTTTATTGATATACCGTAAATACACATTTTATTGTATTATGTTATATTCTTTATAGACCGTTAAAAATCTGACGACAACTGTTGAAAATGTTACCAAAAGAGTAGACGATATAGAGAAGGGTATGAATTTCATCAACGAAACTTTTGAATATAGTAAATCCGAAGTCCGAGAAGTAAAATCTTTACTAACAGAAATTAAAGCAGATAATTTTGAAATGTGCAAAAACATGGGTCAATTGAAAACTGATTTACAAGAACTTCACAATAGACACATTGACCTTCAAACACGATCAATGCGGAAAAATCTCATTTTTACCGGAATTCCCATGCCGAACAAATATGAATCTTCTGATGACACCGAAAAAGTACTTGACGATTTCATGTTTAGACAATTGAAAATGGATGAAATAGGGGCTTATCATAGAGCGCACAGATTCGGAAAAGAATACGAGGTTAAAGATCGAAGCGGAAATGTTAAGTATACGACAAAATCAATTGTTTGCCGATTTCAAAACTTTAAGGAGCGAGAGCGTGTCCGAAAATCCGCAAAAGAGCTTAAGGGAACAGTCTACGGAATAAGTGAACAATTTCCGAAAGAAGTAAACGATAAACGGAAAGAATTATGGCCACAATTTCAAGAAGCTAGACGCTCATTTTAAACGAGATCGATTATAAGTTGATGGCACGGAAGTTTTCCCCTCTGTTAAACACAATAGAATGCGAATGGAAACAAATGACATTAATGGTGACAACCTGCGACAACGACATGAAGGCCAAGGAGCACGACCGAAAACTAGAGACTCTGGACGACCCCGTCGAGACCCCCTTCACCAGTCATATAAGGACAACCATGGAGAGCGGTCAACCTTAACCGAAGATCAGACGATCAATATTGAACAGTCTAGTACCTCAACAATAGACCCTAATTTCTTATTTTGTAAATAAAAACAGTCATAACAGTGTTAACATTTTGTCATTGAATGTATGTGGACTTAAAAGTAGATTGAAATATCCTGAATTTAGGTCATTGTTAAAAGAATTTGATATATTGTGTTTTACCGAAACACGACTTGATGTTTGTGACTTGATCGAATGCGATGACTATATTTAAATTTAAAAATAGGCATAAAATTTCACTACATAGATCAGGCGGTTTAGCCTTGGGTTATAAAAATACTTTGAAAAATATATTAAAGTTTTAGAATCTGAATCAGATTTTGTCTAGAACTCTAACAAATAGGCTTCTGGAACAGAGTTATGTTGCTACAAGATTGAAGTCATCACTACAGAAGTGTTATGGCCGTTATCATGAACTTGTGGATCGTTATGGTGTATCCATCAGCACAATGAAAACTGATTTATTCAACGGGTCATAGTTTTCCTTCACTCGTTTGTCTACCCCGGACTTGACTTTTTATGAGCAACTCGGCGGGTGTTTCTAGAAAAGCAGAGGACGCTTACCCTACCGGTGCACCTGGTCCATGCTCCCATTTTTTAGTGGAGTCCGAGTTGCTCATTTACTTTTGTCACTTTGTATGTATGATTTTAGTTACTTTATGTTCTTTGTTGTGTATGTCTGTTTTCCATGTCTGGTCTTTGTCCCTGGATTACATTCTTTTGATTACCGCGTTCCCTTGATTACTCTTTCAAGTAGATAAAACTGTTTATGGTTTAGAAGAAAATATAATTTTTGGTATTGTATATATAACACCCATTAATACGAAATATGCATCGGATGATGCGTTTGATGAAATGGAGGTTGAATTTCAACGTTTTCGCCAAAAAAACAGATAATATTTTCCTTCTTGGAGATTTTAATAGTAGAACGGCAAGTTTAAAAGATTTTTATGATGATATTGGAAATTTTTATATTGATAACAATACGGAAATAGATATTGATTATACTGATGTTTCAAAATTAGATTTGCTAAATTTATCAAGGATTAGAAATAATCCCGATTTAGTTATAAATACATACGGTAGAAAATTTACTGATTTTTGTAAAAACAGTAAGATTTTTATATTGAATGGTAGAATAGGTCAGGACATCGTCGGTCGAGTCACAACAAAACATGACAGCGTAATAGATTATATTGTGTGTACATCAAGTGTGTTAGAATGTATCAATGATTTCGAAATTTTAGATTTTTCAAGTTTATTTTCAAATGTTCATTCTCCTTTATGTTTAGAAATAAATATTGCTCAGTCAAAGTTTAATCATACTATACAGGACAATCAAGGTTCCGGAGTGAGAATTAAGAAATGAAATACTGAAAATGTTAATAGTTTTAAGAGTAATTTAAATCAGCAAAAAATTCTCTTCTTACATTGTTACCAAGTGGTAATTTAGATGATGTACCAAAGCATGAAGTAGAACGTTTCTCAAATGAAATTACGAATATTTTACTAGATTGTACAAGAAATACGTGTGTGGTGAGTAATTTTGAACATAACTCAAAGAAAAAAATTAAACATGACAAATTATGGTTTAATTCAGATTGTCTAGAAAAGAATTCAGAAAAGCTAATCGACTTTTTAAACATTGTGGATCAAACTCATTTAAAGAAAGATTAAGACAAAGTGAGAAATTTTATAAAGATATCATGAATAAGAGTATAAATAAAAAGAATGAAGAACTAAGACAGAAAATGAAATGTATGAAAAGTAAAAATCCAAAAGAGTTTTGGAAAATTTTTAATAAAAGGGAATATGCAGGAAAAGGCGATATAAGTATTGAAGTTTTGTTTGACTTTTTCAAAGATTTGAATAAGAATAATCACACCGATGATTATGGCATTGATAGTAGATTAAATTTAGAGTCCATTAATGAGACTCTTAATAGCATCATTACTAGAGATGAGATTTTATCTGCAGTAAAAAAGGCGAAGAATAACAAATCACCTGGAGAAGACAAAATTATTAATGCATATATAGCTTCGTCTTTGGACATTATGATAGAAGTTGATGAAAAATTCTTCAATATAATTTTCGACACAGGTATTCTGCCGGAGGCCTGGTTGATAGGGAATATAATACCTATTTACAAGAACAAAGGAAGTACTTTAGAGGCTAAAAATTATAGGCCTATTACTTTATTGTCTTGTCTAGGTAAGATTTTTACGTCGATTCTTAATCAAACATTGAGTAATTTTACAGAAGAATTAAGTATTTTAAATGAAAATCAGGCAGGCTTCCGGCAAGGATATTCAACTACTGACCATATTTTCTCATTATATGCATTGTTTGATCTACTTCGTCTTAGAGGAAAGAGATTGTTTGTTACTTTTGTAGATTCCGAAAAAGCTTTCGATTTCGTGCATAGAAATTCTTTACTACATAAACTTATTTTAAATAATATTGATGGTAAATTTTTGAGGGTTATAAAAAACATAAAATCCCGTGTAAGATATAATAACCAGACCTCAGATATTTTTTCTAGTGAAATTGGCGTACGACAAGGAGAAAACCGATCTCCTCTCCTTTTTTCACTATACCTTAATGATTTAGAACAGTATTTGGAAAACTCGAATATGGATGGTCTAATGTCCATTAGCACAGATGTTGATATAGAGTTGAATTTATATTTTAAATTATTTCTACTTTTATATGCAGATGACACTGTATTGCTTGCAGAGTCAAGCACTGATCTGCAGCTACTTTTGGACACTTTTTCAGAATATTGTAATCAGTGGCAGCTGAAAATTAACGTTGATAAAACTAAAGTAATGGTATTTTCCAAAGGTAAAGTTTCATAAAAATTAAAGTTTTATACAAATGGAAGAGAATTGGAAATAGTTAAACAATATAAATATCTTGGTATCATTTTTTCTAGTAATGGTTCATTTCTTGCAACAAAAATATACCTCAGAGAACAAGCTATGAAAGAGTTGTACTCCGTGATTAGAAAATGCAGATTTAATAATTTATCAATAAGATGTCAACTTGATATGTTTGACAAGGCAATTTCTCCTATATTATTGTATGGAAGTGAAATATGGGGCTTTGAAAATATAAATATAATTGAAAAAATACAGTTGTACTTATGCAAACACATTTTAAGACTAAAACAGTCAACTCCTAATTATATGGTATACGGAGAGCTTGGTCAATATCCACGTTCTATTAAGATCAAGTTGAGAATGGTAGATTTTTGGATTCGGTTAAATAACAGTGAGAATAAGATATCGTCTATTTTTTGTAGATTACTCTTCATATATTATATGAATTACCGGGTATGAAAACAATTGGGTTTGTTATATCAAAACTATTTTTGATAATTGCGGAATGAGCAATATCTGGCAAAATACACAACTGTATGCAAGAGAATGGATAATTGAGTCACTTAAGCAAAAATTAAAGGATCAATTTTTACAAGAGTGGTTATCAGATATTAATAACTCATCTAAGTCATTATGTTACAGAATTTACAAGACTGAATTTAAGTTTGAAAATTATCTTAAAATATTACCATTTAATTTCCTATTCATATTAAGTAAATTTCGATGTGGAAATCATCGACTACCTGTGGAGGTGGGCAGATGGCAGAATATTCCACGTGAAGAGAGATCCTGTCACCCGTGTGGCTCCACTGATATAGGCGATGAGTTCCATTTCATTATGTCATGCGATGCTTTTAAAAATGAGCGTCGTAAATATTTGTCTACAGATTATCTTACTCGTATTAATATTTTAAATTTTTGTCGTACCATGTCATCAGAAAACATTGTTGAGCTTGAAAAATTATGTAAATTAATCAAATGTATTTCTTCGAAACTAGCACCTCCTGGTTAACATATCATATTGTATGTATTGTATGTATTTCCACACATGCAGCAGTTACTGCATATATTATATTATTTTATTATCTTCTCTATAACTATGTTCAGTTTATGAGAATAAAGATATCTATCTATACCTATCTTTATCATATACACATGAAATTTAAAAAAAATACACCAGAATGGAAATACTGAATATGTCAAAGAGCCACCAATCCCACCGAAATGAAAATGTAAGCTCAAGGTCACCCGAAGGTTTTCAATGAATGACCTGAAAACCCTCACACCACAGGGCAGGCTGTACATTCCGAGAATAATAAAACGCATATAAGGCATATACAGATGTAGGTTACATTCAAATACCCCCAATGCGTAAAAAACGTTATATTAATTACAACGAGTAGGTATCTTAGATTTTATATTTCCGAAAAATTATCAAACCCAACAGATATTTTAATATCTCCAATTAATGTGCTCTTGTTAACATTTGCATTTTTTAAATAAGTAAGACAGACATGCATCATATTTTTGTATCTTAAGTAAATAACGCTGGGTTTTTATATCCAGTTGTGGACGGACAAATTATCAAATCATATAAACAAGACCAAGAGTTGTGATATAAATTTGATTGCACGGTAATTTACCATACATAAAATAAAATATAGTCAAAATTAGAAAATTGGTCATTTTTTTACTAGGTTTAAACGTCGACGATTGATAGTAGATGTTTGCCTTCTTATTATTATTGCTGTTTACCCATTTGTTTCTGAAGCTGATTTTAAAGAGACAGTATGTATAACTCTTGTCTACACATCATATAGATGTACATAACCAATTTGTCCAGATTATGAGGATACACAGGATCGGATAGTCTTTTTTATTACAATACGACTGTAATGGTTTTAATTTATTCCAATGTTTTATTCAGAAAGATAAACACAAATTTAGATATATTTATTTAAAATATGTTTGGTTAAAAGTGTAGAACATGTATAGCACAATTATCAGTAAATTTATTGACATAAAAAAAAAAAACTTCTTCTCGAGATGTATTCGTTACAGACGACTTGATCAACATTCAAAACATAACAATGTTCAATTATTAACGATCTTTATATAAATAGAATCAATTCAATGAAATAGTCAACAGGTTTTGAGAAATTTACTTTTTAAAATCCATTGAATCATTTAAGGTCAATAAAAATTAAGTGTGTGTTGTGTAAAGCAAATGTGTACACGTGGTGGACGTCCAATCGAGGTCACGCATGGTTTACACAAGATTACCTGACCACATTGCTCTAATTAATTTTAGCTACGATTTTAGTTGCATTTAAAAAAATATATACTTACGGGGTATCCCTCAAATTGTAACGTCGCTTTTTCGGGACAGGGCTAGAATTTGGGGAAATGTCCGGCTTGCTTCGTCTGCGTGGCATCCTGAAGGTCGGGGAATTCAGTAATCGGTTATGTACAATAAAAATATCAACATACCGAACCAGAACATAACAAGAGGCTCTAGAGGGGTTACACCTGTATTCTGTACCGGAATTCTCAAAAGCCTGAAAAAACCCTTTGCAACCAATTATCTAATCGTACAATCGTATTCCGACCATGTTGTTAAGACGTAGACACCAAAGACTATTTTTTTTCTTACTTGCTCCTCACACAGTGTTTACTTGTCGCGCGAATATTTGATAATATAAGAAACAAGTGCGGATATCTAATTTTAATCATTGCGGACTTTCTTTTTTAAATGCTCTGGCTTTTCGTTCCATGTCGTAGCCTCTTAGCGGTTCAATTAAAATGACATTATTTGTTTGTTTGTTTCCTGTATTTTTCTTTCTTTCTTTTTTCTTTTTTTCTTTCTTTTTTTTTTTTTTGGGGGGGGGGGGGGGGGGGGGGGTGTTAGCTAACCAAGTAAAAAGCTACAGATATGCGGAAACAATGATTTTACGAACCCATGCAGAACTGACACTCATTCACATTTTCCATGCAGTATGTGTAACTTTTTCAGTATTTGTATTCATGTTGTATGGATGATACACATTATTATAAAAAAAAAAATGACGAATTGAACAGTTTGAATTTGAATTCATGCTCTTGTGGATCTCCTTCAAGTAATACAATATCATATGTACAACATCTAAAATGCTTACCCTTCTTATACACGACCATTAAAATAGACCGTTTTTTGGCCGCACTTCCGTATCTCCCACACCCCAACCCCGTATCCAGATAACGATTCCTCCGGGAAAAAAGGAACATGTCTCATTTGATACCCATGTACTGAAAAGGTTTCCCCAGATAAAAAAAAATAATTACTACCAAAGAAATATTTTAGAGGTTGAATAAATATATAAAAAAGCTGAATACAGTAAAAATAAATGTATTCCCCACTATAGAAGAATTGTGTCCTGTCATGGGAAAATGTGATACAGAGAAAATACAGATATCGGACACAATTTAAACTTTGTAACGATAACTTGGTTTTTTTTTATTCTAACAGTTGAAACATTCTCCTCCAGACAAATTTCCGTTGAACATCCTCGAATTTGAAGATGACCACGGAATAGTATAGACACGAATCACTAGCTTTCAGAATTCACATAGCCTGATATAAACTTTAACATAATTATGATTTTTTGGGTCAGATTTACACTTTTAGGCGAGGTTAAATGCTTTGGACCACCACTTTTTCAGGAAATGTGAGTGTTTCGTATATATAATATTTGACCATTTTTTTCTTTTAATGGCTAAGGACAAATATAGATCTATATGTAAATAATTTGCATTAAAGAGCACAAACTGTAGTAAAGGTATCATTTCCTTGAAAGTCGAAATTGGAACCTGATATTTAAGAGGCAGGAAGCGAAATTTCAGGTTTCTTCTTTTCTTTTTTTTTTTTTTTAGGTTTTGTTTCTGAAAACAATTTGTATATGTCATGACTACCCTTTTTCAGTAAAAAAAAACTTTTGTTTCCAATGATATTGACATTTTTTTTAATCGGTAACTGATCATAAATACAGACGAAATCGAAACAAGTAAAATTCTGTCCTTTTAAAAATACGTTACTTGATTTATACTTTTTAGGAGACTTTTATTGAAAAAAAAAAGATCACGTAAACACGCTGCCATATGTCAAGACACCTTAAGTACCAGATATGAACATGGAGGGTATTAAAATAGAGCAATTTCAAACTAATGATTCGTCAAAAAATCTTAACTATGAATTATAAAATGGACCAAACACCACACAATAACATGGCAAACTTTTTGTCAAGAAAATATAACATTTAAAAATGCCCCTCTGAAAAGAAAGGCTTCTTTGAGTGCAAAACGAAAGTGAAAGTAGAGAAAGTTTAAGACTACTTTCTTCCATATATTTGTGAATACCTCTTGCATTCTTTGTGGAGGAACATTAACTTTCCACAAGTCCTTAGTAATGCTATATGAGTGGACGTTTAACTGAAAGAATGTTTTTAAAAATCCTTAATACATGCACTTCACTATAATTGAAGTCTTTAGGAGGCCTAGTTATCTCATCTAATCTTCAATAGTTGAAACTGAAATCTATAAAATGATTTTCGTCAGCCAAAATTTTCCATAAGGACGTGAATCATTTTACGGTCGCAGAGGATACACAGCTTTGTATGCATCATTACAAAGATTAGAATTGAGAGAAAGATCATTAAATCTTATTCAATATCTGATTTCTACCAAGAACATATTACATAAAAATGAATAACCATATGAATAAATGACATTACAAGATGCAAAAAGGTGGGGCCTAAAAGTGCCAAATATCACCGCAAAGGGATCCCCATCAAATCTATGAAATGATATCTGCAATCCCATTTATAATATAATCAATTACAACGCTATGTATTTAGATGATCTGATATCCTTATCCTCGAGACATTTGTGCTTTGTTAGAAAGCAAATGATGTTTGCCATTTAGATTTTAAAGGCAAATACCATTTTTAATAACTTACTTATCACAAAATTAAAAGAACTTAATATGAATATATGCTTGATCGCATCTATTGATAAAATCTGTATATGCACACCAGAAAATTAACCCGAACACGGTTCTCTGAAAAAAAAAACAAAAACAAAAAACAAAGCAAAAAAAAAAACACACAAATGTGGCCAGAGAATCTGATGCAATATCTTACCGCGCCATGCTAGGTTACCGCAGCAAACATGTCGTATGGAAAACAAGTGAAGAGTCTGTGATTCAGAAAGTAGAGGGTTAAAAAAACACACACACTAATGCATCACCCTTTATTAACTGAATTGATATACTAAAATCAAACTGTGGACCACCTTGATTAATTTCCCGATAATTGGTAATTACAATAAATAATATTTTTTTTATTTGATAGTTTTGTGTTAGTCTTTGAAACTTCAGAAACTTTATTCAAGAAAACACTCAGGCGCTTGATAAACGCTACAGGAGCGAAAATGAAATAATGAATTCACACAAATTTACAATACAATAAAGTACATGATTGATTAGTATGATATATATCAGATTAGAAGTCCTATAGTATTTTAGTCAAGGAAGCGAAATGAGTACAACACGCCGATTACAAAAAAATAACAAAAGTAAAAAAAAAAATTAAACTACTTTTTAATTTATCAATTACTTATCCATCAGTCATGTGACCTAGAGGGGTATGATGGGCGGTACCACACCTTTTATGGATGAATTAATTAATGAGCTTTATTACCGTACGTTATACAGGTACATGCGTACGTACCACAGAAAGAAGTGTATAACAGTGAAATTAACGGAATTCATGAAATTTAATATTATGATGTGCATTGTATATATATATATGGGTTTAAATAAAAAAGGATAATATTCTCGAAAATTTATTTGTGTAACATTTTGTCTGTGTTTTGGAACAAACAGTGTATTCATGAAAATTACCTGGATATGGACAATATCTTTTCAACCTTTCGCAAAAAGATAGAAAGGTGAGTCAAAACTTTAATGTTACAATACTTCAACATACCGTAGAACTTATGTGGGGTAGGATTCGTTCTGTAATAGGGGGGTATATACTCATTTCGTATTTCAGTGACTGAGTTGTTTGAGCAATGAGCAATGTAATGGAGTTCATTTCCAATATCAGAGCCACAGAGTGTACATATTCGTTCATTTTCTGGAATTCTATTCCATCTCCCTGTCTCAATAGGGATTTTTAAATTACAAGTTCTTGCCTTACATATATATAATCTACTTGCTTCTTTAAGACGTATAAGGTATGGCTCAAAACAAAATTCAGTCTTGAAATTGGAATAATATTTCCCTCTCGAGGAATTATCAGTATCAGAGAACCACTTCTGAATAAACTGGTCTTGAAGACGCTGTTTTACAATATCTTTTAAAGCATTCAATGTATAAAAGTTTACAATATCCCATATCTCACTCATACCAATATTGTCAAAAATAGATTTTACGAAGCTAATCCACTTCAAAGAGCGATTACCGTTTGCGTATAAACTATATAATAGGTCACATAATTTTCCAGAAAGCTTATTTTTATTGATCATAAGCTTATACCAAAAGCAAACCATACGCACCCTGATATTAGTTTCTAGAGGGTATCTTCCAAGTTCTCCATATATCATAATATTTGGCGTTGAAGACCGCACGCCAAGTATCTTTTTGCAAAATTGCAAATGGATTTTCTCAATGCTTGAAAGATTTTCGAAGCCCCATACTTCCGAAGAATAAGTAAGAATAGGGGTAACTAGAGCATCAAATAATCTAAGTTGGAGGTCTGTTGGAATGTGCAAGTTGCGTATTTTATGGTATAAAGCATACATCGCCTTTTGAGCTTGATTAATAAGTTTATCCCGGGCTTTACAAAAACGACCATTAAAATTGAATAATAGCCCAAGATAAGTGTACGAATCACACTTTTCTACATTATCATTAAATAAGGTAAAATGAAAATTACATTGACATCTTCTATTACAAAAAATTACAATTTTAGTTTTATTAGTATTAACCTTAAGTTTCCAGGAAGTACAATAGGATTCAAACACTCGAAGTGAGTTTTGTAATTCTTCTTCCGTATCAGCAAAAATAACTGTATCGTCTGCATAAAGTAAAATGAAAAGTTTCAAATATTCACCAAGTCTATCAAAAAATACAGAATCTAGGAATTGTAAATTGGAACAAGAATTTTCATCTAGATAACTTTCTAAGTCGTTGAGATAAACGGAAAAAAGAAAGGGAGATAATTTCTCCCCTTGCCGTACACCAATTTCACATGTAAAATAATCAGTTTTTGATTCTCCATAGTGAACACATGACTTAATATCTGAGTACATATTATATATCAATCTGAACATCTTCCCATCTATACCCGATTTTAATAGTTTTTGATATAACCCTACCCTCCAAACTGTATCAAAAGCCTTCTTGAAATCTATGAAGGCACAAAAAAGTTTTCTGCCAGAAGAAAGATACAAAGATACAAGAGAGTGTAAAACAAAAGTGTTGTCTTGAACAGAGAATCCCTTTCGAAATCCACCTTGTGCTTGAGTTATAAGTTCTAACTCATCAGCAAATGTATTAAGTCTAGTGTTCATAATAGAGGTAAAAACTTTACTAAGGTTTGACGTTAAACAAATTGCTCTATAATTATCTAGGTCATTCTTATCACCCTTGTTTTTATAGACAGGTTTAATAATTCCTGTGAGCCAGGCATCAGGAATTGTACCACTATCAAATACATAGTTAAAAAGCTTATTGTAAATCGGTAACATCAAATTTAACGTACTCTTAATGTATTCATTAACAATGCCATCTTCAGCAGCTGCTTTAGAATTTTTCAAACTTTTTACAGCAGAAATAATCTCGTCATCAGTTATATCAAAATCTAACATATTTACAATACTTGGATCAATCATTTGATCAATGTCAAACTCATCATCATCATTTAGATTTTCATTTAACGATTTAAAATAATTGTACAAAGTATCAACTGAAATATTAGCCTCGTCTGATGTTTTGTTATGCTTTAATTTATTCAATATTTTCCACAGACCTTTAGGATTTGTTTTGGAGGTTTTTCTAAGTTCAGCCTCCATTTTATGTTCGTAGTTATTGTATGCTTTATTCATGTTTTGCTTGTATTACTTGCTCGCTTTTTTAAGCTCATTTCTGTTGTGTAGGTTTTTGATGAAGCTGTAGCGATTGCGAGCCTTGTGAAATTTTTGACGTGATTCATGACATTCTCCATTGAACCAAACCTGAAATGTTTTGTGTGGTGCATATTTTTTGTGGTTGTGTTTCTTGCTAAATGCATGAGTCGCTGCCTTTTTGAACAGGCCACCAATGGAGTTAACAATATCATTGACTATGTTTTTTCCATCTTGACCAGCGTCATTCAGGTCATTTAATTTTTTATTGATTTCGTTGATTGTCTCAATGTCATCTTGCACTACTTCAACAAACCGGTTTTCTTTGTTTGTGTTCCACCTAGGAATTCGTGTAGCTTGTTCGTGGTGTGTATCGTTGGAATGTGTAGTAAAATTATTCATTGTTGCGTGGAAAGTAAATTGTAAAGCATTGTGTACATCAGAGAAAAGGGGGTTGAACGCTAATAAATTAAACATTTTTACAATTGGAATAGCACTTGAGGACAATAAAATATAATCAATTAAAGACACATTTTTACATGTTTTTTGACCAATCATATAGTCATTACCCATTAATCTACCATTACCAATATAGAGGTTGTTTCTCTTACAAAAATCAATTAGCTTGTAACCATAATTATTAGCAGGTGAAATACCTTCTGAGAATCTCGAAAGAGGAAAATATAATTTTTTCAATTCTTCAAAATCATAGATATATGATCTAAAATCATCATCATCTCCTATGTCATCCAATATATCAAAGAGAGAATCATCGGGAATTACTACTTCATTCAAATGTCTAGTTTTTGCATTAAAATCACCAACCGTACAAACACAGCAACTATTTTTGCTTAAGATGTCAAGCATCTCATCCTCAATTTCATTAAATGCTTCACTAGATGCATATTTGGAATTTTCCGGTGGTAAATATATACAACCAAGAAGAAGATCTTTATCTAACTTCATAATATCAGATGAAAAAATTACCCATTGAGCAAAATTAGAACTAGTCTTAATGAATTTCAAAAAATGTTTGAGATATTCTCGATAAATCACCACAATTCCACCTGATTTTCTTTTACAATTTGTTCTTATTTTTGAATTACATAAATAGCCATTTGGCAAATTTAATACATCAAGTTCGTCTGTTTTTGACTCTACAAAAATGTTTACATCATGAGATTTAACTAGTTCGATAAACTCTGGACAATTGAGTTTCGACTTCAGTCCACATACGTTCAGGAACAAAATGTTAATATCATTCTTTTCTTCGGAGGGGGGAACAGCTCGTCTCCTGTGAGCGCCATCCTATCTGCCATTTTGAGGACGCAGAGGCCGGTTATTTGGTCCGTTAGGAGTGTTAAATTGTGGTACGAAGTTCGGCGGTCCACGGAAAGGTGGAATATTTTGCTGTCCGTTGTTGACAGGCCCATGATATCTTGGGGGATCAAAGCGTGGTGGTGGTGGTCCAGCGAACCGAGGCCCATTACCCGGCCCAAAGAACTGTTGATCATTAGGATTTGCAAAGTCGGACGGTTCAGCTAGTCGGTTACCAATGTACAGTTTGTCAAGCACAATTCGAGCATTCTTGTGACCAGATCTTTTTAGACTCGCTAACTTTGGGATTAATTCTTTCCTGCGATCATTTATCTCAGTCGGATATTGCTGATAGACTGAAACATCACGTCGCTCTTTAAGCTTTTCGATAGCTGCTGATCTGACCTTTTCATGATCCTCATATTTGACAAATTTTGCTATAATATTGCGAGGCTTTCCATCGTTTCTTGGTCTTAGCCTATGAACATTACAGAATTGCATTTCTTGAGTGTCAATGTTCAGCTCTTTGGAAATGAAACCTTTAACCATATGCTCAGTATTTTCAACTGGGTTATCAGGATCCTCTGCAATGCCACTAAAGATCAGGTTGTACTTCATTGATTGGGCTTGCATTTCTAAAAGTTTTTGTTTCAATTGATCATTCTCAAAAAGTAACTTGTCTTTTTCAGACTCAACATTTGTAACTCTCTCATCAATAATATTGTATTGGAATTCTTCTATTGATATTCTCTCTGATTGTTGTTTAAGATCATGTCTTATTTCTTTTATTTCATCTGTTATTTTAGTGAAATGATTTTCTATAGTCGACATTCTACCATTCAGTTCATCCAACATATCTAGTTTGTTCAACCTTGTGTTCATATTGTTTATTGTTTCTAGTATTATTTGAAGGGTACCACTATCACAAACTGCTTGAGGTCTAATTTGCATTGGTTGAGACAGCTGTGGGGGTTTATCTGGTAGAATTACACCATTATGTTGAGGTTGGACTGGTGTCATATGTATGGATGGTTGACCATTTAACATTAGAGAGTTCATTGTCATTGGAGTACTGTGATGAAATTGTTGAGGATTTTGATATTGAGGGTTTAAGAATTTAGGTTGTGTTTGGCTTCCATAAATGGACTCATTGGTATTTGCT
This sequence comes from Perna viridis, assembly GCA_037379345.1. Taxonomy (NCBI): domain Eukaryota; kingdom Metazoa; phylum Mollusca; class Bivalvia; order Mytilida; family Mytilidae; genus Perna; species Perna viridis. The sequence goes on along the minus strand of CM074515.1, from coordinate 11,278,471 downwards.
ATAACTTGTGAAAGTTCATTTGAACTGTTGTTTACATCAAGTATCATGGGGGCGGCCATATTGGGTGGTGTCTGTGTTGTTATTGATTTTCGTTTTCGTTTCCTTCTTGCCATTCAAAACACATTTTTTACAGTTCTGTCTCACACTTTAGGTTCAATGTATTTTTCCGAGCTCCAGCAACAATCTAGAGTTCTGGACTCCATTTAAAAACACATCTATTTACATTTTTTCTTCAGAGCTCTTACGTGTGTGCGTACTCAATCCGCCTCCATTACCTGTCGAAAAAGAGGACATACAAATCATAATGCTGATTAGGTTTATACTCACTTGTCCTACATTTGTAAAAAACATCCATCCCACTTGTCCTGCAAAATTATTTTGACTAATTAGATAATTATGTTTTTATAAAGTGTTGGTAGTGTTATAGTCTTTTCCATTAATTGGCAATAAATCTGTATCTAAAGTACAACAAAAAGGCAAAATGATATTCAATAATTTAAAAAAAAATGTATTAACTAATGTACAAAAAAATAATGTATAATAATTTATTTTTGTAATTTAAAAAACTTACTATATATATCAAAATAAAAAAAAATACATAAATAAATGTTATAAGATATTATATATATATGATCAAAAGTTCTAAAAAATATAAATGAATAAAAAGAAAATGTTGCTAACTTATTTACTTAATCATCATAACTTATTGAATCTTATAATCATCATAATTAAGCACATCTTCAAGTAAGTTGTCATTATAATGAGCTTGGTATATCACTTTAGCTTAATTCTCTTAATTTTGGTAATAGTTGAAAATTATTTTAATATTCTTAATGAGCTTGGCCTTTCTCATTCATATTAGTAAGTAATGTTCACATGATTATCTTATTAGCATGGCTTTGAATACAGTTCAGTATATGTATATAAGCATAGAGAAAATTGGAAAATTCATCAGTCAAAATGACTAATGCTCAGTTAAACGTTGAATTCAGATTGCCGCCGAAGGACTACCAGCACGAAAACGCAGAAAGTACCGCAATATAGACACCAGACTGCAACAACTCAAACAAAGACTTCACAACAATGAGATGACAGTAGTGCAGTATGCTGACGCCGCCTCTCATCTGATATATCTTGGTTAGGTGATAATGAACATTTTGTGTGACAATGAACATTTTATGAAAACAATGTGATGTATTAGTGCTTATAAATGATATTTGTAGTGCAAAGGTAAACATTTGTTATTTTCATTGTTATATTTATGTACGAAATAAAATATTGAGATATATTTTGCGTATTTTTTTGCAACCTACATGTTTACAAAGAAAAAAATAGCATTATAATGGTAACTCCATACAAAACGTAAACCAAAATGCAAAATATATAAATGAAAGTTTTTGACTTTTATTTATTTATTTTACAGACTTTACCTTTTGAATGTGGCTACCTTTTCACACAATTTAAAACAAACTATAGATAGCTCCCTTTGATCTTTTGTTGTGATAAACAAGCAATTAACAGGTAATTAATAACTACATACCTCCCACTTGTCCTACAAATTTTCACCTATATTTTACCTGTAATTAACAAATGCAGGACAAGTGGGATGACACCGCTAATTACATCCGGGTTATACATACCATTTTGATATTAATAGTGATTACCAAAATATTACGTCATTCTTCAAAACAATTTTAGCATTGGTTAATTCTGATATTCACTTTTAATAAACCCTTTTGAAGTAAGTTTCTGAGCACGCTCAATATACTCTTAAAATTCAGCGTATAACAAAAGAAGTATTCCTTGCGGAATTTGCATACTGAGGATACTCCACGTATGCTCATCGGCTATCCCACTAGTACTGTTAGCACAAAAGGATCTACTGTAAATATACAGCAGCATTAAATTTAATCTCTCAATTTCAAAAGATGCAATACAAGTTTTCCATTATTTATGTTTTTTTGCATAAATTTTCCGCAAACTAAGAAGATTTTTTATCATGTATAATCTGAAATTGCCTATTTGATAAGGAATCGAATAAAAACCGACAATGTTAAGTTTTCTTATTGTAAACTATGACGTTTTAAGTTGATGTGTAAAAAGAAATACAAAGAAACGCTATCATAGAGGTGTAATACTGATATGAATACATGTTTTTGAAACTCATGTATCGGAAACATTTTTTTTGAAATCATACTTAGATACTGCTATTTAAACTTGCTACAAGTCTCTCTGTATTTATATAATTTAGCACATCTGTTAATCATTCACTGTCCATTTGCTTTGATGGAAAGATAGTGAACGAATATCTAATAGAAATATAAAAAAAAATACATCTACATTAAATAAAGAAACTTGTAGCAAGTCAAGTACTGCTGGTATTTTTTCTTTATTAGATATTGCTATTCAATGTTAGAGGTGGTGAACGGGGATATTTTTCTCCCTACTGTACACTGTACGGCTTCGTCTTGTACACTTTTGTTGTGCCTTACGTTGATAAAAGATTTCAAAGTTCATCAAAAGTAGGGCTTTGTTTATGTTGTACCTAATATTTTTGTCTATAGATTTAGTAATGAGTTTGAAGAAGCTACATTAGTATTGATATAGATCACAGAATAAATGAGCCCCTATTGTTGGCGATCATATAAACTATTTAGTCAGATTTCATTATTTTTAGATTGACTAAAAAATATTGTCAATATAGTGCCTTAAAACATTTGTAAAAAAGAGTAATCATATGATATTTTTTCATATTTTAAAAAGAAAATTGGGAGTTACCCTGACTTCTTTTCTTTTTGTGTAATATATATATATATATCTAGTGCAGAAACTTAAATCCCCGTCACCTTTAATTTTTATAGAACATTTTCCCATTAATTATCTCCATGACAAATATTTTTTTTGTACATATGTACTTACAAAAGTTAGCAAGACGACCGCGTAACATAAATATGAACTATTTAATAATTTTGTCATTAATGACATACATTTATGTTTATATGTGTACATGTATATGTACGTGTGGTACAAACTGTATTGTCTTTCTATAAAATCTATATTTAACTAATTATTTCAAATAAGAATTGTCCATAAGCAGTTGCATGGTATTCAGTCTTTACATTCAGGTTATATGAAAATCTATCATACAATGCATACACATGAACACGGATCGATAATCAAATACTGAATTGGATCGTGAATGGAGGATATAAAATTTAGGATCGCAAACCACTAATTAGGAGTTTTTCAGATCATTTTTACTATTTTTTTTCAATAATTACAGCAAAACTGCAAATTTTTCAAACCAAGCAAGAGTGCATGTCTGTCAAAATAAGAACCAATTACAAAGGATATGAAGTAATGTTTTATTGATTTTGGTACACAGTTTGTCAGAAAATGCAAAAGACAACACTTCGTCCATTGATTTTATAATGTAATTGAATATATTTTACTAGATTTCTATAATTTTTACAAATTTTGTAGTTAATTAAATACTAACAGTTTATTTTTTATTGAGGATTGACATTTAGGATGTTGTATCTAGTATCATTCATTATTATTGTACGAACATATGGAAAATGCTTGTTTCAGGTCCCTTTTTGGAACCTATTTCCAAATTCAAGTCTTAAAACCCTAAAATCAATCCTAGCCTTCTGTTGGTGGCAATGCACCTTGTTATACAATTTCAAAGCAAACTAAGTCAATTTATTGTCTGGACATCTGGAAAATGCGTGTTTCGGATCCCCTTCTTTGGCCCCTAATTCTAAAATGTTTAAGTTTTAACCCCCAAAATCAATACCAGTTTTACCACTGAGATATAGAATATTATGGATCAACATCATATGCATTCCTATGCTTTTAGTGGAGTTATATAGTAAAGGGTAATCAAGGAAACCAAGATTTTAGCGGAAATCAAAAGAATGTAATCCAGGGACAAAGACCAGACATGGAAAACAGACAAACACAACAAAGAACGTACTAAAAGAACCAAAATAAATACGTACCAAGTAACTGAATAACTCGGACTCCACTAAATATGGGAGCATGAACCATGTGCACCGATAGGGTAAGCGTTCTCTGCTCTTCTAGAAACACCCGTCGACTTGCTTTAAAAAAAGACAAGTCTAAGGTAGACGAAAGAGGAAAAGAAAACTAAGACACGTGAACAAATCAGATTTCATGGTGCAGATGGATACACCGTAACGATCCACGAGTTCATGATGATGACCATAATATGAAAACTCCATACGTAGGTGCTGAAGGGATGTTGCCGCAGATGAAAGGAAAGTTGACAATACGGAGTGAAAAGTCAGCGCGTTTGTTGTATAGTGAGGTCGATAGTTTTCATTTACCATGGATCTCTAAACGTAGGTCAAGATATGAGGCTAACTTCACAGTGTCTGTACTATCCTTTATCTCAAGTTCTTTGGGGGTAGATGCGATGTATCTAATCCCCGAAATTCTATGAAATGCTTGTTATAGGCTAATTGTTTGCCCCTAATTCTAAAATGATTGGACCATAACTCCTAACTTCCAACCTTCCTTTTGTGGTTTGGAACCTTGTTATGAAATTTTGTCAAGATCAACCAACTAATATTCAAGTTATCGCACGAAAACCAAATGTCAACGGAAGACGAAAATTTCTTCGCGGTAGATATATAAAATGGTTATACATGACTTTTCTCTTGTGCTTTCATGACATGTATACCTCGGCATTTTGTTCATTCTGCAGATGTTCCAGCTCAGTACAAGTCTTTTTCAAAACAAAATAACTACATCTTACCCGACTGAAAGAATCCTTGTCTCAAAAAAATAATCCATAGTATTATCATGAAGAATAGGGATTAACGTTTTTTTGTAAGACTAGTGCCTATGGTGATAATGTCCGGAGTATTCATTTTTATGATATATGTATATATCAGAATTTTATGAAGCTTTTTTGTCAAAGAAGACAATAGTCTGAACTTGACTTAGAGATCATCGGCATCTTGGATACCGGAAGTGGGATATTGGCACGTGGAAGCACCAAAATATTAAAACATTCCGCGGCTGTTCCCTGTACCCTACCCCATTTCCTCCTTGCAAAGTTTATGTTAGTATATCGCACCGTCGCCGATCATTCATTCAACCACACTCCCATGTCAAGTTTAATATGTGATGTTTTATTTTTCGTATGACATGAAAGTATAATGATATTAAAGCTTTTTTGTAATATTTGTTGAACTGTAATATTTCTATGATTATGTGCTTATTTTAAATTATTTAAATTTGAACTCAGCAAGCAGGACTTTTTTCGAATTGACTTGACGCAGATCCAACATTCGCAGGCACGTCAGGAACTCACTCGATTATCTGTTCATTTCTCCCTCTTACTGAAAATGTTGGTACTTTCTAGCGGATTTTTTTAACCTGCAAAGCCAATATGCACTTTTTGAGTAGTAAGTTTATTGCTAATGTTTACGATTGCAAGATAGGTCCTGTAGGTTTAAACGTGTTTGTAACAAATATCAAGTTTTCAAGATATACATTGTATAGTGGGTTAACCATGTCCGGTGGTCAATATAATAAGCCTCCGATAAAGATTCAAGACAATGATTGAGTGACGTATTTGTTTCTATACACATAGCATATATATTCTTTTGATAATCTCGAAAAAAAAAATATTATGATTATGATTGTATATACTGACCAACTGAAAGAATGAATGAATGACAAGGATCACTGGCCGTCGTTGTTGTTTTTGTTTAATCATCCTACCGGTGCAAAAGTGAAATTTTTGGTCGTGCCTTTACTTATAGCCTGATAATAGCGATCATTAATCAGTTCTATACATTTTTATTGTAGGCTTGAAAATCAATATCAAATTTGAATCAAACTTTGAATGCATACAATGATTTTTAGGGTACACAGTAAATACCAATGGTGATCTTGCATAAAAAAAAATAATAACCATGTATGGAATGTTGAGTTGATTTAAAACACAGTTTTTAACTACATGCACAGATTTAAATTAAATAGTAAACAGATGTGCATGTATATAGAGGATTTAATTGAAAAAGTAAAATGAAAGAAGGCAATGTGGCATGGCATATTCATCACATTCAGTGGTGGATCTTAAATTAATTATTTCTATATAGCCAACCAGACTTAACGAGCATAAAGGGTCCCCTACCAGTGATTTGAATGGACTTAAAGTTAGTTGTTTGGTTAAGGCATGCAGGGGCAGATCCAGACACCTTGAAAAAATAGGGTTGCCAGCCGAGAGTCCTCAGAAAAAGGGGGTGCTAAGACATTATTTACCATTTCTTGTCAATTTTACGCATGAAAATGACAAATTTACGAAGATAAAGGAGACATACCACCCCCCTGCACCCCGTTGGATCCGCCACTGGCTTGGACTTTAAATTATGCAATACATTTTTGTCAGTCCATGCATGCATTTATTACTTGTACATAATGCAGTCTTGTACATGTACCTGAAACTCAAACTACTGTAAATTGTGGAAGTTCTATTAAATAAACGAATACTAGTGAACAATTTTGTCAAGCGTTGAGTAGTAGAAGCAACTATCAGGTTTATGCAATGTGTGAAATGTAAAGAAATAGTAATACCATGTACATGTGTATTAAATCCATAATGATATCATACAATGTACGTAACTGATTATCAATATGGGTTTTTTTAGGGGTACCTACAAAATGCGAAACGAATTCGAAACGAAACGAAATAAAACGAACGAAGTGCGAACGAAACTGTAAAATGCGAAACGAAACGGAACGAAGAAAGTAAATGTACGTGAATTGTAGCATGTGCATGTGATAAAGACATCATATTTCCTGTATTGACCATATCTCAATATCCTTGAATCTCTCCAACTCTTAATTTCTTCAAATTTATGGGGAAATTGAAGAGTTGTTAACAAATTAATATACAAAGTTGCATTTAGTTGTAATATCTTTAAGCAGCATAAAGGTTTTAGCGGCAAGAATTTGTAGCCTCGTTTAGATTCATAGAGAAAGGTTGCAATTTATTGTAAAACAATGTTTGAGTGAACTAGTCCAACCCAGAGCCTTTTCTAGTGCATACTTATACAGTTGCTTTTGGTATTCCTGGCTGTACACGTACGTTGATGTCTTCAAATTTCCTAACACTTAAATCAGCATTTCTTACAAAATATGAATTCCACCGAGAATCAATGAGTATCAATATTCGATGAACCTTCAAAGTAAGAATGGATCCACATCTTGAAATTTCGGTTTGGAGATACATGAAGTAGAAATGAATCATGCAGACTGGAGGAAGTTGAACAAAGGTATAAACTCAAGGGAGAAATGCTCACTTTGATGCAGAATCTTTTTGTAATAAATTAAAACTAAAATTTGTCTTTGTCATTGTTGTCAAGATTAGGCTATTGGTTTAACTCGTATTACCTTTCTCGAAGAATTTTCCAGTTCAAACAAGGACAAACCTCTTGTTGGAAAAATTACTATGCAGTTTAAAGATCATTAAACTAAAAACAACTTTGTAGCGCATAGATTTGAGCAATTTAAGATTCCAATAAAGTTAGAAAGTCAATGGTATAGAGATGTTGTAAATACAGGGAATATGATATCTTTATCACAAATGCATTTTGAGTATAAATCCATCTTTTTTTCTCTCCAAAACAAAAACAAAAGCAGCTAGAGAACCCATACCCCATGAGTACCACTTTTTATGATGAATCACTATTGCTAAGTGTTTTATACCTGTCTGCCTTCAATAATGTTTGTGCATTTCTTTCACTTTTTATCTGCATGATTGCTTCACAAATATGTAAAGGATTACAATATAAGTAACTCTTATGTTTTGCAAATATATATAAGTGCTAAGAAATCAGGCTTCATGTTTTTATAGTTTTTTATTCAGAGATTTTGACATACACATTAACAGCTGCTTCATGCTACACATACATGTGCCAGCACTTGAGAATCATGAACTTTGTTTCAGAAATGGTCTGTTTTACTTTTACTTTCTTCTCACTTGATCTAGTGAAACTTCGAAGTGATAACCACTGAAAAGAAATCAAGGGAAAAAATCATAACAGTGTCTGATATATGCAAAATGTTACAATGTAAATTCATGAAAATATACATGTATTTTAAGCATATGATATGGAGAAACCTCCTGTTGTTGGGAAATATTGTTACATGTATATATAATTTCGTGCAAATCAGGCAAAACTAAGGGTTGGGTGGTTATAACAGTCTCAGGTTTTTACTGGTTTTTAAACCACCTGGTCAATATTTCTACAGTGATCAATTCTGGTCGATTGAAATTCTGCAAAAAAATATTTCTGTCATTATTCATAGTTTTTGTCCTACATTAAAACATGTTAATGTAGTATATATCTCCTATATTTCAGTGTTCTTAGGTTTTATTCTTTTACTTTCTCTATCAGCTGTACTAATTAACATTTCTTTCTCTAAAATAATTCAAATTTATCTGAAATAACATAATAAACTTTACAAAAATGTACAGTGTATTTCATGAGCACATCTTTGTTTCAATAACTATTAATAACAGGCAACATACATGTAAGTAAAAGTAGAACAGGTTACTTTTCACCTGTCATTGTTAAAGCAACTTCCCCTCATAACCAGATAGATCATAAAAAGTGGTTTGAAGTGACGAGTTTAAAGCTATAAATTAAAGTCATTTCATTTACCAGACAAAAACCTTCTAAATACAGAAAACGGAAAGCTTGCTATGGGTATTGTTTTAGGGTTTCTTCCATGTATGATTTTAGCTACCTGCTGATTTATAATGATGTTTGGACCCCCATTTCAAAATCTCTGGATCAATCCCTGAATGTTGATTTATCTATGACCAATTAATGTCCCATTGTAAAGTAGAAAACAAATTAAATACGTGTATTATTATATTACAAATATCATAATTTCATGTATGAAATCTTTAATTGATACTGTACTGCATATGCCAGTAACCATAGTTAGAGTACATGCACATGTATTTTTGTAGTTTTCAGTGTAAATGTCTTGATCACAGACATACAAATGTAAACTGCAAATTTTGCTAAGAAATATAACTACACTGTTCTACACTAGCAATAAAAACAGTATACATATCGCCAGTTTTGACAATTTTAAATAACTGTGTACATATAAAGTATATGAAAATAATGTATACCTACTACACTTACCTAGTACATTGTACATGTAAGAATGTCCATGAAAATCAGCTCTTAGAAAAGGTCTACTTTTGGTAGCCTTAATAATTCCAACACATTTCAATGCACTTTCATGGACACAGAATTTCTAACATAACTGTGTCTTTCTTGTGTCATGAAAATCATGTTTCTTACTTTATGATCTGCATTCTAAATAAATGTATCTGGTATATCTTGACAATGTACTAAAAGAGAACCATATTGATAATCAGTTATGACTTACATGGATATAATACACATTGTATTACTATTTCTTTAAATTCCATACTGAATAGTACATGCCAAAATCTGTATCACATGCAGTATCGACAGGAGACTCCTATAACAACTCAAGGGCCACTGGCCCGCGGGGTGATATAGGTCGAGGGTTGATATTGCATATCAAACAGATTTTCATGTCATGTTCATTCTTTCTTATATTTTATCTATACAAAATCTACTTCAATTGTATTCTGTAAAAGGTATGATATATTATGATATGTAATATATGTCTAGGGGTGTGATATAGGGCATGCCATATAGGTCTATGGGTGTGATTTAGAGAATGCGATATAGGTCTATGGGTGTGATACACAGTATGTGATATAGGTCTAGGCGTGTGATATAAGGTGTGCAATATATGTCTGTGGGTGTGATATATAGGGTACTTGAAATGGGTTTAGGGGTGTGATTTACGGTGTGCGATATAGGTCTAGGGGTGTGCGATAGAAGTCTAGGGGTGTGATATACAGAAGGCAATAAAAGTCTGGGGGTGTGATGTAGAATGCAATATAGATCTAGGGGTGTGTTATGGAATGCAATATAGGTCTAGGGATGTGATATACAGTATGAGAAATGTCTAGGGGTGTGATATACAGTATGTGATACAGGTCTAGAGGTGTGATATAGGGTATGCGATATAGGTCTATGGTCGGTGTGGAAGTTTTGATTTTAGGAACATGTACAAATGTATGTGTAATGTCATGACTCATGTGTCCACTCGCGTCACAAGGACATAATTTACTTTATTTCACTGGATACCCTTCCTTTTTGATAGTTCAAGATTACCTACTGAATGTAATGAATATGCCACATGTCCTCCTTTCATCCTTACCGTTGAAACAGAGGCATTGTTTATGTCCCTGCTTTGAAATCATAATAATTTAACAGTTCTGTTTATTTTCTATTTTTAATACTTTATTGTTTGTTACATGTATGTACATGTGTGTTTACCATTTTATTTTATTTAAGTACATGTACATGTAGTAATTAAATATGTATACAGTGCTTGCATTTTATATACAGAAGTTAAATTCCTGGGATCAAATTAATCACACATGAAATTTTCCAATAAAAAGGAGGGGTGTCAACCCTATGCACCCTCCCCTGGATCCGCCACTGCAATCTATACTTACTACACAAAAAGTGTACATTGCAGCTCCGAAAATCTGTCATTAGAAGCTCCCGACATCTTCATTCAAAGGGTCAGATCGAGAGAAATAAATTGGAGCTCAATCGATTGAGCTTCCTCCCTACTATTATTCGGGTCAAGTTGATAAAATAGTCCAGCTCTCTGCGTCAAAATTTAAATAGTTAATATTGTATAATCATTGAAATCTTGCAGTTCTACACATATTAAATAGCCTTAATATCGTTATACGCCCATATCGTAGGTAAAGTAAACATCACATATTTGGCATGGAGTATGATCGGCGGCGGAGCGATATCTTAATGCAAACTTTGAAAAGAGAATAACTCGCGGAGTGTTATTTTGATAGTTATATGTTGAAATGTCTACCCTGGTTACATAATTTGGTCGCCGACGATCCCTAAGTCAAGTTCAGTCTATAAATAGACTTCCTTGACAAAAACGCTTCAGTAGGTACGGTTTTATATCACAATCTTTCAAAAGAGCCACATTCTGAAAGTCTCAGCATTCAGCCACAACAAACGTAAAAGACACGGATGAATACATAATTTTAATGTACTTTTCTTGTTCACGGAGATGATTGTCGAATAATAGGGCCGACGAAATGCCGTATAGCGGATGTTACCTACACCATACTATATAGTAGTGTTATGTTGTACGTTGATTACCCGGTCTCAGCATTCTAAACTAGTCTAATACGCATAATTATGTACATTAATATGAAAATCACACCCGGAAGAAGTTCAAGAAGATTTAACTTGCGCTTAGGGAAATCCGGGGAATTCTTATCTACTTAAATAACTATGAGGGTTAGAAACCTTTTCATTGATTTAATGTCAACAATGCACTTCATATAACTTAATTTCCTTTTTGACAAGTACAATGGGGAAATAACTTATTGTAGGTTTAAACTGGTCTGGAGCTGGCATGTCAGTTTACTGCTAGTAGTCCTTTTGCTTTTGCCTAACGTATACTAGTAATCAGTTTCTTTATTTATGTTTTAACAAGAGACTCAGTCATTTTTAACTGCATGATTTTTAGGTATGCTTAATTTTACAGTATTATTTCCACAGCGGTCAGTTTTAAAATGGAGAGGTTGTGACCACGCCAAAGTATTATAACCCTGCCGCATTTTTTACACCTGTTCCATGTCAGGAATTGCAGGCCTTAATATGTCTTGTTTTGTTTTCACTTTCAGTTTACTTTATGATGCTTGAGTATAAAAAAGCAACTTTTTCGCTGTACCTAGATATAATGTTGTTTTAGGAGCAGCTGCATCCTGTCCAGTGGTGTGAGGGTTTCCTCTCTGTTCACTGAAGACTAATAAGTGGAATGGAACCGACATTTTTCATTTAGGTGGGGTTATTGTCTCTTTGTCATATACACCATATCCATTCTCCAAGGATTTGTGGATTATTGTAAGGAATTTACAGTATTATCTATATTCCTCGCAAACATGACAACGAACAACAAGTGGCACACTCATAACAATGACGAAATGCAAGTGATGTACATATACATCGCAAAAATGTACTTCATGGCAAGTAATAAAAAACTATCACACTTTAAATTTGCCGACAGCCCGACGTAGGTGATGGATGCCCCATTTAATTGCAGTTGAAACAAGAATGTACTTACATCATTCAATATTCAGATTCATCTCGAATACTTTTTCCGACATTTATCCCTCACCGGTAGGCAGGGCCGACCAGGAAAAACCCCGAATTTCGAGGAAACCTGTATCCGGTGTCAATGCACAAGCCTATCTAAGGACATGGTGTTGGACCTCACCAAAATAAAAAAAAATATTTTACATAAAAATCTTTACAATATTGAAGGAAGTTTGCTGGTTTGAACCACGGCTAAAAAGTGAAATACTTGTCAAACACACACTACCATTACGTAAACGTACCCTAACCTGATTGGACGATAGAAAATATCAGAAACACCGAATACTAATATATGCATACCGACAGTAAACTATTTTCCCGCCATACTAATCGAAACGCGGGAAAATACAAGTATTATCTATATTCCTCGTAAACATGACAACGAACAACAAGTGGCACACTCATAACAATGACGAAATGCAAGTGATGTACATATACATCGCAAAAATGTACTTTATGGCAAATAATAAAAAAAAAAACAACACAAATTTTAAATTTGCCGACAGCCCGTCGTACGTGATAGATTAACAAAGAAAGGACGTTTTGTTACAAACCCTATGGAATCTACTATATAACCATCCTTACTAGCGTCTGAATTCCACTTACCATGTTTCTTCAAGCACTTATCGCTCACGTCAGAATTAGCTGCGGCTGTTTGCGCCACCTGATCGAAATGAATGAAGGCCAATGTGTAACTCAGTTTTTTATTTTTATTTATTAGTTTACATGTAGTGCCTGATCTATAAACAGGTCTAAACAAATAAAAATCTGAAAGCATCTTATCTTCAAAACCGGCCAATTTGACATATCTTAAATACATGCTATATGGGCAAGCCACTGTGCAACCTTTTGAAATAAGAACTTCAGAACTCTGTCTGTATTGATCAATTTTACTCTTCTGAATATTTAAGACCAAGTGTGATTCCTGAACCTTAACATCTGAAAAACGTAGGGAACTGACCTCGTCATATCTGAGGAAACCTGAGTAACTCAAAAGCATCATGCACAAATCTCTGACTACGAGAAGATCTGCGAAATTTATAAAATGTTCACAAAGGATTATTAAAGTATCAGTTGTAATTGGTTCTTTTTTTTGTCAATTTTCTTTGGGGCAACCCTTTTGGATGATTCGAGTAATGAAGTGTTTGTAGTGGGATCTCTGAGTCCGTTGATTCCATGTGCCCATTTTATGCCTTAAATCGCGTTGTATACGGGATGAAAAGTGGAACCATTGTTCAGTAAATGAGTCAAATATAGTGTTACATGTACAGGCTGAGCTGGCATTGCATTATGACCTTGTGTAATAATGAATAGCTCCCATCTTTTTAAAGAGTTAAAATAGGATTTCACAGAATTATCTCTCCTAGAGTTAATTAATAATTCGCACATCTTTGGATAGAGTTTAAATAGGTAACTGTTTTCTTTAACGCCATTATTCTGGCGTGCCTCTTCTACTGTGCTGTTTAGTTTGATCCCTGTTAATGAAATAAGCAAAATTAGCATCAAAGAATCAAAATCGGATTCTAATTGCTAACAATCTGAATTTCAAGAATTGCTGACCGAAAATTCCGCAATACCCTCTACCCGGTTTTGTCAAGTTTTCACCATTAAAATACTTGTAATCTACTATGAAATCGTGAAATTTGTCACATTTGTCTACGATTACAGGCCAAAATGGTGCAGATTTCCATTCGGGAATGACAAGTGTGTAATAATAATGTTCTTGTCGCATTTTGTTCACCACCTTTGGAATTAAACTAGGAGGAGGGACTATCCAATTGTTATAACCAGTCCATTGTAAACTGAACGCATTTATACCTGATGTGCCTGGGCACCAAAAGTCTGAATTAAATAAGATACGTTTGGCATTGCAATCGTGTGCGAATCTGTCCACATCATGTGGACCGAAAATACTATCCAAGTATTGAAATATTTCATCATGTATTCCCCAATCATTACAATCGAAAGTTCTGCTCAGTGCATCAGCATGTTTGTTTGATTGTCGTGGTAACCATGCTACGCCTAAATTGATCATATTCCTGCCACAAAATTCGTGTATAAGCATGATTATTTTGTGAAGAATATCTTCGAAATTCAGATAAATTCGCCGAAATGCTTCAAGTTCTCTCCATGTTGAACTTTCGACTTTCTCTGACAAAGACCACTTGCCATATATTTCTGATGGTTTGTCCTCTGAACCAGTGGTCACATAACCACCAAACCTTGAGTCAGAAGCATCACTAAAACATGAAAATCTTGGGGTTCGTTATATGTTAACTGATACAACTGAGATCCTATCTCATTTAAGCTTTTAGCCTGTTGTTACAACATGGGGGTTTATTTGTGAGGCATCTAATACTAATCTCAATTTAGAACCCTTTTTATTAACGACAGTAAGAGGATTAACAACGTGTGGTTTCTTTGACAATTTTCTGACATCCCTTTTCAATCAATTTTTCTATTTCAGACTCGACAAATTTTGCGTTTTCTCTTGCGAATTTATTATTGCGTAACTCAGTTTCACAAGGTATTGTACTAAAAGGGATCTTATATCCGTTCTCAATAACATCTACAACAAAACTCAGGAATCTTTTTCCACTCTTCAATACATTCTTATAAATAACCTAAACCTTTACTATTGTATTGATCATTGACTTCAAATAATCACGTGATGTCTGTTCCCGTGACTTTAAATCTAATCCCCCTCCCCGTATCTATTTTGTCTCTAGTTTTATAGAATTTTCTGATCTATTCTTATGAAAAGAAAAAAAAAATACTTATCTTGTTCTTTCCATCAGCAGCTGCTTTTAGACAGTTCCTAACCCAATGCCCGAAACTCATGTAATAAAAACAACGACCTGGACGGGCTTCAGAGGAAGGAACATCGCTGATATTAACTGGAATTGAATTCCCTTCTTGACCTGGCTTTGGATAAGGACCGGACTTGCGAAATGTTTCAGTTCTACGTTTCAACTTTTCCGTCTTTAAGGTTCCGCTAAAGGAAAATGTCAGTTGTTAATTTCTTCGTTATGATACCATAAAAAGACTTGAAACTTGGCTTAAAAGTTAATTTTGTTAGGCGCTCTGCCCACAGAGCAACTGGGATGTGTGCCCCAGGTGGTGGAATGGGGTACCCCTGTCGTGTTACATGCTGGGGTTGTCAGGCTATAATACGGAAAACCTGACCGCAAGCCATAGTGATGCACCGTGTTGGGAAAGATGCCACGTTCCTCGCACGTTAAAGAACCCTGCTGTGGTATTCGATAGGAGTAGGAACCTTTGCGCTCCGCCACAGGAGGCTAAATTGCCCGACCTTACCCGTCCCCCCTTTTTCCAGTGGCAATCAAAATTTGTCGACCCTATTATCCTTGTGTCCCATCCTTTTTTTTTTATTTCATGTTCATTTTATCATCCATTTCATGTTCATCGTCTGAATATAGCTGAAATATTGCTGCTCGGACGTTAAACCCCAACAAACAAACAAACAAACATATTTTTAATGTTATGTTGATGTACCACAAAATAAAAAAATAGTGTAATTATGGAAAAAATATAGTTATTTTGAGAATTCAAAAAAGTAGGGTCACTACAGTACACATTTAAATGATACCAAATCGTTACCTGTAACTCATTAGACCTTTATCTAGTGCAAGTTACCCCTTATATGTAACGAATTTCTGTATTTCATGCCCTTCATGGTTACTTTCACTTTCAAGTCAGCATGACAGAAACCGCCATTTTTAAAAATCTTGGTGGGCAGTGTAAAAACAATCTAAAATCTCGGGTGATACTGAACCGATCTGGTCATTTCACCAAAAAAAATATTTTTGCATAACTGTAACTAAAAAGTATCTATGATGATAGTCGTTTTCATCCGAAACTGCTGTTTGCATCCTGCACAACTAGATCTGTCCAAATCGAAAGTAGATTGATGTATCCATCCTCTCTAAAATGCATTGTTAACTATTTTTAATTTTAAAATGAAGTTAAGATTACCCTTTTAAATTTTGCGAAAGTTCAACAGTTCTCGATCATTTAAATGTTCAAATGGTTTCATGCCCCATCATCGGCCATATTTACCACGTTTTTTGGGGCAACTAATTTACTTTATTTAAACAATTTTTTAAACTGAACTGTCAAGGTTCCAGTCGTAAATATGTATATAATTTTACTATTAAACAATTAAAAAGTATTTTTATGCTTCTCTGTTATATTTGTCGTATGGACACATAATGTATGGAGGGCATTTTCCTACATGTTGTACTGTCTTTAGTACAAAACACCACAAATTAGGCTAAAACTCCTGTTTAGGGGATCCCTTCAGTAGTGTTTTTTATCCATTATAGAATAATATGGGGTAGGCATTGCCTAAATCGGCGAGCGCCCTGAGCTTTACCATACATGTACCGTCTGTGCGAGACTCATGAAAATAATGACATTACAAAGAGGGGAGGGTGTCAACTCAGATAAAAATATGGCTTTGCAAGTGCAATATTTTGGTTTATATTCAAGCAGGAAGCAAAATCAATATTTCTATTTGAAAATCTGTCTTGTTAATTAATGGGGAATTTTCTTTTTCAATTGATAAATAACTTGAAAAAATTTTTTTCCCAAAATTTCAACCCAATGAGCATACCCCCTTTTCCCTCGCTCTCCAAATGGTCAATAGCTTTGTAGCACTTTACATGTTTATCCCTTAAGGGAATCTCCAGCAACATCCATTTCAGTTTTGACCTGTCAGATCAATCTGCACATATACCTGAAATATTACATTTCTCCACGGACAAACAGACTGTTGTTGAGACAACTCGTACTACGATAATGATAAAGAAGATATAAAAGAATTATACTTGATACTTCAAGAATTTTCAAAAGACCATCTCGGCCCGTCCATAAAAATAAAGTTAATAGCGACTCAAACCCATTTATAATGGAGTAAATGTTAAGAATAAATAAATAATATTTAAAACTAAATTATGATTGGCTGTTAATATCACTGACCCAAAAACTACCTTGAACCATCAAGTATAAATGACAAACTGAAGAAATGACATTAATTTTTAACAGAAGAAGAGATATGGACAAAGACAAGAAAGATGTTCAAATCCATTAAACAGATGCAGATTTTATGAATGGATAATTGGACAGAATAGGTTTAAAACTCCATACCAATCTAAATGAATAATTATCCAATCTTTTGTTATATTAAATTTTATCACATTAAAATAATATTAACAGGTTTTCTTTAGAAAAGAGCATGTAAAACTGAAATTTTGGTATAGCGAGTAAAACTGATAGTTGGTAACTTCGTAAAAAAATCAGCAAAGCGGAACGAAATGTAAACTTGATCTTTAACTCATCAAGGTAGATTCACTTACCGAAAATCAGCTCAATATCTGCAAGCGTTTAGAAAAAAAGTGTGCTAAACTTAAATTTCAGTAAATTCAATGGCCGTAACTCTGACAAAAATAAGTGAAGCGGAACGAAATCTATACTTGGTCTATAACTCATCAGGGGTAGATTCGCATACCAAAAATCAGCTCAATATCTGCAAGCATTTAATAGAAAAACAACACAGAAAACTTATATTTCAGTAAATTTTTCAATGTTCAAGGGCTATAACTTGGACAATAATCAGCGGAGCAGACCAAAATGTTAATTAGATCTGTAACTCATCAAGGTTGACTCACATACTAAATTCAGCTCAATATCTGTTACAATTCTATTTATAGCTAAGTAGTATAGATGTGGGAAACGCTTATCATTTTTCGGAGAGATTAAGGGGATTGGCCCCAATGCGCATGCACATGGCGTCACATCCGATGGTCTTGGACAGGAAGTGACCGGTAGGAAAGGGAGACCGGACATGGACCTTGGGTGACCGGAAGTGGACCTAGATGGGGGACCAATATAGGGAACATGGGGACCTTTTGATATAGGAAGGGGGTCTTAAAGGTTAGGAGGGAGAAACATAGGTAACCTCATTAAGTGTCCTAATTAGTGTCATTATATAGTATACTATATACACGTAAGTTTATAGGAAACCTTTCAAGCCAATATAACAATGACATAAATGTGATGAATTTATTTGACAAAAATCCAAGACGGGAAAGGAGTCATGGCCATTGCCACTATATGTCACCTAAGTTACATGATGTCTCCATAGATGGTCACCTTCCTTTCATACAAAAACCTCTTGGACTTCATCACATTAGAATCAAACTTTATTCTATACCTCTCACTCTACTACACTCCCTTTACAAAACAAGTCTTGACACTCCTGTTACTGACCCCACCTCATCATTATACAGACTTGTTGCCATCATTTTGGATATTGGTTTCCACAGACTCTTTAAACCAGTTTATGTGAAAAGTCAAGATGAAGAAAAACGATCATTTCTTCCACTACCGTTTGTCAACAAAGGTATAGATGCAATTAATTTGGCTAACATACTCCATCACAAAAACGTTACCAACAAAATTCCCCCATATTTCAAAGACAAATCCATACCAATTATTTCATATTCCTATACTTCACCCATCGCATCCACAATTTTCAATTATAAAAGGCTATTGCAGAACCTCGAGATTGAGGACTTCAAGGCTAAACCACCTGACTGTTCTTGCAAAACCTCTCCATTCAAATATGATCCTTCTGGTCACGTCGTTACGGGAGATTTCACCATTATCGAAAACGAATCTCTGCGTAATATCCTTTCTAAAGGTCCCAAGTACCATGAACCACGCTCCATAAATTGGAATTATAACTTTAAAGTTCTTATGGATGCCGTCGAGGACCATGCAAGAAAATGGATAAAACAAGAACAAGAAGACATTGATTCTCTGTCAGAGTGGTTAAAGGCCGTGAAGTCTTTAATTTTGAAACGAATGAAAGTTTTAAGTAGGTCAATGAGTGCCAAGGCTACATCAATTTTCACAGACCCCGATGTAGCAAAAACATTGTCTACTATACATGACAAATATGTTGTCGTACCAGCAGACAAAGCCCAAAACAACATTGTTTTTGCCTACAAAACGTTTTATATCCAATGTTTATTATCAGAGGTAGACGTAGATAATAATACCATAGATAAGACCTACATTGCTACCACTCTCTCCAAAGAAGAGATTGTAGAAAACCATAAATCTGTGCTATCCTCGTTTGGTCTCTCTACCAAGGACGATGATTGTGATTTACCGTCTACTGTACCATACTGGATTCCTAAACTTCACAAGATTCCATACAAACAACGTTTCATAGCTGGATCAGTATTAATTCAATGTGGATCCTGAAAAATTCGAAAGATCTTTTGGAGACAATCAGTTCAAGACTATTATCTGAATATAATAGCATTAAAACCTATGATTTTTCAACACTGTATACTTCTATTCCCCATACTCAGTTAAAATCCTGACATCGTTGTTTTTCCAAAAAAGATGGTACACTGAGATACAAATATATAGTTCTTGGTAGAGATTCCTCATACTTTGTAAGAAATAATTCCAAATCATCTTTCAAATATACAGAGGAAGATGTTTACAAAATGCTGGAATTTTTAATTGACAACATATTTGTCCAGTGTGGTGGACGTGTTTTTCAACAAACGGTCGGCATTCCAATGGGAACAAATTGTGCTCCTTTACTTGCTGACCTATTCCTTCACTCTTATTAGGCTGACTTTATAGCTGATCTGATCAGAAAGAAAGAATATCGTTTGGCTAGATCCTTCAATCCCAGTTTCCGCTATATAGATGACGTATTATCTTTAAACAATCCTAATTTCGGGGATTTGATACATCGCATCTACCCAAAAGAACTTGAGATAAAGGATACTACAGACACTGTGAAGTCAGCCTCATATCTTGACGTACACTTAGAAATCGATGGTAAAGGAAAACTAATGACCAAACTTTACGACAAACGTGATGACTTTTCATTCAGAATTGTCAACTTCCCTTTCATCTGTGGCAACATCTCTTCGGCTCCTGCGTATGGAGTTTTCATATCACAACTTATACATTATGCCAGAGCTTGCCGAAACTACGCAGACTTTTTGTATCGCGCTAGAACTCTAACAACTAGGCTTCTGGAACAGAGTTATGTTGCTACAAGATTGAAGTCATCACTACAGAAGTTTTATGGCCGTTATCATGAACTCGTGGATCGTTATGGTGTATCCACCAGCACCATGAAAACTGATTTATTCAACGGGTCATAGTTTTCCTTCCCTCGCTTGTCTACCCCGGACTTGACTTTTTATGAGCAACTCGGCGGGTGTTTCTAGAAAAGTAGAGGACGCTTACCCTACCGGTGCACCTGGTCCATTATCCCAGTTTTTAGTGGAGTCTGAGTTGCTCATTTACTTTTGTTACTTTGTATGTATGATTTTAGTTACTTTATGTTCTTTGTTGTGTATGTCTGTTTTCCATGTCTGGTCTTTGTCCCTGGATTACATTCTTTTGATTACCGCTATAACCTTGGTTCCCTTGATTACTCTTTTAAAAAAGGGGGTGTATTATGACAAGAGTTATCTTTCTTTGTTTATATTGCTTTTTAAATTCTACATTTTCATTAACGCTAAATTGTTTTTTAATTATTTTTTTTTGTAAATTAATTGTAATTTCATTGTCTTTGTGTAATAATGTCAAATTGAATGGGCACTCTGAATAGATTTTAAAATTTGATTGAATTTTTTTTGTGTTCAATTGTGTAATTTGAATGGATGTCTCGCAGATTAGACCGATGTTTGAAACTTTCCATTTTACTGGTGATTTCAATACCCGTGTTTTGATTTTTAACCGGTTTTTATTGTTCTTTATGAATACATCACAGGTGTAAGGACGTGTTGTGCAATATTTACAACAGGGAAATCAATTTTTATCATTGTTTTGATTATTTTTGTTTAATTTTATTTAATATTTTATTGTATTCAGTTTGAGTAATTAATGACTAACCACTAAAGATTATCCTGATATTTGTAATGTTTACTATAGATGTTTACAATCGGAACGATGAGAGCTTTTGAATGGTGTATCGCCTTTCATTTTTATTATAATTATATTTGTAAAGTCGACTTATTCATCACCTATAACAGATAAATTCTACCTTTTCATTTTTATGGGGCTCTAGGGGGTAAATTCCTTTTTTCATATTTTCAATGTTTACATGTCACGTGTACTCGATTTAACCCGTTATGGGGGTCGTTTGGATAAGCCATTGACGAATTTTACATTTCTCTCCATATTTTCATTTATGGTTTGTTTCCTACGCCCTTTTATGTTTAAATTTGAGACTAGTGTGCTCGTTTAATGTTTTTTTTTGTTGTTTTAAGGTGATTGAACTTTTTACTGCCATGGTATTTTCGATATTTGCATGTCGCGTACACCCTTTGAACGTGCTATGAGGATCTAATGAGTAAACCGGTTTCTTTTTCATACTTTCAATGTTTACATGTGGCGTGCACTAGATTTGACGCGTTATGGGGTAAACCATTGAACTGTATACAGAATTTTATTTTTCTCTCCATATTTTCATTCGTGGTTTGTTTCCTTCGCCCCCTTTTTTGTTTAAGTATTGTATGATGGGTTCTTTATAAGGAACTTTTTACTGCCATAGTATATTTTCAAGTTACTTTCACCCAAACATTGACCCGTGTTACGAGGCTCTGATAGTAAATATGTTTGTTATGCTGTCGCTAACGGTTTTGTACTCCCCCACCCTGTTTTTGTAAGGAGGGAGTCTCTTTTTCTTTTCTTTAGTGTAGTTGTACTATACAACTAGATACACCTATTTATGTCTATTTTATTTACAATTTCATCGTCCTACGTTCTTGATTTTATTCCAAGACACATCTGGGTACCCATAATCGGAAGTGGCCACCGACCCTTTGGACTTTGATCATTTTAACCACTATTTTTTACCCTTTCCACCCCTTGCTAAAGTGTATTAGTCGGAGGC
Organism: Perna viridis; assembly: GCA_037379345.1. Lineage (NCBI taxonomy): Eukaryota > Metazoa > Mollusca > Bivalvia > Mytilida > Mytilidae > Perna > Perna viridis. The sequence continues at coordinate 11,256,208 of CM074515.1, read as the reverse complement.
CAACGAGCTTAAGATGAGATTCACCTCCTCATTAGCGTCGTCCCATGGATTCAAATGATTTTAATGGCGACAATTGAATTCAAACATGTGAGATCTAATCGCGTGCGGTCGCGGGGAGGATAAACACTCCAGACATTTTCAAATCGTCATTCTCTTGCAGACCTCCAGAAGGCAAAACGTTATGAATCTTAACCTCCAAGTTAGCTTTTGGTGCCTGGTTTCCTCTGGGGCTTGGGTTCTTTGGTTTCCTCCGGGGCTTGGGTTCTTTGTAGTGTTCGTTTGTGTTAAACCCAAGCCTCGAAGTAAGCTTGCTTACTTGCAACCAGGGGCCCTTTTAGGTAAAGTTCGATCAATTATGCTACTGTTGTTTCTTTTTTTGTTATTTCACAACGCCAAGTCATACCATATATTACGCGATAAATCTATCCTTGGAACACCTGCTTCGGCAAACATCGGTCATTGACCTCATAGATAGTGATTGATATAATCGTGTATGAAACAGAAGATAGCATTTTTTTATTTTGAATATTTAAATGAAATATAAAAGCATCTTTACGTTATAGCACAGAATGTTTTTAATCTCTAATAATCTTTTTTTACCGTCCAGTTAAGTGTTACGGTTTAGTGTCCTTGTTAGACAAAAAAGTAGTGTACACCCGATGCAATTCTATGAATACAAATAAGTTTCATCATTTAGTAGCAGTGATTATCGAAACAAAACTTTTTTGTGACGCTTGGTATCCTTATATAGGGAGACCACCCTGCTTTTTTTTCCAGAAATTTCAATCCTATGTGAGGTGTGAGGAGAGACCTTTGAAAACAAACAGAATTTTATTCATCACCACAGAATTTTCCACAACCTTCCATTGTATTCCTGTCGTATATGCGGGATGGAATTTACACGTAATTATAACAGAAAGCGACATGAAGGCAAAATTCATGGCGAACGTTCAACAAGTAAATGGTGTTCATCTGTGAATACATCCAATATGACTCTAAACCAATGGTTTCCTTGTTCTCGCTGCTCTAAAATATTGAGTAGGAAAGGCAGCTTAAAGAGAGGCACATCCGGTTGGTTCACGAGAACCAGAAGAATATTCATCAGAGCATCACCTTGCCATCCAGAACAACGTACATAAACGTTAAATCAGTACACAGAGATGTTATGATAGGGTCGATTACAAACCCTTTGTTCATACATGAACCACAGAACACTGTTACATTACAACCGTATTTGTATTCGGTCTCCAGTTGTTGTTATGATAGGGACCGTTTCAGGAATATTTTTTGTACACATATATAACTCAACTCCTTCGATCACCTATGAACAATTTTTTCTCGTATTTGATAATTGATGGATTAATTGTTGTAGCTTGATATATTGGTGTTCTTTCTATGTATAAGTAAGGACAGTGGCCCTTATGGAGTAGAGTTCTGCGAATCAATCATGCGTAACTTACATCTTGGCACCTCTATTGACATGTTCCTTCCGCCATCGGCTATAATCGTTAAATTCCACTCCATTTCTGTGCAAGCATTGTAAGATGGGAAAAGAATTTATCATTTAACGATGTTTTTCGATACCACAACTTCATAAGTCGTCTGTTGTATCGTCTCCCTTAAAATTTACTTAAGTTTTTTTCACAGTTATCACAGGGACTCTCTGGATTGCCGTCTTACTCTTACGCATACTGTGCTAGCTATTTTGTACGACACACAAGTTTGATCAATGTTCGATAGCTCCAAAAGTCTTTGTAAGACAGTTATAACCAGCTCCATGGGGTCGAGTCTTCTTGTATCTGTCTTCCTTTATCGGAGGAAATCCATGTTGATCAACCTTGGGTTTGGTCGTTATCAGGGAAATAAAGCTTCTCATACGAGAAAAAAATAAGTATTTTGAAATGAATTGAAAGTTTTCCGATATCATCTTTTACGCTTACCCTAAGAATCAAGGTTAGGGTTAGTGTTAAAACAGAACACTACCAGAACAAAGTTTAAAGTTTGAATAAGAATCAAGGTTAGTGTTAAAAAACAATAGAAAAAAAAACAGAAAAAGAGAAAAAGTTAGGGTAAGAGTCGGGGATAAGGTTAAGGTAAGTCTTGGGTTAACAGTTGACACAATAGAAAACAATGAGCACAATAATACGGTAGAGACCTGACGAACATATTATACATAGTCACATGACTGAGGGTTAGGGTTTACATAGAGAAGACAAGTCTAAAGAAAGTTATAGAAAAAAAGTGTCAGAACAAACGTAAGGACTAGACCTAAAAAAAACAGACTAAAGTCACAATGTTTGAATTAGATAATATGTTGGAATAGGGTCACGGTAAAGGTTGAGTAAACACAGAAAAGAACGGAATTAAGATAAACGCTAGGCTAAGTGTTATATTGAGGGTTATAGGTCATGGGTTAGGATAAGATTTAGTGTTTGATTTCGGTTAAAGTCTTCGTCCTGGATACAGTTAGATCTAGGGTTAGGTCTTCGTCTTGGATACGGTTAGATCTAGGGTTAGGTCTTCGTCTTGGATACGGTTAGATCTAGGGTTAGGTCTTCGTCTAGGATACAATTAGATCTATGGTTAGGTCGTCTTGGATACGGTTAGATCTAGGGTTAGGTCTTCGTCTAGGATACGGTTAGATCTAGGGTTAGGTCTTCGTCTAGGATACAATTAGATCTATGGTTAGGTCGTCTTGGATACGGTTAGATCTAGGGTTAGGTCTTCGTCTAGGATACGGTTAGATCTAGGGTTAGGTCTTCGTCTTGGATACGGTTAGATCTAGGGTTAGGTCGTCGTCTAGGATACGGTTAGATCTATGGTTAGGTCGTCTTGGATACGGTTAGATCTAGGGTTAGGTCTTCGTCTAGGATACGGTTAGATCTAGGGTTAGGTCTTCGTCTTGGATACGGTTAGATCTAGGGTTAGGTCTTCGTCTTGGATACGGTTAGATCTAGGGTTAGGTCTTCGTCTTGGATACGGTTAGATCTAGGGTTAGGTCTTCGTCTTGGATACGGTTAGATCTAGGGTTAGGTCTTCGTCTTGGATACGGTTAGATCTAGGGTTAGGTCTTCGTCTAGGATACGGTTAGATCTATGGTTAGGTCGTCTTGGATACGGTTAGATCTAGGGTTAGGTCTTCGTCTAGGATACGGTTAGATCTAGGGTTAGGTCTTCGTCTTGGATACGGTTAGATCTAGGGTTAGGTCTTCGTCTTGGATACGGTTAGATCTAGGGTTAGGTCTTCGTCCTGGATACAGTTAGATCTAGGGTTAGGTCTTCGTCTTGGATACGGTTAGATCTAGGGTTAAGTCTTCGTCTAGGATACGGTTAGATATAGGGTTAGGTCGTCTAGGATACGGTTAGATATAGGGTTAGGTCTTCGTCTTGGATACGGTTAGATCTAGGGTTAGATCTTCGTCCTAGATACGGTTAGATCTAGGGTTAGGTCGTCTTGGATACGGTTAGATCTAGGGTTAGGTCTTCGTCTTGGATACGGTTAGATCTAGGGTTAGATCTTCGTCTTGGATACGGTTAGACCTAGGGTTAGGTCGTCTTGGATACGGTTAGATCTAGGGTTAGGTCTTTGTCTTGGATACGGTTAGATCTAGGGTTATGTCTTCGTCTTGGATACGGTTAGACCTAGGGTTAGGTCGTCTTGGATACGGTTAGATCTAGGGTTAGATCTTCGTCTTGGATACGGTTAGACCTAGGGTTAGGTCGTCTTGGATACGGTTAGATCTAGGGTTAGATCTTCGTCTTGGATACGGTTAGACCTAGGGTTAGGTCGTCTTGGATACGGTTAGATCTATGGTTAGGTCGTCTTGGATACGGTTAGATCTAGGGTTAGGTCTTCGTCTAGGATACGGTTAGATCTAGGGTTAGGTCTTCGTCTTGGATACGGTTAGATCTAGGGTAAGTTCTTCGTCTTGGATACGGTTAGATCTAGGGTAACGTCTTCGTCTTGGATACGGTTAGATATAGGGTTAGGTCTTCGTCTTGGATGCGGTTAGACCTAGGGTTAGGTCGTCTTGGATACGTTAGATCTAGGGTTAGGTCTTCGCTTGGATACGGTTAGATCTAGGGTTAGGTCTTCGTCTTGGATACGGTTAGATCTAGGGTTAGGTCTTCGTCTTGGATACGGTTAGATCTAGGGTTAGGTCTTCGTCTAGGATACGGTTAGATCTAGGGTTAGGTCTTCGTCTAGGATACGGTTAGATCTAGGGTTAGGTCTTCGTCTTGGATAAGGTTAGATCTAGGGTTAGGTCTTCGTCTTGGATACGGTTAGATCTAGGGTTAAGTCTTCGTCCTGGATACGGTTAGATCTAGGGTTAGGTCTTCGTCTAGGATACGGTTAGATCTAGGGTTAGGTCTTCGTCTAGGATACGGTTAGATCTAGGGTTAGGTCTTCGTCTTGGATACGGTTAGATCTAGGGTTAGGTCTTCGTCCTGGATACGGTTAGATCTAGGGTTAGGTCTTCGTCTTGGATACGGTTAGACCTAGGGTTAGGTCTTCGTCTAGGATACGGTTAGACCTAGGGTTAGGTCTTCGTCTTGGATACGGTTAGATCTAGGGTTAGGTCTTCGTCTTGGATACGGTTAGATCTAGGGTTAGGTCTTCGTCTTGGATACGGTTAGATCTAGGGTTAAGTCTTCGTCCTGGATACGGTTAGATCTAGGGTTAGGTCTTCGTCTAGGATACGGTTAGATCTAGGGTTAGGTCTTCGTCCTGGATACGGTTAGATCTAGGGTAACGTCTTCGTCTAGGATACGGTTAGATCTAGGGTTAGGTCTTCGTCCTGGATACGGTTAGATCTAGGGTTAGGTCTTCGTCTTGGATACGGTTAGATCTAGGGTTAGGTCTTCGTCTTGGATACGGTTAGATCTAGGGTTAGGTCTTCGTCCTGGATACGGTTAGATCTAGGGTAGGTCTTCGTCTTGGATACGGTTAGATCTAGGGTTAGGTCTTCGTCTTGGATACGGTTAGACCTAGGGTTAGGTCTTCGTCTAGGATACGGTTAGACCTAGGGTTAGGTCTTCGTCTTGGATACGGTTAGATCTAGGGTTAGGTCTTCGTCTTGGATACGGTTAGATCTAGGGTTAGGTCTTCGTCTTGGATACGGTTAGATCTAGGGTTAGGTCTTCGTCTTGGATACGGTTAGATCTAGGGTTAAGTCTTCGTCCTGGATACGGTTAGATCTAGGGTTAGGTCTTCGTCTAGGATACGGTTAGATCTAGGGTTAGGTCTTCGTCCTGGATACGGTTAGATCTAGGGTAACGTCTTCGTCTAGGATACGGTTAGATCTAGGGTTAGGTCTTCGTCCTGGATACGGTTAGATCTAGGGTTAGGTCTTCGTCTTGGATACGGTTAGATCTAGGGTTAGGTCTTCGTCCTGGATACGGTTAGATCTAGGGTAGGTCTTCGTCTTGGATACGGTTAGATCTAGGGTTAGGTCGTCTTGGATACGGTTAGATCTAGGGTTAGGTCTTCGTCCTGGATACGGTTAGATCTAGGGTTAGGTCTTCGTCTTGGATACGGTTAGATCTAGGGTTAGGTCTTCGTCTTGGATACGGTTAGATCTAGGGTTAGGTCTTCGTCTTGGATACGGTTAGATCTAGGGTTAGGTCTTCGTCTTGGATACGGTTAGATCTAGGGTTAGGTCTTCGTCTTGGATACGGTTAGATCTAGGGTTAGGTCTTCGTCTTGGATACGGTTAGATCTAGGGTTAGGTCTTCGTCTAGGATACGGTTAGATCTAGGGTTAGGTCTTCGTCTTGGATACGGTTAGATCTAGGGTTAGGTCTTCGTCTTGGATACGGTTAGATCTAGGGTTAGGTCTTCGTCTTGGATACGGTTAGATCTAGGGTTATGTCTTCCCTTGATTACATAAAATCTATAGTTTGTTCTAGGATTAAGTCTACGGTTATGATTAATTGTACGGTTGGGACCAGGTCTTAGGGTTAGGATTACGTCTAGAGATAGGTCTAGATTAGGTTTCGGTCAAAGTTATATTAGGGTTAGGTCTTGTGTTTGGTGTTGGTCTTCATGGTCTAGCTTGAGGGCTTTGATTAAAGTTATTTATGGGGTAAGGGTAAGATACAGGTACTTGTTTCGGTTCTGGGTTATGTTTAAGGTTAGTGTTCGGAATAGAAATAAAGAGTTTGCGTTAAGGTGAAATAACAGTCGTGATAAGTTAGAGCAGGATTAGGGTCTGAGTTTTATATAAGATCTAATATGAAGAACGTTGCTAGAGTCAACCGTTAGATCTACGGTCAGGTGTATGGTAAGGGTTAAGTTTATGGTTATGTGTAGAGTTAGGCCTTTGGTTATGTTTAAGTTGGGGTCAGATGTTGCTGTTTGTCTAGGGTTATGGTTAAGTCTAGAGATATATATTGGGTCTTAGACTTTATGAAAGCCAGACCTAGAGTTTGTTATAGGGGTAAGGGTCAGGTCTCGTTACTTGTTTAAGTTCAGGGTTATGACTTGAATCAGTGTTAGGAAAACAGTTAGAAAGTTAGCGTACGGGTCAAAGAACTTGGGATAGGGTTAGAGTTTCAGATAAGGTCCATTGTCAAGAAAGTTAGAGTTAAACGTTAGATTTAGATTTGGGTTAGGGTTAGGGGTATGATTAAGCAAAGGGTTAGGCTTATGTTTATTTTAAGGGTTGGGGGTCAAGCCATGGTATTTGCCTAGGGTTAGGGTTATGACCAATAAATGTGAGAAATTGTTTATCGATTAGGTTACATTTCTAGAAGGAGATGCACTTTGAGGTCGAAATACAGTTCGTTGAAAGGAAATGGCTAAGGATAGAGTTAGAGTTGAACCTTAAGAAATGTGCCGGGTTACTTGCGATTATCGCAGGTTTGGTATTGGTTAAGGCTTGGTGTTAGACTTTTGTGTTATGAATGTTATTGCTAAAGCAAGACCCTTCTAGTTTTAAACCTCTTTCCAGTGGCTGCTGAAGCAGCTGTGCTTGTATGTTAAGAGATATTTCTGCTGCAGCTTCTGATCGTATTCGGGGTCATCATTCCTGCTGTTGCTTGTATTTGGAGGTATTTCTACTGCTGCTTCTCAAGTATGAGGATATTTCTGGTGTTGTTGGTTGTATATTGGAGGTATTTCTGCTGCTGTGTCTCGAATGTGGGGATATTTTTGCTGCTGCTGGTTGTATATTGGAGGTATTTTTGCTGCTGCTTCTATCCGCTGCTGCTCGAATATGGGCGAAAGTCTGCTGCTTTTTGTTGTAGTTACTAGTTTGTGTGTTATTCGCGAGGCTCATTGAGGTTTTCCAGTAACTTGTTGTATTTTTCGAGAGATGTTTTACGACTGCATTTAGTGTCATATCAAGGTGTTCATGAAACTTTTAAAGTACAATGAATGTTTTCTCCTAGTTGTAGATTCCCGCTTTAAAATAAAGGCTTCCTTTGTTTTCTCGGGTTTTGTTCATTTTGTTATGATGTTGCACTTTGTTATTCTTAATCAGTTTGTATGTGTCCATATCTTTATTAAAAATAATATACACCCCAAACAAGTTTATACATAGTCACAAGTATAGTCTACATCAAATGTGTTATACAAGATGACCTCAATAAACAATTAGGACCAAAATTGAAGAGCTGGACCTAAAAACAAGGACATAAAATGCAAGATACCCTAATAAAGTTATAAAAGATGATATCGTCAAACTTTTAATTCAATTCAAAACACTTAATTTTTCTCGTAAGAGAAGCTTTGTTTCCCTGATAACGACCAAAGCCGAACATTGATCAAACTTGTGTGTCCTACAAAATAGTCAGCACAGTATGCCAAGAGTCAGACTGCAATCCAGAGAGTCCCTGTGACAACTGTGAAAAACAGACAAAACGTCTGTTGTATCTTCTCCCTTTAAGTACATTTTAAGGGAGAAGATACAACAGACGACTATGAAGTTGCGGTATCGAAAAATATTGTTGTGCCATAACTTTAAATGATACAATTCTTTTCCCATCTTACAATACTTGCACAGAAATGGAGTAGAATTTAACGATTATAGCCGATGGCGGAAGGAACATATCAATAGAGGTGCCAAGATGTAAGTTACGCATGATTGATACGCAGAAGTCCATAAGGGGCACTGTCCTTACTTATACATAGAAGGAACACCAATATATCAAGCTACAACAATTAATCCATCAATTATCAAATACGAGAAAATTAAACATGTTCATAGGTAATCGAAGTAGTTGAATTATATATGTGTACAAAAAATATTTTTGAAACGGTCCTTATCCATGACAACAACTGGAGACCGAATACAAATACGGTTGTAATGTAACAGGGTTCTGTGGTTCACATATGTACGAAGGGTTTGTAATCAACCCTATCATAACATCTCTATGTACTGACTTTACGTTTATTTGCATTGTTCTGGATCGCAAGGTGATGCTCTGATGAATATTCTTCTGGTTCTCGTGAACCAACCGGATTTGCTTCTTTAAGCCGTCTTTCCGACTCAATATTTAGAACAGCGAGAACAAGGAAACCATTGGTTTAGAGTCGTATTGGATGTATTCACAAATGAACACCATTTACCCGTTGAACGTTCGCCATGAATTTTGCCTTCATGTCGTTTTCTGTTATAATTGCGTATGAATTCCATCCCGCATATACGACAGGAATACGATGGAAGGTCGTGGAAAATTCAGTGGTGATGGATAAAATTATGTTTGTTTTCAAAGGTCTCTCCTCACACCTCACATAGCATTGACATTTCTGAAAAAGAAAGCAGGGTGATCTCCCTTTTTTTATTACAAACACAAGTATAAGTATACCAAGCGTCACAAACAAATTTTGGTTCGATAATCACTGTTACTAAATGATGAAACTTATTTGTTTTCATAGAATTGCATCGGGTGTACACCACTTATTTGTCTAACAAGGATACTAAACCGAAACACTTGACTGGGCGGTAAAAAAAATTATTTGAGATGAAAAATATCTGTGCTATAACGTAAAGATGCTTTTATATTTCATTTAAATATTCAAAATAAAAAAAATGCTATCTTCTGTTTCATACACGATTATATCAATCACTATTTATGAGGTCAATGACCGATGTTTGCCGATGCAGGTGTTCCAAAGATAGATTTATCGTGTAATATATGATATGACTTGGCGTTGTGAAATAACAAAAAAAAGAAACAACAGTGGCATAATTGATCAAACTTTACCTAAAAGGGCCCCTGGTTGCAAGTAAGCAAGCTTACACAAACTAACACTATAATGAACCCAAGCCCCAGATGAAACCAGGTGCCAAAAACTAACTTGGAGGTTAAGATTCATAACTTTTCTCTTCTGGAGGTCTGTAAGAGAATGACGATTTGAAAATGTCCGGAGTGTTTATCCTCCCTGCGACCGCACGCGATTGGATCTCATATGTTTGAATTCAATTGTCGCAATTAAAATCATTTGAATCCATAGGACGACGCTAATGAGGAGGTGAACCTCATCGTAAGCTCTTCGGCCACGGACTAATACACTTTAGCAAGGGGTGGAAAGGGTAAAAAAAATAGTGGTTAAAATGGTCAAAGTCCAAAGGGTCGGTGGCTACTTCCGATTACGGGTACCCAGATGTGTCTTGGAATAACATCAAGAACGTAGGACGATGAAATCGTAAATAAAATAGATATAAATAGGTGTATCTAGTTGTATAGTACAACTATACGAAAGAAAAGAAAAAAGAAACTCCCTCCTTACAAAAAGAGGGTGGGGGAGTACAAAAACCGTTAGCGACAGCATAACAAATATATTTACTATCAGAGCCTCATAATACGGGTCAAAGTTCGGGTGTAAGTAACTTGAAAACAAACTATAGCAGTAAAAAAGTTCCTTTTACAGAACCCATCATACAATACTTAAACAAAAAAGGGGCGAAGGAAACAAACCACGAATGAAAATATGGAGAGAAAAATGAAATTCCGTATACAGTTCAATGGTTTACCCCATAACAGGTCAAATCTAGTGCACGCGACATGTAAACATTGAAAATATGAAAAAAGGAATTTACCCACAAGAGCCCCATAAAAATGAAAAGGTAGAATTCATCTGTTATAGGTGGTGAATAAGTCGACTATACAAATCTAATTATAATAAAAATGAAAGGCGATACACCATTCAGAAGCTCTTAGCGTTCCGATTGTTAACATCAATTGTAAACCCTTACGATTGTAAGGATAATCTTTTGTGGTTAGTCAAAGTAAAAACATTAATTACTCAAACTGGAATAAAAAAAAATAAACATAATTAAACATAAATAATCAAAACAATAATAAAATTGATTTCCCTGTTGTAAACATTGCACAATACGTCCTTACACCTGTAATGTATTCATAAAGAACAATAAAAACCGGTTAAAAATCAAAACACGGGCTATTGAAATCACCAGGAAAATATGAAGTTTCAAACATCTGTCTAATCCGTGATACATCTATTCAAAATACACTATCCATTGAACACAAAGAAAATCCAATCAAATTTTAACATTTATTCAAAGTACCCATTCAATTTGACATTATTACACAAAGACAAGGAAATAACAATTAATTTACAAAAAAATAATTAAAAAACAATTAACGTAATTGAGAATGTAGAATTTAAAAAGCAATATAAACAAAGAAAGATAACTCTTGTCATAATACATCCTTTTTTTTTATACTGACCTGTTTATAGGATACAAGAGCGCAATTATTTGTAATGCATTTTCCATAGGGTACCTATGTAGTTTGAAAATTAATTTCAAGAAAACCACACAAATTAGCAGGAAATGAGTTTCAGTTCCTAAAACTAGAAAAGCATACTTTTTATTTGCACAAAAAAAGTACATGGTCATGCGGCAAAAGTTGACCTAAATTTCAGTTGTTATGGACTCTTGAAAATTCAGCACAAAACACACTGCAAAAAAAAATGAAGCACCTAGATTTCATTTATGAGAAATCATTTCAACCCTATAACATTTTATTAATTATTACCAAAATAAAATCAATCATAAATGGGTAAGCTTTGAAATGAAAATAAATTTCAAGCCATATCCAACCAATCAGGTACCACCTTGTATTCAGTACTCAGTACAATGTCGGGGTAAAAAAGTTCCCGGTAGAATGTAAACAAATAATTGCGCATTTGTATCCTATAGTATACTATATAATGACGCTAATTATGACACTTAATGCGGATACCTATTGAGGTCGTTTCCCCCTCCTAACCTTTAGGGCCACCTTTCCTACTTCAAAAGGTCCCAATGTTCCCTTTATTGGTCCCCGATTTAAGTCCAATTCCGGTCATACCTAAGGTCCACTTCCGGCCTATATAATAGAAATTAAATTAATCAATTAAAGCAACTAAATGTTATATTTTAAAAAAGATGATAGAGCTGTGCAAGTTAAAAAAAATTTGCTGAAATGATAATGTACATGTGTATATATGTGAAGAATAAACACATTACCTTAAACAAATTTCTATTTGCAACCCTTAAAATAAGAACAATATTGTTGATTTGATTTGCAGACCAAAGACTTTTCAGGGTAAATAAGAAATTAGGATTTTAGGTTAATATTGTAAGATTTTTCATTCAATATGCCATTTTGGGAGGCAGAATAAAGGGGTTAAGTTAAAAATTTTGAAACAAACTGATAATTTTTACACAATTGGCCCCTGAGAGATGGTTGAATCAAACAACTTTGGTACGCATGGTAACATTTACCCCATGAGCACACATTTTCACTCTTTAGAGAAATTCAATTCCAATACCCATAATAAAATCAACCCTCCTTTTATGCTCAAATGTAGAATCAATTCTATTAAAGTTGTATTGCTTAATTTAATTTGAAGGTAAACTCAAATAAAATCCTTTGCAGGATGCAGCTTGATATGACTGCAGAGGTTGAACCCTGATCATTTGGGGCAAGTATGGACACACCATTTAAACTAGACACAGCTACGAAATTTGATAACGATTAGATATTTGACACAGGATAAAAACTTGATCAGAATCAATTTGGTCACTTTTTGGCATTATTCAAAAAATGGTTCCAGTAAAAATCTGTAAAAATCAATCCCAAATTTCCTGAGGAAAAATTGCGTCTTGTGGTACAATTTCTAAGTGATCCATTTTATTTCAATAAAGTTATTGTCCAGAAATAATAATTTTGTTTTCATGGCCCATTAGTGACCCCTTATTCATACTTGGCTCAAGTCACAACCACAAAAATCAATCCCAGTCTTTTTTTTACGTGGTATGGCACCTTGTAGTACAATTTATGTGAGATCCGTTCACTTTTATTCAAATTAATATTAATACATAGGGAAAATGCTTGTTTTAGACTACAAGATTTAAGTCTAAACCCCAAAAATCAATCCCCCTCTTCCTTTGGTGGTACATTGTACATGTATATCACATTGAAATACAATTTCCTAATAGTCAAGATATTGTTTGGACATCAAGAAAAAGCATGTTTCTGGCCCCTAATTTCTGAAAAGTTCAAATCTTTATCCCCAAAATCAATCCAAGTCTGACCATTTTATAGAATATTAAGGAACAATATCATAGACATTCCTATGCTTGTACTGGAGTTCTGAAGTTGAATTCTATCAAATGCTTTTTTATGCCCTTTAGGCCCTTTATTCGAAAACGGTTGGGCTATAAACCCCAAAATCAATACCAACCTTCCTTTTTGAGTTTGTAACCTTGTTATAATATTTTATAAATATCAACCAGTACTCCAATTATGGCACAAAAACAAAGTGTCTACAGACAACGACAACAGCCCCATACCAATATATGACCGCAAATAAAAAGTAGCCCCTGCCTTCACTGATTTCTTCGAAAAAAATTAGATTAATCTTATTCAAGCTTTTTTTGCTACTTCTCATTTACTAAAGAAATCGATCCAAAATATAGAGGCCCCATTCAGGCGACAAGCCCCCCTTCCAAAAAAGTTAACCCCTTAGACTGTTAAACTCCATCCTATCGAAGATTAATTGGTTACAAATCATTAAAGCGTTAAAACAACGAGTCAGAAATGGAGGTGAATCACAGTGACTTTTGAAATGGAGGTGAATCACAGTGACTTTTGAAATGGAGGTGAATCACAGTGACTTTTGAAATGGAAGAGAATCACAGTGACTTTTGAAATGGAGGTGAATCACAGTGACTTTTGAAATGGAGGTGAATCACAGTGACTTTTGACACAACCAGATTTTCTAAGCTGATTTCTGTAATGATGCAGCTCTGTAGATGAATATGGAGTTCCTACAAAATTAATAATTAACATTAACACCCCAAAGAACTGCAAAAGATATAATTGAGAAAATAAGATATAATTCAAAATAACCAATACACATTGAAAACAAATCCATAAAAATTGGTAAAGGGGACTTACGTCGATCTATTAAATGTCACCTGATTATCATCAATTAATTATATAGTGAGTATTATCCGACACTTCCATATTATTTACCCAAAAAGTAATTTCCATGTACATGTCAATTTAACTTACACTCTATAACTATAAGACTACAAGATGTATAATATCTAAAATAAGGTCTACATCTAAATTTCTCTCCATCTACAGATCTTGGTAGTATTTTCTTTGTATTTGTATGGATCTGTCACTTTTTCCATAGAACAACCGGAAAAAAGTATACACATTTTATTTTCAAAACTGACTATGTGCATGTACATATACTTGTCAGAAGGATCTTTTAATCCGGGGTTAGCTGGACAAACATTACATTTATCGAATGTTGCAGACCCAGAGAGTTTGAAAAGAGAGGGTTACAGTGGATTTAAATGGGTGGTTTCTAGACCGTTAATTACTAATTTTACAGTACATTAACCACAAATGTACATGTAACAAAATTTTCCAATGAAAAGGAGTTTCCACTAGTTCATCTATTTTCTTCTTGTTTGCCATTTTGCAGGTTTGGAACAAGACCTGAAATAAGGGTTAACCTTCCATTTGGGGTACTATCCCTCGTATGGTGTTTTTTAACCCATTATATAAATAAAAAAAAATGGGAAATTATGATTTTCTATTTAAAAGTGGGAATTTTTATTAGTCCCTTTACGACTTTAGCCGAAAGAGACTTTACATTTGCATTCCATCTGTCTGTCCGTCCAGATAAAAATGACGTTTTCCGCATTTATTTTCTAAACACTTGCAGATATTGAGCTGAATTTAGTATGTGAGTCAACCTTGATGAGTTACAGATTTAATTAACATTTTGGTCTGCTTCGCTGATTATTGTCCGAGTTATGGCCCTTGAACATTGAAAATTTACTGAAATCTAAGTTTTTTGCGCTGTTTTTCTATCAAATGCTTGTAGGTATTGAGCTGATTTTTGGCATGTAAGTCTACCCTGATGAGTTACAGATTATAGTATAGATTTCGTTCCGCTTCACTTATTTATGGCCCTTGAATTTACTGAAAGTAAAGTTTTGCACTCTTTTTTTTCTAAACCCTTGCAGATAATGAACTGATTTTTGATATGTGAGTCTACCCTGATGAGTTACAGATCAAGTATAGATTTCGTTCCGCTTCACTTATTTTTGCCCGAGTTATGGACCTTGAATTTATCGAAATTTAAGTTTTGCACACTTTTTTTTCTAATCCCTTGCAGATGTTGAGCTGAAGTTTGGTAAGTGAATCTGCCTTGATGAATTAAAGATCGAGTTCACATTTCGTTCCGCTTTGCGGATTTTTTCCAAAGTTACCAACTATCAGTTTTAGTCACTTACCAAAATTTCAGTTTTACATGCTCTTTTCTAAAGAAAACATGTTAATATTATCCTAATGTTACAAAATGTAATATAACAAAAGACTGGAACTGTCCAATTAGCCATGCATAAAACTTTGCAAATCTGCATTTGTTGAATGGATTTTAACTTCTTTCTTGTCTTTGTCCATATCCCTTCTGCTGTTCAAAATCAATGTCATTTCTTCAGTTTGTCATTTATACTTGATGGTTCAAGGTAGTATTTGGGTCAGTGATATGAACAGCCAATCATAATTTAGTTTTAAATATTATTTATTCATTTTTAACATTTATTCCATTATAAATGGGTTTGAGTCGCTATTACCTTTATTTTTATGGACGAGCCAAATTGGTCTTTTGAAGTATCAAGTATAATTCTTTTATAGCTTCTTTATCATTATCATAGTACGAGTTGTCTCAAGAACAGTCTGTTTGTCCATGGGACAAGATTTCCCATATTTCTTCTAAAAATAAAGAAAATAATAATATACTTCCTTTACTGTTGTCAAGAACCTAATTCGCTTCGACAAAAAAAAAATGAAACTCCGATTATATTATCAAAATCAAAGCATAGCTTTTTTAAGATAAGAACCGCAATCATTTTCTTGTTTGGAAGTTACAGCTGTCGTCTGAATTTTGTTTACGTCACATGATATGTGTAAAATATTCCAACCATACGTGGAGAACTGTAATATTTCCGATATCTGTGCAGATTGATCTGACAGGTCAAAACTGAAATGGATGTTGCTAGAGATGCCCTGAAGGGATAGAACATGTAAAGTATTGCGAAGTGCTATAAAGTTATTGTCTATTTTGAGAGCGAGGGGAAAGGGGATATGCTCAAGGGGTTGGAATTTTGGGAAAAAATTGTTCTAAGTTATTTATTTTAATAAAAAAAAACTCCCCTATTAATTAACAAGACAGATTGTCAAATAGAAATATTGATTTTGCTTGCTGTTTAAATATAAACAAATATATTGCACTTGCGAAGCAAAAATTTTCATCTGGGTTGACACCCTCCCACTCTGTGTAATGTCATTATTTTTTAAGGGATCCCCTAAATAGGAGTTTTAACCTAATTTGTGGTGTTTTGTACTAAAGACAGGACAACATGTAAGAAAATGCCCTTCATACATTATGTGTCCATACGACAAATATCACATAGAATCATAAAAATACTTTTTATTCGTTTAATAGTAAAATTATATACATATTTACGATTGAAAACTTAAAAGTTCAGTTTTTAAAATTGTTTAAATAAACTAAATTATTTAAATTAAATTAAGTTTGAATTAAAGTCAATTGTAAATAAAAAGTAGATGAATATCCGTATATACTCACCGATTTTAAATAATCAAACATTTTGTCTCTGTGTTCACATCCTTGGCGCCACCGAATAACAGCTCACACGTAACCGGATGTCGTATATCGTAAAATAAACCGACAGGGAAACGTTGTACAATGTAGTATAAATACACGTGACAGTAAATAAGATGATTTTTTCCCATTTAAGAGCATGTTCAAAATTTAGAAGGGTAATCTTAACTTCGTTGTAAAACAAAAATAGTTAACAATACATTTTAGAGCGGATGGAAACATCAATCTACTTTCGATTTGGACAGATCTAGTTGTGCAGGATGCAAACAGCAGTTTCGGATGAAAACGACTATCATCATAAATACTTTTTAGTTACAGTTATGCAAAAATATTTTTTGGGTGAAATGTTGTCGGCACTGACCAGATCGATTCAGCATCACCCGAGATTTTAGATGTTTTTACACTGCCCACCAAGATTTAAAAAATGGCGGCTTCTGCCATGCTGACTTGAAAGTGAAAGTAAACATGAAGGGCGTAAAATACTGAAATTCGTTTCATATAAGGGGTACCTGGCACTAGATAAAGGTCTAATGAGTTACTGGTAACGATTTGGTATCATTTAAATGTGTACTGTAGTGACCCTACTTTTTTTTAAATTCTCAAAATAACTACATTTTTTTCCACACTATTTATGATAGGTGGCACATCAACTTAACATTGAAAATATGAAGATAGTAACAAAATTAACTTCTTAGCCAAGTTTCAAGTCTTTTTATGGTGTAATAACGAAGAAATTAACAACTGACATTTTCCTTTAGCGGAACCTTAACGAGCGTTATTTATATGTAAGCGGTTGCTTACCCACATACATGTATACCGGAATATAATTATCGATCACAGGTTATAATGTGAATAACGGTCTTTGAACCTATAGACAGCGGTCCGTGAACACATAGATAACAGTGTTATCCCATAGATAACGGAGTTTTGGTTAATTTCGCGTGCCTAGATAATGGCAATATCTCATTTTTCATTCCTTGCTTTTGAAATTACTTAAGAATGTTTATCTTTCTGTACCAGTATGAATTTCTTTCTTAGTAATTTTGTACGAAAGTCACAATAGTCTTTTCTCAATTATTGTAAACGTTTTGATGATTAAACTTTAATCAATATGCTAGAACTGTAAATAATTTTCCTACAGTACTCCATAAATAAAATGTTCCTACAGTATTTGATATGGTGAATATAGATATTTGTCTCTATACACTTTTCGTAAACAGAGAATATTGAATCATCGGATTCATATTGTTACGAGAAAACCTCCTATACTATATGCTGTGTACACAATTTTGGTATGATGATGTACTAAATGGTAAAATTAATTGGGAGTCAAATGTGAAAGTTTTATTATGTAATCTTGGTTATAAATATATTTGGATTAATCAAGGTCCTGGTACACTGTCCATTAGAATATGAAAATTCGCATTTGAGATCAGTTTTAATGAAGATGGCATGCAGGGTACATTAAAAATGAAAAAATCAGATTTCATTAGTAAAAACAGAATGGGTAACTAGATTTTTTCCACAGAAGGGACTTATACGAGAGGTCGTATGCTGTACACACTTTATCGTGTTTCGTATATTTACTTTGTGAATCGTACATCGTACTCGGAGTATCGTAAATAGTATATTGTAAACCGGGAAATTTTCGCGGCGTCTTTTATTTTCGCGGTTTATACGACCAATCTGCTTTCAAGCAGTTTTAAAATCGCGATCGTACCTCAGATTGTATTATTATGTTCTTTGAATAAAATATTCACGAAAGTTTAATTTTTGCGTTACCAGTATTATCTCGGAAATAACGAAGATAAAATTTCACGGTTTTACAGTATCGTATTTGGTATATCGTACACCGTTAATCGTATTTAGTGAAACGTACATCGTACAGGTGAAAAGTTTTCATGATTCGTGTGCTGTTATATAGTCAGTCAACTAAACAAGTTAAAAAGGTTTGGTTAGCATAAAATATAGCGTAATGACAATGGTCTTTGGAGCGAAACAAACTGGGTAATTCTTAAGAGAAAAGTCCCTACAACTACTTTGTACTGTAAAGAAACTAACCACTTCAGTAAAGTCAAAAAGAGTATGATATTTCTTTTGTTTTTGACATAAAGGAGCTGTTAGTTCTGTTGCATTCAACTGAGCGATTTAAATTCAAAGTAATTAGTAAGTACAGATGACGGCGTGTCATCGTTATTTTCAAAGAAAGTTCGTAATAATTGTGAAAATAGGATGTTTTCTTTTGTTCATCTACATGTATGTTGAGTGCCGAGGTTGATATTGTTGTTGAATGACTAATTAAATAACCATTCACAGCTCTATTTTTGCTTTTATTTGGACTTTTAGGCAGCATTGTACCATAGAAAAAAATGGTATCCCATCATGTCCTTTCCGTACTACATCAGTAATTTCAATTTGTACAAACACGAGTAAGTACATATAATTAAATAAAAGATGTGAGCGTTTTTGTTATAACTATAAAAGAAGTCCATGTTTATGGAAAACATAAAAAAAATCATGTAAAAGTGTTTATCTTTTTAATTCTCACGCGTTTCAAGATTAAAGACCTCACAGCTTTAACCCACTCTGACAGCGAATCAAAGTAGTCTTGAATATTGTCCTCGCAAGCTCGTGCAATATAATATCCTGCTAGGGACAATACTCACCAGTATTCATGCAATAACCCTTTTATTATATAATAATAAATATTTCTGTTAACATTATACTAATTTGTTGGATATAATGCTTTTGACAACATTGTATGTGTTTTATTGCACTAGTTCAAACATGATGCATAATAAATATATGAACTAGTGCAATATGAATTTATGAATGTTTAATAAATTGTAGTAAAATTGAAAGGAATACATTTTTTGTTTTTATCATTTGAAAGAAAGAGTAATCAAGGGAACTAAGGTTATAGCGGTAATCAAAAGAATGTAATCCGGGGTCAAAGACCAGACATGGAAAACAGACATACACAACAAAGAACATAAAGTAACTAAAATCATACATACAAAGTAACAAAAGCAAATGAGCAACTCGGACTCCACTTAAACCTGGGAGCATGGACCAGGTGCACCGGTAGGGTAAGCGTCCTCTGTTTTCCTACAAACACCCGCAGAGTTGCTCATAAAAAGTCAAGTCCGGGGTAGACAAACGAGGAAAGGAAAACTATGACCTGTTGAATGAATCAGTTTTCATGGTGAAGATGGATACATCATAACAAGCCACGAGTTCATGATGACCATAAAACTTCTGTAGTGATGACTTCAATCCTGTAGCAACATAACCCTGTTCCAGAAGCCTATTTGTTAGAGTTCTAAAGCGATACAAAAAGTCTGCGTACTTTCGGCAAGCTCTGGCACAACGCACGAGTCGTGATACGAATACCCCATACGTAGGTGCTGAAGGGATGATGCCACAGATGAAAGGAAAGTTGACAATTCTGAATGAAAAGTCATCACGTTTGTAGTAAAGTTTGGTCAATAGTTTTCCTTTACCATCGATTTCTAAGTGAAGGTCAAGATATGAGGCTGACTTCACAGTGTCTATAGTATCCTTTATCTCCAGTTTTTTGGGGAAGATGCGATGTATCAAATCCCCGAAATTATGATTGTTTAAAGATAATACGTCATCTATATAGCGGAAACTGAGATTAAAGGATCTAGCTACACGATATTCTTTCTTTCGGATCAGATCAGCTATAAAGTCAGTCTCATAAGAGTGAAGAAAAAGGTCAGCAAATAAAGGAGCACAATTTGTTCCTATTGAAAAATGGAATCACAATAACTGTCACCAAACACGGAAATATGTTGGCCCATATAAAGAGGTTGTTGCCATTTTTATAACAACCTGTCAATATCCCGTTCAGCCATTTTTTTAGCAGATGACAACAGTGCAATCAATTTAAAAACGTATTCGGAACGTTTCCGAATTTTTCCGAATACGAATGAAAGTTAGCGTGCAATTACCGGGATATATTGCATGCTTTGTTTTCTATTGATTTAAAAAGGAAAATATTTATTACTATATAATAAAAAATATACTGTAGAACTCCCTTCGTATAAAGCAATTATTGATAAAAAATAATGTCCATCTCTTCATCTTAGTGTTCATATCAATAATGGTAAACTTAAAACTGAAATTTACGATAAAAGGGGTGATTTTTCATTCCCTATTGTTAACTATCCGTTTTAAGATGTTGTTTACATGGCACAACAGGTACGTATTTGTAACATGATTAAGATTTTAACGAAAAGAATGTTTATATAAACGAGAAATTATATTATCAAGGTTTTCATTATCACAAGCTCGTAAAAACATTCACAAAATTTTTCAACCGACACAATGAACTCAATCTCAAATACAGAAGAACTCGTAAGGGATTAATAGGGACTGGTATCTCTCACGCTTTGTTTTACTGTAATATTCTACACAGAGCACGTATAGCTCGATATTCACCGAATAAGTTAACTAATCCGTTGAATAGGCTCATTTGTAAGGAATATAGTTATGATATAGTTGTCAAATCGTTATGAATAGCATTTGTTAGGTATTAACATTGAATCGCTCATAGCATCTTTACAGAGAAATTAAGACACTATATTTAAAAAAAAAAAACATTATTTGGCTTGGGACATAACTTTTGTTAGGTATAAACTGGCTGGCATGTTACAAGTACTTGACTGTTAGTAGTCCTTTTTCGGTGTGTTTAATAGTGTAATATTATTGACATAGTGACCAGGTTTTAAACGGGAAGGGTTGTGATCCGCCAAAGTACTTTAATCTCACCGCAGTTTTGGCCCCTGTCCCTAGTCAGTAATTCTAGCCTCTCTTTGTCTTGTTTCGTTTTCACCTTTCGTTTATTTTTTATGTTACATCAGTAAATAGGGGCAACTCTTGCTGTGCCTTTGTATAATTATGTTTTGTGGGCAGCCGCAGCCTGTCCTGTGGTATGAGGGTTTCCTCGTCGTTCATTGAAGACCAATGGATGGTCTTAGGCTGACATTTTCATCCTGGATGGGTTGTTGTCTCTTTGACATATACACCATACCTATTCTCGTTATAATATTTCATTAAAATTATAATAGTTGTTCGTTATATCACTATTTTAAGATATAATTTGTATAAGGGAAACTGATTTTGAAGGACTGGATTAGTCTCTTCTCTTTTGTAATAGTAGTCCTTGTAAAAACCGAGCTAATTACATATAAAGAATCAGACCGACCAAAAATTGCGAACAATTTGTTTTTATTGGGAACCTAACAGTCCGCTATTATTGTCGACAACAAGTTTAAATACATTTGCATCAGAGTATTTTGTTAGCATAAGTGTTCTTTTTTGTTGGTTATATTAGATAAACATATGTTCTAGTGTTATATTTTGTATAGAACAATTGATGAAAAGGATCACGCAGGATTGTTCTTTGGAACATATTCAAAGGAGCAATTTAGAAATTGTTTTTATATATTTCTATTGTAAATTTGAATTTCCAACGTTTCTGTCTTTTAGTCAACCTGATTCTTTTGTTTTAAACAAATCTACAGGTGCAGACATTGCTGCTTCATATTCTGCTTCGATGGAAATTGGTAGCTATTATTGTGAAAATATATCGATTCATTTCAGCATATTCATGTAAGGTCGGCCCCGTGCAGGTCCGGGTGTTAAAAGAATAGGCCTGCAGCAGCGCTAAGCTTGTCGTAAAAGGCGACTAAATAGTGCTCAGAACCCTAGCCGGGGGCTAGGGCGCTCTGTCCACAGAGCAACTGGGATGTGTGCCCCAGATGGTGGAATGGGGTACCCCTGGCGTGTTACATGCTGGGGTTGTCAGGCTATAATACGGAAAACCTGACCGCAAACCATAGTGGTGCACCGTGTGGGGAAAGATGCCACGTTCCTCGCACGTTAAAGAACCCTACTGTGGTATTCTCCCGGAGTAGGAACCATAGGGCTCCGCCACAGGAGGCTAAATTGCCCGACCCTACCCACCTCTCCCTATTTCCAGTGGCAATCAAAATTTGTTAACCCCATTGTCCTTTTGTCCCATCCCTTTTTCTTTTCATCATCATTTCATGTTCATTTTATCATCAATTTCATGTTCATTGTCTGAATATAGCTGAAATATTGCTGCCTCGGACGTTAAACCCCAACAAACAAAACAAAATCATGCAAGGCCGTACAAATAAAAATTCCAAGAAAACTTTTTTGTAAAATATTTTTTTTCTTAAGACGCGGGAAACCTTTTCTACCGCGACAAGCAATTCAAATGTCATTAAGGGCACACACATGTCTGTTTTGACTGAAAGAAAATAAAAATTAAGTTTAGAATACATTTATATTATTTATACGTAAATGGTGTATAAACTATGCATTATCTTGCAGAGGGCACCTGTTTAATGAAGATGTAATATTCGAGATTTGGTTTGTCCTGAAGATCGCGTCGATATAACCGGAACAAAGCAAATTGTAATTTTCTTCTTCTTCTTTAAGCGTAAAAATGGTCTAATTGTGTACCACATACTGGTCTTGTAGAAAGTGCGACTGTTTAGTAAGTATTTTAACAATTGCATTTCTAAGTCTATCCCTACTTACAGCACCTACTCAAAAGGATTGACATACTCTCTTAAGCAAATGTTCAAGAATCTTCAATATCAAATAAAATTGGAGAGAAAAGGTTTATTCATATTTATAATACAAATATTTTCTACCGGTTCTTATTACTAGCATTGCTCCCCTCTCAGTTTTTAGTGGAGTCCGACTTGCTCATTTGCTTTTGTTACTTTGTATGTATGATTTTAATTACTTTATGTTCTTTGTTGTGTATGTCTGTTTTCCATGTTGGGTCTTTGTCCCTGGATTACATTCTGTTGATTACCGCTATAACCTTGGTTCCCTTGATTACTCTCTGAATAATATTCAATGCATGCTTTGACATTAAGTTGAAGCATTGAAGTAAAACTAGTGTTTTACCGGAATAGTTATTTCGTATAAGTAGGACAAAGATAAAGTCTAATCAGCACAAATATTACATAATATTAAGAACAACGAGTATATCTCTTCTAAACCTTTTTGCAGTATTTTCACGCATACCATTGTGCAGAATGGAGTCCCTATATGAAATTCTACGAAATCTGCGAGAAACAATTAAATTTAATATTTTTGCAGGAGATATTAGCCGCACAAATCAGCAACTTAAATACTCTAAAACCTATTATGTAAAGTAACTTTTCGACAAAATATTCGTATTATTGAAGCTTATGACCGATATGTTCGGTCCGAATATGGTCATTATGTCCTCATACCCCCTGTTAGGGAATCAAATCGCGCGGCATTATCATGGATGGATTTTGATGAAGTCCTCAGAACATCTGAACAATGATAACCGAATGAGATTTGAAAAAAAAAAAAAAAAAAAAAAAAAAAAAAAAAAAAAAAAAAAAAAAACACACCAGTGAATTGTTTTACTTGGGGCAAGGATGATTCCATTTTCCTTTCTTTCATTGAACTATAATAACCGTCGGATTCATTAATTTTATTCTAAATCATTTTTGCCATTTCCTGTGCCAATTCATTAAAAAAGATTACAAATGAAAGAATAATTGTAATATCTAAAAGAAATTACACTGTGGTTTACGGTACTATTTCCTTGATTAAGAGAAAAAAAACTGATGTATAAGTAAACAGAACTAACTGGGATTAGTAATTAGTACTAATTTTACACTTCAACTACCATAGAAAATAGACAACAAACTATTTAATTGATAATTTGTTCATTTAAACTGAAGCTTAATGTGAATAACTATACAAAATATTCGAACACAGGTTTTCGAAATTAATTCATAGATAGTGGAATTAATTCATTAACATCTGATTGGCCAATCAAAATCTTCTTTATTACATAAGCGAAAGACTAAAGTTGTCTAAAAGAGGAATCAAGGAAAAAGACCAGGCACGGAAACAGACACACACAAAGAACATGAAATAACCGAAACAATACACACAAAGTAAGAAAAGTAAATGATTGATGAACCGAGTTATCTTATACAATTTCACACATCGCTGTCACTGATTCACCTACAGTCACGAAGGCATTATCTGACTAATATAGTCTTATTATACTACATGCTAAGAATATATGCATTCCCGTTCCCCCTTTCCTTGTTATTGAGCAATGATAAGCATGCATTTTCTAAAAATGTATGATTTTTAATCAAATCACAGTTAATTCATTTACATGTTTGGCTCTATGGTGCTGTCATAGGCAAAATAATTTCTGTGTAACAAATAAAAACAAATAAAAACAAATGATTTTTTAACAGTGAATTGTGTTCTCAATTACACGGTATATACATATACATAAGCCGTTCATACCCAATTTTTTCGATAGTTAAGTATATGTGGGCACAACAATTCTGTAATCTTCAAGTTAAGATTGTCATTAATTCACGAGCTTTGAAAAGAAATTTTCGCATCACACAGTCGTCTGTGAATAACACTATACATTTAATGGACCTGTGACATCAAAATGTTACTGAAAATCATACTTTATACAGTATGAAGCTGTTAATAACATCAAAGACAATTTTATAACATTACTCACCAAATTCATTTCACAAATTGCCTTTTTCGGAGGTGTGCAAGTTGTTAGTGCCGTACTAAGGGCTGCACCATTAGCTGAGAATGTCACACAATCTTCACCACCGGCTACAATACATTGCGTAAGCAAATCAATCATAACACTTTTGTAAGCAACATGACCATTTTTAAGACTGATCTAGATGCTTCTTTAAACAAACGTTATTATAAATGTATTATACCATACCGTAGAGTTCTTGTTTGAAAAGCATTACTTTAAGTCTAAATTTAAATATCCGTCCATATAGGTCGATTATCATAAAATTTAACAAGTTGTACATTTTTTTAATTCAGTATTAAAAAAAACAATGAAAACGCAATGTATTGAAGATTGTGAATTAAATATGACATCAAACTATATATTTTTGTCTACCACAATACTTTTGTCGTTTTTAATTCATCATATTGTTTCTAAGAAATATGCAAGAAATAACACTGATCAGTTGTGTATTCCTGAATAAATGCGATTAATTGTGATTATTTAAATTATGTTTCCCGAAAGATTATATGTGAAATGGTCTCGTGAATGGGACGCATTAAATTATCGATTGTTCAGGATGTCATATGTGTACTATTGACGAAAATTAAATATCGTGTCTTTGTGCGATAAACATGTATATGCGCTGCAGTAAATCTATTCTACTTGAACAATGGATTTCTTTTTCAAAACGTTTCATATTCCTTTAAGAACAGTATATGTCATGTACATTAAATAATTCAATCCAATGCTGATAAGATAAATAAGTAGCTATAATTTATTTTTTCCCGATAAGTTTGAATATTTCCTAAAAAAGAAAGGGATAAACATGCAAAATTGAGGTATTTATGAGTCATCAAAATCCAAATGTTTTCAATTACCCAGCATTTTTATTTTCCTTAAAAATGAAAAATTAGACAAATTTTGAAAACCTTTGAAAAACGACATCGCTGTACCTTAACAATAATGCCGTTGAATAAAAGAAATCATTTGTTTTAATACAATTATTGTTTGTGAGTCATATTAACAAAAATAGCAAAATGCATTAACCTTCCTTATATCAAGCGTAGTTGTGAATATACACGATATCTTTTGATTATTTTAGTGGTTATTGGAGTTAACTTTCAATTATTCTTACGGTTTAATTATGAAATTGTATAAAATGTATTTTATTTGATCAGAAATTGGATTCTTTTAAATGTGTTTTGAAAATAAAACGCTGCAATTATACAAATACTCACTAGCTGTAGGTAAAGCCCCGAAGGTAGGAACGGGTGTAAAAGGCCCGCCCGATGTCGCCAAGTACAAACCACCATTTCCCAAATCTGTGTAGCCAACGTAGTGCGGCACACCAGCAAGATCTATAATTAAGTCAAATAAAACATTACAATCTATTTAAACGCAGTTGGTATACTAAATGCCAAAGTTCAGGTATAGCTAAGAAGATTCATTTACACTTACAAAAATGATGCTTCACTTCGATAAACATGAACAGTTCGTGATATCAGACTTAACTATGTGCAAACCCTATGGTTTTTTAACAATTTTTTTTTCAGACTTAGTCCATAAAGCATCAATATTATTATATGTTATATTTTATAAATATGACTATTTGATATATGCTAAACGATATCAAATAATATGGTAAAGGAAAATGTCATTTAATTGAAAATGTTCATGAAAAATGAAAAGACCAAGTATTGCCAACAGATTCTCTCTGAAGTTACAAGAAGTGTATATTGACATTTTGGCACATTATAATTCATTTCAATAATCGCTTTTAGTTTGTCTAAAAGCGATTATTCAAAAGTATCAATATAACTGATTAATTTTTCCTGCGTAATTGTCATGAAAAAAATTCGAGTTGTATTAAAGTAAACAAATTCTGCTAGAAAAAGATATCCATAAAAACTATATACAGACCATTTACTTTCATACACACTCAGTTTATTTAAGGCACTGAAGAAGGTCATTTGTTGACTGAAAATTTTGCCCATTATATACGTTATTATAGTGTGTTAACATTTGCGATGCAAATTTTTGGTCGTTCCCTCCGCGGGACTCGAACTCGTGCCGCTGTGACATCTATGGCAACACAGCCTGCACAAAGTCCAGCGCCCCAGACCACTCGGCCAGCTAGGCTATATAAAAATATAGCTTTCGCTGGCTGGGTCATTCCTCCTCGTAGAATTAATTTAGGGCTGTAACTTAGTACACGATGTATGGTAGTATGGGACAGTTCATTTAGATGTTATTATGTAGGATAGAGGATCAAATTAATGATGCATGTCACAACAAATCAATATTATACAAAAGTCTCAGAATGTGACGACTCTATTTGCTACACTGCTCCATCGGATCAAATTGAAACAGGGATGATATACAAACGTATAGACAGTTCTGAAAAATTCCCAACGATGTTAGACCTGTCAAATTTGCGAAGCAAATTTTTGGTCGTTCCATCCGCAGGACTCGAACTCGTACCGCTGTGACATCTATGGCAACACCGCCTGCACAAAGTCCAGCGCCCTAGACCACTCGGCCAGCTAGGCTATATAAAAATATAGCTTTCGCTGACCGGGTCATTCATCCTCGTAGGGTTAATCTAGTGCTGTAACTTAGTACACGATGTATAGTAGTACGGAACAGTTCATTTATGTATTTATTATTATTATTATTTTATATATTTGATAATGATCCATTGACAGGTCTTCTTTTTCTATCTGAATTTGTTTACATATATATACTTTGTGACAGGAAAGTTCTCAAAGCCATTCCTTCATTCTCGTTCATCGGGTTTGCGAGACCACCGCCAAGACTGTTACAATAACTCTGAAAGGAAAATAAAAACTTGATTTATAAATCCATTTCCTCTCATAGATATTCATTATGTAAAAATTTTTACTTTGAAATAAATATGCAAATTAAATCCAAAAGCTTTGATAAAGTAATGTAATAAAATATTTTCATTATAATCGTCGTTCGAAAGAAAAGACCAAAGTGATCACCACTGATAGCTTGTCGAATTTGTAGCGAACGTCGAATTGAAAATTTAGCAAATGAAAGAATCAAAATGCATATTGATACACGAATTAACAACTCACAAGAAGGCAGGCGTTTCACACATTGAACGAATTCATGTACCACAAAAATATAGTGCAGAGACGTTTAACGAGACTTTCTTAGAACTGTATGCAACTTCCTGACAAATCACTTAATTGACTTACTTCAATCGAAATGTCTTCTCTTACACTAAATACTCAAGAACAAATGTACAATGTTATTTCCCTAAACTTTTTCCATCTCAAGTTGCCGTTACAGCCATTGAGGCGTTTGTGAAAGGAGAAAGGACTATTCTGACACTATTCTCAGACAAACTGTAGACCTCAGAGACAATAGGTTTGATACACTAGAACAATGTTCCGAAGTTTGCAATCTGGAAATGTAGACGGAGTCTTACAAATTGCACAAGAACATTTTTTTTCCTGTATTTCTAATGACAAAAGTGAGGATACCTGAATGTGAGCTCAGTATTTACAACGCCCATACCTTGAACGCCATTGTCCGATCGATAAGCACAGAAAACTCTTATGCTTTTTACAGTTTCGATTCTCTATCTTGAAGGAGTAATCAAGGGAACCAAGGTTATAACGGTAATCAAAATAATGTAATCCAGGGACAATGACCAGACATGGAAAACAGACATACACAACTAAGAACATAAAGTAACTAAAATTATACATACAAAGTAACAAAAGCAAATAAGCAACTAGGACTATACTAAAAACCTGGAGCATAGACCAGGTGCACCGGTAGGGTAAGTCCGGGGTAGACAAACGAGGAAAGGAAAACTATGACCGGTTGAATAAATCAGTTTTCATGGTGAAGATGGATACACCATAACGAGCCACGAGTTCATGACGACCATAAAACTTCTGTAGTGATGACTTCAATCTTGTAGCAATATAACCCAGTTCCAGAAGCCTATTTGTTAGAGTTCTAGCGCGATACAAAAAGTCTGCGTAGTTTCGGCAAGCTCTGGCATAACGTACGAATTGTGATATGAACACTCCATACGCAGATGCCAAAGGGACCTATATTACATATTTCATTTAACGCAAATTCAGGTTTCGTTTTAAGAACAGGATGCCCGAAGTAGCCTGAAACGCTCAGGCAAGAAACCAAAATTGCTTTCGTTTGCTGAATGAACAATGAACTGCATTTTTAATCTTAGTCTGACCTTAGTTGTAAACATACTTGTGGAACAATTTCATATACATCAATATGCTTTAAGTCAGGGTACATATTAATTTCTATAAAAATAAAACTGGTTTTTGACCAATTTTTGGCCCCTAATTCAAGTACGGTTTCGGTCATTTCTCTTAATATTCTTTTTTTTGTCATACACATTTTAAAAATAATACACGTTATTATTTAGGTTTGAAAAGCATATCAATTCTATTAAAATGTGGATCTTACCTTTGAATATTGCTAGTGTTAATTCCATCTTAAAACATATGAAGTCTTTTAAAACTAACATCATATCGTACTTACTAGGCTTTCCATGAACGATCGTTCCGTTTGTGTAAAAAGATAGCATTTGTTTGGTACATTGGCTCCGGCATTAGAAAGTGTCATGAAACCTGTGGGACATGCTGGCACGGGGGAACATGGAGCTATTGAAAGAAAATCAAGTTGTTATCAAATATATTTAGCATTTCTTTTTTCATTTTAATCTGATTAGTCTACTAGTGATACGGCCGCCCGTTTACCCGATGTGTATCTTTTGCTCTTGAATAAAGCTGTTTAATGTTGGAAATCCACTTCGAAATTACCTAAAATTGTGTACACGGGAACTGCACAGTACAGCTTTAAATAACTACTACTGATAATTTTGATGATGAAAAACTTAAATTTACAGCATTTACAGTTTTGAAACGGTAATCGTGATTAATAATGATATCGAATGGTAATGAATTAGACTTACCTTCATACTGTGGTTCAATGTGTATGAACTGTGACTTTTATTCGCAAAATAAGTAAAAACCATCTTGCAGATACATATATAATTTTAAAGAAATGTTAAAAAGAGTAGCAATGTTTGGTTTATTGTTCGTCTTATCATGAAAGTATAAAGTATACCATGAATTGATTTTTCTTTTCAATTAAAGCACTGATGCAATAAAAGTAGTACTTAAGATTATGATATTCATAATAAAACTCATATCTCACTCGATCTTGCTGTGACTATGAAAGAAAGCAAACATTGTTCTTCAAAACTTTGCATAAGATGTAAAATTACCTCTTGGAAATAAAGATAGAGTTAGCAAGTGAATTTTACACTGCAATACAACAACTGTTTCATGGAGAGTAAAGTAAAGTAAAAAGAACAGACCAAAGTTTGGACTTTAAAAACACATGTATGCGTAATATTTACAAACATTAAATTTGAACACATGTTTGATTTTTCTTAAAATTTCAGAATGACATGGAAGTTTGAGATTTTAAGGATAATGTACAAGTTTTGTTAAATAAGTTGATTTGTTGATTAAACAACGGTTAACAGTTACAGATTACAAGGAACCTAAATGTCATTCAGATATCAAGGCAAATATCACATTTAATTGTTTTCACCTAAAGTGTAACAAAATTTAGATGGAGTTGCAAACAAAAAATAAATATCCCCATTCATCAATCTGAAATAGCATAGTTCTATAAAAACATTATAGTGATTTGAAAGTACGTAATAATACAAAGGTGTAACGGAAGAACAGGCGATAGAACCATTGGTCCCTTAATGTAAAAAAAAATGTAAATTTGTCATCGATTCTAATTTTATTTCCATAGATGTATTTTCATATTAAACAAACAATTTCTACGTTATCATGAACTCGTTGATCATTACGGTGTATCCATCTGCACCATGAACACTGATTTGTTCAACGTGTCATAGTTTTCCATTCCTCTTGGAAAACTCATGGAGACATATAAATCGATTTCAAATACATCTGTGTCAAATGGGGATTTCGCGATCATCTACTATATTTCGGGAACAATAAAATCTAGTTTATTAGTTCCTTAAGTTTCTTCTGTATCATTATTTAACCGGTGAATATTTGTTTTGAAATGCACAGTGAGATTGAAACAATTTTTTAGAAGTTGAAATTAATTTTATTGACGTCCACGCCACTTAGATATTTTTTCAGGGTCTTTTCTCTTAGGTCATACCAAAGAACATTACGATATTTCGGAAATCAATGTGGCCAGGAACTTCAGAATAGGTGAGGTTGTACAGTTAATTATGCTAAAAAGTTCAATCGGTATGTAATCAGTTTCCATGGTAACGGAAACAGATTGTTTTTTTTTCGGAAATTTTTCACATGTTTTCATTACGAAAAAAAACTACTTCAGATAGCTTTACCAAACTTAAAAATTATCCAAAAGTAGATTAATCAAGATGGATGCCTCTTAAATGAGGTAGCCCATATAAAAAGAGTATAAAATGAGTCAGAATTTTATGAAATAGAAAAAGGGAACCATGACTTGGTATTTTGGTTAAAAATTGTATGCTCTATTAAGAATGCGGGTTCTGTGATCATTTATGGAGCATGAAGAGACTTTTATGACTCGCTAAAATTCCTAATTTTCTTTTGCTCACACTTTATTGTCCGCGGCCTTTTCTTAAGCATCTTAACCGATAATTTAATGGGATTAAAGTACAGACTTGCCATCACCTTCCGATTTTCTGGTAAAACGTCATTTCAATATGACCGGATGACTGGCGTACAAAGATAAAAAAATAATTAGGGACAAATCGCGAAGATTGATTCAGTTAAAAAAAGGACTAATTCTAGTCCTATAAGACGGTTTGATTATAATCCAAAATAGATGTTATCAAAAGATGGCTATAGTGAAAATGAATGTTTCTCATAAAAATCGGGGGGAAAACCAGAAAAAAATAATCGTATAGCGACTTAATTTTTATCTTTTAAAGTCCCAGATTTATCGGTTATACCAAACTTTGGTTCAGACCCACTAAACCACAGAACTGTCTCAGAGTTCCCCCCTCTTACTTCGACAAACTGGTCCATAGTAGATTAGATATCATCTATAAATAGGTTTTTCGATGGGTCACGAATCAAATCGAGGCTCTATTTATCTCAACAGCAAATCTTCTAAGGAAAGCAATTTGAAGTTACTTTTTCCCGAAGTTCGATATGTCGTATAAAATCCCCCATTTATATTAAAAATCATTTTTTTTCTAATGAGTCCTGAGTCCAATGGTATATATTTTATTTATTTTACTGTATTTTATTTCTATTCATTGTTTTTTATTTCTACGAGATGGCCGCCCAAAATGACTGAAATTAAACTGTTAACTTGATGACTAAAGGTATTGAATGGTACTGAATTCCTTGGCCTATCTAAGCGTTTGATTTTCGGTTTTTAGCTGTTTTTCTTACTATCGACCCCTTTTTTCAAAATGATCGCGAGAATTGAGTTAAAATTCAAAAACAAATTTACAGATAAGGATTTGAAATGGCAAAAAACACAATGGCGCATTTAGTTTTTTAATACCGGTTCCAGTGTAGAGGATGACAGTCGAAATCCAACTTAATTTCAACATTGTGCAATTTGCATAAAAATTCACAACTTTGATTATAGAGTGTAACTGATTTTTCATGTAAGAAAATATTCGATACTTAAAAATAATACATACCAAGGATCGTGGAGCAATTGAATCCAAATTTCGGAGCTCCAGTGACATTGGGAACGTTTTTGGAACCTGTGTTGGTGTCCAACACAATAAGTTTTAGTTAGAGGTGTCAAGTTTTCGATCGAAACAGTTTCATAGTTGTCTTCAGGGTCAAAAGGTTATACTGAAATAGCAGTGCAGGCACCCAGCTGAAAACGAGTTATATTTTCCTCCCTTCTGCACGGGGAGTAGATAAGGGTCATTTCTTCTTATGTCACAAAACCTGCGTAAGGGAATAATTTCTTTGAAAAAATAATATTTTTTTATATTTTTGTCATAGTTCGGTTGTCTTCATTTTATTTAAGTACTGAAATTACTTCAGGTAATGAAAGTACGATTTTTACCAAGCAAACTCAATTTAGAAAATTAAGAATTACTTAGCTGTACAAATATCACACACATTCTTATACTATACTAAACTTTACATAATTGGAGTTGTGCACTGTGTAGGAGCAGGTGTTGTACAGATAGGGCAAGGACTTGCTGCTACTGCTGCTGGTGGTGGAATGCCGGCAAATAAGCCGAGGAGAAGCAAAGGCAAAGCTGTGGATTATAATTCATATTTATTATTTCCATAGAATTGAATTGAGAACAAACTATTCTACATGAAGCACAATATATTTTAACTTGTTTATCATTAATATATAATTAATTGCCGAGAGGACGATTAAAAAAAAAAAAAAAAAAAAAAAAAACTTCGGTTGGTTGTTACCTACGGGACTCTCCTTTTTGACATTTCCCCATTGACTTTTGCCTGTAGTTTATTAGTTAGGTGATTTTGTTATTACCATTTACATCACTTTATCCTTATTCATTTATTTGAAATAAGAAAAAGAATATTAGCTTTTTTCAACATTTGACTGACAGCATAACACTAACACTATTTATTGACCTTCTAAAAGTAATACAAATAGAGGAACTAAGTAACATTTTCTCTTTATATATCTGATTTCTATAATAAAGATCGTGTTCCTAATGCAGTTAATATGCAAAATTTAAGAACACTCTTAAATTTTGTGATCAGAAAAAAAGTTGAACATATTATCTGTAGCAAACTGTTAGCTTGCGGCAGTTAGGTAACTGTACTTTTTAAGATAATGTTTCATTTTGTCTTGCTTGCTATTAGTTGTTACTATTGTTAAAAGTGAACTGCGTGGTATTGGCAAACACTTAAACTCATTCAAGCCATCTAACTGAATTCTAGTTATCTTCCATTCATTCGAGTTCATCATATCACTTCAAAACACAATTTGAAAATCGAAATATTCATCAATTATAGGTTTATAGAATTATAGATACGTAATATATGGACTTGTTCCGATTATATTGCCCGAGGACGAAGGTCAATACATCACGTATTAACTGAGTGAAAGTCCTTAATTTATATATTACATATGTAAATAGTGTATTACTTATGGGAATGGCCATAAATTGTGCATTTTGCAAGATTTCTACATGCCGTTGAAAATAAAGATAAAACAATAACATGTTATATTATAAAAAAAAACATAACATATTTTGGATATTTTCTGTTTTAATCAAGTAAGAATTCTTATGGAACTAATCTTTTAGACGATTGTCTTTATAAAGCGGCTTTTGAACATTAATGTTGAAATTGAAAGATGAAATCGGAATAATTAATATCAAGATCTTTATTTAGCAGTATAGCGACAATGTATTAGATACGTTGAATATCCTCTGAATCACGTGATCAATAAAAAAAAAGAATGTTACACCATGTGTAATATTAGTAGTTATAACAAAAAATATAAGGTCCAGTTATCAAAATTGTATGCAAATACCAAGGGCGGCTAAGGAAGCAGCTATTCCACCACCAGCCGCTGCAGTGGGGGCAACATCATCCGTCGCAAGTAAAACAGTCGACGTGTCTGCCATCCTGAAACACGGAAACATGATTATACAGACGTTGAGTAGTCATTTGTATCTTTAAGAACATTCAATGGTCATTTTTATTATATTTTTATCATTATTATAACATATAAATATAAATGGGCATATTTGTATTTAGGAAATATTACACATTTAGTATACATCATAATATAAAATTAGGAATTAAGAACGCATTCAATTTTCGGAAGGTTAAGTGTAATTTTAATTATAGTATTTGTAATAACTTGTCGTTATTATACGAGAAATATTTGTAGACAGATAACATACATAGGAGCAAAAGAGACGTTTGTTTCCAAATTAAAAAAGTCGGATCTGCCATCTTGAAACACGGAGTTAAAGTCATTGTTAAATCGAACAACCCTCTAAATGTGTACATTACCATTCATTGCGTCATTCAGAATCTATGTTTAAATGACGGTACATTTATCAAGGGCTTATATAACAAAAGGATAAGGAATCCCCTCTTTTACAGATTCCTAATAAGTAGGTTATATGTGACTCCTACATATATTTGGGATTGTTCAACGATAATGGTAAAGATGTTGTACAACGATATCGATAAAGATATTTTCTTTATCGGTAACATTATATAATCCTTCAGACTTGTTTAAATATGTTTGTGCTGTATCGTCATGAATCGACGATCCTAAACCTATTAAGTTTACTAGTTTATAGCGTCTTTTAGAGTATAAATACGTCTCAGAATGTGACGACTCTATATGCTACACTGCTCCATCGTTTCTAATTAATACAGGGAAGATAACGTAAGCATAAAAGGGTCTGACAATTCCAAACGATGTTGAACTGTCAAATTTGCAAAGTTGATTTTTTTTTGTCTAACCTGGCAGCCTGGGTAATATTTTTGTCCCACAAGTTTCTTTCAAATATATAACCCCGGTCATCAGTGACATCTACTGTCTTTTGATTGGCTGAGCGGGTGTGATGTCATCTTATTTATTTTTATACGTTCAAAGATTTAAAAAGTTTCTTTCAAATTCAAATATCATCTTTCGATTCCAATGCACAATGATAAAGTAAAGATAATTTAAAAAAATTATTTTTGTTTTTATTTCATTTCATAAGCGGCAATTCACTCTATCGGTGGTGACCCGCGTCTATATTTTTAGCGATCAGAGGGTCGCTTATGATATTGAACAGGGAACCAGATTATTGTTTTGGTCGTTCACGCCGCGGGACTTGGAGAATAAAGCCTTTGTTATTCGAGTGGTACTTCCTCTTAAGTTAATCTGACGATGTTA
Source organism: Perna viridis (assembly GCA_037379345.1). Classification (NCBI taxonomy): domain Eukaryota; kingdom Metazoa; phylum Mollusca; class Bivalvia; order Mytilida; family Mytilidae; genus Perna; species Perna viridis. The sequence continues at coordinate 11,220,502 of CM074515.1, read as the reverse complement.
AAACTGTCATATATGCGAAGACAATTTACATATATAAATTACTAATAAAGCATTTGCTCGAATAAGAAAACGAACAAGTATGCATTGCGTTTTTGGAAACATCTACATTAAATTAAGATTTTGTAGTGTAAACATACATTGCAAATGTATCACAATCACAAATACTATGTCGTATTGTTTTTTATTTCATGCTTATAATTATCTGCAATTTCCATGAAGCTGGTGACACGCAATCCAATCGGTGTAACAATATAAATATAATTCGGCGGCACGAAAAGACGAGATGAATTAGGAATTTTATGTTATTTTATCATATATTTCATTTTTTTCTTTGAGGTATAAAAACTATTTGGGTATAGTCGAAAATAGAGCCTGCTTATTTGTACTTCACGCCGAAAAGTGAAATATTCTGCGAAGCATCAAATGGTACCCCAAACCTAAGCTTTATATTTTAAAAAAGTGTCATAATGTAAATTGAAAAGTAATGGTAAAGTGATATAGATTTGTTAACGTTGTCGACAGAACCATTTCTTAAAACAATGACTTTCACGTTTAAATAGTTATCACAATTTTTTTTCTCACGTAAGGCGTTGTTTGAATTACGTGTTTCAACAGTATTTGAAGGTCATATCTTACTCTGTGTAACTTGTGATGTACGAGAGGAATCAGCCAGTACTTTTGGTGGATTAACTAACACAGAAAAGACCAGATTAGAGAAACGGAAACAATAAATGGCAACTGATTAAAATACCAAGAATAATACAAAAAAAAAAAAACAAACAAAACAAAACAAAAAACAAAACAAAACAAAACAAAACAAAAAAAAAACAACCCAAAAAACAAAACCACTTAATAGAGTGAATATCGATATACAAAGTTCATAATCAGCCAGAAGAAATTTAATAATGAAAGAAGGAAACAGAACACTGTATAGTAATATCAATATTCATTTAATAATAATTTGCTATTATAATATAAAATTATATATAATAATATTATTGTAAACAATAACGCATGAAAAAATAATTAAAAAAAATATAAATAAAATCAATAATATGGCCACAATTTATTCATAGTCGAAAATTTTCAAGATGATGATTAATAGAAATTATACTTACCTTATTGACAGTAAAAGCTTTCCAAACTTTGTCAAGATGTTAAGGAAGAAATAATCAATCAAAACCGATATTTTACTTGGTGCACATTTCAATATTTCGATATTCAATGTGATCTGTTGGTCTTTGATTCTCAATTAGCTCCAGGGAGAGATAGGTGAGATACTTATATGTCACTTGTGTTTGCAAAAACATATTTAAAACACAAAAACGAAAACAAAAAAGGCAAAAAATCTTACGTGTTTGTTAGGAACAGAATTTATCTGTTTTCCTATTTACAATTTACATACAATAATCATTTCTTGTTTGAAAAACAGTTTCTATGCATTTTAATCTTGTCCTGGTAAGAAGAATCTCATCTCAAAAATGATTTGATTTCCATTAAGTTTGGATTGCATGTATTTGTATCAAACAAAACTTTCTTTATTCAATAAATTAAACCATTGAAATATATTGAAAAAAAGTATTTGCAAATTCAGTATAAGATTCAAAGGAACTTGATTATACAAGTCATTGATTTCACTTTGATTTGTGTGTTGAAATAATATCAAATGCATAGTCACAAAAGACCCGTACGTTTGTTTAAATTGTGTCATTTATGCTTCAGTAGAATATGTACGAAATATTTAAAAGAACAAAATTCATCTGCCATACGTCATTCTAAAATTCTAAAGTTATGTGCTTTGTAAAAAGTCTTACATTAGCTTGAAAACGGGAGGTCTCTTAAAGATACATATTTGTCGGATTGAAACATGTATTTTTAAAACATTATTCTAATTATGCCTTACAAAATCATATATTTGTTCGTAAGAATATATACTTTTCTACATATAGGCGCACGTGCAATATGCCACCCACAAAGACGTAAACTCTGTAATAATGAAAATCTAAAACATAAACAATCATAGACATTATGAAATGTTTGATCGTGCTAATAAATAAACATGCAAGCCAGGCAGATAAATAAAAATATAAAATTTAAACTAAGACCTTATTATTTTTACAGCACAAAAACCAAGTAAAAAAGTAAAGGTTGTTGTTAACAAACAAATTTTCTTTTTTTTTCATTGTACTAAAACTAAGTTTACAATGACAAGTATTTAATAAAATTTGGTTACAGGCTATATTCTTTATCTTTGATAAATTTTGGCCAGGGTCAATTGTATCAGCCAAATCTAACAAATAAGCAAGTCACATACAAATTCCTTTGAGCAATAATCCATCTCGTTTGAATATTCTAGTTTAGGTAGGCATTATATATATTTTAGAAGTCTTACCAGAAGATGATTCAAAGTGTTTATATATATACTAACATTACATCACTATTATTTATTGTGAAAAAGAAATATTATTTACGATACCTGAAATACCTGTCATCATGTGGTTAGTAATAGATAAAATACTGTGGTCCTTTTCACTAAAAATCGTAATTGTAAAATTAGTTGTAAGTTATGACGTCATAGTAAATAAAAGTATTGTGACGTCATAACTTACGACTAATTTTACTCTTACGATTTTTTGTGAAAAGGGCCACTGATACCGAAGCTTCTCCCTATTTGCAAGCAAGCGTTATTAGTTTAATTTGGAGTGATCCGCCAGTTAAAATAAAGGAGGAAATGTGGGTTGTCACAATTTGTTGGTCAACATAAAGTTCAAGAAGCAGAAAAGTTTTGGACAAACAAATACAAAATATAATCCAATATTTATACTTTTACATATGCAATTCTGGTATTTCTTAAAAAAAAAGAATCTGGGGAAGGCACAAAAGTTTCTAAATTACATGCTGAAGCTCCAAGCATATCAGCTTGAATGAAATACGATGAGAAGATTTGTCTTAAAATGGTCAGATTTTCCGAATCTCCTTTGGTGAAAATTGATAATGATCTGCGACTTTTGTGCATGTATTGATTAGTTAAACAGAGCATATGACAGAAAAAACCAACTTTCCAGATTCATATTTCAAACACCCGTCCTTTTCTGAAAACTGTTGTAGTTTCAATAAAGGAATATTCATCTACAAGGAACGTGTAAATTCAATCACAGTTGATGCAAGAGTAGAAGTATTCATTCTGCTTTCAGCTACAAGCAGTAATTGTAACAAGACATATTCGGTTGGGAGAAGTCTTATAAATATAAGTAATTAATTGATTCAATTTCGCCTTTTTTATTTATCACATTTCCTTGTATCGAATACTAGGGAAAAAATCGTCCGCATTTTACGCCTCTGCCACACTCAATGCTAAACCTCAACCCTTTATGCAAATTTGTACAGCACACCGGAAACAGCTTGGCAGTGCATAATCTCTGTGAATATTTTCCCATCCCGCATATAGAGCCGATATGCTAGGGAAATGATACGTAGTGATGCGGTTATAGGACTGCGGAGAATATTGACCAAAACATACTCATAACTCACAAAACATTGGCAACTAGATTATACGTTGAACAATACTGATCAATAATGGATGTCAAGTACTGACGCTTGATCGGATCGTGAAGAATGGTATAAAGCATTGTTAATTTTTCAACAACTTCAGCAAAAATGCAATTTTAAAAAACAAATCTTTTTGAAAGATATCCTTGATTACTTGTGATCTGTCTCAAACTACATCGTTTGACAGGATCATTGCGGGGCACAAACCAATATTTTGTCTTTGACATGTTTGTACAATGAATGTAATGTATTGCCGAACATTTGTTTAGTAATGTTAATAATGATTATTAAACTTCTGATATGTGTATTTCTTGGTTTTACTGTATCCGTATTTCGATGCTTCAAAAAAAATTATTATTTTATTTAAATAAAGTATTTAAATAGAACAAATAAAGACAAAATTCTATTGTTTTTGCGCATTTTATTGCATAAACTATTATATCGTCGTCGATTTGTGACGTCGCATTTTGCGCGAAATTCACGATTTATTTCCCTTTGACCTTATGACGTCAAGGCTCAAGGGCCGATATGGAAAACCTTCCGCTTGTCCGTCTGTCCAACTGCAATTTCACAACGGATTCCGAGGAAACTTATATCAAATGTTATTAATACTTAGACTTAGGATAAAAATTATCATCAGCATTGTCCAATAGTTTTAGGGAGAGTTCTGCCAATTTGATTATCAAAATGTTAGCGAGGGTCTGGTGGGAGATATGTTAAAATATTCTTTTCTTGCAGAATGTGATTTAATCCAGGCGCGGAATCATAGGGGCGGACCCGGCGAATGTCCCTCCCCTGAAATTTGAGGATGTATTTTTGCATAATATCATGATTTTTTTTACAAATTTTATTCCCCAAAATGTTCTTGTTTGGCTAAGTTCGGCCTTTGAATTTCATTTATTAGCCCTATTCAAATTCTAGATCTCATGCATATGATTGATTGCCGTCCATTTGCAAAACAAATTATGCAGTATCAGAGTAATTACATTGGAAAATAATATAGCTTTACAGCGTCGATGTATGTCTACCGACAAGGGTGGCCTTCCAATTTATTTTCTTGATCAAGCTTTTTCGGATAATCAAAATCGAAATATTCATCAATTATAGGTTTATAGAATTATAGATACGTAATATATGGACTTGTTCCGATTATATTGCCCGAGGACGAAGGTCAATACATCACGTATTAACTGAGTGAAAGTCCTTAATTTATATATTACATATGAAAATAGTGTATTACTTATGGGAATGGCCATAAATTGTGCATTTTGCAAGATTTCTACATGCCGTTGAAAATAAAGATAAAACAATAACATGTTATATTATAAAAAAAAACATAACATATTTTGGATATTTTCTGTTTTAATCAAGTAAGAATTCTTATGGAACTAATCTTTTAGACGATTGTCTTTATAAAGCGGCTTTTGAACATTAATGTTGAAATTGAAAGATGAAATCGGAATAATTAATATCAAGATCTTTATTTAGCAGTATAGCGACAATGTATTAGATACGTTGAATATCCTCTGAATCACGTGATCAATAAAAAAAAAGAATGTTACACCATGTGTAATATTAGTAGTTATAACAAAAAATATAAGGTCCAGTTATCAAAATTGTATGCAAATACCAAGGGCGGCTAAGGAAGCAGCTATTCCACCACCAGTCGCTGCAGTGGGGGCAACATCATCCGTCGCAAGTAAAACAGTCGACGTGTCTGCCATCCTGAAACACGGAAACATGATTATACAGACGTTGAGTAGTCATTTGTATCTTTAAGAACATTCAATGGTCATTTTTATTATATTTTTATCATTATTATAACATATAAATATAAATGGGCATATTTGTATTTAGGAAATATTACACATTTAGTATACATCATAATATAAAATTAGGAATTAAGAACGCATTCAATTTTCGGAAGGTTAAGTGTAATTTTAATTATAGTATTTGTAATAACTTGTCGTTATTATACGAGAAATATTTGTAGACAGATAACATACATAGGAGCAAAAGAGACGTTTGTTTCCAAATTAAAAAAGTCGGATCTGCCATCTTGAAACACGGAGTTAAAGTCATTGTTAAATCGAACAACCCTCTAAATGTGTACATTACCATTCATTGCGTCATTCAGAATCTATGTTTAAATGACGGTACATTTATCAAGGGCTTATATAACAAAAGGATAAGGAATCCCCTCTTTTACAGATTCCTAATAAGTAGGTTATATGTGACTCCTACATATATATGGGATTGTTCAACGATAATGGTAAAGATGTTGTACAACGATATCGATAAAGATATTTTCTTTATCGGTAACATTATATAATCCTTCAGACTTGTTTAAATATGTTTGTGCTGTATCGTCATGAATCGACGATCCTAAACCTATTAAGTTTACTAGTTTATAGCGTCTTTTAGAGTATAAATACGTCTCAGAATGTGACGACTCTATATGCTACACTGCTCCATCGTTTCTAATTAATACAGGGAAGATAACGTAAGCATAAAAGGGTCTGACAATTCCAAACGATGTTGAACTGTCAAATTTGCAAAGTTGATTTTTTTTTGTCTAACCTGGCAGCCTGGGTAATATTTTTGTCCCACAAGTTTCTTTCAAATATATAACCCCGGTCATCAGTGACATCTACTGTCTTTTGATTGGCTGAGCGGGTGTGATGTCATCTTATTTATTTTTATACGTTCAAAGATTTAAAAAGTTTCTTTCAAATTCAAATATCATCTTTCGATTCCAATGCACAATGATAAAGTAAAGATAATTTAAAAAAATTATTTTTGTTTTTATTTCATTTCATAAGCGGCAATTCACTCTATCGGTGGTGACCCGCGTCTATATTTTTAGCGATCAGAGGGTCGCTTATGATATTGAACAGGGAACCAGATTATTGTTTTGGTCGTTCACGCCGCGGGACTTGGAGAATAAAGCCTTTGTTATTCGAGTGGTACTTCCTCTTAAGTTAATCTGACGATGTTAAAACTGTCATATATGCGAAGACAATTTACATACATAAATTACTAATAAAGCATTTGCTCGAATAAGAAAACGAACAAGTATGCATTGCGTTTTTGGAAACATCTACATTAAATTAAGATTTTGTAGTGTAAACATACATTGCAAATGTATCACAATCACAAATACTATGTCGTATTGTTTTTTATTTCATGCTTATAATTATCTGCAATTTCCATGAAGCTGGTGACACGCAATCCAATCGGTGTAACAATATAAATATAATTCGGCGGCACGAAAAGACGAGATGAATTAGGAATTTTATGTTATTTTATCATATATTTCATTTTTTTCTTTGAGGTATAAAAACTATTTGGGTATAGTCGAAAATAGAGCCTGCTTATTTGTACTTCACGCCGAAAAGTGAAATATTCTGCGAAGCATCAAATGGTACCCCAAACCTAAGCTTTATATTTTAAAAAAGTGTCATAATGTAAATTGAAAAGTAATGGTAAAGTGATATAGATTTGTTAACGTTGTCGACAGAACCATTTCTTAAAACAATGACTTTCACGTTTAAATAGTTATCACAATTTTTTTTCTCACGTAAGGCGTTGTTTGAATTACGTGTTTCAACAGTATTTGAAGGTCATATCTTACTCTGTGTAACTTGTGATGTACGAGAGGAATCAGCCAGTACTTTTGGTGGATTAACTAACACAGAAAAGACCAGATTAGAGAAACGGAAACAATAAATGGCAACTGATTAAAATACCAAGAATAATACAAAAAAAAAACAAACAAAACAAAACAAAAAACAAAACAAAACAAAACAAAACAAAAAAAAAACAACCCAAAAAACAAAACCACTTAATAGAGTGAATATCGATATACAAAGTTCATAATCAGCCAGAAGAAATTTAATAATGAAAGAAGGAAACAGAACACTGTATAGTAATATCAATATTCATTTAATAATAATTTGCTATTATAATATAAAATTATATATAATAATATTATTGTAAACAATAACGCATGAAAAAATAATTAAAAAAAATATAAATAAAATCAATAATATGGCCACAATTTATTCATAGTCGAAAATTTTCAAGATGATGATTAATAGAAATTATACTTACCTTATTGACAGTAAAAGCTTTCCAAACTTTGTCAAGATGTTAAGGAAGAAATAATCAATCAAAACCGATATTTTACTTGGTGCACATTTCAATATTTCGATATTCAATGTGATCTGTTGGTCTTTGATTCTCAATTAGCTCCAGGGAGAGATAGGTGAGATACTTATATGTCACTTGTGTTTGCAAAAACATATTTAAAACACAAAAACGAAAACAAAAAAGGCAAAAAATCTTACGTGTTTGTTAGGAACAGAATTTATCTGTTTTCCTATTTACAATTTACATACAATAATCATTTCTTGTTTGAAAAACAGTTTCTATGCATTTTAATCTTGTCCTGGTAAGAAGAATCTCATCTCAAAGATGATTTGATTTCCATTAAGTTTGGATTGCATGTATTTGTATCAAACAAAACTTTCTTTATTCAATAAATTAAACCATTGAAATATATTGAAAAAAGTATTTGCAAATTCAGTATAAGATTCAAAGGAACTTGATTATACAAGTCATTGATTTCACTTTGATTTGTGTGTTGAAATAATATCAAATGCATAGTCACAAAAGACCCGTACGTTTGTTTAAATTGTGTCATTTATGCTTCAGTAGAATATGTACGAAATATTTAAAAGAACAAAATTCATCTGCCATACGTCATTCTAAAATTCTAAAGTTATGTGCTTTGTAAAAAGTCTTACATTAGCTTGAAAACGGGAGGTCTCTTAAAGATACATATTTGTCGGATTGAAACATGTATTTTTAAAACATTATTCTAATTATGCCTTACAAAATCATATATTTGTTCGTAAGAATATATACTTTTCTACATATAGGCGCACGTGCAATATGCCACCCACAAAGACGTAAACTCTGTAATAATGAAAATCTAAAACATAAACAATCATAGACATTATGAAATGTTTGATCGTGCTAATAAATAAACATGCAAGCCAGGCAGATAAATAAAAATATAAAATTTAAACTAAGACCTTATTATTTTTACAGCACAAAAACCAAGTAAAAAAGTAAAGGTTGTTGTTAACAAACAAATTTTCTTTTTTTTTCATTGTACTAAAACTAAGTTTACAATGACAAGTATTTAATAAAATTTGGTAACAGGCTATATTCTTTATCTTTGATAAATTTTGGCCAGGGTCAATTGTATCAGCCAAATCTAACAAATAAGCAAGTCACATACAAATTCCTTTGAGCAATAATCCATCTCGTTTGAATATTCTAGTTTAGGTAGGCATTATATATATTTTAGAAGTCTTACCAGAAGATGATTCAAAGTGTTTATATATATACTAACATTACATCACTATTATTTATTGTGAAAAAGAAATATTATTTACGATACCTGAAATACCTGTCATCATGTGGTTAGTAATAGATAAAATACTGTGGTCCTTTTCACTAAAAATCGTAATTGTAAAATTAGTTGTAAGTTATGACGTCATAGTAAATAAAAGTATTGTGACGTCATAACTTACGACTAATTTTACTCTTACGATTTTTTGTGAAAAGGGCCACTGATACCGAAGCTTCTCCCTATTTGCAAGCAAGCGTTATTAGTTTAATTTGGAGTGATCCGCCAGTTAAAATAAAGGAGGAAATGTGGGTTGTCACAATTTGTTGGTCAACATAAAGTTCAAGAAGCAGAAAAGTTTTGGACAAACAAATACAAAATATAATCCAATATTTATACTTTTACATATGCAATTCTGGTATTTCTTAAAAAAAAAGAATCTGGGGAAGGCACAAAAGTTTCTAAATTACATGCTGAAGCTCCAAGCATATCAGCTTGAATGAAATACGATGAGAAGATTTGTCTTAAAATGGTCAGATTTTCCGAATCTCCTTTGGTGAAAATTGATAATGATCTGCGACTTTTGTGCATGTATTGATTAGTTAAACAGAGCATATGACAGAAAAAACCAACTTTCCAGATTCATATTTCAAACACCCGTCCTTTTCTGAAAACTGTTGTAGTTTCAATAAAGGAATATTCATCTACAAGGAACGTGTAAATTCAATCACAGTTGATGCAAGAGTAGAAGTATTCATTCTGCTTTCAGCTACAAGCAGTAATTGTAACAAGACATATTCGGTTGGGAGAAGTCTTATAAATATAAGTAATTAATTGATTCAATTTCGCCTTTTTTATTTATCACATTTCCTTGTATCGAATACTAGGGAAAAAATCGTCCGCATTTTACGCCTCTGCCACACTCAATGCTAAACCTCAACCCTTTATGCAAATTTGTACAGCACACCGGAAACAGCTTGGCAGTGCATAATCTCTGTGAATATTTTCCCATCCCGCATATAGAGCCGATATGCTAGGGAAATGATACGTAGTGATGCGGTTATAGGACTGCGGAGAATATTGACCAAAACATACTCATAACTCACAAAACATTGGCAACTAGATTATACGTTGAACAATACTGATCAATAATGGATGTCAAGTACTGACGCTTGATCGGATCGTGAAGAATGGTATAAAGCATTGTTAATTTTTCAACAACTTCAGCAAAAATGCAATTTTAAAAAACAAATCTTTTTGAAAGATATCCTTGATTACTTGTGATCTGTCTCAAACTACATCGTTTGACAGGATCATTGCGGGGCACAAACCAATATTTTGTCTTTGACATGTTTGTACAATGAATGTAATGTATTGCCGAACATTTGTTTAGTAATGTTAATAATGATTATTAAACTTCTGATATGTGTATTTCTTGGTTTTACTGTATCCGTATTTCGATGCTTCAAAAAAAATTATTATTTTATTTAAATAAAGTATTTAAATAGAACAAATAAAGACAAAATTCTATTGTTTTTGCGCATTTTATTGCATAAACTATTATATCGTCGTCGATTTGTGACGTCGCATTTTGCGCGAAATTCACGATTTATTTCCCTTTGACCTTATGACGTCAAGGCTCAAGGGCCGATATGGAAAACCTTCCGCTTGTCCGTCTGTCCAACTGCAATTTCACAACGGATTCCGAGGAAACTTATATCAAATGTTATTAATACTTAGACTTAGGATAAAAATTATCATCAGCATTGTCCAATAGTTTTAGGGAGAGTTCTGCCAATTTGATTATCAAAATGTTAGCGAGGGTCTGGTGGGAGATATGTTAAAATATTCTTTTCTTGCAGAATGTGATTTAATCCAGGCGCGGAATCATAGGGGCGGACCCGGCGAATGTCCCTCCCCTGAAATTTGAGGATGTATTTTTGCATAATATCATGATTTTTTTTTACAAATTTTATTCCCCAAAATGTTCTTGTTTGGCTACGTTCGGCCTTTGAATTTCATTTATTAGCCCTATTCAAATTCTAGATCTCATGCATATGATTGATTGCCGTCCATTTGCAAAACAAATTATGCAGTATCAGAGTAATTACATTGGAAAATAATATAGCTTTACAGCGTCGATGTATGTCTACCGACAAGGGTGGCCTTCCAATTTATTTTCTTGATCAAGCTTTTTCGGATAATCAAAACGGATGATTTAAACTAAATTATTTATTACGGGATAAGAGGGTTTCTTATAATTTCAAAAAGTTGGTCATTTATAAATTTTCCCCTTAATTGCAAGGGAATTTCTTTATCAAACTAGGGCCTAGTAACCATTTGATTTTTATCAAATTTTCTGTCCTGCCTTTTTATTTTTAGAAACTTTTTTTCTCAAGTACAGAGCCCCGAAATATTTTTGATGTAAACGAAAAATATTAGGACAATAATAGATCCTGTTTTTTTTATTTCTTGAAAAGTACAAAAGGTGGGTACATGTATATGTGCACTCTCTAACATGTAAAAATAATTCATCGAGGGCTGTCCGAGTTGCTCATAAAAAGTCCATTTCGCGGTAGACGAAAGAGGAAAGGAAAACTATGACACATTGAACAAATCAGTTTTCATGGTGCAGATAGATACACCGTAACGATCCACGAATTAATGATAACGACCATAAAACTTCTATAGTCATGACTTCAATCTTCAACAGCAAACAGCAACATAACCTTGTCCCAGAAGCCTAATTTGAAGAAGTCTAGCGCGAAACAAAAGTCCGGGTAGTTACGACAAGCGCTCTAGCATAACGTATGAGTTGTGATATGAAAACTCCATACCCAGATGCTGAAGGGATGTTGCCACAGATGAAAGGATAGTCGACAATACTGAATAATACGTCATCAGGTTTAAATACGAGATATTTAAAAATGATTTAGTATCTGTACATTGAAAAAAGTATAGAAAGATTTATATATTCTAGAAAGTGTATTACTGTCAAAAACAAATAAGATACAAAGTTCAATAATGAGTGGATTTTTAAAATAACACATATATAATTTGTAGTCAAATGACACAAACATTGCGTTTTATAAGTATATAGAAAGAAGTACTTTATATTACAGAGAGTGGTCACTCTTAACGAAGTCTATATCATGTATAAATAACTGTGGCTCTCCCGGGTTACTCTGGTTCAACTTGACGCCTATAAGATTTACATTTGATTGATGCATACTTGGGAAAGAGAAATTCGGAGTTCTACTTATATAAGTCATAAAATTGACAATTATTAATAATAAAACTGAGGAAGAGTGTGTCCCAAACCACTAAGATGTCAGAATTTACCTGTAAAAATCAACAATTGCGTAGTATCCATCAGTAATTGCCCAAGTAAAAATTAATAAACCAAATGTTATTAATACTTAGAATTAGGATAAAAATTATCATCAGCATTGTCCGATAGTTTTAGGGAGAGTTCCGCCTATTTGATTATCAAAATTTTAGCAAAGGTCTGGTGGGAGATATGTAAAAATGTTCTTTTCTTGCAGAATGTGATTTAATCCAGGTGCGGATTCATAGGGGCGGACCCGGAATGTGAATGGTTACATTTCTGTATACCATCTTCGACAATGAAAGGATACATAGTTTAGGAAATGACTATATTACAAAATTGTTAACAAGTATAAGAAATAAATGTTGGTATAATATGTTTGGTACATGGCAATTCTTTAGAGATACAGATAACAATACAAGTTTGAATTATTTATTATATACACCATGGATGGATAAGGATATTCTTGTTGAAAAAAAACATATATTGTAAAAAGAATGGTATGGATGAATAAGAATATTCTTGATGAAAATAAACATATATTTCATAAAGAATGATTTATGAAAGGAATTATTTTTGTTAATGATAAAGTGAATGATGATGGAAGATTTCTCTCCACTCAGGAATTACATAACAGATTTGATATTCCAGTAAACATTATGAAGTATAACAGTGTTATATCAGCAATATGGATTTTGGCAAGATCATAGTCATCTGAGGAAAGTAAACTTTAATGCTAATTTGTTCCATCATTTATACAAATTATTATTTAAAAAAAGACAGAGAGTGCAGGAGATATTTATCAGGTTTTTATTCAAAATATTATTCCAAATGGTCAGAAAAGATGGGTAGACGTGTTAGAATTTGGTGAAAATGAATGGAGAGAGATCTGTTAACTTCCATTCTTAATTACGAAAAAATATAAATTTACAGCGGTTACAGTTTAGAATCAATCATAGAAGTACAACAACAAACTATTTCTATCCAAGATTAAAATTTAAAAAACCTAGCTTGCACAATTTGTGGTGAACACACAGGAATAAGAGAACATTTGTTTTAGAATTGTGAAGTCTACTTAGTTTTATCGAAGGTATAGTTTCCTGGTTTTTATCAAATGGTATAAAAGCCTATTGTTAAATAAGAAGACGTTTCTTTTTAGTAATGTATCAAAGATTTATTGGGAAGATGATACAAACGTAATTGTTTAAGCCCGAACTAGTATATTTATAATACGATATATTTAAAAAAGGATTTAGTACCTGTACATTGAAAAAAAGCATAGAAAGATTTATGTATTCTAGAAAGTGTATTGCTGTCAAAAACAAATAAAATACAAAGTTCAATAATGAGTGGATTTTTAAAATAACACATATATAATTTGTAGTCAAATGATACAAACATTGGTCACTCTTAACGAAGTCTATATCATGTATAAATAACTGTGCCTCTCCCCGTTTACTCTGGTTAAACTTGACGCCTATAAGATTTACATTTGATTGATGCATACTTGGGACAGAGAAATTCAGAGTTTTACTTATATAGGTTATAAAATTGGCAATTAAAAATGATAAAACTGAGGAAGAGTGTGTCCCAAACCACTAAGATGTCGGAATTTACCTGTAAAAATCAACAATTGCTATTAGAATCGAAATAAACCACAGAAATTCCATTTTAACATTGTTATACCGCGGGCTGGCCATTTATGTTGTCATTTAACCCTTGCTATCAATGTGAAATAAATTGCCAATCCATGGTAAAACAATGATAAAATGACTAAAAGCTTACTGGGGTATATTTTATGAAAATGAAAATGTTGACCTTTTTTTTCTCAAAAAAAGATACATTCATTAAATCATCATTTAATTGTTATTCAAAGCACATTTATTAAAAATTTTATTAAAATTGGTCATTGCCATTTATCAGGTTTTTCTCTTTCATTTGATATTAATTTAAATTTAATAAATGCAATAGTTTTCACTAAACTCAACAACAAATTATTCTTTGTGAACAGTTAAAAAAGTGAATACATGTAATTTGCTTATTTGTCATGATAACTTAAAAATATCTTACATTTCTTAAGTTTAGATAAATAAAATATACATGCCGCCATTCTCCAATCTTTTATCTTTAATTTGATACATTACTCATCAATAAAAGGAGAGGACGCTTACCCTACCGGTGCACCTGGTCCATGCTCCCAGTTTCTGGTGGAGTCCGAGTTGTTCATTTGCTTTTGTTACTTTGTATGTATAATTTTAGTTACTTTATGTTCTTTGTTGTGTATGTCTGTTTTCCATGTCTGGTCTGTCTTTGTCCCTGGATTACATTCTTTTGATTACCGCAATAACCTTGGTTCCCTTGATTGCTCTTTTTACAACACTAAATAATATTTCTTGCGAGATTTATATCAGAAGCTATGGGAGGAAAAACAATTGTAATTTTTCAGATGTTTTCCTAACAAAAAATAAAAAAATAATGATAAAAAAAAAAACACTTCAGACAGCTTTACCAAACTAGAGATATCCAATAATAGACTTTTCTAGAATTACCGTCTTTTAAATGAGGAAGACCATATGAAAAATATTTCAGAATTAAATGAAATGGAAGAAAGGGAACTAGGACTTGGTATACAAGCTTAAAATCGTATGCTAAATCCAAAAATGTGGGATCTGAGAACAATTAAGGGAAATGAGGAGACATTAGTGACTCACTAAAATTGCTATGTTCCTTTTTTCACTCTTTATACTTGATACACCGACAAAAAAAATGCGGCATGTGCTTTGGGATTTAGCGAAAGATTTGCTACCAACTTCAGGTTTTTCGTTAAGACTGCCATTTCAATATAACCGGGTTTAAAAAGATGTAAAAATAGAGACAAATTGTGACGAAATAAATATAATATGTATAGGCTTCTTCTAGTCCTTTGAGATTGATAAGTCATTAATAACTGCTATCAAAAGATGGTCACGGGGATAATGAATATTATTCATTAGATAGTCGTTAAAATAATCGTATAGCGACTAAACCTTTATCTTTTAAAAAGTTCCAGGTTTATCTACTACACCAAACTTTGGTTCAAATCCACTTAACACAATAATTGTCTCATAGTTACCCCCTCTTATTTTGACAAACTAATCTAAAGTAGTTTAGATATGATTTATAATTTTGTTTGTTGATTAGTCACGAGACAAATCGAGGCGCTATTTTTCTTATTAGCAAATCTTCCGACAAACGTAATTTGTCGTTTTCCCCAATTTCGGTATTTCGTATTAAGATGTCTCCCCACCACTTGTATGAAAATTCAAATTTGGGCTTTTCTAATAGTCCTGAATCCAATGTCTTTACTTTTTATATGACAGTTTTGGGCCCGAGATGGTGGTAATATTTTCTTATATTTGTTTGGTAGAATATGTAATTCATCTTCAGTTTGTTCAAGTCTGATCTGAAATATTATATTTCAACTGAGCAATTTATTCATACAATTCACTGTAAGATTCATACTGTCGCTGTATTTCTTTTCTTGGTGCATCATTTCCTACTCTTCTTTCAGCTTGTTTTTTTTTCTCATAACGTTTAAGAAGGTAAAACTCTATTTGCTAATCTTGCTAAATGTGGGTAACTCTGTATCATTTTCATAATCAATGCTACATTTATTAAGAATATTAAACTTTGTAGTCCTTCTGAAAAAGTGTGTTTAGAACTGTTCATATTTTTCATAATGTACATGTAACTCCCCTTCATAGACATCTTCCAATTGTTCAGTTTCTGCTTTTGCATTTGGCAAATTAATATCTACCTGATCATTACTAACCGACATTTGGTGGTATAATTTTCATTTACATAATTTACTCCTCTATCCAAATACACTTCTTCCCCTCCCAAAACTAAAGTTGGTGTCTAAGCCTTTCGCGGAAATTATATACTTTCTCAGGCTATTGAATGAGCAATTCTACAGCTAAAAAATATCTCTTCCAAAACAATAAATGTACCAGTGAAGTTTAATATGTAACAACTTGTTGACTTGAAATATACAAAGATTGTATGTGCAGAAAAAAAGGTATGTTTGTTGACTTCTCAACTACAAAGGCAAGTAAAATGAATGCTCGATGACTTCTCAATTACGAGACAAAAAACTAGAAATTATGTGACCAAGTTCACAAAGAAAATACCCACTTCAAATCAACTTAAATATAAAACTAATTGTCGAGTTATTTTCTTTTGGCTTTATCCAACAGTAATTATATTCCTTCATGCACATCTACATATGAGACCAAAGCTTCCTATAAAATTTCATCGCAATCAAACAGTGGTTTAGGAAAAGTTGCGCTAACAAGGTTGCAAAGTAAAACACTTCATTTGGTTTATCTCATTTTTGAGCTCTCTGATAGTAATTTTTAATACGTCATGTGTATCCTCATATGATACCCAACCTTCCTGTAAAATTTCTTCAAAGCCTACTGAGCGGTTTGGGCGGCCTTGCACCTTACATAAAAAAGTCGTAATTTGGATAATATTCTTTTTGAGTCTTCTGACAGTTATTATATTTTTTCATGCACATCTGCATATGACACCAAACCGTCATGTAAAATTTCAGCAAAATCCCTAGTAAAACCTTGAATTTTGATTACCTCCCTTATGAGTCCTCCGATAATTTTGGTATTCTTTCATGCTCATATACACAAAATACCCAACCTTCATATAAATTTTCATCAAAATCTCATGAGCGGTTAATAAGGAGTTGCCCTTATGAGGTTTTAACATACAAAACAATTTATTTCAATCATTACCCTTTGGAGTTATCAGACAGTTCTTATATTCTTTCATGCGTATCTACATATAATCACCTCCACCGGTATAGGAGGAGTTGTGCTTATTAGAAAGAAATTGGAACAGACGGACAGACATACAAATGGGGGGGTTCCTATATACTTCCCAAACTTTATCGCGGGGGTACCACAACACAAAATCAAAAAAAAAAATATGAAAAAGGGCCTGACTTGTTGAAATCACAACTACAAAGGTTATTTTTCAGTTTAAAGAAAATGATCCAATCTTAAAATACTGTGGAACTCGCCTAATCGTTAAATTCTCTGACATTAGTATGCAAAAATGTACAAATACATAAGCTAAAACAATGTATTAACAATGAATAAGCACACACAAAAATGCTTTAATACATATAGGTGTAAAACATTTTGTGGGAACCTGTCGCCTGCACATACAAGAATGATGTTCGGAAAGACATGATGTACTCCTATTTTGCACCCTATCATTCCCATAGGTAAGAAGAAGTATACAAACTTAGTACCATTGGAAAACTGGATGAATCAGCAGTAGTTGAAAACATCATTTGTTTTCAGTGTAGGGTAAAAAAAATCCTGAAAAGAAACCATAAGGCCCCTTATATTGTTAAATTTCAAACCGATAGTAGTGATTTCTGCATCTGCCTACTTTCATTTTACCATTCTCCTTAGAAGGCACAGGATATATGTTGATATTTTTATGAGAGTTAAGGTAAAGGGTACCCTTCTGAAAAAGAAACCTCTTCAGAACCATCTTGACAAATATAAAATTCCTATTTTTACAACAAATGTACACATATTGTATAAATTCAACTTATTTGGTGTTTTTATAAATACTTTTTTTACTTTTTTTTTTTGATTTTGAATTTCTAAAGTTTCTAATTTATAGTCACCATGATCATTGTGCTTTAAACAAATATTCGAGGGTAGACATTACAGCTTCGTATACTTCTTTGATAGGAATCGGTAATAATTATTCTGAGTATATATCGAATTATTTTTGTATGGTCATGTAAGGTCATGAAAGTAAAATTCCAAGAAAACTTAATTTTGTTAAACATTTTTATTTCCTAGAGCACAGGAAAGTTTTTTTTCCAGCAACAAACCTTTCAAATGTCATTAAGGGCACACACATGTCTGCTTTGACTGAAAAAAAAGTTCAAAATCATGTTTATAATGCATTTATATTATTTATATGTAAGCGGTGTGTAAACTAGGCATAATTTTGCAGGAAAGCACGTAATTTAATTTGATGTGAAATTTGAGATTTGCACTGTCCTTAAAGTTATTTGAAATAACCGAAACAAAACATTTTAAAACTGTTTTTTCCGTTTGTAAGAACAAAATTATCTAGTTGTGCACCACACATTGATTTATAAGACAGTAAAAATGATGCCCCCTGTATAGTAAGTATTTCAGCCTTCCAAAGCTTTTCGTGTTCTTCGAGACCCTACTCAAAAGTACTTTTCTTAAACAAATTCGAACTCCTCTTCGAAATAAACTCAAACCATGAGATAAAGACAGTCTTGATACAAACTTGCTTTTTGCAAGCTCATTTTGTTGTATTGAATAATCAAATTTACTATTAAACAACTGGATATAGTAAACTATCTGGCAGAGCCAAGATAAAAAGAATAAAACATCTCTGTTCATAATATGGAAATGGGGAATAGTCGTTAGAGAACCATTAAAACTTAGTCTGAGATTCTTATCAAGCACGTGCAGAGGTACTAGTATCTCATCATTCTTGCATAATTTAAGATATTTATGATATTGTAAAAATGCCTAATGTTGTTTTCTTGTGCCCACACTTTAATCGAATTTATCATACAAAACTATTTTTGTCCGATTCTTGTTACTAGCAATACAAGTTGCCCCGACAACAAACTAAATGGAAATGACAGAATTATATTAAATTATGTCCTGATAATAAAGTGAAAAAAGTACAGATTTTGCATTACGTACAATAAGTAATTCTTTTCCGAAATTGTGTCACAATCTGAAACTCTACCAAGCTGGCGAAAACGTTTCATTGTAATACATTTCTTTTGCAGGAGTTATTGTCCGCACACGTCAGAACTAAAATATTCTAAACTTATTCTAACCTTTTTGTATGGCAACCTTTGACAAAATATTTGTAATAATTCGTTAATCTTTGTGTCTCGTTTTATTCATCGTTTTAACACAAAAGTGTGTAAATATTTTTTTTACCTTTCTAGTAAATAACAGGACTGCCAATTAGTATAAACACATATATACTCCTTTCTTAACACATTGTAGGCCAGAATTGCACCGTATTATATTTTTTCACCTTGTTGTAAACAAAATTATTTATATGTTGTATGCTTTCCATGCATTTAAGACATTAATTGAACTTACCAGATCAATTTCGCAAATGGCCTTCCTAGTCACTGCCTCGGTGCAATCGGTATTCGCCAGCGCAATAGCAGCCCCAGACGTTACGGTAACACATTCTCTGGCATCTGAAAGAAAGCAGGTCAGGGCTGCTGTTTATATAAGAAAAATGAAGGGAGCTTCACAGCAGCATTCATGTAGGCGTATTCATTAGATGGTCCTGTTGATAACAGACAGAAAATCCTGACCCCTTGAGTAAGAAAGGAAAAATAGAGGTTCCTCAAAAAAAAAAAACAAACAAACAAACAAACAAACAAAAAACAAGCAAAAAACAAAAAAACAAAAAAAACAAAAAAAAACTCGTAGTTGTTCCAGATGTTCAAATTCAAATGCAATGTAAATATAAGTTAAGGTAAACTTAAACATTGACAAAAGTTCAAATCCCAAAAAGTAACCCAACGAGTTATAAACAAACAAATGAATCTGAATGAGAATTAATTTAATAAATCAGTACCTTCTAGAAGTTATAATCTAAGGTGGCTGCAAGCGTTTAACATTGGTTTACTAATTGTTTGTAACGATAATATAAAAAAGGTATAGGGAATTTATTATATAGATAGCAGTGTTTTATCGAATGTTCCCAGTGCAATAAATTTCGATAATTCACACTGTGAAATAAATTCGGTAATTTCACGCTAATGATGATATCTTGGTTATTCACGCTTTCGAATTATTAACCTATTATTATCTAGTCGAGGTAGCAGTGAAATCAATGTAATGAAGTTATTTAACACCTATCCAAGAAATAAACCTAGCCATTGCCAGAGACGACGGAAGCCTAGGGAAAAATGCACCCGATCATATTGTATCATATTCACTTTCAGACAGATATGAAAACCTTTTATTTAGTTTTCAACCTTTTTCATTACATAAGAGAAAATCTGTTTTTTATACTATCAGTCACCCTTCTGAAAGATCTAAGAGATTTCGTACTCGACGAAGGAGGCGGCGACCCTTTTTCGATTAAATGCAGATTGCCCTGTATTATATCCGACGTAACCAAATTCGGTCTTTTTAAACTTGTTAAATCTGAGCCTCTACAAG
Organism: Perna viridis; assembly: GCA_037379345.1. NCBI lineage: Eukaryota > Metazoa > Mollusca > Bivalvia > Mytilida > Mytilidae > Perna > Perna viridis. The sequence goes on along the minus strand of CM074515.1, from coordinate 11,199,945 downwards.
GTGATAATCGGAAATTTATATTCCATTTTTAACATGGGAATAGATGCTATTAACGTCAACAGTATTTTTCGTCGTAAAGCGGTAGTTCCAAAATTCCACTTTATTTCAAAAATCGATCAGTTCCTATTGTCTCTTTCCGTACTAAAATTATCAACCATAAAAAAAAAAACATTGCAGAATCTAAACATTGAGGAATATTTAAAGAACACTCTGACAGGTGACTGCTTTTTCTCTCTTTAATTACAGTCCTTCTAGTCATGTCAACACTGGATATTTGAATATCATTGAGATGGAACCCCTACGTAAGGTAGTATCTCATTATTTCTTTGAACGCCATGCATATATCTGTACCAGACTCCTGAATCAGGGGGTGAGGAAATGCGTGTTAAAAGGTCTATTACCAAATTCTTATAAGATATCAATCCTTGGTTTAAACGTGCTCAGTTTCTTCTAACAAAATGTAAACTGTTTGTGCTTATGTGACCGATTTACCGATTACGACGCAAAAGTATGCAAATGCTTCTTAGTCATCAAGTGAACATTCACACTGCAATGGAAGGAAGAGGTTAAGCGAGCTGTAAAACCTAGATCTAACCCACCATTTCGTGTGAAATGTCTAAATCAAGTCAGGATCATTGCGATATCAGCTGCTCCGGTGGTGTAATATGTAATACCTATTTTACCCGATGTTTTGGACTTGACTTGACTTATGGACCGGATTAGTGTCGGTATTTTTTTGTAACTCTTATTTCATATACTTGTAAAATCAGAATGTTTATTTTATAATTTATAGTCCAAGTATTAATGATAGCTTTTCGGTATGTTTTAGTAATACCGAGTACGCATACGAGGCTAACTTTGTACTTCCAGCCAACCGGAATACATATCCGATAGGTTCAATGGAATGGGTCACGGAACTGAATTCAAAGTGAATAAGGGTAACAACAAAATTACCGAACACTAATCCTTTTCATAATGAAGTCAAATCCAAAATGAATCTGGCAAAATAGATATTACGCCACCGGAGCAGCTGCCATTAAAGTAGCCATTGAATTGATTAAAAATTAAAGTATGCAGTTCATAAGCCAATATGTCTCTAGAAAAATATTTACAGTATCTTGATCCGGTACACGTAATTATTTTTTTTAAATGGACAACCGCTTACCTATCCTACCTCGCTCCTTCAGCTATCGTCCCTTTTTAGTGACTTAAAAAAGTAGATCCGCGTTTGTCGTAAAGTTAGATCGAAAATTTTCCTTTACCATCGATCTCTATGTGTAGGTCAAGATATGAGGCTGACTTCACAGTGTCTGTAGTATCCTTTATCTCAAGTTCTTTGGGGTAGATGCAATGTATCAAATACCGAAACTAGGATTGTTTAACGATAATACGTCATCTTTATAGCGGAAACTGAGATTAAAGGATCTAGCTAAACGATGTTCTTCTTTTTGAGTTCATAGATTTGATATTTGATTCTCAAAATAGAAGTCGAAATTCGTTGCATCTGGTATGAAAAAAATCGAAGCACTTCATGTTGTAATCGTTATGTTAGATATTGATATATAATTAAAAGTAGTTGAAACGGTTAGAACATATATAAAACAATACTGATTGGAAATTTGGTGCGACCTTTGACTATAATTACAATTGTCTCTTGTAGAAAGTTTGCCTACTTTATATGAATGGATGGTATAAAAAGATAAATGAATACAAATCGATTATTCAAAGTGTAAAAATAAAACATAAATCTAGTAAATGATTACTGTTTGCGGGCGCAGGAGGGGCACCCAAGCCAGGTATAGGAGTTACACCACCAGTAACTCCACGTACAGGTGCAGCTTCCACAAAGTCAGTGAATCCAATGTAATATGCTGTGGTAGGATCATCTGTAAGATATTATTTTTGTTGATGTAACAAAGTTTCCTGACCCCAAATTTAATAGCCAATAGAAGATTTATCTATACACCGAATCACAATACGCGTTCAATGTGGATTTGATCCTAAAGTCAAAGACTAAAATACCGAAAAGGAAATGTTATCGCCATATTCTAGATATCGGTAATAATTTCTTTTTCTCTTTGATTTACTTTTTCTGATCTTTTTTTTTTTGTTTTTGTTCCGTTTGTTTTTTTTTTCATTTTGTTGCTGATAGAAAAGGTATTTTTTTATATCGAAGTTTGTAAAGATCCAAATTCTCTTGCATATATATATAGAAAACAGAAAAATCAAGGTTGGGATCACACATCAAATTTTACAGCTCTATTTAAGACTGTTGAATTTTTTTTCTCTTACTGAAAACGAAAGAGAAAATACATGATACTCAACAGTTTTATAAAACATATAGACAAATTGTTTGGTTAAGCTATAAAATAAGACAGTCAACTTCGAAGACCGGGTAATGTCAAAGCTAATTGGAGAGAAAATTTACCTTTTAAGTATCCAAGAAGCACTGATGATCCGTAATAATACGAAATAGAATGAAAAAAAATATATCTACATACTGTTTTTTAGGTATGTGGCTAAAGCTGCGCCTTCGGGAATAGTTTGGGGAGCTGCAAGATGTCCTCCAAGCGAAGTACATGTTTGCTTAAACCAAAAAGTATACTTCAATTTGTATTATTAACAAATGGCTTAATATAGATATACATATAATTAAATGTAAGCGCTTTCAGCCATGCGACTCTTCTGACAGTTATTTTATTTTTTGTTAATCGAGATTGTTATGCAATTCTGTCTAATCATGCATTGTTCCTTAAGAAAGTAGACATTGTATATGAAATACATTTAACAGTGCAGATTTGGAAGACAAATGATTGAAAAATGCTATTTTTAGAATTCTGAATCATTGGCCTAACTGAATCATATCTGGTATTTAGGGTCAGGTTTGACAGAAAATTTAAATAAGCAACTGACTATCAAGTCAAATTCACTTAAAAAAAATTAGTATATAAGATTTAATACGAAATTTGTATTTTATTTATGTTGTTACAGAGTAACTGGGCTTTTAATTCTACCAAAATAACAAAATTTTCAGCTGTTTGCCTTTATACAAATCTCTATTTTGCAAAAACCTTTAATTCATGTTTTGCACAAAAAATGATGTTATATGAACCATTCTTATAAAAGATTCTAAAATAGGTTTTGAAAGATTCACCGTGTAGTTTTTTTAAATGTTCGAATGATCTTGAGGTACAGCATTGATTTTTATATCAGTTCAAAAGTTCGCTAAAATTATGCTAGTAAAGTGTATGATATAAATGTTACTTAATATAAAATTAAGATGACTTATATCAAAGAATTTGCATTGCTTTGTAAATGTAACACAATTATTAATTTTCTGCATCAATGGACAAAGTTATATGATGATATGATGCACATTCATATGATGGATAGAGACATATGCCGTACACATCTACAAAAAGCTTGAAATCCCATAAGGTATTACGAAATATTATTTTAAATGGTTGAGGAGTTTTAAAATTGGAAGGTTATTGTTAAATCATGCTCCTCATTTATGACATTTAATATTGCATATTTCAATTTGAAAAAAAATCTTTTTATGCAATAGATGGTGTCGTTTAAAACATGTTCGCGCATAATGAAAGTAAAATTCGTAAATTTATGCATTTTAATCATTAAATCAATACTTCAAAGTCTTAGTTTACGAAAAGCAAAGTTTTTGGAGGCTGAGATATTTGTTTTTTTCTTCTAGAACCCTTGCTTGGAGTTGTTTCCCTTTTTTTTATTAGTATCGCTTTTAATCTTAAATATCCGGAGTCATTCAAACTTTCTAATAACTGAAAACGTTCCTATTTTGATTTCTTTTTGTACCTGAGGTCTAATAACTTAATAGTAGATTTTCTCTTTCACTTTATTTTATATGTGTATATGAAATGTTGTGTATTTGCCATGCGTTGCACTTTATTTTCCTTAAATGTTTGAAATTATTTATTGCTTGGGTATTTAACTAGCTGCTTATGGAACCTAACAAGTTCAAATATTGCAACACTGGATAAGCCAATGTAAGGCTCCTAAACACGCTGAACATGTCGTGAAATATATCGCTTATTTTTAATAATCGAATTGCATTGTCAACATCTGCTATTGATGTTTACTTTCTATTCTATTTATGATTCTGTAAGATTTGACAACACAAAATGATTCAATGTAGTTCTCTAAAACAACTATGGGAACATAGGTTGCACCTTCTTCGAACACTTTAAACTTGGATTCCTTGTAGACAAAATCTTTATTGTTATGCAAAAATACCTTTGATTCTGAATTAAGTCTATAGATTGCAAAATGGAAACAATACCTAGACAGTTGTTTTATTTGCTAGACTGACAAGATTTTAATTTCTACCTAACACCATTACCAGTCCCCACAATTATGTAGACTTTAATATCAAGTCAAGAAAGATCAAATACTTCCTTGATAATTTATTATTGAAAGATAAGGAGAAGTTAATTTCAGATTTCTTAACAAAATACAGAGATGCACATTTTAATAACTGTTTTTATACAAAAAAAACTTTAGATTACTTTAAACAAAAATGGGGAAAATGCTCATCAAAGGGATTTCAGCAAGACGTATTTCGTACTAATTGATCCTTAATTTGTTTATCATATACTCTACCACAGATATATAGCGAGGCCCATGTTTGGCTAATGTAATAGTATTTGCAATTCACATTTGTTTCAAAGTTAATCAATTTCTCGGTGGCTTCCAGCTCATTTTGGCAAAAAATATTTCTCTAGCTCTTAAAATCAACAATTTCTTCTAATCGAAATAATCATAAGTTCTGCGCCTTGTATCAAACAATTTTTTTTCGGCGACGTCATAAACGTTTCTATGACATTCAGGTACCGTCTGAAAAGCCAAATGGCGATAGGAATATCAACACTAATGTTGAATGAACTAAGTATTTTAACGTAATGCAAAGATCTTTTTTTTTTCAAAAAAGTCAACAGCCCACACCAATATTTAAATAGGAAAACATGAAACTCTACTTTAATAGTATATTAATGCTCAATTTTATCGATTAACTATATATATAAGCTAAAAAAAAACACAACGATATTTTGGTCTTTTTAATTTGTTTAGTATGATTCATGCCTGTGCGACATTCAACAAATCGTTTAGACGACGAATATTAACTACCAGACAGAAATTTAAAGCACACGATGCTAGAATTTATAAAATATCAGAGTTGCGTATTGCAATTCATTTAAGGGATATACAATATTTGATTTAATAATTAAAAAAGATTATTGTAATTATGTTCAAGTTCTTGTTTTCCTAGTAGAAATAACAATACTTACTTGATTTCCATAATAAGATTGCAAGGCCATTGAAAAGAAGTAGCACTTGTTTGGAACATTTACTCCACCACTTGAAAGTTGCATAAACCCACCTGGACAAGTTGGTGTTGGCGAACAAGGTGCTGTTAGTACAACAACAAAAAATTACATCTCTTTTGTATATATAACTGCATGTTTCTAAGTATCGACAGTTTATGGAAAATATTGTCGACAACATACGATAATACTTATCTGTAAATTGTTATTTGTTTTAGTATCTGTTCGCGATTTATACGGTACACACTGTCTGTCATCACTAAAGTTAAACAAGGGAGCATAAGAAAAAAATGTCATTCATAAAATGTGGCAAGTCGTAAGCCAAAAGAATCTGTTTTTATAAGAATAGATCGCTTGTTCACTTGGCATATACTGTGGTACCAAGTCATTACTTGTTTTATTATATTTATAAATGCAATTAATTCCATCCTTTTTTCACTTTTTTTCAACTTTGATATATTTACTGAATTAAGATGTAGTTAATTCAAAACCACTTTGGGCATGATCTGTGCAAACTAAAGATTGAAAGACTGCATTATTTTTACTCCAAAAATATGTTCTAACCAGTGCCCGGTATCATAAAAAATATCACACTGAGACTTTCCTCAAAACCCTGATTTTGTCCTGAAATCTTCAATTTCAAATGATTTGATTGGTTGATATCCGTGTCTAAGAAGGATTTGAGGAAATTTTAATTTGCGATTTTTTTTTCAGAAATCGGGCTTTAAAGTTTTGATAAAATATAATAAACACTGAATAGATATCTTAATGAAGTAAAATGAGATTTACAGTTAGGCTTAAAGACACTGGAAGAGTAATCAAGGTAACCACGGTAATAGCGGTAATCAAAAAGAATGTAATCCAGGGACAAAGACCAGACATGGAAAACAGACATACACAACAAAGAACATAAAGTAACTAAAATCATACATACAAAGTAACAAAGGGACACATAATTTAAACTTATAATATATAAATATATCATATGTAATGATATTGACTGAGTCTTATTTAATTTAGATTACTTTTGGATTATTTTAATCAGTTTTTAAAAATGTCGACCGATATGCCGCCTAAATTATAAAAAAATGGACAATATAAGGTTCTATCGATACATATTAGAAATACTAGAACAAAATGGCCACCTTTTCAAGATATTCTTATTTTATACTAAACTTTACTTACTTGGAGTTGTGCATATCGTAGGAGATGGTGTTGTACAGACAGGACAAGGACTTGCTGCCGGTAGTGGTGCGATACCGGCAAATAAGCCAAAGAGAAGCAACGGCAAAGCTGTGGATTAAAATTAATATTTATTGTATCAATAGAAATGAGTTGAAAACGAGCTATTCGATATAGAGCACAATGTATATTCATTTTTTATTATTTAAATATAGTTAATGGCCGAGAGGACGATACAAAACTGCGGTTGTTTCTTACCTATTGGACTCTCCTTTTTGACTTTTTCCCTTGACCTTTGCCTGCAGTTTATTGGTTAGGTTATTTTGTTGTTACCCTTTACACCACTTCACCCCTTCTTCATTTATCTAACATTAAAGGATTATCTTTTTCAACATTTGACTAACAATGTCAGCCTAACACGATTCACTGACTTTCAAAAAGAAATACAAATTGAGAAATAAAGTAACATTTTCTCTGAATATATCTGATTTCTATAATAAAGATCGTGTTTCTAATGCAGTAAAGATGCAGAATTTAGGGATATTCTAAAAAAAAATATGTTACCAGAAAAAAAGTTGAACATATTGTCCGGAGCAAACTGTTAGCTTGCAGCAGAAAGGTAACTGTATTTTTTCAGATGTCTTAATGTTTTATTTTGCCTTGCATGCTATAAGTTGTTACTATTTTTAAAAATTATATTGGCAAACTGCGTGGTATTGGGAAACACTCATTCAAGCCGTCTTACTGAGTTCTAGCTATCTACCATTCATTCGAGTTTATCATATCACTTCAAAACACAATTTGAAAATGGAAATATTTATCAATTATGGATATACGTGATATATGAACCTGTTACAACCATATTGACCGAGGACGAAGTTCAATACATCACGAATTAACTGAGTGAAAGTCCTTAATGTATATATTACATATGTAAATAATGTATTATTTGTGGGAATGGCCTTTAATTTTGCATTTTGCAAGATTTCTACATGCCATTGAAAATAAAGATAAATCAATAGCATGTCATATTTTGGATATTTTCTGTTTTGATCAAATAAAAAATTCTAATGGAAATAATATTTTCGACGATCGTCTTTATAAAGCGGCTTTTGAACATTTATTTTGAAATGAAAGATGAAATCGGAATGACTAATATCAAGATTTTTATTTAGCAGTATAGCGTCAATATATTAGGTACATTGAATATCCTTTGAATCACTTGATCAAAGAAAAAAGAAGAATGTTACACTAATGACTATATGTAATATTAGTAGTTATAAAAAATATAAGGTCCAGTTATCAAAATTGTATGCAAATACCAAGAGCAGCTAAGGAAGCAGCTATTCCACCACCAGCCGCTGCTGTGGGGGCAACACCATCCGTCTCAAGTAAAAAAGTTGGCGTGTCTGCCATCCTGAAACACGGAGTTAAAATCATAATTGATTAATGTACGAACATTGACTAGTCATTTATATCTTCAAGAACATGAAGTGGTCATTTTTATTCTATTTTCATCATTATTATAAGATATAAAAATATATAGATATATCTTTGTTTAGGAATAAATACACTTTTAATATACATCATGATATAAAATTAAAAAATTTGAACAGATTCATTTTTCGAAAGGTTAAGTGTAATTTTGATCTTATTATTTGTACTGTCGTTTATGGTTGTTCCTTCAACGGACTCGAACTCTTACCGATGTCACATCTATGGCAACACCACATGCACAAAATCCAGCGCCCTAGTAGACCACTCGGCCTGCTAGGATATATATTATAGCAGTGTAGCGTACAGTTTTTGTTAAGATCAAAATATCAAATTAGAAATTTCTCGGAAGTTTAAAAATGGTAGTCACGGCAACCAAGATTCTAGTGGGAATTAGAAGAAAGTAATCTAGGTACAAAGACAAGTCATGGAAAACATATAAACACAACAAAGAACATAAAGTAACTAAAATAATACATACAAAGTAACAAAAGTAAATGAGCAACTCGGACTCCATTAAAAACTGGGAGCATGGACTAGGTGCACCGCTAGGGTAATGGTTCTCTGCTTTTCTGGAAAAACCCGACGAGTTGCTCATAAAAAGTGAAGTTTGGGGTAGAAGAAAGAGGAAAGGAAAACCATGACACGTTAAACAAATTAGTTTTCATGGTGCAGGTGGATACACCGTAACGATCCACGAGTTCATGATGACGACCATAAAACTTCTAAAGTGATTACTTCATTCTTATAGCAACATAACCCAGTTCCAGAGAAGCCTAATTAAAACCATTAATTATATTACTTGGCTGATGATACCCCCGGAGACAAAATTTACAGTGGTGTCGACCCAGTTGTATGAAAGAGTAATCAAAGGAACCACAATTCTAGTGGAAATCAAAAGAATGTAGTACAGAGACAAAGACCAGACATGGAAAACAGGCAACTACACAAAGACCATAAAGTAACTTAGATAGTTTTGATTGTATTTTCTGCAATATCTCGCAGTTTTTGAACAAGGAATGTTTGTAAACAGATAACAAACATTGGAGTGAAAGAGACGTTTGTTTCCAATAGGGATAGGGCAAATGATATATTATAGATGATATAATGACGGTACATCTTAGTCATTTGCGTTTCTGAAGCAATGTATCTAATAAACCTTTGCATACCATAAACACAGTAAAGTGTTGGCCTATCGCATATATGGCGAAGAAATTGAATATATACTCTTGATCATTAAGATGACGAAAACACCAAGTTTTACAAAAGAATATTTCAGTTTCTTTCGTTCACAGTCAATTGGCAACATTCATGTAATTTGATAAATGGGTATATAAAGCCAGGGAAAACTTAATGAAAGCAGGAAATGCCGCAGCACACTTGTTCGAATAAGAAAATGAACAAGTATGCATTGTATTTTTGGTAAGATCTACATTACGTTAGATTTTTTAGTATAAACATACATTGCAAATATAGACAAAAGCGTCACAAAAAACTTTGGACAATGAAACCACTGTACAAAACAAACACTATTCGAAGATTTCTTTATTCATCCTGTTATTGTTATCTGTATACACAAATACAGTGTCGAATACAGTTGTGCTATAAAGGTTATTTATTTATATTTTATTCCATGCTTATAATTATCTGAGATTACTTCCACGAAGCTAGGGACACGCAATCTAATCGGTGTAACAATACAAAAATAATTCGGTGTCACAAAAAGATGAGATAAATTACAAATTTCACTTTTTATTTTAATAGATTTTTATCTTTTTTTTTCTTTGAGGTATAAACAACTATTTGAGTATAGTCGAAAATACAGCCTGCTTATTTGTATTCGCACCGAAAATTAAAAATATTCTACAAAGCACCACAAGCTATCCCAAATCTAAGCTTTATAAATTGTGAGACTGTTATGTTTACCTTAATATTTAAAAAAAAAATAGTGGCATGATGTTAATTGAAAAGTAATTGTCAATTGATCTAGATTGGTTAACGTTGTTAACAGAACCATTTCTTACAACAATAACTTTCATGTTTAAATAGTAATCATAATTTTTCTCACGTAAGGCGTTGTCGATAACCAAAAGTGAACCGACACAGAAAAGACAAGATTAGAGAAAAGGAAACAATAAATGTCAACTGACCAAAATACCAAGAGTAATAAAAAAAACTCTTAATAGAGTGAATATCGATATACAAAATTCATAATAAGCCAGAAAAAATTTAATAATGAAAGAAGGAAACAGAACACTGTATAGTACTATCAATATTCAATTAATAATAATTTGCTTATTATAATTTTAAAATGTATATAACAATATCGCATGAAAATTTAATTGAAAAAATTACAAGAAAATGATAAAATCCTGACCACAATTTATCCATAGACGAGCAAATTATCAAGATGATAGTTAATAGCAATGACACTTACCTGATTGACAGTAAAAGCTGTAAGATTATCTTTGCCAAAGTACTTATATAGTAAACAATAATGCGTTTTCTATTACAAATGTCCTTTATCGACCAATCAGCATCTTGCATTCAAAACATGTAATTCATGTCAGACAAAAAAGCCCCAAACCAGTCATGAAACATTCCAAACCTTGTCAAGATGTTAAGGTAGAAATAATCAATCAAAACCGATATTTTCCTTGGTGCACATTTCAATGATATTTAGATATCCAATGTGATCTGTTGATTTTTAATTCTCAATAAAATGGGTGCGATACTTATATGTCACTTGTGTTTGCAAAAACATATTTAAAACACAAAAACGCAAAAAAAAAATAATAAATGAATAAAAAAAACTTACGTGTTTTTTACGAACAGAATTTATCTGTTTTCCTATTTACAATTTACATACAATAATCATTACTTGTTTGAAAACACAGTTTCTATGCATTTTAATCTTGTCCTGGTAAGAAGAATCTCATCTCAAAAATGATTTAATTTCCATTAAAATTGGATTGCATGTATTTGTATGAAAAAAAAACATTCTTTTTTCGATAAATTAAACCATTGAAATATATTGTAAAAAAAGTATTTGCAAATTCAGTATAACATTCAAATAAATTTGATAGCATAAGCCATTGATATCACTTTGATTTGTGTGTTGAAATAATATCAAATGCATAGTCACAAAAGACCCGTACTTTTGTTTAAATTTGTGTCATTTATGCTTCTGTAGAATATGTACAAAATATTTGAAAGAACAAAATTCATCTACCATACGTCATTCTAAAATTCTAAAGTTATGTGCTTGGTAAAAAGTCTTACAGTAGCTTGAAAACGGGAGGTCACTTAAAGATACATACTTGTCTGATTAAAACCTGTATTTTCAAAATATTATTCTAATAATGCCTTACAAAATCATATATTTCTTCGTACGAATATATACTTTACTACATATAGGCGCACGTGCAATATGCCACCCACAGAGGTAAACTCTGTAATAATGAAAATTTAAAACATGAACAATCATAGTCATTAGAAAAAATGTTTGATCGTGCTGACAAATAAACATGCAAGCCAGGCAGATAAATAAAAATGTAAATTTAAACTAAGACCTTATTATTTTTACAGCACAAAAAACAAGTAAAAAAGTAAAGGTTGTTATTAACACAAATTTCCTTTTTTCCCCATTGTACTAAAACTAAGTTTACAATGACAAGTATTTAATAAAATTTGGTAACAGGCTGTTTTATTTATCTTTGATAAATTTAGGCAAGGGTCAATTGTAACAGCCAAATCTAACAAATAAGCAAGTTACATACACATTCCTTCGAGCAATAATTCAACTCGTTTGAATATTCTAGTTTAGGTAGGCATTATATATATTTTAGAAGCCTTACCAGAAGATGATTCAAATTGTTTATATATATATACATACATCGCATCACTAAAGTTTTGTTTTTTTTAATTAGGTATTTTGGAAAAGAAATATTATTTACGATACCTGAAATACCTGTCATCATGAGGCCAGGAACAGATAAAATACTGTAGTCCTTTTCACAAAAAATCGTAAGTGTAAAGTTAGTCGTAAGTTATGACGTCATAGTAAATAAAAGTATTGTGACGGCATAACTTACGCCTAATTTTACTTTTACGATTTTTTTGTGAAAAGGGCCACTGATACCGAAGCTTCTCCGTATTTGCAAGCAAGCGTTATTGGTTTAATTTGGAGTGATTCGCCACTTAAAATAAAGGAGGAAAATGTGGGTTGTCACAATTTGTTGGTCAGCATATAGTTCAAGAAGCAGAAAAGTTTTGGACTGAAAAATAAAAATATATATCCAATATTTATACTTTTACATATGCAGTTCTGGTGTTTCTTAAAAAAAGAATCTGGGGAAGGCACAAAAGTTATAAATAACATGCTGAAGCTCCAAGCATTTCAGCTTGAATGAAATACGATAAGAAGATTTCTCTTAAAATGGTAAGATTTTCCGAATCTTCCTTGCTGAAAATTGATAATGTCCTGCGGCTGTTGTGCATGTATTGATTAGTTAAACAGAGCATATGACAGAAAAGACTAATTTTTCAGATTCATATTTCAAACACCCGTCCTTTTCTGAAAACTGTTGGAGTTTCTGTAAAGAATATTTACCTACAAGGAACGTGCAAATTCAATCACAGTTGATGAAAACATAGAAGTATTCACTCTGCTTTCAGCTGCAAGCAATAATTGTAACAAGACATATCCGGTTGGGAGAAGTCCTATAAATATAAGTAATTAATTGATTCAATTTCGATTTTTTTATTTATCACACTTACTTGTATTGAATACTAGGAAAAAAATCTTCAGCATAGTGAGTATAATCGCTATTTAAAAGTTTAACGTCTCTGCCACACTCAATGCTAAACCTCAACCCTTAATGCAAATTAATACAGCACACCGGAAACAGCTTCGCAGTGCATAAGCTCTGTGAATATTTTTTCCCATCCTGCATATAGAGCCGATATGCTAGGGGAATGATACGTAGGGAAGCGGTTATAGGACTACGGAGAATATTAATCAAAACATACTCATAACTCACAAAACATTGGCAACTAGACTATACGTTGAACAATACTGATCAATAATGGATGTCAAGTTCTGACCTTGATCGTGCAGAATGGTATAAAGCATTGTTAATTTTTCAACAACTTTAGCAAAAATGTAATTTTAAAAAACAAATCTTTTTGAAAGATATCCTTGATTACTTGTGATCTGTCTCAAACTAAATCGTTCGACAGGATCATTGCGGTGCACAAACCAATATTTTGTCTTTGACATATTTGTACAATGAATGTACTGTATTGCCGAACATTTGTTTAGTAATATTAATAATAATTATGAACTTAAATTAAACTTCTGATATGTGTATTTCTTGATATTGCTGTATCCGTATTTCCATGCTTCAAAAAAAAACTATTTAAAAAAGTATTTAAATAGAAACAATTAAAGACAAAAAATCTATTGTTTTTGCGCATTGTATTGCACAAACTATTATATCGTCGTCGATTTGTGACGTCGCATTTTGCGCGAAATTCGCGATTTATCTCCCTTTGACCGTAGAAGCAATATTACGTCAGGGTTCAAGGGCCGCTATGGAAAATCTTCCGCGTGTTCGTCTGTTCAACTGCAATTTCACAACGGATTCCGAGGAAACTTATACCAAATGTTATTAAGACTTAGAATTAGGATAAAAATTATCATCAGCATTGTCCGATAGTTTTAGGGAGAGTTCCGCCAATTTGATTATCAAAATTTTAGCAAAGGTCTGGTGGGAGATATGTAAAAATGTTCTTTTCTTGCAGAATGTGATTTAATCCAGGTGCGGATTCATAGGGGCGGACCCGGAATGTGAATGGTTACATTTCTGTATACCATCTTCGACAATGAAAGGATACATAGTTTAGGAAATGACTATATTACAAAAATGTTAACAAGTATAAGAAATAAATGTTGGTATAATATGTTTGGTGCATGGCAATTCCATGGAGATACAGATAACAATACAAGTTTGAATTATTTATTATATACACCATGGATGGATAAGGATATTCTTGATGAAAAAAAACATATATTGTAAAAAGAATGGTATGGATGAATAAGAATATTCTTGATGAAAATAAACATATATTTTATAAAGAATGGTTTATGAAAGGAATTATTTTTGTTAATGATAAAGTGAATGATGATGGAAGATTTCTCTCCACTCAAGAATTACATAACAGATTTGATATTCCAGTAAACATTATGAAGTATAACAGTGTTATATCAGCAATATGGATTTTGGCAAGATCATAGTCATCTCAGGAAAGTAAACTTTAATGCCAATTTGTTCCATCATTTATACAAATTATATTTTAAAAAAAGACAGAGAGTGCAGGAGATATTTATCAGGTTTTTATTCAAAATATTATTCCAAATGGTCAGAAAAGATGGGTAGACGTGTTAGAATTTAGTGAAAATGAATGGAGAGAGATCTGTTAACTTCCATTCTTAATTACGAAAAAATATATAAATTTACAGCGGTTACAGTTTAGAATCAATCATAGAAGTACAACAACAAAATATTTCTATCCAAGATTAAAATTTAAAAAGCCTAGCTTGCACACTTTGTGATGAACACACAGGTATAAGAGAACATTTGTTTTAGAATTGTGAAGTCTACTTAGTTTTATCGAAGGTATAGTTTCCTGGTTTTTATGAAATGGTATAAAAGCCTATTGTTAAATAAGAAGATGTTTCTTTTTAGTAATCTATCAAAGATTTATTGGGGGAAATGATACAAACGTAATTGTTTAAGCCCGAACTAGTATATTTATAATACGAGATATTTAAAAAAGGAATTAGTACCTGTACATTGAAAAAAGCATAGAAAGATTTATGTATTCTAGAAAGTGTATTGCTATCAAAAACAAATAAAATACAAAGTTCAATAATGAGTGGATTTTTAAAATAACACATATATAATTTGTAGTCAAATGATACAAACATTGCATTTGATAAATATATAGAAACAAGTACTTTATATAACAGAGACTGGTCACTCTTAACGAAGTCTATATCATGTATAAATAACTGTGCCTCTCCCCGTTTACTCTGGTTAAACCTGACGCCTATAAGATTTACATTTGATTGATGCATACTTGAGACAGAGAAATTCAGAGTTTTACTTATATAAGTTATCAAATTGGCAATTAATAATGATAAAACTGAGGAAGAGTGTGTCCCAAACCACTAAGATGTCAGAATTTACCTGTAAAAATCAACAATTGCTATTAGAATCGAAATAAACCATAGAAATTCCATTTTAACATTGTTATACCGCGGGCTGGCCATTTATGTCGTTATTTAACCATCAATCAATTTGCTATCAATGTGAAATAAATTGCCAACCCATGGTAAAACAATGATAAAATGACTAAAAGCTTACTGGGGTATATTTTATGAAAATGAAAATGTTGACATTTTTTTCTCAAAAAAAAGATACATTCATTAAATCATCATTTAATTGTTATTCAAAGCACATTTATTAAAATTGGTCATTGCCATTCATCAGGGTTTTTTTTCTCTTTCATTTGGTATTAATTTAAATTTAATGAATGCAATAGTTTTCACTAAAGGCTAAAAACCACTAATTCCACTTCCCATAGGCTTCTATGCTAATTTCACAATATTTAATGGCTTCTCTGGACTTTTCCTTAACTTTAAGCTGCAGAGGACTATATATCAGCATGATTCTACATATGTCAGCTCACAATCCTCAGAATGGCATGTGGGGTTAGCAGACTTTTTCATACTATACAATTCAAAATCATTTTTTGAACCACCCCTTTTTGTCTTAAGAGCCTAATTTGCCATTGACAAAACATCTATTTGTCAAATATTGTCTTTTGAAATATTATCATGTTATATGTTGATTGACAGACATATTTTAAGATTTATATGTTATATTGTGAAATGTACAAATACAAATTAACAACTATATTTATTAAGAGTATTTTAGTATGATTAAAATGTTGTCTAGGCCGGGATAAGGTACCTGTACTTGATGTTTTTTTGCAAGTCATTACAATTTATGCAACGAAGAATAATCCTTATACAAAATATTGCGGTCTCCAAAAAATGCTCGGAGCTTACTGCTTGCATATTTAAAAATAATGACGCAAAAGATGACTAAATGTCTGTTTGAGTCCATGGTCTAATTATATTAGTAAACATAACACCACTTACTTGATTTGAATAAAAGATTGTGCGGTTCTCGAAAAGAAGTAGAATTTGTTCGGAACATTCATTCCACCAGTTAAAAGTCGCATAAACCCAGGCAGACAATCCGGTGTCGGTGAACATCGTGCTATTAATACAAAAATACATCACATCTCTCTCGTTTACATGATTGCAAGCTTTTAAGAAGTTATATTCGACAAATCTTTTTGACAACACTGGATAATATTTATTTGTAATATTTCTTGCAAGATTTATATCAGAAGGAATGGCAGGAAAACAATTGTAATTTTTTAGATGTTTTTCTTACAAAAAACCACTTCAGACAGCTTTACCAAACTAGAGATATCCAATAGTAGACTTTTCAGGATTACTGTCATTTAAATGAGGAAGCCCATATGAAAAGAGTGAAAAGTATTTCAGAATTAAATGAAATGGAAGAAAGGGAACTAGGACTTGGTATACAAGCTTACAATCGTATGCTAAATTATAAAATGTGCGATCTGAGAACAATTAATGGACGTGGGGAGACATTAGTGACTCGCTAAAATTGCTATTTTTTCTTCTCTTACGCTTTATACTTAAACACCTTAACCAATACAAAATGTGGCATGTTTTTTGGGGATTTAGCTAAAGATTTGCTACTAACTTCCGGTTTTCCGTTAAGACTGCATTTCAGTATTACCGGGTTTAAAAGGATATAAAAATAGAGACAAATTGTGACGAAATAAATATAATGTAAGTATTAGGATAGGCTTCTTCTAGTCCTTTTAGATTAATAAGTCATTAACAGCTGCTATTAAAAGTTGGTCACGGTGATATTGAATATTATTCATTAGATAATCATAAAAATAATCGTATAGCGACTTGACCTTCATCTTATATAAAGTCCCAGGTTTATCGACTACACCAAACTTTGGTTCAAATCAACTTAACACAATAATTGTCCCATAGTTACTCCCTCTTTTTTTGACAAACTAATCCACAGTATTTATAATTTATAATTTGGTTCGTCGATTAGACACGAGTCAAATCGAGGCGCTATTTTCTTATTAGCAAATCTTCCAACAAACGTAATTTGTAGTTTTCTCCAAGTTCGGTATTTCGTGTTAGAATGTCCCCCCCCTATTGTTTGAAAATTCAAATTTGGGTTTTTTTCTAATGGTCCTGAATCCAATGGT
Organism: Perna viridis; assembly: GCA_037379345.1. Lineage (NCBI taxonomy): Eukaryota > Metazoa > Mollusca > Bivalvia > Mytilida > Mytilidae > Perna > Perna viridis. The sequence continues at coordinate 11,182,510 of CM074515.1, read as the reverse complement.
GTCTTTATATTTTGTATGACAATTTTGGGCCCGTTTTATGAGACGGTGGTAATATTTGCTTACATTTGTTTGGTAGAATATGTAATTCATCTTCAGTTTGTTCAAGTCTTACCTGAAAATTTATATTTCAACTGAGCAATTTATTCATACAATTCACTGTAAGCTTCATACTGTCGCTGTATTTCTTTTCTTGATGTATCATTCCTCATACTTTGTAAGAAATAATTCCAAATCGTCTTCCAAATATACAGAGGAAGATGTTTACAAAATGCTGGAATTTTCAATCGACAACATATTTGTCCAGTATGGTGGACGTGTTTTTCAACAAACAGTAGGCATTCCAATGGGAACAAATTGTGCTCCTTTACTTGCTGACCTATTCCTTCACTCTTATGAGGCTGACTTTATAGCTGATCTGATCAGAAAGAAAGAATATCGTTTGGCTAGATCCTTCAATCTCAGTTTCCGCTATATATATGACGTATTATCTTTAAACAATCCTAATGTCGGGATTTAATACATCGCATCTACCCAAAAGAACTTGAGATAAAGTATACTACAGACTCTGTAAAGTCAGCCGCATATCTTGACCTACACTTAGAAATCGATGATAAAGGAAAACTAATGACCAAACTTTACGACAAACGTGATGACTTTTCATTCAGAATTGTCAACTTTCCTTTCATCTATGGCAACATCCCTTCGGCTCCTGCGGATGGAGTGTTCATATCACAACTCATACGTTATGCCATAGCTTGCCGAAACTACGCAGACTTTTTGTATCGCGCTAGAATTCTAACAAATGGGCTTCTGGAACAGGGTTATGTTGCTACAAGACGTCATCACTACAGAAGTTTTATGGTCGTCATCATGAACTCGTGGATCGTTATGGTGTATCCATCAGCACCATGAAAACTGATTTATTCAACGGGTCATAGTTTTCCTTTCCTCGTTTGTCTACCCCGGACATGACTTTTTATGAGCAGCTCGGCGGGTGTTTCTAGAAAAGCAGAGGACGCTTACCCTACCGGTGCACCTGGTCCATGCTCCCAGTTTTTAGTGGAGTCCTAGTTGCTCATTTACTTTTGTTACTTTGTATGTATGATTTTAGTCACTTTATGTTCTTTGTTGTGTATGTCTGTTTTCCATGTCTGGTCTTTGTCCCTGGATTACATTCTTTTGATTACCGCTGTTACCTTGGTTCCCTTGATTACTCCTTCCACTCTACTTTTAGCTTGTTTTTTTTTCTCATACCGTTTAAGAAGGTGAAACTGTCTATCTTTGAAAATCTTGCTAAATATGGGCAACTCTGCTTCATTTTCATAATCAATGCTACATTTATTAGGAATATTAACCTGGTGTACATTTGCATGAACAGTTTGTAGTCCTTCTTAAAAAGTGTGTGTTCAGAACTGTTCATATTTTACATAATGTATATGTAACTCCCCTTCATAGACATCTTCCAATTGTTCAGTTTCTGCTCTTGTATTTGGAAAATCAATGTATACCTGATCATTACTCACCGACATACCGGTGGTATTATTTTCATTTACATAATTTACCCCTCAACCCAAATACACTTCTCCCTCTCCCAAAACTAAAGTTGGTGTCTAGGTCTTGCATGAAAATTATATACATCAGAAGAATCAGTCATGTTGAATGAGCGATTCTACAGCTAAAACAATATCTCTACCAAAACAATAAATGTACCAGTGAAGTTTACTATGTAACAACTTGTTGCATTGAAATCTACGAAGATTGTATGTGCAGTTAAAAGATATGTCTGTTGACTTCTCAACTACAAAGGCAAATAGAATATATACTCGTTGACTTCTCAATTACGAGAGAAAAACTAGATATGCTGTGACCAAGTTCACAAAGAAAATACCCCACTTCAAATGAACTTAAATGTAAAACAATTGTTGAGTTGTCTCCTTTTGGTATCATCCAACAGTAATTACATTCCTTCATGAACATCTACATATGACACCAAACATTCCTATAAAATTCCATTACAATCTCTTAGTGGTTTAGGAAAAGTTGCGCTAACAAGGTTTACAAAGTAAAACACTTCATTTGGTTTATCTCACTTTTGAGCTCTCTGATAGGAATTTTACTCCGTCATGCGTATCCTCATATGATACCCAACCTTTCTATAAAATTTAATCAAAATCTAGTGAGCGGTTTGGGCGGCCTTAAATCTACGATGTTTTTTTTACAGAAAAAAAACCTAATTTGGATAATATGTCTTTTGAGTTTTCTGACAGTTATTATATTCCTTCATGCAAATCTGCATATAACACCCAACCGTCATATAAAATTTTAGCAAAAATCCGTAGTATGTAAAACCTTGAACTTTGATTACTTCCCTTATGAGTCCTCCGATAATTCTGATATACTTTCATGTTCATCTACACACAATACCCAACCAAATGTACAAATAATTCACCAAGATCAAGTACGTTGGATATTCGATGTTTGATATTCGACATTCAAACTTTTCAATATCAAACGGCAACATTTTACCGTTTGATATTCTTTTGATATTCATTTCTGGCTAATTTTAAGAATGTAAACTCTAAATGAATATCAATTGAATATCAAACGGTCATCTTTTTCTGTGCAATATTTGTTTGATATTCGTTTCCGGGTTATACAATAAATATAGAACGGACCTGAATATCAAACTGAATATCAACCAGGAGTTTGGCCTGTTTGATATTGGTTTGACATTCGTTTCCGGTTTATGTATTGAATATAGAATGGATTTGACATCATCTAAATACCATTAAATTAATTGTGTTTCATAAGGATAAGGTGAAAATAGAATTACATATGGTATTTTGCTCATTTTGTTCAATAAATGTTCTGTTGAGTAACTCACTGAGCATGCTCAGTGAGAAGTTTTTATTAAGGGTTTGGATAAAACCAATTGAGTTGATTTTGATTTCGTTAGATTAATTTTAAGTATAGAGAATAGTTATATCATTGTGTTTATATAAAATAAGTTTTACTGTTCTGACGTCAAGGACAGTTTAACTTAAGAGTAAATGAAGATCCCTAAAAGAACCCATTGAGAAATTTAGAAATGAGAAACAATATGTTTTAGTATAAACGCTCGGTACACGTGACAAAAATATTACTGAGTTTTAGTACAAATCAGGGGTGCCTTTCCAAAACTAACAGCCAAATACTATGTTTTATAAAATCTCAGGCACTTGACACTACCGCAGGATGAAAGCTCGCCCAGAGTAGGTGAAAAAAAGGTTAAAATAATAAGACTCTTTTCGATTCATTCTAGTTCCAAAACTTCATGCGAAATAAAGTAATTTGAAAATCCGCCATCTAATGGTACGATATCACAATTAATTTCCCTTGACTTTTCGTTCTATACGAATATAGTTCCTTTTATTTTAGTGTGTTTCTTCTTGATTCTTTTTTCTTTTCTGTCCATAACTTTGTTGCTTAGTGTTTGCTTCAGAAATGTAGGAAACAATTACATCAAATCTTTTTTTCATTCTGTAATTTTATGTGAAAGTTCGCACTACGAAATTAATTGTGTTCTTGTACCTATAAGAGAAGTCACATTTTTGAAAAACATGCTATTTTCATATGTTTTGGGGTTTATTTCTCAGAGTTAATGGCATAAACATGAAATGTGACAAAAAAAACTTATTTCTTTTCTCATTTTTTTTTTGCATTTTAGTGCAAACATGGGTTTCTATGGGATAAAACTCATAATTGCTTATAGCAAAAGGGTAAAATTGGGCAAATGAGCTAATTACTATCCTATTTTGAGATTTTTGCACACACAGTGTCATAATCACAGCAAATAAACACCATTCATAAGCAGTGGATAGAGTAAAGGTAAACAATTTAACATTTAGAATTTGTTTTAACCTGCGGCAAACGTCATTTGGCAAAATTACAGTGTATGTCAGTTGTCTAAACCTCTTGGAATACTTTCACTGCATTGGTATGTAATTAAGAATAATGAGAGAGAAAGGTCTTTTACATATTTTTTGAATAAATGTGCCACTTGAAGCCCTACAGAGTTGATGAAAAACAATTATTTTGAAGCCAATCATACACTAAAGAGCCTCAAAGCAGAAAAACTCACCTAATATGAAAACGAAACATCCAGTTGAGTTTATATGTACCACGTAAACATAAAAACATGCATTTTAAATTATCTTTTCACTATTTTGTGGCTGTAGGGGTGAAATATTAGTGTAAATGGCATATTTACCAAAACCCACAATTTTACAACCCTGCTCCCTACTTGATTTTAGTTACCTAATCTGATAGTTTACTCTAAAAGACTACCTCTGGTTGTTTTTAAAGTACATTTAATGTATCTAGAGCACTTTGGAAGTAAATTCAGGTTGATTCATTCTTTTTTAGCTCTTAAAAATGAGGTGAAAATGCTCTAATACTGCAGTGTCATATATTAAAACACATATTTCTGACTTTAATCAGATGGAAACCTGACTAGCTGGTGTTTTCTACGTCAGAAACTTGCACTGCAATGGAAATAACGACAAAAAATTGAGAAAATCTATCGAATATTTGAATTGAGGCTATTTAGAGGGCACTTCTTCACCCAATCTGCAAAAAGTTGAAGTCACGACATACACGATTGATATAAAACTTGAAATAAATTTTTTTTTTCAACAAATTTCTGTAAAACTTTGCACTTAGACTCAGAATTGAATAAGCTTTCAACAGATGAAGCATTTATTTGAGTTTCAAAAAGGCCGATCTTATGGGTACAAGATCACAATTAATTCCCCTTTTTTACGTTGTATATGAATATAGTTCCTTTTTTTAGTGTGTTTCTTCCTGATTGTTTTTCTTTTCTGTCCTAAACTTTATTGCTTAGTATTTGCTGCAGAAATGTAGGACAAGGATCAAATTTACAAGGGATTTTTCTTGTCAAAGTTGTGATTTGGTTCTATGGAAGAAGGTCAAACGTAACGATATGTGGCAGTGGTCACTTTTTATGTCCACAGTGTCTCCGAATCATAGGTGCTAAAAATAAAAAAAATATGATGGTGAATTTTTCTGGCACTTTTACAGAAATCTGTTTTATATATGTTTCCATATTGGTGAAGTTTTATTGAGTTTGAAGAGGTGGGTTTTTTTATATGTCAAAATGGTTCTGTTGAAAAGCACTACGAAATTAATTGTGTTCTTGTACCAGGTGCTGAGGAGAGAACCTAATACGGCAGGGGACAGAAACGTTCCGGATACCATATTTCATGTAAATTACACCTGGTAACCATTACATATATTAAATCTGTCTATGTATGAATGTTCAACTACTTTTAAACAATATATCCAACAAATTTCAACTTTTAATTTTAAGTTTCACAAAATTTGACGGGGATAACTTGGTGTGCGAAAGAGTGTGCCTCAATGTAACTATTCAAATCCGTTCTATATTCAATATATAAATCGGAAACTAATGTCAAACGAATATCAAACAAGAAAAAAACTCCCGTTTGATATTCAGTTTGATATTCAAATCCATTCTTTATTCAATATATTAACCGGAAACGAATATCAGACGAATATCAAACAGAAAAAAAATCCAGTATGATATTCAATTTGATATTCAAATCCGTTCTATATTCAACATATAACCCTAAAACTAATCTCAAACGAATATCAAACAGACCAAACTCTTGTTTGATATTCAGTTTCATATTCAAATCCATTCTGTATTCAATGTATAACACAGAAACGAAAATCAAACGAATATCGAACAGCACATAAATCCTGTTTGATATTCAGTTTGATATTCAAATCCGTTTTATATCCAATATATAAACCGGAAACGAATGTCAAACGAATATCGAACAGACGTCAATCATGTTTAATATTCAGTTTCATATTCAAATCCATTCTATATTCAATATATAAACTGGAAACAAAATATTCGAATCCATTCTATATTCAATGTGTAGACTGGAAACGATTGTCAAACGAATATCGAACAGACCAAACTCTAGTTTGATATTCTAATCCATTTTATATTGAATATATAACCCAAAAACGAATGTCAAACGAATATTGAACAGGGAAAAATCCTGTTTGATATTCATTTTGATATCCAAATCCATTCTATATCCAATATATAAACCGGAAAGGCATATCAAACGAAAATCGAACAGAAAAAGATAACCGTTTGATATTCATTTGATATTCTTTTAGAGTTTACATTCTTAAAAGTAGCCAGAAATAAATATCAAACGAACATCAAACGGTAAACTTTTACCGTTTGATATTCAGTTTGATATTGAAAAGTTTGAATGTCGAATATCGAACAACGAATATCCTACGTACTTGATCTCGGTAAATATATAAGCTAAGACAATTTATTAACAATGAATGAGCACACACCAAAATACTTTAATACATGTAGGTGTAAAACTTTTTGTGGGATCCAGTCGCCTGAACATACAAGAATGATGTTCGGAATGACATGAAGTAGTCCCATTATTGCATCCTATCATTCTCATAGTTAAGTAGAGGAATACAAACCTAGTATTATCAGAAAACTGGATGAATCAGCAGTAGTTTAAAACATCATTAATTTTTTTCAGTGTAGGGTAAAAAAAATCTGAAAATAACATAAGGCCCCTTACCTTGTTAAATTTCAAACCGAAAGTAGTGATTTCTGCAGCTGTCTACTTTCATATTACCATTCTTTCTTAGAAGGCACATAAGATATATTGATATTTTTATGAGAGTTAAGGTAACGGGTACTTTTCAAAAATGAAACTCTCCAGAACCATCTTTACAAATGTAGAATTCCTATTTTTACAACAAATGTACACATATAGTATAAATTCAACTTATTTGGTGTTTTTATCAATATATTTTTCTAAGGATTTTGAATTTCTAACGTTTCTGATATATAGTCACCCTGATCATTGTGCTTTAAACAAATATTGGAGGGTAGACATTACAGCGTCGTATACTTCTTTGATAGAAATAGGTAGTTATTATTCTGAGTATATATCGAATTATTTTGTATGGGCATGTAAGGTCATGAAAGTAAAATTCCAAGAAAACTGTATTTTGTTAAACATTTTTATTTCCTATGTCACATGAAAGTCTTTTTTCCAGTGACAAGCCTTTCAAATGTCATTAAGGGCACATACATGTCTACTTTGACTGAAAAGAAAATAAAAATCATGTTTAGAATGTAGTTATATTATTTATATGTAAACGGTGTGTAAACTAGGCATTATTTTGCGGGAAAGTACGTGATTAAATTTGATGTAAAATTTGATATTTGCACTGTCCTTAATGTTAATTTAAATAACAGAAACAAAACATTTTATTACTGTTTTCTCCGTTTGTAAGCTCAAAATTGTCTAATAGTGCACCACACATTTATTTTAAAGACAGTAAAATGATGCCCCTGAATAGTAAGTATTTCAGCCTTCCAAAGCTTTTCGTATGCTTTGAGACCCTACTCAAAAGGATTGAATTACAAGTATTCTTAACAAATTTAAACTACTCTTCGATATAAACTCAAAGCTGAAGATAAAGACAGCCTGGTACAAACTTGCTTTTTTGCAAGCACTTTTGTTGTATTGAAGAATCAAGTTTACTGTTAAATAATTGGATGTAGTAAACTATCTAGAAGAGCCATGATAAAAAGAATAAAACATCTCTGTTCAATATATGGAAATGGCGGATGATCGTTAGAAAACTATTTAATCTTAGTCTGAGATTCTTATCTAGAACGTGCAGAGGTACTAGTATCTCATCATTGCTGTATAATTTAAGACACTTATGATATTACAAAAATGCCAAATATTATTTTCATGTGCCCACACTTTAATCGAATTGATCATACAAAACTATTTCTGTCCGATTCTTGTTATTAGCAATACATGTTTCCGGGTACCCCGACAACAAACTAAATGGATATGACAGAATTATATTAAATTAGGTCCTTATAATAAAGTAAACCAAATACAGATTTTGGATAATATAACGTACAATAAGGAATTCTTCTCCGAAATGGTGTCCCTCTACCAACCTGTCGAAAAACACTTTATTGTAAGAATTTTTTTTACAGGAGTTATTGTCCGCACACGTCAGCAACTAAAATATTCTAAAATTATTCTAACCCTTTTCCTTTTTGTATGACAATCTTTGACAATAATATTTGTAATAATCTTTTTGTTTGCTTTTATTCACTTCATTATTTTTTTTACCTTTTAAGTAAGTAACAGGGCTGCAAATTATTATAAACGCATATATACCCCTTTCTTAACACATTGTAGACCAGAGTTACAGAGTTATCTTGTTGTAAACCAAATTATTTATATGTTGTATGCTTTCCATGCATTTGAAACATAAAGTTACCTTACAAAATGAACTTCGCAAATGGCATTCTTTGTCACTCCTTCAGTGCAATCGGTATTCGCCAGCGTAATAGCAGCCCCAGACGTTACGGTAACACATTCTCTGGCATCTGAAAGAAAGCAGGTCAGGGCTGCTGTTTACATAAGAAAAATGAAGGGAACTCCACAGCAGCATCCATGTAGGCGTATTCATTACATGGTCCTGTTAACAGGCAGAAGATCCAGGCCACTTGGGTAATAAAAGAAAAATAGTGGTTCCTCAAAAGAAAAAAAAACTCGTAGTTGTTCAAGATGTTCAAATTCAAATGCAATGTAAATTTAAATTAAGCCAAAATTAAACACTGACAAACGTTCAAATCCCAAAATGTAACCCAACGAGTTATAAACAAACAAATAATCTTAATGAGAAATAATTTTTAAAAAATGGTACTTTCTATTATAATCTCAGGTGGCGCTGCAAGCGACCAGGTCCAACCAATATTTGTTCCTGGTTTAAACATTGATTTACTAATTGTTTGTAACGATAATATAAAAAGGTATTGGAAATTTATCTAGTCGAGGTAACAGTGAAATCAATGTAATGAAGCTATTGAACACCTATCCAAGAAATATACATAGCCATGGCCAAAGACGACAGAAGCCTAGGAAAAAAATGCATTCGATCATATCGCAGCATATTCACTTTCAGACAGATATAATAACCTTTTATCCAGTTGTCAACAACCTTTAGATGTTCATTACATTAGAGCAAATCTTTTTTTCACTACCAGTCACCCATCTGAAAGATCTAAGAGATTTCGCACTCGACGAAGAAGGCGTCACCCTTTTTCGATTAAATACAGATTGTCCAGCATTATATCTGACGTGACCAAATTCCGTCTTTTTAAACTTGTTATATCTGAGCCTCTTCACGATGATAATCGGAAAGTTATATTCCATTTTCTAACAAGGGAATATATGCTATTAACATCAACAATATTTTTCATCGTAAAGAGGTAGTTTCCAAAAATCCACCTTATTTCAAAAATCGATATGTTCCTATTGTCTCCTACCGCTACACTAAAACAATAAGTAGTAAAATTATCATCCATAAAAAAAACATTGCAGAATACAAAATCTAAACACTGAGGAATACTTAAAGAACACTCTGACATGTGGCTGTGCTTTTTCTCTCTTTAATTACAGTCCTTATAGTCATGTCATCACTGGTGATTTGAAAATCATTGAGATGGGACCCCTACGTAAGGTAGTATCTCATGATTTCTTTGAACGCAATGCATATATATTTGTACCAGACTCCTGAATCAGGGTGATGAGGAAATGCGTCTTACAAGGTCTCTCACCAAATTCTTTTAGATACCAGTCCTTGGTTTTAAAATACTCAGTTTCTTCTAAAATAATGAGTAATGATTGATTTTTGTATATTGTTTTGTGATCATGTGGCCGACTTACCGATTACGACGCAATAAAATGCAAATCTCTTTTAAGTAACCAAGTATACATTCACGCCGCAATGGAAGAGGGCAGTTAAGAGAGCTGTAAAACTTAGATCTAGCCAATTATTTCTTGTAAAATATCTAAATCAAGTCAGGATCATTGTGGTATCAGCTACTCCGGTGGTGTAATATGCAATATCTGTTTTGCCAGATGCTTTGGACTTGACTTGACTTATGGATCGGCTTATTGTTCGGTAATTTTCGTGTAACCCTTATTTCTTGTACTTGTACTCAGAATGTATATTTATGATTCATAGTCCAAGTATTGATGATAGCTTTTCGGTATGTTTTAGTAATACCGAGTACGCATGCGAGGCTAACTTTATACGTCCAGTCAACTGGAATAGATATCAGATAGGTCCGCAGAAATGGGTCACGGAACTGTATTCAAAGTGAATTGATGTGCTGCTGATTCAAGGGCGAGTAACCAAAACTTTAAAGAACAGTAATGGAAAATAATAAGGGCCTGCCAAATTCTTTGTAGGAAGCTATTTTGTATAATGCAATTCGTATGCACCCTTCGACAAATAAAATTGTTTACGTTTTGTCAAAATGAGAGAGTCTATAAATAGAAGTAACGTCCCGCTCCATACATTCAGGACGACATAAATGGAACCTTCCATCAATTATTAATTTTGACATCATGAAGGAGAAATCAAGGGAACCAAGATTCTAGCAGAAATAAACAAAAATGCAATCCAGGGACAAAGACAAGACATGGAAAACAGACATATCCAACAAAAAAAGATGAAATAACCAAAATAATACATACAAAGTAATAAGAATAATGAACACTGGGAGCATGGACCAGGTACACCGGTAGGGTAAGCGTCCTCTGCTTTTCTAAAAACACCGAGTTGCTCATAAAAAGTCAAGTCCGGGGTAGACAAACGAGGAAAAGAAAACTATGACCCGTTGAATAAATCAGTTTTCATGGTGCTGATGGATACACCATAACGATCCACGAGTTCATAATGACGGCTATAAAAGTTCTGTAGTGATGACTTTAATCTTGTAGCAACATAACCGTGTTCCAGAAGCCTATTTGTTCGAATTCTAGCGCGATACAAAAAGTAGTTTTGGCAAGCTCTGGCATAACGTATGAGTTGTGATATGAACACTCCATACGCAGGGGCCGAAGGGATGTTGCCATAGATGAAAGGAAAGTTGACAATTCTGAATGAAAAGTCATCACGTTTGTCGTAAAGTTTTGTCAGTAGTTTACCTCTACCATCGATTTCTAAGTGTAGGTCAAGATATGAGGTTGACTTCACAGTGTCTATAGTATCCTTTATCTCAAGTTCTTTTGGATACAAAAAGTCTGCGTAGTTTCGGCAAGCTCTGGCATAACGTATGAGTTTTGATATGAAGACTCCTCTTCTTTTCTAGAAAGACCCACCGAATCCCATAATAAATGTCAAGTCCAGGGTAGACGAAAGAGGAAAACTATGACACGTTGAACAAACTATTTTTCATAGTGCAGACGGATACACGGTAACGAGTTCATGATGACGACCATAAAGCTTATTTAGTGATGACTTCAATCTTGTAGCAACAGAGTCCTGTTCAGGAAACCTAATTATAAGAAGTCTAGTACGATACAAAAATTCTACGTAGTTACGGCAAGCTCTGGCATAACGTAAGAGTTGTGATATGAAAACTCGATTCGCAGGTGCTGAAGAAATGTTGCTACAGATGAAAGGAAAGTTGTAATTACGGAATGAAAAGTGAACGCGTTTGTCTTATAATTAGGTCGATTCTTTTCCTTTACCATCGATATCTATGTGTATGTCAAGATATGTGTCTGTAGTATCCTTTATCTCAAATTCTTTGGGGTAGATGCAATGTATCAAATCCTCGAAACTAACGATAATACGTCATCTTCATGGGGGGAACTGAGAGGATCTAGCTAAACGATGTTCTTCTTTTTGAGTTCTAGCTAGAGTTCATAGATTTGATATAAAGGCACATTCTCAAAATAGAAGTTGAGATTCCTTGCATCTGCTATGGAAAAATATCGAAGTACTTCATATTGTAATCGTTATATTAGATATTGATATATAATTTAAAAGTAGTTGAAACAGTTAGAACATATGTAAAACTGTACCGACTGGAAATTTGTTGCGACCTTTTACTAGAGTTACAATGGTCTCTTGTAATGCATGTGAGCTAATTACAGCACTTTTTCCCTCATGTTACCCCGCTAAAATCGTCTACAGGACAGGAAAACCTAGTTACAAATATACGAAATCGTTAAGTACATTAAACACATCCTGAAAACTACCGTTTGTGATTTTGATAGTGTCATCCTAAAAGTTTTGTTTTAATCATAGAGCGATATTTTATGACATGTGGCATTTTACAATCAAATGATGTTTAGACATTCATTCAACAGATATGAATTGAATAATCATTAAAATATATAGAAAAATGTACTTTAAGAAATTTTAATCACTAAATTGTGTTAATTTTCGCAAGACGAAGGGTCGTACGCTATTATCTCTTGACACCTGACGTTTTTGTTCCCCCAGCCCATGTGTAACAAGAAAGTGTTATACACTGTGTAATAAATAAAAAAAGTCTTTAAATGACGGTATATCTATGGAAGTGGTTAATGACTACTAGTATAATATACAAATAGGAGATGTGGCATGATTGTCAAATAGACACCAAAAGTCACTCAACGAACTTCTACACGCCACCACACGGTCTTCAATGAAGGGCGTAACCCATATTAGAAAGCATGCTATAAAAGGCCCCAAATTAAATGATGTTGAACTATTCATAAAAGACTAAAATCCACCTGATCTATAGAAAAAACGTAAAACGAATAATACTGACCATGAAAACAACGACAAAATCTGGACTAATATGTTCTGATTAATGGCAGGTCTTTTTAATTTCACCTACAATTATAGCACATTAGGTTATGTACTGGTTTTTAAGATGCAGAGCGTAATGTATCATTGTAAATGGTTTGTAATTCAAAATGGTATACACTTGTAAATTTATTTTTGTGCTTTTTATAGAATATCGATGATCGTAATTGTGAGAAAAATATAGAATTGAATTAATGACAATTTATAAATTTATTCTTAATATTATGTTCTATTCATCACACGTTTGATGTAAAGGAAATCTATCATTTGGATATTTTTTTTTTGTGGTCTGTGTTTGATTGATAAAGGGGAGTTAACGTACGCATAAAAGGATCTGAAAATTTTCCACATACAGCTCTTGAATGATATTTACAACCACCTTACACCATATACCATCCCTTCATTCCCAATTTCCCATTGTCCCCATCCCCATTCCCAATAAAAAAATCCCCATCCCCACATTAAATCCTCATTGCATATTTCTTCACCAAATTAAAGTTTTTATTTATAAATTCTTCAACAATTAAACTGATATTTAAAATTAAGTTTAATATATTTTTCACGTTAATGAAACCTTTTAAAACAAATTTTCCCACTTTATCCAGTCAAAATCCACATCCCCAAATACAATTTTCCCATCCTCCATCCCCCTTTTCCAATTCTCAATTCCCCATCCCCATATACCATAAAATGGGTTTTCCGCATACAAGGACTGTACCAGCAGACAAATCTAAGTCAGATGCTGAAATTTTATGTTAAATAAAAACAGTGCCGTTTCCTCTCAATTGGTTAATGTTTTTTTCTGTGACAGTATGTGCAGAACGGTTCTCGGCGTTTTTTTAATGCAAGAGATGATGTTTCAGACATGTGCTGCTATCAACGGTCACGTGAGTACAATATGTTTTTTTCTGTAATGATAGTTTTCATCCAATATCTCATATTTTTGAAGAGTTAATTTACAATATTTTTTTTACATACTATTAATTTTAATTATGTAATTTGTGCACCTATTCCCAAATTAAAATTCTTTCATTTTGGGAACATACATTTAACTTATAACTTGCAGCAATAAGGAACATGTATAATTTTACAAAATTATATTTGTAGCACTCTTACAATTATTCAATAAGTATTGTTAAAACAATCGGTGAGACAGGAACTTCATTCCGGCCAACCAAATTGTAATGACGTCCATAATAATTATGTAGTGATGATAGCAGTAAAGCTTAAACACATGCCTATTAAATACTAAGTGTGGAAGATATATACAACTAGAAACGGGTCCGTTGTTAAAACAATACTCAAACTCAATAAGCCGGATATATATTGGTATAAAAACCATCAAGAAAGGGGAAGTGCTACCATTGCATAGCCACAATTATCGCCTTTCTCATTCATTTTTCATTTCATTTATTTTATAGATTGGTTTAGTCTAGGTATAATGTAGCAGGTGTTTCCGTTGTTCAATTTCGAATTTCGAATGGTTAAATCAACTGTACTTAACAAAAACTATAATTGAAGGAATGTGCTAGTCGCTTCTTTTTTTCTGTAGAAGCCCATGTAAAACACATTCGTCTTACAAATAAAGATCAACCAAAAACTGAGAAGTGTTTGTTATCATAGAAAATGTAATGATTTGCATGGTCAACTATCCTAGACCTCCGAATTCCTCAAACTATATTTGTGACAGTAAATTCTAATGCCGTTACATCAACAACTCCAGTGTGTTTTTTAGCATGAGGAATTTTTCTACAAAAAGACCTTTTTTCCACGTTGTATTAGATATGCATTTTAGTCTTCTGTTATGGAAAGAAATATATATTAATAATATCACGCAGAACTGATTTTGTTATTAAAAAGTGTATGTTGTCCTTTACATGGACATATGTTGCATTGATTGTAATTTTTTTTCTTTAGTATATCCACCAGAGCTCCAGATGCTCCGGTGGTGTAATATCTATTTTGCCAGATTATATTGGACTTTACTTAATTATAAATCGGATTAATGTTCGTTTTTTTTTGTTTTTGTTTTGTTTCCCGTATTCACCTACTTGTTCTCCGTATTTCTGTACTTTTTCCCCTTTGTTATTTTGATTTTCCCAACGTTTCTGCTTTTTAGTCTTTCGTGTACTACAAACAAAAATACGCCTAAGAGTGCAGATATTACTGCCTTATACTTCTTAGATGGAACTGTGAGCTCGATAAATATATTTGGTTTATTAGTGTATATTCATGCAAGTAAACATTAAAAAAATACATTTGTTTAGATTTTTTATTTCTTTAGTCACAGGAGAAACCTTTTTTCTCGCCACAAGCTATTGGCATGTTCCTAAGGACACACACAACTCTGTTTTGACTGAAAGAAAATCAAAATTATTAATAGAATGCACTTTTATTGTTCATTTGTAAAGTATGTGTAAAGTATGCATAATTTTGCAAAAATAAAAGGCAACAAAGTACTGTGAAAGGACTTATATTCGTTGGTATCAATTGGGAAAACACAAGATCATGGATTCTTGAGTCCGTGGTTTAGATGATGCTGACATACAATTTAAAGTAAATAATCTTTCCGTTGGGAATCAAATTTTGTGGTTTACCTTGCCCACGAAATCCACGAAAATTGATACCCTACGAACAATAGTACTTTCACAGTACGTGAGTAAGGAAGATGTTATATTCGAGCTTTGTCTCGTTCTAAATGTTTCATCATTATAATAATAATAATAATAATCATAATAATAATTATAATAATAATAATAATAATAATATCGCCCCAGACGAATGTCTGGGCGACATGTTGTTATTGTACTGTTTCTTCTAATTACTATTATTATTATGTCGCCCAGACGAATGTCGGGGCGACATATTGTTATTGTACTGTTTCTTCTTCTTATTATCATTATTATTATCATTTTTCTTCAAATGATTTTTGTCCGGAGTTTTTAGAGAGCATCACTGAAGGGAATGAATTGAAACTTGGTATGGAGGTAGATGGTATTGAGAAGGAGGGCACCAGAACTTTTGGCGAAAAAAATGGCTACCGTTTCCATAGAAAAAGGAAAAGTTCACATTCTAGGACATTGCAATATCTCGGAAACCTAGGTGACTAGAAACTTGAAATTTGGTATGGTGGTAGAACTCATGTGCCTAATAACATTAAGCAAAAAAAGTGATCGATATGTTGTCAGTTACCATGGCAACGAAAAACTGACAATTTCATGGATACCAAAATCCACTTTTTTCTCACACCTATAATTTTTTTATTTAGTAGGCAATTTTAATGAAACTTTGTTCTATGCTGCGTCTCATTAATATTCGCATATTCGGAATTCGCATAAAATGTTTTCGCCAATATGCCGCCATTATCAAAACGGCAACCAAAGTTCATTATCTAGAACATTGCAATACCTCGGAAACCTAGGTGGCTAGAAACTTGAATTTTGGTATTGTGGTACAGTTAAAATTAAAAATAAAATTCAGCAAAAAAGTGAATCGATATCTTGTCTGTTGCCATGGCAACGAAAAACTGAAAATTTCATGGAATCCAAAATCCACACGGCCATAAGTTTTTTTATTCATTGAACAAATTTAACGAAACTTAGTAATATAATGCGTATCATGTAGACCATGTCAAATTTCAGACCCAAAAAATGAATATTTGCGACATAAAATTGAGAAAGGAAAAAAAATATTCACGAAAACTGTAGATCTAACCGTTTAGATTGTTTAAATTAAGACCATAAGAAAATCAATTTGAATTGAGAATTGATTAAAATACCGTAAATTAAAAGGGATAAAAAGAAAACCCAAAATATCTTTGAAATTATAGTGATAAAAATATAGAAATAGTTGCACTATAATACTGATGTGAGACCAATAATTAAAGAAAAGACATAAACGGATCAAAACAAATTGTAACGTTTTCTTCGTCTTCATGAAAAAACCTTATTGGATAGTTTATCATTATTATTGTTTAATAGAAAACAGCAAATCGCATCCTGTGTAGTAAGTATTTCATCAACTGCCTGTGAAAACCGGTCTTATACTTTAAGACCGTACTCAAAAGGATTGAATAACCCTATTCAAATAAATTTCAGATAATTTATCAATAGAAACCTGAATTTGGTATTATAAGTTTTATAAGGCCTTAACCGTCCTTTTCGTGTAAGGTCAAAAATGGACTAAACAACACCATATAATTCACTCAGTAATATTTCCAATTATATTCCATGAAATACCTCCAACATACAGCAGACAAAATGAAATATCAAATTAAAAAAAACGCTCGCAGTTAATTAAAGCTAAATCAGAACATATTTAAGAATGGCAATACCATCAAAATTACCAGAACTAGAAATTCCGTCATCGAAACCATGTGCAATTTTGAGTCAAATTTGTAAATTGCAATATCATCAGAAAATTACAACTTCATTTTAATGCATTTTTCTTTGCAGAAGAGTTTAGCAGCATATGTCAGCAACTTAAATATTCTACATATACAAACGATTCCAATAAAGTGTATCGAGACAATTTTTGACAAAAATATTTAGATTGTTGAAGCTCATATGTTCAGTTCGAAAAACCACCTACAAAACTCATATTTGTTAAGTAATGGTTGACATTGGTAAAGAAATAATACTTAATGAAATCATATTAACACGGACGTAAATGTTGTAACAGCTCCTAATTTTTTATCTGGTTTAAGTCATTTTAACACAAAAATATGTCAATAAATAACAGGACCGGAAGCTAGTATAAACTAGTATAATTGAATATACCTCTTCAGTTACGCATTATAGACTGAAATGTGATATAATATAGTGATTTAATTTGTTTACATAGCCAAATAAGCTTTATACTGCTGTCAAGCATCATAACAAAGTAGTTTAATGCTTTACATGATAATTAACCTGAAATCATTCATTTTACTTACAAGATCAACTTCGCAGATGCCATTCTTAGCATCTGTTTTCATGCACGCAGTCTCTCCGAACGCAGATATACCAGCATTATTTACTTTAATGGTTATACATTGCCGAGCATCTAAATCAAAACATGTGCAGTCATTAAAGAAAACGCAAACTTGATAGTTTACAAAATAATGTATAGATGAAAAGCGATGACGTCTGTAATCAAAAATCTTGTCAAGTCAGGGTCGTTGTCTACTAAAGATAAACAAGGGAGCTGTACAAAAACATCTCACGAAGGCGCATACACTAGACTACCCCAAAATATTGGTCTAAATAATCATAAAGTGTTTAATAATTCAAGTGCAAATATGGAGACTTGAATCAATCACAAATGAGAAAATATAAAGACTTCTGATAATTACTGCTTTGAACTTGACAGGTGCTTCTAGACAAGCAGAGGACACTTACCCTACCGGTGCACCTGGTCCATGATCCCAGTTTTTAGTGGATTTTTAGTTCCTTATTTGCTTTTGTTACTTTGTTACTTTGTATGTATAATTTTAGTCACTTTATGTTCTTTGTTGTGTATATCTGTTTTCCATGTCTGGTCTTTGTCCCTGGATTACATTATTTTGATTACCACTATAACCTTGGTTCCCTTGATTACTCTTGAAAGCATAGAAATATTGCTTGAAGTTTACCGACATTCAGGTATTCTCCCATTTTTTTGTTTTTTTTTTGTCATAATTTTGGCAAGAAAATGGTGTTCACATCCAAGAAAGAACTTCATATTTTGTGAATATATTCATTTTGTACATAGTTGATCATATGTGAAAATATAAAGTTGTGGACATAATTTTATCGATGTAAATATGTCCGAAAAACCACGAAATTTACAATTTTTGCTAAATGACCTAAAATAATAGCACCATTATGACGTAATGACAGTTAACTAATAACACATATTATTATTTTTCCTTATATTTATATATTTCAACAAACAGTCGGCATTCCAATGGGAACAAATTGTTGTGCTCCTTTATTTTGCAGACCCATTCCTTCACTCTTATGAGGCTGACTTTATAGCTGATCTGATCAGAGAGAAAGAATATCGTTTGGCTACATCCTTCAATCTCAGTTTCCGCTATATAGATGACGTATTATCATTAAACAATCCTAATTTCGGAGATTTGATAAATCGAATCTACTCAAAAGAACTTGAGATAAAGGATACTACAGACACTGTGAAGTCAGCCTCATATCTTGACCTACACTTAGAAATCCATGGTAAAGGAAAACTATTGACCAAATTTTACGACAAACGTGATGACTTTTCATTCAGAATTGTCAACTTTCCTTTCATCTGTGGCAACATTCCTTCAGCACCTGCGGATGGAGTGTTCATATCACAACTCATACGTTGTTCCATAGCTTGTCGAAACTACGCAGACTTTTTGTATCGCACTAGAACTCTAACAAATAGGCTTCTGGAACAGGGTTATGTTGCTACAAGATTGAAGTCATCACTACAGAAGTTCTATGGTCGTCATCATGAACTCGTGGATCGTTATGGTGTATCCATCAGCACCATGAAAATTGATTTATTCAACGGGTCATAGTTTTCCTTTCCTCGTTTGTCTACCCCGGACTTAACTTTTTATGAGAAACTCGGCGGAGGTTTCTAGATAAGCAGAGAACGCTTACCCTACCGGTGCACCTGGTCCATGCTCCCAGTTCTTAGTGGAGTCCGAGCTGCCCATTTGCCTTTGTTACTTTGTATGTATAATTTTAATTTCTGTATGTTCTTTGTGGTGTATGTCTGTTTTTCATGTCTGGTCTTTGTCCCTGGATTACATTCTTTTCATTACCGCTATAACCTTGGTTCCCTTGATTACTCTTTCACTATGTTATGAACATTTTTTTATGTTTCCACGACAAAGTTGATATTTTAGGCAATATTCATAGCTTAATGCCCGTACAAAAAGCGTAAATACGGCAAGCTCTGTTATAACGTATGAGTTGCGATATGAAAATTCCATACACAGTTGCTGACAGGATATTTTCACAAATGAAAGGAAAGTTGAAAATACGGAATAAAAAGTCACTGCGTTTGTCGTAAAGTTCAGTCAGTAGTTTTCCTTTTTCATAGATCTTTAAGTGTATGTCAAGATATGGGACTGTTTGACTGTTAAGATCTTTCTATAAATCTAAATCAACTGAATGTTTCAAATATTACGCGAACAATGTTTAAAAAAAAGAAAGTGCAAAGTTCTGACAACATAGCAGTAACACTGTTGTAAGGGGTATAAAAAATAAAATTAAGAATTCATAGTGTCTGTAATGTCCTTTATCTATTGCTATTTGGGGAAAATGCGATGTATAAAATCCCGAAACTGGGATTGTTTAACGATAATACATCATTTATATAGCGGAAACTGATATCAAAGTATGTGTCTAATCGATTTTTCTTCCTCTAGATCAGATCAGCTATAAACTCGGTCTCATAAGAGTGAAAGAAAAGATGTTCATAAAAAGAAATGTACATCTACTTTAAGCTTGCGCATTGAAAATATATTGATCATACTAGCTGTTGTTGAAATTGAAATACTCTTAATTAATCGATTAATATGCACGATTTTTCAATATAAGTCGAAAAACACAAAAACAAAACACCAAAACGTCTACACCACTTTTATCTCCTTTGGGAAAAACCTGATGCACTTCAAGATACAACTGTTATGTTTGAAAACAATATCGATCGAAAATTAACTGCAACCATTTGCTAGAGTAACACGA
The DNA here is from genome assembly GCA_037379345.1 of Perna viridis. NCBI lineage: Eukaryota > Metazoa > Mollusca > Bivalvia > Mytilida > Mytilidae > Perna > Perna viridis. The sequence continues at coordinate 11,162,042 of CM074515.1, read as the reverse complement.
AAACATGTATGATATAGAAAACTAAATTGATGTGCATGAATTCTTTAAAGTGTGAATAAAATCGAAAAACAAGTAACTGCTTACTGCCTTCTGTAGGACTACCAAAGACCGGTATAGGATTTGGACCTCCAGCAGTACCAAGTATAGGTTCACCCATACCCGCATTATAGTCAGTATATCCAATGAAATACTCAGTGTTTGGATCGGCTGAAAGATATTCATTCATGTTAATTAAACAAATTTTCCAGACCAAATATCTTATTGTTTTTAACCTAAATCCAAAACACAGCTGATCTATTCACCAAATTACAATACAAGTCCAATGTGAACATTTGATCCTAAAGTCAAAGATTAATAACCAGAGAAGAGAATGATATCGTCATATACAAGTTTTGTAATTAAAAAAAAAGGCGGTTGTAAATGACAATTTCACTTAGTTTTCCTTTTTTGATTTGGTTCATGCTTTGCTTATCGATAAGAGACACTCCTCTTTATATTAAATTTAAGAACCGAATTCAATATATAAGGTAAGAACAACATCCTGGAGAACCTTGGATCACATATCTTCAAAGTCATATTTAAATGTTGAAATAATCAACATTAACTGAAAAAAATAGTAGCAAGATGTACATAAACCTTTTTTTCAAATATATACATAACTGTTTGAGGAACTTTGGTACATGACAATCTTTGTTACAGGACGGCTGAGTAATTACTAAGCTAATTTGATAGAAACTGAATCCATTCAGTTCCATGAAGCTGACATATTCTATATGAAAACAAAATCAAGATAAATTTTCAAAAGTATACAAACTGTTCTTTAGGAACGTTGCTATAGCTGTGGCTTCGGAGATGGTAGCTGGGTTTGCAAGATTTCCTCCAAGCGAATTACACAATATCTATAACATAAAAAGGTATATTGAAATTAGTATTCCTATACGACTCAATATATTTTGCTCATTTTATGTTTTCTTATAGTGTATCAACATCTTTATCAGGATCAAATGTGCAACCTCGCATCAATTCTAGAGAAGGGGTGTAAGTTAGATATATAAAGTCTAACGGAAGCTACCAACCAGTAAACTTAATAGGAATCGGATCAGCACAAACACAACAAAGTATATAAGTCTAAAGGATTGTACCGATACCGATAGAGTTGTTATAAACGAGCATAATTTTCAACTTATGACGTTCATCAGTGCTAAGCATTAACTGAGTATATGGTCATAGGGTGGGAATTTTGCGATGCAAACTTAGTCGTTTCCCCAGTGTGATTCGAACCCATTCTCTTCTATGACATCAATGGCAACTCCGATTGCAGTAAATCAAACGCTCTAGACCAATTGGCCAACTAGGCTATATAAAATATAGCTTTTGTTAGACAGATAATACCTCCTCGTAAAAAATCTAGAGCGTGACATTTGCACATGATGAAACTGGATTAGACAACCTCTGGTGATATCGGGTAAAACAGTAAAGGTTATGCAACGGTATACAAATACCGTCGTTCCAAGTATATAATACTTATAAGAACATTAACAATTACCGCTGTGACATAAACGAAAATGTCAAGACGACGTATATAAACTGTCACGCAGAAATATTTAGCACACCATGTTAGTTTTAGATTCTGTTTAACTTTGAAAAGCATTTTGGGTATTAAATTAAAAGATAGCAGTGATAGTAAGCATCGAACAGTCTCTTATAGTATCATAGAAAGTGAAAATGTTCAAAAAACGTCACATATGAACACCCTAAGATAAAATGTGATGAAAGTACCCTTAAACCACATTCGTCATTATTTTGTTTCTATAGAAACCAGTATTTCGTAAATATGTAATTTTCTCTATTTGAGCAAATGTGAAATCAGCAGTTTGAAGTTGTGTTACATTACAATACATATTAACTCTTTTTTTATTAAAAACCTTTAAGTACACTAGGACTAGGACTGTAATAGTCATATTTATGAGCCATTTTGAAATTCAAAGTAAAAAAAAAAATAAGCGATTCCCATGTAAGTATTTTTATATAAAAAAAAAACAAAAAACAAAGCCTCCGACTTCCTAAAACATTGAAGTAGACACTAGGAAAGTTGTTCTTTATAATGCGAAAATTAAAAAAAAATTAATCTGAGACGTTCGTTTAGTGCGTATTAAACTTCAAAACAGTGTTTTTTCGTATGATTACCCCGATTTATTGTTAGACGTTTTCTGACGTTCTTATAATTTTGTATGGCTTGTGGGGTTAATTTCAAGGAAGTGAAATCGAATATTTTGACCTTATTTTGCTTTCAACAGCCCGAAATGTCGTTTCCAAGGAACGTAATGACATCAACGTCCCAGATTTCAAATTGAGAAAGGGTGTGTTCCAATATTTGAAAGCTGGCTGAAATTAGCGCCACAATAGTAGTTTCTTTTTGTTGTTGTGAAAGAGTAATCAAGGGAACCAATGTTATACGTAATCAAAAGAATGTAATCCAAGGACCAGACATGGAAAACAGACATACACAACAAAGAACATACAGTAACTAAAATCATACATACAAAGTAACAAATGCAAATGAGCAACTCGGACTCCACTAAAACCGGGAGCATGGACCAGGTGCGCCGGTAGGGTAAGCGTCCTCTGCTTTTCTAGAAACCTCCGCCGAGTTTCTCATAAAAAGTTAAGTCCGGGGTAGACAAACGAGGAAAGGAAAACTATGACCCGTTGAATAAATCAGTGTTCATGGTGCAGATGGATACACCATAGAACTTCTGTAGTGATGACTTCAATCATGTAGCAACATAACCCTGTTCCATAAGCCTATTTGTTAGAGTTCTGGTGCAATACAAAAAGTCTGCGTAGTTTCGGCAAGCTCTGGCATAACGTATGAGTTGTGATATGAACACTCCATCCGCAGGTGCTGAAGGAATGTTGCCACAGATGAAAGGAAAGTTGACAGTTCTGAGTGAAAAGTCATCACGTTTGTCGTAAAATTTGGTCAATAGTTTTCCTTTACCATCGATTTCTAAGTGTAGGTCAAGATAAGAGGCTGACTTCAGTGTCTGTAGTATCCTTTATCGTAAGTTCTTTTGGGTAGATGCGATGTATAAAATCTCCGAAATTAAGATTGTTTAAAGATAATACATCATCTATATAGCGGAAACTGAGAATGAAGGATCTAGCCAAACGATATTCTTTCTTCTTGATCAGATCAGCTATAAAGTCAGCAGATAAGGATGATATTGGAAATACTTTCGAATGTGGACTTATGGCATTAAACAAGTGATTGAAGGTACTGTAAACACGGTTTTATACTATGACATTACTAAACATATAGGAATCAAGTGATCTTCTACTAGTTTGTGAAAAGTTTAGTTACGAAACCTAAAAACAAACAACACCGTGCGGCATGAGAAAAAACACACGTCCGGTTTTGTCAATTTGATTTCTGCTTAACCAAAGAAATGAGTGAAATAAATTGACATTTAACATTTTTAGAAACTGTCTTAAAGCTTGTATATTTTTTTTCTATTAATATGTGAAAGTACTTTTTAAAATAAAATAATCAACTTCCTTCTTTGGATCCGCCTATGATAAAGACCCATGAACAGAATGAAAATATTTTTAAATCTTGACATATGATAAAAATATTTTACCAATTACAAATTTCTCATATTACTAAAAGTAAAGACAAGTTTTGTGGCAGGTACTTAACTAGATACATTTTTGCATGTATGTAGTCTTAATTTTTCAACACACTTTCCTTACTACCCGATGTACGTATATATACATGTTGACTTTGTCAATGTATACATATTAAATTATTTTCAGGTTATGAATATCCTTTAGGAAGGATGTTCGTATCTGGACCCATTTTTTTCAAAACATGAAAATTTTTGTTCACGTTCAAAAAGCTTAAACATAGAAAGATTAGAAAGACTAGTGACGACCAAAACGACCATGTAAACTGCAAACCAATAAATTGTGCATGTCATAATTTAGTATATATATGAGATTAGGGATGTTTTAATATAAATAAGCATTTATATAGTCGTTTTTTGCATCAAATTGATTGATTGATTGTTGGGGTTCAATATTTCAATATTTCAGCTATATTCAGGAGATGAACATGAAGTTGATGATAAAATGAACATGAAATGATAATGAAATGAAAAATGGGATGGGACACAAGGATAATGGTGTCGACAAATTTTGATTGCCACAGGAAATAGGGAGAGGTGGGAAGGGTCGGGCAATTTAGCCTCCTGTGGCAGAGCCCTATGGTTCCTATTGCAGGAGAATACCACAGTAGGGTTCTTTAACGTGCGAGGAACGTGACATCTTTCCTAACACTGTGCACCACTATGGTTTGCGGACAGACAGGTTTTCGGTATTATAGCCTGACAACCCCAGCATGTAACACGCCAGGGGTACCCCATTCCACCACCTGGGGCACACAACCCAGTTGTTCTGTGGGCAGAGCGCCCTAGCCCCCCGGCTAGGGTTCTGAGCACTATTTAGTCGCCTTTTACGATAAGCTTAGCGCTGCTACAGGCCTATTCTTTTGACACCCGGATCTGCACGGGTGTGTTGCATCAGAAGTATAACTTTTAAAATGTTCAGACAGCTATTTTATAACATGTAAATGAACATCGCTGAAAGTGTAATCAAGGGTACCAAAATTATAACAGAAATGATGAAAATGTAATACAGAGACAACTGACTGCAGAATCAATATGATTTCCATTTGTTTTTTTATATTTGCTATTACTAAAGTAAACCCTCAGATACTTATTAACTGATCATGTTCTGAATCAAAATTAGTATTTTCACTAATGTTGCTGTGGAGATAACGGTTGCTAAGGATATACCATTTATTGCTAATCATTTTCACTAAATATCATTAAAATATTACAAGCTCTAACATATCATTTCTGGATTGATAATCACTACAATTTGTTGCATTATTTGAACAAAAATGTATGAGAAATGATGGTTATGGTTCGGCTAGGAACATAGATCAGACATGGAAAACAGACACACACAACACAGAACATACAATAACCACATTATTAGATTCAAAGTAACAATAGTAAATGAGCAACTTATTAAAAAGACAATTTTCTACATAAAAAATACAAATAATGACATTTTCAAAAGGAAATTGTTTTTTTTTTAAAGGAGGTGATTATATGTAGTTCACTGCAAATTTTATTTGTCATTATTGTGGGAGCTCTTCCATAGAGCATTACCATATAGACATACAGCATGTACGGCTATGATCAAAATAAAATACTGATGCAAGGATGCATATACTTATATAGTCAAGTCTAAGAGATATCAAACCTCTTGAATCGATGCGAGGCTACATATTTGCAAAGCAAAATGATTGTACAATTACACAGACAATTGCATCAGTCATATTATGGAGAAATAATACAAAAAAGTGTCCGGGGTAGACGAAAGAGGGAAGGAAAACTATGACACGTTTATCAAATCAGTTGTCATGGTGCAGATGGATACACTGTACGATCCACGAGTTCATGATGACGACCATAAAACTTCTGTAGTGATGACTTCAATATTGTAGTAACATAACCCTGTTCCAGTAGCCTAGTTTTCCCTTATGAACTTTACTTAACTATATATAAAATGTATTACTATAAAGTCGAAAACAGTATATTTCTTTTTCTTGTAGCCTTTGAAATTAAAGATAAGGAGATCAATACAAGCACCTATCACTAATAATGGACAGATGCACTCCGATACCTCGATTTTAAAATCATGTCATTATGAGAGGACAGCTCTACGTCATATTTGATTTAACATTTTTTGTATTCTTTAAGGAAAGTTCTTCCTTTAACAGACATGTGGTAATCGTTAATTGTAATTATAACTTTGCAGGTACTAAATTGTAATCTGCAACTATCAGAAATATAATTAGTTGTGATTTCGATCAATAAATAACAGAACGGAAATGGACAGTTATCTTACTTTCTGATTATTTTTGACAAGTTTTAAAACATGTCGATTTAATATTTACCTAAAAAATGCTCATGTTTCTACAGAATGTTTCATTAAAAGTATGACAATAATATTTGAAATTATGGTATACTATTAGTTCCTATCTTAAGGAAAGGTATAAAGTAAAATAAAACAAATGTAATTTAATTAATTACATTGCAATTAATGATAAATTTAATTATAATTTTAACCACGAAATGTAGAAGAAATTGAAATTTAATTAATTACATTTGAATTTGATATAACCACATGCATGTCCTTTACAAGGGAGACACTTTACTCTCATAGAAACATGATACACTGCGAATATACAAAAACTCATCAAAGTGATTACTGGAAGACGTATTTCTTACCGATAGGTCAAATATTTAATATGTCAAAGCACTTTTTTTCTAGTTCTAATTTAACCTTACACATGTTGACATAAACTTAAAATATTCCTTTCATCCAATTCCAATTAACTTTTAACAATTCTAACTTCGGGGATTTGATATATCGCATCTACCCCACAGTACTTGAAATAAAAGATACTACAGACACTGTGAAGTCAGCCTCATATCTTGACCTACACTTAGAAATCGATGGTAAATGAAAATTATTGACCAAACTTAACGACAAACGTGATGACACCCATTCAGAATTGTCAACTCTCCTTTCATCTGTGGCAACATCCCTTCAGCACCTGCGGATGGAGTGTTCATATCACAACTCATACGTTATGCCAGAGCTTGCCGAAACTATGCAGACTTTTTGTATCACGCTAGAACTCTAACAAATAGGCTTCTAGAACAGGATTATGTTGCTACAAAATACAAGTCATCACTACAGAAGTTTTATGGTCGTCATCATGAACTCGTGGATCGTTATAGTGTATCCATATGCACCATGAAAACTGATTTATTCAATGGGTCAAAGTTTTCCTTCCCTGGTTTGTCTACCCCGGACTTCACCTTTTATGAACAACTCGGCGGGTGTTTCTAGAAAAGCAGAGGACGCTTACCCTACCGGTGCACCTGGTCCATGCTCCCGGTTTTAGTTGCGTCCGAGTTGCTCATTTTCTTTTGATACTTTGTATGTATGATTTCAGTTACTTTATGTTCTTTGTTGTGTATATCTGTTTTCCATGTCTGGTATTTGTCCTTGGATTACATTCTTTTGATTACCACTATAACCTTGGTTCCCTTGATTGCTCTTTAATATGTCATCAGTTCCTTCTTAACAAAATAATTGCATATCTTGGCTGTCTGATATATTTTTTGAAACATCATAGATAATTGATATAACTATAATATGCAGAGGCTGTGAGAAAAGCCGAATGACAAAAAAGAAACGATGAATGAACTATGTATTTTTTTGCGTAGTGCCGAGATCTATTTTCAAATGTACATCTGTGCATACGATTTCTATTACTTTTTTCTATTTTTATATTTAGAAAAAGGAGAAGTAACTGAGGAAAGAAAAGAAAAAGCACTTGACAACTTAACAAAACACTACATTCTCTCTCAGTAAATTAAGGGTCTTAAATTTCCCATCAATGTATATGGTCGTTCCCTTTACCAGACTCGTACCGCTTTGACATGAAACATATAGTTAAACCATATGTCACGCACACATTTAAAGCAAACGATGTTAGAGTTTTTTCAGAGTCTTTTAACTTGTAGTTTGTACTTTGGGAGTCATTTTAGGGTATTTTATATATAGAGATACAGAGATAATTAAAACTCTGGTACTGGTAGACATAACGACACTTACTTGATTTGAAAAAAACGATTGCGCAGTCTTTGAAAAGAAGTAGCATTTGTTTGGAACATTCATTCCTCCAGTTGAAAGTTGCATAAACATAGGCGGACAATTAGGTATCGGTGAACATGGTGCTATAAATAAAATTAATAAATTATATCTATTTTGTTTAAATGATTGTATGGTTCTTACTACCAACATTTGTATTGAGAAACGTTATTGACAACATTACACAATACGTGCTTGTAATTTGTCTAGTGAGATTCATATAGGGTATCTGCTTTTACTTCATCATTGTAAAATTAAGCACGAAACTAAGTTCAACTTTAAACAGATTATCATGCATAAAACTTGAGATGCTAATAAATAAATCCGTTATTTAAGAAGAAATTTCAAGTTCACTTGAACAGTGATAAAGTCAATATTTGTTTGATACTAATTCATTATTCTCTCTTATTTCACAAATTTGATACATCTATCATTTTATGTTTTGATTAATTCCAAAACTGCAACGGATATTAACTTTGAGCCTAAGTGGTGTGAGGGCATGTTTGTTCCTATTTTTTTTTCATTTGTTGGTTGAATAAAGTGAAGCTCTGTCCAGTGTATCAAATGTAATATAAAATGCCAATATTAAAGTTAAAATATTTTGATCATTTTTTTTGTTACTTTGTATGTACGATTTTAGTTACTTTATGTTTTTTGTTGTGTATGTTTGTTTTCAATGTCTGGTCTTTGTCCCTGGATTACATGCTTTTGATTACCGTTATAACATTGGTTTCCTTGATTACTCTTTGAAAAAGTAAGTTTCAACAGAATTTGGGGTTAGAATGTAAAAGACGCCGATCATTGTAAAAACTTCTTTCTTATATTTCTGATATCTTTCGTTGATTCTCTTTTTGTTTTTAATATTCAGATTTCTCATTTGTCTCCACGTATCATGCTTAATTTTCCATTTTGAAATAACGACAATGGAATATTAGTGCGAAATATGTGACTTTTCTATAAACACACCCAATTTTGATAATGCCATGTTCATCTTCCCTAGCTATATACAATGATTTAACTGTAACAATTAACCACTGTAAAATCAACAAATTAAACAAGACTCGAACATTAACATTAATCAAATATGTGGTCAAATCAAATGCTTTAATATATCATGCAAAAAGGCAGTATTAATACAGAACCAGTATCTCACTGAAATAAAATAAAAGTAAGACATAGTAAACCAGTACTACATTTAGATCCACAATATATCGGTAGTAGATATGATACTGTTTACATACAGGGAATATCATAAAACGATTCTGTGTCAATTCATAGTCAACGTAATATTACTGAGAACCAAAACATTAAAGTTAAAAATAAAGTAACATGTTCACTTCCACTCAAAGATTAATAAAATTTAGAAGGTGAATACAATGTAAGTATCTCCTTACAATCTGTCTAAAATAATGTAGCTCATTTAATGAATTTCATAAAAAAAAAAAACATTCCAGCGATTTATCCAGGGAACCAAGGTTATAGTGGTAATCAAAAGAATATATGTCTTTTTATATAAAAGTAAACCTTTAAATAACATATCAAAATGAAACATATTCTTTTTGGATGTGAGTTAATAACCTTTAAAACAAAACAAAAATATTAACTTAATGTTCCGCACTTTCTAGGAGGGAAAATGAAATTATTTTTTAAAAAGAAAAATCCTTATACATTGTAAATACATTGATTTTAATATAATGGGGAACGAAGGTTTTTTTCTTCTTTTTTGTTATAATTCTTCTTCGTCAACCTACTGACTGGATATCTCAAACGAATCGGCTGAATGGCTTGACACAAAAATACACACTATATATTTAATTTCAAACATAAAAAGGGCCATTGCTGTATTTCGGAAATATGTGTCCAGGAATTTGAAAATAGGTAAGGTGATAGCATTAAGCTCTATAAAATAATGCAAAATATGTCAATCGATATGTTTTGTGTTGCAAAAGAAAGGGAAAAAATCTATATGTTTTTATAACAGAAAAAAAGACGACTTGAGATAGCATTATCAAATATAAATTATCATATATATTGAGTTCTCCAAGAGTGAATTATTCGGGATAGTCTTAAGGTCACTTAGAAAGAGTAAAATTCCTCAGGATTTATTTAAAAGAGAAATCAAGAGAACCAGAACTTTGCATTTAGACTTAAAATAGAATGCTGAATTCAAAAGCTTGTGTTCTGGTATTATTCGTGAAAAGTGTGAGGTCTTATGTGAGTCCCTAAAATTGCTATTTTTTATGTCTCATACTTAATTGTCTGCAGAATTTCCTTTGAACACATTAACCGATAAAAATGTGGCGTGTAATTTACAATTCACGTACAGATGTGCAGTAGACTTCCAGATTTCCATAATAGACCACCATTTTATTGTGGCCAGCATTCAAACATGAAACAAAACGGGCAAAGTGGAACTCTTAGCTTTAAAAAGACGCTTTAATTACCATATAGCTAGAAATTCTAGCGGCAATCTAATTTTACGTTGTTTTCGTGGTTACTAAGAGATCTAAAATCGTAAAATACAAATTCCTAACGACATACTTTAAATACTAGTATACCCTCAGGCTATGCCAGTATATCTGTATATCTTCGTCGTTCCGAATTTGTTGTTTGCCATTATTGTGCTGTCTAATGTGCCGATTTTTTTTCAATTTGTCCAAGCAGACAGACGAATTTGTGCATAAAGTATTTTTTATGCTTCCACGATTAAATAATACGATTTTTCTCTTTTACTTGTCGATCAAACATTTACGTTTCCTATTGTCAGAAAATAAGCAACAACACTTAAAGCATCAACACCGAAAACGTCACAGTAAATGAAGAGATTTTGTATATATGCTAAAAATATATATATTGTATCAATTAGAGAAATAGTGAACATTGTTTTCATCATTATAAATGATTTTTTATTATCTGCTAATTAAATGACAAAGGGCTCAAGGGCAGCTTGGCTACTCTTACACGCTCTATTGCTCATATAGGTGAAATTGTTTTTTGGGAAATATGTTTTGTACATGCATCTGTGTACTTATGCTTGATTAGGTATAAATACATTGAAATTCAAACTTATGTATGTTGCTTTTCCACTAAGAAACAACAAATTTATTTTTTGCGGCACGTAAGGTACTGCAAAAAATCAATTCAACGAAAACTTTGGGCAATGAAAATTATTCATATGAAATGCCAATAAAACTCGGGAAAATCGGAAAACATATTCGTAGCGACTTTCATTTTTTTAATGATTAATGTGTAGGCCAAATTTTGGTAATCAACGGACCCAAGATTCATACAGAAATCAAAAGAATATAATCCAAGAATAAAGACCAGAGAGGGAAAACAGATATACACAAAAATACATGAAATAGCTAAAATAACACGAGCATAGAAACAAAAGCATAAAAGCATTTCGGAACTGGGGCCATGGACAGTGTGCCCCTGGAGGGCAAGCGTCCACTGCTTTTCACGAAACACCTGCAAAGTTGTCTGTTCTTAGTGTGCAGATAGATACATTGTTATGATCCAGGATTTCTCGTCGACGATCATGAAACTGCAATGATGACTTCAATATTGTAGGAACATGACCCTGTTCCAGATCCTGAAGTGTAAGAAGTCGAGCACGGTACAGAAAATCCGCGTAGTTACGGCTGGTTTTGACATATACTAAACGTTGTAAAATGAAAACTCCATACGCTGTTCCTTATGTGTTGTTGCCGCAGATGAAAGAAAAGTTAAAAATAAAGGACTTATGAGTCATAGCGTTTTAAGTGTAATTTTCTCATGAGTTTTCCCGTCGACCTGCGAGTGAAAGTCAATATATGAGGCTGACATCAAATTTTCTGTAGTGTCAGTTTACATATTATTGATAGAAGGATTTTCTATGCTATATTTACCGATATCTCAAAATCAAATCTCCAAAATGAACGTACTTTGTAGTTCTTATCTCAAGTTCTTTAGGTTAGATTGATGTTTTAAATTCCCGAAACTAAGACAGTTTACGTCATATTTATAGCAGAAACTGAGATCAAAGGACATAGGTAAACATCGATTGAACCTTAGAGACTCGTCATAAAGTAGCACTCTCTTATTTTAACACACTTGTTCACAGTAGTTTACATATAATTCATAGAAAGATTAGTCACAAATCAAATCCTTGCTATATTTCCCTCATCAGCAAATCTCCGTAGGGACGTACTTCACTAATTCCCCTTTTTTCTATTCCCCCATTTAGATGCCAATTTGAATTTGAATTTTTCTGATGGCGTATGTACTTGTTTAGTTGTAGTATATTGACCTATCTAGTTATTAAATTTTCGGTCTTATTTCTTTCAAAATGGTCGCTATAAGGGACTAATGCCCAGGGATTTGGAATGGTGTTAAGCACACGGGCGTTTTATTTTGTATATGTTTTTTTTTGCTTTAGGTCTCAATTTCAAAATAAATTTTAGGCTGAAGCCATATTTAACTTAACCTGATGAAAACTTAAATTTAAAAGGTAAGGACTTACAATAGTTCTATACACAATGACGTTTTTTGTTTTGTCTTATTACCGGCTCAATGACTTCTCATCGAACACATTGAAAAATAAATAATGGCAATTGGTCACAAACTTAAATCAAGAAAAAAAAACTAAAATAAAATCATTGAGGTAATGGAACTGGGCTCATGTGGCAATGGGAATGTTTTTGGAACTTTTCTATTTGGTGCCCAACACAATTATAATTAATAAGAGGTGCTAAGGTGTAGATCAAAATAGTTTCATAGTTGCCATAGGGGTCAAAATGTCCTTCTGAAATAGCAATGCAGGCATTTAGCTAAAAATTAAAAAAAAAATTCATTTTCCTCACTTCGGTACCGGGACTGTATAAGAAGCACTTGATGTAATAAAAGCTGCATAAGGGAATAATTGGCTACGAAAATTAACATTGTTGGTGTTTTGTAATGGGTCGTTTGTCTTCATTTTACTTAAGTACTGAAATAAATTCAGGAAATTAAATCACAAATTTTACCATAAATTACAATTTTGAAATTGAAAAAATGATTATCAGTAAATATATTTAACATATACTCTTATATAAATTTTACTTACTTGGAGTTGTGCATATCGTAGGAGATGGTGTTGTACAGATAGGACAAGGACTCGCTCCTACTGCTGCCGGGGGCGGGATGGCGGCAAATAAGCCAAAGAGCAAAGCTGTGGATAAAAAAAATAATTATTGTATCCATAAAAATGAATTGAGAACAAACTATTCAACAAGAACAGTACATATTGAAATAGTTAATGATTTAAAAAAAAATAGTTAATTGCTGATCATGATAAGACGTTAAAAAAATTGCTGTTGTTTCTTTTTCCCGGTTTTTCTCTTGATATCGACACTTGGTATATGGCCTTCCTTTGTAACTTTTCCCCTCGACCTTTGTCTAGAGTTCATCAGTTGGATGATTTTGCTATTACCCTTAATACGTCATCACTTATACATTCGTTTAACATGTGGATTGAAACTGGTATAGTACAAGAAAGGTTGCAAAACACAACTTATTGAGCTGTTTTAAAAAAAATGAGAAAAATGGGAAAATAAATGTACTCTTATCTCTGAATAAATCTGTTTTGAAGAATAAAGATCGTCTTCATGAATATTGATAACGAAATTCCAATGCAATTACGATGCACAATTAAACGATGGAATTACTATTAGAACGTATGAAATACAGAAAGTTGGGTCAAAATGTTTTGCATTAGGCCTCCGTCAGGCCAAAGAAGTACAAATAGAGAAAACTGACACAACAATGTCTAAATTGATTTTGAACATTGTGGAGAAGGCGCTTCTATTTGAAAGATAAAAACATAAATTGCAAGGATAAATTAAGAAAAAAAACAAATGAGAACCGTGCTCCGGCAACTTATCATTCTACGTAATATCGTCCAACAAAATTCTACCCAAACATTCTTTGGAAGCTGACAGCTGTGATCTTTAACTCGGCAAATTGAAAAAAAAAATAATTAAAGGATGAGAGAATTTATTTTACTTACTAAACGGAGTAAACTGCAAGCTTGAGGCGGAAAGGTATTTTTTTTCAAATTAAGATACCTTCATTTAATTATTCTGTCTCGCTTGCTATGAGTTGTGTAATTATTGTTTGAAGTTGACTGTGTAGTATTTTGTCAACATTAAAAATCATCTTTCTGAAATCTAGCTTTGTTCTATTCAAGCGAGTTTATTACATATTATATCACTTCCAAACACTATTCGAAAATCGAAATATCACTAGTTATAACAAAATAACGCCATAAAGTAAAATTTGATGTAAGTACCTAAAGCGGCTAAGGCAGCACCTATGCCACCCCCAGCCGCTCCTATAGGGGCAGCATCATCTGTCGGAAGTAAAAAAGTCGGCGTATCTGCCATCCTGAAACACAGAGTTACACTGAAGGAATTTACCCACTTTAACTTATCATTCTGTATCTACAAAAGCATGAAATAGTCATTTTGATTCTATTTGTATGATATCTCTATATATAATGGATATGTCCTGTATAGAAAAAAGTGCACAATCTGTATACATCATAATGTAGAATTATATTATATTTCATCTGTGGCAACAACCCTTCAGCACCTGCATATGGAGTGTTCATATCACAACTCTTGCGTTATGCCAGAGCTTGCCGAAACTTTTTGTATCGCGCTAAAACTCTGACAAATAGGCTTCTGGTACAGGGTTATGTTGCTACAAGATTGAAGTCATCACTACAGGAGTTTTATGGTCGTCATCATAAACTCGTTGATGTTTATGGTGTATCCATCTGCACCATGAAAACTGATTTATTCAACGGGTCATAGTTTTCCTTTCCTGGTTTGTCTACCCCGGACTTCACTTTTTATGAGCAACTCGGCGGGTGATTCTAGAATAGCTGAGGACGCTTACCCTACCGGTGCACCTGGTCCATGCTCCCAGTTTTTAGTGGAGTCCGAGTTGCTCATTTGTATTTGTTACTTTGTATGTACGATTTTAGTTACTTTATTATCTTTGTTGTGTATATCTGTTTTTCATGTCTGTTCTTTGTCCCTGGATTACATTCTTTTGATTACCGCTATAACCTTGGTTCCCTTTATTACTTTTATTAAAAAAATTACCTTTCGGAAGGTTAAGGTTATTCGTATTTATAGTATTCATAATATCTGGCAGTTAGTGAACGAGGAATGTTTGTACATAATTAATAGGCGGAAGCGACGTTTGTTTCCAATGATATATTAACAATGGCATACTTACGGTGCAACTCAGTCATTAACGTTTCAGAAGATATACACATGTAGCTAATAACCCCTTTGCATACCCATATATACAGGGAAGTGTTGTCTATCGCACATTTGACAATTCAGTTGAATATGTACTTTAAATCGGTAAGATAACCAAACGTTTAAGGTTTCACAAAAAACTATTTCCACTATTTTCAATCATATCAAATATTTTTATTCAGCCAATTCAATAACTTGTCAGTATATATTTAGTTCAAACTAATTCCAAGCGGCAAAAACACAATAATAATTTTTTTGTGATATTTTAAAGAAAAGAAATACTAAATGCAAATAAAGCATTTTTTCAAATAGGAAAACGACCAAATATGGGGCTTTTTGAGGTACTTTATATTTTAAGTCCGAGTTTGATGTAAAATTAATCACAAATACAGACAAAAGATTCTAATAGAAGACATAAAACACCAAAACTACTAAACATTAGACTATACCAAAATTGTAATCATTTCTAGAATTATCCTGCAATCGTAATCGTCATATACAGATACAGCTAGAGAATGCAGCTCTGATGATTTAAAGATCTCCTTTCCCGTTTGCATCTATAGGCCTTTGATATAATAATCTGAGTGAGATGACCACGAAGCCGAGGATTCCCCATGCAATCGTTGTAACAATGTGAACTCACTTCGCGTGGCAAAATAGGGATAACCACTTGTTGCAGTATAAAACAAATATAGTTGGGGTCGGGACATCGACAATATTTTTTGAAGTCCTGCATTTTACACTTACCCTGAGCATCACATACAAACTGGCTGCGTTTTTTTTTATCCACAATACCTTGATATTGTTGTGATCGGTAATGGATAACGTAAATTGAAAAGTAATTGAAAATTTAAGATATGTAAGTAAACGTTATAGACAGACCCATATTTTACATAATTGACTTTTACCTTTATACCTTAATAGGCACTATATTTTTCACTTAATACAGTTATTTTAAATAAATGCAATTACATGTATGTATTTAGTTAAAATTGAAACTAAAGGAAAGGTCATATCTTACTTCGTGTCACTTGTGATTTAAAATAAGAGTAATTTTTGGTCAATTGACGAAAGACAAGATTGGAGAGAAGGAAACACGCATAACCAACTGACCATTAAATCAAAAATATCACAAAATAAACACTAAAGAGAATGAATATTTATATAAAAGTTTCTGATTTAGCCGAAAAAAGGGATAACAGACGATTATATAGTAACATTTATATTCTTAAAACTACAAACTTTAATTAAATATTCATTTAATATGAAAATACTTATAGCAGTATCGCAAGAGGAAATCAAATAAAAATAGTATGACCACTATTAATCCATGGGCGAGAAAATAGTTAAGTTAAGGTGCTGGTTAATATAAATTACACTTACCTTATTGACAGTAAAAGCTGTAAGTCTATCTGCGTCTAAGTACTTATATAGTAAAGAATATGTTGCTGTTTCAATCAAAATACATATATTTAATTTATGTAATTTAGTTCACCAAAAGACGAAAAAGGTCAAAAATAGAAATGATCAATCAAATAATGATTTTGTCGGCGCCCGAGGTGTACATACCCGTAACATTTCAATATGTATTATGACATTATGTGTGATATCGCCAGATAACTCTCATTTGTTCATTAAGAACAGAAGTCTATCGGTTTTCATGATTATAATTTACATGTACTAATCATTACATGTTTCAAAAGGGTAATCAAAGCAACCAAGATTTTAGCGGAAATCAAAAGAAAGTAATCAAGGGACAAAGACCAGACAAGGAAACAGACATACACAACAAAGAACTTAGAATAACCAAAAATAATTCATAGCAAAAGTATATGAGCAATTCGGACTCCAATAAAACCTGGGTGCATGGACCATGTGCACCGGTAGGGTATGCGTCCTCCATCTTTCTAGCAACACACCGAGTTGCCCATGAAAGGTCAAGTCCGGGGTAGAACAAAGAGGGAAAGAAAACTATGACACGTTGTAGAAATCGGTGGTGCAGATGAATACACCATAACAATCCACGAAAAAAAACAGTGTCTCTTCCTGTCAATCAGTTTTGAATACATGTATTTGTGTGAAAAGGTTTTATTTTTTTATTAACTTAGTCATTGGAAATGTATCGAAAAAGTATTTGCAAATTCAGTGTAAGACACAAAAGAAATTTATTACATGAGTCTTTGATATGACTTTGGTTGGTGTTTTGAAATAAAACAAATGCATGGTCACAATTATGATTCAATACATGACCCTTGCAGATAAGTATTTAATATTTTGCGTACATAAATGAATTTACGAATATCTAAACAATAGCATCCCAGCAAATGTAAAACTCAGATATGTATATATCCGAGACTTAAACGGTATATTTCATTCAAACAATTAAGATTAAACGCGATAAATATACAAATCCTCTGTCCTGACTCCTAATACCTCTACCTTAAGGTTTTATCTTACATATATAATACTCGTATTATTTTAGATTGTGCTGCCATTAATGCTTTACTGGACCGGCCATGTGTACTTCATATCAGTAAATTAACAAATTGATTGAATTAGAACCATTGACTGTCTTTGATTAATGTATGGTAGTACATTTTTTTTTTATTTCATTAACCAAATACCACTCCAAAAATTTCCAAATTACTGGGCTTATGTAGAAAGTATACCTTGTTGTAAATTTATTTTTATGTTATTATTCTAACCATGGCCTATAGGAATATTCTTACTCTCTAGGATATATGATATGATACAGAATGGCGCACATGTGATATGTGATATCCACCAAGATATGAACTTTCAGTAATGAAAATAAAAATGTTGTTGTTTTATCTTAATTCTAAATCATGTTTGAATAGCAATCAAAGTAACCAAGATTCGAGCTAAAATCAAAAGAACGCAACTTAGGAAAATGACCAGCGTGGTAGACGAAACAGGACAGGAAAACTTTGAACAAATCGGTTCTCATGATGCAGATGAGATGTATACACCGTAACGATCCACTAGTTCATAATGACGATCTTAAAACTTCTGTAGAAATGAGTTTATTCTTATTCCTTGTTCAAAAAGCCTAACTGTAAGAAGTCAAGCGCGATAGAAAAAGTGTGAGTTGTTACGGCAAGCTCTGGCATAACGTATGAGGGGATGTTACGACGTATGAAATGTCGTACAGTGTTGTCAAATGTTTTTCTTCTTTTCCATCGATATCTAAATGTAGGTCAATATATGAGGCTGACTTCACGGTGCCTGTAGTATGCTATATCTCAAGTTCTCAAGTTCCATTGGGTAAAACCCAAAATCTAGAATTGTTTAACGATAATACGTCATCTATATAGCGGAAAATGAGATCAAAGAACCTAGCTAAACGATGTCTTCATTTTGTAACAGATCAGCTATAGTGCCAGCCTCATATGAGTGAAGTAATATGAAAACGAGTAGACAAGCACAATTTGTTCTTATTGGAAGATAATTTGGATTATTTGTTTATACATAGTATACATGTAACAATTTACCGTCGTCACATAAATTGATCATGCTACTAAATAAGTTCTGCAACATAAGCAGATAAATAAACTGTCAAATATAATTAAGACCTTTATATTCTATCAAAACAAACTTTTTACCAACTAAGGAAAGCAGAAGTTGTTATTACACAAATTTACTTTCTGCACATTTTTTTCTAAAAAAGCTATTTTTTTCACTTTCAAGTTAATTATACCATACTTTAAGGAATTTAGCACCAAGTTTCATTTTGTATCTTAATTTTAAGTAATGGTCAATTGTTACAGCTAAATCAAACAAATTTATATATTTGACAGGATCTGGAAACAAGTCTGAAGGATTTTACAAGTCCATCTCTTCAGATATTAAAAAAATATATAATTCAAAGATTGTATGCTCTTAATAACATAATTTAACTGGTAACAATTTGTGGAAAAGGAAATGGTGAATAGTTTAATTCAGAAAGAGTAATCAAGGGAACCAAGGTTATAGCGGTAATCAAAAGAATGTAATTCAGGGACAAAGACCAGACATGGAAAACAGACATACACAACAAAGAACATAAAGTAACTAAAATCATATATACAAAGTAACAAATGTAAATGAGCAACTCAGAGAAAAATGAAATTAATCAAGTAGCAAGTCAGTTAATGAATCTTTTACTCTTAAGAATAAATTTCTGCAACTTGATAAAAACTTGATTATTTTGATCACCGGACTCTGATCATAACCAAATAAATAACATATTTAACGGTATTTAACATAACTGGTAAATGTAGGAAAAATAGAGTCTTATAGCGAAGTTCCCGATATCTATCACAATGTAATAAAAAATGAGAGATTGATTCGCTTCTACTACAAACGCAATTCGGTGAATCCAGTAGGTTGCGGGAAAAAAAGATGTTCATTTAAAGGACTACAATTCATTCGCAGTCTACCATGTAAAATCTGTCCAATTATTGATCCGCTATGATAAAAACAGGACATTTTTGTTAAACCTTCATAAGTGATCTTTAAACATGTTTAAAGATCTGAAATCGCATATACAATGAGACCATTTATTCCATAATTTAATAGTGGACGGTTGAAACTATTCTGAATAAAAATGTATGCTCAATTATATTCCAAAATTGACGCGTGTTATGGGTATGCCGATAACGTAGATAAGCCGGAGTATTATTGGTCAAAACCTTTTGAAGTAATTGCAATCTATGCCGATCTCGTCTTACGGAAAGTTTCTTCAACCAGTCTCCTTTCATATTTTATCGATTGAGGTAAGGTTTGTAGCCCCAGTTCTTGCGGCGTCCAGTTGAACGTTTACAAATTTAACGATGCGGGACTTGTTGTGACAATCTACGATTACATCACCATATTCCAAAATAGGGCAAATAAAACTCATATATATTCTCTGAAAGGTATATCTGTCGACTGAGAATTTGAGTTTTCTAATGATGTTTAGTCGCTTATATGCTTTTGTAACGATATAATCAATATGATCGTGCAATAATCCATTGTTCGATATTATAACGATTAGATGTTTATGACTATTTACCTCTTGTATGTCATGTTGACTCAATGCAACGGCGGGTGAGGTGATTTGATTAGTTTACGTGAAATGACCATTCACTCCATGTTTTCCGGATTTAATTTTACTAACCACCTTTCTGACCATTGGTGGATTTTATTAATATCCCTACTCAGTATCTCTGCCGATTCAGCTGCATTATCTATCTCTAGATAAATACTTGAATCGTCATCAAATATTTTAA
Source organism: Perna viridis (assembly GCA_037379345.1). NCBI lineage: Eukaryota > Metazoa > Mollusca > Bivalvia > Mytilida > Mytilidae > Perna > Perna viridis. Next base: position 11,141,683 of record CM074515.1, on the reverse strand, counting down.
TAGATGTATCCATTTCATCCACAATATCAATGATAAATACCAAAAAGAAAAGAGGTCCCAAAATAGAACCCTGTGGAACACCAGCATTTATTTCCCTCCAATCTAACTTTTTCCCGTCAAGTTGGTTGATCACTGAGTCACCACAAGTGAAGCCCGACTGGTTAGGAGTTATAATATTATGATCTAAAAGAAAGGTGTGTATATATTTATAAACCCAAAGTACCATTTTGAAATGGGTCTGTAATTTTTTACTTTCTAGATATCCCATTTTTGAAAACGGGACTTACATGTGCTTGTTTCCAATGATTCGGAAACAAAGCAATCGACATTGATAAATTAAACAGTCTACATGATGACGTTTCTTCTAGAACCCAGTACCGGTTGTTTCGCTAGTATCTAAACATTTCAAAATATATTCAACGTTATTTTCAGAAATTTCTATATTTTGAAGTAAATGGTCATTTTCCATAAAGTTCGGTAGTCGACAATTTGACTATTTCAATTTGGTCTGCGATACGAAAAAAATAATACTTTTTTCCAAGATCATCAAAAATCAATACATTATCTTTTAATAACGGAGGAATAGTGGAATACAATGATTTGAGACCGGAAATGTATTTACAAATCTTCCACCAAGTTTTCGAATGAGGGTTTTTCTTTCGATAATTTATTCTAAAGATTATCATTGTAATCATTACACGCACAGTCGCATGATCTATTGGTTCCTCTGGCTTTTCTGTGTATTCGGTTTTTGTGTTGAATACTCCTCTTGATATCGTGTTTTAACCACGCTGGTTCGTTTTTTCGAATAGTATCCGTTCAGTTAAGAGATAATCCGATGTTTTTCTCCTACTATACTAATAAATCTATGGATTGTTCACCTAATAAACGTAAAACCATAGAAAACTACAAACCAAACCAATAAACGGGTATATAAAATTGGCCCGTAAGTTGAAAATCAACAAAATTAATATATGAATTAAAATGCAACTTATCCGGTCTAGTATATGTCGGTGAAACACAAGAACGATTAAACAACACAATGTGCGGTCATCGTCCTTGAATAAATACAACCAAATTTCCAAACGTTTTTCAACATTTTAATGAACAAGATCATTCAATCATCTCCATGAAAGCTCGTATTTTAGAACAAAAATTACCACCCCACAAACAGGCCCGTTCTAGGTAAAAACTACCGTATTGAAAGAGATGAGTACTGGATACGCAGACTAGGTACTGCAATACCTAAGGTATGCCATGACAACATCAAAAGTATAGGAAACCTTTCAAGCCAATATAACAATAGCATAAATGTGATGAATTTATTTTACAAAAATCCAAGACGGGAAAGGAGTCATGCCCATCGCCACTATACGTCACCTAAGTTACATAATGTCTCCATAGATGGTCTTCTTTCATACAAAAACCTCTTTGACTTCATCACATTAGAACCAAACTCTATTCTATACCTGTCAGTCTACTACACTCATTTTACAGCACAAGTCTTGACACTCCTGTTTCTGACGCCACCTCATCATCATACAGACTTGTTGCCATAATTTTGGATATTGCTTCCACAGACTCTTTGAATCAGTGTGAAAAGTCAAGATGAAGAAAAATGATCATTTCTTCCACTACCGTTTGTCAACAAAGGTATAGATGCAATTAATTTGGCTAACATCCTCCATCACAAAAACGTCACCAACAAATTCCCCCAATATTTCAAAGACAAATCAATACAATTATTTCATCAAGAGGACATTGATTTTCTGTCAGAGTGGTTAAAGGCCGGGAGGTCTTTAATTTTGAAACGAAAGAAAGTTTTAAGTAGGTCAATGAGTGCCTATGCTGCATCAGTTTTCAAAGAACCCGTTGTAGCAAAACATTGTCTACTCTATATGACAAATATGTTGTCGTATCAGCAGACAAAGCCCTGAACAACTTTGTTTATGTCTGCAGAACGTTTTACATCTAATATTTATTATCAGATATAGACGTAGAAAGTAATAGCATTACTTAATCCTATACTGCTACCACACTCTCCAAAGAAAAGATTGTTGAAAACCGTAAATCTATGCTATCCTCTTTTGGTCTCTCTTCCAAGGAGAATGATTGTGATTTACCATCTATGTACTGGATTCCTAAACTCCACAAGAATCCATACATACAACATAACATAGATGGATCTGCAAAATGTACCACAAAATTCTTTCAAAATGTTTTCCTTCTATACTCACAACTGTCAAAGAGGGTCTCCAGTCCTGGCACAACACTTGTCACTTCCGTGGTGGTTTTAATTCAATGGCGACCCTGAGAAATTCGAGAGATCTTTTGGAGACAATCAGTTCAAGACTGTTATCAGAATATAATAGCATTAAAACCTGTGATTTTTTAACACTGTATGCTCCTATTCCCCATCCTCAGTTAGAATCCCGACTTAAAAACATTATAAATCGTTGTTTTTCCAAAAAGGACGGTACACCTAGATACAAATATATAGTTCTTGGTAGAGATTCATCATGCTTTGTAAGAAACAATTTCAAATCATCATCTAAATATACAGAAGAAGATGTTTACAAAATGCTGGAATGTTTAATCGGCAATATATTTGTCCTGTGTGGTGGACGCGTTTTTCAACAAACGGTCGGCATTCCAATGGGAACAAATTGTGCTCCTCTACTTGCTGACCTATGAGATTGACTTCTTAGCTGATCTGATCCGAAAGAAAGAATATCGTTTAGTTGGATCCTATAATCTCAGTTTTCACTATATGGATGACGTGCTATCTTTAAACAATCCTAATTTTGGGGATTTGATACATCGCATCTGCCCCAAAAGAACTTGAGATAAAGGATACTACAGACACTTAATCGATGGTAAAGGAAAACTATTGACCAAACAAACGTGATAATTTTTTAATTCAGAATTGTCCACTTTCCTTTCATCTGTGGCAACATCCCTCCAGCACTTGCGTATAGAGTGTTCATATCACAACTCATACGTCATGCCAGAGCATGACGAAACTACGCGCTAGAATTCTAACAAATATGATTCTGGAACAGGGTTCTGTTGCTACAAGATTGAAGTCATCACTACAGAAGTTTTATGGTCGTCATCATGAACTCATGGATCGGTATGGTGTAACCATCTGCGCCATGAAAACTGATTTGTTCAACGTGTCATAGTCTTCCTTTCCTATTTCCCGGAATTGACTTTATTATGAGCGGATGTTTCTAGAAAAGAAGGCGACGCTTGCACTATCGGTGCATCTGGTACATGCTGCCTGTTTTAGTGGAGTCCGAGTTTCTCAATTTATTTCGTTACAGTTCCTGAACCGATCCGTGCAACAAAAATCGCATCACGTGACCACAGAACGGTTACTGTATTTTACCGTTTTTAATGTTTTCTTTGTCAATTTTACCCATATTTACATAATGTAATAGATTTAAACATTTATTCGTACTTTTTTTTACATTTCGTCTATTTCAAATATATCTTATGTTATTTTACATAAAAACACTCCGATCAGACCGGTCACCGGTTATCGGTCATCGATCCGTCAAATCGTTGCACCGATCGGTTCAAGGACTGTACTTACTATGCACGATTTTTGTTACTTTATGTTCTTTGTTGTGTCTGATTTTTGTCCCTGGATTACATTCTTTTGATTTACGCTATAACCTTGGTTCCATTGATTACTCCTTGAGATAGTGCAATGAAAATTTTACACTATCAAATCAATAAGTGTTTGAAATTATAAGCAAATTAATAAGTCCTGGAATACCCCGATGCGATTACTATTATTTATAAATTCTTCAACATTTAAACTGATATTTAAAATTAAATTTAATATATATTTCACATTAATGAAACCTTTTAAAACAAATTTTCCCACTTTATCCAGTCAAAATCCACATCCCCAAATACAATTTTCCCATCCTCCATCCCCTTTTCGAATTCTCAATTCCCCATCCCCATATACCATAGAATGGGTTTTCTGCATACAAGGACTGTACCAGCAGACAAATCTAAGTCAGATGCTGAAATTTTATGTTAAATAAAAATAGTACCGTTTCCTCTCAATTGGTTAAAGTTTTTTTCTGTGACAGTATGTCCAGAACGGTTCTCGGCGTTTTTTTTTTAATGCAGGAGATGATGTTTCAGACATGTGCTACTATCAACGGTCACGTGAGTACAATATGTTTTTTTTTTGTTATGATAGTTTTCATCCAATATCTCATATTTTTGAAGAGTTAATTTACAATATCTTTTTACATACTATTAATTTTAATTATGTAATTTGTGCACCTATTCCCAAATTAAAATTCTTGCATTTTGGGAACATACATTTAACTTATAACAGGTGAAAAAAACCCTTACTTGCAGCAATAAGGAACAAAATTATATTTGTAGCACTCTTACAATTATTCAATAAGTATTGTTAAACAATCAGTGAGACAGGAACTTCATTCTGGCCAACCAAATTGTAATGACGTCCATAATAATTATGTAGTGATGATAGCAGTAAAGCTTAAACACATGCCTATTAAATACTAAGTGTGGAAGATATATACAACTAGAAACGGGTCCGTTGTTAAAACAATACTCATACTCAATAAGCCGGATATATATTGGTATAAAAACCATCAAGAAAAGGGAAGTGTTACCATTGCATAGCCACAATTATCGCCTTTCTCATTCATTTTTCATTTCATTTATTTTATAGATTGGTTTAGTCTAGGTATGATGAAGCAGGTGTTTCCGTTGTTCAATTTCGAATTTCGAATGGTTAGATCAACTGTACTTAATAAAAACTATAATTGAAGGAATGTGCTAGTCGCTTCTTTTTTTCTGTAGAAGCCCATGTAAAACACATTCTTCTTACAAATCAAGATCAACCAAGAACTGAGAAGAATTTGTTATCATAGGAAATGTAATGATTTGCATAGTCAACTATCCTAGACCTCCGAATTCCTCAAACTATATTTGTGACAGTAAATTCTAATTCCGTTACATCAACAACTCCAGTGTGTTTTTTTTAGCATGAGGAATTTTTCTACAAAAAGACCTTTTTTCCACGTTGTATTAGAATCTTCTGTTATGGAAAGAAATATATATGAATAATATCACGCAGAACTGATTTTGTTATTAAAAAGTGTATGTTGTCCTTTACATGGACATATGTCGCATTGATTGTAATTTTTTTCTTTAGTATATCCACCAGAGCTCCAGATGCTCCGGTGGTGTAATATCCATTTTGCCAGATTATATTGGGCTTTACTTAATTATAAATCGGATTAATGTTCGTTTTCTTTTTGTTTTTTGTTTTTTTTGTTTTTTGTTTTTTTTTGTTTTTGTTTCCCGTATTCACCTACTTGTTCTCCGTATTTCTGTACTTTTTTCCCTTTGTTATTTTGATTTTCCCAACGATTCTGCTTTTTAGTCTTTCGTGTACTACAAACAAAAATACGCCTAAGAGTGCAGATATTACTGCCTTATACTTCTTAGATGGAACTGTGAGCTCGATGAATATATTTGGTTTATTAGTGTATATTCATGCAAGTAAACATTAAACAAATACATTTTTTTAGATTTTTAATTTCTTTAGTCACAGGAGAAACCTTTTTTCTCGCCACAAGCTATTGGCATGTTCCTAAGGACACACACAACTCTGTTTTGACTGAAAGAAAATCAAAATTATTAATAGAATGCACTTTTATTGTTCATTTGTAAAGTATGTGTAAAGTATGCATAATTTTGCAAAAATAAAAGGCAGCAAAGTACTGTGAAAGGACTTATATTCGTTGGTATCAATTGGGAAAATACAAGATCGTGGATTCTTGAGTCCGTGGTTTCGATGATGCTGCCATACAATTTAAAGTAAATAATCTTTCCGTTGGGAATCAAATTTTGTGGTTTACCTTGCCCACGAATTCCACGAAAATTGATACCCTACGAACAATCGTACTTTCATAGTACGTGAGTAAGGAAGATGTTATATTCGAGCTTTGTCTCGTTCTAAATTTTTCATCAATATAATAATAATAATAATAATAAAAATAATAATAATAATAATGTCGCTCCAGACGAATGTCTGGGCGACATGTTGTTATTGTACTGTTTCTTCTTCTTATTATTATTATTATGTCGCCCCAGACGAATGTCGGGGCGACATATTGTTATTGTACTGTTTCTTCTTATTATTATCATTATTATTATCATTTTTCTTCAAATGATTTTTGTCCGGAGTTTTTAGAGAGCATCACTAAAGGGAATGAATTGGAACTTGGTATGGAGGTAGATGGTATTGAGAAGGAGTGCACCAGAACTTTTGGCGAAAAAAAATGGCTACCGTTTCCATAGAAACAGGAAAAGTTCACATTCTAGGACATTGCAATATCTCGGAAACCTAGGTGGCTAGAAACTTGAAATTTGGTATGGTGGTGGACCTCATGTGCCTTATAACATTAAGCAAAAAGAAGTGATCGATATGTTGTCAGTTACCATGGCAACGAAAAACTGACAATTTCATGGATACCAAAATCCACTTTTTTCTCACACCTATAATTTTTTTATTGAGTAGGCAATTTTAATGAAACTTTGTTCTATGCTGCGTCTCATCAATATTCGCATATTCGGATTTCGCATAAAAAATTTTTCGCCAATATGCTGCCATTATGAAAACGGCAACCAAGGTTCATTATCTAGAACATTGCAATATCTCGGAAACCTAGGTGGCTAGAAACTTGACTTTTGGTATTGTGGTACAGTTAAATAAGCCAAATAAAATTCAGCAAAAAAAAAGTGAATCGATATCTTGTCTGTTGCCATGTCATGGAATCCAAAATCTACAAGACCATAAGTTTTTTATTCATTGAACAAATTTAATGAAACTTAGTAATATAATGCGTAGCATGCAGACCATGTCAAATTTCAGACCCAAAAAATGAATATTTGCGACATAAAAATGAGAAAGGAAAAGAAATATTCACGAAAACTGTAGATCTAACCGTTTAGATTGTTTAAATTAAGACCATACGAAAATCAATTTGAATTGAGAATTGATTAAAATACCGTAAATCAAAAGAGATAAACTGAAAACCCAAAATATCTTTGAAATTATAGTGATAAAAATATAGAAATAGTTGAACGATAATACTGATATGAGACCAATCATTAAAGAAAAGACATAAACGGATCAAAACAAATTGTAACGTTTTCTTCGTCTTAATTCAATAAAATTTCAAATAATTTATCAATAGAAACCTAAATTTGGTATTATAAGTTTTATAAGGCCTTAACCATCCCTTTCGTGTAAGGTCAAAAATGGACTGAACAACATCATATAATTCAGTCAGTAATATTTCCAATTATTTTCCATGAAATACCTCCAACATACAGCAGACAAAATGAGATATCAAATTAAAAAAAAAAACGCTCGCAGTTAATTAAAGCTAAATCAGAACATATTTAAGAATGGCAATACCATCAAAATTACCAGAACTAGAAATTCCGTCATCGAAACCATGTGCAATTTTGAGTCAAATTTGTAAATTGCAATATTATCAGAAAATTACAACTTCATTTTAATGCATTTTACTTTGCAGAAGATTTTAGCAGCATATGTCAGCAACTAAAATATTCTACATATACAAACGATTCCAATAAAGTGTATCAAGACAATTTTTGACCAAAATATTTAGATTGTTGAAGCTCATATGTTCAGTTCGAAAAACCACCTACTGTTAAGTAATGGTTGACATTGGTAAAGAAATGATACTTAATGAAGTCATTTTAACACGGACGTAAATGTTGTAACAGTTCCTAATTTTTTTATCTGCTTTAAGTCATTTTAACACAAAAATATGTCAATAAATAACAGGACCGGAAGCTAGTATAAACGAGTATAATTGAATATACCTCTTCAGTTACGCATTATAGACTGAAATGTGATATAATATAGTGATTTAATTTGTTTACATAGCCAAATAAGCCTTCTATTGCTGTCAAGCATCATAACAAAGTAGTTTGATGCTTTACATGATAATTAATCTGAAACCATTAATTTTACTTACAAGATCAACTTCGCAGATGCCATTCTTAGCATCTGCTTTTACGCACTTTGTCTCTCCGAACGTAGGTATACCAGCATTATTTACTTTAATGGTTATACATTGCCGATTAACTAAATCAAAACATGTGCAGTCATTAAAGAAAACGCAAACTTGATAGTTTACAAAATAATGTATAGATGAAAAGCGATGACGTCTGTAATCAAAAATCTCGTCAAGTCAGGGTCGTTGTCTACTAAAGACAAACAAGGGAGCTGTACAAAAACATCCACGAAGGCGCATACACTAGACTACCCCAAAATAAGCCGACTGAAAACCCACACCAACTCGGCAAAAAGGACTTAATACAAAACAAACAAATACTCGTAGTTTTTCGAGGACTACGTTCAAATGCAAGTGCAATTATTAGTTTGGCTTGGGGGTGAAGGGGCGATAGAGGGATTTATTGGTCTAAATAATCATAAAGTGTTTAATAATTCAAGTGCAAATTTGGAGACTTGAATCAATTACAAATGAGAAAATATAAAGACTTCTGATAATTACTGCTTTGAACTCGACGGGTTCTTCTAGACAAGCAGAGGACACTTACCCTACCGGTGCACCTGGTCCATGATCCAAGTTTTTAGTGGATTTTTAGTTCCTTATTTGCTTTTGTTACTCTGTTACTTTGTATGTATAATTTTAGTCACTTTATGTTCTTTGTTGTGTATATCTGTTTTCCATGTCTGGTCTTTGTCCCTGGATTACATTATTTTGATTACCGCTATAACCTTGGTTCCCTTGATTACTCTTGAAAGCATAGAAATATTGCTTGAAGTTTACCGACATTCAGGTATTCTCCCAAATTTTGTTTTTCTTGGTCATAATTTCGGCAAGAAAATGGTGTTCACATCCAAGAAAGAACTTCATATTTTGTGAATATATTCATTTCGTACATAGTTGATCATATGTGAAAATAAAAAGTTGTGGACATAATTTTATCGATGTAAATATGTCCGGAAAACAACGAAATTTACAATTTTTGCTAAATGACCTAAAATAATAGTACCATTATGACGTAATGACAGTTAACTAATAACATATATTATTATTTTTCCTTATATTTATATATTTCAACAAACAGTCGGCATTCCAATGGGAACAAATTGTTGTGCTCCTTTATTTTGCTGACCTATTCCTTCACTCTTATGAGGCTGACTTTATAGCTGATCTGATCAGAGAGAAAGAATATCGTTTGGCTAGATCCTTCAATTTCAGTTTCCGCTTTATAGATGACGTATTATCTTTAAACAATCCTAATTTCGGAGATTTGATAAATCGAATCTACTCAAAAGAACTTGAGATAAAGGATACTACAGACACTGTGAAGTCAGCCTCATATCTTGACCAACACTTAGAAATCGATGGTAAAGGAAAACTATTGACCAAATTTTACGACAAACGTGATGACTTTTCATTCAGAATTGTCAACCTTCCTTTCATCTGTGGCAACATTCCTTCAGCACCTGCGGATGGAGTGTTCATATCACAACTCATACGTTATGCCGTAGCTTGCCGGAACTACGCTGACTTTTTGTATCGCACTAGAACTCTAACAAATAGGCTTCTGGAACAGGGTTATGTTGCTACAAGATTGAAGTCATCACTACAGAAGTTCTATGGTCGTAATCATGAACTCGTGGATCGTTATGGTGTATCCATCAGCACCATGAAAACTGATTTATTCAACGGGTCCTTTCCTCGTTTGTCTACCCCGGACTTGACTTTTTATGAGAAACTCGGCGGAGGTTTCTAGAAAAGCAGAGGACGCTTACCCTACCGGTGCACCTGGTCCATGCTCCCAGTTCTAAGTGGAGTCCGAGCTGCCCATTTGCTTTTGTTACTTTGTATGTATGATTTTAGTTACTGTATGTTCTTTGTGATGTATGTCTGTTTTCCATGTCTGGTCTTTGTCCCTGGATTACATTCTTTTGATTACCGCTATTACCTTGGTTCCCTTGATTACTCTTTCACTATGTTATGAACATTTTTTATGTTTCCACGACAAAGTTGATATTTTAAGCAATATTCATAGCTTAATGCCGCTACAAAAAGCGTAAATACGGCAAGCTCTGTTATAACGTATGAGTTGCGATATGAAAATTCCATACACAGTTGCTGACAGGATATTGTCACAAATGAAAGGAAAGTTGACAATACGGTATAAAAAGTCACTGCGTTTGTCGTAAAGTTCAGTCAATAGTTTTCCTTTTTCACAGATCTTTAAGTGTATGTCAAGATATGGGACTGTTTGACTGTTAAGATCTTTCTATAAATCTAAATCAACTGAATGTTTCAAATATTACGCGAACAATGTTTGAAAAAAAAGAAAGTGCACAGTTCTGACAACATAGCAGTAACACTGTTGTAAGGGGTATAAAAAATAAAATTAAGAATTCATAGTGTCTGTAATGTCCTTTATCTATTGCTATTTGGGGAAAATGCGATGTATAAAATCCCGAAACTGGGATTGTTTAACGATAATACATCAATTATATAGCGGAAACTGATATCAAAGTATGTGTCTAATCGATTTTTCTTCCTCTAGATCAGATCAGCTATAAACTCGGTCTCATAAGAGTGAAAGAATAGATGTTCATAAAAAGAAATGTACATCTACTTTAAGCTTGCGCATTGAAAATATATTGATCATACTAGCTGTTGTTGAAATTGAAATACTCTTAATTAATCGATTAATATGCACGATTTTTCAATATAAGTCGAAAAACACAAAAACAAAACACCAAAACGTCTACACTCTTTTTATCTCCTTTGGGAAAAACCTGATGCACTTCAAGATACAACTGTTATGTTTGAAAACAATATCGATCGAAAATTAACAGCAACCATTTGCTAGAGTAACACGAAAACATGGATGATATAGAAAACTAAATTTATGTGCATGAATTCTTTAAAGTGTGAATAAAATCGAAAAACAAGTAACTGCTTACCGTTGGGTACAGGAATACCAAAGACCGGTATAGGATTTGGACCTCCAGCAGTACCAAGTATAAGTTCACCCCCACCCGCATTATAGTCAGTATATCCAATGAAATACTCAGTGTTTGGATCAGCTGAAAGATATCCATTCATGTTAATTAAACAAATTTTCCAGACCAATTATCTTATTGTTTTTAACCTAAATCCAAAACACAGCTGATCTATTCACCAAATTACAATACAAGTCCAATGTGAACATTTGATCCTAAAGTCAAAGATTAATAACCAGAAAAGAGAATGATATCGTCATAGAAAAGTTTTGTAATTAAAAAAAAGGCGGTTGTAAATGACAATTTCTCTTAGTTTTCCTTTTTTGATTTGGTTCATGCTTTGCTTATCGATAAGAGACACTCCTCTTCATATTAAATTTAAGAACCGAATTCAATATATAAGGTAAGGACAACATCCTGGAGAACCTTGGATCACATATCTTCAAAGTCATGTTTAAATGTTGAAATAATCAACATTAACTGAAAAAAAAATAGTAGCAAGATGTACATAAACCTTTTTTGCATAACTGTTTGGGGAACTTTGGTACATGAAAATCTTTGTTACAGGATGGCCGAGTAATTACAAAGCTAATTTGATAGAAACTGAACCCATTCAGTTCCATGAAGCTGACATATTCTATATGAAAACAAGATCTAGATAAATTTTCAAAAGTATACAAACTGTTCTTTAGGAACGTTGCTATAGCTGTGGCTTCGGGGATGGTAGCTGGGTTTGCAAGATTTCCTCCAAGCGAATTACACAATATCTATAACATAAAAAGGTATATTGAAATTAGTATTCCTATACGACTCAATATATTTTGCTCATTTTATGTTTTCTTATAGTGTATCAACATCTTTATCAGTATCAAATGTGCAACCTCGCATCGATTCTAGAGAAGGGGTGTAAGTTAGATATATAAAGTCTAACGGAAGCTACCAACCAGTAAACTTAATAGGAATCGGATCAGCACAAACACAACAAAGTATATAAGTCTAACGGATTGCACCGATACCGATAGAGTTGTTATAAACCAGCATAATTTTCAGTCAACTTATGACCTTCATCAGTGCTAAGCATAAACTGAGTATATGGTCATAGGTTGGGAATTTTGCAATGCAAACTTAGTCGTTTCCCCAGTGTGATTCGAACCCATTCTCTTCTATGACATCAATGGCAACTCCGATTGCAGTAAATCAAACGCTCTAGACCAATTGGCCAACTAGGCTATATAAAATATAGCTTTTGTTAGACAGATAATACCTCCTCGTACAAAATCTAGAGCGTGACATTTGCACATGATGAAACTGGATTAGATAACCTCTGGTGATATCGGGTAAAACAGTAAGGTTATGCAACGGTATACAAATACCGTCGTTCCAAGTATATAATACTTATAAGAACATTTACAATCACCACTGTGACGTAAACGAAAATGTCAAGACGACGTATATAAACTGTCACGCAGAAATATTTAGCACACGATGTTAGTTTTAGATTCTGTTTAACTTTGAAAAGCATTTTGGGTATTAAATTAAAAGATAGCAGTGATAGTAAGCATCGAGCAGTCTCTTATAGTATCATAGAAAGTTAAAATGTTCAAAAAACGTCACATATGAACACCCTAAGATAAAATGTGATGAAAGTACCCTTAAACCACATTCGTCATTATTTTGTTGCTATAGAAACCAGTATTTCGTAAATATGTAATTTTCTCTATTTGAGCAAATGTGAAATCAGCAGTTTGAAGTTGTGTTACATTACAATACATATTAACTCTTTTTTTATTAAAACTTTTTAGTACACTAGGACTAGGACTGTAATAGTCATATTTATGAGCCATTTTGAAATTCAAAGTAATAAAAAAATAAGCGATTCCCATGTAAGTTTTTTTTATATAAAAAAAAAAACAAAAAACAAAGCCTCCGACTTCCTAAAACATTGAAGTAGACACTAGGAAAGTTGTTCTTTATAATGCGAAAATTAAAAAAAAATAATCAATCTGAGACGTTCGTTTAGTGCGTATTAAATTTCAAAACAGTGTATTTTCGTATGATTACCCCGATTTATTGTCAGACGTTTTCTGACGTTCCTATAATTTTGTATGGCTTGTGGGGTTAATTTCAAGAAAGTGAAATCGAATATTTTGACCTTATTTTGCTTTCAACACCCGAAATGTCGTTTCCAAGGAAGGTAATGACATCAACGTCCCAGATTTCAAATTGAGAAAGGGTGTGTTCCAATATTTGAAAGCTGGCTGAAATTAGCGCCACAATAGTAGTTTCTTTTTGTTGTTGTGAAAGAGTAATCAAGGGAACCAATGTTATACGGTAATCAAAAGAATGAAATTCAAGGACAAAGACCAGACATTAAAAACAGACATACACAACAAAGAACTTACAGTAACTAAAATCATACATACAAAGTAACAAAAGCAAATGAGCAACTCGGACTCCACTAAAACCGGGAGCATGGACCAGGTGCACCGGTAGGGTAAGCGCCCTCTGCTTTTCTAGAAACCTCTGCCGAGTTTCTCATAAAAAGTTAAGTCCGTGGTAGACAAACGAGGAAAGGAAAACTATGACCCGTTGAATAAATCAGTTTTCATGGTGCAGATGGATACACCATAGAACTTCTGTAGTGATGACTTCAATCATGTAGCAACATAACCCTGTTCCATAAGCCTATTTGTTAGAGTTCTGGTGCAATACAAAAAGTCTGCGTAGTTTCGGCAAGCTCTGGCATAACGTATGAGGTGTGATATGAACACTCCATCCGCAGGTGCTGAAGGAATGTTGCCACAGATGAAAGGAAAGTTGACAGTTCTGAGTGAAAAGTCATCACGTTTGTCGTAAAATTTGGTCAATAGTTTTCCTTTACCATCGATTTCTAAGTGTAGGTCAAGATAAGAGGCTGACTTCAGTGTCTGTAGTATCCTTTATCGTAAGTTCTTTTGGGTAGATGCGATGTATAAAATCTCCGAAATTAAGATTGTTTAAAGATAATACATCATCTATATAGCGGAAACTGAGAATGAAGGATCTAGCCAAACGATATTCTTTCTTCTTGATCAGATCAGCTATAAAGTCAGCAGATAAGGATGATATTGGAAATACTTTCGAATGTGGACTTATGGCATTAAACAAGTGATTGAAGGTACTGTAAACACGGTTTTATACTATGACATTACTAAACATATAGGAATCAAGTGATCTTCTACTAGTTTGTGAAAAGTTTAGTTACGAAACCTAAAAACAAACAACACCGTGCGGCATGAGAAAAAACACACGTCCGGTTTTGTCAATTTGATTTCTGCTTAACCAAAGAAATGAGTGAAATAAATTGACATTTAACATTTTTAGAAACTGTCTTAAAGCTTGTATATTTTTTTTCTATTAATATGTGAAAGTACTTTTTAAAATAAAATAATCAACTTCCTTCTTTGGATCCGCCTATGATAAAGACCCATGAACAGAATGAAAATATTTTTAAATCTTGACATATGATAAAAATATTTTACCAATTACAAATTTCTCATATTACTAAAAGTAAAGACAAGTTTTGTGGCAGGTACTTAACTAGATACATTTTTGCATGTATGTAGTCTTAATTTTTCAACACACTTTCCTTACTACCCGATGTACGTATATATACATGTTGACTTTGTCAATGTATACATATTAAATTATTTTCAGGTTATGAATATCCTTTAGGAAGGATGTTCGTATCTGGACCCATTTTTTTCAAAACATGAAAATTTTTGTTCACGTTCAAAAAGCTTAAACATAGAAAGATTAGAAAGACTAGTGACGACCAAAACGACCATGTAAACTGCAAACCAATAAATTGTGCATGTCATAATTTAGTATATATATGAGATTAGGGATGTTTTAATATAAATAAGCATTTATATAGTCGTTTTTTGCATCAAATTGATTGATTGATTGTTGGGGTTCAATATTTCAATATTTCAGCTATATTCAGGAGATGAACATGAAGTTGATGATAAAATGAACATGAAATGATAATGAAATGAAAAATGGGATGGGACACAAGGATAATGGTGTCGACAAATTTTGATTGCCACAGGAAATAGGGAGAGGTGGGAAGGGTCGGGCAATTTAGCCTCCTGTGGCAGAGCCCTATGGTTCCTATTGCAGGAGAATACCACAGTAGGGTTCTTTAACGTGCGAGGAACGTGACATCTTTCCTAACACTGTGCACCACTATGGTTTGCGGACAGACAGGTTTTCGGTATTATAGCCTGACAACCCCAGCATGTAACACGCCAGGGGTACCCCATTCCACCACCTGGGGCACACAACCCAGTTGTTCTGTGGGCAGAGCGCCCTAGCCCCCCGGCTAGGGTTCTGAGCACTATTTAGTCGCCTTTTACGATAAGCTTAGCGCTGCTACAGGCCTATTCTTTTGACACCCGGATCTGCACGGGTGTGTTGCATCAGAAGTATAACTTTTAAAATGTTCAGACAGCTATTTTATAACATGTAAATGAACATCGCTGAAAGTGTAATCAAGGGTACCAAAATTATAACAGAAATGATGAAAATGTAATACAGAGACAACTGACTGCAGAATCAATATGATTTCCATTTGTTTTTTTATATTTGCTATTACTAAAGTAAACCCTCAGATACTTATTAACTGATCATGTTCTGAATCAAAATTAGTATTTTCACTAATGTTGCTGTGGAGATAACGGTTGCTAAGGATATACCATTTATTGCTAATCATTTTCACTAAATATCATTAAAATATTACAAGCTCTAACATATCATTTCTGGATTGATAATCACTACAATTTGTTGCATTATTTGAACAAAAATGTATGAGAAATGATGGTTATGGTTCGGCTAGGAACATAGATCAGACATGGAAAACAGACACACACAACACAGAACATACAATAACCACATTATTAGATTCAAAGTAACAATAGTAAATGAGCAACTTATTAAAAAGACAATTTTCTACATAAAAAATACAAATAATGACATTTTCAAAAGGAAATTGTTTTTTTTTTAAAGGAGGTGATTATATGTAGTTCACTGCAAATTTTATTTGTCATTATTGTGGGAGCTCTTCCATAGAGCATTACCATATAGACATACAGCATGTACGGCTATGATCAAAATAAAATACTGATGCAAGGATGCATATACTTATATAGTCAAGTCTAAGAGATATCAAACCTCTTGAATCGATGCGAGGCTACATATTTGCAAAGCAAAATGATTGTACAATTACACAGACAATTGCATCAGTCATATTATGGAGAAATAATACAAAAAAGTGTCCGGGGTAGACGAAAGAGGGAAGGAAAACTATGACACGTTTATCAAATCAGTTGTCATGGTGCAGATGGATACACTGTACGATCCACGAGTTCATGATGACGACCATAAAACTTCTGTAGTGATGACTTCAATATTGTAGTAACATAACCCTGTTCCAGTAGCCTAGTTTTCCCTTATGAACTTTACTTAACTATATATAAAATGTATTACTATAAAGTCGAAAACAGTATATTTCTTTTTCTTGTAGCCTTTGAAATTAAAGATAAGGAGATCAATACAAGCACCTATCACTAATAATGGACAGATGCACTCCGATACCTCGATTTTAAAATCATGTCATTATGAGAGGACAGCTCTACGTCATATTTGATTTAACATTTTTTGTATTCTTTAAGGAAAGTTCTTCCTTTAACAGACATGTGGTAATCGTTAATTGTAATTATAACTTTGCAGGTACTAAATTGTAATCTGCAACTATCAGAAATATAATTAGTTGTGATTTCGATCAATAAATAACAGAACGGAAATGGACAGTTATCTTACTTTCTGATTATTTTTGACAAGTTTTAAAACATGTCGATTTAATATTTACCTAAAAAATGCTCATGTTTCTACAGAATGTTTCATTAAAAGTATGACAATAATATTTGAAATTATGGTATACTATTAGTTCCTATCTTAAGGAAAGGTATAAAGTAAAATAAAACAAATGTAATTTAATTAATTACATTGCAATTAATGATAAATTTAATTATAATTTTAACCACGAAATGTAGAAGAAATTGAAATTTAATTAATTACATTTGAATTTGATATAACCACATGCATGTCCTTTACAAGGGAGACACTTTACTCTCATAGAAACATGATACACTGCGAATATACAAAAACTCATCAAAGTGATTACTGGAAGACGTATTTCTTACCGATAGGTCAAATATTTAATATGTCAAAGCACTTTTTTTCTAGTTCTAATTTAACCTTACACATGTTGACATAAACTTAAAATATTCCTTTCATCCAATTCAAATTAACTTTTAACAATTCTAACTTCGGGGATTTGATATATCGCATCTACCCCACAGTACTTGAAATAAAAGATACTACAGACACTGTGAAGTCAGCCTCATATCTTGACCTACACTTAGAAATCGATGGTAAATGAAAATTATTGACCAAACTTAACGACAAACGTGATGACACCCATTCAGAATTGTCAACTCTCCTTTCATCTGTGGCAACATCCCTTCAGCACCTGCGGATGGAGTGTTCATATCACAACTCATACGTTATGCCAGAGCTTGCCGAAACTATGCAGACTTTTTGTATCACGCTAGAACTCTAACAAATAGGCTTCTAGAACAGGATTATGTTGCTACAAAATACAAGTCATCACTACAGAAGTTTTATGGTCGTCATCATGAACTCGTGGATCGTTATAGTGTATCCATATGCACCATGAAAACTGATTTATTCAATGGGTCAAAGTTTTCCTTCCCTGGTTTGTCTACCCCGGACTTCACCTTTTATGAACAACTCGGCGGGTGTTTCTAGAAAAGCAGAGGACGCTTACCCTACCGGTGCACCTGGTCCATGCTCCCGGTTTTAGTTGCGTCCGAGTTGCTCATTTTCTTTTGATACTTTGTATGTATGATTTCAGTTACTTTATGTTCTTTGTTGTGTATATCTGTTTTCCATGTCTGGTATTTGTCCTTGGATTACATTCTTTTGATTACCACTATAACCTTGGTTCCCTTGATTGCTCTTTAATATGTCATCAGTTCCTTCTTAACAAAATAATTGCATATCTTGGCTGTCTGATATATTTTTTGAAACATCATAGATAATTGATATAACTATAATATGCAGAGGCTGTGAGAAAAGCCGAATGACAAAAAAGAAACGATGAATGAACTATGTATTTTTTTGCGTAGTGCCGAGATCTATTTTCAAATGTACATCTGTGCATACGATTTCTATTACTTTTTTCTATTTTTATATTTAGAAAAAGGAGAAGTAACTGAGGAAAGAAAAGAAAAAGCACTTGACAACTTAACAAAACACTACATTCTCTCTCAGTAAATTAAGGGTCTTAAATTTCCCATCAATGTATATGGTCGTTCCCTTTACCAGACTCGTACCGCTTTGACATGAAACATATAGTTAAACCATATGTCACGCACACATTTAAAGCAAACGATGTTAGAGTTTTTTCAGAGTCTTTTAACTTGTAGTTTGTACTTTGGGAGTCATTTTAGGGTATTTTATATATAGAGATACAGAGATAATTAAAACTCTGGTACTGGTAGACATAACGACACTTACTTGATTTGAAAAAAACGATTGCGCAGTCTTTGAAAAGAAGTAGCATTTGTTTGGAACATTCATTCCTCCAGTTGAAAGTTGCATAAACATAGGCGGACAATTAGGTATCGGTGAACATGGTGCTATAAATAAAATTAATAAATTATATCTATTTTGTTTAAATGATTGTATGGTTCTTACTACCAACATTTGTATTGAGAAACGTTATTGACAACATTACACAATACGTGCTTGTAATTTGTCTAGTGAGATTCATATAGGGTATCTGCTTTTACTTCATCATTGTAAAATTAAGCACGAAACTAAGTTCAACTTTAAACAGATTATCATGCATAAAACTTGAGATGCTAATAAATAAATCCGTTATTTAAGAAGAAATTTCAAGTTCACTTGAACAGTGATAAAGTCAATATTTGTTTGATACTAATTCATTATTCTCTCTTATTTCACAAATTTGATACATCTATCATTTTATGTTTTGATTAATTCCAAAACTGCAACGGATATTAACTTTGAGCCTAAGTGGTGTGAGGGCATGTTTGTTCCTATTTTTTTTTCATTTGTTGGTTGAATAAAGTGAAGCTCTGTCCAGTGTATCAAATGTAATATAAAATGCCAATATTAAAGTTAAAATATTTTGATCATTTTTTTTGTTACTTTGTATGTACGATTTTAGTTACTTTATGTTTTTTGTTGTGTATGTTTGTTTTCAATGTCTGGTCTTTGTCCCTGGATTACATGCTTTTGATTACCGTTATAACATTGGTTTCCTTGATTACTCTTTGAAAAAGTAAGTTTCAACAGAATTTGGGGTTAGAATGTAAAAGACGCCGATCATTGTAAAAACTTCTTTCTTATATTTCTGATATCTTTCGTTGATTCTCTTTTTGTTTTTAATATTCAGATTTCTCATTTGTCTCCACGTATCATGCTTAATTTTCCATTTTGAAATAACGACAATGGAATATTAGTGCGAAATATGTGACTTTTCTATAAACACACCCAATTTTGATAATGCCATGTTCATCTTCCCTAGCTATATACAATGATTTAACTGTAACAATTAACCACTGTAAAATCAACAAATTAAACAAGACTCGAACATTAACATTAATCAAATATGTGGTCAAATCAAATGCTTTAATATATCATGCAAAAAGGCAGTATTAATACAGAACCAGTATCTCACTGAAATAAAATAAAAGTAAGACATAGTAAACCAGTACTACATTTAGATCCACAATATATCGGTAGTAGATATGATACTGTTTACATACAGGGAATATCATAAAACGATTCTGTGTCAATTCATAGTCAACGTAATATTACTGAGAACCAAAACATTAAAGTTAAAAATAAAGTAACATGTTCACTTCCACTCAAAGATTAATAAAATTTAGAAGGTGAATACAATGTAAGTATCTCCTTACAATCTGTCTAAAATAATGTAGCTCATTTAATGAATTTCATAAAAAAAAAAAACATTCCAGCGATTTATCCAGGGAACCAAGGTTATAGTGGTAATCAAAAGAATATATGTCTTTTTATATAAAAGTAAACCTTTAAATAACATATCAAAATGAAACATATTCTTTTTGGATGTGAGTTAATAACCTTTAAAACAAAACAAAAATATTAACTTAATGTTCCGCACTTTCTAGGAGGGAAAATGAAATTATTTTTTAAAAAGAAAAATCCTTATACATTGTAAATACATTGATTTTAATATAATGGGGAACGAAGGTTTTTTTCTTCTTTTTTGTTATAATTCTTCTTCGTCAACCTACTGACTGGATATCTCAAACGAATCGGCTGAATGGCTTGACACAAAAATACACACTATATATTTAATTTCAAACATAAAAAGGGCCATTGCTGTATTTCGGAAATATGTGTCCAGGAATTTGAAAATAGGTAAGGTGATAGCATTAAGCTCTATAAAATAATGCAAAATATGTCAATCGATATGTTTTGTGTTGCAAAAGAAAGGGAAAAAATCTATATGTTTTTATAACAGAAAAAAAGACGACTTGAGATAGCATTATCAAATATAAATTATCATATATATTGAGTTCTCCAAGAGTGAATTATTCGGGATAGTCTTAAGGTCACTTAGAAAGAGTAAAATTCCTCAGGATTTATTTAAAAGAGAAATCAAGAGAACCAGAACTTTGCATTTAGACTTAAAATAGAATGCTGAATTCAAAAGCTTGTGTTCTGGTATTATTCGTGAAAAGTGTGAGGTCTTATGTGAGTCCCTAAAATTGCTATTTTTTATGTCTCATACTTAATTGTCTGCAGAATTTCCTTTGAACACATTAACCGATAAAAATGTGGCGTGTAATTTACAATTCACGTACAGATGTGCAGTAGACTTCCAGATTTCCATAATAGACCACCATTTTATTGTGGCCAGCATTCAAACATGAAACAAAACGGGCAAAGTGGAACTCTTAGCTTTAAAAAGACGCTTTAATTACCATATAGCTAGAAATTCTAGCGGCAATCTAATTTTACGTTGTTTTCGTGGTTACTAAGAGATCTAAAATCGTAAAATACAAATTCCTAACGACATACTTTAAATACTAGTATACCCTCAGGCTATGCCAGTATATCTGTATATCTTCGTCGTTCCGAATTTGTTGTTTGCCATTATTGTGCTGTCTAATGTGCCGATTTTTTTTCAATTTGTCCAAGCAGACAGACGAATTTGTGCATAAAGTATTTTTTATGCTTCCACGATTAAATAATACGATTTTTCTCTTTTACTTGTCGATCAAACATTTACGTTTCCTATTGTCAGAAAATAAGCAACAACACTTAAAGCATCAACACCGAAAACGTCACAGTAAATGAAGAGATTTTGTATATATGCTAAAAATATATATATTGTATCAATTAGAGAAATAGTGAACATTGTTTTCATCATTATAAATGATTTTTTATTATCTGCTAATTAAATGACAAAGGGCTCAAGGGCAGCTTGGCTACTCTTACACGCTCTATTGCTCATATAGGTGAAATTGTTTTTTGGGAAATATGTTTTGTACATGCATCTGTGTACTTATGCTTGATTAGGTATAAATACATTGAAATTCAAACTTATGTATGTTGCTTTTCCACTAAGAAACAACAAATTTATTTTTTGCGGCACGTAAGGTACTGCAAAAAATCAATTCAACGAAAACTTTGGGCAATGAAAATTATTCATATGAAATGCCAATAAAACTCGGGAAAATCGGAAAACATATTCGTAGCGACTTTCATTTTTTTAATGATTAATGTGTAGGCCAAATTTTGGTAATCAACGGACCCAAGATTCATACAGAAATCAAAAGAATATAATCCAAGAATAAAGACCAGAGAGGGAAAACAGATATACACAAAAATACATGAAATAGCTAAAATAACACGAGCATAGAAACAAAAGCATAAAAGCATTTCGGAACTGGGGCCATGGACAGTGTGCCCCTGGAGGGCAAGCGTCCACTGCTTTTCACGAAACACCTGCAAAGTTGTCTGTTCTTAGTGTGCAGATAGATACATTGTTATGATCCAGGATTTCTCGTCGACGATCATGAAACTGCAATGATGACTTCAATATTGTAGGAACATGACCCTGTTCCAGATCCTGAAGTGTAAGAAGTCGAGCACGGTACAGAAAATCCGCGTAGTTACGGCTGGTTTTGACATATACTAAACGTTGTAAAATGAAAACTCCATACGCTGTTCCTTATGTGTTGTTGCCGCAGATGAAAGAAAAGTTAAAAATAAAGGACTTATGAGTCATAGCGTTTTAAGTGTAATTTTCTCATGAGTTTTCCCGTCGACCTGCGAGTGAAAGTCAATATATGAGGCTGACATCAAATTTTCTGTAGTGTCAGTTTACATATTATTGATAGAAGGATTTTCTATGCTATATTTACCGATATCTCAAAATCAAATCTCCAAAATGAACGTACTTTGTAGTTCTTATCTCAAGTTCTTTAGGTTAGATTGATGTTTTAAATTCCCGAAACTAAGACAGTTTACGTCATATTTATAGCAGAAACTGAGATCAAAGGACATAGGTAAACATCGATTGAACCTTAGAGACTCGTCATAAAGTAGCACTCTCTTATTTTAACACACTTGTTCACAGTAGTTTACATATAATTCATAGAAAGATTAGTCACAAATCAAATCCTTGCTATATTTCCCTCATCAGCAAATCTCCGTAGGGACGTACTTCACTAATTCCCCTTTTTTCTATTCCCCCATTTAGATGCCAATTTGAATTTGAATTTTTCTGATGGCGTATGTACTTGTTTAGTTGTAGTATATTGACCTATCTAGTTATTAAATTTTCGGTCTTATTTCTTTCAAAATGGTCGCTATAAGGGACTAATGCCCAGGGATTTGGAATGGTGTTAAGCACACGGGCGTTTTATTTTGTATATGTTTTTTTTTGCTTTAGGTCTCAATTTCAAAATAAATTTTAGGCTGAAGCCATATTTAACTTAACCTGATGAAAACTTAAATTTAAAAGGTAAGGACTTACAATAGTTCTATACACAATGACGTTTTTTGTTTTGTCTTATTACCGGCTCAATGACTTCTCATCGAACACATTGAAAAATAAATAATGGCAATTGGTCACAAACTTAAATCAAGAAAAAAAAACTAAAATAAAATCATTGAGGTAATGGAACTGGGCTCATGTGGCAATGGGAATGTTTTTGGAACTTTTCTATTTGGTGCCCAACACAATTATAATTAATAAGAGGTGCTAAGGTGTAGATCAAAATAGTTTCATAGTTGCCATAGGGGTCAAAATGTCCTTCTGAAATAGCAATGCAGGCATTTAGCTAAAAATTAAAAAAAAAATTCATTTTCCTCACTTCGGTACCGGGACTGTATAAGAAGCACTTGATGTAATAAAAGCTGCATAAGGGAATAATTGGCTACGAAAATTAACATTGTTGGTGTTTTGTAATGGGTCGTTTGTCTTCATTTTACTTAAGTACTGAAATAAATTCAGGAAATTAAATCACAAATTTTACCATAAATTACAATTTTGAAATTGAAAAAATGATTATCAGTAAATATATTTAACATATACTCTTATATAAATTTTACTTACTTGGAGTTGTGCATATCGTAGGAGATGGTGTTGTACAGATAGGACAAGGACTCGCTCCTACTGCTGCCGGGGGCGGGATGGCGGCAAATAAGCCAAAGAGCAAAGCTGCGGATAAATATAAATAACTATTGTATCCATAAAAAATGACTTGAGAACAAACTATTGAACCAGAAAGACAATATATATTCAAATAGTTATTGATTTAAAAAATAGTTTATTGCTGATCATGAGAAGATGTTAAAAATTTGCCGTTGTTTCTTATTTCCTAGTTTTTCCCTTGATATTGACACTTGGCATATGAACTCTCCTTTGTAACTTGTCCTCTTGACCTTTGTCTAGAGTTCATTAGTTCGGTGATTCTGCTATTACCCTTAACACGTCATCACTTATACATTCGTTTAACATGTGGATTTAAACTGGTATAGTACAAGAAAGGTTGCAAAACACAACTTATTGAGCTGTTTTAAAAAAAATGAGAAAAATTTGAAAATAAATGTACTCTTATCTCTGAATAAATCTGTTTTGAAGAATAAAGATCGTCTTCATGAATATTGATAACGAAATTCCAATGCAATTACGATGCACAATTAAACGATGGAATTACTATTAGAACGTATGAAATACAGAAAGTTGGGTCAAAATGTTTTGCATTAGGCCTCCGTCAGGCCAAAGAAGTACAAATAGAGAAAACTGACACAACAATGTCTAAATTGATTTTGAACATTGTGGAGAAGGCGCTTCTATTTGAAAGATAAAAACATAAATTGCAAGGATAAATTAAGAAAAAAAACAAATGAGAACCGTGCTCCGGCAACTTATCATTCTACGTAATATCGTCCAACAAAATTCTACCCAAACATTCTTTGGAAGCTGACAGCTGTGATCTTTAACTCGGCAAATTGAAAAAAAAAATAATTAAAGGATGAGAGAATTTATTTTACTTACTAAACGGAGTAAACTGCAAGCTTGAGGCGGAAAGGTATTTTTTTTCAAATTAAGATACCTTCATTTAATTATTCTGTCTCGCTTGCTATGAGTTGTGTAATTATTGTTTGAAGTTGACTGTGTAGTATTTTGTCAACATTAAAAATCATCTTTCTGAAATCTAGCTTTGTTCTATTCAAGCGAGTTTATTACATATTATATCACTTCCAAACACTATTCGAAAATCGAAATATCACTAGTTATAACAAAATAACGCCATAAAGTAAAATTTGATGTAAGTACCTAAAGCGGCTAAGGCAGCACCTATGCCACCCCCAGCCGCTCCTATAGGGGCAGCATCATCTGTCGGAAGTAAAAAAGTCGGCGTATCTGCCATCCTGAAACACAGAGTTACACTGAAGGAATTTACCCACTTTAACTTATCATTCTGTATCTACAAAAGCATGAAATAGTCATTTTGATTCTATTTGTATGATATCTCTATATATAATGGATATGTCCTGTATAGAAAAAAGTGCACAATCTGTATACATCATAATGTAGAATTATATTATATTTCATCTGTGGCAACAACCCTTCAGCACCTGCATATGGAGTGTTCATATCACAACTCTTGCGTTATGCCAGAGCTTGCCGAAACTTTTTGTATCGCGCTAAAACTCTGACAAATAGGCTTCTGGTACAGGGTTATGTTGCTACAAGATTGAAGTCATCACTACAGGAGTTTTATGGTCGTCATCATAAACTCGTTGATGTTTATGGTGTATCCATCTGCACCATGAAAACTGATTTATTCAACGGGTCATAGTTTTCCTTTCCTGGTTTGTCTACCCCGGACTTCACTTTTTATGAGCAACTCGGCGGGTGATTCTAGAATAGCTGAGGACGCTTACCCTACCGGTGCACCTGGTCCATGCTCCCAGTTTTTAGTGGAGTCCGAGTTGCTCATTTGTATTTGTTACTTTGTATGTACGATTTTAGTTACTTTATTATCTTTGTTGTGTATATCTGTTTTCCATGTCTGTTCTTTGTCCCTGGATTACATTCTTTTGATTACCGCTATAACCTTGGTTCCCTTTATTACTTTTATTAAAAAAATTACCTTTCGGAAGGTTAAGGTTATTCGTATTTATAGTATTCATAATATCTGGCAGTTAGTGAACGAGGAATGTTTGTACATAATTAATAGGCGGAAGCGACGTTTGTTTCCAATGATATATTAACAATGGCATACTTACGGTGCAACTCAGTCATTAACGTTTCAGAAGATATACACATGTAGCTAATAACCCCTTTGCATACCCATATATACAGGGAAGTGTTGTCTATCGCACATTTGACAATTCAGTTGAATATGTACTTTAAATCGGTAAGATAACCAAACGTTTAAGGTTTCACAAAAAACTATTTCCACTATTTTCAATCATATCAAATATTTTTATTCAGCCAATTCAATAACTTGTCAGTATATATTTAGTTCAAACTAATTCCAAGCGGCAAAAACACAATAATAATTTTTTTGTGATATTTTAAAGAAAAGAAATACTAAATGCAAATAAAGCATTTTTTCAAATAGGAAAACGACCAAATATGGGGCTTTTTGAGGTACTTTATATTTTAAGTCCGAGTTTGATGTAAAATTAATCACAAATACAGACAAAAGATTCTAATAGAAGACATAAAACACCAAAACTACTAAACATTAGACTATACCAAAATTGTAATCATTTCTAGAATTATCCTGCAATCGTAATCGTCATATACAGATACAGCTAGAGAATGCAGCTCTGATGATTTAAAGATCTCCTTTCCCGTTTGCATCTATAGGCCTTTGATATAATAATCTGAGTGAGATGACCACGAAGCCGAGGATTCCCCATGCAATCGTTGTAACAATGTGAACTCACTTCGCGTGGCAAAATAGGGATAACCACTTGTTGCAGTATAAAACAAATATAGTTGGGGTCGGGACATCGACAATATTTTTTGAAGTCCTGCATTTTACACTTACCCTGAGCATCACATACAAACTGGCTGCGTTTTTTTTTATCCACAATACCTTGATATTGTTGTGATCGGTAATGGATAACGTAAATTGAAAAGTAATTGAAAATTTAAGATATGTAAGTAAACGTTATAGACAGACCCATATTTTACATAATTGACTTTTACCTTTATACCTTAATAGGCACTATATTTTTCACTTAATACAGTTATTTTAAATAAATGCAATTACATGTATGTATTTAGTTAAAATTTAAACTAAAGGAAAGGTCATATCTTACTTCGTGTCACTTGTGATTTAAAATAAGAGTAATTTTTGGTCAATTGACGAAAGACAAGATTGGAGAGAAGGAAACACGCATAACCAACTGACCATTAAATCAAAAATATCACAAAATAAACACTAAAGAGAATGAATATTTATATAAAAGTTTCTGATTTAGCCGAAAAAAGGGATAACAGACGATTATATAGTAACATTTATATTCTTAAAACTACAAACTTTAATTAAATATTCATTTAATATGAAAATACTTATAGCAGTATCGCAAGAGGAAATCAAATAAAAATAGTATGACCACTATTAATCCATTGGCGAGGAAATAGTTAAGTTAAGGTGCTGGTTAATATAAATTACACTTACCTTATTGACAGTAAAAGCTGTAAGTCTATCTGCGTCTAAGTACTTGTATAGTAAAGAATATGTTGCTGTTTCAATCAAAATACATATATTTCATTTATGTAATTTAGTTCACCAAAAGACGAAAAAGGTCAAAAATAGAAATGATCAATCAAATAATGATTTTGTCGGCTCCCGAGGTGTACATACCTGTAATATTTCAATATGTATTATGACATTATGTGTGATATCGCCAGATAACTCTCATTTGTTCATTAAGAACAGAAGTCTATCGGTTTTCATGATTATAATTTACATGTACTAATCATTACATGTTTCAAAAGGGTAATCAAAGCAACCAAGATTTTAGCGGAAATCAAAAGAAAGTAATCAAGGGACAAAGACCAGACAAGGAAACAGACATACACAACAAAGAACTTAGAATAACCAAAAATAATTCATAGCAAAAGTATATGAGCAATTCGGACTCCAATAAAACCTGGGTGCATGGACCATGTGCACCGGTAGGGTATGCGTCCTCCATCTTTCTAGCAACACACCGAGTTGCCCATGAAAGGTCAAGTCCGGGGTAGAACAAAGAGGGAAAGAAAACTATGACACGTTGTAGAAATCGGTGGTGCAGATGAATACACCATAACAATCCACGAAAAAAAACAGTGTCTCTTCCTGTCAATCAGTTTTGAATACATGTATTTGTGTGAAAAGGTTTTATTTTTTTATTAACTTAGTCATTGGAAATGTATCGAAAAAGTATTTGCAAATTCAGTGTAAGACACAAAAGAAATTTATTACATGAGTCTTTGATATGACTTTGGTTGGTGTTTTGAAATAAAACAAATGCATGGTCACAATTATGATTCAATACATGACCCTTGCAGATAAGTATTTAATATTTTGCGTACATAAATGAATTTACGAATATCTAAACAATAGCATCCCAGCAAATGTAAAACTCAGATATGTATATATCCGAGACTTAAACGGTATATTTCATTCAAACAATTAAGATTAAACGCGATAAATATACAAATCCTCTGTCCTGACTCCTAATACCTCTACCTTAAGGTTTTATCTTACATATATAATACTCGTATTATTTTAGATTGTGCTGCCATTAATGCTTTACTGGACCGGCCATGTGTACTTCATATCAGTAAATTAACAAATTGATTGAATTAGAACCATTGACTGTCTTTGATTAATGTATGGTAGTACATTTTTTTTTTATTTCATTAACCAAATACCACTCCAAAAATTTCCAAATTACTGGGCTTATGTAGAAAGTATACCTTGTTGTAAATTTATTTTTATGTTATTATTCTAACCATGGCCTATAGGAATATTCTTACTCTCTAGGATATATGATATGATACAGAATGGCGCACATGTGATATGTGATATCCACCAAGATATGAACTTTCAGTAATGAAAATAAAAATGTTGTTGTTTTATCTTAATTCTAAATCATGTTTGAATAGCAATCAAAGTAACCAAGATTCGAGCTAAAATCAAAAGAACGCAACTTAGGAAAATGACCAGCGTGGTAGACGAAACAGGACAGGAAAACTTTGAACAAATCGGTTCTCATGATGCAGATGAGATGTATACACCGTAACGATCCACTAGTTCATAATGACGATCTTAAAACTTCTGTAGAAATGAGTTTATTCTTATTCCTTGTTCAAAAAGCCTAACTGTAAGAAGTCAAGCGCGATAGAAAAAGTGTGAGTTGTTACGGCAAGCTCTGGCATAACGTATGAGGGGATGTTACGACGTATGAAATGTCGTACAGTGTTGTCAAATGTTTTTCTTCTTTTCCATCGATATCTAAATGTAGGTCAATATATGAGGCTGACTTCACGGTGCCTGTAGTATGCTATATCTCAAGTTCTCAAGTTCCATTGGGTAAAACCCAAAATCTAGAATTGTTTAACGATAATACGTCATCTATATAGCGGAAAATGAGATCAAAGAACCTAGCTAAACGATGTCTTCATTTTGTAACAGATCAGCTATAGTGCCAGCCTCATATGAGTGAAGTAATATGAAAACGAGTAGACAAGCACAATTTGTTCTTATTGGAAGATAATTTGGATTATTTGTTTATACATAGTATACATGTAACAATTTACCGTCGTCACATAAATTGATCATGCTACTAAATAAGTTCTGCAACATAAGCAGATAAATAAACTGTCAAATATAATTAAGACCTTTATATTCTATCAAAACAAACTTTTTACCAACTAAGGAAAGCAGAAGTTGTTATTACACAAATTTACTTTCTGCACATTTTTTTCTAAAAAAGCTATTTTTTTCACTTTCAAGTTAATTATACCATACTTTAAGGAATTTAGCACCAAGTTTCATTTTGTATCTTAATTTTAAGTAATGGTCAATTGTTACAGCTAAATCAAACAAATTTATATATTTGACAGGATCTGGAAACAAGTCTGAAGGATTTTACAAGTCCATCTCTTCAGATATTAAAAAAATATATAATTCAAAGATTGTATGCTCTTAATAACATAATTTAACTGGTAACAATTTGTGGAAAAGGAAATGGTGAATAGTTTAATTCAGAAAGAGTAATCAAGGGAACCAAGGTTATAGCGGTAATCAAAAGAATGTAATTCAGGGACAAAGACCAGACATGGAAAACAGACATACACAACAAAGAACATAAAGTAACTAAAATCATATATACAAAGTAACAAATGTAAATGAGCAACTCAGAGAAAAATGAAATTAATCAAGTAGCAAGTCAGTTAATGAATCTTTTACTCTTAAGAATAAATTTCTGCAACTTGATAAAAACTTGATTATTTTGATCACCGGACTCTGATCATAACCAAATAAATAACATATTTAACGGTATTTAACATAACTGGTAAATGTAGGAAAAATAGAGTCTTATAGCGAAGTTCCCGATATCTATCACAATGTAATAAAAAATGAGAGATTGATTCGCTTCTACTACAAACGCAATTCGGTGAATCCAGTAGGTTGCGGGAAAAAAAGATGTTCATTTAAAGGACTACAATTCATTCGCAGTCTACCATGTAAAATCTGTCCAATTATTGATCCGCTATGATAAAAACAGGACATTTTTGTTAAACCTTCATAAGTGATCTTTAAACATGTTTAAAGATCTGAAATCGCATATACAATGAGACCATTTATTCCATAATTTAATAGTGGACGGTTGAAACTATTCTGAATAAAAATGTATGCTCAATTATATTCCAAAATTGACGCGTGTTATGGGTATGCCGATAACGTAGATAAGCCGGAGTATTATTGGTCAAAACCTTTTGAAGTAATTGCAATCTATGCCGATCTCGTCTTACGGAAAGTTTCTTCAACCAGTCTCCTTTCATATTTTATCGATTGAGGTAAGGTTTGTAGCCCCAGTTCTTGCGGCGTCCAGTTGAACGTTTACAAATTTAACGATGCGGGACTTGTTGTGACAATCTACGATTACATCACCATATTCCAAAATAGGGCAAATAAAACTCATATATATTCTCTGAAAGGTATATCTGTCGACTGAGAATTTGAGTTTTCTAATGATGTTTAGTCGCTTATATGCTTTTGTAACGATATAATCAATATGATCGTGCAATAATCCATTGTTCGATATTATAACGATTAGATGTTTATGACTATTTACCTCTTGTATGTCATGTTGACTCAATGCAACGGCGGGTGAGGTGATTTGATTAGTTTACGTGAAATGACCATTCACTCCATGTTTTCCGGATTTAATTTTACTAACCACCTTTCTGACCATTGGTGGATTTTATTAATATCCCTACTCAGTATCTCTGCCGATTCAGCTGCATTATCTATCTCTAGATAAATACTTGAATCGTCATCAAATATTTTAATAGATGTATCCATTTCATCCACAATATCAATGATAAATACCAAAAAGAAAAGAGGTCCCAAAATAGAACCCTGTGGAACACCAGCATTTATTTCCCTCCAATCTAACTTTTTCCCGTCAAGTTGGTTGATCACTGAGTCACCACAAGTGAAGCCCGACTGGTTAGGAGTTATAATATTATGATCTAAAAGAAAGGTGTGTATATATTTATAAACCCAAAGTACCATTTTGAAATGGGTCTGTAATTTTTTACTTTCTAGATATCCCATTTTTGAAAACGGGACTTACATGTGCTTGTTTCCAATGATTCGGAAACAAAGCAATCGACATTGATAAATTAAACAGTCTACATGATGACGTTTCTTCTAGAACCCAGTACCGGTTGTTTCGCTAGTATCTAAACATTTCAAAATATATTCAACGTTATTTTCAGAAATTTCTATATTTTGAAGTAAATGGTCATTTTCCATAAAGTTCGGTAGTCGACAATTTGACTATTTCAATTTGGTCTGCGATACGAAAAAAATAATACTTTTTTCCAAGATCATCAAAAATCAATACATTATCTTTTAATAACGGAGGAATAGTGGAATACAATGATTTGAGACCGGAAATGTATTTACAAATCTTCCACCAAGTTTTCGAATGAGGGTTTTTCTTTCGATAATTTATTCTAAAGATTATCATTGTAATCATTACACGCACAGTCGCATGATCTATTGGTTCCTCTGGCTTTTCTGTGTATTCGGTTTTTGTGTTGAATACTCCTCTTGATATCGTGTTTTAACCACGCTGGTTCGTTTTTTCGAATAGTATCCGTTCAGTTAAGAGATAATCCGATGTTTTTCTCCTACTATACTAATAAATCTATGGATTGTTCACCTAATAAACGTAAAACCATAGAAAACTACAAACCAAACCAATAAACGGGTATATAAAATTGGCCCGTAAGTTGAAAATCAACAAAATTAATATATGAATTAAAATGCAACTTATCCGGTCTAGTATATGTCGGTGAAACACAAGAACGATTAAACAACACAATGTGCGGTCATCGTCCTTGAATAAATACAACCAAATTTCCAAACGTTTTTCAACATTTTAATGAACAAGATCATTCAATCATCTCCATGAAAGCTCGTATTTTAGAACAAAAATTACCACCCCACAAACAGGCCCGTTCTAGGTAAAAACTACCGTATTGAAAGAGATGAGTACTGGATACGCAGACTAGGTACTGCAATACCTAAGGTATGCCATGACAACATCAAAAGTATAGGAAACCTTTCAAGCCAATATAACAATAGCATAAATGTGATGAATTTATTTTACAAAAATCCAAGACGGGAAAGGAGTCATGCCCATCGCCACTATACGTCACCTAAGTTACATAATGTCTCCATAGATGGTCTTCTTTCATACAAAAACCTCTTTGACTTCATCACATTAGAACCAAACTCTATTCTATACCTGTCAGTCTACTACACTCATTTTACAGCACAAGTCTTGACACTCCTGTTTCTGACGCCACCTCATCATCATACAGACTTGTTGCCATAATTTTGGATATTGCTTCCACAGACTCTTTGAATCAGTGTGAAAAGTCAAGATGAAGAAAAATGATCATTTCTTCCACTACCGTTTGTCAACAAAGGTATAGATGCAATTAATTTGGCTAACATCCTCCATCACAAAAACGTCACCAACAAATTCCCCCAATATTTCAAAGACAAATCAATACAATTATTTCATCAAGAGGACATTGATTTTCTGTCAGAGTGGTTAAAGGCCGGGAGGTCTTTAATTTTGAAACGAAAGAAAGTTTTAAGTAGGTCAATGAGTGCCTATGCTGCATCAGTTTTCAAAGAACCCGTTGTAGCAAAACATTGTCTACTCTATATGACAAATATGTTGTCGTATCAGCAGACAAAGCCCTGAACAACTTTGTTTATGTCTGCAGAACGTTTTACATCTAATATTTATTATCAGATATAGACGTAGAAAGTAATAGCATTACTTAATCCTATACTGCTACCACACTCTCCAAAGAAAAGATTGTTGAAAACCGTAAATCTATGCTATCCTCTTTTGGTCTCTCTTCCAAGGAGAATGATTGTGATTTACCATCTATGTACTGGATTCCTAAACTCCACAAGAATCCATACATACAACATAACATAGATGGATCTGCAAAATGTACCACAAAATTCTTTCAAAATGTTTTCCTTCTATACTCACAACTGTCAAAGAGGGTCTCCAGTCCTGGCACAACACTTGTCACTTCCGTGGTGGTTTTAATTCAATGGCGACCCTGAGAAATTCGAGAGATCTTTTGGAGACAATCAGTTCAAGACTGTTATCAGAATATAATAGCATTAAAACCTGTGATTTTTTAACACTGTATGCTCCTATTCCCCATCCTCAGTTAGAATCCCGACTTAAAAACATTATAAATCGTTGTTTTTCCAAAAAGGACGGTACACCTAGATACAAATATATAGTTCTTGGTAGAGATTCATCATGCTTTGTAAGAAACAATTTCAAATCATCATCTAAATATACAGAAGAAGATGTTTACAAAATGCTGGAATGTTTAATCGGCAATATATTTGTCCTGTGTGGTGGACGCGTTTTTCAACAAACGGTCGGCATTCCAATGGGAACAAATTGTGCTCCTCTACTTGCTGACCTATGAGATTGACTTCTTAGCTGATCTGATCCGAAAGAAAGAATATCGTTTAGTTGGATCCTATAATCTCAGTTTTCACTATATGGATGACGTGCTATCTTTAAACAATCCTAATTTTGGGGATTTGATACATCGCATCTGCCCCAAAAGAACTTGAGATAAAGGATACTACAGACACTTAATCGATGGTAAAGGAAAACTATTGACCAAACAAACGTGATAATTTTTTAATTCAGAATTGTCCACTTTCCTTTCATCTGTGGCAACATCCCTCCAGCACTTGCGTATAGAGTGTTCATATCACAACTCATACGTCATGCCAGAGCATGACGAAACTACGCGCTAGAATTCTAACAAATATGATTCTGGAACAGGGTTCTGTTGCTACAAGATTGAAGTCATCACTACAGAAGTTTTATGGTCGTCATCATGAACTCATGGATCGGTATGGTGTAACCATCTGCGCCATGAAAACTGATTTGTTCAACGTGTCATAGTCTTCCTTTCCTATTTCCCGGAATTGACTTTATTATGAGCGGATGTTTCTAGAAAAGAAGGCGACGCTTGCACTATCGGTGCATCTGGTACATGCTGCCTGTTTTAGTGGAGTCCGAGTTTCTCAATTTATTTCGTTACAGTTCCTGAACCGATCCGTGCAACAAAAATCGCATCACGTGACCACAGAACGGTTACTGTATTTTACCGTTTTTAATGTTTTCTTTGTCAATTTTACCCATATTTACATAATGTAATAGATTTAAACATTTATTCGTACTTTTTTTTACATTTCGTCTATTTCAAATATATCTTATGTTATTTTACATAAAAACACTCCGATCAGACCGGTCACCGGTTATCGGTCATCGATCCGTCAAATCGTTGCACCGATCGGTTCAAGGACTGTACTTACTATGCACGATTTTTGTTACTTTATGTTCTTTGTTGTGTCTGATTTTTGTCCCTGGATTACATTCTTTTGATTTACGCTATAACCTTGGTTCCATTGATTACTCCTTGAGATAGTGCAATGAAAATTTTACACTATCAAATCAATAAGTGTTTGAAATTATAAGCAAATTAATAAGTCCTGGAATACCCCGATGCGATTACTATTATTTATAAATTCTTCAACATTTAAACTGATATTTAAAATTAAATTTAATATATATTTCACATTAATGAAACCTTTTAAAACAAATTTTCCCACTTTATCCAGTCAAAATCCACATCCCCAAATACAATTTTCCCATCCTCCATCCCCTTTTCGAATTCTCAATTCCCCATCCCCATATACCATAGAATGGGTTTTCTGCATACAAGGACTGTACCAGCAGACAAATCTAAGTCAGATGCTGAAATTTTATGTTAAATAAAAATAGTACCGTTTCCTCTCAATTGGTTAAAGTTTTTTTCTGTGACAGTATGTCCAGAACGGTTCTCGGCGTTTTTTTTTTAATGCAGGAGATGATGTTTCAGACATGTGCTACTATCAACGGTCACGTGAGTACAATATGTTTTTTTTTTGTTATGATAGTTTTCATCCAATATCTCATATTTTTGAAGAGTTAATTTACAATATCTTTTTACATACTATTAATTTTAATTATGTAATTTGTGCACCTATTCCCAAATTAAAATTCTTGCATTTTGGGAACATACATTTAACTTATAACAGGTGAAAAAAACCCTTACTTGCAGCAATAAGGAACAAAATTATATTTGTAGCACTCTTACAATTATTCAATAAGTATTGTTAAACAATCAGTGAGACAGGAACTTCATTCTGGCCAACCAAATTGTAATGACGTCCATAATAATTATGTAGTGATGATAGCAGTAAAGCTTAAACACATGCCTATTAAATACTAAGTGTGGAAGATATATACAACTAGAAACGGGTCCGTTGTTAAAACAATACTCATACTCAATAAGCCGGATATATATTGGTATAAAAACCATCAAGAAAAGGGAAGTGTTACCATTGCATAGCCACAATTATCGCCTTTCTCATTCATTTTTCATTTCATTTATTTTATAGATTGGTTTAGTCTAGGTATGATGAAGCAGGTGTTTCCGTTGTTCAATTTCGAATTTCGAATGGTTAGATCAACTGTACTTAATAAAAACTATAATTGAAGGAATGTGCTAGTCGCTTCTTTTTTTCTGTAGAAGCCCATGTAAAACACATTCTTCTTACAAATCAAGATCAACCAAGAACTGAGAAGAATTTGTTATCATAGGAAATGTAATGATTTGCATAGTCAACTATCCTAGACCTCCGAATTCCTCAAACTATATTTGTGACAGTAAATTCTAATTCCGTTACATCAACAACTCCAGTGTGTTTTTTTTAGCATGAGGAATTTTTCTACAAAAAGACCTTTTTTCCACGTTGTATTAGAATCTTCTGTTATGGAAAGAAATATATATGAATAATATCACGCAGAACTGATTTTGTTATTAAAAAGTGTATGTTGTCCTTTACATGGACATATGTCGCATTGATTGTAATTTTTTTCTTTAGTATATCCACCAGAGCTCCAGATGCTCCGGTGGTGTAATATCCATTTTGCCAGATTATATTGGGCTTTACTTAATTATAAATCGGATTAATGTTCGTTTTCTTTTTGTTTTTTGTTTTTTTTGTTTTTTGTTTTTTTTTGTTTTTGTTTCCCGTATTCACCTACTTGTTCTCCGTATTTCTGTACTTTTTTCCCTTTGTTATTTTGATTTTCCCAACGATTCTGCTTTTTAGTCTTTCGTGTACTACAAACAAAAATACGCCTAAGAGTGCAGATATTACTGCCTTATACTTCTTAGATGGAACTGTGAGCTCGATGAATATATTTGGTTTATTAGTGTATATTCATGCAAGTAAACATTAAACAAATACATTTTTTTAGATTTTTAATTTCTTTAGTCACAGGAGAAACCTTTTTTCTCGCCACAAGCTATTGGCATGTTCCTAAGGACACACACAACTCTGTTTTGACTGAAAGAAAATCAAAATTATTAATAGAATGCACTTTTATTGTTCATTTGTAAAGTATGTGTAAAGTATGCATAATTTTGCAAAAATAAAAGGCAGCAAAGTACTGTGAAAGGACTTATATTCGTTGGTATCAATTGGGAAAATACAAGATCGTGGATTCTTGAGTCCGTGGTTTCGATGATGCTGCCATACAATTTAAAGTAAATAATCTTTCCGTTGGGAATCAAATTTTGTGGTTTACCTTGCCCACGAATTCCACGAAAATTGATACCCTACGAACAATCGTACTTTCATAGTACGTGAGTAAGGAAGATGTTATATTCGAGCTTTGTCTCGTTCTAAATTTTTCATCAATATAATAATAATAATAATAATAAAAATAATAATAATAATAATGTCGCTCCAGACGAATGTCTGGGCGACATGTTGTTATTGTACTGTTTCTTCTTCTTATTATTATTATTATGTCGCCCAAAACGAATGTCTGAGCGACATGTTGTTATTGTACTGTTTATTATTATTATTATTATTATTATTATCATTTTTCTTCCAATGATTTTTGTCCAGAGCTTGTAGAGAGCATAACTAAAGGGAATGAATTGAAACTTGGTATGGAGGTAGATGGTATTGAGAAGGTTGCACCAGAATAGTTGGCGAAAAAAATGGTTACCGTTTCCATAGAAACAGGAAAAGTTCACATTCTAGGACATTGCAATATCTCGGAAACCTAGGTGGCTAGAAACTTGAAATTTGGTATGGTGGTGGACCTCATGTGCCTTATAACATTAAGCAAAAAGAAGTGATCGATATGTTGTCAGTTACCATGGCAACGAAAAACTGACAATTTCATGGATACCAAAATCCACTTTTTTCTCACACCTATAATTTTTTTATTGAGTAGGCAATTTTAATGAAACTTTGTTCTATGCTGCGTCTCATCAATATTCGCATATTCGGATTTCGCATAAAAAATTTTTCGCCAATATGCTGCCATTATGAAAACGGCAACCAAGGTTCATTATCTAGAACATTGCAATATCTCGGAAACCTAGGTGGCTAGAAACTTGACTTTTGGTATTGTGGTACAGTTAAATAAGCCAAATAAAATTCAGCAAAAAAAAAGTGAATCGATATCTTGTCTGTTGCCATGTCATGGAATCCAAAATCTACAAGACCATAAGTTTTTTATTCATTGAACAAATTTAATGAAACTTAGTAATATAATGCGTAGCATGCAGACCATGTCAAATTTCAGACCCAAAAAATGAATATTTGCGACATAAAAATGAGAAAGGAAAAGAAATATTCACGAAAACTGTAGATCTAACCGTTTAGATTGTTTAAATTAAGACCATACGAAAATCAATTTGAATTGAGAATTGATTAAAATACCGTAAATCAAAAGAGATAAACTGAAAACCCAAAATATCTTTGAAATTATAGTGATAAAAATATAGAAATAGTTGAACGATAATACTGATATGAGACCAATCATTAAAGAAAAGACATAAACGGATCAAAACAAATTGTAACGTTTTCTTCGTCTTAATTCAATAAAATTTCAAATAATTTATCAATAGAAACCTAAATTTGGTATTATAAGTTTTATAAGGCCTTAACCATCCCTTTCGTGTAAGGTCAAAAATGGACTGAACAACATCATATAATTCAGTCAGTAATATTTCCAATTATTTTCCATGAAATACCTCCAACATACAGCAGACAAAATGAGATATCAAATTAAAAAAAAAAACGCTCGCAGTTAATTAAAGCTAAATCAGAACATATTTAAGAATGGCAATACCATCAAAATTACCAGAACTAGAAATTCCGTCATCGAAACCATGTGCAATTTTGAGTCAAATTTGTAAATTGCAATATTATCAGAAAATTACAACTTCATTTTAATGCATTTTACTTTGCAGAAGATTTTAGCAGCATATGTCAGCAACTAAAATATTCTACATATACAAACGATTCCAATAAAGTGTATCAAGACAATTTTTGACCAAAATATTTAGATTGTTGAAGCTCATATGTTCAGTTCGAAAAACCACCTACTGTTAAGTAATGGTTGACATTGGTAAAGAAATGATACTTAATGAAGTCATTTTAACACGGACGTAAATGTTGTAACAGTTCCTAATTTTTTTATCTGCTTTAAGTCATTTTAACACAAAAATATGTCAATAAATAACAGGACCGGAAGCTAGTATAAACGAGTATAATTGAATATACCTCTTCAGTTACGCATTATAGACTGAAATGTGATATAATATAGTGATTTAATTTGTTTACATAGCCAAATAAGCCTTCTATTGCTGTCAAGCATCATAACAAAGTAGTTTGATGCTTTACATGATAATTAATCTGAAACCATTAATTTTACTTACAAGATCAACTTCGCAGATGCCATTCTTAGCATCTGCTTTTACGCACTTTGTCTCTCCGAACGTAGGTATACCAGCATTATTTACTTTAATGGTTATACATTGCCGATTAACTAAATCAAAACATGTGCAGTCATTAAAGAAAACGCAAACTTGATAGTTTACAAAATAATGTATAGATGAAAAGCGATGACGTCTGTAATCAAAAATCTCGTCAAGTCAGGGTCGTTGTCTACTAAAGACAAACAAGGGAGCTGTACAAAAACATCCACGAAGGCGCATACACTAGACTACCCCAAAATAAGCCGACTGAAAACCCACACCAACTCGGCAAAAAGGACTTAATACAAAACAAACAAATACTCGTAGTTTTTCGAGGACTACGTTCAAATGCAAGTGCAATTATTAGTTTGGCTTGGGGGTGAAGGGGCGATAGAGGGATTTATTGGTCTAAATAATCATAAAGTGTTTAATAATTCAAGTGCAAATTTGGAGACTTGAATCAATTACAAATGAGAAAATATAAAGACTTCTGATAATTACTGCTTTGAACTCGACGGGTTCTTCTAGACAAGCAGAGGACACTTACCCTACCGGTGCACCTGGTCCATGATCCAAGTTTTTAGTGGATTTTTAGTTCCTTATTTGCTTTTGTTACTCTGTTACTTTGTATGTATAATTTTAGTCACTTTATGTTCTTTGTTGTGTATATCTGTTTTCCATGTCTGGTCTTTGTCCCTGGATTACATTATTTTGATTACCGCTATAACCTTGGTTCCCTTGATTACTCTTGAAAGCATAGAAATATTGCTTGAAGTTTACCGACATTCAGGTATTCTCCCAAATTTTGTTTTTCTTGGTCATAATTTCGGCAAGAAAATGGTGTTCACATCCAAGAAAGAACTTCATATTTTGTGAATATATTCATTTCGTACATAGTTGATCATATGTGAAAATAAAAAGTTGTGGACATAATTTTATCGATGTAAATATGTCCGGAAAACAACGAAATTTACAATTTTTGCTAAATGACCTAAAATAATAGTACCATTATGACGTAATGACAGTTAACTAATAACATATATTATTATTTTTCCTTATATTTATATATTTCAACAAACAGTCGGCATTCCAATGGGAACAAATTGTTGTGCTCCTTTATTTTGCTGACCTATTCCTTCACTCTTATGAGGCTGACTTTATAGCTGATCTGATCAGAGAGAAAGAATATCGTTTGGCTAGATCCTTCAATTTCAGTTTCCGCTTTATAGATGACGTATTATCTTTAAACAATCCTAATTTCGGAGATTTGATAAATCGAATCTACTCAAAAGAACTTGAGATAAAGGATACTACAGACACTGTGAAGTCAGCCTCATATCTTGACCAACACTTAGAAATCGATGGTAAAGGAAAACTATTGACCAAATTTTACGACAAACGTGATGACTTTTCATTCAGAATTGTCAACCTTCCTTTCATCTGTGGCAACATTCCTTCAGCACCTGCGGATGGAGTGTTCATATCACAACTCATACGTTATGCCGTAGCTTGCCGGAACTACGCTGACTTTTTGTATCGCACTAGAACTCTAACAAATAGGCTTCTGGAACAGGGTTATGTTGCTACAAGATTGAAGTCATCACTACAGAAGTTCTATGGTCGTAATCATGAACTCGTGGATCGTTATGGTGTATCCATCAGCACCATGAAAACTGATTTATTCAACGGGTCCTTTCCTCGTTTGTCTACCCCGGACTTGACTTTTTATGAGAAACTCGGCGGAGGTTTCTAGAAAAGCAGAGGACGCTTACCCTACCGGTGCACCTGGTCCATGCTCCCAGTTCTAAGTGGAGTCCGAGCTGCCCATTTGCTTTTGTTACTTTGTATGTATGATTTTAGTTACTGTATGTTCTTTGTGATGTATGTCTGTTTTCCATGTCTGGTCTTTGTCCCTGGATTACATTCTTTTGATTACCGCTATTACCTTGGTTCCCTTGATTACTCTTTCACTATGTTATGAACATTTTTTATGTTTCCACGACAAAGTTGATATTTTAAGCAATATTCATAGCTTAATGCCGCTACAAAAAGCGTAAATACGGCAAGCTCTGTTATAACGTATGAGTTGCGATATGAAAATTCCATACACAGTTGCTGACAGGATATTGTCACAAATGAAAGGAAAGTTGACAATACGGTATAAAAAGTCACTGCGTTTGTCGTAAAGTTCAGTCAATAGTTTTCCTTTTTCACAGATCTTTAAGTGTATGTCAAGATATGGGACTGTTTGACTGTTAAGATCTTTCTATAAATCTAAATCAACTGAATGTTTCAAATATTACGCGAACAATGTTTGAAAAAAAAGAAAGTGCACAGTTCTGACAACATAGCAGTAACACTGTTGTAAGGGGTATAAAAAATAAAATTAAGAATTCATAGTGTCTGTAATGTCCTTTATCTATTGCTATTTGGGGAAAATGCGATGTATAAAATCCCGAAACTGGGATTGTTTAACGATAATACATCAATTATATAGCGGAAACTGATATCAAAGTATGTGTCTAATCGATTTTTCTTCCTCTAGATCAGATCAGCTATAAACTCGGTCTCATAAGAGTGAAAGAATAGATGTTCATAAAAAGAAATGTACATCTACTTTAAGCTTGCGCATTGAAAATATATTGATCATACTAGCTGTTGTTGAAATTGAAATACTCTTAATTAATCGATTAATATGCACGATTTTTCAATATAAGTCGAAAAACACAAAAACAAAACACCAAAACGTCTACACTCTTTTTATCTCCTTTGGGAAAAACCTGATGCACTTCAAGATACAACTGTTATGTTTGAAAACAATATCGATCGAAAATTAACAGCAACCATTTGCTAGAGTAACACGAAAACATGGATGATATAGAAAACTAAATTTATGTGCATGAATTCTTTAAAGTGTGAATAAAATCGAAAAACAAGTAACTGCTTACCGTTGGGTACAGGAATACCAAAGACCGGTATAGGATTTGGACCTCCAGCAGTACCAAGTATAAGTTCACCCCCACCCGCATTATAGTCAGTATATCCAATGAAATACTCAGTGTTTGGATCAGCTGAAAGATATCCATTCATGTTAATTAAACAAATTTTCCAGACCAATTATCTTATTGTTTTTAACCTAAATCCAAAACACAGCTGATCTATTCACCAAATTACAATACAAGTCCAATGTGAACATTTGATCCTAAAGTCAAAGA
This sequence comes from Perna viridis, assembly GCA_037379345.1. NCBI lineage: Eukaryota > Metazoa > Mollusca > Bivalvia > Mytilida > Mytilidae > Perna > Perna viridis. The sequence continues at coordinate 11,099,013 of CM074515.1, read as the reverse complement.
TTAATAACCAGAAAAGAGAATGATATCGTCATAGAAAAGTTTTGTAATTAAAAAAAAGGCGGTTGTAAATGACAATTTCTCTTAGTTTTCCTTTTTTGATTTGGTTCATGCTTTGCTTATCGATAAGAGACACTCCTCTTCATATTAAATTTAAGAACCGAATTCAATATATAAGGTAAGGACAACATCCTGGAGAACCTTGGATCACATATCTTCAAAGTCATGTTTAAATGTTGAAATAATCAACATTAACTGAAAAAAAAATAGTAGCAAGATGTACATAAACCTTTTTTGCATAACTGTTTGGGGAACTTTGGTACATGAAAATCTTTGTTACAGGATGGCCGAGTAATTACAAAGCTAATTTGATAGAAACTGAACCCATTCAGTTCCATGAAGCTGACATATTCTATATGAAAACAAGATCTAGATAAATTTTCAAAAGTATACAAACTGTTCTTTAGGAACGTTGCTATAGCTGTGGCTTCGGGGATGGTAGCTGGGTTTGCAAGATTTCCTCCAAGCGAATTACACAATATCTATAACATAAAAAGGTATATTGAAATTAGTATTCCTATACGACTCAATATATTTTGCTCATTTTATGTTTTCTTATAGTGTATCAACATCTTTATCAGTATCAAATGTGCAACCTCGCATCGATTCTAGAGAAGGGGTGTAAGTTAGATATATAAAGTCTAACGGAAGCTACCAACCAGTAAACTTAATAGGAATCGGATCAGCACAAACACAACAAAGTATATAAGTCTAACGGATTGCACCGATACCGATAGAGTTGTTATAAACCAGCATAATTTTCAGTCAACTTATGACCTTCATCAGTGCTAAGCATAAACTGAGTATATGGTCATAGGTTGGGAATTTTGCAATGCAAACTTAGTCGTTTCCCCAGTGTGATTCGAACCCATTCTCTTCTATGACATCAATGGCAACTCCGATTGCAGTAAATCAAACGCTCTAGACCAATTGGCCAACTAGGCTATATAAAATATAGCTTTTGTTAGACAGATAATACCTCCTCGTACAAAATCTAGAGCGTGACATTTGCACATGATGAAACTGGATTAGATAACCTCTGGTGATATCGGGTAAAACAGTAAGGTTATGCAACGGTATACAAATACCGTCGTTCCAAGTATATAATACTTATAAGAACATTTACAATCACCACTGTGACGTAAACGAAAATGTCAAGACGACGTATATAAACTGTCACGCAGAAATATTTAGCACACGATGTTAGTTTTAGATTCTGTTTAACTTTGAAAAGCATTTTGGGTATTAAATTAAAAGATAGCAGTGATAGTAAGCATCGAGCAGTCTCTTATAGTATCATAGAAAGTTAAAATGTTCAAAAAACGTCACATATGAACACCCTAAGATAAAATGTGATGAAAGTACCCTTAAACCACATTCGTCATTATTTTGTTGCTATAGAAACCAGTATTTCGTAAATATGTAATTTTCTCTATTTGAGCAAATGTGAAATCAGCAGTTTGAAGTTGTGTTACATTACAATACATATTAACTCTTTTTTTATTAAAACTTTTTAGTACACTAGGACTAGGACTGTAATAGTCATATTTATGAGCCATTTTGAAATTCAAAGTAATAAAAAAATAAGCGATTCCCATGTAAGTTTTTTTTATATAAAAAAAAAAACAAAAAACAAAGCCTCCGACTTCCTAAAACATTGAAGTAGACACTAGGAAAGTTGTTCTTTATAATGCGAAAATTAAAAAAAAATAATCAATCTGAGACGTTCGTTTAGTGCGTATTAAATTTCAAAACAGTGTATTTTCGTATGATTACCCCGATTTATTGTCAGACGTTTTCTGACGTTCCTATAATTTTGTATGGCTTGTGGGGTTAATTTCAAGAAAGTGAAATCGAATATTTTGACCTTATTTTGCTTTCAACACCCGAAATGTCGTTTCCAAGGAAGGTAATGACATCAACGTCCCAGATTTCAAATTGAGAAAGGGTGTGTTCCAATATTTGAAAGCTGGCTGAAATTAGCGCCACAATAGTAGTTTCTTTTTGTTGTTGTGAAAGAGTAATCAAGGGAACCAATGTTATACGGTAATCAAAAGAATGAAATTCAAGGACAAAGACCAGACATTAAAAACAGACATACACAACAAAGAACTTACAGTAACTAAAATCATACATACAAAGTAACAAAAGCAAATGAGCAACTCGGACTCCACTAAAACCGGGAGCATGGACCAGGTGCACCGGTAGGGTAAGCGCCCTCTGCTTTTCTAGAAACCTCTGCCGAGTTTCTCATAAAAAGTTAAGTCCGTGGTAGACAAACGAGGAAAGGAAAACTATGACCCGTTGAATAAATCAGTTTTCATGGTGCAGATGGATACACCATAGAACTTCTGTAGTGATGACTTCAATCATGTAGCAACATAACCCTGTTCCATAAGCCTATTTGTTAGAGTTCTGGTGCAATACAAAAAGTCTGCGTAGTTTCGGCAAGCTCTGGCATAACGTATGAGGTGTGATATGAACACTCCATCCGCAGGTGCTGAAGGAATGTTGCCACAGATGAAAGAAAAGTTGACAGTTCTGACTGAAAAGTCATCACGTTTGTCTTAAAATTTGGTTAATAGTTTTCCTTTACCATCGATTTCTAAGTGTAGGTCAAGATAAGAGGCTGACTTCAGTGTCTGTAGTATCCTTTATCGTAAGTTCTTTTGGGTAGATGCGATGTATAAAATCCCCGAAATTAGGATTGTTTAAAGATAATACATCATCTATATAGCGGAAACTGAGAATGAAGGATCTAGCCAAACGATATTCTTTCTTCTTGATCAGATCAGCTATAAAGTCAGCAGATAAGGATGATATTGGAAATACTTTCGAATGTGGACTTATGGCATTAAACAAGTGATTGAAGGTACTGTAAACACGGTTTTATACTATGACATTACTAAACATATAGGAATCAAGTGATCTTCTACTAGTTTGTGAAAAGTTTAGTTACGAAACCTAAAAACAAACAACACCATGCGGCATGAGAAAAAACACAAGTCCGGTTTTGTCAATTTGATTTCTGCTTAACCAAAGAATTGAGTGAAATAAATTGACAATTAACATTTTTAGAAACTGCCTTAAAGCTTGTATATTTTTTTCTATTAATATGTGAAAGTACTTTTTAAAATAAAATAATCAACTTCCTTCCTTGGATCCGCCTATGAAAAAGACCCATGAACAGAATGAAAATATTTTTAAATCTTGACATATGATAAAAATATTTTACCAATTACAAATTTCTCATATTACTAAAAGTAAAGGCAAGTTTTGTGGCAGGTACTTAACTAGATACATTTTTGCATGTATGTAGTCTTAATTTTTCAACACACTTTCCTTACTACCAGATGTACGTATATATACATGTTGACTTTGTCAATGTATACATATTAAATTATTTTCAGGTTATGAATATCCTTTAGGAAGGATGTTCGTATCTGGACCCATTTTTTTCAAAACATGAGAATTTTTGTTCACGTTCAAAAAGCTTAAACATAGAAAGATTAGAAAGACTAGTGACGACCAAAACGACCACGTTAACTGCAAACCAATAAATTGTGCATGTCATAATTTAGTATATATATGAGATTAGGGATGTTCTAATATAAATAAGCATTTATATAGTCGTTTTTTTTGCATCAAATTGATTGATTGATTGTTGGGATTCAATATTTCAATATTTCAGCTATATTCAGGAGATGAACATGATGATAAAATGAACATGAAATGATAATGAAATTAAAAATGGGATGGGACACAATGATAATGGTGTCGACAAATTTTGATTGCCAGAGGAAATAGGGAGAGGTGGGAAGGATCGGGCAATTTAGCCTCCTGTGGCAGAGCCCTATGGTTCCTATTGCAGGAGAATACCACAGTAGGGTTCTTTAACGTGCGAGGAACGTGACATTTTTCCTAACACTGTGCACCACTATGGTTTGCGGACAGACAGGTTTTCGGTATTATAGCCTGACAACCCCAGCATGTAACACGCCAGGGGTACCCAATTCCACCACCTGGGGCACACAACCCAGTTGTTCTGTGGGCAGAGCGCCCTAGCCCCCCGGCTAGGGTTCTGAGCACTATTTAGTCGCCTTTCACGATAAGCTTAGCGCTGCTACAGGCCTATTCTTTTGACACCCGGATCTGCACGGGTGTGTTGCATCAGAAGTATAACTTTTAAAATGTTCAGACAGCTATTTTATAACATGTAAATGAACATCGCTGAAAGTGTAATCAAGGGTATTAAAATTATAACAGAAATGATGAAAATGTAATACAAAGACAAATGTATGAGAAATGATGGTTATGGTTCGGCTAGGAACATAGATCAGACATGGAAAACAGACACACACAACAAAGAACATACAATAACCACATTATTAGATTCAAAGTAACAATAGTAAATGAGCAACTTATTAAAAAGACAATTTTCTACATAAAAAATACAAATAATGACATTTTCAAAAGGAAATTGTTTTTTTTAAAGGAGGTGATTATATGTAGTTCACTGCAAATTTTATTTGTCATTATTGTGGGAGCTCTTCCATAGAGCATTACCATATAGACATACAGCATGTACGGCTATGATAAAAATACAATACTGATGCAAGGATGCATATACTTATATAGTCAAGTATAAGAGATATCAAACCTCTTGAATCGATGCGAGGCTACATATTTGCAAGGCAAAATGATTGTACAATTACACAGACAATTGCATCAGTCATATTATGGAGAATTAATACAAAAAAGTGTCCGGGGTAGACGAAAGAGGGAAGGAAAACTATGACACGTTTATCAAATAAGTTGTCATGGTGCAGATGGATACACTGTACGATCCACGAGTTCATGATGACGACCATAAAACTTCTGTAGTGATGACTTCAATATTGTAGTAACATAACCCTGTTCCAGTAGCCTAGTTTTCCCTTATGAACTTTACTTAACTATATATAAAATATATTACTATAAAGTCGAAAACAGTATATTTCTTTTTCTTGTAGCCTTTGAAATTAAAGATAAGGAGATCAATACAAGCACCTACCACTAATAATGGACAGATGCACGCCGATACCTCGATTTTAAAATCATGTCATTATGAGAGGACAGCTCTACGTCATATTTGATTTAACATTTTTTGCATTTTTTTAAGTTCTTCCTTTAACAGACATGTGGTAATCGTTAATTGTAATTATAACTTTGCAGGTACTAAATTGTAATCTGCAACTATCAGAAATATAATTAATTATGATTTCGATCAATAAATAACAGAACGGAAATGGACAGTTATCTTACATTCTGATTATTTTTGACAAGTTTTAAAACATGTCGATTTAATATTTACCTAACAAATGCTCATGTTTCTACAGAATGTTTCATTAAAAGTATGACAATAATATTTGAAATTATGGTATACTATTAGTTCCTATCTTAAGGAAAGGTATAAAGTAAAATGAAAAAAATGTAATTTAATTAATTACATTGCAATTAATGCTAAATTTAATTATAATTTTAACCACGAAATGTAGAAGAAATTAAAATTTAATTAATTACATTTGAATTTGATATAACCACATGCATGTCCTTTACAAGGGAGACACTTTACTCTCATAGAAATTTTGATACACTGCGAATATACAAAAACTCATCACAGTGATTACTGGAAGACGTATTTCTTACCGATAGGTCAAATATTTAATATGTCAAAGCCCATTTTTTTTCTAGTTCTAATTTCACGTTGACATAAACTTAAAATATTCCTTTCATCCAATTTCAATTATCTTTTAACAATTCTAATTTCGGGGATTTGATATATCGCATCTACCCCACAGTACTTGAAATAAAGGATACTACCCACACTGTGAAGTCAGCCTCATATCTTGACCTACACTTAGAAATCGATGGTAAATGAAAATTATTGACCAAACTTAACGACAAACGGGATGACACCAATTCAGAATTGTCAACTTTCCTTTCATCTGTGGCAACATCCCTTCAGCACCTGCGGATGGAGTGTTCATATCACAACTCATACGTTATGCCAGAGCTTGCCGAAACTATGCAGACTTTTTGTATCACGCTAGAACTCTAACAAATAGGCTTCTAGAACAGGATTATGTTGCTACAAGATACAAGTCATCACTACAGAAGTTTTATGGTTGTCATCATGAACTCGTGGATCGTTATAGTGTATCCATCTGCACCATGAAAACTTATTTATTCAACGGGTCATAGTTTTCCTTCCCTGGTTTGTCTACCCCGGACTTCACTTTTTATGAACAACTCGACAGTGCACCTGGTCCATGCTTCCGGTTTTAGTTGCGTCCGAGTTGCTCATTTTCTTTTGATACTTTGTATGTATGATTTCAGTTACTTTATGTTCTTTGTTGTGTATGTCTGTTTTCCATGTCTGGTCTTTGTCCTTGGATTACATTCTTTTGATTACCGCTATAACCTTGGTTCCCTTGATTACTCCTTAATATGTCATCAGTTCCTTCTTAACAAAATAATTGCATATCTTGGCTGTCGGATATATTTTTTGAAACATCATAGATAATTGATATAACTATAATATGCAGAGGCTGTGAGAAAAGCCGAATGACAAAAAAGAAACGATGAATGAACTATGAATTTTTTTTGCGTAGTGCCGAGATCTATTTTCAAATTAACATCTGTGCATACAATTTCTATTACTTTTTTCTATTTTTATATTTAAAAAAAGGTGAAGTAACTGAGGAAAGAAAAGAAAAAGCACTTTACAACTTAACAAAACACTACATTCTCTCTCGGTAAATTAAGGGTCTTAAATTTCCCATCAATATATATGGTCGTTCCCTTTACCAGACTCGTACCGCTTTGACATGAAACAATTAGTTAAACCATATGTCACGCACACATTTAAAGCAAACGATGTTCAGCTTTTTCAGAGTCTTTTAACTTGTAGTTTGTACTTTGGAAGTCATTTTAGGGTATTTGATATATAGAGATACAGAGATAATTAAAACTCTGGTATTGGTAGACATAACGACACTTACTTGATTTAAAAAAAACGATTGCGCGGTCTTTGAAAAGAAGTAGCATTTGTTTGGAACATTCATTCCTCCAGTTGAAAGTTGCATAAACATAGGCGGACAATTAGGTATCGGTGAACATGGTGCTATAAATAAAATTAATAAATTATATCTAGTTTGTTTAAATGATTGTATGGTTCTTACTACCAACATTTGTATTGAAAAAAGTTATTGACAACATTACACAATACGTATTTGTAATTTGTCTAGTGAGATTCATATAGGGTATCTGCTTTTACGTCATCATTGTAAAATTAAGCACGAAACTAAGTTCAACTTTAAACAAATTATTATGCATAAAACTTGAGATGCTAATAAATAAATCCGTTATTTAAGAAGAAATATCAAGTTCACTTGAACAGTGATAAAGTCTATATTTGTTTGATTATAATTCATTATTCTCTCTTATTTCACAAATTTGATACCTCTATCATTTTAAGTTTTGATTAATGCCAAAACTGCAACGGATATTAACGTTGAGCCTAAGTGGTGTGAGAGCATGTTTGTTCCTATTTTTTTTCATTTGTTGGTTGAATAAAGTGAAGCTCTGTCCAGTGTATCAAATGTAATATAAAATGCCAATATTAAAGTTAAAATATTTTGCTCATTTTTTTTTGTTACTTTGTATGTATGATTTTAGTTACTTTATGTTCTTTGTTGTGTATGTTTATTTTCAATGTCTGGTCTTTGTCCCTGGATTACATGCTTTTGATTACCGTTATAATATTGGTTCCCTTGATTACTCTTTGAAAAAGTAAGTTTCAACAGAATTTGGGGTCAAAATGTAAAAGACGCCGATCATTGTAAAAACTTCTTTCTTATATTTCTGATATCTTTCGTTGATTCTCTTTTTGTTTTTAATATTAAGATTTCTCCGGGTATCATGCTTAATTTTCCACTTTGAAATAACGACAATGGAATATTAGTGCGAAATATGTGACTTTTCTATAAACACATCCAATTTTGATAATGCCATGTTCATAATCCCTAGTTGTATACAATGATTTAACTGTAACAATTAACCACTGTAAAATCAACAAATTAAACAAGACTTGAACATTAACATTAATCAAATATGTGGTCAAATCAAATGCTTTAATATATCATGCAAAAAAGCAGTATTAATACAGAACCAGTGTCTCACTGAAATAAAATAAAAGTAAGACATAGTAAACCAGTACTACATTTAGATCCACAATATATCGGTAGTAGATATGATACTGTTTACATACAGGGAATATCATAAAACGATTCTGTGTCAATTAATAGTCAACGTAATATTAATTAGAACCAAAACATTAAAGTTAAAAATAAAGTAACATGTTCACTTCCACTCAAAGATTAATAAAATTTAGAAGGTGAATACAATGTAAGTATCTCCTTACAATCTGTCTAAAATAATTTAGCTCATTTAATGAATTTCATAAAAAAAAAATTCCAGCGATTTATCCAGGGAACCAAAGTTATAGCGGTAATCAAAAGAATATATGTCTTTTTATATAAAAGTAAACCTTTAAATAACATATCAAAATGAAACATATTCTTTTTGGATTTGAGTTAATAACCTTTAAAACAAAACAAAAATATTAACTTAATGTACCGCACTTTCTAGGAGGGAAAATGAAATTATTTTTTTAAAAGAAAAATCCTTATACATTGTAAATACATTGATTTTAATATAATGGGGAACAAAGGTTTTTTTCTTCTTTTTTGTTATAATTCTTCTTCGTCAACCTACTGACTGGATATCTCAAACAAATCGGCTGAATGGCTTGACACAAAAATACACACTATATATTTAATTTCAAACATAAAAGGGGCCATTGCTGTATTTCGGAAATATGTGTCCAGGAACTTGAAAATAGGTAAAGTGATAGCATTAAGCTCTATAAAATGATACAAAATATGTCAATCGATATGTTTTGTGTTGCAAAAGAAAGGGAAAACAATCTATATGTTTTTCTAACAGAAAAAAAAGACGACTTGAGATAGCATTACCAAATATAAATTATTATATATATGGAGTTCTCCAAGAGTGAATTGTTCGGGATAGTCTTAAGGTCACTTAGAAAGAGTAAAATTCCTCAGGATTTAATAAAAAGAGAAATCAAGAGAACCAGAACTTTGCATTTAGACTTAAAATAGAATGCTGAATTCAAAAGCTTGTGTTCTGGTATTATTCGTGAAAAGTGTGAGGTCTTATGTGAGTCCCTAAAATTGCTATTTTTTTATGTCTCATACTTAATTGTCTGCAGAATTTCCTTTGAACACATTAACCGATAAAAATGTGGCGTGTAATTTACAATTCACGTACAGATGTGCAGTAGACCTCCAGATTTCCATAATAGACCGCCATTTTATTGTGGCCAGCATTCAAACATGAAACAAAACGGACAAAGTTGAACTCTTAGCTTTAAAAAGACGCTTTAATTACCATATAGCTAGAAATTCTAGCGGCAATCTAATTTTACGTTGTTTTCGTGGTTACTTAAACATCTAAAATCGTAAAATACAAATTCCTAACGACATACTTTAAATACTAGTATACCCTCAGGCTACGCCAGTATATCTGTATATCTACGTCGTTCCGAATTTGTTGTTTGCCATTATTGTGCTGTCTAATGTGCCGAATTTTTTTCAATTTGTCAAAGCAGACAGACGAATTTGTGCATAAAGTATTTTTTATGCTTCCACGATTAAATAATACGATTTTTCTCTTTTACTTGTCGATCAAACATTTACGTTTCCTATTGTCAGAAAATAAGCAACAACACTTAAAGCATCAACACCGACAACGTCACAGTAAATGAAGAGATTTTGTATATATGCTAAAAAATATATATTGTATCAATTAGAGAAATAGTGAACATTGTTTTCATCATTATAAATGATTTTTTATTATCTGCTAATTAAATGACAAAGGGCTCAAGGGCAGCTTGGCTACTCTTACACGCTCTATTGCTCATATAGGTGAAATTGTTTTTTGGGAAATATGTTTTGTACATGCATCTGTGTACTTATGCTTGATTAAGTATAAATACATCGAAATTCAAACTTATGTATGTTGCTTTTCCACTAAGAAACAACAAATTTATTTTTTGCGGCACGTAAGGTACTACAAAAAATCAATTCAACGAAAACTTTGGGCAATGAAAATTATTCATATGAAATGCCAATAAAACTCGGGAAAATCGGAAAACATATTCGTAGCGACTTTCATTTTTTTAATGATTAATGTGTAGGCCAAATTTTGGTAATCAACGGACCCAAGATTCATACAGAAATCAAAAGAATATAATCCAAGAATAAAGACCAGAGAGGGAAAACAGATATACACCAAAATACATGAAATAGCTAAAATAACACGAGCATAGAAACAAAAGCATAAAAGCATTTCGGAATTCATCAAAAACTGGGGCCATGGACAGTGTGCCCCTGGAGGGCAAGCGTCCACTGCTTTTCACGAAACACCTGCAAAGTTGTCTGTTCTTAGTGTGCAGATAGATACATTGTTATGATCCAAGATTTCTCGTCGACGATCATGAAACTGCAATGATGGCTTCAATGTTGTAGGAACATGACCCTGTTCCAGATCCTGAAGTGTAAGAAGTCGAGCACGGTACAGAAAATCCGCGTTGTTACGGCTGGTTTTGACATATACTAAACGTTGTAAAATGAAACTCCATACGCTGTTGCTTATGTGTTGTTGCCGCAGATGAAAGACAAGTTAAAAATAAAGGACTTATGAGTCATAGCGTTTTACGTGTAATTTTCTCACGAGTTTTCCCGTCGACCTGCGAGTGAAGGTCAATATATGAGGCTGACATCAAATTGTCTGTAGTGTCAGTTTACATATTATTGATAGAAGGATTTTTGATAAGTCACTAGTCAAATCTATGCTATATTTACCGATATCTCAAAATCAAATCTCCAAAATGAACGTACTTTGTAGTTCTTATCTCAAGTTCTTTAGGTAAGATTGATGTTTTAAATTCCCGAAACTAGGACAGTTTACGTCATATTTATAGCAGAAACTGAGATCAAAGGACATAGGTAAACATCGATTGAACCTTAGAGAATCGTCATAAAGTAGCACTCTCTTATTTTAACACACTTGTTCACAATAGTTTACATATAATACATAGAAAGATTAGTCACAAATCAAATCCTTGCTATATTTCCCCCATCAGCAAATCACCGTAAGAACGTACTTCACTAATTCCCCTTTTTTCTATTCCCCCCATTTAGATGCCAATTTGAATTTGAATTTTTCTGATGGCGTATGTACGTGTTTAGTTGATATATATATTTATCATAGATTGGTCCTAAGTATATTGACCTATCTAGTTATTAAATTTTCGGTCTTATTTCTTTCAAAATGGTCGCTATAAGGGACTAATGCCCAGGGGTTTGGAGTGGTGATAAGCACAAGGGCGTTTTATTTTGTATATGTTTTTTTTTTACTTTAGGTCTCAATTTCAAAATAAATTTTAGGCTGAAGCCATATTTAACTTAACCTGATGAAAACTTAAATTTAAAAGGTAAGAACTTACAATAGTTCTATACACAATGACGTTTTTTGTTTTGTGTTATTACCGGCTCAATGACTTCTCATCCAACACATTGAAAAATAAATAATGGCAATTGGTCACAAACTTAAATTAAGAAAAAAAAACTAAATTAAAATCATTGAGGTAATGGAACTGGGCTCATGTGGCAATGGGAATGTTTTTGGAACTTTTCTATTTGGTGCCCAACACAATAATAATTAATAAGAGGTGCTAAGGTGTAGATCAAAATAGTTTCATAGTTGCCATAGGGGTAAAAATGTCCTTCTGAAATAGCAATGCAGGCATTTAGCTAAAAATTAAAACAAAATTCATTTTCCTCACTTCGGAACCGGGACTGTATAAGAAGCACTTGATGTAATAAAAGCCGCATAAGGAAATAATTGGCTACGAAAATTAATATTGTTGGTGTTTTGTAATGGGTCGTTTGTCTTCATTTTACTTAAGTACTGAAATTAATTCAGGAAATTAAATCACGAATTTTACCATAAAATTACAATTTTGAAATTTAAAAAATGATTATCAGTAAATATATTTAACACATACTCTTATATAAATTTTACTTACTTGGAGTTGTGCATATCGTAGGAGATGGTGTTGTACAGATTGGACAAGGACTCGCTCCTACTGCTGCCGGGGGCGGGATTGCGGCAAATAAGCCAAAGAGTAATGCTGTGGATAAAAAAAAATAATTATTGTATCCATAAAAATGAATTGAGAACAAACTATTCAACAAGAACAGTACATATTCAAATAGTTAATGATTTAAAAAAATATTAGTTAATTGCTGATCATGATAAGACGTTAAAAAAATTGCTGTTGTTTCTTTTTCCCGGTTTTTCTCTTGATATCGACACTTGGTATATGGCCTTCCTTTGTAACTTTTCCCCTCGACCTTTGTCTAGAGTTCATCAGTTCGATGATTTTGCTATTATCCTTAATACGTCATCACTTATACATTCGTTTAACATGTGGATTTAAACTGGTATAGTACAAGAAAGGTTGCAAAACACAACTTATTGAGCTGTTTTAAAAAAAAATGAGAAAAATGGGAAAATAAATGTACTCTTATCTCTGAATAAATTGTTTTGAAGAATAAAGATCGTCTTCATGAATATTGATAACGAAATTCCAATGCAATTACGATGCACAATTAAACGATGGAATTTCTATTAGAACGTATTAAATACAGAAAGTTGGGTCAAAATGTTTTGCATTAGGCCTTCATCAGGCCAAAGAAGTACAAATAGAGAAAACTGACACAACAATGTCTGAATTGATTTTGAACATTGTGGAGAAGGCGCTTCTATTTGAAAGATAACAAAATAAATTGCAAGGATAAATTAAGAAACAAAACAAATGAGAACCGTGCTCCGGCAACTTATCATTCTACGTAATATTGTCAAACAAAATTCTACCCAAACATTCTTTGGAAGCTGACAGCTGTGATCTTTAACTCGGCAAATTGAAAAAAATAATTAAAGGATCAGAGAATTTATTTTACGGAGTAAACTGTAAGCTTGCAGCGGAAAGGTTTTTTTTTTTACTTTTTTTTTTTGTTGACTGTGTAGTATTTTGTCAACATTAAAAATCATATTTCTGAAATCTAGCATTGTTCTATTCAAGCGAGTTTATAACATATTATATCACTTCCAAACACTATTCGAAAATCGAAATATCACTAGTTATAACAAAATAACGCCATAAATTAAAATTTGATGTAAGTACCTAAAGCGGCTAAGGCAGCACCTATGCCACCCCCAGCCGCTCCTATAGGGGCAGCATCATCTGTCGGAAGTAAAAAAGTCGGCGTATCTGCCATCCTGAAACACAGAGTTACACTGAAGGAATTTACCCACTTTAACTTATCATTCTGTATCTACAAAAGCATGAAACAGTCATTTTGGTTCTATTTGTATGATATCTCTATATATAATGGATATGTCCTGCATAGAACAAAGTGCACAATCTGTATACATCATAATGTAGAATTATATTATATTTCATCTGTGGCAACAACCCTTCAGCACCTGCATATGGAGTGTTCATATCACAACTCTTGCGTTATGCCAGAGCTTGCCAAAACTTTTTGTATCGCGCTAGAACTCTGACAAATAGGCTTCCGGTACAGGGTTATGTTGCTACAAGATTGAAGTCATCACTACAGAAGTTTTATGGTCGTCATCATAAACTCGTTGATGTTTATGGTGTATCCATCTGCACCATGAAAACTGATTTATTCAACGGGTCATAGTTTTCCTTTCCTGGTTTGTCTACCCCGGACTTCACTTTTTATGAGCAACTCGGCGGGTGATTCTAGAAAAGCAGAGGACGCTTACCCTTCCGGTGCACCTGGTCCATGCTCCCAGTTTTTAGTGGAGTCCGAGTTGCTCATTTGTATTTGTTACTTTGTATGTACGATTTTAGTTACTTTATGTTCCTTGTTGTGTATATCTGTTTTCCATGTCTGTTCTTTGTCCCTGGATTACATTCTTTTGATTACCGCTATAACCTTGGTTCCCTTGATTACTTTTATAAAAGAAATTACCTTTCGGAAGGTTAAGGTAATTCGTATTTATAGTATTCATAATATCTGGCAGTTAGTGAACGAGGAATGTTGGTACATAATTAATAGGCGGAAGCGACGTTTGTTTCCAATGATATATTAACAATGGCATACTTACGGTGCAACTCAGTCATTAACGTTTCAGAAGTTATACACATGTAGCTAATAACCCCTTTGCATACCCATATATACAGGGAAGTGTTGTCTATCGCACATTTGAAAATTCAGTTGAATATGTACTTTAAATCGGTAAGATAACGAAACGTTTAAGGTTTCACAAAAAAAACTATTTCCACTATTTTCAATCAAATCAAATATTTTTATTCAGCCAATTCAATAACTTGTCACTATATAGCCAGTTCAAACTAATTTCAAGCGGTAAAAACACAATAATATTTTTTCTGTGATATTTTAAAGAAAAGAAATACTAAATGCTAATAAAGCATTTGTTCAAATAGGAAAACGACCAAATATGGGGCTTTTTGAGGTACTTTATATTTTAAGTCCGAGTTTGATGTAAAATTAATCACAAATACAGACAAAAGATTCTAATAGAAGACATTAAACACCAAAACCACTAAACATTAGACTATACCAAAATTGTAATCATTTCTAGAATTATCCTGCAATCGTAATCGTCATATACAGATACAGCTAGAGAATGCAGCTGTGATGTTTTAAAGGTCCCCTTTCCCGTTTGCATCTATAGGCCTTTGATATAATTATCTGAGTGAGATTACCACGAAGCCGAGGATTCCCCATGCAATCGTTGTAACAATGTGAACTCACTTCGCGTGGCAAAATAGGGATAACCACTTGTTGCAGTATAAAAAATATATAGTTGGGGTCGGGACATCGAAAATATTTTTTGAAGTCCTGCATTTTACACTTACCCTGAGCATCACATACAAACTGGCTGCGTTTTTTTATCCACAATACCTTGATATTGTTGTGATCGGTAATGGATAACGTAAATTGAAAAGTAATTGAAAATTTAAGATATATAAGTAAACGTTATAGACAGACCCATATTTTACATAATTTACTTTTACCTTTATACCTTAATAGGCACTATATTTTTCACTTAAGACAGTTATTTTAAATAAATGCAATTACATGTATGTATTTAGTTAAAATTGAAACTAAAGGAAAGGTCATATCTTACTTCGTGTCACTTGTGATTTTAAATAAGAGTAACTTTTGGTCAATTACCGAAAGACAAGATTGGAGAGAAGGAAGCACGCATAACCAACTGACCATTAAATCAAAAATATCACAAAATAAACACTAAAGAGAATGAATATTTATATAAAAGTTTCGTATTTAGCCGAAAAAAGGAATAACAGACGATTATAGAGTAACATTTATATTCTTAAAACTACAAACTTTAATTAAATATTCATTTAATAATAATTTACTTATAGCAGTATCGCAAGAGGAAATCAATTAAAAATAGTATGACCACTATTAATCCATTGGCGAGAAAATAGTTAAGTTAAGGTGCTGGTTAATATAAATTACACTTACCTTATTGACAGTAAAAGCTGTAAGTCTATCTGCGTCTAAGTACTTATATAGTAAACAATATGTTGCTGTTTTTTTCAAATATTTTTATCTACCAATCAAAAAACATATATTTAATTTATGAAATTTAATTCACCAAAAGACGAAAAAGGTCAAAAATAGAAATGATCAATCAAATAATGATTTTTTTTCGGCGCCTGATGTGTACATGCCCGTAATATTTCAATATGTATTATGACATTATTTGTGATATCGCCAGATAACTCTCATTTGTTCATTAAGAACAGAAGTGTGTCGGTTTTCATGATTATAATTTACATGTACTAATCATTACATGTTTCAAAAGAGTAATCAAAGTAACCATGATTTTAGCGGAAATCAAAAGAAGGTAATCAAGGGACAAAGACCAGACAAAGAAACAGACATACACAACAAAGAACTTAGAATAACCAAAACTAATTCATAGCAAAAGTATATGAGCTATTCGGACTCCAATAAAAACTGGGTGCATGGACCATGTGCATCGGTAGGGTATGCGTCCTCCGTCTTTCTAGAAACACACACCGAGTTGCCCATAAAAGGTCAAGTCCGGGGTAGAACAAAGAGGGAAAGAAAACTATGACACGTTGTAGAAATCGGTGGTGCAGATGAATACACCATAACAATCCACGAGAAAAAAACAGTGTCTCTTCCTGTCAATCAGTTTTGAATACATGTATTTGTGTGAAAAGGTTTTATTTTTTGATTAACTTAGTCATTGGAAATGTATCGAAAAAGTATTTGCAAATTCAGTGTAAGACACAAAAGAAATTTATTACATGAGTCTTTGATATGACTTTGGTTGGTGTTTTGAAATAAAACAAATGCATGGTCACAATTATGATTCAATACATGACCCTTGCCGATAAGTACTTAATATTTTGCGTACATAAATGAATTTACGAATATCTAAACAATAGCATCCCCACAAATGCAAAACTCAGATATGTATATATCCGAGACTTAAACGGTATATTTCATTCAAACAATTAAGATTAAACGCGATTAATATACAAATCCTCTGTCCTAACTCCTAATACCTCTACCTTAAGGTTTTATCTTACATATATAATACTCGTATTATTTTAGATTGTGCTGCCATTAATGCTTTACTGGACTGGCCATGCGTACTTCATATCAGTAAATTAACAAATTGATTGAATTAGAACCATTGACTGTCTTTGATTAATGTATGGTAGTACATTTTTGTTTATTTCATTAACCAAATATCACTCCAAAAATTTCCAAATTACTGGGCTTATGTAGAAAGTATACCTTGTTGTAAATTTATTTTTATGTTATTATTCTAACCATGGCCTATAGGAATATTCTTACTCTCTAGGATATATGATATGATACAGAATGGCGCACATGTGATATGTGATATCCACCAAGATATGAACTTTCAGTAATGAAAACAAAAATGTTGTTGTTTTATCTTAATTCTAAATCATGTTTGAAAAGCAATCAAAGTAACCAATTTCGAGCGAAAATCAAAAGAACGCAACTTAGGAAAATGACCAGCGTGGTAGACGAAACAGGACAGGAAAACTTTGAACAAATCGGTTCTCATGATGAAGATGAGATGTATACACCGTAACGATCCACTAGTTCATAATGACGATCTTAAAACTTCTATAGAAATGAGTTTATTCTTATTCCTTGTTCAAAAAGCCTAACTGTAAGAAGTCAAGCGCGATAGAAAAAGTGTGAGTTGTTACGGCAAGCTCTGGCATAACGTATGAGGGGATGTTACGACGTATGAAATGTCGTACAGTGTTGTCAAATGTTTTTCTTCTTTTCCATCGATATCTAAATGTAGGTCAATATATGAGGCTGACTTCACGGTGCCTGTAGTATGCTATATTTCAAGTTCCATTGGGTAAAACCCAAAATCTAGAATTGTTTAACGATAATACGTCATCTATATAGCGGAAACTGAGATCAAAGATCCTAGCTAAACGATGTCTTCATTTTGTAACAGATCAGCTATAGTGCCAGCCTCATATGAGTGAAGTAATATGAAAACGAGTAGACAAGCACAATTTTTCTTATTGGAAGATAATTTGGATTATTTATTTATAAAGAGTATACATGTAACAATTTACCGTCGTCACATAAATTGATCATGCTACTAAATAAGTTCTGCAACATAAGCAGATAAATAAACTGTCAAATATAATTAAGACCTTTATATTCTATCAAAACAAACTTTTTGCCAACTAAGGAAAGCAGAAGTTGTTATTACACAAATTTACTTTCTGCACATTTTTTTCTAAAATAGCTATTTTTTTCACTTTCAAGTTAATTATACCATAATTTAAGGAATTTAGCACCAAGTTTCAGTTTCTATCTTAATTTTAAGCAATGGTCAATTGTTACAGCTATATCAAACAAATTTATATATTTGACAGGATCTGGAAACAAGTCTCAAGGATTTTACAAGTCCATCTCTTGAGATATTAAAAAAATATATAATTCAAAGATTGTATGCTCTTAATAACATAATTTAACTGGTGACAATTTGTGGAAAAGGAAATGGTGAATAGTTTAATTCAGAAAGAGTAATCAAGGGAATCCAAGGTTATAGCGGTAATCAAAAGAATGTAATTCAGGGACAAAGACCAGACATGGAAAACAGACATACACAACAAAGAACATAAAGTAACTAAAATCATATATACAAAGTAACAAATGTAAATGAGCAACTCAGAGAAAAATGAAATTAATCAAGTAGCAAGTCAGTTAATGAATCTTTTACTCTTAAGAATAAATTTCTGCAACTTGATAAAAACTTGATTATTTTGATCACCGGACTCTGATCATAACCAAATAAATAACATATTTAACGGTATTTAACATAACTTGTAAATTTAGGAAAAATAGTCTTATAGCGAAGTTCTCGATATCTATCACAATGTAATAAAAATGAGAGATTGATTCGCTTCTACTACAAACGCAATTCGGTGAATCCACTAGGTTGCGGGAGAAAAAGATGTTCATTTAAAGGACTACAATTCATTCGCAGTCTACCATGTAAAATCTGTCCAATTATTGATCCGCTATGATAAAAGCAGGACATTTTTGTTAAACCTTCATAAGTGATCTTTAAATATGTTTAAAGATCTGAAATCGCATATACAATGAGGAAATTTATTCCATAATTTAATAGTGGACGGTTGAAAATATTCTGAATAAAAATGTATGCTCAATTATATTTCGAAATTGACGGGTGTTATGGGTATGCCGATAACGTAGATAAGCCGGTGTATTATTTGTCAAAACCTTTTGAAGTAATTGCAATCTATGCCGATCTCGTCTTACGGAAAGTTTCTTCAACCAGTCTCCTTTCATATTTTATCGATTGAGGTAAGGTTTGTAGCCCCAGTTCTTGCGGCGTCCAGTTGAACGTTTACAAATTTAACGATGCGGGACTTGTTGTGACAATCTACGATTACATCACCATATTCCAAAATAGGGCAAATAAAACTCATATATATTCTCTGAAAGGTATATCTGTCGACTGAGAATTTGAGTTTTCTAATGATGTTTAGTCGCTTATATGCTTTTGTAACGATATAATCAATATGATCGTGCAATAATCCATTGTTCGATATTATAACGATTAGATGTTTATGACTATTTACCTCTTGTATGTCATGTTGACTCAATGCAACGGCGGGTGAGGTGATTTGATTAGCTTACGTGAAATGACCATTCACTCCATGTTTTCCGGATTTAATTTTACTAACCACCTTTCTGACCATTGGTGGATTTTATTAATATCCCTACTCAGTATCTCTGCCGATTCAGCTGCATTATCTATCTCTAGATAAATACTTGAATCGTCATCAAATATTTTAATAGATGTATCCATTTCATCCACAATATCATTGATAAATTCCAAAAAGAAAAGAGGTCCCAAAATAGAACCCTGTGGAACACCAGCATTTATTTCCCTCCAATCTGACTTTTTCCCGTCAAGTTGGTTGATCACTGAGTCACCACAAGTGAAGCCCGACTGGTAAGGAGTTATAATATTATGATCTAAAAGAAAGGTGTGTATATATTTATAAACACAACGTACCATTTTGAAATGGGTCTGTAATTTTTTTACTTTCTAGATATCTCATTTTTGAAAACGGGAATTACATGTGCTTGTTTCCAATTATTCAGAAACAAAGCAATCGACATTGATAAATTAAACAATCTACATGATGACGTTTCTTCTAGAACCCAGTACCGGTTGTTTCGCTAGTATCTAAACATTTCAAAATATCTTCAACGTTATTTTCAGAAATTTCCATATAAGTTCGGTAGTCGACAATTTGACTATTTCAATTTGGTCTGCGATACGAAAAAAATAATGCTTTTTTCAATATCATCAAAAATCAATACATTATCTTTTAATAACAGGGGAATAGTGGAATACGATGATTTGAGACCCGAAATGTATTTACAAATCTTCCACCAAGATTTCGAATGAGGGTTTTCCTTTCGATAATTTATTCTAAAGATTATCATTGTAATCATTACACGCACAGTGGCATGATCTATTGGTTCCTCTGGCTTTTCTGTGTATTCGTTTTTTTGTGTTGAATACTCCTCTTGATATCGTGTTTTAACCACGCTGATTCGTTTTTTCGAATAGTGTCCGTTCAGTTAAGAGATAATCCGATGTTTTTCTCCTACTATACTACTAAATCTATGGATTGTTCACCTAATAAACGTAAAACCATAGAAAACTACAAACCAAACCAATAAACGGGTATATAAAATTGGCCCGTAAGTTGAAAATCAACATCCTTAATATATGGATTAAAATGCAACTTATGCGGTCTAGTATATGTCGGTGAAACACAAGAACGATTAAACAAAAGAATGTGCGGTCATCGTCCTTGAATAAATACCACCAAATTCCCAACAGTTTTTCAACATTTTAATGAACAAGATCATTCAATCCTCTCAATGAAAGCCCGTATTTTAGAACAAAAATTACCACCCTACAAACAGTCCCGTTCTAGGTTAAAACTACCGTATTGAAAGAGATGAGTACTGGATACGCAGACCAGGTACTGCAATACCTAAGGGATGCCATGACAACATCAAAAGTATAGGAAACCTTTCAAGCCAATATAACAATTTCATAAATGTGAATTTATTTTACAAAAATCCAAGACGGGAAAGGAGTCATGCCCATCGCCACTATACGTCACCTAAGTTACATAATGTGTCCATAGATGGTCTTCTTTCATACAAAAACCTCTTGGACTTCATCACATTAGAACCAAACTCTACTCTATACCTGTCAGTCTACTACACTCATTTTACAGAACAAGTCTTGACACTCCTGTTTCTGACGCCACCTCATCATCATACAGACTTGTTGCCATAATGTTGGATATTGCTTCCCCAGACTCTTTGAATCAGTGTGAAAAGTCAAGATGAAGAAAAACGATCATTTCTTCCACTACCGTTTGTCAACAAAGGTATAGATGCAATTAATTTGGCTAACATCCTCCACTACAAAAACGTCACCAACAAATTCCCCCAGTATTTCAAAGACAAATCCATACAATTATTTCATCAAGAGGACATTGATTTTCTGTCAGAGTGGTTAAAGGCCGGGAGGTCTTTAATTTTGAAACGAAAGAAAGTTTTAAGTAGATCAATGAGTGCCTATGCTGCATCAGTTTTCAAAGAACCCGTTGTAGCAAAACATTGTCTACTCTATATGACAAATATGTTGTCGTATCAGCAGACAAAGCCCAGAACAATTTTGTTTATGTCTGTAGAACGTTTTACATCTAATGTTTATTATCAGATGTAGACGTAGAAAATAATAGCATTACTTAATCCTATACTGCTACCACACTCTCGAAAGAAAAGATTGTTGAAAACCATAAATCTATGCTATCCTCTTTTGGTCTCTCTTCCAAGGATGATGATTGTGATTTACCGTCTATGTACTGGATTCCTAAACTCCACAAGAATCCATACATACAACATAACATAGCTGGATCTGCAAAATGTACCACAAAATTTCTTTCAAAATTTATTCCTTCTATACTCGCAACTCTCAAAGAGGGTCTCCTGTCCTAGCACAACACTTGTCACTTCCGTGGTGGTTTTAATTAAATGATGACCCTGAGAAATTCGATATATCTTTTGGAGACAATCAGTTCAAGACTGTTATCAGAATATAATAGCATTAAAACCTGTGATTTTTTAACACCGTATGCTCCTATTCCCCATCCTCAGTTAAAATCCCGACTTAAAAACATTATAAATCGTTGTTTTTCCAAAAAGGACGGTACACCTAGATACAAATATATAGTTCTTGGTAGAGATTCGTCATGCTTTGTAAGAAACAATTTCAAATCATCATCTAAATATACAGAAGAAGATGTTTACAAAATGCTGGAATGTTTAATCGGCAATATATTTGTCCTGTGTGGTGGACGCGTTTTTCAACAAACGGTCGGCATTCCAATGGGAACAAATTGTGCTCCTCTACTTGCTGACCTATGAGATTGACTTCTTAGCTGATCTGATCCGAAAGAAAGAATATCGTTTAGTTGGATCATACAATCTCAGTTTCCACTATATGGATGACGTATTATCTTTAAACAATCCTAATTTTGGGGATTTGATACATCGCATCTGCCCCAAAAAAACTTGAGATAAAGGATACTACAGACACTGGGAAGTCAGCCTCATATCTGGACTTACACTTAGAAATCGATGGTAAAGGAAAACTATTGACCAAACAAACGTGATGACTTTTCATTCAGAATTGTCAACTTTCCTTTCATCTGTGGCAACATCCCTTCAGCACTTGCGTATAGAGTGTTCATATCACAACTCATACGTCATGCCAGAGCTTGACGAAACTACGCGCTAGAATTCTAACAAATATGATTCTGGAACAGGGCTCTGTTGCTACAAGATTGAAGTCATCACTACAGAAGTTTTATGGTCGTCATCATGAACTCGTGGATCGGTATGGTGTAACCATCTGTGCCATGAAAACTGATTTGTTCAACGTGTCATAGTCTTTCTTTCCTATTTCCCGGAATTGACTTTTTTATGAGCGGGTGTTTGTAGAAAAGTAGGCGACGCTTGCACTATCGGTGCATCTGGTACATGCTTTCTGTTTTAGTGGAGTCCGAGTTTCTCAATTTATTTCGTTACAGTACCTGAACCGATCCGTGCAACAAAAATCGCATCACGTGGCCACAGAACGGTTACTGTATTTTACCGTTTTTATTGTTATCTTTGTCAATTTTACCCATATTTCCATAATGTAATAGATTTAAACATTTATTCGTACTTTTTTTACATTTCGTGTATTTCAAATATATCTTATGTTATTTTACATAACAACACTGCGATCAGACCGGTCACCGGTTATCGGTCATCGATCCGTCAAATCGTTGCACCGATTGGTTCAAGGACTGTACTTACTATGCACGATTTTTGTTACTTTTTGTTCTTTGTCGTGTCTGATTTTTGTCCCTGGATTACATTCTTTCGATTTACGCTATAACCTTGGTTCCATTGATTACTCCCTGAGATAGTGCACTGAAAATTTTACACTATCAAATCAATAAGTGTTTGAAATATAAGCAAATTAATAAGTCCTGGAATACCCCGATGCGATTTGATTTTGGTTATTTCAGGGACCTATTCAAACGAGCCCGGGAGCACCTTGAGTGTTTATTCTTTCCCCCCCCCCGGGAAAAATACATCTAGAAAACAGAAACGTTGTTGTTGATAATCGCCACTCCTGGCTTCAATGAAAGAAGAATGTATTACATTATTGATGAATTACAAAAGCATATAACTCTGATAATCATATTATTTCAGGTCGGCTACAAACGCGGTTAACAGGTAAGGGGTTTGGTGAACAGTTCCTCAACATATATAATAATTCATAAATGACCGGAGGCAACCAATGTAATGGAATAAAGTACTCCAAGCCCGATTATACATTCTTCAACACACAGTATGCTGTGCCGAAAGAGACAAAAGTAATGGAACAAGTACTTCCTGTCCCAAAATACACTGTACTCCCTGTCAGAGTCAGATAAAAACAGGTATAAGGCGGCTTGAAAAAGATATCATGTCGTCTTATTAAAAATAGCTATAAGGAAACTGACAAGTTCTAGCTCAATTGAGGTTGTAGGGGGTTAGAACACCTTTTGATAGAAGAAAATGTCATTTCCGTGCAAAAAGGGGCTAAACACGATGTCTGAATCCGCCTGTGCAGCCCCAATACACGCTGTACTCGACGACAAACTTATGTATTAGCAGATTCCGCCTGGTCATAACCGACAATTTTTTTTATATACTTTTATTACATTTACTACATAGTATAAATAAATTTCCCTGAAATCTCTGCTTACGTGCTCCATTGCTAATAATGAGAAAGATCGCGACCCTGACCTGACGCAGGGTTACGTAATCGTAACTACGACCTTACCCAACTCCAATTCACGTATTACATTCTGTCCTTTGAATAATGCAGTGTTCTTAAGTTATCTACTTTTTTGAAAGCAAGAACAAAACCATATATTCTGGCTCCTGTTATTTCGAGTTTTACTATAATAAAGCTATGGCTATTGTCAATAATGACGCTGTTTAATTACCGTGCTTAATTTCAGCTGATATGCACCTATGTATCTAGATTAAATGTAGTTAAAGATGTTTCTTATTTTAACTGACATTACACACACATTTAGCATATTTCAACTATGTGTTTGAAACTTATTTGTGTGCAGGGGTTAAAGCTAACTATATACGTGACAGATATTTTCACGGGTCTATATATTCTTCGTGATTAATAAATGTATTGATACACTTTGGTTAACAAGAAGTGTTACTATCTAAGTGAAATTTATCCACTGCTCAGATATTTCTGTTTATTTCGAAAAATAAATCTTATTTTTACTACTTCTATATGTTTTAAATCATAATGTTCGAAAAGCCTCGCAACGAAATCGATGTAGAATTCAGGGCAGTGTGTGTTCAGCCATGTGAAACAATGGTGCGATAAAGTGTATAACATCAGAAAATTTGTCAGGGTCAAACATTCAAGAGTTAATCAGATATCCAAAACTGTTGTATTTAGTTCCGAATATATGATAAAATGATATACTTTATAGTAATGCTTGAATTTTATACATAGGACAAGCCGAAATTAATGATAATATTCTACTGTCTGTGACTGATTACAATTGAGATTGGACGCAAATATGTCTAATGTCAATATACTAAACGAGTAAGCTTGTAGAAAGACCCATAATATATATAACGAACTTTCCTATGTAAAACATATGGCATTTGATTATATGACTAGTCTATGTGAGAAAGAGTAATCAAGGGAACCAAGGTTATAGCGGTAATCAAAAGAATGAAATCCAGGGACAAAGACCAGACATGGAAAACAGTCATACACAACAAAGAACATAAAGTAACTAAAATCATATATACAAAGTAACAAAAGCAAATGAGCAACTCGGACTCCACTAAAAACTGGAAGCATGGACCAGATGCACCGGTAGGGTAAGCGTCCTCTGCTTTTCTAGAAACAACCGGCGAGTTGCTCATAAAAGGGCGAGTCCGCGGTAGACAAACGAGGAAAAGGAAATCCATGACCCGTTGAATAAATCAGTTTTCATGGTGCATATGGATACACCATAACGATCCACGAGTTCATGAAGACGACCATAAAACTTCTGTAGTGATGACTTCAATCTTGTTGCAACATAACACTGTTCCAGAAGCCTATTTGTTAGAATTCTAGCGCGTAGTTTCGTCAAGCTCTGGCATAACGTATGAGTTGTGACATGAACACTCCATACGCAGGAGCCGAAGGGATGTTGCCACAGATGAAAGGAAAGTCGACAATTCTCAATGAAAAATCATCACGTTTGCCGCAAAGTTTGGTCAATAGTTTTCCTCTACCATCGATCTCTAAGTGTAAGTCAAGATATGAGGCCGATTTCACAGTGTCTGTAGTATCCTTTATCTCAAGTTCTTTTGGGTAGATGCGATGTATCAAATCCCCAACATTAGGATTGTTTAAAGATAATATGTCATCTATATAGCGGAAACTGAGATTAAAGGATCTAGCAACACGATATTCTTTCTTTCCGATCAGATCAGCTATAAAGTCAGCCTCATAAGAGTAAAAGAATAGATCAGCATGTAAAGGAGCACAATTTGTTCCCATTGGAACGCCCACCACACTGGACAAATACTTTGTCGATAAAAAAATTCCAGCATTTTATAAACATCTTCCTCTGTATATTTGGAAGATGATTTGCAATTATTTCTTGTAATGTTTTTAAGTCGGGATTTTAACTGAGTAAGGGGAATAGAAGTATACAGTGTTGAAAAATCATAGGTTTTAATGTTATTGTATTCAGATAATAGTCTTGCACTGATTGTCTCCAAAAGATCTTACGAATTTTTCAGGATCCATATTGAATTAATACCACTACGGGAGTAACAAGTGTTGCGGTAGGACTGCAGACCCTCTTTGACAGTTGTGAGTTTCGAAGTTAAAAGTTTTGAAAGAGGTTTGGTGGTACATTTTGCAGATCTAGCTATGAAACGTCGTTTGTATGGATTCTTAAACTGGTGAGGTTTAGGAATCCAGCACATAGACGGTAAATCACAATCATCGTCCTTGGTAGAGAGACCAAAAGAGGATAGCACAGATTTATGGTTTTCCACAATCTCTTCTTTGGAGAGAGTGGTAGCAGTATAGGTCTTATCACTGCTATTATTTTCTACGTCTACTTCTGATAATAAACATTGGAAATAAAACGTTTTGCAGACAAAAACAATGTTGTTTTGGGCTTTGTCTGCTGGTACGACAACATATTTGTCATGTATAGTAGACAATGTTTTTGCTACATCGGGGTCTTCGAAAACTGATGTAGCCTTGGCACTCATTGAGCGACTTAAAACTTTCATTCATTCCAAAATTAAAGACCTCACGGCCTTTAACCACTCTGACAGAGAATCAATATCTTCTTGTTCTCGTTTTATCCATTTTCTTGCATAGTCCTCGACGGCATCCATAAGAACTTTAAAGTTACAATTCCAATTTATGGAGCGTGGTTCACGGTACTTGGGACCTTCAAAAAGGATATTACGCAGAGATTCGTTTTCGATAATGGTTAAACATCCCGTAGCGACGTGACCAGAAGGATCATATTTGAATGGAGAGGTTTTGCAAGAGCAGTCAGGTGGTTTAGCCTTGAAGTCCTTAATCTCGAGGTTCTGCAATAGCCTTTTATAATTGCAAATTTGGGATGCGAAGTATAGAAATATGAAATAATTAGTATGGATTTTTCTTTGAAATATGGGGGAATTTTGTTGGTAACGTTTTTGTGATGGAGGATGTTAGCCAAATTAATTGCATATATACCTTTGTTGACAAACGGTAGTGGAAGAAATGATCGTTTTTCTTCATCTTGACTTTTCACACAAACTGTTTAAAGAGTCTGTGGAAACCAATATCCAAAATTATGGCAACAAGTCTGTATAATGATGAGGTGGCGTCAGAAACAGGAGTGCGAAGATTTATTTTGTACAGGGAGTATAGTAGAGTGAGAGGTATAGAATAAACTTTGGTTCTAAGGTGATGAAGTCCAAGAGGTTCTTGTATGAATGGAAGGAGACCATCTATGGAGACATCATGCGATGGCCATGACTCCTTTCCCATCTTGGATTTTTGTAAAATAAATTCATCACATTTATGCTATTGTTATATTGGCTTGAAAGGTTTCCTATACTCTTGATGTTGTCATTAAGTAAGGTATTGCAGTACCTAGTCTGCGTATCCAGTACTCCTCTCTTTCAAATATCATTACTATTTTATAACTATATAACTGAAAGTAACCATAAGTGCACAGCAAAATATTGGTATAATGATAACTCTAAGACACAACAATTTAAGACCATAACGAACGAACTGACGTGTTTCTACCGATTATTTGAAATTAAACTCTGCAATATGAAATACCAAGTATTAGTTTTGACAGTTACAGCAGGCTAAAATTGGTCAGAATGATGTAAATGATCCTGGGACTTCACTTGTCGTGAGGAACTCGGTGGGTAGTTATATATATATACCGAGTTCCTCACAACAATTAAAGTCAGTGGTAGACGAAAGAAGAAAGGGAAGCTATTACACATTGAATAAATCGGTTCTCATACTGCAGATAGAAGACCCACTAGTTCATGATGACTACTATTAAACGTGTGTATTGATGACTAAATAGGAGATATACATGTACCTGAATTCTTAGCATATTTTATAAGTAGAAGTGAAAGGACGTTTTGTAAGTATGCGTACTATATATATTGAAATAAAAAAAATATTAGGCAGTATAAATGTATAAGAACAATTATTTAAAGCCAATAGAAACAAAGAAATGTTCTTGATTATTTGTAAAGAAAATATCTATATATACTTTGAAGCTCGGTAATTACCAACCGGGTTGCTCAATTACTTTTTTATTTTCGTGGTATCTGTTATGTATGTCTATTTTCCCTGTGTGGTCGATAGCCGTTTAATGCATCATTCTGATTTCCGCTACCTTGACTAAACTTCGACTCAATTGCTCCCTATCACACATATCATTGTGTGCATCATTTTTAAATTATCGTATTTGCGGAATGCTACTGATATTGAATTCTTTCCTTACGACTGCAATGTTCGAATAATTGTTTATGCTTGTTAAACATGCTGAAAGTGTCTGTCTGTATGCTTGTCTGCATATCTGAACGCACAACCACTTCTAAACCGACGTACTTACATGCATAGTGTACTTCTACAAGTACATAATATGTTTTATATTTTTGTAGTTTATTACCACAAAAAAAAACAGTCAAATTCTTTGCTAGAAGCAACGCTGTCTTAGCTTTATAATGAACCAAATGAACGGGTGTAAGTGATGATCGGAAACTTCTTCTTTTTCAACTTTATTCTTATAGAGTTATTTATAATAGTTATTTTGTCGCGGTGATCTTTTTAAGTGAATCG
Source organism: Perna viridis (assembly GCA_037379345.1). NCBI lineage: Eukaryota > Metazoa > Mollusca > Bivalvia > Mytilida > Mytilidae > Perna > Perna viridis. The sequence continues at coordinate 11,070,117 of CM074515.1, read as the reverse complement.
TATTTTAATTATGGTAAGGCTATGCAATGATCAACTTAAGACTGTTCTGAAAGCTCACCTAGAAAAGATAAATCTGGTGGCATTAGATTTAGATCATCTAGAACAAAAAATTAAATCATTTAAAATACATCTATCCTAGCATCATTCTAGCTAATTTCAGTTCTGTGTTTACTTTAAAGATGTTGTAGCTGAAAACTGCAGAGATTATTATGTTATCTATCAAGTGAATAAGAAAGCAGTTTAATAAAAAAAAATCGACTTAAGTAGACTTGTACATGTATAAAGTCCAGAAGTCGACGGAAGCTGCCAAGCAGCAAACTAAATTGGTATCGGATCGTTGAGTCATCCCACTACTTAGTGGAAAGGTCTTATTAACTGTCAAATTTTTGCCGTTTAATCAAATTATCAATCAAAGAAACACATTGCGTTATGCGTCCAAGAAGCACGGTTTCTAATATCTCGATTAAGAACAATATGACATAAATATATATCAGTATCTGGTACCATATTAGCTTGTGCTTCACGGAAGTTTTCAGGATTACTGTCTTGATAAAGATATCTTCCAGATAAATTCTAAATTTTCATAAATGCGACAAAATATTATGGTAATGACTAAAAAGAACAGAATACTACGTGGTATATATCAAGTGACATTCTTTATATGTAAATGTTTATGATGCAGTGGAAGGACTATTCTACCACTGCTATATTTAAAAGAACAATAAAATTATAGCTGTGTACTTGTAAAAGTGTGCGTACATTCTTTTTTTCAAACACAAAACAATTAATAAGCTCAAAAGAAAATGTGTACTTTTCAATTGTTCATTAGCCAACTTATTTGTTATCTGTTACATATAACAGAAGGCATACTATGTACGAAAGAAAACAAAAACGTTCAGAGTTATATACTTAAACAGACCCACGCACCCAGCGGTTGACAATTTCGTAGACGGAGTCAAACATCCAGAATTATATACATAAACAGACCTACACGTCCAGCGGTCGACAACTTCGTAGACAGAGTCGAACATCCATAGTTATATACATAAACAGAGCCACACAACCAGCGATTGACAAATTCATAGACAGAGTCAAACATTTAGACAATTTCAAAAACAGAGTAAAAACTCCAAAGCCACATTTCCTTTAATTCAGACCACTCTATGTATATGTATATAACAATGCAACAGATATATCTTAACACAGAAAAAGAATGAATGAATAAGATTAAAGGGTCAATACTTTATTGAACATCAAGCGTAAAAAAACTTTAAAAAGTTTCTTTTAATGAAAAATGTAATGAATGTTTCTAATATATTTTATAATCAAAAATCATTTCTTCACTGAACATCAAGTCAATCTATAATTTAGTTTGAACTATATTAAACTTTCGTTGATTAATTAACATATTTTAGACCGATGCATTATATTATATATAATATGCCTTTCTCTTATATTTAGTTTGAATTTAAATTTGACAGAAAATATCCAAAATTGGATCATTGCATTTTTGTGCATAAATAAGACAATCCATATTTGACGGAAGCACTGATTCAAATCAACACGTTAAAATCAGACGCTTTACGAAGTCTTCTTCCCAGACATTTAACCCTGAAAATACAAAAAGTGTACACACATGATTTAAAAACGTGTAAAAACGTGATTTTGTTATTTGCCCTCGGATAAATATTTCACAAAAAAAAACAAAGACGAAGAAGAAACATTTACTACAGATCTATACTGATATATAATGTGGCATTTCCTAGGTATTTGATTAAGACATTAATGATCCGGTCTCGATTTTACAGAACGCTAATGGGTCGAATGTTAATGATCTTATAAATTTTCATAGAATAATTAACTACATATAATAGTTTGACTTAAAACAAAATTTATTGTTTAAATTTACATTTCAGTTACATATCTAATCTAATCTAACAAAGAAAGAAAACAAAACACTCCATCTAATTGCAAAAATGATAAATTTTTGGAACTTCTGCTTAGTCTATCTTATTTGTGATATTATTTCTTTTATTTTTAATAGCGTCTTATCAAGAAGGATATACTTTTTAGAATTTAGAATAAACAGGTCAGTTTACCTTAGGTTATTTTTGTTCTTTTATTATACAGTTTTTGTTTCAAATGCTAATTTCGAGGATAACGATATTTTGCTAAAAAGTAAATAGCGTTAAACATGGGCCCTGTCTTTCATATATCAATAACTTCAACTCTGTTTTCAATTGATGACAATTTTGTTTATGAATAAGTTTTGTTCATTACTAGGCATGCATATCTTGTTACTATTTCTTTGAACATGTGTTTGGAGAATTGTTTGTTAGACGACATAAAATGTACGATGTCGTTTGAATAACAAGTGAGAGGATGGAAAGAAGTACATAACCTTATTCAATCGTTTAATTTAAGACATTGTTTTCTCAGTTATTTGTTTTCAAGAAATGCGAATTTGACTACATCCATTTCTGAAGAAATAATGTTTTTTTAAATTATTCTGCAGTGGTTTTGTATAGATCTACAACCTATTCTGTATTGCTAAAACAAATCATAACATGTATTACATCAATAAATAGTGATCAACGCCGTTGGTATATCATTCCAAAAAGATGTTTTATCTTTTTTTCTGTAGTATGAAATTTATGATTTATCACTATAAAGTATTTGTCTCTAACATAATGATGGGTATGTATCCATTATCGAATTTACTTTCAATAAAGGACATGCCAACGGATGATTTATGCTCTCTAAATGCATGCAATTAGTTTGACCTGGCTTTAAAAACAATTACAAATTACATTATTTACGATACTAAAAGCCGAAATACCCTTCAAACATTTTTTTTAAATTAAATATTTTTTCAAGTATACAACTTCTTAGTTTGGCTATGTAGTTGTGGATTAAAATATATTTACTTTCATTCGGACAGTTTTTCACTTTTACTTCGTCTAAAATCAAACATATAATCAAACATATACCCATTGGCGATGGTGGGCGATTAATATTTTCGATAGGTTTTGTTTTGTTTATTTGACTTAAGATTACTATATCTATAAAAGATACACACTAAATCTTTAAAACTTTCCTGTTTTTGCGCTGATAATGTCATTTGTTATACGGATTTTACTTTTCGACTATTCCTTTTGACTACCTTATACATTTTATAGTTACAGATTTAGATAAATAGTATGTACGTCAATCTTTATAAGTAGTGGATTATTACGGTGTACTAGTGGTGCAATTTTTAAAAGAAAGAAATGCACCTGTTCAATAATTGACACTGTTAACAGTCAACCGAAAGTGTAAACATTTTTACGTCAGAAAATTATAATAATATTTTTGTTTATTCTCTTACACTTTTCCAATTTATAGATTTATTCAGGTAAAATTAATTTGAAAAATAACCATCTTTTTATCGACGAAAAAACCAGCGGTCAGGTGGGTTTTGTGACACATGTTTCTTTCCGGTACAATTTGCCTTCAGATAAAAACAAATTAAACATCACTTAATCTTTGTCCCAGGATTACATTCTTTTGATTACCGCTATAACCTTGGTTCCCTTAATTACTCTTTAATACTTGTCAAAACGTGATGTTTAGGTGATATTTTTAATAATTTTTTTGCACGCAGTCTAAGTTCATTTTTGAACAACTTGCAGGTTACATTTTTAGTTACTGTAAAATCCGCACTTTAGACTTCACAATATCATTTACATTTCTTTGCTTGGAATCATGAGATACAATAGTGTATATTTCTTTGTATAGGTTAATGAAAGTTTAAGATACGTAATTAAATGTCTTTTTTTCGTCAATCTCAATTTAATGTCAGTCTACTAATGTAAATGACAATTATTGTAGATTGTTTTCGTCAGAACAGCTTTTTTATTATTAGAGGTTTTTTTTCCAAACAATCTGCTGATTTAAATCACAATTATTGTTTTTACAGTCAACATTTGGTTGACGTGTTTTTTTGTTTAAACAACAAAAGTGTTATACTAGTTTACTCCGTAGATATTACTTGAGATTAGAATGTTTTACCTTTCACAAGAGCAGCATGGATAATATACTTTCAGAAAACTATATCAAAATATAATTCTAACACAACACATATGTTCACTCTATGTTATATTTTTCAGTAATAATTGTAGCTTATATAACATGATAATATGGATATGTTAGGCCATTTTCGTGCACGGTTTTTTAAGCTTTATATATTGTCATCTATAACAATAATAGCATTTAAAACATGACAAAGTATATACAGGATAATTTTTTTGAACAATAAGTGAATGAATAACTTTGTACGAACGACAACAGTGTGTTGTTTTAAAATATTTTGTTCATAAAAAAGACAAATAGGATCGGATAGCAGGCTAGGCCTATATATATCCTCTTCATAGTGTGTTTGAAATACATCTTTTACTACCGCGAAAAAAAATGATGAGAACTTAAACGAATACACAAAAGTAAAAAAAAAATAATTATTGAATGTTTTATGTTTAGCATCAGTATATAGGACTTTAATTTGAGTGCTTGAGAATCATTTAGGGCCTTACTAAAATTGATTATCGCGGGTTAAATTGGGTCGAATAATTTCTACAATCTGCTGATATATCATTTTACATATATATCGTTTTACTTCATTTGATGAAAGTATTTGTTTTCAGTTGTTAACATTGTGACCGATGGGAGAAATATACCTAAAATATGACAAACAAAACATACCTGAAACACAATCAATTTCGAAACGATATTGCAATTGACAGGAAATTTAAATGAACTTATTTACTTAGCCTTTTGTTTATAAAGCAAAGAAAAATAATTACTGTGGGTACAAAAATCTGCAGAATTTTGTATGCAATAAAATCATTTGTTGCTTTTAAGGAGAGCTGGTGATATCTTTTCCAAAAGGCCAAAAGAAAAATCGTATTGGAAAAGAAATACAGCTCTAGCAATTTTGATTTAATTTCACAACGGTAAAAACAATTATATTTTCATCTTTGTCACTTTGTTCTCATGTCGATGGATTTCCCTTCGTTTGCATATCTGGTGTCACTACGACTTCTTATACTGAACATTTTTGTTATAAACTGGTAAATACATTCGAGTATATCCAATTGCTTATTGCATTGCTTAAATGTTAATCTACGTGATTGGTACGTTAAGCTTTTTTTCCAAGAACCCACGCAAATTTGAAAACTTCTCAAGAAGTGTGTTTACACAGCTTTGAATATGATATCAAAATCATTGTCGAAAATCTGTCATTTGATCTCCTCTAGGTTTTTAAGGATCTTTATTTTTTTCCATAAAAAAGACCAGATGGGCTGTGACGAGATGGAAATTGTCTATCTAGAGCTAAAATATTTCAGATGGATTTGACCACGGTATATAGATGTCCTATTTGTTAATGTTGAATTTTTGAAATTTTAACATATAAAACATAAACATAAGTTTATAATATATACATGAGGGTGTTGTGTGTTTTATACTCGCTTAGACCCTCGCTTTTAACATCGTAATTAAAGTTGCGGTCGACTTTGTTCTCTTTGGAAATATACTCCGTCCCAGATACTGGTACAACATTATGAATTGTTTCCTTTGATAATATTGTTACATGACCATAATTATAAAGAAATGGAAAAGCTCTTGATAAGGATAACACAGGGAAAAAGACTAAGACAAAGATCCCGTAAAAAACAAAAATAAATGACCAACTCGGACTCCACTGAAAACTGGAAGCATGGACCGTTGCAATACTAAGGTAAGCGTCTGCTGCTTTTTCTAGAAACACTCGTTAAGTTGCTAATACCATGTCACGTCTAGGGTAGACAAATGAGAAAAGGTACTCTATGACAAATGTAGAAATCGGTTTGATTGTTTAATGGTTCACAAATTAATGATGACGACAAAACAACTTCTTCTTGTTGCAACATAACCCTGTGCCAGAAGCATAACTGTAAGAAGTCTAGCGTGATACAGAAAATGCGTGGTTACGGTAAGCTCTGGATAACGTACGAGCTGTGATATGAAAACTCCATACGCTAGTGCTGAAGGGATGTTGCCACAGATGAAAGGAAACTACGAAATGAAACTTCATCGCGTTTGTCGTATAGTTTGGTCAATAACTTTCCTTTACCATGGATCTCTAAGTGTAGGTTAAGATATCAGACTTGACTTCTCAATGTCTGTAGTATCCTATATCTCAAGTTATTTGAGGCAGATGCGATGTATAAATTCCTGAAACTATGACTCATTAACGATAATATGCCATCTATATAGCGTAAACTGAGATTAAAGGATCTGGCTAAACGATGTTTCTTCCTTTGGATCATATCAGCTAAAAAGTCAGCCTCATATGAGTGACGTGACCGATAGGTCATACTTGAATGGATTGTTTTTTGCAAGAACAGTCAGGTGGTTGAGCCTTAAAGTCCCTCGTCTCGAGGTCCTACAGTAGTCTTTTATACCGAATCTTGGATGCAAAATGTGAAGTATATGGATATGAAATAATCATTATTGATATATTTTTAAAATACGGGGACTTTTGTCCGTGACAATTGTGTGATGGAGGATATTAGCCAAATTAACTGTATCTATACCTTTGTTTACAAACGTTAGTGAAAGAAATGATCGTTTTTCTTCATCTTGACGATAGACGAACTGGTGTAAAAAGTCTGTGGAAACCAATGGCCACAAGTCTGTATAATGATGAGAAAGGTTCAGTATCAAGAGTGTCAAGACTTGTTTTGTAAAGTAAATTTAGAAAAGTCAGAGGTTTAGAATATAGTTAGGTTCGTGATGAATATGATGAGTTCCAAGACGTTTTGCATGAAAGGAATAAGGCCATCTATTGAGACATCATGCATCTTAGGCAATGTACAGTGGCGATGACCATGACTCGTCAGTCATCTTGGATTTTTGTCATCATATTTACGTTATTGTTTTATTGGCTTGAAGGATTTTCCATACTTTTGATGTTGCCATTGTATCCGTATGGTATTGTAGTACCTATTCTAAAATTTCTCTCTTTCCATACGATACCTTTAACTCATAACAGGATTGTTCGTTGGATGGTATATGTTTTCAAGATCACGAAATTTCAAGGACAGGATCAAATGATTCTGTTATTAAAATGTTTATTAACTGGCGGGAATTTGTTGCTATTAATTCCCGAACGATGACTGCACATTCGCTTGTGTTCTACCCACATATACTAGTCTACATAAGTTCGTCGAATCGCAACTTATGTCATCATGATTTCTTGTGTGAAATATTTTTTCGTGAGGATACAAATGGACAAAGAGTTGGATGTTAGAATTTTTCATGTTTTGCAATTTTTAAATTCCACATTAAATCACTTTTGAGATTTCCTTTTCACAATTCCCATCTTCTTATTCGAATATTCAAACAGGAAAAGGGAAAAAGAATACGTAACTTTCCTTCAAATTACCACAATATTTTATATATAGATTTACCGCCATTTTTGTAAGTAGTAAATAGTTTAAATGATTTTCCATAGATACTTAGTTTGGAAAGTCAGGTCGGAAACTGGACGCTGAGCATTAAAAACGTCCATAGATGTAAAATCAATCGTCTGTAATCTATACTTTGTCAGACAAAGATTATTTCTCAGTCAGATCTGGCTATCGGAAACAGAACTTTTTCAGACAGTGTATGAGGCTTATGTTTATAACCTCTGTCCAATAGTCTGTCTCTCATGCAACATTGGCGAATAGAGTAAGAAGTTAGGATGACGGCTTACTATAACAGGAACATTTAAATCATAGAAATATAAACACCGTGTGTAGGAGAATCCGATATATAATTGCACACAACATGAATTTTTATACTTTTAAAATCCCCATACTTGTTACATAAATGTGCATGACAAGTCTGGTCGACTATGATATGTAGGTCTAAAATGTTTCAATAGTTTGTTTAATTTCCAGTTTAAGGACGTGTAAATGAAGAGAACATTGTCTATATATATTGATATGCAAAATAAAAGGATCTGGCTTCCTTAAGCTTCTTGTATTAAACAGGATTATGAAGGAACTGAGTACGTTTGTTTTTGTTTTGTTTTGTTTTTTTTGTTTTGTTTTTTTGTTTTTTTGTTTTGTTTTTGTTTTTTTTGTTTATTTTTGTTTTTGTTTTTGTTTTTTTTTTTTTATAGAAATTTCATTCATTATTATTACCATCCCACAATGTTGTTGACAGTGGAAGGTGTACGTCATATGTTAACCTCGAAAATACAATTATTTCTAGTTAGTTTCTTCTATGTTCTGTGGTGTTATTTTCTCTTGAAATTACATGTGTGAAGATTTGTGATATAAACTGGCGACAGAAATTTGTATGCATCATAAGTCTGAATAACAGTATAATTATAACTGGATATTGTAGCAGAAATAACAAAAAATAAGTTATTGAAACGTGTTTGATGCCCTATGTTTGTGTGTGTATTTTTTGTTTAAAGATTTTCGTCGTGCGTAGGTCTTTTATTCGATAATTTACAAAAAATTGCCATCAATACCAATGCCATTTCGATTGTTATGAATTACTGAAAAACAACAGATAACACAGATTTTTTTTTTTTTTTTGTTTTTTTGTTTTTTTTTGGTTTTTTTTTGGTTTTTTTTTTTTTTTGTTTTTATTTGTTTTTTGTTTTTTTTTTGTTTTTTTTTTAATTTGAATTTGAAGTAAAAATAGAAGCACTAGGTAAGGCGTATATTCAAAGAAAACTGATGGCACATATATCAAATATCCTGATTAAAAGTTATTGCGCCAATCGCCAATTGAATTAATAATAAATGTTATATGAAATTTTCTTACCTTATTTGTTTTTTGTTTTCTGTTTTTATCACAAATATTTTTATATTACCATTTAGATGAAAAGGTATATTTTTCATTGTTTAAATCTGTTTCCCACCATCTTTAACTTTTTTTATGAATTGACGAGGGTTCGAAATGATTTGATGAAATCAAGACCCTTTCATGAAAAAGATGTGTGAAAGTACTATTATTAGTATATACCAATATTCGTGGATTAGAGAAGAATCACAAATTCGTAGTATTGAGATTTTCAGTATACACATCAATTTGATTCTCCTTTCCGATGGGAACCAAATTTCGTGGATTGGCGTCCCCATGAAAACCACAAAAATTGGTACCCCAAGAACAATAGTACTTTCACAGTATTTTTCACGTTTTTAATATCTTAGAATTTCTTTCAATGTTGTTGCATTTACAGATTTTATTCACTAATTACTCACTATTTACGGATATAAAACCAAAGATGTTCTGTTATGTACCACCGCATGTCGGTCCAAAAGGCTGGAAAAGGAACAAATGAATGAATTTATAATGAAAAAAAGAATCATATTCGTACACGGTTATTTTGAGCCATAATATTAACCTGGTAAACCGGAACGAAATGGCGGTCAACAATAATGACAGCTGACAACCATACTACAATTATTCTATTGACTAAAATAAAAATAAATAAGATGAGGATGAAAAAATATTTTCTGCCTTGAGAATTATTGCCACCTGCGTAATTTATACCCCACGACAGTAGTATATAATAGTAGTAATATAAATTATTAACTGATGACTTAAAATACAATGTAAATTGCCCCTTTAATACAACAGGAGGTTTTAGCAACCATAATTTATACAGGGCAATTGCCCTGTATTTATTTAATACAGGGCACATGCCCTGTATTAATTCTGGCCCTGTATAAAAGTTAAACTTGTTCAGATTTATATCTGTCTTTTTTTCATACATTTAATTGATCTACATGTATGTTTCATAAAGGGATCACTTTATGGCTAAGTTCTATATGTGAAAAAAAAATTAATTATATATAGATCTATATAGAAAAGAACAGTTGGGGTGAATAAATGCATCAAGAGATCTGGAGTGTTACAGTCTTCACTAGGAAATATGTCATACTGAGCTGTATTTAAAGGTTTGTACAGATAACTCCTGTTATTTTAAGTCATCAGTTAATGAAGGGATCATAAAATGGCTTCGCCTCGGGCCAATACAAGTGATCTCAACCCAATACGACTGTACTTGGACATAATACAGGATTAATATGAAAATAACCATTTAATAACCCTATAATATCAATCTCTATATTACATTGCTTCCCATCATACATTTAATTTTGGTAAATAATAACACCTTCAGTATAGAGAAAGAAGGATTGATTATTAAATGTATTTGCTAGGGCAAACAATAGACCAACGCACAATGTGTTTTGTCAATTTATACAGCTCATAGTAGAAACTTACATGTATATTTTTTTTAAATTGAGAACTTTTTGCTCCCTGAAGAAGAACGTAACATTTGGGCCTCTTTCTCTCTATTTTTATGTCTTTTATTACTATTTTATTTGCATTTAGTTCCCATTTAAATGTGGCCATTGTCAAAATATTTACACAATAAAAAATTATATTAACATTTCAAACGGGAAGATTTTGTTCTAAGTAATATGATGCAAGTCGTGTATTCATTTTAGTTGTTTCAGATGGCATTTGGCTCTTGAATCCACCACAAGGCCGTTAAGAATGATAGTTCATGTTATATTCACACTTACACAAAATAAAGGAAATAAACAGCAAAGTAGTCTTGATAGACTTTTGATAGTCTTTAATCAAACTTATACAAAAATAAAACTTTTCTGAATATCGAGGACGGGGAAAACAGGGGAGCGAAACGAGAAATTAAGTGAAAAAAATCTACTCCACCTCTCACATCGATGCTAAAATAACGCAGTGCTATAGTATGATTACTACTACTATGTTCACTCATATAAAATCAAAATTAAACGGCGACAGTTTCGTCTTAAAAACCAATAAAAAGAAAAACAAAATTTACCTTGAAGGCACCATCAGACATTTATTTCTTTGAATCAATTATATATATATAGGACACAAATGCATGTGCGGTTCCACAAAGGTGTCTGATTTCACAAGCAGGTTCGATCATATGACGTCAATTTTTGTCATAGGCATTGGAAAACATCTTACATGTACATCATACAAGGACACAGTACTTTCACGAACGTGACTTCGATTAACAAATATCTAATAAAACCGTTTATGTTCGTTTTATGATTTTTCTTAGCTTTGAAAGACGATATTTCCTTGACATTGTGTGAAATCAGACATGTTTGTGGAACCGGACACATTTGTGAGTCCTGAATATATGCTCATGGAGTTATTATAACAACAAAGTGTGACAATAATAACGCATGTAAATGAGTTCATAATAACATAAGCTTATTGGATCGTTCTGTAATTTTCAAGAACACCCATGATTCTCAATATACATTAATTTTACAAAACAAAACACTATACGATTTTTACAACCGACCATATATTGGAGTTCAGTTGTCATAGATAACCTGTACAAAAGAAATAGCTGTTTAATTGGTGGGTACAATTAAGTTGAAAGCTAAGTGTCTTTTGAAAAACGTCACTTGCCCATTAACTTTAAAATGTTCTTAAGGTCAATTAATTGATGAAATACTATATTATGCAATAATTTGAATAAAAAAGACAATTATGTTGTTAGGCGAAAATCAATTGAAAAAATACCTAAAAATTAAATTAAAACACGTGAGACAACTTATAGTAAACATATGATAATGACGTATTCAAGTATTTCATTGGCTTGATTGGTATGGCGTCCTGATCTTCCCCTATACGTGTACACGTATTCAATGTCCTTATATAGTAGAACTCACGGCCTGTTTAAATACTTAAAACATCTTTTTCAACGGCTTCAATATGAAGCAATGGCTTTCAAATTTTCAAACAACAGGTTATTATGACGTCGTCGCCTTTTGGCAAAAAAAGAGACGTTCTATCAAGCGGATTCGGGAAAAGGTCACGCTCGTTAACGCAACGTCGCGAAAAGAGTGTGCATTATTTGATAAATAATTATCCGCCCTTGATATTATATTGTTACATATATACGAAAGCTTATATACAAAACATGATATTAATGATATTAATTAAGTTGCATTTTTTACAAATATTAACAGGAGGTGATACACGCACGTCAAATATCTCTCAGAAATAGTTTTTTCTGGTTTTGTGACGTATAATCGGACATGTTTGTCAAACCGGACATGTTTGTGAGTCCTACATATATGATCGGAGAGTTATTATAACAACAAAGTGTGACAATAATTACGGATGTAAATGAATTGAATTCATAATATCAGAAGCTTATTGAAATATATCACATATCTGAACAGTATATAAGTACGATTCTCAATGAAGAGTATATGAATATCATTATCAGATGTTAATTTTTTTTATGAGGAAAGCAAAATCAATGTTTCATTGTTATTATTGTTGTTATTAATATTATTATTATCATCATTATTATTATTATTAAATGCTATTTTGATTATTTGAGGTCTAAGAACAAATCTATCACTCGAAAGTAAAGAATATATCATAAATGAGGATCGTATATGAACATTTTAACTTCATACCTATACTAGAGCAGTGACATTTAGTTGATTTCCAGAATTTCTTTCTATATAAGCGTCATTCACCTCTGCCGGGATGACAACAGTTGGGGCTGCCATCCAGAAACGAATTGTTAAAGAGTAGGAAATTCACATATTTCCACATGTTGAAAATATTAGACGTAATGCATTTATATTATGATTATTATCTCGAGCAAATGTTATATCGCAAGTCCTTGCGAGTGCATTATTTTATTCTGCAAGGAGTCACAATCAACAATATAAATTTATTCAACCTTTATCATATAGGAATGAAATTTTCAGAAATTCTTCTAATGACTACAAAAATTTCATACATGGTTGGTTCTTTATGGTGCTTGATTTCACTATATATTGATGCTTTGATAAATAGAGGATTTCTTGTTGAAGTGTAAAAAATAGAGGATTTTAGATCTTCATTTGAATTTGATTTTAGAGATTGAAAGACGTGTACAGCGTATACGATTTTGCAACATTACATGATTTGTACTTTTGTTTTCAATACATATCTATCTTTCGAAGTTTTGTCCATTCAGTCATTCATTCTAAAATTACTGTTAATTGACATTATCTCATTTATTTAACATCCAACTGATGGTTTCAACCACAAATAAAATACACTTTGAATGAAAGGCATCCACTCTTTTTTGTTAATACTTGACTACAAAGCAATACTGTGGGAGTCAATTTCGGAATGCTTCAGTTCTTTTCAGAGGTTTATCAGATAGCTGTCGTGCAAATAAACGGATAAATTGCAGTCAGTTTTTCGGTCTTTTTCATTGAAATTAACCAGCAGATATTATACAGATATTAAATGGGTTGGATGCAATAGACCAGAATATTTCTCCTGAGGTACTGAGAATGATCAAGTGTTCTATTGCACGAGGCCAACGGCCGAGTTCAATAGAACACTTGATCATTCCCAGTACCAAAGGACAAATGTTCTGGTCTATTGCATCCAACCCATTTAATAAATGTTTTATTACCTAATTTGTTTATGAGATATAATAAAGAATGGAAATGGGGAATATGTCAAAGAGACAACCATTCGACCAGGAATAGGAAATTGACCGCTCCATGTTTACGAATTGGTAGACGAGAGTCACATCTACGTTTTTACACACGAGTTTTTTGTGTGTATATTCCAATTCACAAACTTACAAAACGCTTACAAACGTTCAACCAATCAAAAGGCTTAGATATAGGTCATTATGAGGTCAGCGCAATAGACTCTCAAGGAGACTATTGCACCGTGCAATAGTACATCGACAGTGCAATAGATCGCCATGTCCTGAATAAATTTTGAAAGTAGAGAAAAATATGTGTATATTTAATAAACAAGATAAAACCTTATAATTAAGTAACATTTATTACTATATAATGACGGTTGTTTTGTCACGGTGATCATTTTAAGTGAAACCTATCGTAACTATGGTAAGGCTATGCATTGACCAATTAAGGGCTTCACTGAAAGCTTACTAAAGAAGATAATATGGCAATATGTTTTGATCATTTAGAAAAAAAAATAATCTTCTTTCCGTTATTATGAATATATTTTAGCCCAAAACTGCTGTGACTGTAATTTTATTAATTTCAAGTCCAAAATGCTGCCGTTTGATAATGGATAATGTTTTGACTACCGCAGACTTAATAGGATCTCCATTTGAGAATTTCCATTTCATTGGATGAAAAATTTTGTGAACGTTTTTTCAAGCTCATTGTATCAATAACCTTAATGAAGTGATTTGTCGGTTATGTAAAGATTTATTTCGTTAAAATCAGAAACATTGTTACAACCACGAGAACAATTAAAATTTCAGATCAGATTCGAAAGGTCCTATATGGACATGTAATTTATCAAGAACTTCAAGCGAGTTTTTACACTCTAAACATAATTAGTTCCTCTATTTTCATAAATCTATACTATATTGTGTATGGCATTACTAGTCAGTAAAATAAAAAGTGTAGTCGTAGATCAATGACTTGATGAGGAACTAAGTCTATATTTATAAGAGGTTTTGTGAATTTTGAGAAGCTTGTATTATATTAAGAACTTTTATTCTACTATGCTCAGCTTGTAAAGAAGTAGCGGAGATTTTGTGTTTATTGATAAGTTTAGTCAATTGGAATGTAAGTGAATTTCATTTCTTTTTTGTAGATTTCAATAAAGAATTTACGTCAAATTTGCAGCTTTATCAGCAGTAACAAAAAAATTCCTTTCCGAGTTCCTTCAATTGTGTATTAAAACGGAAAATACCTTTTTTATGTTTCTATAAGGAGTAAATTGTTTCTCAAAATGTTTTTGTTCGGTTGGCAACTATTTTCATAACTGTTTTAAAGAAAGAATCAAATGCTTTCTTGCCCATTTATTCTGGTTTGATTATTTTATGCAATACGAATAGAGTGAGTCCTGAATGATGTTACGACATTACTTTCAATTTATAGTGGTCAAGTGATGATACCTAGGTCCTTTTTGAAGATTATATTAACTGACCCTTTCCTTCATTCTTATGAGGCAGACTTTATGGCCGACCTGATCGAAAGAAAGCAACATCGTTAAGCCAGATCCTTTGATATTAGTTTCCGCTATGTAGATGATGTATTATCGTTAAACAATCCTAGATTTTGGATTTTCTACATTGCATTTACTCCAATGACCTTGAAATGAAGGATACTACAGACACTGTCATTCTCATATCTTGACCTTAAGAAAAGGAAAACTATCGACCAAACTGTAAGACAAACGCGATGATTTTTCATTCCATTTGTAAAAAATAATTCCAAATCATTTTTCAAATTTACAGTAGATGATGTTTTCAAAATGGGAACAAATTGTACTCCTCAAAGTGCTGACCCTTTCCTTCGCTCTTATAACGCTGGCTTTGACTGATCCGAAAGAAAGAATATCGTTTAAGTAGATCCTTTAATCTCAGTTCCCGCTTTAAATATGACGTATTATCTTTAAACAATCCTAGTTTTGGGGTCGTCATCATGAACTCTCAAATGATCAGCCCGTGGTAAAACGATGAGAAAATGGACTTTCCGTGGTTTATGTCGATTCTTATAGGATAATCACTGTACTTTTTTTACATTTTCGTGACCTATTACGGTAACCTTAGGCCAGCCATATTTGTCCATATTTTGCTGTACACCTTATCCTACCTATGTCAGTTGAAATGGTCGCTAGTGAAACTTTGTTTTCATTCTTTATAATGAAGGAAAGGGCGAATTAAGTAAGACAAAAATATTACATATGGCAATAGAGGTTTGCATTATAAGGTTACAATGTTTACACATTGACAGGTACATTGTTTCATTCATTGACGATGGTTATTGTGTTGTTTTATACTTGATGGAAAGTGTACCGGGTATATTTAAGTGATGTTTATGTAATATACTAAACTTTTCTAAAACGTAACGTTTAGTACCTTTATTAAATATGAATTTAATGTTCATTCACGCTACCGAAATGAATGAAAACAGCTGATACACATTGGAATGCCACATGTGTTTGTTTACATGATTAAATTGGGCAGTAATTTACACACACACACACAAGCCGCATGTTGCTTACATATCAATCGAAAATCGACGACAGTTGTTAGGCCTGTTAAGTACGTCATTTTAAAATTACTCTTTTGCCTTTCGGTCGTACTTTTGAATTTAAAGAGTGACATATTCACTATCAATTACGCACATTATTGTGCAATCTATTTATTGAATAAAACAAATATCAATGACAGGTTAGTTTAGATTTATTTTCATTCGTACCAAAAGGCTTCCAATGATAATTAGTTTGTGCATTTACGCTTCCTTTACCAAGATTCTCCTTCAAGGAGAATAATAGTGGTAAATATAAACGGGAAATGTGTACCCTGCTACAGCAACTTGGTTTGAAGAAAACACTTTGTGTGTGTGTGTGTGTGTGTGTGTGTGTGTGTGTGTGTTGCAAATATGACTTTTGTCCTGTTTGCAATTAATATGAAGCACGATAGTTATTACATGCTCTCTATACTATCAATTTAAAATTTTTAAGTCTTTATTATCTTCAATGTCCCTAGCATGAGGCGTATTTGTTTAAGTGTCGTTATACTAAGATTAAGAAGTGCGAGTTAAACTTCAATTCTATAACATTATAATCGGTCATATTAGTCAACAGCTAGTCAATAATAGATAATCATTGTTGGAAATTTATTCTACAGCAGTGTAAAGGGTGACTTATTCATTATCGACAATATTGTTGTCGATCAGTTTTGTTCTTAGACAGGTCCATGTTTGTCCAACCAACCATGACGAATGCTACACGGAAACATATAAATTTCAGGAAAACTAGAACAATGGAATAAAATACAAAAATACCAATCATATATATGAGATGTTGAAACAATTCTGGTAGTAAACAAATATTTTCATGTTGATGACTATCATCTGTTAGTGTGTGATATGTGAAAATATTCTGATTTTGTTTTACGAATTTTACAGCAATTTATTCACAGTATTGAAACATGCTTGTGTAAAACCGGTAATTTCCAAAATGAGTCCGCGTTCAAGGCTAAAGGTAAAAGGTAGGGACAGGATCATAAGTTTTACCTCAATCCGATGATAACCTTATATAAGTCCGTTTATGTAACGCTTTTGGAACGGGTCTGTTTAATCGATAACCGAACTTTCAAATAAGTGCATTAGACCCATATTTTGCTGCAAATGTATACTTTACAGTAATCAACAAAAGGAATAAATTATGACAGTAAATACTGAACCTAATTACTAGTAATACCTCACGAGAGTGTCAATGATGGGATAAATCTAGGTTTAACAGCGCACTAAACATCCCCATTCCATTGCTGCGTGACTATACCAGTGATAATTAAAAAGCATTTGCATGCTATTGTCATGATCTGTAAATCAGCGGTCACATCAGCAGAAAGAATATTTTCCAAAAAAAAAACAATCATTACTCAATTCATGCAATTACTATTCTGTGTGAGTTTGTTTATTACAGTCTTGTTTCGTAACATTATTGGAAATTCAGAAGTTTGAAAATGAACCGTCACACATTCCCTGTCAGCAATACAAGAAAATTTTCTTCCTACAAAAGAAACATACGGATACAAACATGTATTTTGTCACTTACATGTAGTGGATGTAAAATTTCTTATTTTGCGTGGTTATTTTATTTTGTCATATAAATCTAAAGAAAGTCACTGATTTCTCATTTAACTAGATAAATGAATGAATGAAAATATAAACAACAATGCATCGTTGTTATAAATTTAATTAATTAATAATTGGACATACCTAATGTGGTTAAAAATCAAATCAAAGACGTTCTGATTTTCGAATAGCAATATCAACTCATAGATATATCATAATCTCCCCTACTACCCCAATATAAAAAAGGACGATCAAATTATCGTAGTGAAATTGGTAGGAGGTGTGTGTTTATATTTTTACAAGATGAGGATTTACAGACTCATAGGAGATAATATTGTTTAATTGTTCAATGGTCAACTTCATATGTAAAAGGGAAAGCTTATGATATAAGAAAAGAAAAATCAATGTAACCAGAAATTCACGATACAAAAAAATGAAATATCAAAAATAACACATACAAAGAATCAATACCAAATCAGCAATCTGGACTTCACTAAACATTGGGACTATGAACCATGTGCAAAGTTAGGGGTAAGCGTTCTTTCTTATTCCTTTAGAAAGCACTAAATTTCCTTGCCGATTCGAAACATCTTAAAATTATTGTGATTTCAGTTACCGCTCAGCTCAAAATTTCATTTTAATTTTTCGTCGAATCCTTTCAAAAATTATACAAAGAGAATAAAGAAAGTATCCACTTATTGCGGAAAGTAATTATTTATTAATTTGCATCAAGGACCAGTGATAAGTCATTTAATTTCTTAAAGCTTCGTGAAGTTGTTTCCGTCAATAAATTTTCCATGGCGATCTGGAGTATTTTTTAAATATCTATCGGTTCTCAACATGATTCTTAACGTGAATTCTACCAATAAATTGTCCATCTACTGAAAAAAAATCTTCAGCAACAAAACTTTGTTTGGGTCAAATCCTAGAATTGGTCTAACTATTCCAACTGTACTAACAGATTTAATGCCAAACATCAGCACAGAGAAGTTCTCCTAGATGTCGACGCAGAAACTATCGGAAACGGACTATCAAGACGAAACCAACTCTCAAACCGAAACTGACTCATGTCGTCGAAACCGACACTTTAACCGAATCTCAATTTAAAATGGACATAGATACATGCATGTATGATTCCGAAACGCGCACTAGTTACAACAATGGGTTGTTCAAATGAATATGAAGCCAGAATGCTTATATAGACAAATATTTTAGATTAGCAGATGATATACACAAACACAACAGTAAAAAAAATAATGATGTTTTTCTACTTCTAGATGAAATTA
The DNA here is from genome assembly GCA_037379345.1 of Perna viridis. NCBI lineage: Eukaryota > Metazoa > Mollusca > Bivalvia > Mytilida > Mytilidae > Perna > Perna viridis. Next base: position 11,051,138 of record CM074515.1, on the reverse strand, counting down.
GAAAAGATCGAAGACGCGGTGCCACAAAAAAATTCGTATCAATATCAGGAACCCAAACATCGCACGGACAAGGAAACGTGCCTTACCAGCAAGCTTAGGCTGATTCGCTAAACCAAATAATAAAGAAAAAGTTAAGTGTTTTAAGTGCAGGAGATAACGTAATCATCCTAATTCCAACAGTTTACTAAGGACCGGTTGATTAGAAAAACTTTGGAGTTGTTGTAATGAAAGTGAATGAACATGGAAATTACAAAGTAGGAACTAGGCACATGAGTCATGGATGGAAGTTAAAGAAGGTGTGAATTTGAATGCAGCTGATGTTCCTAGTGTTTAGTGTAGTTTGAGAGAGGTTGTGAGTCCGATATCAGTGATTGGTGGGCAAGGCTTTATCTGTTGGCATTGTTAGCGGGACGGTTGTAAGACTGGGAGGTGTAATGACGTAAGAATATAGTATTATGTAAGTGTTATGCATCCTAAACGTATAAGTAATACAACCATTATTGATATTTTGTGAATAACTTTTACTTCTCATCAATTTATTATATTTTTGGGGGGGTTTAATTAAATCAATTTCATACATTTGCTTTCTGCACTTGATACATTTTAATATTAAAAATGTCTAGAAAAAAGGTTTGTACAAGTTGCAACCAATTTCATTATAAAGGCTTTATAACATGTACAGTTTAGAACTTGTTCTTTCATGTCCAAGTCGAACATGTACATTAATTTTGTATATGTTGCAACTTGAACAAAGTTGCAACTTGTATTCAACACATACGAATATATCGCTAAACACCAACCTTTAGATAACTTTGAGGCAGAACTATACTGCCAAATTAGGGCAACTTCGAATTCATAAACAGGCAAACATCCAGATTTAGAAAACTTGGTGGAGGGAGTCATACATCTATAGCTATTCATAAGTATAGTCAAACATCCAGAATTAGACAACTTTATATACAGAGTAAAAGTATTTGCGACAAAGCCAGCACATAGACAGCTATATATATCCTAAGTAATAGACAGAGCCTGCACATAGACAGCTTTAGATATCGCAAACAATAGACAGAGCCTACACATAGACAGCTAGCTATAGATATCCCAAGCAATAGACACATCTAAACACAGAAAGAGAATGTTTGAAATAATAAAAGAATAATTATCTTATATAAATCAAGACTATAAACCTTAACTTATATAGAACAATTACACTGAATCATATCTAATATCTGCACCAATCAAACCCATCACCAATAATCAAGTCAACCTTTCTTTCAAACAGAATTATTTTTTTTTACTTTTGTTAAATTTATTAGTATATTATAAGCAAATATTTAAAATAAGATGAATTTTGATTATAAAGAATAAATAAGATAATCCACAACTGACGTAAAGCGCTGTTCTAAATTTCAACATGTTTAACACCAGGCGATTTTTTAGTTACACTTCCTAGACAAATAACCCTAAAGCTACAAAAAATGTACATACATAATTGTAAAACGTGATTTTTTATTCCATCCATGTTCAATCATTCACCTCAAGATAAACAGTTACAACAAATCTACAATGATGCGTCTATATGTCATTTTTTTAGGTATTAAATTAATAAAGTCCAGATTTCACAGAACACTAAATTTAATGGACAGAAATATAAATGTTTACAAGTTTTTCTTGAAAAAATATATGAGAGTTAGATTTAAACACGACATATCTTTACTTTACATTTCTTTTACATATTCAAAATTACGTAATTTCCTAAGAAGAAGTCAACCAATCAAACCTGACAAAGTACAAGATTCTAATTCTCCATCTTATTTCCTATCAATTTAACATTTTGAAAGCTCCTACTTAGTCTATATTGTTTGTGATTTAATTTAATGAAGAAGAAAATATCTTTATAAGGCATAACGGGCTCAATTTACCTAAGCTGAATATTTTGCTTCTAGCATACTATTTTTGTTTGAAAATGCTGATACCGAGCGTGACGTGGTTTTGAGAAAAAAGTAGATAATAGAGTTAACCAGTGACCATGATGTTATACATCAAAAACTTAATAACAAGCGAGAGGAGGGTGTGAAGTACATAAAGTTATCCATACATTTAAATATGAAACATTGTGAACTCAGTTATCTGTTTTTTAAGAAACGGGAATTCGACTACTTCCAAATCTGTAGAAATATATTCTTGTTTAATGCTTGTGTTGTTGTTTTGTGTTCGGGTCAACAACCGATCATATATTACTCAGTAGATCATAACATGTATAAGATCAATGAATATTATTCTGTAGTATGAAATAGCTATTTATGACTTATAGTTATAAATTAGTTGTCTCTAACATAATAATGAGTAAGTATTTATTATGGAATTTACTATCGATGAAGTATGTGACAACGGATGATGTATGCTGTGCGTTTGACCTGGCTTTCAAATAACATAAATCTCAATAGTGAAAGCGGAAATACACTTCCATCTTTTTAATTTTAGATTGCATTGGCTATGTAGTTGTGCGTTAAGTTCTGTCTAATATATTTCTAATTTTTTTTACATTCTTGAAATATCATAGTTTTTTTCACTTTTACATTTATACTCGTGGACTATATCGGGCATTATGATTCATTTTCCATCAGTTTTGTAAGAGTAATCAAGGGAACCAATGTTATAGCGGTAATCAAAAGAATGTAATCCAGGGACAATGACCAGACATGGAAAGCAGACATACACAACAAAGAACATAAAGTAACTAAAATCATACATACAAAGTCACAAAAGCAAATGAAGCAACTCGGACCCCACTAAATAACTGGAGGGTGGATCAGGTGCACCGGTAGGGTAAGCGTCCTCTGCTTTTCTAGAAACACCCGCCGAGTTGCTCATAAAAGTCGTCCGTTGTAGTTGAAAGAGGAACTGAAACTATCGATGAACAAAACAGTTTTCATAGCGGAGATGGATACATCATAACGACCCATGTTCATTTGACTTAAGATTACCATAGAGATATGGTACACATATGAAATATTTATTTTATCGTCTTCAAACTATTTCTATAAACGATACATGCTAATCATTTATGCCCTGACTTTCGTTTTAGACTATTCTTTTTCACTACTGCCTAGATTTTATATAGTTAAAGTTTAATATAATAGTTTGTACGTCAACCGTTATAAGTAGAGGATAATTATTTTGTATTAGTCTTAGTATTTTTTAACTACAATTTAAATTTAAATTAATTACCTTCTCAATAAATTACAGTTAATACCAAGTGATAATATGCACATTTTTATGTCAGAAAATCAAAAAAACTATAAGTATATTTATTCACCTATCCTTTTTCAATTTATAGATTCATTCAGGTAAAATTAATTAAAAAAACAGTTTTTTCCGAGTTACTCATATACGTTTTTCTACTTTGTATGTATTATTTTGGTTATTTTGTTATGTTTGTCTGTTTTCCATGTCTGATTTTGATTTCCGCTAGAATGTTGGTTCCCTTGATTACTCTTTTATCGACAGATGTCATGTCTGTTTGATTACATATGTAACTTCCCGGTACGATATTCCCTTGAAAAAAAACAAATTAAACATCAATTAATACCTGTCAAAATGTGATGTTTAGGCGGTATTTTTTCATCAATTTTTGCACGCAATCTATATTCACTTTAGAACTACTTGCAAGTGTAAATTTCTTTAGATACTGTACGAACAATAGCTCAGACTTAACAATATTATTTACATTTCTTGGCTTGGAATCTTGGAATAAAGTAGTATATATTTCTTTGTATAGGTTGATGCAAATTAATAAGTCTCTTTTCCCGTTAATATCAGTATCTTTGATGAATTCCAATCTTCCAAAGTAATTGACAATTATTTTCGATTATTTTCGTCAGAACGGCATAGCTTTTTTATTTATTAGAGGAGATTTTCAAACAATCTGATATATTTTTTTTATTTTTTTTTTCAGTCATCATTTTGTTCAAAGATATTACTTGATATTCGATATTTATTTTGACATGAGAGGCATGGATAATTAATAAAAGAAAACCCCTTTCAAAACGCAATTATAACAAATATAAACAATATGATATTGTAATTGAGGGAAGTTTAAATTAATTTGTTTACTTATCCTTTTGTTCAGAAAAAAGAAGAAAAATAATTACTGAAGGTACACAAATCCTGCAGAATTTGTAGGCAGTTAAATCATTTGCTGCTTTCATGTAGAGCAGGTGGTTTATTTTTCATAAAGCAAAAAGAAATATCGTATTTGAAAAGAGATACATCTCGGGATAAAACATTTTTATTCGTCCACCAATCATCCTCCCAAGTCAGGGTTTTGAGTCCACCCTCGCTCCCTCAAACCCCTGACATCACCCATTCATATTTAGTGAGTATCGTCCAGCGCCATCTAGTGAATTATGTAAATTTAAACGGATCCAAAATCCAATAAAATCACTCGTAATAGAAACCCTTCGAAATAATTTACAAAATCGCTACACATAACGTCATTTTTATTTCAGTAAAGACTCTAAACTGAATCTACAGTTATCATTTTTGCTCATATTGCATTATTTGTGACATCATACAACTTTCAGTTAATATATCGGATCGTCCATTACCTCGTATTATTGTTTACCTTTCCACAGACATTTTATATTAAATCGACTTTCATTGGTGCTTCACACGCGGAGAAGCAACCAATCGGAATTGGCTGGACGATACCCGCTAAATATGAATGAGTGATGTCAGGGGTTTGAGGGAGAGAGGATGGACACAAAACCCTGACTTGGGAGGATGTCTAGCAATAAAATCGAATTTCACAACGGTAAAGACAGTTAAATTTTCATCTTGGTATTTTCGGAGTTCTTATGTCGAAGGATTTGCCTTCGTTTGCATCTCATGTACTACTACGCTTTCGTGTACTGGACATTTTTGGTTATAAATTGGTATATTCATTCGAGTATTTCCAATTACTCATTGCGTTTCTTTGGTGTCAATCAGTGTGGTTGTTACGTTACGTTTTCATTCCCGGTAGCCATACAAACTTGAAAATTTCTCAGGAAGTGTTCGTGCACAACTTTTAATAAGATATCAAAATCATTGTCGAAAATCTGTCATTTGATCTCTGGGTGTATAAGGATGTTTGATCATTTTTATCTTAAAAAAACAAGATGGACTGTGACGTGATAAAAATGTCTATCTAGAGCTGAAATATTTTAGATGGTTTTGACTACGGTACATAGGTGTCATATTTGGAAATGTTATTTTTTTTTACAATATTATGTTTTTATTTCACTGAGCAGTGAGAAATACACAATTATTCAAAAATCATTTTTTCCTGATAAAAGTTATTTCTTTGATGCATCATAAAGAATTGCTGAATGAATGTATACATTAATATTTTATTGATTTTTTTAAATGTTAAATAGCGTTTTGTGATTGTTCTCATTCCGTGGTGTAGGGGTGGGGTACAAATAAAAGATGGGTTATCCTTTTTCTAACAGAAGAAAGAAAGTACGGACGGAGAGACTAACGGAACGGACATTATAATTTCAAACATATCGGTTAGACTTGGAAATACTTTTTTCCACATTCTGGTTAGTTTGGAACAATTTATGTTTGAACTCAAATAAACAGAAAAATAGTTGTCTAGGAATTGAAAACATCCTAGTGGTAGAACTAAAAAGACTTCCTATTTACACCATAAACTACCCCGAATTCGCCACTCACCCTACCCTTACCCATAATCCCTAGCCCAATCCAAATATCCTATGAAAAATTCCCATTCTCATTGGAATCCTACTAATTTTTATTTAAAATTACATTTTCAAGTAAAATCTCTTTTCTTAAATTACTTAGCATTCAATATTTTGTTTCAAATTAAGTTTGATAGATTTTTCATATAAATGAATTGTTCAAAACTTATATCCCCTCTTCAAACACCTATCCCCGCCCCATACAAGATACCCAATCATCCCATTCCCCATCCTCCATACCATGTATCCATACCTTATCATCCCATTCCCCATCTTCCATACAATGTATCCATACCTTATCATGCCATTCCCCATCCTCCATACGATGTATCCATACCCAATCATCCCATTCCCCATCCTCCATACGATGTATCCATACCCAATCATCCCATTCCCCATCCTCTATATCATGTATCCATACCTTATCATGCTATTCCCCATCCTCCATACGATGTATCCATATCCAATCATCCCATTCCCCATCCTCCATACGATGTACCCATATCTTATCATGCTATTCTCCATCTCCATTAACGATAGTTGACTCCCAACAAGTGGTTTAGGATATGTTTAGGTAAACATTTTTTTCACCATATCTTGCTTAATTCACAAAAAAACATAACTTAAAATGATTAATGTGAGTAAAAACAATGTAATGTTATGTCAACTATATGTGGGTCGAGAACCGGAGTCAGTAACAGCCATTTCTTTAACTCCAAGGTAAACTATTTAGAATTGTATTACTGTATTGCTGATTTCGTTTCCTGATTTTAAAGACCTTTAGAACAAAATGATATAAATATCTTTTTTTCTGTCTATTTACTATCATTTCCGTAATGATTGAAAGGATGAAAAATAAGTTAAATAGATGAACAAAAAAATTACATAACGACAACGGATATGGTACATTTGTCAAATATGTTTACTAATTGGCTCTAAATCTGATCAAAATATTTATTTGTTTTTTATTTAACTTACATGTTTGCAAATGCAATGCTCCATTCATAAAACATTCAGAGTTGTCTTTCTTCCAGTATATATTCAGTTACGTTAAAATTGTTTGTAAAAGATGCCATCGATCAACAGAGTGTTCTTACTGCTGCTAGTCTGTGAGTTTGTGTCTTTGCCAAGTTTATTTTAGCCACAAGTCCGTGTGCCAAGTTTATTTTAGCTGACAGTATATGTGCTTACCCAATTTTGTTGTATCTGCTTTATTTTTCTTCTGTTCAATATTTTTATAAATAATATCGATTTATACTTGTAGTTTCCATTGTGTATGTGAATCGTCTCAATTGTCTGAATAGGTTTTGTCATGTCGTCGGATTCTGCTGCTACTGTGTCACTTCAGTTGATGCTAAATATAAAGTGATTTCCTTTCGATATTCATGATAAAAAAATTATATTTCTGTTTTAAAAAGTATAGTTTTTTAAGGTTTATTTTACATTGACTTGATAGCTATCTCGTATTATGTTTTGATCTTTTGGATCAAGACATGTACTACTATTTTATTTGTAGTAGGCTGTCAAAAAAGCAGCACGTTCTGATAACAAATCGCCATGAACTTAAATGAAATACTTACGACGCTATTCCAGTTAAATCAATGAGAACAGGTACATTTAAAGAAAGAACCATATGCCATGGTTACATTTGAAAGGGCATCAACCGTAGGTACATTTAACGGACCACCTACTATAGTTTCATCCGAAGAACCACCTACCATAGGTACATTTGAAAGTCTCCGCCACAGGTACAGTTAAAGGATTACATATCATATGTTCTTTAAGGTACCCCTGCGTCAATTGTAATTATTGCCAAATTCTGTATACTCAAATTGAAATTCTTCTGAGGAGCAGCTATTAAAAACAATCATTTCATGATGATTCTGATATATATATATATATATTATTTTTTTGTAGACGTGTATTTTTTACTGTCGTAACAAAACAACACAATAGTATATACAAATACATCAGGTAACCAAGAAAACCATACGTTTTATATATTTTGAATATGAAAAAGAGTCGTAATCTTAGACTAAACAAGGAAAATACACACAAACAACATAAAACAACTAAAATAACACAAATGGAAACGGTAAATAAATAAACCAGACTATACTAAAACTGGAAGCATGGACCAGATGTACCGATGGGGTTGCATATCTATTTTTTAAGAAACATCCATCGAGTGACTCATGAAATACCATGTCCGAGTTAGATGGGGAAAAAAACGGAGAACTATGACATGATGAACAAATCACTGTGCAGAATGATGCACCATAACGATCCACGGGTTTATGAAATTTTTTGTACCAACATAGCAGTCTTAAGCATTAAATTTTATAGGCTTCTGTATTGATACATATTATTCAAGTCTTTATAGTTATGGACCCCCTAGCTATTTTTTTCAATGACAGGAGCAGTCCGAGTGTTGCCTATTCTGAATCTGACCTTGACAAATACGCAGAACATATTTTACAATTAGTATTATTTCTTTAATTTTTGTACTAAAAACGATGGACTACAAAAAATATCATCTTCCAATACAGTTGTTTTATGTAAATGCGATAACTTAACTACTTGACAATTCGAGAGAGAGAGAGAGAGAAATATGGACGACACATAAACCTCTACATGGCAAGGTTTAAAAGTACGGTATGTCAAAAATAGTTTCTGTAATTTGTTTACTATTAAAACATGGAAAGTACAGTCACTGAAAAATCACAATGTACACTACAAGAAAAGAAAAAAAAGTTTTCTTGCAAGATATAAAAGTATATGATTTAATTGGTACCGAGGGCAATTTGCACGGGAAAATCTTTTACAATATTAGTTTTCTTGTGCAGGGGTGGCGTACATCTGACCAATTAGTTTCATCTTAATACAATATTTCAAATTCCAAGAACTTTTCACACAAGGCATATTACCAGTACACCTACACTTATATATAAAATATTTCATGAAAAGAAAGGTATGATATTTGGATCACCAATGTCTCTAATGGCAAAAAGTTTGTCTTTATATGTAATTTGGTGGATTTTATATCACTATTTAAGATACAAGTCTTTTACACTTAGCCGGATATCATTACTAAGTCTGATTCAACAAAAAAGGTGAAATATACGCCCTTTAGTTCCATTACAGAAAGTGCATATTTGCGATTCTATAATCCCACACTTATACAACAGAGAGTTTGTTGCCAAAATCCTGTGTAGTAATCTGAGATGAAAGTTTAAAACTTATAGTTATTTTAATGGAAAAACTCAAAGAAAAAAATATGGTTCCAATCCCAAGTAAAATATCACAATTTGTTGAATTTTTAAATATCACATGATTAAACACCTGGCCATCCGTGTAGTAGGTATAAGAATTAAAGAACTTATATCTCTTCTTTATACCAAAGAACATTATTTTTTATCTTCGATCAGAGTTGGATTTTGATATATAGCCACTACTGTGAACATACATTGGTATATAGCCATGCTGTGAACATGCATTGAAATATAACCACTGCTGTGAACATGCATTGGTATATAGTCACTGCTGTGAAAGAGTAATCAAGGGAACCAAGGTTATAGCGGTAATCAAAAGAATGTAATCCAGGGACAAAGACATGCAAAACAGACATACACAACAAAGAACATAAAGTAACTAAAATCATACATACAAAGTAACATAAGTAAATGAGCAATTCGGACTCCACTAAAAACTGGGATCATGGACCAGGTGCACCGGTAGGGTAAGCGTCCTCTGCTTTTCTAGAAACACCCGCCGAGTTGCTCATAAAAAGTCAAGTCAGGGGTAGACAAACGAGGGAAGGAAAACTATGACCCGTTGAATAAATCAGTTCTCATGGTGCTGATGGATACACCATAACGATCCACGAGTTCATGATAACGATCATAAAACTTCTGTAGTGATGTCTTCAATCTTGTAGCAACATAACCCTGCTCCAGAAGCCTATTTGTTAGAGTTCTAATGCGATACAAAAAGTCTGCGTAGTTTCGGCAAGCTCTGGCATAACGTATGAGTTGTGATATGAACACTCCATACGCTCCTGTCGAAGGGATGTTGCCACAGATGAAAGGAAAGTTGACAATTATATAGCCACTGCTGTGAACATGCATGCGTGTACGTGGAAGCGCTAACAATAACTAACGGCGTTCTGTACTTTACTTGGGATTTTGTATGGATTTAACATTTGAATTCAATTGTTATCAATACTTGTTTATTATTCGTATAAAACTCCCAGTCCTTAACATTATGATTTTATGATTTACTTTTGCGTTGACTGAGGAGCTTTAAAGAAGCTGGTATAAGCATTGGTGTATATAAACGCTATTTGTAATAAATGTAGCAATGTATTCTATTTCATAATGCAATCCGGTTGGAAACACTGTTTTAATATCAAATGCAAATAAACTAAAAATGACTCAGCTCGCTTTGTATGCTGCTTATCTAGTCAATCTGTTTTAATTTTTCATTTTTTTTTCAAAGATACTCCGTTATTTTAGTCTAATACAATAGGTTAAGTTGATATGGAGGAAAGCGCAAACTGATACATTTGGAAAGTCAGTTAAATTCTTGAAGCAGGCGAATGTTAAGTTCCTGAAGTATGAAATTCTTACTTTTACCGATTGTTTTTTTTTTTTTTAAAAATAAATTGAGATTACTAAACCTATCTTTTTATGGACCAAAAAATGGATAAAGTCTAGATTTTACAGAACTCAGAGAACCTAATGTTAAATTGAAAATCAATCCATATAAAAATCCAGTCATAAAGTTTGACTTTGAACTAATTGCGACAAAAGATGTTTTGCCTAAAATTATGGTATATATAAAAACTATCAACAGAAAAAGATAATCGACAAAGAGAAGGTAGGTAGTTAATCTAGCAGTAATTCCAATAATTTACCTATCACCAAAGGGAAAACAAATGAAAACAATCCTTACAGTTTCAAATTGAATATGTAACACGTGTACAACTAATAATATATAATCGACTATATAGTTCTTGGGGCAGAGACTTTCCGAAATACGTCTTAATTATTTTTTTTAACTTAAATTCTTCAAACATCTAGGTATTTCCACTGTTATAACATCTCTAATCTCATATTCATTGACGAAATTATGAAATCGTACATTCCTATTGCTTTGTCTACAGGTCGTGTTTGTTATTTATCAGATTTCTAAACTGTTAAGTTTCGTTCCAACAAATGAAATATTTTATAATATAGACTTAAAACTGTGAATGAAAAGAACACAATATGATTGCCTTTGCCTTCTTTGAACAGTAATATGGTTTATTCAAATGGATTTAAAAATAATAACAAACAATATATTTTTTGGTAAAGAATGTCAAATCTACATCACCATATACAAATCTAAATTGCCAGCGACGAAACACAAAAGGGATACTTAACTTAAGAAAATTGGAAGAGTTTAAAAGTACTTTTGTTGAGAATTAATTTGTTCGCCAATCTTTTATTATTTTATTGCTAGTAGACTATCACGTTATAAAGAATATTATGTTTAGTAACAAATGTTTCTGCACAGTAATTTACAATGAGAATGTCATATACAATAGGTATCATTTTCATATCGAAAAATCATAATTAAACAAAGGTATCATTATCTAATTATTTTTAATTTTACTTTTATTTCCTGTAAAATATATTAAAAAAATAACCTGATTTTTTTACCTACAACACAAAGCTGTCATATCGTTCGGTTTACACTTCTGTAAACGTGCCTTTAGATAAAAACAAATTATACGTCACCTAATACCTGTCAAAACGAGATTGTAAATCATATTTTATCACGTTTTACAGCAATTCTTATTTATCTGGATACACAAAACTGTTATTAAATTTCGTTTGGAATCTTGGTATAAAAACCATGTGGTTTCTGAGAGTGGGGTTGCAGTTTGCAACATTCTTGTGAACGGAAATCTTTCACATTTTCCGTCAATAGCCACATGCTTGTTGAATATTTATCTTAGTAATAATCATTCTGCATTTTTTTGTTCGTCAGACTTCAACTTTATATCAGAGGAAGTTTTCAGACATTATTTGTTTTTTTTTTATGAATTTACGGTAACAACAATGTCGTTATTAACATTAAAGGTAGCGCTGTTAATTATATTTTACCGTTGGACAAGGAAAATATACTAACTGAAATACCTCAATCAAAATCAAAGTGCGTGTGCGTATGTGTGTGTGTGGTTTTTTCTTTAATTTAAATATATATATATATCATTATTACGAGGATATGATATAGTAATTAGTAATTCATTGCTATTGTAGCGGTATGTAAGAAGGGGTTTGAAATATTTTTTTATTTTTTTGCCAAGATAAACATTATAATCATTTGACATAGAACACATTTTTTGTTCTATTTCGGTGTTATCCACAGAGCCGCAGATCAATCTATATAGAACAGGAGTTTTAATATCTTTACAAAACATAGAGATATTTTGTATGGCCCCTGAACACAAATCGATACTTAATGTGATATGACAGACAAAATAATGTAGACCCCTCCCAAATCCTCTTTTTACATTTTTCGTAGCACTGACAACTACTCTTAAACTGATGTTTTGTCAATCCTTACAACTAGACTTTATAAATACAGAGTGTCTAATAAACCATAACTTTATTTGTGAAGAAATATTATCGTCTCCTGTTTACATTTCTCATTGTAAGTAAAAAACTGGTGCTGAAAACAGATGTTGATACATTCAAGATTTTACTATATGGTACAATTTCAAAACCTCAAGAAATGAACATTGCTGGAAAACATTAAATTCACTTGTGATGGCTGCAAAACAGTCAGAATAGTTCTGTGAACCGTAACGATCTGATTGTGTCTGGTTTGTATCGTTATCATTCGTGACTTCATAACTATATTCAACTTGTGTCTTATTCATTTTGTAACATCATTGAATATGATATTTTAAACTACAGTGAAACTTCTAAACCTAACCCTAAATTAACCGAAAACCTGCCCACACCAGACAACCTTTAGTCCCAATGTGTCAGTTTTAATTTATTTTAAATCTGGATAAACCGTACACCTGTCCAAACCGACCGAATTCTACTGTCCAAAAAGGTTTCTTTTTTTCAAAATTAATAAGGACTAAGTATATATCGTCGTGAAATACGACTTCAATTGCTTAATAAAACAAACTGGAAAAAAGATACATGTCGGGATAGAAATATTATTTTATTATGTAATCAAAATCGAAGTTTACGACTTTACAAACAATCACATTGTCCTTTGAATATATCCACTGTTCTCGTGGTCAAGGATTTTTGTCTCCTCATTAACTATGACTTACGCATAAAAACATTTGTGTTAAAAAAGTAAATGGTATTCGTGTATATCCATTAGCATATCGTGTTTTTTTTTGTTTTTTGCCGTCAATCGGTAATACAGAAAAAAGTTATAGGCACATAAATTTCTTATTACCAGAAGCCATGCAAATTTCCGAGGAAGTGATTAGGACATACATCCGAACAAGATATCAAAATCCTTGTCGAAAATCTGTCAATTGATCTCCGCTGGGTCTACCAAGTTGTTTAACTTTTTTTCTTCAAATAATTTGCGTACATAGGCACTGTTTGTAATTGTTTTTTTTTTTTTTCACAATTGTATTATAATTTCACCAAGCAGAAAATAATATACAATTATTAAAACTACTTGTAAAATAAATATTTTATCTTATATTAAAATTGATATGACCATAATCTTACTTTGTTTATTTATTTTTATATATTACATGTAAAATTTGATAATTATGATGAGAACATTATCTTTAAACAATACTCGTTTAGACAAGTTGAAGTAACATAAAGGGCCATGTTCGTAACAGTTAAACGCTTTTCTGAGACTCCAGTATAGGAATTGAAACCATTCTGTTCTACTTTCAAAGGAGTATGTCATTATGCGATTTTGTTATGTCAAATCAGGGTGTTTTTCTTACCTGCTACTCGACAGCATTTTAATATTAAATATTCACTTAAGGGTTTACTTGGCTATGGAATACTAAAATCTTCAATGATTTCGTTCAATATTACTATCATGATATCTAATAATACACACACGAGTCACTTTTCAAATTAAAAACTAGTTGCTGTGAAGTATTATTTTTTGTAGGGTTCCATTTTTCGTGGGCCAAACCTCGAAATTTGGTTACCAACGACAAGGAGAATCCAACTAATTTATATAATGAAAACCTCAAAACCACGAATTTAAGAATCCACGAACTTGTGTTTCTCCTCTTATCCATGACAATTGATATCCACGAATTAAAGTACTTTCAAAGTAGATAAGGAAAAATCATATCTGTCTAATATAAGGAGAGCGGGGCACACGTCATTTAACTTGTGTCAGTTGTAAACGACAAATAATGCGAGACAATGTTTTTAGTTATATCTAAAAATACACGAAGAGATGGACATGCTTTGTCGGTGAACCAATCCTATGCGTTCCCTTTTTTTTTTTAGGTCGAATAACTCATATTAGTACATATGTTTTCGTTCCGATTTTATTGTTGTATGATAAACTTTATAAGCTGCAACATGTGTGTGGTGTGAGGAATTCCTCGTCGTTTATTGAAAACCAATTTTCATTCCGGTGAGGTTGTTGCCTCTATGACATATTCACCATACCTTTCTTTGTTATATTTATTCAGCATTTTTAATTTGAAACAATTTGCGTAACAATATCATTAATATGAGTTATACCTTTATCGATTAAGGTAGATTTTTTATGTAGAGATATGGATTGTTTTTCATATTTTATGTTGGCTATAGCTTTGTATTATACCCTCGATGTAAAACAAAATGAGTTGTTTAATTGTATTGCTGTTTTCTCTATCGTCATGCGTTTTGGATTGTGTCCAGTAACATCTTTCTCTTCATACAAAACAGGTTGAGAGACGATCATGATAATGTTTTCAATATGACCTGGTTAATCGCTCCGATAGTATTAATATTACAATCTTTCTTGGTTTTATTTCCTCGTTAACGAGGTTTGACATTCAACGAAGTAAATTGCGTTTGTATGATAAAAGCAGACCACCCGAGTTCATCAGTACTAAAATGTGCCTCGAATGCTATTTCTTTCTATATTGACTTTCTGTTGTGCTGTGTTATATGTAATATATTCCTCTTTTGCTATTTTTTTCCTGCAGTTCATGTTGTTAATAGATTTCCTTTTTTTCAGCACTAATCCATAACAGTGTGACTAATATTTTGTTCCATTTTTGTTCTAATCTTTCATTATATTTTTTCCGACGTTTGTTTTAATTTCTGTAAATATACTAAGATTTTAATATGAGAGTTAACATAATAAAATACGAGTTAATCTTTACCGTATTTAAGAAAAATCTTTACTTGATATAAGTATAGTACAGTATATAAGTTTTAATTTAACTACAATTTATCACACGCATTGTTCAATTTATGAAACACTTCGAGTTGTCTTTCTTCAAGTACACATTCACTTATATACAACATTGGTTATGACAGACGCCCAGAAAGAACATAGTGTTTTTTAAGCCGCCGCTTTTCCATGTGCCTTGAAAGTTTTTATTTCGTTTGTGTCTAAATGAGATTGAAAAGAAAAAAAAACAAAGTGATTTTCTTCAGCACCTGCAAATTGAGTTTTCATGTCACAACTCATATGTTATGCCAAAGAATGTCGAAACTACGCGGAGTCTTTTTACCGCACTAGAGATCTTGTAGTTTGGCTTCTGGAACAAGGATGCTTCAAGTCTAAACACATTACAACAAACGCTTTATGATCGTTATCATAAACTCGTTGATATTTATAGTGTATCCATTTGCACTTCGAGATTTTGAGAAACCAATTGTTTCGCCAGAATTCGTCGGGAATTAGTAGAACAATAGGGAATATAACACCTTGCTTCAATTTACACATTAAGTTGCAACGAATACGTCTTTTTTTTAGCATATAGCAATAACCAATTAATGTTAACTTTATTTTAAATGAAATTCTACACAAACAACCACAAAAGATTGTAAAATTTAAATCCGAAATATCGTCCGGTGATCAAACATTTATGGAATCTTGGAAAGTTATGAGTATTGCTTACGTCATAATTTCAAATGAAATAACATTTCGGTAGCAAACCGCATGATTGTGACATCAACTTCATGTGATTTTCGTGCAAATTCAAATATAGTCTTGCGACCATTGGAAAGTGTTTTAATTAATGCTCGAAAAAGTATCAAACATCCGACCAGCATCAGCGGAAGGATTACATTTGATTTTTTTTCATAATTCATCTTTATTTGACTAGAATGGCAAATAAAATTATTTCAATTATTAACGATATCAAAATCTTTGCTGCAAATAGACAGCATCAATGAATGTTAGGAAAATATCGATGTGAAATTGTTGGTGGTTTTGTGTGTGTGTGTGTGTGTGTGTGTGTGTGTGTGTGTGTGTGTGTGTGTGTGTGTGTGTGTTTCTTACTGTCCACAAATAATAACAATGAAAAACCGATTTTCAATATGCATATTGTGCGACGAATAACTCACAATTTCTCGATAAAGACATGCATTATAACAAAAAATTTAATTTATGTCTTTTTATATTCAAATATGATTCATTTGCCTTGTGTTTCGAGGATTGAGATCATTTTCCATTGAAAAAAATAATATGTGAGACGTTTTTACGATTTATTGAGTAATAGCACTTCCAAATAACCATCTCTGTACGTAGCACTACTTTGTCCTGGCGGTTGTGTAATATTTTGGATTCAAGGGCATCTGCACTTCATTTTCGACTGCAAAAAGATAAAATGATATTTAAACCAAGTATTATTAGCTATACTTACATGTCGTAGAGCATGCAGAAACAATATTAATTGCACTTTAAAGAGCCATATTTCTTATCAAACAATGAGTGATTGTCAACACGTATTATCTGTAATCTACTTGTTCTAGTTACAGGATAATAGACCACATGTGTATTTTATTATTAAGACAATAAATAATATTCACTTCATGAACATTGCAAAAATATGAATGTGTTACTTTTTATCCAAATATAATATATAAATGTTAAATAACGTAAATGTACACTTACAAGATCTGCTTGGCAAATAGTAAATCGTGTCGCCATACAGTAGTTAGTATGTACATTCGCTTTGCCATTCTTCTCCACGCTTATATCACCACAATCAAAGTGTTTAGACCTCTTATCTTTTCAATATACAATATACACGTGTTATTTCGATCACTTCATATTAACAGTAAATTGTCCATGGGCTGGGAGGGTCCACAGTGCACCCCCACCCCACTTCAACTTCATGGTAATTTTAGGTACCTTAATACCTCTCATTACCGAATCAATTTGTCGCCAAAAAATATATGGGATTCTTTTTCGGTATAAGCCTATATTTGTACCCTACTGGGTCAAAAAGCTAAAATTTTGGTAACTCAAATGTTTAAGCGTCATAGCCTTCCTGGGATAACATGTGTAAACAAACGAAACGTAGATATCGACGTATAGCCCAATGTCTCAGTTTTACAATAGTACCAAGAAAGTTGCGGTAACACTTAGGGTTTTGCGGTAAAATGAAGGAAAATGTACCCCTACATTGGGCTACATGATGATACATACATATGTCAGTTTACTTCGTTCTGTAGAAAGGAGAAGTTCGTAGAATAAAAAAAAACACTTAAAATAGATTTTTGCCTCAACGAGGTATAACAAATAGTCAAAAAACACAAAAATGCTTCAGTTTATATTTTGACGACAAAAAGATTCGTAAATGAGAGGTATAAGGGTACCTGAAAATCATATTTTAGTTGATAAGTGGGGGTGCACGGGGGTTATCTCAGCCCACGTACTAAAATGATGTCTTGCAACGCTTAAAAAGATGTTGGTGTCAATTTTTCAACTTTCGACATTGAGCAAAACAAATATGAAGTGGCATCTTGATTTCGAAAGAAATTTCGTGTCACTTTTGAAAACTATCAGTATAATATTTGTCAGTGTTTTAAAAGGAAAGTATTTAATTGCCAAGAAAGTACTATTAGACCAAAACAAAACGTATTTTGAAAGTTTCGAAAAATAATAAAATCCTTTCACCATCTCTTTACAACAGCGAACAAATAAAGGATGATTTATTTTTGATAAATTATTTAATATTTTTCATCAACTTTATTTCTTCTTACCATCTAGCCATCAAATATGCTTAATTGTCAAAAAAGGCTATCTGGACTTTACGGTGCATCCATCTGCGCCATGAAAACTGATTTGTTCAACGTGTCATAGTATTCCTATCCTCTTTCGTCTACCCCGAACGAACTCGGCAACTCGGCGGGTGTTTCTAGAAAAGCAGAGGACGCTTACCCTACCGGTGCACCTGATCCATGCTCCCAGTTTTTAGTGGAGTCCGCGTTCTTATTTCCTTTTGTTACTTTGTATGTATGATTTTAGTTCCTCTATGTTCTTGTTAAGTGTGTCTGTTTTCCGTGGCTGGTCTTTGTCCCTGGATTCCATTCTTTTGATTACTGTTACAACCTTGGTTCCCTTGATTAAGCTTTCAAATATTAAATAGAAGTATAACTATGTAAAATCGTATAATGACATAAAATAAAGTAACCATACTTTGGGTAAGCATTTTCAGAGAAATATCTTCATAGACTCTGATATTAACATGGGAAATTGATGCTGATGCTCGATCCAAAACTTTGCTTGGATAGCCTTTTTTTGACAAAGAAGCATATTTGATGGCTAGATGGTAAGAAGAAATGAAGTTGATGAAGATATTAATTAATTTATCAAAAACAAATAATCCTTTATTTGTTCGATGCTGTAAACTTCACATATTATTTCTTCATGAAAAAGACACCTTGTCTACACCCTCATTGAAACAATTCCAAACGCAAGTGTAATACATGGCACCTCGTTCTTCGATATGATAAATATTATAAATCAAGATGATTTCGTTTTTAGTTTTGTTTTATTCTGTTTTGTTTTTGTTTTGTTTTGTTTTGTTGTTTGTTTTTGTTTGTTTTGTTTGTTTGTATTTTGGGTGTTTGTTTTGTATTTTTGTTGTTTTTTGTTTTAGTTTTTACATTTTCTTGTGTTTTGTTTTTGTTTTTCTTTTATTTGTTTGTTTTTTTAGCGTTTGTTTGTTTGTTTTGTATTTTTCTTGTTTTTGTTTTAGTTTTTACATTTTCTTTTGTTTTGTTCTGTTTTGTTTTGTTTTTCTGTTTGTGTTTTTTCCGTTTATTTTGTTTGTTTGTTTTTTGGGGTGTTTGTTTGTTTTTTTGTTATTTTGTTGTTTTTGTTCTAGTTTTTACATTTTGTTTTGTTTTGTTTTTTGTTTTGGGGTGTTTGTTTTTTTGGGGTGTTTGTTTGTATTTTTGTTGTTTTTTGGGGTGTTTGTTTGTTTTTTTCTATTTTTGTTGTTTTTTCTTTTAGTTTTTACATTTTGTTTTGTTTTTTTTTTTTGGTGGATGAAAACATTTAGCCGTAAAGACATCCAAAATACCATTTGAAATCCCCATTGATCACAATATGAAGTTATAAATAAACAAGGTCAAAAGTGAAGGCTGACCCAGTTCTTCGAAAAGAAATACATATGTGTGGTTTCGTGAAATCTATACAGATAGAAGTTGAAGTTAATTTTAAAATAATGTATGAATGAGTTCTTAAAAGAAAAATTATGATTTTTTTTTCTTAATTAATCGCTGTATGAGTTATGGCTCCTGTAATTCATTCTTTTAAACACATTTAAGTGTAAGTCGGAGAGAGAGATGAGATTGATTTGCTCTATAACTCAAAAAAAACTAATTTGACAGAGAAAACAATTCAATGAAAATATATTTAGTGTACATTCGGTACATTTATCCAGAAAAAAATCAACGATATTCTGAAAATACCGTTATGCTAGAATTTTTACTATAAAGATATTTTTATTATCTTAAATAACAGAGGTGATAAAAAAAACTGCAAAATGTTGGACAAAAAATATGAACAAATCATGTATTGAAAGTTTATATTCAGAATTTTAATCATTGTTTTTATTGTATAATATGTAGTCGTTTCACTTCACATAACAAGCGTTAAGGTATAACCACTTCAAGGTATTAAAATAGCTGCTAGATTGTTCCAATTCCGTAATTCATAGTCCGTTTTATTTTTTAACGGATTATTCTAAGCCTAAACTAATCTAAATTACAAAGGCACCAGTCAAAAGTTTTAATTTAAAATGTATGTCATTACGACAGAACGTCTTGTGTGGTAAAATCAAAATCAATATATTACCATTGATGTTGGTAAAACCAGGTATGTCTGTATTACTTCCGGTTAGAGATTTTATCATTCCTTTCTTGCTCGGCAAATCTGTGTATGCAACTGTGTGTTTTTCTCCCGGATAATCTTAAACAAAGTTCAAGAGGTGAAGACATTTTGTAAAGATTTAAACAAAAGAACAGTTACTACAAATCATTGTTTTTTTTATTCGTTTCAATAACCTATGAATCTGCTTTATATTTCATGTTTAAGGTAATAATCATCCACTTTCCTCTGGCATTGTCTCTTACTGACGAGTACTTGCATAGGTGAACTGTTATATGTTATATGGAAAATGAAAGGAAAAAATCAGTTTAAAATGTTTTAATTACTTCAAAATTGTATTTAAATAAAAAATCAATTCAAATATTGAAGACTTAACAATAAAAATTTCAATTTATAATGTAACTACATTAACGTCATTCTGTTCAGTTAAATTAATTCTAAAAATCTCCTCTCTTGCTTTTTTTAATGTTGTTTGTTTAAGTCATCAAACAATGATAATTTTTCCGAAATATTTTTTTTAACTCTTGAAATGTGGAAGTTCAAATTTGTAAATATAAGTATGGTTTATCAAAAGGTGTTGCATATTGAGAAAAGAAGCTGAATATAAGTACATATCTATTGTAAAATGGCTAAAAGTATTGTCCTATTTGATTAATTTTGTCGTGATTTTAATTCGGTATTAATTAAACCAGGTGGCGGAAATTTTAGGAACTTAAGTATTTGAACTACAATTTTTGATAATTTCAAATAGTACATCTGACTCTGTTATATGCTTTCCTACATTTAAACACCACAAAATATTTCGTTTTTAATCTCACACAATAAGACCAGGACAGTTTTGTGAACGGAACAGTGCGCCTGTACTTAATTGAGTAGTGCACCCTTAAAGAGTTCTTTTTTTAGGTTGTGTTAGGTTTTGTCTTGTTTTACAAACTCTATGCATAGGAAAATCCAACTCACATTAAATTTAGTCTACAACCACTCTCATATTAGGCAATCTCAAGGTTGGGGATATTTCTACCTTATTCTCAGTCTTATACACACATATCATGAAAAAAAGGCTGTATACATGTCTTATTTTAGAAAAAAAACTCTTTAAATATCATAAATATTATTATCAATTGTTATCTTATGTATGGTTTTCAAAAGGGTTTTTTGAGAAGGCTGTCAATGTTGAAAATCAAAGGTCCAAACCTTCATATCGGGAGGATAACAAGTTATGAAAGCCAATCATCACACTAAATTGAGCTTTTTCAAACGAGAATAAAGAAAATCATTATTTACCAAGTAGACAAGGTGCTAGTCTAAATATAAACGTGATGATATCAAAGAATGAGGAACATGTAAGTACTGTTTTCATACAACAATTTCGGAAGAATTTGTATTTGTTCCTAATACTTTCTTAATCAGAATAATAAAAAAAATGTTACAATTTCAACTGTAATTGCATATGTCTCTCTATAATGTTAAAACAATTTCATAGTAGGCTGTAATGAATGACAATATATATATATATATGTATTTTATGTATATGACAATATATCTATGTCACAGCGGTACGAGTTCGAGTCCCGCGGAGGGAACGAAAAACAAAATTGCAAATTTAACAGTTCTAACATCGTTGGGAATTTTTCAGACCCTTATTTAATTTATTCCCCTATCCTACATAATAACACCTAGATGAACTGTCCCGTACTACCATACATCGTGTACTAAGTTACTGTCCTAGATTAATCCTACGAGGAGAAATGACCAGGCCAGCGAAAGCTATATTTTTATATAGCCTAGCTGGCCGAGTGATCTAGGGCGCTGGACTTAGTGCAGACGGTGTTGCCATAGATGTTACAGCGGTACGAGTTCGAGTTCCGCGGAGGGAACGACTAAAAATTTGCTTCGCAAATTTGACAGTTCTAACGTCGTTGGGAATTTTTCAGACCCTTCTATAAGTTTACGTTATCTTCCCTGTATCAATTTGATACGATGGGACAGTGTAGCGAATAGAGTCGTCACATTCTGAGACGTTGTATAATATTGATTTGTTGTGACATGCATCATTACTTTGATCCTCTATCCAACTTAATACACTTAGATGAACTGTCCCGTACTACCATACATCGTGTACTAAGTTACAGCCCTAGATTAATCCTACGAGGAGAAATGACCAGGCCAGCGAAAGCTATATTTTTATATAGCCTAGCTGGCAGAGTGGTCTAGGGCGCAGGATTTAGTGCAGGTGGTTTTGCCATAGATGTTACAGCGAGTTCAAGTCCCGCGGGGGGAACGACCAAACATTTGCTTCGCAAATTTGGCAGTTCTAACATCGTTGGGAATTTTTCAGACTCTTCTATAAGTTTACGTTATCTTCCCTGTATCAATTTGATACGATGGGACAGTGTAGCGAATAGAGTCGTCACATTCTGAGACGTTATATATATATATTGTTACACTGTAAAGAGTACCCACTAACGTTAAATTTACGTGAATGTCATATAAAGGTCGATTCACATGAATTTCACGAGAAGAATACTTACCTATGTGCCTAGTCATTTATCAAGTTAACTATCAATGCTTACGCAGTTAAGTAAGGTTTAAATCAAGGAAAAACTGCCAATACATCATACACATGTATGTTCTATTGTAATCAAATATTAAAAGGAATAATTTACTTACTGTTCTTGAGATAATTCTTTATCACTACTGCTTCCTCCACATTGTCTATAGTCGCCAGCATTCCACCTCGCATTACACAAAAAGTCTATGAACAAATTGATTAAAAACTGAAAATACTTACAATCCCTTAAGATAAATGCTTTAATAAAACGCAGTCATATACATATATTAAGAATCGAATGAAATTATTATGGTAATCTTCTCTTACATTGTTATTGATTACAAATATAACATTCATACATGTATAATGATGAGGAACGTCCCAGATGTTCGTTCAATAGTCTAACTCGTCAAGAGTCACTCAAAGAGTATAAGTAATGTTGTCAAAAAATAAACATATGCAGGTAGGTTTCAAATGGGAGATGACTCCCTACCATAAAATTATATCAATATGAAAAAAGTCATTGCCATTTCTTTACTTGTGCGCTGTGAGGAACATGCTAATTTTTCTTTGAATACTGTGAAGCACTTTTATTCGTGGTTATCAATTTTCGTGGTTTAGAGAGAAATGGCCAGTTCATGGATTGTCACATTTGTGGATTTGACAAATCCATTATACAAATGAATGGAAAGTTTTGTTTTCGTTGGGAACCAAATTTGGTGGTTTCCCAAACCCACGAAAACCACGATAATTGGTACCCAACGAACAATGATACTTTCATATTTATTGTTTGTGCTTACTAGCAAGATCACTTTTAAATGTAGGAACACGCAGTGCAGGCGAACAACTGATCCATATGACTGTCTAAACTGAGTGAATTTATTTTTGTAAAGTATAAACAAATGTTATAAAAGTGTTCAGACACTTATAAATGACTAAAAGATTGACGACTCCATTTCAAACATTTCACACCATATGATAGCAGTAAACAAAGAATAGACTACGTATAAATAATGGCTAAGTGGTTATCTGTAAATGTTCATTCAGCACGATTCATGTCATATCGTTTGAAAGAGTAACCATGGAAACCAAGGTTCTAGCGGAAATCCAAAGAATGTAATCCAGGGACAAAGACAAGCTTGAAAAACAGACTCACACAACAAAGAACATAAAAAACAAAATGATACGTACAAAGCAACAAAAGTAAATGAATAGATGCCTTTTTGGCATTTCTTTTATGTGAAAGTACAGCTTTATGTTAAAAAAATATAATACATTAAACAGTAAATCTTAAGTAATTTATTCAGCTGCCGTAATCTAAATATCGGCAAGATAATAACGAAGCGTCAGCAGTGGAATCATTTATGTATCTCAAATCCCAAAGCATGGCCTTAACGTGAACACATGGAGGAGAGATGCTCTATATACACAATGTATTGAACGAAACAAGAAAGATGACACATAAAAACTTAAGATAAGGGAAACAAGACAGTCACATAAAAAACTAAAGCACTACATATATGAATTACCACCAAAAAAACGGGAGTGACATCGGGTGCTCCGGGAAGGAAAGCATGTCTAACTGACTTTACAGTCACACCAAATATACATATATATACTGCAGAGAAAAAGTTTCAGTTCTAGCCTTACTTTGTAAATGAAATGATGATGATACATCGCATAAAAGTGAATTTCTTTCCTTAAATGAGCTGCAAACACATTATCAGATTATAGCGTAAGATAAACATTTTCAAATAAGAACATTTTCATGACAGAGACAACAATGAACTGACACTTGTGAAACTGAATAAAACTCACTAGGTGAAACCCCGCAAAATGGGATCATGTGATAAAGAATTCCTGACAAATAAATCTCATTCTGCTATTTAAGAAGGTTTACGGGTAAGAGGATTGTTCGCCTTGGTCCGCCAATGAAAATGTCAATGTTATGCAGCAGAAAATCCCAAAAGTAATTCAAATAGAAAGCAAAATCAGAGATGCATATATTGACAAGATGCAATATAAAGCATTAGAAGGTTTCATCAAATTTAGTTTCAGAGAAATTGTGGATTAGTACTTGGATAAGACAAACGGACTGCTAGCGTGATAACTATAGAAAAGAATTAACCAATTGTGAATCAAAACGTATTTACATTTAACAAAGTACAGTAGCTACAATTTCACAATTTACTAATCCAAAATAATATAAGACTATTAAGAATGTTCTGGCCATATGCAACATACAGCAGTGGATCAAAAATGGGACTTCTGATCAAGAATATGCTAATTCTTGTTCAAATTGTACATAAGTTAACAAATATTGAATGGACTTTTTCCTTATATCAGCCACTGCAATGTACATATACAGTAGTAAATAAGGAAAATGTAGAAACATACATTGTGATAACTTACTATACTTTCCATAAACATCAACTTTTTCCTTGAGAAAAGAAAGCATTTCTTTTGATATTCCTTTCCATTTGCTGAGACTTTCATGAAGCCGTCAGGACAATCTGGTTTTGGAACACACACAGCTGTTTAAAAGAAATATAGTTTTATGAATATTGTAAAAAAACGTATTTTATTGTCATGTAAGTGTAAGTATAGTGGCGACTATACTATATCATTCTTTAAGAAAAACAAGTTTACTACAAGTAAACGGTAAAATTGAATTTAAAAACAAATAAAGGTTGCTGTATTGAAAAAGTTTAAATAACTTAATTCAAATAATAAATAGCATATATTATAACGTGACGAATAACTAGAGGTTCTAGAGAGAGCCTAAATCCCTCATCCTGGTCAAAAAGAGGTTCTAGAGAGCCTAAATCCCTCATCCTGGTCAAAAAGAATCTATTAAGCTTTCTAAAGCTGGGCTCTTTACATTACTGTACTATTGTCACAAGAATCATTTGATCAATGGAGAACATCTAGTTACCCATCTGGTTTTCATATTATAAAAAAAATCTCTCATAGTCATTTATGTACTCTTCAAGGGCAATTACTCCAACATCGACCAACAGATCATCATAAAAAATCGATTTACTGACCCATAATATATTCATATGTCTATAGATATTTCTAAAAAATTCGGTTCAGGTCCAACTCGTCATGTTGAACAACTGTACTGCCTGCTAGATTTTACAGAAACCCAAATTGTTTTAATTATTTGCACAATTCTACAATAGACCCCTATGTACTATTTAAGTAACTGTGGCTATGTTTGCGGAAGATCAAAAATCCACCACAAATATTGTTGGAGATATTCATCGGAACACTCATGCAAAGTTTTGTTTGAATCCATCATGTGGTTTCAGAGAAGATTTTCTGCAAATGTGAAATTCGGAGAAAATCTTTTTCAGGACTCATTACTCATTCGTTAATGGATCTTTCTAGAAATTTTGGCATAGGTCCAACTCATAATGCTGAACAATTCTGCTCCTTGCCAGATTATAACTAAACTCAACAGTTTATAATTTATTTGCAAATTCTGCAATTTGACCCCTATTGTAACGACGGCCATGTTTTTTCATAAAATTGCTCAACAGATTGCTTAAATTTCTGAAAACTTCGGGGAAAAAATTCGTTTAAGGACTCACAACTCTTTCATTCGTCAACGGATCTTTTGGAAATTTCGGCATAGGTCCACTTCATAATGTTGAATAGTTTTACTCTGCCAGATATGAGCTAAACTCAATTGCTTTTTTAATTATTTGCAAAATTCTGCAATAGACCCCGATGGTCTATTTTCAGTAAATCCTAATCCAAAGATCGTTAAAATTACCATAAGGAACATTAATTTCAAAATTAAAAACCCCACGACTTTAACCACTGTTACAGAGAATAAATGTCTTCTTGTTCCCGTTTTATCCATTTTCTTGTGTAGTCCTCCACGGCATCCATCAGAACTTTAAAGTTAAATTCCAATTTATGGAGCGTGGTTCGCGGTACTTGGGACCTTTAGAAAGGATATTACGCAGAAATTTGTTTTCGATCATAGACAAATCTCCCGACGTGACCGGAAGGACCGTATTTCAATGGAGAGTTTTTGCAAGAACAGTTATGTGATTTAGCCTTGAAGTCGTCAATCTCGAGATTTTGCAATAGCCTTTTATAATTGAAAATTGTGGATGCGGTGGGTGAAGTATAGGAATGTGAAATAATTGGTATGGATTTGTCTTTGAAATACGGAGGAATTTTGTTGATAACGTTTTTTGTGATGGAGAATGTTAGCCAAATTAATTGCATCTATACCTTTGTTGACAAACGGTTTAGGAAGAAATGATCGGTTTTTTTTTATCTTGAAATTTCACACAAGCTGGTTTTAAAAAGTCTGTGGAAACCAATAGCCAAAATGATGGCAACAAGTCTGTATAATGATGAGGTAGGGTCAGAAACAGGAGTGTCAAGACTTGTTTTGTAAAGGGAGTGTAGTAGAGTAAGAGGTACAGAATAGAGGTTGGTTCTAATGTGAAGAAGTCCAACAGGTTTTTGTATGAAAGAAAGGAGACCATCTATAGAGACATCATGTAACTTAGGTGACGTATATTGGCGATGGCCATGACTCCTTTCCCGTCTTGGATTTTTGTCAAATTAATTCATCATATTTATGCTATTTTTATATTGGCTTGAAAGGTTTCCTATACTTTATATGTTGTCATTGCATCCGTAAGGTATTGCAGTACCTAGTCTGCGTATCCAGTACTCCTCTCTATCAAAACTCATAAAACTTTAGTAAACTAAATTAACTTAATTTCAAATGTTAAAAAACAAATTAGCTTATGTGGTACGTACATTTTGTCCTGTCAATTTGACAACCACTCTTTAAAGTAGAAATGTTAAGAAATCGATAGAAGGTATAGCTTTATGGTATTTTTTACAATCTGGTCTCAGCTACCAAGCTATGAAATCAGGAATAGGAGGTCATATAAACAAACGTGTAGTACTGAGTTGAACTAACATCATTAGTCTCTTAATGTAAATCTGTAAAGTGTGTGTGTGTGTGTGTGTGTGTGTGTGTGTGTGTGTGTGTGTGTGTGTGTGTGTGTGTGTGTGTGTGTGTGTGACATTTTTCCATACTTACAAAAATTATAATGATGAATTCCAATATTAAAAAAATACATACGTGCTTGAGTCGTAACTGGGCAAGATGTTGGAGAAGGACAAACTGGACACATCATCCCAAGCATACCCATCATTCCACTTGCAGGAGTCATACCATCAGGCGTATCACTAGACATAACACTAGACATGGTGTTGAACATCATACCAACTGATGCTAATAATACTGCCAGACCAATTACCGAAGCTAAAGTTTAACCAATTTTGAAAAAAAAGCATTATTTTTTTTTTGGCTAGGCTATCCATAATCAGTATCGCACTGTGTAGGTATGTGTACCTGAACATATATAATCATCGGTGAATAGCTAAAACTAATAAGCATCGATCGTGAATTGAAAGTCAGATAAATTTAGCTGAATAAATAATAAAATAACAATTAGTCATTGTTTAATTGAAATAATAGTTCAATATCATGGTATTGTTTTACATTTACACCCTGCAATATCTTTGCGAAATGTCCATTTTAACATTGACATTGTCAAAATTGCAGCTGATTGTAGTTCCATGTACATTTGTATAGTTTACAAAGTTTTCTAAACAGTTATCTATATGAATTTCATCTAATTATCTTAGGGTCACTAAAGGATTCTGAAATGAAGTTTTAAAATATGAAGTTAGCTTAACTAGCCTAATCACCTGATAAATTGATTTCTTGAATAGTTCCGCATATTTAATTTGACTAAGTTTTACTATTGTTTTATTTCAAATGTATCAACGCTTTAAGTTTTGCTTATCTTAAGAATTACCCCTCTCTCATTCCATTCTTCTTGTCTCATATAATTGTGCTTGTTTTCCTTTGCAAATGTTATGGTTGATAAAACGTAAAGTAAACAAAAAAAGACTTATATATAATGATATATTCTCGTTAATTTTTAATTATATTCTATTATTATTGTCCATTCATTTTCACAAAAATTAACATGCTTTCAGATCGTATATGATCTAAGTTACTCGGGCAATTCATAAAATATTTGCAATAAATCCGTTAGCACCTATCGCTGTTTACCTGATGTAAATTTATATCATTCAAAACCATTTATATACATCAGATATCTTTATTGTTTAAAAAAGCATTTTTTTTTATTGCAGAGCAGATACTTTGTTTAACATATGCTTTTTTAACGAATAATTTTTTTGCTTAATTAACGATACCATGTGATGGTCAATCATATTTATTCAATATTTCATTCAAAATATAAATAGAACGTAAATTGGGGTTAACGACTCTTATGCAACATATTAAGATGAAATAACTGGTCCCCATTTTTTTTCATCTTGTTCCAATATTCGAATAAAAAACTGTTTAGATCAACTGCAAAAGCCAGCCTAGTAACTGCTCCGGCAGTTTTCAAACCATTTAAACGTAAGAGAATAATATAGTGTTTGAACTTGTGGAAACGTTACGAGTCAAGAGTCACAAAAATGAATATATTGGTGTACACCTAAAGAAAACTTTTGCTAGACTAATTTGGAGATTAATAAATAGATTCGAAATAACAAACTGTTCTAACTTACGTAAACTTGATCCTGGTCCGATAGGATTAACCGACGAAGCCTGTGCTTGTAAAGGAAATACACCTCCTTCTGTACTTTGTACAACAAACGACTGTTCTCCTTGCACTGTTGGTATATTGTTCAATAAACTGGTAGGTAAAATTGCATTTTGAACCGATGCAGGTATGCCATCACCTTGTTGAACAATTATAGAATTTTCGGGATTGCCATTAATAAATTGTCGTCCACTAAGGTCTTGAAAAGCCATCCTGAAACTTAAATTTCGTAGTGTTCATTACTTGAACAGTAATGATGTAAAAAAATGCCTATGTTGGATTTAGAATTTCACTTTGTCTGCTCCTAAAAACAGTGATATGATATTCTTGTATGGTTTAAAATATATGCCATACCAATGAAATGTTCCTTTAAGGGGCATTTGTAATCAAATACATTTTTGTTATTTAAACATTGAGAAGCAATTAGATATAGCAAAATATGGAACATCATTTTAAATAAAGGAAGGAAAATCAGACGTAACTGCTTTAAAAATTATATTTTATTTATATTTAATTTAATATATTTAAAACTGGATTCAAGATATGATCATTGATAACAAACCATGGCGTTTATCAAGACATACAATTCAGAAAAGAAAGAGTAATCAAGGGAACCAAGGTTATAGCGGTAATCAAAAGAATGTAATCCAAGGACAAAGACCAGACATGGAAAACAGACATACACAACAAAGAACATAAAGTAACTAAAAGTATACATACAAAGTAACAAAAGTAAATGAGCAACTCGGACTCCACTAAAAACTGGGAGCAAGGACCAGGTGCACCGGTAGGGTAAGCGTCCTCTGCTTAACAAAAAAGGAGCATCAAAAGCAAAATATGAAGAAGTAAAGTTGGGGATAATACAACACAGAAAAGGAATTAAAGTGTCAATCACATAAAAAAAAGATATACCACCAAAATAATATATTAAATAACTGTAGGGGCAATCAAGGGAACCCAGATTCTAGCGTTCTAGCGGAAATAAAAAAAAATGCAATCAAGTGTAAATATCGATTTTGAAAGTCTTATATGACAAAGTTTTCACGTGAACAGGCTATGAACATAAACATCAATACGTAACTATAGAGAGAGACAACGTACTTAACACTTCCAATTATTTTAATTTAAATAGCAACTTCACTTAGCCACACATTGCGAGTACACAAAGAACATGATATACATGCAAAATCTTTTCATTCAGTTATATTAAATTCAAAAAAGATATGGGTAAAAAAATCGCTTTTCCAACATTTCTGTCTCATTAAACTCCATAAACTCCAACAGAAGTCAAAATCAAATCAAGACGAAAACTTGCATTAAACTAAATCTTGAAGACATTACTTGATTTTTTATTTTAATGAGAGTGCTAGATATGTATTGTCTACTATGAAAATTTAAAAATACACTAAATGTGAAAAAAGACCATATCAAGAATAAAAATAGAAGGTCAAAATATTGTTTGTCGAGGAAAAATTCAAAAGTACAAGTCTTTTGATTATTCTTATTTGAATTTGATTAATCTTACCTTGCTTAAAGACGTTTGTGTTGCAGGACTGTTCAGTAAAATGCATCGGTTCTTTTTATAATATAGATTATAGGGTGTACAGATATATCCAGGAACCAGTCAATCATATAGTTACTATAAATAATGTTTTTTTTTTTCCTCCGTACACATTTTTCCTGATAAATTTGATATATGTGATTAAGGAAAGTCCTGCAATGGAATAAATATAGTATGACTGATCATCCAGATATAGTACATATCAAGGATCATATACATGAATAATGAGAACAGAGTTGTGTAATAATACTTAACTCTTTAAGGGTATTTTCATTCCAAATCTGTTCAGTATGTTTAGTTGTATTGCATTACAATGGGTTTTATTTGGAATAAAGAACATCTATCTTGTTTCGATTTAACTGTATTTGCAAACCAAATGCACACTATATAAAACGTGTCAAGAGTGAGGACTGTGAAGTACTACGTTTTATTGCTCACATTCTAAGAATTTATAAATTATCATTGTCCTTATTGTTATTATTATTACTAATTTGCATATTTATCCATTCATTGGAATGCTTGGCTATCCATATTTTTAAATAAATTTCTCTTTTAAATATGTTACTTTAATCAGCTTCGTTGTTATGTTATGTTTTTTTTTTTTGTTTTTTTTTTTTGTTTTTTTTTTTTTTGGGGGGGGGGGGGGGGTTTGGTTTTTTTATTATTATTTTTGTTTGAAAGATGAATAAAATGACAAAACCATATCATATAAAAAATTGTGAGGTGTTTCAATATTATTTACAATTAATCTTTATACTGTTTGTAGGACCGTGCCTGGAAATAGAATAGAATGAAACGTGATGAAACAAGGAACACAAAATCATTTGAGGTTACTTTCTATTTTAACTCTTTTTTTCCATTTTTTCTTTGTTTAAATGTGCATATAGTTTATTCCTCTATGTTCCCTAATTCTCCATACAACTTCATATCTAGCGAGACTCAAGATGGCAACAGTGGCGTGAATTTAGAAATTTTGTTATGACACTTTTATTTGATAAACAAACTTAAAACAAAAAAGGCTTGGGTACTTCTAGACACTTACCCAGCCCTGGTTATTTTTGTAAAAGTCTTGGGTACTTCTAGACACTTACCCAGCCCTGGTTATTTTTGTATTTTATAACTAAGGAAGTGCAGCGTTCACTAGGTTAAGGAATCCAACAACAAAACGAATCACCAAACATTCCCCCCCCCTTCAGTAGCTACTTGTACTTAACTAATTAATATGTCAGTCTTTGACATAAACCATGTATGCCTGAGGAAGAACCAAAAACTTTCTTTATTTGTGTCTCTCTAAAGTTATTTTAGGACCCCACTGAGTACAAAAAACCTATGTGTTCACCCTCATCAATAAACATATCAATAGACGTGGTGAATGGCAATTGCGTGAACTCTACCCAGAAAAGTCCGTTCAAAAGCTACCTCTTTAGACTATATTAGACGTCTAATTGTTCTTAGTATCATAAATCGTAATCTAAGTTATCAGTTTATACAATATATACAATTCAACAATTTTATTATTTCAAATTCTCGCTAAATTCCGATATATCTTCAAGGGCCGATTTTGCTTGTCGCTATAGTTTTCATTTTCTGACATAATCGCTGAACGATTTCTATCTATATCCTGTCTTTTTGACATCAGTTATTTTTTTATTCAAATGTCAACAGCTTAATTCGTACAGATTATATTATGGGGATTTTGGCATTTATTAGGATTTCGATTAATTCGAGCTCCAAAATAAAATAACTATAATA
Organism: Perna viridis; assembly: GCA_037379345.1. Taxonomy (NCBI): domain Eukaryota; kingdom Metazoa; phylum Mollusca; class Bivalvia; order Mytilida; family Mytilidae; genus Perna; species Perna viridis. Next base: position 11,018,513 of record CM074515.1, on the reverse strand, counting down.
GCAGAACTCTAGATGCGTGAAAGGAAAACAAAGGGAAGCAGGACTCGAACAGGAATCAAAAAGAACAAAATCTATTGACCATACATTATGCATAACCACAAACATACATTATGCATAGAAATATTCAAAATACAAAAAAAATCTTGGTTACTTTTTAGTTCTTGGTTATTGCGTTTCCTATGATTCTATTTTTCTTTTCAGAATATACATACTGGAAAAACGTGATGTATTTTGCCTAGTATTTTAACAAAGGAAGTCGTTCCTCTTATGCAGAGTATAGTTTGTTGTCAAAACATTATTTGGTTTGCAAATCGTCGATTATATGTAAAAGCTCATACTTACCATAGATATTATGTATTCTAACTAGGATGAGACTTTCGTCATTTAAAAAATTCAAACACATCAGTTCATATTTTTTCATATCACGTTTAATAATGTGTTAACCCTGATAAAAAATTGTCACACCAACAGTATTTGTGTCCGAAAATCTGCCTACATTTAAGGGAATGTAACATTAATGTATATATGGTATGGTTTGAACCAATCAGTTCATCTATATAATGAAAAAATAATTTTAAGCACCAGTCAACTAAAATTCAGATGTTGTCAATGGTAAGAAGTGATTCGTGGTGTCAAAAACGCTGAAACATATCCCTTTTTTTTCTTTTCAAGATAGTAATTATATAAATTGTGTATGAAATTGGTTCCTTGAAAGACTTTTCGTTCTTGATTTGGTTAAATTTGATTTTCTTAAAAATACAGATTTGATTTCAGAAAGGTCTATCCTTGCGTAAAAATATAGCATATGTTGTTACTAACGAATGGCAAATGTTTCTGAATTAAAAATACAAGTGAATTCGGTTGGGTTTTGACATGCCTGAATTACCTCCTGTCTGATTTTTAAGACTGCTACTTAAGATTTAATTAATTCTATCCCCCTCAAAAGAGAAAAAAAAACGTGGAATATGCATAAATGTAAGTAACGTTTTGTCTGCCTTTTCGTTCAGAATAAAAATAATAAACCATTATCAACTTTCCATACGATTCAAACGTTCTTTTCTATAGCAATTACTTCACTATAAAATCCAATGCATAAGGTATTACACAAACGGTCGTTGAATGAAGTAGTTTCTTTAACTTGTTCGGATATCATGTCGTTTTAGTGTGATGTAATGGCAGTGAGTCCCTCAGCAAATGATAATATTTCCCAGTGATCTAATCTGATATTTCAAAGTTAAACAACCTAAAAAAAAATGTTTCCACTTCATATTCATATATCACTGACACAATATTTGAATATTTCTGTTTTCAACTATTAAAGACGATACGCCGGTCCTATGTATTAATTCTAAATTTCTAATTTAAAAAAAAAAAAGAAATGTCACTTAACGATTTACTCAACAAAATAAGTGTGTTAAGAATGAAAGATCTAAAACTTCGATTTAATGTATAATTTGATATTTGGAAGGAGTAGTATTTTCACTGAGAATTAAAATATTTACTATGTTCTAATTCCCTTTTTGAACTCTGCTGTTCGATTATACAATGTTCAAATGTATGTTATTCAGATATTTACGGACATTTATTTCTTGTCATATCTTTAAGGTTTTTGCTATACGTGACATTGCATGAACATATTTGTAATGGTTTATACTTGTCCATAAGGCATAAAAGTTTTTGATCGAAACTGAAGTGTTTTTAGTAACTTTCTTAATTTTACCTCATATATGTGCCATATCTATTTCATCAGAAACGTTACAAACATGCATTATATTTCATTTTCTTCAATACAATTGGATAATAAACATTAAAAAGCAACATTCGAATTTTCGAATTCTCGTCCACTTGACCATAACAAGAGACACTTACAAAGACGATAAAACACCAAGGGTGTCAAAACCACAATCTTCATTTACGTTTTTTCATGTTTTTACCGCTTTCTTCACGTTCCGATGGGGTTTTGATTAAAACTGATGTCAAATCTAAAACAAATTGCTTAAAAGTGTTACAAAAATATATATTAATTCAATTTGTTTCATTTAAATACACATTTTTAAGAAATGAGAAGTGCTTAAAACATTTGTTTTTTTATTATTAGTTCTTGGAATGGGATTGATTTTTTTAAAATCTAAAATCTATAGAATATAAAACGAAGGGATCATATAGCAACGATACTTAAATTAAATATAACAGTTACGTAAAACTATATTTACTACCAACTGTGTTTTGACACATCCAGATACAGAAAAAAATAATGACGAAAGCAGCAAAAAGGTAAAAGGCCGTCCATGTAGTCATCATTTAGATTAAAATTATGATATGGTTGACTCAGATTACATTTTATCACGCAATTATTCAGAGGGAACAGGTATTTTTCTACATCAATACGGGATGACAGAATACACTCAAAATTCTGTAAAAAAGCAACTTAACTATGAACATTTCCAGTGGTATATTCACGTCGCCATGGAAGAGGGAGGTTCAGCGCGCTGTAAAACCTAGGTATAACCCACAATTTCGTTCAAAATGCATGTGCCATGTCAGGACCATTGCGGTACCATCTGTTCCGGTGATGTAATATCTATTTTGCCATTTTATTTTGGAAATGACTTGATTATGGTTTAGTGTTTGTGGAATCGTGCTGTTGAGAAGTCACTCTATGCATTTTTTGTGAAAGGTTTTTGAAGAATGATCAAGGGAACCAAGGTTATAGCGGTAATCAAAAGAATATAATCAATTTTCATGGCGCGAATGGATACACCGTAAAGATCCACGAGTTCATGATGACGACAATACAACTTCTGTTGTGATAGCTTCAATCTTGTAGCAAGATAACTCTGTTCCAGAAGACTATTGTTTAGAATTCTAGTGCGATACAAAAAGTCTGCGTAGTTTCGGCAAGCTCTGGCATAACGTGTGAGTTGTGATATGAGTACTCCATAGGCAGGTGCTTAAGGGATGTTACCACAGATGAAAGGAAAGTTGACAATTTTGAATGAAAAGTCATCATGTTTGTCGCAAAGTTTGGTCAATAGTTTTCCTTTACCATCGTTTCGAAGTGTAGGTCAAGATATGAGGCTGACTTCACAGTGTCTGTATTATCCTTTATCTCAAGTTCTTTGGGGTAGATGCGATGTATCAAATCCCCGAAATTAGGAGTTTTTAAAGATAATATGTCATATATATAGCGGAAACTGAGATTAAAGGATCTAGCTTAACGATATTCTTTCTTTCGGATTAGATCAGCTATAAAGTCAGCCTCATAAGAGTGAAGGAATAGGTCAGCAATTAGAGGAGCACAATTTGTTCCCATTAAAATGCCGACCGTTTGTTGAAAAACATGTCCACCACACTGGACAAATATATTGTCGATTAAAAATTCCAGCATTTTGTAAACACCTTCCTGTGCATATTTGGAAGATGAATTAGAATTATTTCTTACAAAGTATAAGCAATCGCTACCAAGAACCATATATATTTGTATCTAGGTGTGCCATCTTTAAAAAAAAAAAAACAACGATGTATAATGTTGTTAGTCGGGATTTTAACTGAGTTTTGGGAATAGAATTATATAGTGTTGAAAAATCATCGGTTTTGATGCTATTATATTCTGATAATAGTCTTGAACTGATTGTCTCCAAATGATCTTTCGAATTTTCCAGGATCCACATTGAATTAATACCACTACGGCAGTAACAAGTGTTGTGGTAAGACTGCAGACCCTCTTTGACAGCTGTGAGTATAGAGGCTAAAAGTTTTGAAAGAGCTTTGGTGGTACTTTCTGCAGAACCTGCAATGTAACTTTGTTTATATTGATTCTTGTGGAATTTAGGAATCCAGTACATAGACGGTAAATCACAATCATTGTCCTTGGTAGAGAGACCAAACGATGATAGGACAGATTTATGGTTTTCCACAATTTCTTCTTTGAAGAGTGTGGTAGCAGTATAGGTCTTATCACTGCTATTATTTTCTACGTCTACCTCTGACATTAGATGTAAAACGTTTTACAAAAACAATGTTATTTTGGGTTATGTCTGCTGGTACGACAACATATTTGTCATGTATAGTAGGCAATGTTTTGCTACATCGGGGTCTTTGAAAACTGATTGGTACTCATTGACCTACTTTTATTCGTTTCAAAATTAAAGACATCACTGCATTTAACCAATCTGACAGAGAATCAATGTCTTCTTGTTCTCGATTTATACATTTTCTGCCGTAGTCCTCCACGGCATCCATCAGAACTTTAAAGTTATAATTCCAATTTATGGAGCGTGGTTCACGGTACTTGGGGTCTTTAGAAAGGATATTACGCAGATATTCATTTCGATGATGGTTAAATTTCCTGTAACGACGTGACCGGAAGGACCATATTTGAATGGAGAGTTTTTGCAAGAACAGTCAGGTGGTTTAGCCTTGAAGTCCTCAATCTCGAGGGTTTGCAATAGCCTTTTATAATTGAAAATTGTGGATGCAATGGGTGAAGTATAGGAATATGAAATAATTGGTATGGATTGGTCTTTGAAATATGGGGGAATTTTGTTGACAACGTTTTTGTAATGGGGGATGTTAGCCAAATTAATTGCATCTATGCCTTTGTTGACAAACGGTAGTGGAAGAAATGATCTTGATATTTCACCCAAACTGGTTTAAAAAGTCTGCGGAAACCAATGTCCAAAATGATGGCAACAAGTCTGTATAATAATGAGGTAGGGTCTGAAATAGGAATGTCAAGACTTGTCTTGTAAAGGGGGTGTAGTAGAGTAAGAAATATAGAAAAGAGTTTGGTTCTAATGTGATGAAGTGATGAACTATGGAGAGATCATGTAACTTAGGTGACGTATAGTGGCGATGGCCATGACTCCTTTCCCGTCATGGATTTTTGTCAAATTAATTCATCACATTTATGCTATTGTTATATTGACTTGAAAGGTTTCCTATACTATTAATGTCATCATTGCATCCGTAAGGTATTGCAGAACCTAGTCTGCGTATCCAGTACTCCTTTCTTTCCCTAATATAGTTTTTTTTACTTAGCACGGGACTGTTCGTAGGATGTTTTTTGTTTTTTGTTTTTTTTTAAATGCCAACTTTCATAAAAGGGATTGAATGATGACCGCACATTCCTTTGTTCAATCGTTTTTGTGTTTTACCGACATATACTACTAGGCCGCATGAGTTGCGTTCTAATCCATATATTAAGTTTGTTGATTTGCAACTTAAGTCATCATTGCTTCTTGTATGAAAGGTTTTATTTGTAAGGCAATTAGGGAAGTAAGAGTCTGTTATAAGAATGTTGCATGTTTTGCAATTTTTTATACCGCATTTTGATTTAGTACAATGTGGTTCGTCATCGTGTGGTTAAATATATCATTTATGTGATAGAACATAGTTTGATTATTTGAAATAGTCAGAATGTTTGTACTGAAATAGATGGTCTGCATACTGAACGTGTGATTGGGAACTTTTTGTTGGAATGGTTGGGGCTCTATCCATACCTGATGAGAGCGTCTGAGGACACCACAGTCTTACAAAACAACAGTGTGTCCGATCTGCTATCAGGTTGAGTCACATTTAGGCTAATTTTAATCGGGTATGTGACACCAATCTATTGATGAGTCACAATAAATAAAATTTTGATAAAAAAAGTTGTTTGTGGCATCCATCTGTAGATGAATATCGAAGAGGCATTATGTATGTTTCGAAGAGTAACTAATGAACAACCTACAAAATATTTCTTTACCAAAAAAAAAAATTTAAAATCACGTATTAATTTAAAACGTTATTTGGATGACTATGATTGAAATTGAAATAAAAATCGTATTAAATATAATCAATGACGTAGGGACAAGCTGGTGCGTGCTTCGTAGTGGTAAGTATACTTACCTCGTAAATGTAGTGAACAATTGAAGAGTAAGCAACAATTCTTAGAACCAAAAGCATAGTAGAGGTAATAGTCATAAACCAAATTATAAAACATTGGACAAAATTATCTGCTTGAAATTCTTAAATATGGGTGTACATGAAAATCAGAATTAGTTTTGTTAGTGGGATTCAAAGTTGACTTTGGTCATTGCTTATCACAGACTACATTATTCTTAAAAGAAATTGTTAATATTTCAAATTAACTAGAGCCTGTTTATTCTGCAATGTACACATACAATTTGTATCATTAGGTCAATTAATTACAAATGTAGCATTACATAAAACACTTATTTATGTACAAAATCAGCATGAGAATTGTAGTGATTCATGTACAAGAAGCATAAGATCAGCAGTATTTCGTATACAAAATAAGAATAAGAACAGATGTGGTTCATTACAAAATAAGCTTTAGAACAACAGTGACCAAGGGCGGGTCCAGGTAGGGAAGCAAAAGGTGTACGCATCCACTTTTCGAAGAAAAAAAAACAAAAATCCGCTAAATATTGTACTGAATTTGGCAATTTGTCATATTCATTCATCAAATATGTCGTAATATCGTTTCCTTTAATACTGATTCTCGTTATTACGCCTCCCCTTCATAAATATCCTGTAACTCATGTCCGAAAGTGGCATAAGAACAGCAATAATACATGTACCAAAAAGGGCTTAGGACAGCAGTAATCCATGTACAACATAAGCATAACAACAGTACTACTTCATATACAAAAGAGGTATTAGAATTATAGTAATTAATTTACAATAGAAACATTTGAACAGCGGTAAATCAATGTTCAACAGAGGCACCGAACTGAGGTAATTCATATTCGAAAGAAGCAATTTTAATAACAGCAGTAATTCATGTACAAATGGAGCCATAAAACAGTGATCATTCAATTCAGGAGAAGCATACGAACAGCAGTGATATGTTCGACAGGTCCAATTGAACAGCGGTAATTCATGATCGAAAGAAGCACAAATAAGGACTGCATTAATTATCTACAAATGTAAAATAAGAACAGCCGTAATTCATGTACAAATGTTGCTTAAGGACAGAGGTGCTTCATGTACAAAAGAGGCATTAAAATAGCGGTGATTCATTGTGATTCACGTACAATAGGGGCATTAGAGTATCAGAAATTGATATACAAGTGAAGCACTGGAACAGCAGTAATTTATGTTCGATAGAGGCATTAGAACTGCAGTAATTCATGTTTGATAGAAGCATATATACAACAGTAATAGAACATTGGTAATTCATGTACAAAATAGGCATAAGGACAGCAGAAATTAATTTACAAATGAAGCATAAGGACAGCGGTGATTCATGTGCAAATGAGGCTTTAGAACAGTGGTAATTCAAGTTCAGAAAAGCATTAGATTAAGTATTTATGTACATGTAAAGCTTTAGGACAGAACTAATTCATATACCAGTGAAGTATATGCATAAGAACAGCGGTAATTTATTATCAAATGAAACATCTGAACGCCAATAATCCTGTTCGAAAGAAGTATGTAAGTAGAAGTTCATGTGCGAAAGAAGAATTAAAACGGCAGTAATTTATATACAAATTCGGCATTAGAACGTTTGTAATTCGTGCACAATACAAGCATTGGAACAGCAGTAATAAATCCACTCAAGAACAGTGGTAATTCATGTTCGACAGAAACACAAGATCTGAAGTTATTCATGTTCGAAGAAATCATTATAACAGCAGTAATTCATGTACAATCTAAGCATAAAACAGCGGTAATTCGTGTTACAAAGAAGCATTCGAACTGCAGTAATTCATTTAGAAATCGATGCATGAACAATATTGGTATTGTTTACACATTTCGTGTGGAGAGGTTGACAGAAACTTTTTTCAAAATTATATGTATACGTGATGAATGACCTATAATTATCAGGTTCCAATAGTGAGTGTCATGATGCCTCTGTTCCAAAGGTATTCAATTGTCATTATGCCGTTCGTTTTAATTGTACCTGTGAGAGAACTGAAACACTTCAGTCTTCCTTAACTTTGCGTAACTTCACATCTTAAAATTCTACTATCTTTTCCATTTTTATCACTTTGAATCGAAAATCTGCAAAGTTTAAAATCTGTGAAATTATTTTACTAGTTATCACAAAGCATGAAAACATTTCAAAATCGTTGATCATTCAAACGGAAAAGTTTACAAATAATGTTAAAGGTAATATTATTTCATAACGCAACCGAACTTCCGGGTTTCCATTCTAACGGACTGTATGCATAAATGAGGTAAAAAAATTTAGCATTTAAGGAGAATATTTGGGAAAACTAATGAAACGCTAATTTCAAATACAAGTATATGTATATTATAAATCGATTTGTGTTACTCTAATTTACATAGTAAGCTTCTTTTGTATATACAGCGGATTAGTTGTAAAGTAGAAGGCTTTTCTTTGAACAGATACTGGAAATGGCTCAAAAAAGATCAAAAGTCTAAATTTCATTTTTTCACTTGTTTTCTTGATAAGATATTTTGTACTTTGGATGAGTAATTGCATTACTAATTATGTGTTCAACTTGTGCATGTTACTAAGCTATTGAAATATTATCTCACAATACTGCATTCACATCGAGACATGTTCAGACCTAGTTTCTATGGAAACGACAAATTATATAGATTTCTTATTACATATTTTTTACATATTAAAGATTTATTACTTATTAAAGCATTCTTTATAAAATTATATTACATATACGAGGGTTTTTTTGTTTTTTTTTTTTGTTTTTTTTTTTTTTTTTGTACCATCGTGTTTTTGGTGATTCAGGAGAATTCCTCAAGATATGATAATAAAGCCTAGTGTTTTATTCATAAAGGAATGGTTTAGCCAACTCGGAACAGTGAATAAGTTGGCGTATCGAAAATGTGTGCGAAAAATATTGTCAATAACCATTTTAAAAACATTAATCATTATGTCATTTTAACAATACCGTTGTAGGAGAAATCAGGTCTTATAGGGGTTCTAATTTAACATAAAGATTTTTCACGAATGAAGTGCATCTGAACGAGATGTTTTTAGTATTTTTTTAAAGAGTTATTTTGATGTAACTAGAATTCTGAATTTAAATGCATCGCATGGTGTTAATTAACCGCTCTATATTGATGTTCAAAAAAGCTTGAATGACTGATGCGATACCATAAGATCTGTTCTCAATCCATTTTCTTTATTTGTCTGAGAATTGGATGGTTTCACTGGATTGAGACCTGGCTTGGTTATTCTTCTTTTTTCTGACTAAACAGAAACGACAGTAGGTTGATACTGCGCCAATAATTCTTTTCTATTTTTGTCTAAACGTAATGCAATTGGACAGTTTCAGAAACTTAATACAACAACAATTATAGTCGGCGTCACATAAATAACATACTGTTAAAATTTGAATAAAAATATTTTCTACGACTTTATTGACACCTACCGTCGTTTAAATTGTCTTAAATGACTTGCTCATTCGTTTAGCCAAACGGCTTCTCCCTAAACATTGAATCGTTAAATTCCGGTCAGATTTTAATTCTAGGTGGCAATATTTACATTGTAAAAAGTCGGCCATGTTTACAGTGATCGGGTTGCTAGGAGATGTTGTTTACGTTTAAATGGTTTGTCCAAAAACCGAAGAACCCAGAATGCAATTCGGCGTTATTTCGGATATCTCGGATTTATTTTACGCGAACAACGTATAATACCGAGAAGTTGATCAAGCACACGATTGTCACCGGAGTTCGACGGGAACTTACGCACTTCGTTTGTAAACAAATCGTCCTGTAAAAACCAACATGGCGGATATTAGTATGGGATTTTCCCGTAAGGATTTGTTACGCATGATTTAAGCTAATAAGCGACTTGTTTTTGAGAAGCTGTTTGGCTAAACGAATGAGCAAGTCATTTAAGACAATTTAAACGACGGTTGGTGTCAATAAAGTCGTAGAAAATATTTTTATTCAAATTTTAATAGTATGTTATTTATGTGACGCCGAGTATAGTTATATTAAATTCGCCAATTTATGTTTCCTTGACTTCGTTGCTGTTTTATTTGATGTACTGACTAAGTAACCTATTGAGGACGGAGGAGGAGTATGTATTAATGTGTACATGTTAAATTTGTTCATATGGAAATAAAAAAAACACCATCAATATAATTAACAACTGGTCAGAGTTATCCTCTCCAATGGTCAAAGTTGTCTTTTACAATGGTCAGGGTTGTCTTTCTACTGGCCGAAGTAGTCTTTTACAATTGTCTGGGTTGTCCTGATCCGAGTTCCCTTTGGAACATGTACTTGTTGGTGTAATGGCCTACTTATTTTATCACAAAACACATTTTTTATGTGTACTTTTAAATAAAAAATGATATAATCATTGCACAGGATGTTGTGTTCAGAGCTATTTATAACACCTACAATGAAAGTCAATTAATTACAGCACTGACAGTTGAAAGGGCATTCTTTTTTTCTTTCTTTTTTTTCTTTTTTTTCTGGAATTTCATTTCATAATACTTAGTTGATTCTATTTGCATTAATAACAAAATCAAGCTACTCGAGAAATGCGAAATTTTGATGCTGTTTAAATCCTTATAATTCATATACGGATATGTGACTTACTTGATTCTTTTTTCAACTTTTCAATCAGGCTGATTTACAAAAGTGAGATCTTGATTAGGTGTACTTACGTTCAGTGCACTGTAAAGTCATCATGAATCCAAATATAAACCTGTTCAGTCTGATTCTGAAAGCGAAACTTAAAAGGGGCGGATCAATTCAGTAACCAATCATAGTTTTCCTTTTAATGGTACATTTCCTGTTTAAGTTATCTATAAACATTAGTTCGTGTTTCATGTCTAAAATAAGTTATAAATTAATTGAAAAGCGATTATGGAAGTATTAATCTTCTACTCCGCATTTTTGTCGGGTAAGTTTTTCTCGAATTATGCAATTTAAATACTTTGAACGTAAAAACTTTTTTAAAAAAATTTTGTACGTTTTACATCCAAATTACAGATATTTCTTACGTTTTTGGAGTAATAGGGGTCAAACAATCTACTGCTAAAAATACTGCTGCATTTGTCTATCAGATTTAATAAATAAATCTTACGATTTTCGAGTAATAAAGGAAATAAGTGGGACACACACGTAAAAATCTTTTTATATATATATATTTTTGGTCCGATTTTAAAATTTTGAAATAGGATTCTTCATGAAAATTAAGTCTGTCGTTTTCAAGAGGCAAAGGTGAGCAACACTTAAACAATGTTTTTGTGCCAAAAAAATCGTGTCCAAATTAGTTTTGCCACAATGAATTGTCAGTCCCTATGTTTAGTGTGTCAAAAACTAACACAGTGTCCACAATGTCCGAAGTGAACAGAGTTTAACATGCTGCGGTCGTATCAATGTCTTCATCATTTTGGTGGTAAACGTAATTTGTGTATTAGAAATGTTACTTACTTTTTATCTTTTGGTGCGTTTAAAGATTACTGTAAACTCAGATTATTGCGATGAATTAGTAATTGTGAAAATAAAAATGGATTGTAAGTAAGGGATAATAAAAAAAAACGCATTCCAATACTTAAGGGATTTACTTCGTATTACAGATATACACAAGTTCAAAGTAGAAGTCGCGAAAATATAACATATATGTAAACAGACAGAATTAAGTACGAATGTATTAGCAGTATCAGATAGGAGTTTTTTAGGGTAATGACCCAATCTCAACTAGAAATATCGACGACATCATGTGCAAAATCAGTTAATTTTAGAATAATTAATTGGAAAAGTGTATATCCAAAATATCATTACGAGTGCCGAAGAACGTCCATATTTAATGAGTGCACGAAATGAGTTACTAAGTAAATCTTTAAACGTTCATGGCACGGGAAATCATGTTTTGTCTACACACGATAGCCAATTGATAATACTATTTATTATGAGTAGTTTCTCCATAATTTGTTGCTGTTTTTTCAACATGAGTTATAAGTAGCACTTAAGCTAAGGATCATGCAAAATGTGATTCATGGGTAAAAAGCCTACATATTTTTATTTTTGATATTTTGTTTGAAATGTCATAGTAAACAGAAATTAACATGTGGTTTTTCATGTAACCTGTGCTCTTAGGAGATAAAAATTATATAGAATGCACTGTAGATTTCAAAATTAAGGGAGATAACTCTGTAAATGACACTGAAATACAATAGAATCTACTGGATTTTCAATGTTGATTATCTCCTAAGAGCAGGCAGATTTGAATGAATAATTATTTCATAGTATAGACCCATAGAAGAACTGAATTACAAAAATAAAAATATGTAGCCTTTTTGGGGCGTATCACATTTTTCAGATTTTGCATGATTCTTACAAAGACAGCTATATAATTGTTTTGAAGGCGAATTGATATTCTTGTTGTGTTGTTTTGGAGAGAGAAGTCTGGGATTGAAATCACGAATGTTTCATATGCTAATTATCAAGAAATCATTACTTTAACAAAGGGGCACTTTTATTTACATAATAACAGTGTTTTTTAGAATCCTTTGTATTCTAACCGCTTGCAAGAGAAAGCTGTCGTCTTTTTACTGGTACAAATGCACTTCCACACATATATAAAGTAAAATACATTTTAAATGGGGGTCCTATAAAAACCAAAAAAAAGATATTTCAGAAGGAAGAAAATGACAAAGTGTTTATTTGAGTTGTAATTTCTTTCTGATTGTAAAATTATTTTCTGATAGATGATTTATACTGTCCAAAATTAGAGAATAAATATCTAGCATTACTATAATATTAGGTATATAATATCATATAATGCGCATAGTAAGATGAAGACAGTAGTATAAAAACAATCAGAAATCAGAAACAATAGTATTATAATAAATGCACTTACAATTGTGTTTCGATAGTGTCAATAGTTTCGATAGATTAGTACATTGCTGAATGCTAAAATCAGTCACCATTCGTGAGCACTGGACCTCCGTCGAGAAAAACTCCACACAATGCAAAATATTTTTGCGAGATACCTATGTCTTCAGACAGCCAGAGAGTGTGCGGAATATGTTAGTGCGGACAAAAATATCTAAGCCCAACTTGACTCCAGAAGCGGGTTATTTCTGTGGTAATAAAAGTTGTAAATGCTGCCAAAATTTGCACAAATCGTCAATTTTCACCAGTGCAGTCACGGGGGAAAGTTTACAAAATGTTTACTAACATGGTGGGACAGCTTCGCTCAGTAAACAACCGGGGTCTCTGAATCCCTACCTGGGAAGCCGCACAATGGACAGTGGTTGTAGGAGTCCAATGTATAGATTGGGGCACACAGGTAAGTTATCAAAATGTGCAGACGAAAATACTTTTTATCGCATTGAGCTTTAAAACAGTGATAATTCAAACAACCAAATATCGATTTAAATTCAACAACTAAACTAGTATGTACATTTTGTTTTATTTGGTGTCTTTTCCATTGAATAAAACGAGTGTTTAAGATATTGAACACGTATTTTGGTTGTAGCGGGGTGTGTTTAAAATGTAGGTAGAACACTTTTGTCGATTTAAATCCTTTTGTACATAATGTACAGAGGTTGAACAGATTGGAGGCGTTTTTTGCATATAATGTTGTTAAAAGTTGATTAGATGACATGAACTAGAGTCGAAATGTTCTTCAAAATATAGCAAACTTTTTTTTTATTCTGTTAGTTTACATTTTCAAATATATATAACTAGATTCGGATTTGACAGAACAAATTAATTTCAATACAATTGCCAGTTGAGGAAAATGATACTATTTAATTGTAAAACACGTTCTAAGGATGTTAGATTGCCATATGAATGGTACGGTGAACCATTAAAAAACGAACGTGAATTTCTTTGCAATAAATTGTGCATCTTGATGGCGGAAACACATCCTGAACAGTGAGACAAGCAAGAAAAGCTTTGTAAAAATATATAACCTATTGTTAACACAGAGTTACATTATATCATGGCAGTTAATGTTAATAATCCTCCTTTCCCTTCACACTTTTACTTATTAGAAAAATTATGAAAGCAATATACTTTGTATATTTTTCTTTTAACAAAATAAAACCATAAATAGTATTCCAACTTTTGTTCAAAATACATGTTTTTGTAATACTGTTAATAAAATGAATCCAACACACTTGAGTCTTATGTATTATAATATACCTGTATTTGCATGTTTGAAATCGTAGATATGTTAGATTATTTATTTCTCTTAAAAGTATTCAGCATTTTTTCATTATCGTCTGCACACGTATTGACTTACATGTGCGCCTCCAATCCGTACATTTGACTCCTACAGGCACGAGGCCACAATCAATTTTCAAGTGCATTTAAATATACATATTTGAGCAGATTAAAATATTCCACCGGCGCAAACTGAATCAAACTTCTCCACCCTAAAGATACCTATAAAAAGGATTTGATATATAAATTGTGAAAATACTATAAAATGTATTTGCGTCTGTACATTTTAAGAAGTAATCTGTGCGCCGCCAATCTGTACATTTTACTCCTACAACCACTGCCCATTGTTCAGCTCCTCAGGTAGTGTAAAAAGCACGATGCCCTGATCGTACATGCGCAATCATTGTAATGAATGGGTCATTGTAATCGTTCACTAAGTATGAAGTCGACAAACTCAATAATATAACTTAAGAATCGCTACTATTCTATTAAGATTTAGCTGACTGCATTAGAACACACAGAATAAAATATTTTGGTTAAACTGTTTTGATATAAAGACTGCTCTATCGACACTCCTACATAAAAAGCAGGTGTGAAATGTGTCGTCTGGAAAAACATACAAATACATATGGCTTTACAACCAGCACCATGGTTGAAGATTGGTTTAAGTTTGAATTACCTGCATTTAAATTATAGAATATAAACTGTAAGGATGAGTCAAATCGACATGGGAACCTGAAAATACCATTGGCATTGAACGTGTCAAAAATATCAAAAATACCATTTGTTTGCCGCATGTGAAATTACGGTTTCTGTCAATCCATTGAATGATATGAACATTTCGAATTACGTTCACAAATTATCAGTGGTACAACCGACATTAGAGTAATTCACAAACAACGAAATATAGTTCAGAGGACCGTAACTTGTTAATTTTGTTTGACTACTTTTTGCGACTTAGGGCGGCATTCCCACAATGATCGAATAACCTATATTTACGCAAGCGTCTGTCGTTCGAAATTGACTCTCTAGACGTAAGCTGGTTCTCGGCTGACTACTACGTTACACTACATAACTACTGAAGTTCAATAAAGTTCAATGGTCGTCATCGTGAACTCATGGATACCTACGATGTATCCATCTTCACCATGAAAACTGATTTGTTTTCGTAGAATACAAGCGAGAATCAGTTTACTCTAGACGCTACAGCCATCCCTACTATAAAATGAATGATTTCACGCGTCGTTATCCGATTGTCAAACGAAATCTTATTTGAAAAATGTCCGAGAATTTTGAATGCCGGTCAGTAAAAGACGGAACAAGCGTCTACCACTGAGTGGAACTTGATATTTACGTCATGTGCTGTTACGTCATGATACGATTCCGTTGCGTGGAAGTTTTTATTGTGCATGCTCCAAACAAAAAGATGGAAACGCTTATTGTACTTTTTTTTTACTTACACGTATTCTGATTTGGTTTCTTATTGTTCTTTTTTAACTTAATCTGACTTCGTTTTTACTTTTAAATTTGTAACATACTAGGGAAGTATTACTTCTTGTAAGTGTACGACTTAAGGGAGTGTAAAAAAATCGTATGTACCAGTTCCATGGACCCGTAAAAATTGTTTGCTACCAATTCCTGTATTAAATTTGACAAATCAGGTGGATGCATGGTGGAAATTTTGAAGGTTACTTCTGTTACTTTATGGAGTATTTTGATTATTTCTTCTACAGACAATAAAGTACGCGAACACCATCATAAATCCATGAATGTTGTGTTGAAAGTCATTTTTCAAAGACTTGTTAACGGAACCATAATTTCATACGTTATACAATACACCGGTTCCAGAAGTCCTCAAGAAATCTTATTTTTATCGCTTCGAGGGACCTAAGTAATGTTTGATACTGATATCCAAAAAATCGTCTGTTATTGCCTGACGTCACGGCGTCAGGCATATCTAAGGGTTAAGACGAGTTCCAATTTTGATCACAGTTTTCACAGCAATCACATACAGTAAAGCTTAGATATTTCACAGAATGTTTTATCCTTCAGTTATATAGCATGTATACTATTTTCATGGCTCTCACTCATCTACTTCCTGTTTACGGAATACGTAGCTAGTTTACACATAGATTGATTGATTGATTGATTGATTGATTGTTATGTTTTAATGCTGTTTCGGCGACTAGGGTCACATCACGGCAAGAACATTTAATAAAATGGAAATATTAAAAGCAAGATCAAAGTCTCTTCATAAAATAATGAAATTAAAACAGCTATTTACATATAAAAAGGTACATAAAAGGTGAACCTAAGACATAAAATAATATAGAAACATAACTTCGATAAAACACTTAAAATATTGAAAAATCAAGGAAGGTATCCAATTTAGATTTTATTAAATAAACCGATGTCCCGCAAGAAATCGATAATGTTTTTAGATGAAACGGTCTTGAACAAATCAAACATATTGGCGCAGTCAAAATAATTTGGCCTGGTGTTGGCAAATTCCACACAATCTAGAAGAACATGTTTGATAGAGAAAGGGCAATCACATGGGATACACTCAGGTGGAGGATCACAACAAGCAAATGGCCATGTGTAAATCTAGAATGTCCAATGTGGCATCTAGTCATGACCACTTGTTCTTTGCGATTGCCCGACCCGGATTGATGAACGCCTAGATCGGGTTTTATGGAATTGAGTTTGTTGTGTTCAAGACCGTCCCATCGGTCCTGCCACATCTTTAAAATATATTTCCTTATTAAAGGTTTAAAATCGGTGTATGGCAAACTAACGTCCTCTTTACGGAATACGTAGCTAGTTTACACATAGAGGACATATACAAAATTTTCGTTGCAGTTTTTTTTTTCAGAAACCACAAGCAGTAGAGGTTAGATATTTTACAGGATATTTTATCCTATATTCATAGTTCTATAGCGTGTATACTGTTTTCACGTTTCGATAATAGCGTATACATAAAATTTGTGACGTATTAAAGCGGCATTAGCTGTCATTTTTGAAAATTTTACATTAATTTTTTTGTTCACATTCATTAAAATAAGGACGAAATGGTATTGCAAAGGTTTAAATTTGCTTATTAAGTAATCGGTAGAATTTAAATGTACGCGGTTTTTATCGTGTGTTAAATGTAATTTTAACAAGGTCGATTTGTCACTTGCAGGTGATTTAATATATAAATGCATATAAAAGCATGTAATTCCCCTTTAAGCAATACATGTGACGACTCTATTCGCTACACTGCTCCATCGGATCAAATTGATACAGGGAAGATAACGTAAATTTATAGTAGGATCTGAAAATTCCCAACGATGTTAGAACTGTCAAATTTGCGCAGCCAATTTTTGTCGTACCCTCCGCGGGACTCGAACTCGTACCGCTGTGACATCTATGGTAATACCGCCTGCACTAAGTCCAGTGCCCTAGACCACTCGGCCAGCTAGGCTATATAAAAATATAGCTTTCGCTGGCCGGGTCATTCTTCCTCGTAGGATTAATCTAGGGCTGTAACTTAGTACACGATGTATGGTAGTACGGGACAGTTCATCTAGGTGTTATTATGTAGGATAGAGGATCAAATTAATGATGCATGTCACAACAAATCAATATTATACAACGTCTCAGAATGTGACGACTCTATTCACTACACTGCTCCATCGGATCGAATTGATACATGGAAGATAACGCAAACTTATAGAAGGGTCTGAAAAATTCCCAACGATGTTAGAACTGTCAAATTTGCGATGCAATTTTTTTGTCGTTCCCTCCGCGGGACTCGAACTCGTACCGCTGTGACATCTATGGCAACACCAGCGCCCTAGACCACTCGACCAGCTAGGCTATATAAAAATATAGCTTTCGCTGGCCGGGTCATTCCTACTCGTAGGATTAATCTAGGGCTGTAACTAAGTACACGATGTATGGTAGTACAAATTTGCTGCGCAAATTTGACAGTTCTAACATCGTTGGGAATTTTTCAGACCCTTCTATAAGTTTACGTTATCTTCCCTGTATCAATTTGATCCGATGGAGCAGTGTAGTGAATAGAGTCGTCACATTCTGAGACGTTGTATAATATTGATTTGTTGTGACATGCATCATTACTTTGATCCTCTATCCTACATAATAACACCTAGATCAACTGTCCCGTCCCCTATATAAATGTGTGTGTGTGTTTTCTACTGATTATTGACGCTTAAATACTTTTGTATTTTTATATTCCTCAAAACACAAGGATAATTAATTCTAATACAATATATTTAACAAGAATACAATCAATATAAAGAGATATGATATAAAGAAATGTAGCAAAAGCGACCAAAATCGCAGAAAATACAACACAAATTCAATTGTTTCTACTAGGTCTTGTGAAACCAAACCTAGTAGCAAATGTGAAACCTCCGTTACAAACAGGTGACAATTCCACAGTCACTTCGTAGATTGGCCTACATTGTCCCCAAAATTGAAGTCACAAGACCTATATTTCAAAGTGAAATGGTTTTTAATTTACATGTATGTAAAAGGTAATGCTATAGAAACAATATTACATCTGACTTGATTTCTCAAATAATAGGAGCACTGCTATTATATAATGTGAAATAGCTATCAAACAAAAAAAAGTCGATTTAACCTACACATCAAGCTTTATTGACATTTGTTAAAACATCAGATTTGAATTCCCGAAGATACCTTTGACCTACATTTTATGCTTGACTGACTCTGGTTAAAAATGTCTGACTTGCTTCTTCAGGTACTAGAACTGATACCTTCATGTAGCTTTATTATGTCTCCCTCCACTTTGATGGGGAGACATATTGTTTTTCGCTTGTCTGTTTGTCTGCCACAAAGTTTGTCAGCGAAACTCCTCTGTAAACAACTGGGCAGAATTTTGCGAAACTTGGTATATAAGCTATTGTCAACACTGCTTCTGCCGTCGGCGACGGTGGTGCAGCTGACTTATAGTTTGTATTTCAAAAACAAACTTTAATTCATTATGGTATTAAGTACATCAGATCTTAAAAACAAAACAAAAAATCCTACAGCATGCTGAAATATTGGGATCATATAACCCATTCATCATGCTTGATTGACTGGTACTATTTGCAGTCATATCGATTTTAGGTCACTCTTTATGTCCTACCTGGTTTCTCAGATAATAGATATGAAAGCTTATTTGGGTATGAGAGCTTATTTGGGTCATTGTAATGCAGGGGGGGGAATAAAGTCGTGGCCACGAGTTATTAGTTGTTAAGTCGTGACCACGAGTTATTAAGTCGTGGCCACGAGCTGTTAAGTCGTGAATGACATGTCAAACCAGTGTGGGTCCGACCGCTGACTATTTCTCTGTGCAGATGATAGTGCAATACTTTTTTCGCACAGACATACTGATATGATATCTGATAAATTAGGAAAAGAATTAAATCATGTAGTGAATGGTTAGTTGACAATAAACTGTAACGCCATCTTTGCAAAACAGAGTGTTTGGTTCTAAAAGAAAACTCCGCAAAATAAAAGAGTTTACTGTAAGTTGTAATGAACACACAATTATAGCACAAACTAGTGTTAAATATCTGGGCATCTATGTTGATTAATTTCTTCCTGGTGACATTATCGTCAAAAGTATCATACAAAAAGCAAGTGCTAAATTGAAATTTTTATGCAAAATGCTTGTAAGAAAATGCCAAAACTTTAACCATGGCTCTTATACAATGCAATTTTGACTAGGCTTGTTCTTCTTGTTATAGTAGTGTAAATAAAACCCTTAAGAAAGAACTACAAGTTATGCAAAACAAAATGATAAGATTTATTAAAGGTTTTGATTATAAGAAGAGGATTATCCAATATTTTTAGATACTGGATTTTTAAACATTGAGTTTAGAGTTAAACAAATGAGTCTAAGCCATGCATGCACATAGAATATATTATAACGAATGTCCAAGTTATATAAAAAAACAATTATGTGAAGAAGTCTGATGTCCATACTTATAATACCAGACACAGTGAATGTAACTTTTTTGTTCCATCTGTAAACTGTCATTCATCTAATACTTGTTATTACAATGCCATAAGAGATTGGAAGTCTGTGCCTCAGAAATTTAAAAAAGTTAAAAATATGAATTATTTCAAAACTGGTGTCAAAAAGTATCTTTTTGATCAAATGAAGGAAAATTTTATTAGTGACTTCACTATGTAAATTTATTATTGAAGTTTTTATATTTAAATAAGTCTGTCTTTATTACGTGTCTTATTGCTCATTTAGCCTCAAGTGCTATAAAGGACCCCATTGGAAAATAAGCCGTAAAACCTTTATGGGCCATCCTATGTTATATATCAACCCTATTTACATACTTTTATGGCTAAAACTTTGATTTTTAACATTTGGCCTTAATACATTTCTGGTTAGGTAATATTTTAAGTATCAATAGAAATGTGAACTCAGTAATGTATGAATATATTTATGTTATAATATGAATGTATTTATATTGTTATGTGGATGTATTTATAATGTGTGAATGTAATAGTACAAGTGTATGTTGATATTCAATCTACATAAAGCTATCTTTCTATCTATCCATCTAGTTGTTAAGTCGTGGCCACGACTTGTTTATTTTTTTCCCTTGCGTTAAAATGATCAAAATAAGCTTTTATAATTAGATATATTACCACCATATTTGAATTGATTAGTCTGTCAACATTCCGCCTAAAATAGGTCAATTGACCTGCAAATAACACTTCATTCACATAGTCAAATTATCAAAACATTTCCTTTCACACTTATCCACTATCGACAATGGCATGCATCCTTGTTGTGCACGTGACAAAGACACATAAAGAGTGTATATTGGTCCTGGCGGGGCCTACAAAGATGGTTGCCATCTCATCGATGTCTAAAAATTATTGCTAAAAGCTTCTGTGCAAGTACCAACCTAAATTTTAATTCTACCAAATTAGCAAAATTTCAATTATCTTGACCTACACATTATATATGTGAGCTAAAATATTTATTAAATGCTATGTCAGGCAAACCTTTTTGGAAAGCTAAAATTGTCAAGTTAAGAATTTAAGGTTGTTTGAAAATCTACAAAGATTCTGTGTACTCTGATAAAACAGGTGCAGGTTGACGGAGCGGAAGTGTTTTTTTTATGATTAAAAGTCCGTCCGGTGACGAAAAAATATCCGGACGCCTTTAGGTTGCAGACCACTTATTGCATCATCGATTTGGAACGTACGCAAAAAAAGTCCAACGCCAAGGTACAAAGTAGTCCCTTTAGGATGCCATAGTAAAAAAAAGTTGACAATATTTTTAAATAAATGAACTTTTCTCAAAAAGGCAATTTTAATCTGATAATTTTGAGCCCAAAGTATGCTGCCTCCTTAAATAAACTAATTTGGTGGAACTATAAATAAAGATGGTAAAAATAAAGAATTTTTAGGATTCACCGGGCTAGTTTTAGGGTAGATGAGTTCCGAGTGTCAGTGCTGCACTGCAAGGTAGTAAACACCTTGTGAAATTTTGAATGACTTCGCAGTACATGTGTATGTTTCAGGTGATATATGGTTTTGGTTAGGTTAATCTTAAGGTGAACTACTGAAGATCCCCTGAAAATGAGCAAGTTAACATAGAGAGTAATGGGAATCTGAATTAGTGGTTTGTAGCCTTTACTTTTGTGCCACTCCTGGAATAACCAAAACGGAATAAACATATGTGAGGATTACAAATGCAACTATATATGGTTCCTATAGCACAAAAAAGGCATGATGATTAACTTATCGTGGAAGAAAGAGAAGCGATACACAGAATGAGGTCTTCTCATTTAAATATATATTAGTATAATTTATAAAATATGCATGCATTGAAATTATCATTATTGAAAAAGTTGAAATAATTGTTCCTTAAAGCGCCCCTCACTGATAAAATTGACTCGTTTGCCATGTTACTTGGATGCTCCGTTTGTGACCTGCAATATTTTGGCAAATACAAACGCTATTTCACAAACCAAAAAGCCTAAATACTTCCTATCAGCCAAAATTTCAGAATGCCAAATCTCTGTCTCGAGGATTTAAATCATGCTAATCCTAATTGTGGAATAGAACATGACCTGGAGGGATCCACTCAATGAAGCGAGGGTGTTGGATAAAGAACCACCGTGTCTTACATCTATACGGAATTGATGAAAAATATAAGGGCCTCTATGCTTTGTATAGTTTCTTTTCAACACAGTGTTTGTTAATATTTTTGAATTATTTAATGATTGTTTTTAATTGTTGGTTAGATAACGACTTAGGTTTACGCCGATAAATATCGATAAAATTTATCGATAATCAACTTAAATCGAAACAACTTACCTTTAAATTAATTGGAAGTTAAATTCAGTTCATTGTAATTTTTTTTACACAAATGTAATATTTATCCCCTTTCTTAATCTACCGTTATAAGTGGAGACCCGAGTTCTGCTGCGTTCTAAAATATACATTGATTTATTAATTTTTCCCTTAAATGTTTTTAAAGTTTCTCATCTTTTGTGAGACCTATGAACGTTTTAGATGATAAAACTAATTTCACCATTCAAAAACTTTTTTTAACTTCGTTGAATTATGGTTTAGAGCTACCACGATAATAGTTTCAATGAGTAAAATTGTACAAAATGTAGAAGAAAGCAAAGACTGAAGTCTTCAAAGTCGCTAATCGTCAAATGTTCTATGCCACTGATTTTGGCTTGCTTTCAACATCCGAAATGGCACGAATGCGATATGCTTTAAAATCGGGTGACTTCCGCTAGAATCTTGGTTCCTTTGATATAATTACTCTTTTGTAACGGTGATGGCCAGAATGTTTCTCAATCAAAACAACTGGTTACCAGGAAGTGCGGGTAATATTCGACAGATTCTCTCACTTTTTAGCGATCTTTGGGTCGCTTATGATATTGACCAGGGAACCAGATTAAACAACTGGTAATATAGGTCATTAACATCATCAGGACCCCGATATATATAGAATCGATCCAAGGTTGCAAATTTGTGATGCAAATTTGGTCGCTCCCTCAGCAGGATTCGAATTCCTTCTCTTTTTCTCATACAAGCAAAAACACGCGTAGAACACATTTGTATGATATTTAAGATCTCGTATGAAGCTAGAATTTACGGTTATACTGTACCGATCAGCAGCATTAGGTGGTGTAGTGATATATAATTATGCAAATTATATGCGAATGTAAAGTACTGAAATTATGAGTGCAAGAAGTCGTTAACAATATAAGCGACTTAAAAAAGGCAAGGTTGTGTCATCCACTCATATGTGCAGTACAACTGTCGACTAAAATACCGAGTTCCGTGTATATTTGCACTATTGATGTAGTTTCTTTTCTTTCGGCACAGTTGGTAGAGTGTCGGATTACAGTAAAAAGGGATTCTCATTTCGATTCTAGATATCGGTTTTGGACTTGTTTCGACTCAGTGTAATGTGTCAAAAGGCGTGTTTTGGATTTTTTGTTTTTTCTTTTTGGGTTTTTTTTCATCTTCTTCTGTCCCTTTTAATTCTTTGTGAGTTTGTATATCATGTAACAATATCCTACTTAGAATATGGTGTACATTTTGTATAGTAAAGGCATTTTAACATAAACTGGATGCTATTTGTCTACGTGAAATGTCATTATTAAGTATGGTTAGTCGAAATCCAAAAATATTCAGCATGTCTAGAACTGTACTGATAGAAGGAGCAGGTCACTGCTTTGTATACGAAGATCATTAATGCCAGGGCTAAGCTGAGACCGATCAACCCAATTTTAATTTAAGAAACTTAAACATGTAGTGATATCTTATACATTGACAATGAAGAGCTCTTTTCCGGAATTTTATAAAGGGCTGAAGAGTCTAATACATTATACTATCAGAAGATATATATTGTATACATACGAAGTCAAAACGATACTAGTACTTTAAGTGATGTCATATACATGCGTATACAATGAAGATAATTTATACTATTTACTACACAGGACGATGAAAGTGGACAAGTTATGGTTTTTCTATATCACAGGTAAGTTGATACACCAATACTCTAAGGATGTATTTTAATCGCAATGTCTATATTGAAAATGACTGGAAGGTAGCAAGCGTAACTCTATTTTTATATCTGGAGATGAACTCATTGTAAATAACTTCATATCAGTCGCGGTATTACCTATTGTCAGTAAAATAATAGGAAGACATATACTCAATTTTATCAACTGATAAGCTAATTACAAATTGACAGTCTGCTCTCATGTGAAACTGTTTTAAGTACTTCTCTGTCTAGGAATCAGGCAAAATGTGCTTAAGGTGTGGCAAATGAAAAAAGGCGCAGATATTTTATTGCATTGTATCTGTACCTCATAACCCCCAGAAAAAAACATACAAGTATTTGTTAAGTTTACCTTTAAGATATTGATGGTTCAAATTTAGTTGAAATGCACAATGGAAAAATGGCGGGAAGTTTTTCCAGTCAAAATATATCTATGTCCCAGATGCTTTATGATAAATTATTTCAATAGCTTTTTGGTTGTTATCTAGGCGAATTAATTATATTTGTGGCAAAAAGAACAAATTGAGAATAACAATGTCCCATCCGTTGCCTGATTTTTACACGGAATTGTACTTATGATAGTTTGATTGATCATTGGCTTAAAAATATTGATCACAGGGGCCTTCTCCCACTATCAAAATGCAGCCCCACTAGTATATAGCCACAACAAGAAGGATCCCAGATTTGGTGGGGGTTGCCTCGCTACAACTCTTTCTTCAAGTAGAATCGAAAATACATCACTATTTACTGCTCAGCAATCACTTGACAAATCTAATGAATAAACACAGGTATAACCATTAAATACTCCTAAATAAATCAACATAATGATTTTCCCTGTAAGCAGTCAAAAATGTCTTAAGTCACAGATGTTTCTTGATTAGACGGAATATATGTAAGTTAAAAAAGACCAAGTTGAGAATCATTGCCTGATTCTTACACAGAGTGGTACTTTATCATTTGTCTAGCGATGTCAAGGTCACAATATTTTCACTTTTTGATAGTGGAAGAAATCCCCTGCGCCAAACTGTATTATTAATTGGTGTTCCTCAATGATCTTTGAACACTTGTATTTTTTATATTATTTATCAATGACTATCCAGATTGTTTAGTTCATATAAATGCAATTATTTATGCTGATGATACATCACAAGATGTTGCAGATAAATATGTAAATATAATTGAGAGAAAATTAAAAGGTCTTGTAAATTATATTCAATGGATGATGTGGTTAACAACTGATAAGACCTTTATTGTGTCACCACATCTGGGGTTTTCAGTCTTTCTACGCGTTTACCGCGCGACTTACAATTTTTCGTTTACTTCAAATCATAATCATAAGCAGTATGTAGCTTCAATGTCATTAATTTAATTTGGAAATAGATGGTTTCTGATCCCAAAATTACCTACTTTACCGTTTCCATTCATAAGAGATTTGAAATTTTCGCTCAAGGAATATGTTGTGGCTTGATCATTTATCATTCTATATTAGATTCGCACAGAGGGACATCACACTTGCACATACATATTGCAATACATGCAGTTTTTGTAAGAAGATATTAAAAGCAATGATCACATATGAAAATAAAAAGGGAGCAAGAAAGGTTTTAGAAAAAAATCTGAAAGAGATGATTGTTACTTGCTCATAACGCAGGTGTTGTTTATTTTTATCCTTTAACATCTTATATGTCCGAAAATTGTTCTATGTACGAATATACGAATACGAATACAGGTTATGCGCATGAGTGAAGAAAAATGGAGGCTTTTTTTCAAAAAGGGAGGGGGAAAATTAAAAATTCATATGTTTGTTGAGAGTATTTTATAATTTTGGACAATTGAGTGAGGATCCGATACAATGGAAAGATGGGAAAAAGAAAGAAGAACACCAAGGATCAAAATATTAGCTGTGAAAAACCTACGAACATTCAACAGATCAGTAAACGGTCTTCAAATAACAATACCTCTGACATTCTTGAAAACAAATCACCTCCATGTCTGACTGTAAACGCAAAAAATAATATGGCCAACAATATGAACACTTATCAACTAATTTAGCCAATTCAACAACCTTCGGTAATCCCAAACCCAAATTTTATTCCTTTATCACCCACTATATTAATCCATACTTTAATTGCATATTCCAAAACCCACAACCCGTGATAAAATCAATAAGAATGCAGGTACAGGTCAACGATAAGACCGATATGCTCATACATAAAGTAAACCAAATGTCAAAAAACTGTCATCAGTAGACAAACTTAGTGACAAGCTTAAAGCTTTTGAAGGCACAATAAGTAACCTAAAAGACTTGGTGACTTTGAAAAAAGGATGGAATTCAAAACTGAAAAGTACAAAAAAAAACAGAGAACGAGACTCAAGGGTTGAAAAATTCAAAAACAGAAGTCTGTGAAAAAAAGACAATCTGAATGCTGAAGTTAGAGGTACGAAAAAAAGCACATTGATTTACAAACCAGATCAATAAGGGAAATTCTTATATTTATTGGGATACCAGTGACGGAAGATGAAAAAATCTGACGAAACCGAACATTGAAAATGAATCCCATCAAAGATGTTATCGGGGTCCATTGATTCGGGAAAGAAGTCGAAATCGAAGATGTTGAGGGTAAAGCTTACAAAACACACCTAATCGTCTGTCGTTTTCAGAACTTCAAAGATCGTGAAGCTATAAGAATGTGTGCAAACGAAATACAAGGCACACATTTTGGGCTTCAAGAACAGTTTCCAAAAGAAATAAACGACGACAAAAACTGTTATGGCCTTACTATAAAGAGGCAAAAATGCCAGATGATGACAATGAAAACAGAGATGACAGAGAAGAAAATTCTCAGTGTTACGAGAGTCAAGGTGCTCGACCTAGAATCGTGGATTTGACCCAAACAAGATCGCCGTGGTGGTAGATGGACATAGGATGATCACGGAGGGTTAGAAGATCAGACGATCAATGTAATTAAACCAACAGAACGGACTTTCACGTCAATCAATTGAGTGACAACAGTTCATTTTCTTTTGTAAATCTAATGTTCAAGGTTGTAGCAATTAATGTACTAAGGGTTAAAGTAAAAACTTTTTAATCCAGAATTCAAAACTCTTATTACTAAGTATGATTTAATTTGTTTATCTGAAACAAGGCTTGATGATTTAGATGAAATTTGTTTTTTTTTTTTATTTTTAAAATAGAAGGAAGGTTTCTTGTCATCGATCAGTTGGAATAGTGTTCGGTTTTAGAAAAGAGTACTTGCATTGTTTTAAAGCTATTTGAACTGATTGCCCTTATGTATATTGGTTTAGCATTGATAGTATTTGTTTTATTTGGACAGCCCCATTCTGTATGGTTTTATAAACGTTCTACCAGAATACACATGCTATGTTCCGAGTAATCCTATATAAGAAATTGAATCAGAATTACATGAACTGAGAAAAACAAATGATTTTTTTATCTATACGAGGACTTCAATTGCCGTACAACCATTTTGACAGATTACCACGCGGTAAAAAATGATGATATCGAACTAGGAATTTGTATTGATAAGAATGACCTATGCGATGTATATGTCTTAGATGAATTAAATGTCCCAAGACAAAGGCAAACTATAGATGCATATACAAATTTATTTGGTAGAATATTGATAGATTTCTGTAAGAATAATAACATGTTTATAATGAATGGCATATACAAAGAAGATAGAGTAGGTACTGTTACTAGTACTAGTACTAGAACCCTAAGCATTATAGACTCATTATACTCTTGTCAACATTTGGTGTTTTACGCCTATTCTGAATGCTAGATTAAACATTTATTTTGAAGAATCTGACATCATAATTGAAAACCAGGCAGGCTTCAGAAAGGATTATTTTACCACTGAGTATAACTATGTGTACTCTTTATTCCTTTTTCGAGTTGTTACGATTAACAAAGAAGGAACTCCATTGTCTTTTGTTGACTTTGAAAAGGCGTTTGATTCAGTACAATGAAATATCCTACTTCATAAGCTACTCCAACATAACAATGATGGAAATCAAAATATACATGACAATGCGAAATGGAGAATTATTCACAACAACAAGAAATCGATTTTTTTTTTCATGCGAAAAAGGTGACACTCCTGTCTTGCTTTCAATATTTTTAAATAATTTACATACTCATTTTGAATCACGAAGTATAGTTGGCTTGAACTCATAATCATCAGATTTGGAAAATGAATTAGATGTATATCTGAAATTGTTTTTATTATTATATGCTAATGACACCGTGTAACTAGCAGAAAATGACTTACAACACATATTAATTGAATTTGTTATATATTTAAACAATGGGATATAAAGGTTAATATAGAAAAGACTAAGATTCTTATTTTTTCGAAAGGTAGAGTTATAGATAAGAAGTTTTTCATGAATTGAAAGGAAATAGAAGTTGTCAGAGAATATAAATATTTAGGTGTCTTTTTAGTAGAAGTTGATCCTTTTTATATACTAAAGGCTATAAAAGCTATGTATGGTATCCTATATAAAGTAGGGAAACATCAGCTGTCTAAAGATTGCCAACTTGATCTGTTTGATAAAATAGCTATACCAATTTTATTATATGGATCAGAAGTATGGGGTTATGAAAATTTAGATATTTTAGAAATTTTTAGTGCATTTGAAATACTGAAAGATGAATTTACAGCTAAAACAGTCAACTCCCAGTCACATTGTTTATGCAGATTTGGGGAGACACCCAATATCAATTAATAGGAAGATGTGAATGGTCAATTACTGTGCTGGCATCAGAAATGGTAAAGACAGAAATTTTGCTATTATGTCTTTATTTGATTTATTTATCTTAGTAGCTACATATGGTACAAATTGGATTAACTTCCATTATTATTATTATTTGTAAATTTAGATGCAGTAGTCATCAACTACCTGTTGAAATATAAAGATGGCGTGGTATATTAAGAAATGATAGAAAACGCAACCTTTGTAATTCTGGTAACATTGGTGATGAATATCATATGTTTACATGTAAAGCTTTACTGAATGATAGAAATATTTATCTGTATTTCACTATAATAGACCTAGTACATACAATTTTGAATTATTATTCCAATCTACAAATATAGTAGTTTTAGAAGAATTATGTTAATTTATTAAAATAATCAATGTCAAAGACAGTCCTCAGAGTTAATACTTACCTATATTCCTTTTTTTTCACACATGCGTGTATTTGCAAGTATTTGTGTGAACATTTCATTATTTTTTTCTACTGACAATTGGGCATTTTTACATTTAACGGACGATATATTTTGTAAAACACTACTTCAATTTAACTCACTACTTAAAACACTACTATTTAAAACACTACTTCAATTTCAACTCCCGACTTAAAAACATTATACATCGTTGTTTTTCCAAAAAAGATGGTACACCTAGATACAAATATATAGTTCTTGGTAGAGATTCATCATACTTTGTAAGAAATAATTCCAAATCATCTTCTAAATATACAGAGGAAGATGTTTACAAAATGCTGGAATTTTTAATCGACAACATATTTGTCCAGTCTGGTGGACGTGTTTTTCAACAAACGGCCGGCATTGGGAACAAATTGTGCTCCTTTACTTGCTGACCTATTTCTTCACTCTTATGAGGCTGACTTTATAGCTGATTTGATCAGAAAGAAAGAATATCGTTTGGCTAGATCCTTTAATCTCAGTTTCCGCTATATAGATGACGTATTATCTTTAAACAATCCTAATTTCGTGGATTTGATACATCGCATCTGCCCAAAAGAACTTGAGATAAAGGATACTACAGATACTGTGAAGTCAGCCTCATATCTTGACCTACATTTAGAAATCGATGGTAAAGGAAAACTATTGACCAAACTTTACGACAAACGTGATGACTTTTCATTCAGAATTGTCAACTTTCCTTTCATCTGTGGCAACATCTCTTCGGCTCCTGCGTATGGAGTGTTCATATCACAAATCATACGTTATGCCAGAGCTTGCCGAAACTACGCAGACTTTTTGTATCGCGCTAGAAGTCTAACAAATAGGCTTCTGGACCAGGGTTATGTTGCTACAAGATTGAAGTCATCACTACAGAAGTTTTATGGTCGTCATCAGGAACTCGTGGATCGTTATGATGTATCCATCTGCACCATGAAAACTTATTTATTCAACGGGTCATAGTTTACCTTTCCTCGTTTGTCTACCCCGGACTTGACTTTTTATGAGCAACTCGGCGGGTGTTTGTAGAAAAGCAGAGGAAGCACCTGGTCCATGCTCCCAGTTTTTAGTGGAGTCATTTACTTTTGTTACTTTGTATGTATGAATTTAGTTACTTTATGTTTTTTGTTGTGTGTGTCTGTTTTCCATGTCTGGTCTTTGTCCCTGTAATACATTCTTTTGATTACCGCTATAACCTTGGTTCCCTTGATTACTCTTTCAATAGAAATAAAAGTTGGCCAACCATGATCATCATGTATTTGTCTTTAACCATTTCGTGATAAGGACAGTAGTGGATCGTTTTCCTAAAGTTTTAAAATGGAAGTTTTTGGGATTTCTTTTTTAATCAATTACACAAACATAGTTGAGATGGCTGAAAATGTCTTTTGTCGTTCCATGTTACGTGAGTTCAATCACAGCAATTTAAGCATCAACCAATGTGTCAATATGAACGTGATCAAATACTACCCACAAGAGATCAAATACTTTTAAAATAATTAGGCATTTTTCTATCGCTTTAATGATAAATTAAGAGGATACTCATTTATTTCAGTTCTTTTTTCCATGTATACAATGTACCAAAATGTTTAATATAACTTGATCTTGAAAGATTTTCTATTTCGATTTGTTTTGTATGCATAAAAATACAAGGTGACTTTGTATTACGTACAGGTACGTGCAGAATGGATACTATAACCCTCTTCTTTTTTCTTTACGACACTGCTAAAAATGAATTAGTTACTGTAATTAACACCTATTTTTTGCATCTATATTTCGTTCGTTTTTCTAATCTAGATATATCGAGTAACAGTCATATTATCAAATATTTTCTCGACTAATATGGATATTTGCAATAGCAACAACGGTAGTGATATACCTCTATGACACTCCAAAGACCTCTTGTTAGCAATAATGAAAGTGATAGACCTATGCGACACTCGAATGACCTCTTGTTATCAGCAATGACAGTGATAGACCTCTGTGACAATCGAGTGACATTTTGATATCAACAAGGAAAGTGACAAACCTTTGTGA
Organism: Perna viridis; assembly: GCA_037379345.1. Taxonomy (NCBI): domain Eukaryota; kingdom Metazoa; phylum Mollusca; class Bivalvia; order Mytilida; family Mytilidae; genus Perna; species Perna viridis. Next base: position 10,987,040 of record CM074515.1, on the reverse strand, counting down.
CACTCGAATAATATCTTGCTAACAGCAGTAACAGTGATAGACCTTTGTGATACCCCATGCCCAATGTCCTCTGATATCAGTATTTGCAGTGATATATCTCCGTGGCATTCCAATGATTCCAATGACTACTAGACTTGTTGATGCTCTTTTGAACCTCTGATTCACCAGCAGTAGCATCGACCTAGTGGTTGGAATTAAAAATAAAGAATCAGATGCGCTTATTAAGTAACTAATTTGATAGAGTAAGTAAATAAGCAAGTAAGGTATCTATTATATATCATGTGAATTTAACAATGTCAAATTTAAAAATCACTTATTTACAATTCAGGTTTACGTTTTGCGAAACGTGGGGCAAGTCACCTCCCGTACACATTATTACCTCGAAATATTAAAATTTAGATGCGGCACATTATTCTCACCCTGAAAACTAAATTTTATCCAAATCGGAGTTTTGTCGGCAAAATCAATCACCATGGCAACAGCGACTTTCACATGGTCTTGAAATTCCAAAATTCATATTCAACCTTTTCACCCTAGAAACCAAATTTTATCCGAATCGGCGCCTTTTGAAATTTGGCGGGATAATCGATTGCCATGGCAACGGGCATCATATCCTTTCCGTTTAGGTACAACTTCAGATGGTACCGGATATGTGTGCAAAGTTTCATAAATGTCGGCTATACGGTTCTTGAGTATTTTTCCGGAATAGCATTTCTCCGGAAGACGGAAGATGACGGAAAAATAATAACAATAGAAAACGGAATAAAAACAATAAGTCATCGACACTTCGTGGTCGGTAACTTAAATATAATCAGCAACTTGTCTACTGGGCCTGAAGTACATGTACCATTTAAAAGTTGGTTTTTTTTCATTGGTGCTTGTAAATAAATGGTACTAGCACTTTTTAAATTGCATTTTCTGGTTGGTTGGTTGGTTGCCTTTGAAAAAAGTATTCTTATTTCTGTTCAGTGGCCAATAGATTTGTCTATATATGCTTAGATGCGTTGTTTAGCTTTGATTTGAAATAGTCATCAATCATAGATAAAAAATATTGATAGGGAACCAATCGAAAGATTTGTCTTCAAATGTTTTTAGCAGTTCACAATGGCAGCATTTATAAAAATGGAACCTATGTTTGTGTATTAGTCCGATATGCCTAGGATTCGCATGTTCAACTGTTTATGGTAAACGAATACAATTTTATCCAATATTCCTATATATGATCGAAATCGAAATGACTCCGCCAATTCAAACCAAAATAAAACTGGTTACTAAGTTGGAAACATTGCGTTCTGATCATAATCTGCAGGGCCCGATAAAGTAAAAATCTAGAACATTACTTGTCAAGAGAAACTGTTTCTGATATTTTTTTTTTATACTGTTGAAGGTGGATATCACTAGAGTCCCCTTGAGAGTTAGTCAGATTAACAGAGGAATAAGTTACAATGCTTTCTACCTAATTTAATGGCAGTCAATTGTGTTTTTGATAAGAAAATGACATATAGAAGTAAAACATTTATCCAAACGTGTGTTTTTGCGTTATAAAATAATTAAAATGCATTCAGAAAAAATTTAGAACTACATTTAATGCATTATTCGAATGAAAACAATTCGATAAGGAATGTCCTGAATTTTGACCTGATTCAAACCCTGCAGATTGCAACGGTTAATATCTCGGGATTTCCCTGTGATTAAATTAAAACTTAGACTTGAGTCTACATATCAAAAAACGTTTTTTTTTTTAAGTTGAGGCAAAAATAACTACTATATACTTATACTTACAGTGTGTACGGTGCACGCAGCTGACATCCAGTACATGAAAGGAGCCATAGAAACGCACTTCTCAGACACCAGGCACCATCTTCCTCAGTACAGCTCTTATAAAAGCCAGGCGAAAGAATATATACACGATGAGTTTACCAGATTTGGTTTGGAGGTCATATACCACACATTTACTGAAACCTTAGATGGTGAAAAGGTAAAATATGTTTTACTTGTCTTTCAGATTTAAATATATTGCTTCCTGCGATAAAACTATTATCAATTTCTTGTGTGATGTTTGCTTACAAAATGATAAACAAAATTTATACAAGGGCATTTCTGCTTAGTTACCTCTTTTTGATCATCTGTCCGTCTTTTTAAGTCGCTGATATTGTTAGCGACTTTTTGCACCCGTAATTTCTGTACTTAATATTCACATATGATTTGCATAAATATGTAGTTATACGCCATAAAATGCTGCATATCCTCGCCGTGTTCACCACCATAGCGTCATAGTTCTAGCTTCATACGAGGTAAAATGTACCTCTTAAGTTTTATACACGTGTGTTTTACGTATGTTTCGTGCTTGTACGAGAACGGGAACTTTACATGAACTTGAGGCTCATTACAAGACTATATTGGTCATAAAGATTAGAACGCCCCAATATTTATGAATATTCATTGCCAACTGATTAATCTGGTTCATAAACTGGACCCAAAGATCTCTACAACGTACCTTTTTTTAAACATACATGTACCATACACGTCTATGCGTATTTTTAGCTTGTATTTGAACGGGAAGTTTACATTAAAAGATAAAATGATCGGTTAGCTTTGAATTTATGACGTACTACCGAGTTTCCGATACAAACACAGGCGTTCGTTACAATTAATTAAAAAAAAAGTCGTATATTAACAAGACACAGATATCTTATAACCTTTCAGGTCATAATGGTTATGAAAGAGTTCGCAATAATATCAAGGGAAGCAAGATTTAAGCGGAAGTCACCCGATTTTAGAGCATATTGTATTTGTACCATTTCGGATGTTGAAAGTATGCCAAAATCAGTATCAGTGAATATTGACGATTAGCGACTTTTTAAGACATCAGTCTTGGATTTCTATATTGATAAGATGTTTCACAAGTAATGGTACAATAAAACTTAAAATAACATCAATAAAATATAATTTGTATGAAAAGTATAAAATAATAAAATGTTCTATAGTATACGTTCCAAACAGTCATCGGAATCTTGAGGGGTCAAAGGTTTGGGTCGGCTGACGACATCCTTGTCGGACTAGGTGCACACTATGACAGTGTATCAACAACGAAAGGTGAATATTTTTTCTAAATTTGATACCATTGTGTTTATGGTTATGTTCTGTTGGAATCGATTACTAATCATGTCATAAAGGTCATTTTGCTATTCAAATTTACCACCATGACTTGTAGAAAGGGCAACCGATTTTAAATATCGCAAAGTTGTATCGTATCACTGTACTCAGCTATAACAATGATCTAATGGAGAATGCAGGCAGAAGGCAGAGACGGGTGTTTAGTGTCTTTGTTTCATTTTACCTTTGAGCCATTACTGGTACCGCGACCATTCTCAACTTCAGATTTAGCATCACCATGTATATGATAATTTTTTAATTCATATGGTGTATGGTGCACTAATAATAGGATAATTAATTGGGATGAGTGAATAACCAAAATATGATCACGAGTTAAATCCTCAAGCGTTCTTGGCACAAGTGATCCTATTTTCTATTATATTTGGTGTAGCATCCGAAACACTAAGTTTCATTCAAGACCGCGGATAGATACACGCTACCTATTCGAGGGACTGTGTCCGTTCTCTAGCTTGAGAAATGACAACCTGACAGCTTGCAACTATCCTTAAAGCTTCTTGAAACTGCTTGTTTTAAACAACAAGCTTCCGAACAGGAAACATTTGGGGTTTGTAATGTCTCAAACCTAATTCTCGTCTTTTTTTTTCTCCTTTTTTTGCAGGGCATATTCGGTTCATTATAAACTCTTTTTTAAGTTTTCTGCGTCGGTTTCTGAACCCATTCGCAAAATATTTGCCACTTTATATGTTGTTGAAAGCACCCAACAACTGAAAACTGCAATTATTAAGTGAAGATTTCCAATGATATTTCATACTTTACAGCATACCCATTGTTATCGTAAAATAAATTGAAACATTTTAATAACCTACAAATGTTTTCTTATTGGTAAACTGCATTTTTTGTTACAATACATGCATGTTAAAAGCCAACAAAATTCTTTTTTCATTGTTTTAGTTCGGAAATAGTTGTAGAACATTCTTAGTTCACACATAGTTGCATATGGAATTGATAATAGGAAGATTTATTGTTCTTCAGGGGATGAATGTATTATTTTCTCCAAATTATTGCAAACAGAAAAGGACTATAGTTACGTAAAATATGTGTAGACCGAAAGAGCATCGTTTGTTTGGTGCTTTTTTCTGTATCATGTATCACCGTCTAATAAAATGGTTGGTTTCTTGTTTTTTTTATGAGAACATTCTAACACGGACACTGAAATAAAAAATATCTTTTTTTCACTATTGTGATCATAAAAAATTATGTGCGCCATAGAATCAAATTAATACCCGCACTTTCCATCATCCTACTTCATCTATTATAGTCCAGGTATATGCACATATCGTTCAAATTTAAGTTTATAAAAAGTAATAATTTCAAGATATCAATAGAAGTCGAAATTTTGTATTCATAAAGAAAGTTTTCAAGAATTCAATAATTTTACTTTAAATTCTCTAAATTTCAATTTTGATCTCAAAATTTCGGGTTGTTTTTGTACATACATTGTGTATATTATATAATACCGTGCGACATCCTTTGCTAAATGTCACGTGGTCTGGTATCGTTCCATGCCATTCATGATTAGTGAGAGTGGAATGTATATAAAACCACGAATCATTTATCAGGGCAAGATCAAGGCCTAAAATTTTTGTTGATCTTTGATTAATATTTTATCATTTCATTTGAATAAAATGACCGAACAATAATATCTGAATCGTTTTACGTGTCAATAACGTACGGTACATGGGATACGTCCATACCATTGTGTGGACAATATCCAATATTGCATGTGTATAATATGTCATTCTATCGTTGAATATTATATCATTTCCCGTGAAATGACCAAAACAATAATGTATGAAAATTATTCAAAACGGGTATCGGTATGGAATGTTTTCAAAATTACGAGATCCTGACTATTTTCAGAGTAAAGATTAATAGTATGGATGATCGATTGTATAAAACAAAGGGTTTGTCTATTTCATTGATTGATAATACAACTAACTGGCTTTCTTGGCTTGAGGAATTTGCTACAATTTATACTTATGCATAACCAGGTGTCGATGACAATGGATCTGGTGTCGCCGCCATGTTGGAAGTAGCGAGAACCCTTACTGATGCCAGTAAGAACGGTATCATCCGACAAAATACTATTATTTTTGCTTCATTCGACTTAGAGGAGCATAGTGAGTACTAATATCTCCACAATACGATTTCTTTCTTCTAAATAGATGGGCATATACAACAATACACTTTGTTGTAGTGATGAAATAACGCTGTTTTTATATCAAAACGTTTAAATCAAAGTTTTTTGTTTGTGTGTTTTTTTTTAAATTTTAGTTTTTATTTTAACTTCAATGCTTTATAGATATTATCTAACGTAGACTTTTTTTAAGTCGCTAATATTGTTTCAGTACTTAACATTCGCATATGATTTGCATAATTGTATATTACTACTCCACATTAAGCTGCTGATCGGTGCCGTGTTAACCGTCATAACTTCATAGGTCTTGCTTCATACGAGATTAAAATGTACCTCTTAAATACCATGCATATGTGTTCTAAGTGTGTGTGTTTTTTTTTTTTTTTTTTTTTTTTTTTCTTTTTTTTTTCTTGCTTATATGAGAAATTCTGGAAAATCGCTAAAAACATAAATAAAAAAGAAACATTACCCACACGTACGAAAGAGGAATCATATCAAGGGAACCAAGATTCAAGGTGAAGTCACTCGATTTTAGAGCATATCGCATTCCTGCCATTTCGGATGTTGAAAGCAAGCCAAAATCAGTGGCATAGAATATTTGACGATTAGCGACTTTATCTTTGCAGTGTGTGGAGTTGTATATTTGCGCTTCGATCAAATTTGGAAAGGATTCTATACGAATATTTATATTTTTTCACAGCGACTTTTAAAGATTTTTTGCGATATTAAAGGACGCACGAAAAAGACAAAACACAGGAAAAGAATCAAGACAATTTTATACCGAGTACAAAAATACCCTCAATTTCATTTAATTGTGTTTTAATACATCGGGATTAAGGATAACGCATTAGTTCGGGCTCTGACCCAATAACTTTTGTTTGCCATTTTGCTTTTTGGTAGAAACATAAAACGGCTGTACTCCAGGTAGATCAAATGGGAAGGTGGTTCCGAAGGTTTTTTTTTTTTTTTTTTTTTTTTTTTTTTGTTGTTGTTGTTGGAAAAGTGTGTTAATTTAATGCTATTTCAGCAATACACGAATTAGGACATTAATTAATTATAAAATTGTCTTTAAAATAATCAATGTGTATGTCAATAATTGAAAAAAAATCTTTTGAAGGGCTTTTTAATCAGTTTGGTTCTTATTTTATCCAATGTTTTAATAGATCTTTATGTGAGTCGTGGATAGTGTTTCGACATTTACTCAAGTTGTTCTTTGACATTTTTGTCTATTCAAAGAATTTTTTAACTAACGAACATTGACAATGTTATACAATGTACGCAATGTAATATAAGAACAGGCCTCAATCCCACGAAACTTTTTTCGTCTAAGAGTAATTTAGGGAACCAAGGTTATAGCGGTAATCAAAAGAATGTAATCCAGGGGCAAAGACCAGACATGGAAAACAGACATACACAACAAAGAACATAAAGTAACTAAAATCATACATACAAAGTAACAAAAGCAAACGAGCAACTCGGACTCCACTAAAATTAGAAGCATGGACCAGGTGCATCGGTAGGGTAAGCGTCCTCTGCTTTTCTACAAACACCCGCCGAGTTGCTCATAAAAAGTCAAGTCCGGGGTAGACAAACGAGGAAAGGAAAACTATGACCCGTTGAATAAATCAGTTTTTATGGTGCAGATGGATACATCATAACGATCCACGAGTTCATGATGATGACCATAAAACTTCTGTAGTGATGACTTCAATCTTGTAGCAACATAACCCTGTTCCAGAAGCCTATTTGTTAGATTTCTAGCGCGATACAAAAAGTCTGCGTAGTTTCAGCAAGCTCTGGCAAAACGTATGAGTTGTGATATGAACACTCCATACGCAGGTGCCGAAGGGAAGTTGCCACAGATGAAAGGAAAGTTGACAATTCTGAATGAAAAGTCATCATGTTTGTCGTAAATTTTGGTCAATAAGAAAATACCTAACTATTTGAGACGTCATCAGTTTCAAAGACTTTTACCTGAGTCACCATTAAAGTTAATAAATATTCTCAGACTTGGGAACATTTTTTTATTATTTTGTTGCGCTCAGGCTTGGTCATAGATACATTCAGAAGTACTCAAACTGCAGTTACATGACGTCAGAGCAACCTGTTACCTTTAATATTCACATCTTTCATGTTTATTTGATTCGATTTAATCAATCAAATATAAAGAACCGGCCCATGTGTAAATGAGCACTATTACCAATGACTTGTTTCTTGATTTAAATGTACCCTAAGGTTTCAATTTTATCAATATTGCTAGTATTTTAAATGATGATTACACTTCTTATAATTTCAATAATACGCAACTCCCTGTAATTTGTTATTTGTACAAAAAACCCTCGGCATTGCAAAATATGAACATAACTTAAGGACAACCCATATGTAAATGAGTAGTACTACACCATACTTGCATAAAACATGAGTTATTTCTATTCTAATATGAAAAAAATCAGGGATAGATATATCTGGTTATGTATCGTTTGACGTTTATAGGACGTCATATGTGATTCTCGCTGCTAGATAATTTTCTAGATTCTCAATTTTTGATCAGAGTGAGCAATTTTAATTTGGACTGTCAGATTTATGGTCGCTATAAGAATCTGTTAACATTTTTTTTATAATTGAATGTACTGCATTTACGGACAGAGAACACAACTTGTGTTAATACATGTAGTTAATGGCTCCCGTTGGTTATTGAGAAAATGAGGAGACGAGAGGCATTGGTATTCTAATTGGGACGTTTTCTCGTAGTATTTAGTTCTACATTTGATACAATATCCAAAATATTGACGGAAATTGTTTCAGAAATATTACTATTCCTTATGATATTATCGTTAAGACTGAGATGTTATTCATTTGTTCTAATTTTACTGAAATAATTTCAGTTATCGTGTGAATTAATAATGATGAGATTTGCCCAGTTGTAACTTGTTTTTCAGATATCTCTAAATAAAGGTTAAGCAGCTATATATCTAATATACTTAGGACTACTATGGAGCCTTATATTACGAGAAAACAATCGTTTGTGAGACACTTGTCTCGTAATCAACGTACTGACTCCTTAAATTGGCCCATGAATTTTATTGTACTTATATTTGGTATGGTTTTTGTCTTTCGGAACTAGAATTTAGTAATTCATAATTTTATATGACTATTTGGAATATACATGTCTACTTCAGCATCCACTTTCTGGTTATCGATCGTTTAAATTTTGACAAGGACGACAATATAAATATCGTTTCTTTAAAAATGAAATCTTATTATTATTATTTCTGAATTTATCAATTTCTTCTCAGGGCTTACAGGTAGCAATGTGTTTGTGCAGTCATGGCTACCCCAGTGGATTAATGCATACTATGACACGACTCCTCGTTCACATGGAGTAATTATCCTGGACACCATAATGGAATATAACAGAACGATTCGGTCCCAGTTGCTCCCGCCTGAAGCAACTGATGCAGTGAGTAAAGTATAGCAACTATTTGGTGTCGGCTGCAATGAAGACCATGATGATCAATGGTTCCTCATTTTGTCGCATTTTAAAATATGGACTATTTATGATGTTGAAATTTTTTTTTATTATTATTATTATTTTATTTGTTTTTTTAAGCAATTAAAACGTGAAGTTTGCTAAAGTTGAAGATAAGACTAATGTCATGATAGATGTATGATACCCTATTTATCTATTACAATGTTTTACCTTACAAGACTTCCTCATACATGACAACAAAAAAAGGTTTAGTAACGATTTAGTATTATTTTATCTTTTACGATGTCTTATAAACCTCAGGAAGCTTTAAATTTGCGGGCCAGTTTTTACAAGCAAGCAAGGCCACCAAGTCAATAGCATCGATTTTAGCACAGCAAGATAAATTATTATATAACACTTTTCTTTAACACAACTGCTCCTTATTCTTTGTTATACAAAATATACATTGGCGCTAGATGTCACTAGGATTCATAAAAATGAATCGTATATGATCTTTGTCGACCATAAAAACTGATATCATTCGACTGGAGAAATGATATTTTAGATGTAAGAAAGTGCTTTACAACAGTAGTAACAACTATGTATTCTCCTCCGAGAACCTAATAACCGCTTCCGGATTCACTACATATCACTCCGCTAGCTTACAGGACGGGAACATTTAAAAAGGCATGAGCACAATTCATAAAATAATCCGCGAAGCTTAACTAACATTTATTAACTAGTTGAGTACAGTGTGGGTGCATTTGCCTGGTTTGTATAACAGCATACCGTGCATTATTCTTACTAGCTCTATGTTTAGCCGGTTATTATTGCTTCGGTCCATTACAGTCTTCCTTGGGCCATTAGTACAGACCTCGGACATATAACTGGGCCATTGTGAAAAAAACACATTTATTAATACTGTAGAATACAAAGGCGGGGTTTTGTGCTGAATATGGTAGATGTTTAGAAGCTTTTACTGTTATCGATAATGACGTTAATTGTAAGAATGATTTTCTTCATCCAGTTTCAACAACTGTTTCCTTCCACCATCAGCAGTATATTGTCAGATGGAAGTCAGGGCGATTTTCTACTCTTGATATATCGAACACCCACCAACGATTCAGCTCTAGCTGACATCTTCAATACTTCATGGGCATCTGCAAACAGGAAAGAATTTGAAATAGAACCGTTTGGTCTCCCGTTTGATAGATTTTCAAGCCTTTCTGAAGCGCAACAATTGTTATTATTTCCGTTCCTAAGAAGTGACCATGCTAATTTCTGGGTTGCAGATATCCCCGCTATATTTTTAACGGACTCAGGTAACATGAAGACCGCTGACTATCTTAAATTTACATATAACGTGAGAATCTTAAAATATGATACTGTAAAGACTCTCGAAATATAACATCCGCATTACCTTATCACAATATTTCTAGTTGTTCATATGCAACAATAAAATTGATGCTGTTTGTGTTGTCGTGGCTACTGGTTATGGTCCTACTCAATTGTATTCTATATTCTATTTCAAAAGAGATTTAATTTCGTCAAAATATGGAATTATTTTTAATACAAACCTTTCTTATTAACTTCGAGACAAAGTGCAACTAACAGGAATATCATTATATAACACTACTGAACAAATCATCTTACAGACTTTTGTTAGTCTACATAAAAAAAACTGTAGTCATGCCTCTGAGGTCTCTTTATTGAACAATTTCTCGCAATGTGTAATTCAAATACTATGATAAGGACAGAAAAAGAAAAAGGAACAGATATGGTAAAACGCAACAAATGGACCATCGTATACTGGTAACCCCTATAAAAATAGTAAATACTGACAGAGATCACCAAAAGGTCTTCAATAAGTGTAAACACACCTTAAAGTAAGTTCAAAAAGGCCTCGACAACAAAAGTAATAAAATCCACGGTAACAAAACGATGACAATCCTTTAAAATAAAATCTGAATTTGTATTTATAAAACTTTTATACCGAATATTAATAGTATTTGTAAACAAATATCGATATACGATTGGTTTTTTTATCACACAATTTAACAATAGTAAAATGTTTAGTTAGTGTTGTTCTATTTTAGCGGAACAAAAGCAAACACATCCAATGACCTAGAGATCAGTAAACCAAAGGCCAATGTACCAACAGCTTTTAAAATACAAACTAGGCCATGTTCATGTACTGACCTTGCGTTTTCTATAAATATACAATTGCTTTGTTTTCCAGCTAACTTCCGAGGCGACATGATACATTGTTATCATAACCCTTGCGATGACCTTGACACGATGCTAACAGACGATAATTTGGAATTTCTTAACAAGACAACAGATGCATTGATAGATACGATGCACCATTTGTCTGAGCCTAGTAGAGGTATATAAAACGATAGATTCCTGTTTACTGGTAATCTAGAACTGTATACCTTTATTTTGTGACATCTGAATTATTAAATTTTATGGATCAAATGGAGGGCTTCTTCAAATACTTCCTCATCTCATGCAAATGTTGACTAATCAGATACTTAAAATTTGAAATTATGAAATTTAAGACATAATTGTCTGAACAACAAATTAAATGCGACTAATATTTCTTTTGAGTTTCATACGGTAATTTCGCACCATTGCGTAGCGCATACCGAATACCGTCAATCAATACGAAGAAGTCATAAATGTTTTACTGCATATTGAGATAAATAAACCGAGTACCCTTCAGTGACATATACATAAAACAACATAAAGAAAGTGAAGATATATTTCAACAATATTAAAAATTTCAGTATTGGCAATTTTGTAGCTTTAAGATTGGAATGCGTCCCTGTTTTCCAAGTTCACAACCATAACCGTTGCGTGAAGTGATGGAATGCAATAGATATACTAATCATAGAACCGGAATTTACAACGTTGTAACGTATATCTATTAGATCAGATCAATCGTCGTGATCTGTTTCCTGTCGGTGGAGCTCACTTCACGCAACAACGCAACCTCTTAATTTTTGCTGGTTGTATACATACATGTATTACCCGAGTGAAAGGTGACTCAAATATATTGCAAGTACCACGAAATATATAGTAAAATTGTATGCTCTCCTCAAATTTAACTCTTAACTTGGTAGATACAAGCCGTTCCCCTGCAAGCGCCGTAGAAGTTCATCCTGCCTGGACACTTATCGCCGCTTTCATCATAAAGTATATATACAACGAGATATTCGTGTAGACCCACATTTATAGTTTGTACCATCAGAAGTGTAACTCGGCTGGTGACTTAAAATCCATCACAGAAAGCGTTACTCACCTGATGACTTAAAATCCATCACTCAGAAATCATATTTCTATTTGTACAACAGAAAAACTTATGCCATGATATTATTTTTCTATTTCCTCCTTGCCTGTAGAATCCAGACTTGAAACAATATCAATTTACTTCTCTATAGAAACCATGGATGTTAATTTAATCATTTATAACCGTATGTTTTTTTTATCGCTTTGATAATATTAAAATAATCTACCATTCGTTATATTTGCGTTTGTGTGTCCGTTTGTGTGTCCGTTTGTCACTTGCATGTCATCGTGGCTGATTTCACGAACCACGTTTTTTTTTTCTCACAAAAAAAGTGATCATATTTTGTGAAACCTTTGTTGTATATACCATGCATGTTACGTATGTAGTTACTTGTATTTACTTGTACCAGTTTTTAGTGGAGTCCGAGTTGCTCTTCTCTTTTGTGACTTTGTATGTATGATTTTAGTTACTTCATCTTCTTTGTTGTGTATGTCTCTTTTCCAAGTCTGGCCTTTGTCCCTGGATTACATTATTTTGATTACCGCTATAATCTTGGTTCCCTTGATTATTCTTGTATGTGTATCTTATTGCATTTATGCGTAAATAAGAAACTAGTTTATTAAAGTTCATCATTACCTTTCGACAAATATGGCCTCTATTTCACCATTAATTTCCATCAGATTACAATCAAACCTGTGTATCTAGAAAATTTTTTAAGGCACAGCATCCCCTAGATATGAAAAGTTACATCAATTTTATGTTAAATTATATTAAATAGGGGCGGTTCCAGGATTTTATGAAGGGGAGGCATAATTACGAGAATCAGTACTGTATAAGTGGAAACCAGATTATGACATGTTTAATGAATGATAAATTGACATGTACAATATTTAGCAGATTACGATGGTGTTAATGTTTTTTTCCCATTACGCCCTCACATAACCCGCCCATGACAAAAACTGACCTGACTTTTGCAGGCTTAATTTTTCAATTCTGCAGTGAGTGCAAAAATAAACAAACACATGAGATTCACTTGATATTGTCCACTCATTCATCTGTTGTATATAGGTGGCCATTGTCCTCCTATTGACCAGCATTTCAAAGTGAATAGAGTTTACCTTTAATTATTTAGAGAACATCTCAAAACATTATCCAGACTTAGTCCATTTTTACCCTCTGTGCACAATTTATAAAATTTATAAAATAACAGCAAGAATCAGGCCAGTTTTTGATATAATTTTATATAAAATGAATGAAACTTTCTCATATCTAGGGGATTCTATGCCTTTAAATTCGTCTAGATAAACAGATTTGTCTGTAGGTATAGGGAAATAGGTGGTGAAATTGAGGCCATTTTTGTCGAAAGGTAACGATGAACCTTAAGTACTTCACTGTCTAAGAATCAGACAAAGTGTATGAAAGGTGTAGCACATGACGAAAAAACGCAGAGATTTCATTGCATTATCTAAGCATTTCTACCTTGTAACCTCCAAAAATAACCATCAAAGTGTTTGTAAAGTTTAGTTAAGATATTGATAGGTCAAATTTAGTTAAAATGTACTGTGGAAAAATGGCGGGAAAATTCCGCACCTTTTCCTTATATATATACAATAACAAGGTGAAAACCGGAAAGTTTGGAAACCACCTCACTGTTGCTAACTTGGTACAGGCTTTTCCGATAGTAAAATCAGTAGTCAAAGCAAGGTAAAAGATATAAAAAAACACATTTAAAATGTAAAAGTGAAATAAACACAATTAAATTACAAACGAAACAAAGAAGACACCAAATACCGACGCAGCAAAAAAGTAATGATGTCTTCAAAATATATCATGAACTTTGTGAGGAAAGCGTCAAGTTCAAGACGAAAATAATAAACGAGCAGAAAACCATTATCAACGATATTCACGCGCGAACATAAAAGACACTTGTATACAGACTCTAGTAATATGATACAGTCAAGCGTCGGGCAAAGGTTCGATATCAGCAAGTACAGGGCCAGGGAATTAGTATAGATTAGCTAAAACGTATCTAAAAAAACAACTAAACGTCAAACAACATTCGTTGGACAAAAAGCGTCATAATCCATTTCAATATTTCTGTATCAACTTTATTTTGTTGCCATCAAGCAAACATGGTATTTGAGATATATGTCTTTTTTATGTCTGTGAAATGTCCATTAATGAAAAGCATGTAAGCATGCCGATTTTCATAGAAGTCCATTCAAACATGCTATTATATAAGCTGGAAACAAATGGAATTCCGGCAGTTTGTTAAATTGGGTTAAAAACTACCTAACCGACAGAAAACAGAGTTGTTCCTCAAAATTCTGAGTGGAGGGAAGTTAAGACTGTCGTCCCTCGGGATTCTATATTAACACTCTTACTCTTTTCGTTTCTCATTATTGACATTGTGGATGAAATCAGTGTGTCCATAAGCTTTTTGCAGTTGATACAAGTTTGTATCTAAAAATGGATAATCCCATAGACTCTGCAGAAGCTTTGAACATCGATATAATCCACAATTAGTCTGAAAATGGTTAATTAAGTTTAACCCGCAAAAAATCTGAGTTAATGGTCGTTCACGCAAACATTCAAAACTGTTACACCATACCAGACATAGAAAACAGACCTACCCAACAAAGAACATGAAGTAACTAAAATCACACATACAAAGTACCAAAAGCAAATGAGCAATTCTACTAGAAACTGGAAACGTAGACCAGATGCACTGGTAGGGTAATCGTCCTCTGCTTCTCTAGAAACACCCACCGAGTTGCTCATAAAAAGTCAACAATCAGTCTCTTGACGATAAAAATGAGAATATTCAACTTTATGCTGCTAGAATCGTCACAGGGGCCACGAAACTTATACCCATCGCTAAAATTTAAGAGGAAACTTTCGTTAAGGAGGACATCATAAACTATTTCAACTCCAGAAAAAAACACCAGTATAAATCTAACGAAGTATCGCTGAACCAACTCCAGTTTTTTTTCTATTTCATGAGTAGACAGTTGGCCCCAAATTTCGCACGAGTAAAGAGCAGTCAGAAAAATGATTCGTTTCCATATGATAGAGTTTGTTATAGGATTCATTCCTTTCGGGTTCACTCCAATGTTATATTAAGAGTGAGTGCAAGTTCTGTTTAAGTTTTTACAGGCATTTTCGTTTCTTTCTAGTGTAATCAAGTTTGAGTCAATGAGTGTTCCAGCATGAGTGACACTTTTCTTACTTAGAATTCTGATTTCCTCCTAGCATGAACTTCAAGTCAGATTGATTTGCATTTACTTTTGATGATTTAATTACAGTTACTCTTTGTTGCATTATACTTTAGCTTCCATGTAGTCGCATAATTGATCACTACGTTCAGCAAGGCTTGCATTCCAGATTTCGTACTGCTCAGAACGGTTGTGTCATCTGCCAGTAGAATGACAGGAATATGCAAAAGTCCAATTCTTATACCGGACTTATATCTGTTTCTAAAAGTTGTAATATAAAGTCATTTATGGAGAGGGCAAATAACCAGGCTGAAAGAACCCTTCCTTGTTCAACTCTCTGCTGAATTTGAAAAGACTGACTGATAAGGCCATTTGATTGGACATGAGCAGTAGCTGTTTTATAAGAAAGGAAGATTATTTTCCATATTTTTCCTGTAATTCCTATATTCCATAATTTGTACAATAGTCTGTTCTGAAAATGCGGTAAAAGGCTTTTTCGTTATCGAGGAAATTTGCATATACTGTACTCTGACGTTTAATATGATATCGAATAGATTCTGTTAGAGAAAATATTGCAGATATAGAGCCATGGTTTTTTTAACAAATCCAAACTGAAGAAAATGAGGCATGACACTGTTCTGAGTTTGTAAGTGCTTTTGAATTCGTGAAAGAATTATTTTTTCGAATAGTTTTCCAGGAGTTGATGTTAGAGTAACTCCTCTATAACTGTTAGGAACGGTTTTGTCTTTGTTATTTCCTTTATGAATGGGTATTATCATTCCATGTCAAAAATATGATTGTAGGTAACCGGTTTTGAGTATGATATTGTAAAGAGTTTTTAAGTATTTCATCACCTGTTTCCCTCCATAATTTAAATGTTCATTATGTATCCCATTGGGACCTGGGACTTTCTTACACTTCATGGAGTTCATTTGTTAAAAGATTTCATCGGTTGTGATATTCGTTTCTAGTTTCGGGATTGATTTGTTACTGCAATTGTTAATATAAGATTGCACTTCTGAGTCTATACAATGTGAAAAATATTCGCTATCATTATTGTTATCATTAGTTGTAGTAGCCGCCCCACAATTTACAAATATTATCATCTGTCGTTGTCAGTTTTTCTTTATACGATAATTTTGTCGTTGAAGAGTTCGTTTTTCTTGTTTTACGTACTGTACTGAAAAAATATCCTATGTCGATTTCGGCTGCGCTCTTTAAGTCTTCATACTTCTCCTCTTGCCACGATCTTTATGCTGCCCGTTTCCTTTTCCTAAACTCTCTCTTTTTGTCCTTTTATTCCATTTTACTTTGATTGTCTAGCCTTTCTCTGTTCATAATGAAAATCTTGGAGTTGTGTATTTTCCAGTAGGGCTTTAGATATATTTTCCAACAGGAATACAAACATTCGCAGATATATGTAACGTACTTAATGTAACGTGAAGATATTTGAGAAACGTTCTACATCATCATCTGTTACATTTGTGTCATCCACATCAAAGTTTAATAATTTGTCTATTCTGGTTTGATACATTTATTTCTCAAAGTCATCTACCTTCGACCATTTTAATGTCCAACTGTACAACTTAGTTGATCCAGATGCACTACTTAGTAGATCAATATCACAACAGACAATAATAGGATAATGGTAAGATACATCATAAGGACAGTTTGACTGAACTTCTACAGACAAAACACTATTAATCATAAACTAAACGTATATAGTCAAGTAATGTTCTCTTACTATAATCGTTTGATCTAAAGGTATGTAGTGGCCCCTTTCTAGTTTGTAGTAAAGGGGTAAGACATAAATTACGACTTTTCAAAAATAAGGAAAACTCATTAAGCTTAGCGCTAGCAATACTACTAGTTATAGCGTCAATATTACAATCACCTCCTATAATTGTAACACACTCATCACTATACATATCATAGTATTTAAACATTTCATCTAAATAACGTAAATACACATCTGTGTTGTAATTCGTCGATGGTAATAGAACGCAGAAAATACAAAATGTTTGGGACTTTCCTGACGTTAGTTTTACAACACAATATTTAAAACAGATATTTTCATTTGAATTGACTTAAGAATCAATATTGTTGTACCACCAGAGCCTTTTGTATGACTACTATGATTTGACCTAATACTAAATACCAAATGAAAATCTTTTGCAAAATTATCTACAAATGATACATTTGTTTCATTTAACCAATGCTCAGTCAAAAGGCATATATCAGATTCATTAAGAAGAGTTGCAATACATAGCACCCCTCATATTCTACGTAGTTATTCGAATAACAAAAATATGAAAATGTCAGCTGAATAAATGCATTTGCGGGTCAAAACATTGTTATTGTAGAATATTTTTTGTTGCATCGAAGTGTGAATATTCAACGAGATCTGCGACCTACACACAGCTAGACAACCCAATCAGCGGCAGATTTTTATATGTAAAATTGACCAAAAAAACTAGCACATAGTGTCCTAGCTTCCCCCTTTTTTCTGAGAAACCTCGGCCGGCACCGCGCTTTTTTTCAAAGTGTCCGGATCCGGCCCTACTAATCAGGGGCGGATCCAGGATTTTCGATTGGGGTGAGGGGCGCACATTTAAAATTTCGGCGAGCGGAGCGACGCGAAAAGATTTTTGAGGTTAATTTTTTTAAATGTTCTTCTAGAGTGGGTGCAATGTAGATATCATTTGTGGTCAAATTTGCCAGAAATTTCCACCCAAAAGCACATAAATCTACCTCTAACAACTCATGCTTTTTAAATTTAGGGGGGATGCACATCCGCCACGCCCCGCCTGAATCCACCTCTGCTAATAATATATAATATACATGAAGTAATAAGTGCTAAATACTCCATATTACCTTTATTCACAGCAAATGCTGCACTCCATAAAACCCCTATACTAAACAAGTTTCAACTTTTAATACTATATTTTACAATATTTTTGACAAAAATGTAGAGAAAATAAGAAAACATAACAATACAATAAGAAAATATAGGTCGCCCAAATATTTTGTTCGCATCGCTTCAAACATTTTGTTAATAGCCATTGTTATATTATGTTATGCACCTATACTCGGCGTCACATAAATAACATACTGTTAAAATTTGAATAAAAATATTTTCTACGACTTTATTGACACCAACCGTCGTTTAAATTGTCTTAAATGACTTGCTCATTCGTTTAGCCAAACAGCTTCTCAAAAACAAGTCGCTTATTAGCTTAAATCATGCGTAACAAATCCTTACGGGAAAATCCCATACTAATATCCGCCATGTTGGTTTTTACGGGACGATTTGTTTACAAACGAAGTGCGTAAGTTCCCGTCGAACTCCGGTGACAATCGTCTGCTTGATCAACTTCTCGGTATTATACGTTGTTCGCGTAAAATAAATCCGAGATATCCGAAATAACGCCGAATTGCATTCTGGGTTCTTCGGTTTTTGGACAAACCATTTAAACGTAAACAACATCTCCTAGCAACCCGATCACTGTAAACATGGCCGACTTTTTACAATGTAAATATTGCCACCTAGAATTAAAATCTGACCGGAATTTAACGATTCAATGTTTAGGGAGAAGCCGTTTGGCTAAACGAATGAGCAAGTCATTTAAGACAATTTAAACGACGGTAGGTGTCAATAAAGTCGTAGAAAATATTTTTATTCAAATTTTAACAGTATGTTATTTATGTGACGCCGACTATAGTTTAAATTTCATTTGTGGTACAATTTAAAAATTTAAAAAGACCGGCGTTGTTTACTTACGAAAATCTCGTTGCAGATTTTCAGAAAACAGTTAATTGGGTCAATATCAAATGTCTTTACAATATCTTACATGTTATGACTAAAGATGTCGGATAAAGTCACAATTTTCATCCTGAATTTTCTCCTATGTAAGTATATCATATTAGACGCTATGGACATTCCTTTGTGTGTTAAAGAGTTATCAATGGATACTAGAACCGATATTACACTACTTTTTTGTTATTTAATTTTTAGCTTGATCTTATTTTATATTATTTATATCATTTAATTTCTTTTTGTAAGTTGAGTTTTTTGTTTAGTAAAGTTTTAAGTATTTTCTATTGGCCGTTATACTATTAATTCCTTTATCCAGTAATGCCAATACAGTGTACATACCACAGGGGGCGGAAAGAGAAATATTGAAAAAGGGGAGTTTCAGAGGGTTCAGGTTATTATTTGTTCATTTTTCATTAAATCGTGCGCAAAATCAACATATATTTCCAACAAAAGATAGGGTGTCCGGGGCGATCTGCCACTTAGCATTTCTCCTAGTTACCGAGTTCAAAAATAACAAACACTATGAGTAACATGTTTTCAAGCTTTTTTCATTAATATAAAAAATAGAACTTAAGTAAGTCAGATGCTTGGCTTAGTGGATTGGTAATCATACCCTATCTCCTATTTTTATATAGTTAAGTCGCCAAAACGACTTATTGTTTTGTCCCGTATCTTTTTATCAATTTAGACCGAAGATCAGAATTGATAAAGCAGTCGCCAGAGCCTTTAGATTTGTAAAGCCTGATAGCATCTGCAATTATCTTACACTACCGCAGTTAAATAGTCAATGCAGATTGTTAGGTTTATTTGTGGGTATTTCTAATGTATCAAATTTAATTCTATGTTATTAACGCCTATAAACAACTTGTATTGCGAACTTGATATGCTGATTAATTAGGATTGTACATTTGTATTTACAATGATACAAATAGCAATAGTTGCCCTCTGATCTCTTATCAGTACCTGTTTACTTCTGTGCAATCAGTCGTTCACCGTCATTATTTTCAAGATGTCTATTTATTTTAGGCGCATAATATAGATAGAAATGAAAACCCTGCGAAAATGTAAATGGTCGATATGCTGAAGCTATCTTCTGATATTTCGTGAAGGCTCTGGCAGATCCAAATATTTACAAAAAGGGGACTGCGGATCCGATCAAGAAACTTATATAAAGAAGAAAAGGGGTTCCATGCTATCATTAGCAACTCATTTTTATTATTATTTTTTCTTTTTATTTTTGCTAAATGTTTTACAAAAGGGTAGCATAACCCAAAACCAATCCGATGTATAACTCACTGTATCATGTATTTTATTACGATTACCGCCTCGTGACATCGGAAGCCCGAAGATGACAAAAAAAAATAAAATTTTGCTTAGAGGATGGCATATGAATTTCAATAATGCATTTCTCGAGAATGGTGTCAGTCAGTGGTCTAGTGAAATTGCTTTTTTGTAATTATCATTCTATTGTTAGGCTATTTTGGACATGTGTAAAGATAATAGAGATGTAGCTGCTTCAGGTGCTTCAGGGCCTTAAAAGAGTATGGCTGGTTTTGTCTGCACCATTATACATAATAGTTGAAATTGTTTTCTATTTTTGCTAATGTACGTGTGTATGGAACTAGATTCCCAAGAAACTAAGCAGTTTAAATTACACATATGAGTCTATGCGATAGCTTGTAGCACTAATCAACAGAGAAAAGTAACTAGTTGAGAGGAACATACATCTAAGGACATAATTTATTTCAATGATTGTGGTGGCTTAATTTTGAATGATTTGACTGGAAGTTTCGACCTGGAGGTCGATAAATCAAATTTGGTCTACAAAATATTTAGAAATTGGAAAAGGCCAGCTAATAGTTTGTAGTTCAATTACGCAGTGTGTCGGAGAGTTTTGTGTTCATTGATCTAGGTGTTTCATGTAAACCGAGAAGGAACCTGAATATTACGCAAACTGGCGCACTGCTACGATGCATTATGAAATGGATGTGTGTGTGTGTGTGTTTTTTGTTTTTTGTTGGGTTTTTTTTTGTGAGGCGCAAAAGTTCAGAATTTCGATTTAAATTGATTCAGTACATGAGTACTTTGATTATAATCATTATTGTTATTATTAAGTAACCGACCTCGAAGTGTTGTTTTTACTCCGTTTAATATTATTACTATTATTATTTTTCCCGTCATCTTCTGTCTTTTTATCAATGAAATTTTCCGGAGAAATTCTCAGACCAACTCGTATGAAACCTTTCACGCATATCCGGCACCTTCTGGAGTTGTATTTAACATGTACAGTTTTCTAAACTTCGAAAAAGGCGGTCATTTTAAAAAGGCTACCAAATAAGGGAAAAAACCGAAACAATGTTGCCCGTTGCCATGGCAACCGAAATCCAGCCAAAATTTCAAAATGCTCTGATTTTGATGAAATTTGGTATTTATGGTGTAAATAATTGGTTGATTGTTGAGGTTTAACGCCCGAGCAGTAGTATTTCAGCTATATTCAATGACATGCTGAGTTTAAATTTTGACATTTTAAGAAGATTCTAAAGTTACCGTTACAATGGCAACCAATTTCACGGCCAAGATTTAAAAGTTGTCCGATCTGGATTCAATCTTGGTTTTTTGGTTAAAAATGACATGCTGTATTCAAGATATCCAAGACCATGTGAAAGTCGCTGTTACCACGGATACTGATTTTTCCGCCAATACTTCAAAATGCTCCAATTTTAGGTATAATTTAGTTTTTAGGGTGAGAAGGCAATAATATGTACGGGAGGTGACGTGCTCCGAAGACTTTTCGGAGACCGTTTATTTGATTCATATGAAACTTGGCTTAAAAAACAAGCATACTCAAAGGGTCTGCATGCAACTTCAAAATGGCACAAAAAACAAACACAGAAAAATGAAAAAAAAGTTTTAGAAAATTTTTGGAAGTATTCAATTGAATGTATGAAAACTACTCAAATATGTGTCTTGACATCACAGGCGTAAGCATTTTTTTTATAAAGCGTCATTTTTGTTTTTCATAATGGCCAATATTGGCAAAACTTCAACATTGTTTGACTCAAATGAAAATTGGTTACAAAGGTAAACATGGCATTCTGAATTCAATGGCGGCTTCAAAAGGGCCGCCACAATTGGCTGTAATGCTCTTGATCATCTTAAAAAAACCTCTTGTTGTATGTCTTAAATTGTCTTTTACATGTATCGGTGTATTTTAATCATAAATGTTTTTTCATTGCCCCTGCTTGTTAAAATTTTGAAATTACAGGCCAGTCCAGTGAGCGGATGGTCAGATGGCCAACCCCTCCACCATGAAATATAAAATTTAACAATTCTCAGTTAAATGGCCATTCTTATTCGGCGTAAATGGTGAATGTGAAAGTCGTCTATACTTCACACTTCTTTCATGTGTACCCACCCCCTTTCCTCCATTTGCCACTAATACTCGTAATTGGTGGATCACAATACCACATTCACTGTGATATATTTGTTGTAAATTATAATGTTACCCGTTTTATAAGTTTCTAGCATATTCAGTGTCCAGGGGGTTTGTAGCATCTCGTCCAATTCCGCACTTCTAGATTGTTACATATACGTAAATACCAATCTAATATAGATATGATAAATCAGTATGATGTACGCGTGTTTCAATGCGTAACTGCTCATCAGCACTATATAAGAACAAAATGCGTTTTAGAAGATATTAGTTCAAGATAAAAAAAAAAATAGCATACAGGAAGTAATCATAACCATGGAAACTAACTAATCGAAGCAGGAAGTTAAATCAGTACACCTACTTGTAATACCATGAGTGAAGTTTTTTTTTATTTATTTATTATTTTGAGACCGGGAAATAGAATATGACACCAATAGGTTTATCTGTAATATATCTACACCTAAGATATGATTATGGGTGATATAGATATTCATAATATGCAGTAATTAGAGAATCAATACTTGAGTGAATAAAATCTGAGGATGTTCTTTTCTGTTCGCACTACGTATACCTTACATGATAACTACAAACATTGGGAAACGTTATTGCTTTCTTGATCTTATAATCATTTATAAGGGGGCATCATGTCAACTTATATACGCATCCTCAACACGCTGTAAAGCGAGATATTTCATTGTGTTATTAGCGGATAGCATCTTTTAGTTTGAATAGGGATGATAAGATTTATTGAATAGGATGATAGGATTTATTGAATAGGGATGGTAGGATATATTAAATAGGAATGGTATGATTTATTGAATAGAGATGGTAGGATTTATTGAATAGGGATGGTAGGATTTATTTGTCTTTCTGAAGTAATTGTATGTTATAAGATTAATGCTTCCTAAAGAATAATGTACCATGATATAAAAATTTTGGTACAATATATTATTCAAATGAGTACATCTGCTGACATGGGAAAAATGCAGTACATGTATATATAAATAGGAGATATGGTATGATTGCAAATGAAACAGTCATTCTTCGAAAACCAAGCAAGAAACCATTTAACTTCTACAGGTCACCTTACGATTATAGTACACTTGGGATAAAGTACCTATATTTTCCTGATGTCACAATCAAATATCTCATTAAGTTTGTTTTAGTTTTCTCTTGCGACATACATGTAGTCGCAAAAGCCGATTTTCGACACGTTATATTGTCTGCGAATTACGTCTTGTTCGTGTTTATATTCGAAGCGTATATATATCAGATATTATTTTTATATATATATATATATATATCAGCTCAAAATGGTATAACCGTAAACATACATGTAAAAATTTTAAAGCGTGTTAAGTTGTGCGCTAAGTTTGGATATCTTAATAGAAATGTGAGAAATACTTGCCCATTGTGGACGCATATGCTTATAGATACGTCGAGGAAACGTTTGAATGTTTTAAACTAAGATGTACGGTGTTGGTGATAGTAGTATTATTATTTTTATACCATATGATAGGTATTTTTAATATAAAAATAATTCTATGTTATTTACGCCAATAAACAAACACAATAAACAACTTTATCCGCGAATTAAATATGCTGATTACTTTGGTTTGTATTAAACACGATCCAATTAAAAATAGTTGACCTGTGTCCTCTTATCAGTAACTTTATTTCTTTGCATTTACCCGAATAAACCAGTCGTTCAGTGTCGATATATTCAAGTTGTCTATTCTTTTTAGAAGCATTTAAACATATTATGCTTAGCTATAACCCTGCGAGATTATAAATAGTTATCAATCATATAATTGAAATATAAAGAGCAATGTTGAGCTGAGTACCAATTGGAAGAGCTGTCTTCAGGTATTTCATGCAAGCCCTGGTGGATAAAAGGGGCAGTGGTTACGGTGAAGAAACTGGTATAAAGAAAGGGGTTTCAGGCTATTATTTTCCACTTATCTTCCGTATTTTCTTTTTTTACAAAAAAGTAGCATAATCCCCGAAACCGTTCTGACGTATGTTTATTACGATTACCGCCTCGTGACATCAGAAGCCCTGATCTGACAAGTGAGAATAAAACTTTGCATAGACGATGCCATAGAAATATCGATTGTACATTTCTTCGGAATTTTTTTCTTATTTTTTTTTCCTGGTGTTATTGGTTTTTGCAATAATCATTCTATCTGGCTATTTTAGCCATGTGTATGTTTATATGTGTATAATACAGCTGTATGAGCCCCAGGGCCTTAATAGTGCATGGCAAATTTTTCTTGCACCAGACACGATTGGTGAAAATATATTCTAAATCTTCATCGTTAATGTTGAAGTATGTGATTCTGGAACTAGATGCCCAGCGCTTTTACATGACACATAGGCGTCTATGGAACAACTTTTAGCACTTGAGCTACAAAGCGTATCAGATGAGAAATGTAGCTAGTTGAGAGGAACATGTATTTAAGGATATGATTTATTTCAATGATTGTGCTTAATTTTGAATGATTTAACAGACAGTTTCGATCTGGAGGTCAAGAAATTGAATTTTTGTCACCTTTCCTCCTTGAATAACTTCTGCTTTGTTTGATTTTCCCAAAAGACACAATACAATATACGAATTGAAAAAGGCCATTTATTATAATATGACGAAAACTAAGTATCAAAAGGACATCAGAAAAATACAACTATATATACAGCGATTTACAATAAGTCTAGAATAACATGAAGTGTCAAAATACTGAAAGTACATAACTAACCCATGAATATTATCTGAACTGAAAATCAGAGGTGAGGGGCATGCGCAGATAAATTGAATATTGACCTGAAAATTTAAAAACTGGAATGACCAACTAGAAGTTTGTAGTTCAAATATGCACCATGTCGGAGAGTTTTTTTGTTTATTCATCTAGGTGTTCCATTGAAACCGATATCGAACTGGAATATTACGCAAACTGGCGCACTGCTACGATGCATCAAGAATTTTGGTGTGTGTGTGTGTGTGTGTGGTTTTTAAATGTTCTTCGTAATCAGAATGGTGAAATTATAATTAAAACAAAGAGTTCAGTATTACCAATTTATAACAATAGGCCTGTATCACGTTTGAATTCGATCCCCGTAATATCCATTCATCCCACATTTTTTGCAATTCGACGATTATTTTAGGCGTAGAAATTCAAACGATGGATATAAATTGATTCAGTACATGAGTAATTTGATATTATTAATTCGTTATTCAGTTTGAACGAATCCTCCTTATTGAGTTTGAACCAAGTTCCTGTATAGAAAATAATATAAACGTATATATCAAAATGTGCATAAATAAAAAGTAGAAAAAAGAATATACCCTCAAAGGAAAAATGTTCATTTTGTAACTCGAATGACCTCTACAGAATAATTACTCTGAATTTGTCATTGTGGACAGGTAACACTTGAACGTATGACTGCTGTACTTTCACTAATGGTAATCGTGCTTTGTCCCAACCAAATAAAAAAATCAAAATTATTGCTAAAAAGTGCAGTCTTTGATCTTGATGACGTATATTTTAAATATGATTTAACTGTTTACTGTACTGGACGGGCAAAAGTATTACCATTTGTTTATGGACAAGCTAAACAATCGCTACTAACATGGGTGTTGACAAACGAAAGGGCGTGTTTTCAAACTATGTGCAAAATATTTTACTTAAAAGAGATACACATGGATATAATTTTCTTCCTTATATAATGAGGAAATAACATAAAATGAGTTTGCTAGAATAATTTAGACGGTCGCCTTAGAAATTACCATTACCTACAATTTGCAAATTCGTCACAAAATGAAAATGTCTTATAAATATATAAATATGTACAAACTGTCTCCAATAGCTTTTATTTTAGCGAAGCCGATACAATGTCCCACCTGCCTTTTTTGACGTTTTCGGCGTTTATGACAAATAATGTTTTTTAAAAGAAATTGTTAAAAACAAATACACACTGTCTTCGTGGTTTTGTCTAATCAAAACGTAACAAATAATAGTTTTTAACGTTTTTGTTAGAACCCATGTGAACAAATATATTGTTTATAAATTCATCACCAAAATGATTTGATGGCATGTAAATCCAATCATAATGGTAATTTTGGACCCTTACACGACTGTATGATAACGCTATGAACCGCACAGTGTACTTGTACTGTTTTGTCAAAATCACAATGTACTATTTTACTCATTTTACGTAACGTGGAGAAAAATGAAATGTTAGCTAAACGTTAACTTCATTTGTTCCGTATATTTCTCTACATATGCCTTTTTCATCAAAATATACATAAACAATTTAACAGATCTTAATCTCCAATAAAGGCGGTGAAATAATTATTACAAATGGTAATGGGCCATCAAAAACAACAGAAAAGAGAGTGGTTCAATTAAATAAAAAGAGAAAAGATTGTTGCTCAATGGTGCAATGGATAAACCAGAAATTTCGAAAAAAGGTCTAAGGCTATTATTTGCCATTTTTTGACCCACATTATGCATGAGATTAATTATTTTTATCAATTTAGATCGAAGCTCAGAATTGATATAGCAGTCGCCAGAGCCCTTAGATTTGTAAAGCCTGATAGCATCTGCAATTATCTTACACTACCGCAGTAAAATAATCCGTTGGCATACCCCATTCATGTTCCGACGCAGATTGTTATGTCCATTTTGTAGGTATTCCTAATAAATACAATTTAATTCTCTGTTATTTATGTCAATAAACAAACCCAATAAACAAATTATACTGCGACCTAAATATACTGATTAATTAAGATTGTGTAATCAATGATTCAATTAAAAAGAATTGATCTCTAATCTACAAAAATAATGATTTCGTGTTTGCGTGAGAAAAACAATTCTAAGGCAAAATGAAATCCCAGCCCCCTCCCCCTCGAGAAGAATTGAGTATGTGCCTAAATAGTCATCTATCATAGAAATGATGCCGAGTTCCAATTGGAAAAGCTGTATTCGGATATTTCATGCAGGCTTTGTCGGAATATTTATAATAAAGGGGGCACTGGATCCAGTCAAAAACTTTAAAGGAAGAAAGGGGTTCCATGCTATTATTTGCCGCTCAATTTCTTGTCATTTTTTTTTATATAAAAAAGGATAGCATAACCCATGAGACCATCCCGATGTATCACTTGCTGTATCATGTATTTTTTATTACGGTTACCGCCTCGTGGGATGACAAATCAAAATGAAACTTTGATTAGACGATGGCATATGAATTTCAATAATGTATTTTGAAGGAATGATGTAAGTCTGTGGTCTGTTAGTATTGTTTTTTGTAATAATCATTCTATTTGCTGTTTTTGCCATGTGTAAAGATAAAAGAGCTCCAGGTGCTCTAGAGCCTTAAAAGTACATGGCTTTATTTCAATGATTGTGACTTCAGTTTGAATAATTTGACAGGCAGCTTCGACTTCGTTGCCGATAAATTGAATTTCGACTTGAAAATTTACAAACTGGGAAAGGCCAGCTAGTACTGTGTTGTTCAATTACGCAGTATAGCGGAGAGTTTTGTTTAATTCATCTAGATGTTCCATGTAAACCGACATCAAACCTGAATATAACGCAAACTGGCACACTGCTACAATGTATAATGAATTTGGTGTGTATTTTCTTGGGGTAATGTTCTTCGTAATCAGAATGATGAATTGAAAAAAATCAGAGTTGAATATTAGCTATTTACAACAATAGGCTTGTGTTTAGATACTTTTGAATTTGATCCCCTATTTTGCAATTTGAGGATTATTTGAGGCATAAAAATTCAAAAGATCGATATAAATTGATTCGGTACATGAGTAGTTTGATTTTATTTTTCTAAAAGTGGGGTCCAGGTGGTCCACTGCTGATGGTGAAATTTTATTATTTTGTTTTTGCTATTGTGTGGGCCACAGCAAGGCTGCAAAATTCAAATTTTCCGAAAGTACGAAAGTATTCTCTGTAAGTCAAGTAACGGTAAACGTCGTTTATTCAATAACTGAACATATCAACAGAAATTTGTAGTTGCTTTATGAAGCACCAGGGATTCGTTGTATGCACCAAGAAGTGATGTAAGTCTGTGGTCTGTTAGTATTGTTTTTTGTAATAATCATTCTATTTGCTGTTTTTGCCATGTGTAAAGATAAAAGAGCTCCAGGTGCTCTAGAGCCTTAAAAGTACATGGCTTTATTTCAATGATTGTGACTTCAGTTTGAATAATTTGACAGGCAGCTTCGACTTCGTTGCCGATAAATTGAATTTCGACTTGAAAATTTACAAACTGGGAAAGGCCAGCTAGTACTGTGTTGTTCAATTACGCAGTATAGCGGAGAGATTTGTTTAATTCATCTAGATGTTCCATGTAAACCGACATCAAACCTGAATATAACGCAAACTGGCACACTGCTACAATGTATAATGAATTTGGTGTGTATTTTCTTGGGGTAATGTTCTTCGTAATCAGAATGATGAATTGAAAAAATCAGAGTTGAATATTAGCTATTTACAACAATAGGCTTGTGTTTAGATACTTTTGAATTTGATCCCCTATTTTGCAATTTGAGGATTATTTGAGGCATAAAAATTCAAAAGATCGATATAAATTGATTCGGTACATGAGTAGTTTGATTTTATTTTTCTAAAAGTGGGGTCCAGGTGGTCCACTGCTGATGGTGAAATTTTATTATTTTGTTTTTGCTATTGTGTGGGCCACAGCAAGGCTGCAAAATTCAAATTTTCCGAAAGTACGAAAGTATTCTCTGTAAGTCAAGTAACGGTAAACGTCGTTTATTCAATAACTGAACATATCAACAGAAATTTGTAGTTGCTTTATGAAGCACCAGGGATTCGTTGTATGCACCAAGAAGTTGATTTTTACCATCTTTTGATAAGACCTTTATCGTACAACATAAATCGGAACAGTTGACGAAGACTTAGTTTCAGGTACCAATATTAAAGTTCCTATTATCTAGGGTCGCTGTGTACCTTGGATATGAACAACCACCCATAGCACATACAATTACTGGTGTACTGTACCTTGTTGAAAACAACGGTTTATATGTAGCGACTTGTAGCGTCCGAAACATTCATTTTTTTTCCATTTGGGATATGGTGTCATTTTATGGAAGTACCACTGAGACTTATGAATGGATAAAGTATTTTAATTTGAAAGTAAGATCCAATTAAAGAAACCCTAGTCTCGGGTAAGATCTGAAAGCAAATTGATCATATACGTATATGTTTGTAATTTAGTCTCATAACATGAAGTTAACGATTTACATTTTTTGTATGAAAAATCGAACAAAAAGATTTTAATGTATTAAAATTAAATTAAAAATTTCTCGGCTCAGGCGATTGTTATGTAAATTCCTGTTTTCAAATCTGAATTGAGACTAAGTAACACTAAATGATCATTCCAAATACAAAACAATGACACATTACTGTAGGTTAACCTTGCACATGCGCGAAATGAAAGTAGTGAGACGTCATGTAAAACAATGTCAATTGACGTCACGCTATCACCAACACCTTACGTGACGTCTTTAGGCGTCACAAAGCAGTGTGACAACAGTTGTATCAACCTAATAAGAATTAATCAACTATTTAGATGGACTTGCATACTGTGCTGACACCAACTACATGAAGACATCGATCCGTAATTATTTGTCGGATACCAGACACCATGATCCAAAGTTTCGAGATTACAAGAAAGCAGCCAAGGAATACATTCATGATGAGTTCGTTCGTTACGGACTAAAGACAGGATACCACACATTTCGGGAACCTTCAGTATCAGAGGTATTTATCGACAACAAGATTATCTTCTGTTCGTTTTAATTGTCGATGTTGCAGGTTCCATCTTGATTGAGTTGAAGAAAATCCTGAAATAAAGATCTATTTTTCATCAAGCCGAAGATTTTTTAACGTTTATTTTTACACTTCTATGCATCCTTTAAATTTAGAGAAAATTGTAGCCTGATTATCACGCCTTGAATGCATATCGTGTGAGACCCACTCAAGGTTTCATATAATCGTACACGGTTAAGTATTAAGCATGGACATTAAAGTCTTGATTCATTTCAAATAAATTCACAAAACAAAGACTGGAATAATTTGTTTTGATTTGTGAAAAGCTTTATCAAGCAAACCAAGTCTTCTTGTATACTAACTTATTTGGACATTTTTAAATTGGTACTGTGACATCGGTCTGCACACCACGATTTAGATAATCCAAGACAAAATAACATTTTGATGACGAGTCTATCCAAAAATTAGAAACATTTCTTGATGAACTGAATAAAGCCTTCTTTTTCACACGTAAAATGCTGTTATTTTGATAGGACTATTTCCAAACGGTGGTAGGAGTATTACGAGGAGACCGATTTGGGAAGCCTGACGATAGAATTGTCGGACTTGGTGCACATTATGACACAGTCAATTCTACAAAAGGTAACATCCTGCTGTCTTTTGTAAGACACCTTGTGCCAATGAAAGAATAAATAATTTCAATTCTGTTTTAACCTAATGCGTTTTTTTTCTCTGTGAATGAAAATAAAGTTCATGTTCATGTAAAGATCTTTTTAATCCATCAAAAGATTTTGTCTTTATCTTCATTCCGTATTTATCCTGAAATCCATATTCAACTTTGCTCTCATAAATGTATCGCTTAACGACTAAAGATATTATTCAGGTCTGCTTGTAAAAAAAAGAAGCAAGAAGTGATTCAGTTTGGAAACAATTATTTTCTTTAATTCATTTGAGTAAATTGATATGATTTGACTGTCTGCTTTCAAATGATCTCAGACTATACAGGCTAGAAACCACTAATTCCACTTCCCATAGGCTTCTATGCTAATTTCACAATATTCAATGGCTTCTCTGGACTTTACCTTAACTTTAACCTGCAGAGGACTATATATCAGCATGATTCTACATATGTCAGCTCACAATCCTCAGAATGGCATGTGGGGTTAGCAGACTTGCATGAGTACTGGTCACCGGAAGTGAAGTGTCTATAAATAGCATGGGAAATCCCAGTGTTTTCACAAGATAGGGATATATTTAGAAATCATTATGGAGATTAGGCTTCACATCACAAGAAGCAAAATTCTCCTATAAAATGTACAGAAATGTTTTTCCTTTCAGAAACTGTTTAAATTTTTTAAATGAGATGAGAACTTTTTTCACAGCACTATGAGGAACAGGGGTAATTTCTGCGTAGGACTATTTTTGCGTACGTTTCAAATGCTCATTGGTTGAATTGGTGGTCCGTAACCTAAAGATATACATTGTCAAATGTTTTTATTGGCCGTTTGTCAGTTTACACATTTCCATGGAAAATATCTTTTAATTTCCGTTTAATTCAGGAATTACATATATTTTGATTTTTTACTGGAATAAAGTTGTCTTTAAATAATCGATAATGTTCTAAACAAGTTGCAAAAAGATTCCTTTTAGTTCTTCTTTTTTTTTGTTATATAAGATTCGAGATGAAACGTTACAATGACGTTTCGATATTCATTCTCTGAATGAACTTTGACAGAGTTCGGTATTTTTAGGATATTTCTAAACGATTTTGGTGCTGGTTAAAGCAAGAGAATGGAGTCATTGATATAACGTAAATTAGGATATATTGAGGTCTGGCTATTTTTGCAGGTTTCTGTCAAAATATGCATAGTGATACTTAATTTTCGCATTTTTTGTTTTGTTTTGTTTTGTTTGTTTGTGTTTGTCTGTTTTTTGTTTGTTTGTTTGTTTGTTTTATTTTATGCATCCAGAATGCTAATAATTTGGGCGTTTCCCCTCATTGGAAACAATGATTTCTTTTTGTTCGTGGAGTTGCGTATTTTTTGTTTTATTTAAATTTTGTTTTGTTTGTTTGGTTATTTATTTGATTTTTTGGGGGCAGCAATCTCTATTAAATCTATGTTCTATTATGTTAAATAGGAGTGGATGATAATGGTGCTGGGGTGGCTGCCATGCTGGAGGTTGTCAGACAAATTACAGATAGAAATAACAATGGGGTCACAAGGAAGAACACACTTATTTTTGCTGCATTCGATTTAGAAGAATATGGCTGTAAGTACATGTAGGAGAAAATGACTATTAACAAAAATCTAATCATAGCTAAAAGGATGCCACCCACTCGTCTTTGTTGTCTATGAATACATTTATTTTTTTACAATTTACAAAACTTCAAAATCAAAAGTAACATATAAGATGCTTTAAAGTATTCCAGAAAAAAAATGCATTCTTACTTTAAGTTGATGTCTTATTTCCAGTAACTTTAAAGGAATCCCCACCACAATTTTGATTAAAAATAAAAACAACAGGTGAATAGTTGCATCGCCTAGTGATATTAATCAGAAAAGGGATAACCTATCTGAAAGATTGTCAAAGTTCATGTTCATGAAACCATAAATCCATAAGAATCATAAAAATCGAAATATCAGATACATTATAGCATTACGTAAACTAATTCCTAAAATTTATTCTAAAAGAATGATAACTTTCCTGTGAGAATGTCAGTTTTACAATACCAGAGACCAAAATTTATTAGAAATATAAATCGAAAAAGCAGCTGCACAATTCATGAAAGCATTATTAAACAATCATATCATTAAAATTTTTATAAAAGTTAACAAAGTATTGAAGATTCAGACAATGGCAAAAACATGTTATAATACTATGAATTTATTCAAATATAAAGTAACATACTATGCAGCACCTAATCAAAATAGCAGATCTCTAACATTTATTTTACGAATGATTCATGAATCCTTGTATATTGTTCAGAATGGGTTATCATTAAACGGGTCTGATCATCATTCCGCCCCTGCTTTTAATTAGTTGAAGGGGGTGTAGTTATAGACAACTGTAGATTGATAATATATGAGAAAATTATTAATGTCGTGTTACGCTACCCTCATTACTTATTTAAGAATTTAAAATAGTTCTTTAATTGTAAAGTAACGTATCAAAACTCAAACTTAGTGTTATAAATTAACAATAAACTCCCTGATTAGAAATCGCCATTCTGATTACGAATAACGTTCAATTTATCTTTAAAATATCGCACAAAAAGTCCCGTTTCGTTGCAGCAGTGCGCCAGTTTGCGTAGTATTCGGGTCCGTAGTCGGTTTACATTGAACACCTAGAAGAATGAACACAAAACTCTCCGACATCCTGCATAACTGAGCTACAAACTACAAGTTGGCCTTTTCCAGTTTCTAAATTTTTAAGTCGATTTTCAGATATATGTACCTCTCATCTTGCTAAAACTATTTCTCAGTAAATAAGCTATAGCCTTAGTGCTTTAAATTGTCACCTAGCAACTATGTGTTGTAAACTGAAGGCGCTTAGTTTCTAGGCACCTAGTTTCAAAGACACGTACATTCTTAAAGTTTGATTTCAACAATAAAGTCTGATAAAGAAAACACTATCTATGCACATTTATGTCCACTACTCCCCTACAGCTTTATTGTCTTGTATAATCATAGATACGTCTAGTTTTAGAAAAACAAAGTTTCTTCAAACATGGCCAAATAGCAAATAGAATAGTTATTACAAATGGCAATAACATCAGACCACAGACTTACAGCATTCCTGTGGAAAATTATATATTGGAAATTACGACGCCACCTTCTAAGCAAAATTCTATTCTTATCTGTCATCTCCTTCCAATGTCATGAGGCGATAACCGTACTAATAATCTCTTCAGATTAAAATAAATATAATCTTTGTTTTCAGCTCTCCTGTCAGTTTCATTTCGTTTGACTCGGCGTTTTTGTTTGTTTGTTTGTTTATTTGTTTTTGTTTGTTTTTTGGTTTTCTGGTTTTTTTTTCTTGCTTGTTTGCATTTTGTTTGTTTTTGATTTTTTTCTTGTTTGTTTGCATTTTGTTTGTTTATTTTTGTTTTCTTCTTGTTTGTTTGCATTTTGTTTGTTTGTTGTTTTTTTTTTTTTTTCGTTCAGAGGGATGGGTAGTAATAAGAATGTCTTCTGTGCCCATAAATAATAAAATTTTCTATTTTGATAGAAGGGTCTAATGCAAAGAAAGGTTCATTTTTTATGAATAATACTGCTGTTCTGAAATGCACGAAACAGTGATGGATACATCAGGACGATTCTGAGGGTTAGGTTAGCCTTTTGTTTATGTAAGTTTGTGCAGAAATTGGTCGAATAATGAGCAAATAGTAGTGTGCAACCCTTTCTTTATCGAAATCACTGCCCTAATTTTGTAAATATATGGATCCATTCCCATATGAAATTTGGAAACAACTCTTTCGACTCAGCATCCATCCTTATATTGTCTTTCTGGGATTGATGACTATTTGTAATATATAAGTTTTTTTTCCTCGAAGCTAAACATCAAATGGCTTATCATGCGTCAAACATATGTAAACAACATGAATACAAATGCAAAGAAATGAACAACAGGTACTTATAAGAGGTTAGAGGTCACCAAATTGTAATTGGGCCGTTGTTACTTCAAGCCAAATTAATCAGCATATTCAGCTCTGACTAAAAGTTGTTTATTCGTTTTGTTTATTGGAGTTACTAACATGGAATCATACTTAAAATTAAGTATGAATTAAGTGTTTGTATTTGTATATAAACGTGTTATGGAACTATTTTTCTGCGGCGGTGTAAGATATTGGTATCAAGTGCTAACGGGCTTTACTAATCTATAGGCTCTGGCGACTGTTATTATCAATTCGTACTGAATTGATAATAAATAACCCCTTGTCAGTCAGTTCTGGTAATGTAATACATTCAAGCCGAGGCAAATTATTTCTATAATTAATTCTGCATGCAAAACATTTGATTTCCGCTATAACCTTGGTTACCTTGATTACTCTTTCACACCACTGAGTCGATACCGCTGCTGGTGGATTTTGTTCCCGGGGGCATCATCAGACCAGTCATGCAATTTAAATGGTTTTAACAATGGGAACGAAATAAAAAAGCTCGGACGTCACCCAATATAAAAAGGTCCGAACCTGACAACAGGCTGGACACACTGTTATCTTGTAAGGCTATGATGTTCCCAACTGGGAATCCTGGCAGGCTCACACCTGGTATGGATAGTGCACCGACAATTCCAACAAAAAGTACCCAATCAAACGTTCAGTCTGCAGACCACTATTCCAGTTCTAAAATTCTGACAATGTTGAAGTAATAAAACCATGTTCCATCACTTTAAGTGATGTATTTGACTACTACGATGACGAACCACATTGTACTAAATCAAAATGTGGTATTACACATTGCAAAACATGCAACATTCCAATAACCGACTTTTTCTTCACTAGTACCCTTACGATGACTTAAGTTACAAATAAACAAACGGTTTAGTATATGTCGGTGAAACACAAGAACGATTAAACAAACGAATGTGCGGTCATTGTTGGGGAATTAATACCACCAATTCCCGACAGTTTATCAACATTTTAATTAACAAGATCATTCAGTCCTCTCTATGAAAGTTCGCATTATAGAAAAATAATACCATCTAACGAACAGTCCTGTGCAAAGTAAAAACTATCGTAGGAAAAGAGAGGAATAATGGATACGCAGACTAGGTACTGCAACACTTTACAGGTGCAATGACAACATAAAAAGTATAGGAAACCTTTCAAGCCAATATAACAGTAACATAAATGTGATGAATTTCTTGACAAAAATCCAAGACGAGAAAGGAGTCATGGCCATCGCCACTGTACGTCACCTAAGACACATAATGTCTCCATAGATGGTTTTCTTCCTTTAATACAAAAACCTGGACTTTCACATTCGAACAAAACTCTATTCTGTACCTCTCACTCTACTACACTCCCTTTACAAAACTCGTCTTGACACATCTGTTTCTGAACCTACCCCATCTCTATACGACTTGTTGCTATCATTTTTGGATATTGGTTTCCACAGACCCTTTAAACCAGTTTGTGTAAAAAGTCAAGATGAAGAAAAAATCATTTCTTTCATTACCATTTATCAATAAAGGTATAGATGCAATTAATTTGGCTAACATCCTCCATCACAAAAACGTAATTAACTAAATTCCTCCATAATTCAAGAACAAATCAATACCGATTATGTCATATTCATGTACTTCACCCGTTGCATCCAAAATTTTCAATTGTAAAAGGCCATTGCAGAATATCAAGATTGAGGACTTCAAGGCTAAACTACGTGACTGTTCTAGCAAAATCTCTCCATTCAAATATGGTCCTACGGGAGATTTAACTATCATCAAAAACGAACCTCTGCGTAATATCCTTTCTAAAGGTCCCAAGTACAGTGAACCAATCTCCATAAATTGGAATCATAACTTTAAAAGTTCTTATGGATGCAGTGGAGGACAAAGCAAGAAAATGGATCAAACGAGAACAAGAAGACATTGATTCTCTCTCAGAGTGGGTTAAGGCCGTGAGGTCTTTAATTTTAAAAGAATAAAAGTTTTAAGTAGGTCAATGAGTGCCAATGCTACATCAGTTTTCAAACACCTGGATGTAGCAAAAACATTGTCTACTATACATAAAAGATATGTTGTCGTTCAAGCAGAGAAAGCCCAAAAACAACATTTTTTTTGAGTCCGCAAAATGTATTACATCCAACGTTTATTATCAGAGGTAGACGTAGAAATTAATAGCAGTGATAAAACCTATACTGCCACTACAGTCTCAAAAGGAGAGATAGTGGATAACCATAATTCTGTGCTATCCTTTTTTGGTCTCTACTAAAGATGATGGTTGTGATTTACCGTCTATGTAATGAATTCCTAAACTCCACAAAAATCCATACATACAAAACTACGTGGCTGGATCTGCAAAATATACCACCAAACCTCTTTCAAAACTTTTAACTTCTATACTCACAACTGTCAAAGAGGGTATTCAGTCTTACCACAACCTATGTTACTCCCTTAGTAGTATTAATACAATGTGGATCCTGAAACATTCGAAAGATCTTTTGGAGACCCTCAACTCAAGATTATTATCAGAATATAATAGCATCAAAACCTATGATTTTGCAACACTGTGTACTTATATTCCTCATACTCAGTTAAAATCCCGACTCAAAAACATTATACATCGTTGTTTCTCGAAAAAAGATGGTACACCTAGGTATAATTATATAGTTCTTGGTAGATTCCTCATACTTTGTGAAAAATAATTCCAAATCATCTTCCAAATATACAGAAGATGTTTTCAAAATGCTGGAATTTTTAATCAACAACATATTTGTCCAGTGTGGTGGACGCGTTTATCAACAAATGGTCTGTATTCCAATAGGAACAAATTGTGCTCCTTTACTTGCTGACCTATTCTTACACTCTTATGAGTCTGTCTGACTATAGCTGATTTGATCCGAAAGAAAGAACATCGTTTAGTTATATCCTTTAATCTCAGTTTCCGCTATATATATAACGTACTATCATTAAATAATCCTAGTTTCGGGGGCTTGATACATCGCATCTAATCCAGAGAACTTGAGTTAAAGGATACTACAGACACTGTGAGGACATACACTTAGAGATCGATAGTAAAGGAAAACTATTGACAAAATTTCACGACAAACGTGATGACTTTTCATTCAGAAATATCAACTTTCCTTTCATATGTGGCAACATCCCTTCAGCACCTGAGTATAGAGTTTTCATATCACAACTCATACGTTATGCCAGAGCTTGCCGTAACTACGCAAACTTTTTATATCGCGCTAGACTTCTTACAGTTAGACCTCTGGAACAGGGCTATGTTGCTACAAGATTGAAGTCATCACTACAGAAGTTTTATGGTCGCCGTCATGAACTCGTGGATCGTTACAATGTATCCATCTGCACCATGAAAAGTGAATTGATCATCGTGTCATAGTTTTCTTTCCTCGTTTGTCTACCCCAGACTTGACTTTTTTATGAGCAACTCGGCAGGTATTTCTAGAAAAGCAGAGGACGTTTACCCTACCGGTGCACCTGGTCCATGCTCCCAGTTTTTAGTGGAGTCCGAGTTGCTCATTTGCTTTCGTTACTTTGTATGTATTATTTTAGTTACTTAATGTTCTTTGTTGCGTATGTCTGTTTTTTCATATTTTCTCTTTGTCCCTGGATTGCTTTCTTTTGATTTCCGCTGGAACCTTGGTCACCTTGATTACTCTTTTATACGCACAATTTATTTGTTTAGAAGGAAGGGATTGTAAAAATGATATAGAATGGATAGGAGCTCTTACTTATCCTAAATTTAAGCGCAAATCCCCGACTCACAAAGCGTTAGTTTTTTAAAGTGAAAAGAGGTTTAAAACGTAGTTCTTGCAACTATTTAAAGCCGCTAAATGTTTGAACATGCATGTTCGCATATTTCAAAACAGTACTGTAAACGTGTTAATTTTCGCGGGGTACTTATTTTCGATGTTTTCGCGGTTGTATCAAGATTTGCGAAAATTAGTACCCGCGATAATACTTTCAAATTACTAAGTCCTTTGATCGCTATATCATGGTTTCCACAATTTTGAATAGAAACATCTATTTATGTTAGGGTCGTATCATTCAATGCAATCAAGTATGACTTCAGTATTATAAAAACTTATCAGATGAAAGCATTAGGATTATAATTTCTAAATTCATGATCTTATTTACAATTTACAATGGCCATAAAGTACCTGTCACATCGAAGAAAAGAAGTCAATACTGTGCAAACATATTCACAAAAAAATGTAAGTGTCAAACACACACTACAATTAATCACTGATAAAAGTTACCGTTAAATACACACGCTGACAAATGTCAGTAAAAGTTAATCCGTAAAAATGCAATTTAGGTTACAGACCACCAATTCAACCAATGAGCATTTGGAACGTACGCAAAAATAGTCCTACGCAGAAATTACCCCTGTTCCTCATAGTGCTGTGAAAAAAGTTCTCATCTTATTTAAAAAAAATTAAACAGTTTCTGAAAGGAAAAACATTTCTGTACATTTTGTAGGTGCATTTTGCTTCTTGTGATGGGAAGCCTAATCTCCATAATGGTTTCTAAATATACCCCTATCTTGTAAAAACACTGGGATTTCCAATGTATTTATAGACCCCTCACTTTCGGTGACCAGTACTGCACTGCAAGTCTGCTAACTCCACATGCCATTCTGAGGATTGTGAGCTGACATGTGTAGAATCATGCTGATATATAATCCTCTGCAGGTTAAAGTTAAGGTAAAGTCCAGAGAAGCCATTGAATATTGTGAAATTAGCATAGAAGCCTATGGGAAGTGGAATTAGTGGTTTCTAGCCTTAAAGTGTCAAATGTTAATTCCTACAATAAGCTACGGATTAAGTGAGTTCTTTTAAGTTTTAAATAAGAATACACTTTCAGTTTAAAATTGCCTAAAGAAACTATACATGTGAATTGTCAATTTTTTATGTCGCATTATCGGCCACTATTAATTTATTTCAATTTATTGAAATATTAGCGGTAAAATAACTGATCAAAACTGGAATCACACACTGCCGAAACTATTGAAAAACTTTTTTTTTCAACCTTGAAAACCGCGAAAAAAAATCATTTTTCAGAAACCGCGAAAATTAGCTGCCGCGAAAATTAATACGACTAATTGCAACGTTTAAAAGAAATTGTGCAGAAGGAAAAATAATTTCCTTTTTCTATTGCTAAACTACGAAAGCAGATTAGTATCAGAATAAAAAAATCTGATCTCGTTATTACGCAATACTTATCTCGTTATAACGCGATAATTAATTGATAATTACGGGATAACTTATCTCGTTATCATGAGGAAACTATCTCGACATTACGCGGTAATCATTTCGATATTACGTGATACTTATCTCATTTTTACAAGACTATTATCCCGTAATTACCCTATAAGGCTTTCGCAATAAACACTTGTGCGGTTTAACGTCCGAGCAGCAATATTTCAGCTATATTCAGACGATTCACATGAAATGGATGATAAAATGAACATGAAATGATGAAAAATGGGATGGGACACAAGGATAATAAGGTCGACAAATATTGAGTGCCACTAGAAAAAGGGGAGGGATGGGTAATGTCGGTCAATTTAGCCTCCTGTAGCGGAGCGCAAAGGTTCCTACTCCTATCGAATACAACAGGGTTCTTCAACGTATCTTACCCAACACGGTACACCACTATGGTTTGCGGTCAGGTTTTCCGTATTTTTGCCTGACAACCCCAGCATGTAACACGCCAGGGGTACCCCATTCCACCACCTGCGGCACACATCCCAGTTGCTCTGTGGGCAGAGCGCCTAGCCCCCGGCTATGTTTTTGAGCACTATAAAGTCGCCTTTTACGACAAGCTTAGCGCTGCTGCAGGCCTATTTTTTAATACCCGGACATGCACGGGGCCACTTGTGTCGGGGATTGCAGGCTCCACTCATTGTACATTGTACTTACATCACGTCCTTGTGACGTTCATAACGTTTCAGTATCAATACAAGTATGAAAACAGCCTGACGTTCTTTTCCATATATACTCGAGTTTATAGTGTCCGATTCAAACCATTTTACGATAACTTGATTGGCTACTATTATATACATGCAATTTATAGCTCACCTGTCCGTAGTAAATGTGAGCTGTCTCCAATCATCTTCGCTGAAAACAGTCCATGGATTTGGAGGAAATTTAACATGTTTGTTTCTTCTGATATCCTGCACAAAATGAATGAATGGATTTTTGATCCGTGAAAAAAAAAACAGCCGGCGTTACTAAAAAGGGGACATAGGGGTCAGACAGCAGTTTTTCGCATATATCTTCAAAATCGTAAGGTTGAACCAAATTCTGACATGGGATACAAGTGTTCAGCATGATAAGAGCTATCTGTGGTCAATTTTTGGTTAAGGTCTCACTAACCACTTCTGACGTTTTCATTACTTTTTTTGACACCATGGAGGCAAATTACTCACCTATATATACAATATTCATACACCTTTGTAGTGAATTACAAATTGATTTTGAAGTACACATTCTCAGTTTTACTTGAACTACTTTTGAACAGCATACACACAAATTATGCACTTACAGTGCATAGATTTTGGGTCAGTATGTTTTTGGTACTACATGGGGGTTAACCATTTGACCTGGAAGTGGTAAGTGAGACCTAAAATATGAGGACCCATGTCGGAGTTATTGCCCTTTATGGACTTTTTTATGGAGATATTTTATTTCATCTTTTTTGTTCATTGATGCCATAGGAGGCGCTCCGATGTAACGCCTATTTTCATTTGTTGATGTATCTCCAAAATTGATATTGAGCCAAGTAATTTAATCATAATTCATAGAAATCATTTCGGTATTGTTTAGACCACTGTGATGCTTGTCTTTTAACCGATCTCCCATTGGCTGGTAGTCGCCATTTCCTAGAAGAGTGGTTGCCACAGTTTTTGGACATTAATTACTATAAAGGTCTACCGACGGTTCAAGGGGTTATTATAATGGACACCATGATGGAATTCAATACCTCGAAGTTTTCTCAAAAGTTTCCGCATGAATTAGATGATTTGGTAAGTCTCATGATCAGTTACTTCCCCTTTTGTTTGACTGTGGTATATATTTTTTATTTTATTTTCTTATTATATGCCGGAGTAATGTCTTTGTCTCCAGCTGTTCATTGCTTATTGATTAATAATGTCATCACCGACCAACTTTCAAAGTATTCTCTTATTAATAACATGATATTTTGATCAACTAAGCCCGTTTCATTTTTACTTTCAAATCATTTAGTCCACTGTGACATGATTTCAAAATAAATAACAGAACAGAGTATTATATTATAATAACAAGTAACACAATTTTATATTCTGTAACCAAAACATAACTGTATCAAGTAGGAGGCATTTTCTTTACTAACCTCACTTAGATTTTAAAAAAGAAAAAGTACATTACAACTTAACTTTCGACATTCAAAATAAACTCTTTCCTGAAAAAAAAATATAATTTAAAAAATATTCCATAAAGAATGTATACAAATAATTCCTGCATGGTAAGATTTTAAGAATCACTAAGACAATTTTAACATTACAAGCTGTTACTCTCTATAGCTATTTAGGACCATGCAATCTTACTTTCTGTAACTTCTTATAACAGATTATTTTATTTGATAACTAATTACTAATTTGATTTACTAATTTTATATAACAGATTACTAATTTGAAATAACAAGTTAGTTATTTGATGAAACTAATTACTAATTTGATATTATTATATATCAGATCACTAATATGATATAACAGGTTACTTATTTGATATGTCAAATAATTGTTTTGATATTACAAATTATTAATTTGATATAACAAATTAATTTTTACATATGGACAAGTGATATACGTTGTGTCACATGCATCACCACAACACGGATACTGTTAGAAACTGTATACGAACACCGGCGCTGTAGAATTGGACTATAAAATGTGCCGTAAAGTTGTTAAGAATGAAGGTTTTGTTTTCAGAGTCCAGTTTTATACGACATCAATTCCTGATATGCACTATTATGCATGACTGTTTACTTTGAACAAAAACCTTTGGGTTTTATAAATACTTTGATATATCAAGTTAATAAATTGTAATATCCGAATATGAGTTTTAAATATAAAAAATCTAAACTTAGTTTATAAAATTATAAAATTATCTTTTTTGAATTTTTTTTTTTTTTTTTTTTTTTTTTGCAATTGATAAAAAAAACGGACTTCAACAGGGAGGACCTTTTGCAGGAAATTTTATTGTCAAATATGGCGGTCAGTATTTTAAGTATCCAGCAATCGTGTGTGCAAATCGGGGGTATGATCGTGTTCATCTTTTGGAACAATATAATAGTTTTTTCTTGCACAAATATCATCTACTTTTCTACAAAATGACCTTTGAGTAGTTATTGAATATTTTTGCGTTAAAATTTCTAAAGTGTGGCAATACTTGCGACATAATGTTTGACACTTGCCCATATATAATGATCAATTTGTTATATCAAATTATTGATTTATTATTATAAATTACTAATCTGTTATATCAAATTATTGATTTATTATTATAAATTACTAATCTGTTATATCAAATTAGTAAGTTGTTATATCAATTTAATAATATGTTACATCATTAACTTGAATAGTAACCTGTTATTAGTAATTTTTTTATATCAAGTCAGTCATTTGTTTAATCAAAATAGTAATATGATATATAGAATTAGTTATCTGTTATATCAAATCAGTAATTAGGTATATCGAATTAAATAAACTGTTATAACAAATTGAATCTGTTATAACAAATTGAATCTGTTATAACAAATCACTTATTTGTTACAAAAAATTATCAAAAGTAAATTGCATGGCCCTAAAAGGTTTTCGTATGATATAACTTATATCTAACAGAATTTTTTTTATTGATACGCAAGATTTTTCATAAATATACAAGATTTTTCTATTATAATGCAAGAATCTTTTATTTGTATTTAAGATTTTTTCATTAGTATGCAAGATTTTTTATAATGCAAGAGTCTTTTATCAATATGATTTTTTTTTTCATTATAATGCAAGAATTTTTTTTCTTAATATTTCATCTTTATTTTAAATAAGCAAGATTTTTTATTTCATCTTTTTTGTTCATTGATGCCATAGGAGGGGCTCCGATGTAACGCCTATTTTCATTTGTTGATGTATCTCCAAAATTGATATTGAGCCAAGTAATTTAATCATAATTCATAGAAATCATTTCGGTATTGTTTAGACCACTGTGATGCTTGTCTTTTAACCGATCTCCCATTGGCTGGTAGTCGCCATTTCCTAGAAGAGTGGTTGCCACAGTTTTTGGACATTAATTACTATAAAGGTCTACCGACGGTTCAAGGGGTTATTATAATGGACACTATGATAGAATTCAATA
Source organism: Perna viridis (assembly GCA_037379345.1). Classification (NCBI taxonomy): domain Eukaryota; kingdom Metazoa; phylum Mollusca; class Bivalvia; order Mytilida; family Mytilidae; genus Perna; species Perna viridis. The sequence goes on along the minus strand of CM074515.1, from coordinate 10,942,605 downwards.
CCTCGAAGTTTTCTCAAAAGTTTCCGCATGAATTAGATGATTTGGTAAGTCTCATGATCAGTTACTTCCCCTTTTGTTTGACTGTGGTATATATTTTTTATTTTATTTTCTTATTATATGCCGGAGTAATGTCTTTGTCTCCAGCTGTTCATTGCTTATTGATTAATAATGTCATCACCGACCAACTTTCAAAATATTCTCTTATTAATTACATGATATTTTGATCAACTAAGCCCGTTTCATTTTTACTTTCAAATCATTTAGTCCACTGTGACATGATTTCAAAATAAATGACAAAACAGAGTATTATATTATAATAACAAGTAACACAATTTTATATTCTGTAACCAAAACATAACTGTATCAAGTAGGAGGCATTTTCTTTACTAACCTCACTTAGATTTTAAAAAAGAAAAAGTACATTACAACTTAACTTTCGACATTCAAAATAAACTCTTTCCTGAAAAAAATATAATTTTAAAAAAATTTCCATAAAGAATGTATACAAATAATTCCTGCATGGTAAGATTTTAAGAATCACTAAGACAATTTTAACATTACAAGCTGTTACTTTCTATAGCTATTTAGGACCATGCAATCTTACTTTCTGTAACTTCTTATAACAGATTATTTTATTTGATAACTAATTACTAATTTGATTTACTAATTTTATATAACAGATTACTAATTTGAAATAACAAGTTAGTTATTTGATGAAACTAATTACTAATTTGATATTATTATATATCAGATCACTAATATGATATAACAGGTTACTTATTTGATATGTCAAATAATTGTATTGATATTACAAATTATTAATTTGATATAACAAATTAATTTTTACATATGGACAAGTGACACGGATACTGTTAGAAACTGTATACGAACACCGGCGCTGTAGAATTTGACTTAAAGTTGTTAAGAATGAAGGTTTTGTTTTCAGAGTCCAGTTTTATACGACATCAATTCCTGATATGCACTATTATGCGCGACTGTTTACTTTATACAAAAACCTTTGGGTTTTATAAATACTTTGATATATCAAGTTAATAAATTGTAATATCCGAATATGAGTTTTAAATATAAAAAATCTAAACTTAGTTTATAAAATTATAAAATTATGTTGTTTGAATTTTTTCTAACAGGGTGGACCTTTTGCATGAAATTTTATTGTCAAATATGGCGGTCAGTATTTTAAGTATCCAGCAATTGTGTGTGCAAATCGGGGGTATGATCGTGTTCATCTTTTGGAACAATGTAATAGTTTTTTCTTGCACAACTATCATCTACTTTTCTACAAAATGACCTTTGAGTAGATATTGAATATTTTTGCGTTAAAATTTCTAAAATGTGGCAATACTTGCGACATAATGTTTGACACTTGCCCATATATAATGATCAATTTGTTATATCAAATTATTGATTTATTATTATAAATTACTAATCTGTTATATCAAATTATTGATTTATTATTATAAATTACTAATATGTTATATCAAATTAGTAAGTTGTTATATCAATTTAATAATATGTTACATCATTAACTTGAATAGTAACCTGTTATTAGTATTTTTTTATATCAAGTCAGTCATTTGTTTAATCAAATTAGTAATATGATATATAGAATTAGTTATCTGTTATATCAAATCAGTAATTAGGTATATCGAATTAAATAAACTGTTATAACAAATTGAATCTGTTATAACAAATCACTTATTTGTTACAAAAAATTATCAAAAGTAAATTGCATGGCCCTAAAAGGTTTTCGTATGATATAACTTATGTCTAACAGAATTTTTTTTATTAATATGCAAGATTTTTCATTAATATACAAGATTTTTCTATTATAATGCAAGAATCTTTTATTTGTATTTAAGATTTTTTCATTAATATGCAAGATTTTTTTATAATGCAAGAGTCTTTTATCAATATGATTTTTTTTTTCATTATAATGCAAGAATTTTTTTTCTGAATATTTCATCTTTATTTTAAATAAGCAAGATTTTTTATTTCATTTTTTTTTCATTGATGCCATAGGAGGCGCTCCGATGTAACGCCTATTTTCATTTGTTAATGTATCTCCAAAATTGATATTGAGCCTGACCTACCTGATAATATATCAGACCCCCGCATAACCATGAACGAATTTACCATTTCAGAAAGTGAAACACTCGATCAACTCAATATATTAGATCAAAACAAATCACCAAGTCCTGATGGAATATCTCCCAGAAGTTTAAAAGAGGTGAAAATAGGTTTGATCAGGCCTTTTGCGCTACTTTTCAATTATTCATTACACTTCAAAAAAGTTCCTAATGCATGGAAAATTTCAAATGTTGCACCTTTTTATAAGTGTATATAAAAATATAAAATATGCACAAAAATTGCAAAATAAAGGTAAACACAGGTAAACAGAAGGTGTCATTTATGTAGGGCTTAATTACTATAAAAACAAATCAAAACATCAAAGAAACTTGTATGTGGGAATAGGAGGAATAATGTTTTTTAAAAAGTGGGAATAGGTGGAAGACACCCTTTTTAATTATATGAAGGTGAATAACTGTTGTGAAAACATCAGTCTGGATTTCAACCAGGTAATAGTATTGTTAGTCAGCTTTTAGAAATTTATAATATAATACTATCAAACCTTGATGCTGGCAAGGATGTCCGTTTTATTTTTTGTGACATATCCAAAGCCTTCGATAAGGTATGACACAGTGGCCTGATCTAATGTTATGGAATAAACAACAATATTATCAAATAGATTTCTGTGAGAGGTGTCAAAAAGTTGTTCTAGATGGTTCCTCATCTGGGATTCAAAATATTTCTGCAGGGGTACCCCAAGGATCTGTCGTGGGGCCCATTTTGTTTTTGATTTATAATAATAGTGTTGTAGATGATAAAAGTAATAGTATTCAAATTTTTGCGGATGATACATCATTATTTGCTGTGATAAATACTAATGTTGGAGATGTCTCTCATTCTTTGACAAATGACATAGGTTGTATTGATACGTGGGCTAAACATTGAGCTGTTAATTTTAACCCATCTAAAACTGAGAGTATGGCATTCACCAGAAAGAACATCAAATTTCCTGTTATTTATTTTGGACAAGGAGGTGAAAAAATTAAGCAAGTTGAGAATCATTGTCACTTAGATTTACATTTTCAGCACAATGCATCTTGGAATTTTCATATCAGTAATATATATATACGAAGGCTTGTTTCAGACTCAGTTTATTGAAACAGCTCAAACACTCTCTTGATAGAAAATCTTTGATAACTATTTATTTTGCAGTCATAGGACCCATCATTGAGTATTCAGACTCGATGTAGACAGTTATATCATCCTCTGGACCAGTTGAGGTGTGCTTGAGTTCCCTTTTCTTGTAGCAATTTATTTGTTTTTTCTAATTCGGACATTCGCCTAAAAATAGCTTTTTGGTTAAAGCCAAATCATAAAATATATTTATTAATCCTCTGGTAACCAAAATATGAATATAAATACATATCACAACTAAAAATATGTCAACCAATGCGTCTTACACATTTTTCAACAGTAGCAATGTTATTTACATGCATTTACATACAATGTACGTAACAATTTATATTTATATTGTATTGCTTATCGAATGTAAATACTGTACCTTGTATTTTTAGAGAGGGCTCATATAGGCATTGCCTGGTGCCCGATCCTATTCAGCCTCATACTGAATATAATGCAGTTTAAACTAAACACCTAAAATTCAGAACGACAAGGGATGAGTCCCTTGTGAAAACAGAAATAAAGAAACTGATTATATATATATATACGTTACACAAAGGACTACTAGCAGTTAACTGAGATATCAGCTTCAGACCAGTTTAAACCTACAAAAAGTTATGTGCTCATCGTCAATCGGAACTACTTGGCCATTTCCACTACACTAAAAATAACCTCGGATGCAGAAATGTGTTTCTTCTAGAAAAAATTGCCGGAATTGTAGTCGTACGCGACTCAAAGTAGTTCTAACCACCAGGTGGTGCTAAATAAATTGGTTAGATACGAGGAAACGAGGAGGTGGAAAAAAATGTAATGGTAAAAATTTTAAACAGTAAATCTGTAATTTTAGAATCCGATCAATCAAATTCCCGACGAATTCTTCCGCCAAGTGATTCCGGGGTTTTTCTTTTGCGTAACTAGAAATGCTAAGGAGTTTCGATTGTACTCATCGTATGTAAAATCCAATGCCGTTTCTTCCAATACATGGTTGAGAATCACAGTACATCACAAGTCACACAATAGGTAGATAAGTTTAGATTGTAAAAGAATAATCCCGGAATATTCTTTGGCGGTAAATTGATTTATAAATGGGTGCTACCAGGAATTAAGGTACCTGGATATCCTATGTGTAGGGTGCACGGTGGACCTACAGGCTATTGACTACTGTGTATATTTTTAGATTGTAAAACGGCTAAAGCTTCCCTCTTGTACAAAGTTAAGCAACTTAATTATAGTTCGTAGCCAAATTATAAATATTTATGAAGTAAAACGTGTAGTTATTGTACATCAGCACGGTGACCCTACTTGACCCGAACAATAAACGAGTTCAGGCTGAACTAACAGAATTCTTTTAAAATGATTAACAAATTCCTGCATTATAATAATAAAAAAGTCTTAAATATCACACATACTTACATATTAATAAAAGATTCTTGCATTATGATAAAAAATTAATCTTAAATATTAATGAAAAAAACAACATTATTTATAAAAATATCTTGCATTTCAATGAAAAAATCTTGCATTATGATAAATAATCTTGCATATAACTAAAAAAATCTTACATATTAATAAAATATTCTTACATTTCAATAAGAAATCTTGCACATTAATGCATTATAGTATAAAATCTTGCATTATAATAAAACATCTTGCATTTTAAAGAAGAAAATGATTGCATTCTAAAGAAAAAAGATTGCATATTAAGGAAAAAAATCTTGCATGTTGATTTTAAAAAATATTGAATATTAATTAAAACGTGAAGAATTTTGCAACACATCACTTGCCATATATAATTCTTGTGTAATTTGTAACTTTATTGAGTCTTATTAAAATATTGACAGACATTCTGAAAGTGATCCACTTGTAGACTTTGTAATTCACCTACAGCATAAAATCATTTACATGGTATCCCAAGTAACACTAAGATAAAGCATGCTTTTTACCACGTTTACAATCGCATTTTCCAGTTCTCCCGGTATTTCCCAGATGCTTATAGAAACATCCATGAAGACCAATTTCAAGGGGATTTCCTGAACTTAATATATCGTCAACCAACCCCAGATTTAAACTTAGCAAGAGCATTTAATACATCTTGGAAGGAGGCTGGTCGATTTAGGTTCCAACTGGAGTTATTTCCATTGCCTTTAGATCCTTTTCAGAATGACCAGGCATTAAATAGTGCAGATAATTTTTTAGTCGGTGAATTTTTACGCAGTGATCATGGTAATTTCTGGTGGAAAGGATACCCGGCAGTTTGGTTGACGGACTCTGGTTAGTGAATGTACAAATAGCTAGCTTACTTTAATTTGGACAATTTTTTGTGGAACAATGTTCCTTAAGTAAGAATTTATTTATTTCGTCATTTTATTGATTGGTTTTATTTGTTTCTAGCAGTTTTGTTTTTTTTTCTTCTAACGAGGTCTAATCAATTCGACCATCATCCGTTATACAAGATAACTGGATCAACTATACTATCATCCTTCATATGTAACAATTGAATTGAGGTCGTCAAATCATCCAAATTGTCAACCTTCATATAAGATTATTGAATTGTGTTCGTCAAATCAACCAGACAAGTATCATTCATATGATATAATTGAACTGTAGTAGTTTTTTTCAGCAAATTTCCGTGGAGATATGATACAGTGCTACCATCATATGTGTGATAATTTGGAAGTAATGCTAACTGACGATAACATCAACTTCCTTGGTAAAACAGCTGATGTTATTACAGACACGATGCATGGTCTCTCCGAACCATCCGGCTCAGGTAAAATCATTTATCAAAGTGTTTTAAATTGCTTGTTTACCAGGAAGATATGGAGTATAATTTTGCTTAAGGTATACAAACACATAGTATAGTACATATTGTCCTTCAAAATTAAGTTCATAAATAAATGTATAACTGTTAGGATCATTGACTAAAGCAAAATGTGCAGAGAAATAATTGGTAGATCGTCGAGCAATGGCAATCCCGAAATAAAACTGAATTCTTAATTCTGATCTGCTTATCTCAGATTATACGTTAATAAAATGTAAGTGGGTGCAACAATGTCGGACACTGCCAATAGTTAAATCAAACCTGTAGGGATACTAAGGCTCGATACAGTTCATGTTTGACACATATAGGTTCTAAAGTGGTCTATATATTTTGTAAAAATAAAATTTTGACGTTATAACTTGTGATGGTCCGATATTTCATATATAAATACACTGTTATATTCAGGAAATTACAAAAAATAGAGTAGATTTTAGCTTTCGTTGAAACGTGTCGTGCATTTTTATGGGATACATTTACTAATATTTAAGTACCGAGCTTTCCAATTTTAACTTATAAAACCATCATGTGATATAATTTCATAAGAGATATAGTATACACTTATGCTTGAGGCATTGTCCGGAAACAAGAAAATCGTATTAAAAATTAAAATAGGTTAGGGCCATAACGCTCTATTTTAATCCAAACCGTCCTTTTGTGGTATGGAACCTCATTTGGGACTTCCGATACACATCCATAAAAGGAACATATTTGTTTATATTACTTCCGGTCATATAGTGGTAATTTTAGTTTACCAACTAAAAAGGACTTAATGGTATATTTTTTGTAGAAAAAGAAGGAAACCGAGAAGTATGTTCATACTTCATAGTTCTTACTTCATACTTCAGGGTATAACAGAGTATACTTCAGAGTATTTTAAAACTTCTAAGGTTGTACTATACAAGTGGAATTGAGGTGCACTGTTTCGTACACAAAATGGACCCGGTCTAATTTTGTAAAACTTAAAAAAATAAAAGGTGAAACGTAGTGGAAATATTGATTGTGGGTAGTACAGCATTCATACATAAATAGATGCAATGCTTGTGAAGGTAAAGATGTGTAAAATGCATGTTCCCTGCACCATCTGGCTGTTTGGTTTTTTTTTTACAATAATACCATACCCGCTTACTTTTTCTGACATTTTTAAAGTGCATGATATTTTAGAAAATCTGTTTCTTTACAATTACTTTTGGGAATCCACCCAAAATTTGTTATGGAAACTGAAACACTTTTTTATTATGTTACCATGGCTTCAGATTTTCAGGACAAAATAGAAAAGAATATCTCCACAATGAAAGGTTTTGAAAGATGTGTACTTTTTACAGGAGAAAATTGTTGGATTTGGTTGTTCAAGTGTCTCAATAATGTTTTTTTGGTAATAAATCTTCTGAATCCAAGCATGAATGAATTCACGGATAACGTCGGAATAAGCTCGAGGCGTACGGCTCGCGTTGATGCACATGTGTATAAACATATATATACTTTAGTCGTTGTGTTGTCGCTATTCTTAACATGTAGCGGTCCTGCAAAATCAACTCAAGATACAGAGATCTGTAAGTATTCTTGCAGTCGTTTGGATCGGGTTTCTGGTACGGTTTACTTATCACTTTACGACATACCATACATTTCTTTAACGTCGATCTAACGGATTGTCGAATTCGTGGAATCCAGAAAATCTTGCATAAATAAGTCACTATGCTGTTGACTCCTGCATGTAGTTCGTGTGCATCTTGGATTACAAGTGTTGTAAATCGGTATTTTGTTGGTAACAAAATAGGGGATTTAGCAGTTTCACACACGGGTGCATCTCCAAATCTCTCTTCACACCTGAGTTTATCATCGTCATCCTCATATAGTTGTAGTTGTCATACGATAAATGATGATTTGCTTTTATCCGTGAATTGGTCGAGAAATGTATGTTTCTGCGTGCCGTAAAATCATGTTGTCATCGCTTTGTGCACTTCACTAGTTGTGCGTGTCTTTGTTTCACGAATTTCTGTTGCGACATCTACAACTTCTTCTGAAACGGCATATTTAGGCGTTGATCCTTAGTAGAGTTTTGTAAGCGGCTTATGTTATATATATGTTGGTGATAGTATAAATTCATGAGTCTACGTTAGTTATTGACGCAACAAAATATGTCAATTCAAAGTCGTCTTCTTCCTCCAATGTACATTTTTAACGCTGTATCCATTTCACTCCGGTCATTGCGATTTCACTGTGAGCCATTCCGGTCCATTTATTCAGAACACATTTTTCATTTTGTCTGCTGACGTTTCTCTTGTTAGTAAATCGGATTTGAGTCGGTTTGACAATATTGCCATTGCTGTGTTTGTACATTCTCGTTAATCTCTTTTAATCGATTTATTATGAATTTCTTCTGAGGTTTATAGAGTCGGTTAATACATGTAGTTCTGCTGTGAAATTTATGGCTATTGTGTCAGTAAAGTAACATCTCGGATTCTCCATAGTTACAGCTTTGCGGAGATCTTGTACAATTTCATTCCATGTGGTTTTTTTTATGTTCTAGGGTAGTGCCTGGTCCCATTTATACTTTTCTTTCCATAATGTCTGCATTAGTAGTTTCGCACGTTTATAATTAAGGAATATGAATATCCCTCGCCTATGTGCGCCACCATGATCGCTTGACGTCACGAAGTCGGTTTGTAAAGTGACATTAAATAGGTAATTGATTACGATGTCCGAAGAAATCGCAAATTTAGGACTTTTCCCCTATAATTTCAACCCAAAATAAACAGAAGAAGAGATTGAGGCTCAACATGTAAGCAATTGTCAGACAACATTGACGAACAACGGAATTTGCAGCCAGAAGACTAGTATGTCCGAGGAAAATATAATGGCTACTCCCAATGAATGTTCGTGTTGCCGGTCAAAAACGTTTAGAATATTTCTCTTTTATCATTCGTGCAATCGTAAGCTTGACAAGACAACATATATGTTTTGGTGATTAGATAAACAGGATCGTAGAAATATTTACGGAATATTCTTTGATCACGTATTATTTGCAGCACTTGTATCAGTACCAAACCGACTCAGTGACGTCACGAGCCAATCGGAATCTGTCGGTAAAAATCAATAATATCTGCTTATGATCTTCCTTCGGATGGGAGAGTTCTGCAAGATGGCTATCTACATATATTTCAAAGATTTCGAACTTTGCATAGCATTGAGCATTTTATAAAAGCGCATTTTATATTAAAGGTTATTTATTTTTGTTTACGTGGGTATGATTTATCATAAGAGCCTAACTTAATCGCACCTACCCCAAAGAACTTGAGATAAAGGTTACTACAGACACTGTGAAGTCAGCCTCAAATCTTGACCTACACTTAGAAATCGATGGTAAAGGAAAACTATTGACCAAACTTTACGACAAACGTGATGACTTTTCATTCAGAATTATCAACTTTCCTTTCATCTGTGGCAACATCCCTTCAGCACCTGCGTATGGAGTGTTCATACCACAACTCATATGTTATGCCAGAGCTTGCCGAGACGACGTAGACTTTTTGTATCGCGCTAGAATTCTAACAAATAGGCTTCTGGAACAGGGTTATGTTGCTACAAGATTGAAGTCATCACTATAAAAGTTTTATGTTCGTCACCATGTACTCGTGGATCGTTACGGTGACTCCATCTGCGCCGTGAAAACTGATTTCTTCCATTACTTTCCTCTTTCGTCTACCCTGGACTTGACTTTTTATGAGCAACTCGGCGTGTGTTTCTAGAAAAGCAGAATTGGATATAGTTTCTACATTCTGTCCTCAATCTCCTTAGGGAATTGTTGACGTATTCCATAAGGTGTATAACGGAAATTGTATGCATTGTTCGGCACATCTTGGAGATCTTTATGATAAATAAAACGAGCAACGATTGGACTCTTCCCTCTAGGACTTTGACAAAACTCTATGTGGTAGCTTATACCTAGCTCATTTTGTAGGAATACCTTCAAGAGTCTTTCGGTATCCTCTTTTCTCATTTTATTTAAGCCAGTAAACACCAGATTGTTTATCATTGACCTCTAGTGTAAATCTACGACTGTACTTTGAAGATCTTTTATAAATTGATAGTTCTTTACATAAAACCTTACGGTTCTATTTGATTGCGTTGTTGTATTTGCTTCTGATGTACTTTACACTTTTAAGCTTCTGGCACCCCAAGGTATCCATTTTTGGTATTTAAGTGCCCTTTGTGTACCTTGGAGCGACGTTCCTACCCTTTTTATTAAATAATCCTGACTGATGGTGTGTTTAGTGCCAGTCTTCATTTTTGTATTGGCATTGTCAAACATATCGCTAACACTCTGACAGCTGGTCTCAAAGTCAGACACCCTTTTAATTAGTTCACTGTGTTCTGTTTCTAAACTTCTTACCCTACCAGACTTGCTAAGTATTGTTTGATTAAGTTCATCAACTCTTTTTTTTCAATTTTGTCCATCTTAGATTCTAACTTTTTAGTTTGCTCGTTAGTAACGATCTTAAGTATCAAGTTTAATATAACATTTTGGTCTTGACTACCTTATGTATCAATGACTTTTCGACTTTCGGCTAGTAGCTTAAAGATTTCAGTAAATGACATTGTTGTTTCCAATTTGTCAAAGTGTAATTTCAAAAGTCGGGGTTCAGTTCTACTACTACGTACTACGTTATCCAGAAAGTCCAAAGTCCAACTTTAATACTACGTTGGTGAGCACTTTTCGGTGTGATACATAGATTTAGCCAAGGGTAAGAAGACAGGTCTCTATGAACATTTATAGAAAGAAAAAGAATCTAATATCTTGAAATGGCGATACTGCCCCTCAATACGACATTAATTCATGGATAATTCTTTCAGCTATGCCTAAAATATTTACGGTTGAAAAATTCAGCTTTTGTCGGTTCAGTCTTTTCTATCCAAAATCAATTTTTCATCGGACCCTCATTTTACTGTCCTAATAGAAAATTATAATGTGACAAGGACCAATTTAAATTATTACGAAAGAATCATCTTCAGGGAAGGGAAGCCAAAGATATTCCAGGCCAAGTTGTGCATCAGAAAACGCAGCCAGCAATGGTAAAAATCCAGAGTTGATCAGCATAATTATGGACAATCCCAGGGATAATAGAAACAATGCAAAGTCAAAGTGATAAATGAGAAAAATGTCAAAATTTTATTCATTTTTATGGACTTTAATTAGTAGTTTCATTTCAAAATTTATGTGTCAATTTAAGGTTGCACAATACAAATGGGATTTAGGTGCACTGTTTCCTACACAAAACTGACCCGATGTAATTTTGTAAAAATTATAAATAAAAGGTGAAAGTTGGTGGAAATATTGATTCTGGGTAGTAGAGCAATCGTACATAAATAGATGCCATACATGTGAAGGTAAAGAGGTGTAAAATGCATGATTTAAGCTATCCGGAAAGATTCAGGTCCTCACCGGATTGGATTCTATTCCCTACACCAACAGGCTGTTTTTTTTTTAAAAAATGCAAAATTTCGCTCGCACTTTAAGAATTAAAATCATGAACAAATGAGCAGAAAAAGGTACCCTTTTTATTATTTTTTTTTTACAATAATACCATGCCAACTTGTTTTTTCTGGCAGTTTTTAAGTGCCTGATATTTTAGAAAACCTGTTTTTGACAATCAATCTTGGGAAGGCGCCGAAAATTTGATATGAAAACTGATGTATATTTTTATTATGTTACCATGGCTACAGATTGTCATAACAAAATACAAAAGAATATATATATATATATATATATATATATATATCTTTTTACGGATCTCCATAATGTAAGGTTTTGAAAAATATATACTTTTTACATGAAAAAATGTTGGGTTTGCTTGTTTAAGTGTCTCTATATAGCTTTATTTGCACAAATTGTCATAAAGTTATCTGCAGTGACCTATCTATATAGCAGAACCTGAAGTGATTTTTTGTTTTTTGTTTTGTTTTTTGTTTTCATTTTGCACAATTATGAACACGATTGGTTAGTGTTGTAACGTCACGTTTGTGTCTCAAGCTCCACACAGCGACAGTCGTTCGTTTCCCCTCTTACTAACCTGGAAGTCCGGGTAATATTTTCGTTCCACAAGCTTCTCTCAAATATAGGGTCGTTTATGATATTGACCAGGGAACCAGATTACCTCTCTTACTAACCGCTAACAGGCCTTTTGAAATTATCGGACATTATTCAAATAAAACGTCATTTGACAATCGGATAACGTCGCGTAAAATCATTAACTTTTTCTAGACGCTGTTTCTGAGCTTGGTTTGTATCTACGTAACGTCGTCACTGTACAGAAAATGTCTCCATCTTGAATAAACGTATTTAGTACATCGGCGTTTTATATCGGCATTCCCCCATACAAAACATATGCATTATGTACTTACAGTTAGGTGTTCGGCTTTCAAATCACGCGACCAAAGACTGGGGCATTATAAAACTTTATTTTGCAAAAAGTTCTTACAGAAAGAAATCCAGAACACATTGCTATGTAAACATGAAATAAAATGAAAACATATAAAACGGATAATGAAGTAAAGTCCTCTGAGAAGGAGACACTATAACACTGGCATATTTTTGAAGGGACTGAATGCGTTGAAAAGGAAATTGCATGCAACTTGGGAAATTTGAGACATACAGTCGAACTTCATGTGGACAAGAATAAAATTGCTAAGCAATTAATGAATGAATTAATAATATAAATGATCACTTACATTATGAAGTATTTGAAGTAAGATCTCAGAAGTAAACATTATGAAGTATGTGAAGTAAGATCTCAGAAGTAATACTGACGTCAGAAGTCTGAAGCTCGCTTTACTTACATTATGAAGTAGGTGAAGTAAGATCTCGGAAGCAATACTGACGTTAGAAGTCTGAAGCTCGCTTTACTTACATTATGAAGTATGTGAAGTAAGATCTCAGAAGTAATACTGACGTCAGAAGTCTGAAGCTCGCTTTGTTTATACTGTTCATAAAAATATTACTTTATTGTTGTAACATTTACTCGTCAAAAATGACGTCGCAAAATATATGAAACGTGTGTTTTGAAGGTTTTTTTATATTGTTATTCCAGGAATACGTGACACTGCAGAAGAATTAAAAACAATTGGTGCAGGTGGTATTATTGGTATTATAATAGGTGTTCTAGTATTACAAATTCCAATAGTTGTTGCTTTCATTCTTTGGAGAAGGCGTAATAATGCGAGTAGAGAGGAACATTTGCGGTTTGATAACCCATCCTACGATCAACCAACTAGACAGAAAAACGTTTCTAAGTAATAAACTCACCTCGTATGGATCTATTAGTAACCCTAAAATTCGCGTTAGTGCTTAATTTTGAATGTGTGCCTATATATATCTGAGGAACCGACCAAATTTGTATCGCAAATTAGCAACCTCGCCATCGATTCTAGAGTTTTGGTGTAGTTTAGACTTAATTCATGTATGTTGATCTGAATGACATTGGGGACTTGATTGAAAAAAAAGATATTGCATGTACTTATTAAATTTGTTTTACATTGAAGGTTTTATAATAAACAAAAGACATGTCCAGTTAACGTTGTGCTTTTATGTTTACTGCATTATGGGGAAATGGAATATGTTATCAGATGATACACTAACAAAGTTTGATACAGAACAAAACAAATGACTAAACCTGTTCTTAAAGGAGATACATTAACCCCAACAAATGTTTGTCAGAGATCACCATAATACCACCAGACATTGAACTTTCAACAGTGCTGGAGCATGTAAGGAAACATCACTTCAACTTTACACAGCTCTTTTGAATTGTGATTAAACTGTTTGACAAGATTCTGACCAGAACTGAATAGATAGGAGCAATTTATACAAAGCTAACCGACAAAAAAAACGCCTATCTCTGGTCCCTATATCTGACCATCAATTCAAAAAATGAAAGAGCCACAACCTCTTAAATCTACCCATAAACCCTTCTTTTGTGGTACAGAACCTAGTTGTTCATTTTCTAGGAGATCCACCAACTTCTACTCGTAGTTACCCATGAATCCAGAAAAAAATGCAAGTTTCTTCATTGATATGGCAATCAGCCAAAAATATCAATCTTCTCATTGGTGGTATGTTGTTTCGTGATACAAATTCACAGTGATTCGTTAACATATTCTTGTTATAAAATGTTTGATTTAGGCCCTTAGTTCATCCCTATTCCTAAAAGTAAGGGTTTTAAATCCAAAAAGTCAAGAAAAACCAGTGTTATGTAGTATGAAACCTAGAGTACAATTTTATAGAGAACAATACACTTTTTCTCCTGCTATTGCTACACAAGAAAAAAAACAATCGTTTTGGACCTTCACAGGTCATGGTAATAACCCCTAAACAGTTCTATTCTGACCTTTACAGTATAGAAGGTATGGTACACTCAAGTTTTTAGAATGCTAGCTTTTAATCGGTTTGAGATACCTAATTCTACAACAGTTAAAGCCAATTCCCCAAATTCAATACCAAATCCTGCTTTGTACTGAAGTACTAGTCCGACACAACAGCTTAGGTTTAATATCCTATTTCACAGAACAGTCCACTGATAAGGTTGGTGTCACCCCATTATGGTATATCATTCAGACTGAGCCCATTAGTCGTTACTCTAATTGCTTAGTGGAGGATTTAGGATGACTCAGTCAAGGATAGAACACACAACCTTCGACTCTTGAGGCTTACATGCTACCACTGAGGCAGAGGAAACCAACAATGTTGGTGACAAAGGCCTTTTTTAAGTCCAAAACCATTTTTTACAAAACCTGAATTCCTAACAATATGACATCTCTGTAAAGTGATGGAACACTTTAATTTTCATGAGAACCATGTATCTTAATTTTGGGGAGGGGGTATTCATATACATAGGGTCAAGAGCCATAATGATTTAACATTTCTGTAAAAACACTAAATAAGTGTATAAATCAATGTTTATTACTTCAGACTTGACTACATAGCAGTTATGAAAAATAGTCGTCCAACATAAAATATGAATCATTCACTCTCCAATAAAACACTTGAAATAACCTCGCTAGAAATAGAAATGTTTCGTAAGTAATGGGGATACTTATTACTTATCTGTTGAATCAATTGATTTCAAAGACATGTTAATGTACAGTAGTTGTACAAAAGATCTGGGTCATTACAACAATGAAGAAAAGTATTAATTTACACCAAGCTTTACATTATTTACGACACCAATTATTTTCTTTTTCTCTCTAACTGACATTTTATGAAGCATATCTGAATATGATTAACTTTAATTTAAAATGAATTTCATATTTTAAACCTATAACAGAATTCAACTGCTAATAAAAGAGATTTAAAGTGGGATGATAATTTATTCATTACAATTTGATAGTTGATAAGAGGAGGGTGAGTAGAATGAATTGTTATCATTTGCATCATAAAAAAAAAAATTTGTAGTCTTATGTTTCGTTCATGGTACTAGTTCAAACAAATACAATGACAATAGATAAATTTGTTCTTCTGTAAGCTCAAATTGTAAAAGTTTTGTAAGTGTTCACAATCCATATAGCACAGAACATCACAAATTGACACCTGAAAAATAGAATTAAAATCTATTACTTGTACAATGAGATAAAGTAGAAGTTGTACACTTTGGAGAAAAAATATTGTTTCACAGTTATTCATAACAGAAAGTAAAAATTTCAACAATAAGTTTTTTACATCCAAGCAAATAAGCTACTATTTCATAAACAACTAAAACAGACAGTAAAATTTCAATGAGTACACTTAGCAAAGTATGCTGTGGAGATAAGCTAGTATTCAATACTTATTTAAAACAGAAAGTTAAATTTCAACAATGTCACCCATGCAATGAAAGTATGGCTTTATTCTTGAAAGGTTTATATAAAATGATACAGTTAATACAATTGAACCCATTAAACAAACATGAGATCACCAAATGGTGGAAATAGTTGTGCAATTATTGAAAAAAAAAATTGAAGTAAAAACATAAAATGTAACAGAATTTCAGTCTAAAAGTTGGTGGGGGAAAAGACTTCAAAAGATTTAAAAGATCTAATTTGTGAATGCACTCAATTTCACTTTAATTAAAAATTCTTTTCATAACAACATTATTAGTAAACCTACTACCAGAAATGTAATTAACAATCTGAACGTAAAAAAACATTAAGTTGAACAGGGTGACACTCTGTTGTGCTAGTAGGCATCCCCCAACTTGTACAGGAAGTTGACATTGGACAGCATCTTAAATAGCTAACAACATGTGCCCCATCTGTGTAAAGCCTTACACTAAATTAGAATTGCCTGAATATAGCTGAAATATTGCTGCTTGGGTGTTAAATCCCAACAACCAATCAATCAACCAAATTAGAAATCAATCTCTTCATTGGGAGCTAATGTAAATGCTCGCAAATTCAGTCAGACAGAATGACAGAGATTCCAATATACCACCATTTGAGCATAGGTATAAATATGTCATAATAGTTTGTATGCCAGAGAGAATAATTACCTGTTCTTTTCAACTACACTATCATTACTTATCACCAAATACTGAAAAATAAAAAAAAAACATTCAATGATAAATCATTTTGTACCCCCATCACAGGACAATTATAATATGACAAAAGTTTCTAGCTCTAACTTCTGATCATTTTTCTACTACAGTTTTTTTTCCCAAAATGACAAAATTGTGAAGGCATTACATAAATAATGTTATCATGGTAATGGATTTTGCAACAGCACACAAATAATGATTAAATCCTTTCTTTTCTGCTATTTGTTAAATACTCATTCCATAGCTACTGCAGTATAACATTTTGAAATAAAATAATAAAAGTCTTTATAAAAGTCTCAGAGACTACTATTTTTATTCTACAGAACAAATACACTGACAGCAGATACTGGAAAACTAAAACTGTGTGAAAAACAGAATTTATGTTATTTATTATTTATTATATATATAATTTATTATATTTGACAAATTTATTAACTGTTCTTGCTGTTAAGCTCCATTGCTTGGATGTAGTCTTTTCTTGTGGGAATGAATAAGCATTCAGGCAAATGGTAAATAAAATCATTTAGTTTCCATGAACATAAAATGAAAATACATTCACTATGGAACATATAACTAATGCAATTCTCCTAAGAGGAGATACAATTAGTCTCCTACTTATGTCTTGTTTTCATGGGATAAACAATGAACAGATCCAGAGATATTATTTTTAGGGAGTTCCAAGCTGTTATTAGACATGATTTTACAAAGCCAACAAAAATAGGAGTGGTAAATGACAAAATCAGAAAAAAAAACATACAATACAAAGAGAAACATAAAAAATCTGCTTTTGAAAAAGTGGAATGACAGTTATTAAGCTGAAAAAAATTGTGTTTGTATTATTTGCTCATGCTTACTTAAGTCCAAATTTTGCACAAAATTAACAAAATTTTCTGACAAACTAGAGGCTCAAGAGAGCCTGAATCGCTCACCTGTTAACCATTTACATATTTGAAAAACTTGAGGAATGAGACAGGCTAAGTTAAAATCAACTAAACTGTCAAATGCAGGAAATGCTTTTAATAGCATTTTCATGACCTGAACCAGAATTTTGATAAAGGCAACAATTTTTTAATTGTTTTCTAAAATCAGTCTTCCGACCCCTAAGTTCCATTTTTAGTATAGGCAGCCATATCTATTCACGGACTGAAAATCACAACAGTCATTTGCTAAAGGCAACGGTTTTTGAGTTATTCGCAAAAAAAACTGCCATCTGACCCCTATGTCCTATTTTTAGTAATTGCGGCCATGTTTTTTCAAGAATCAATCCCAACTGTCAATTTGTGTGGGATACCCTAAGGAACATATATGTCAACTTTCATTGAATTCTGCGCAATGGATTTTGAGAAGTAGATTTTCAAAGTTGAACATGCGAAAAATGCAAAAAAAACTGTTTCAGGGGTCTTAACTTCTACATCAGTTGATCAATCATTTGGAAAATTTTGGCATAGGTCCATCTCATGATGCTGAACAATATTACACGTGCCAGAAATTTGATAAAGGCAACGGTTTTTGAGTTATTTGCAAAAAACTGCAATCTGACCCCTATATTCTATTTTTAGTAACAGCAGCCATGTTTTCTCATGAATCAACAATCCTAACATTCATTTTGTGTGTGATACCCTAAGGAACATAAATGCCACCTTTCAATGAATTCTGTGAAATAGATTTTGAGAAGAAGATTTTCGAAGTTGCATATGCGAAAATGCAAAAAAAAATTGTTTCAGGGGTGGCAACTCCTACATCAGTAGACCAATCGTTTGGAAAATTTTGGCATAGGTCCATGTCATGATGCTGAACAATATTACCCTGCCAGAAAATTGCTTAAGGCAACGGTTTTTGAGTTGTTTGCAAAAAACTGCAATCTGACCCCTATATTCTATTTTTAGTAACAGCAGCCATGTTTTTTCATGAATCAACAATTCCCACAGTCATTTTGCAGAACACCCTAAGGAACAATCATGTCAAGTTTAAAACCTGTCAATCCAGTAGTTTCAGAGAAGATTTTTAAAAATTTGTCCACGACGATGGACACCAAGTGATGGCATAAGTTAGGTTTCAACCTAGGATTCTGAATCCACCACTGTAAGCAATTCTTTACTACGGGTGTTCATATACATGTATTTGATTAGCATGTGAACTGTGACATGAAAATCAATATGAAAAATGACTAGTTTACTCTCATGCAATTCTAATTTAATTAATTATTTTTTTTTGTTTTCTGATTAACAACAAGAACAAATGCTAAAATTTCTGACAAGGCCACACCATTGCCCTGGAACAAGACATAATTAGAACTACAGCCAGAAGAAGGGATCCTTTATGTTCTATGGCCATGCATTTGAAATTGTGTCATTTTATAATCTATGGTTAGTTTGAATAAGACATTTGACAACAACACTCCCCAGACACCATGACACATTCATCTTGCAAAAGAAAAAAAGGAAGCAGCCTAAAATTTGACAGGACAAAATAGCATTAGGTCATGCAAATAAATTTAATGCATAAAAATTTCTTTCAATAGAACTAAATATATTTTGAAAAAAAATGCAAAAAAATAAGCATTTTACGACTACATGTAAATGCCTATAAGTATTAATTATAAATAACTTTTGTGACTTTTATTTACTAAAGCTTGACCAATCATTCTCTAGTTTAAGTTAAATTACTCTATTGTTCAGGACAATAACAGACAATCAATATCTCACAAATTACCTGTTAGAACAAATTAACATTACTTTTAAATCATGTCAAATTATCATCTTTTTGAAAGACTGAACTTTTTTTTACAATTTTTGATTTAAAAAGAAAATTTTTTTGACTCAGAGGAGGAGACATATGACAGAAAGGGTCTCTACAATGGAGATATTCTACAGCCTTGATAGTTTACAGACTTGGATTATAGAATGTACCAGCTGGTCTTAATTTGAAAAGAGCAGGGAGAACTAACTAAATTAAAAGTGATGCAATACTAAAGATAACCCT
Source organism: Perna viridis (assembly GCA_037379345.1). Lineage (NCBI taxonomy): Eukaryota > Metazoa > Mollusca > Bivalvia > Mytilida > Mytilidae > Perna > Perna viridis. Next base: position 10,922,973 of record CM074515.1, on the reverse strand, counting down.
AAAAATTTATAACCTCATTTCAGTTATTTGGCTCATGTAGATCTAGAAATATGAGACAAAGTTCAATTTATGATTTTAATAGATAAAGTTTGTTTAGCAGTTTATACAGAAAACTTTCAATTGCTTTTTCAAATAAAGAATAGTTTGATCAGAGAAGTAATTTCTGAAATGATACATACGTGGGTAACTTATCTCAATTAGTAGATGATTGCTTTTCAAAACAAAACATCCAAACATTTTAATATTGTAGTCTGACAAACTTTGCTTACAATTAGATACAGACAGACATTGTGATTGCAGTACTGCCCTAACTACCATGCACAAGGAAGTGAGAAATATTTGACCACTAATGGACAACTTCTGGTCTAAATAGGGCCATCACTCATGAAAACAGACCCACTAAAGTTCAGAAAACACTGAAGTAAAAAACTACAGCACAAAGCTTTTTTCAAACCTTATAAGCCATAGGCAACCTGCATGCAAGGATCTGTAAAATGTAGTACATTGGGATTACATCTGATGTCTTAGATACCTGGTAATCATTATCATTTATAATCTAGGATTAATGTAAATAAACCAGAGCTAAAATACCAAACTGACCTATTCAATCAATATCCCAACTATATTATACTACATATATTAAAGTATAGGAAAAAATATACAAATAAGATCTGTCTCTTAAAAAAATCATGTCTGTGATGAGCAAATTTCAAAAGCTCCAAGTAATAAAAAAAAAATCTGTAATTAATGTTTTAGGTAATAGATCTGCAAGAACTTGCGAGACTGTGTATAAATAGCTTTGGATAAGAGATGTTCCTTTAAATAAATGGCATCCATTTCATTAGCTAACTTCACAAAAAATAACTACAAAATATTGTCACACTTAAAAAATCATAACTATTTATCAAACTGCCAAAGAGAATTTTCGAAGCAAAGATGTGTAGTGATTTGTAGAAACAATTCATTTCCTAAAAAGCACAGTTCTCATTAAAATAAAAAAAACTAAAGAATGCAAACTATATATCTAACTATGTGTACAAGCAAACTACTAAGGTGATGGTTAGTAAGAGTTATTCCCCTTGACAAGGTCTCAGACGAGGATGAACAAGGGGAGGTACATTCCATTATAATAAATACTGGTTAACTGATGACAATGAATTCATTCTAAGTCGCTTAATCATTTACAGGTGGAAAGGGGATTCAATAATTCTCATTATTAAAAGTCATGAATCTTGAACAAGGCTTCAATTAAGAAATGAAATTTTAAACTGAAGGTTCTCAAATTCATCCATGAAAAATTTAACTTCATATTCATTTCTAGAGGTGTTGACTACATCAAATTTGTACCATTAGGAAAACAAAAAAAATTCAACATTGCTATGCAGGCATAATGATTTGTATGGATCCTACCTCCTCTCTAAAGTGAACTGTAAACTTTGACCTTACAACATGAATGACCCCTTATCAAGTTATCCAGTAGGTATTGTAAGACTTACCCATTAGGCTTTACAATGAACTAAGAATGAAATAGGCCCAAAATGAGGGATGTCAGTTAAGCTAAGGTATTCAGTGCCTATAGATAGAATCTTTACTGAAACTGACTTTTCTTTACACACAATGATATACAATATATTTAAGGGGTAAGGCCATTATTCATGTCTATTGTCTAAATCTAAAGATCTAGACTTTGATTTTAATAGTTATTCACCGGTTTTCAATTGTCCATGAACTTCAATACTAATCTCTGTAATGATCATCAAATGATCATTACTTCATGCCAGAATTTAAAAAAAAAAATTTCCATTAATAAAATTTAAATTACAAAGATGTGTGCAAATTAAATGCCAATTCTGAGATAAGATCCTACTCTATAGGGCACTGATACTGGTACACACATTATACATTTTCTACAATTAACTACATTGTAATATGTTAAATGAAATGAATGAAACATGAGAACACAAAGGTTCTAGGTGATGAAAAGCTGTGGGGTTGAAAATCTTTAAGTGCCCCTTTAAAGAAACATGTCCAACGAAATATTTTGGCTAGAAAGAAAATTTGAAATAACATGAAATTACCATTTACACAATACAAAATTTAAATATTCTGCAATAGATTTTAAAATTGTCAATTTAATAAGTCAATTATTTCTTGATTTTCATGAATAATATAAATGGTAAGGCTTTAATGTATCATTACAAATAATAAATCATTGGAGCATATCTAGTTCCTATAGGAATACCAACCATCCAATGCTTCTGCAGCATAAAACTGTACATCAATATCAGTATCACTTTTCAATTTTTCAAGAGCTGGCTTTATTTGTTGTTGAACCGTTCTACAACATGAAAAGGTAAAGAATTGGTGCATTGTCTGTTACAGAAACTTAAGAAATACATCAACATTAAACTTTGAAGTGATATCTGATAAGTTACATAAGAGGAAAGCACTTACTGTTAACAGCACTTAGTTTGAATAAACAAGATCTATCACAGCAAAAATTGGCATAAAAAACTGTTAATACAGACCTTTGCCATCCTAAATGTAAATTTTTAAATTTTCTATTATCATAAAAACGAGAAAAAACTGGACAAAGTTAAATACCACTAACTTACTTGACTTTGTTGCCTAAGTACAAGGTTAAAGGTCAACAACCAACAGTAACTAATCATTTTGAAGTGTTTTTTTACAAGTCAATTATCCAAAGCCTACATTTAATGATAATAAAAGTAACAGCCCAAAAATGACCTGCTGCATAAAAAAGAAAAAAAAATCAATTTGTAAATGGGTCCTGATTAAGTTGCATTAATTTGTGTTTTATTTTGGCATATGTACAATTAATGGTTCTGGTTCTGCTAACATTCTCTCTGCTAGAGGGTCATTACCTGCTTTTAGCTTGATTTTATCGTTTCACTTTAGTCAAACTTATTCAAACTAAGTTTAATACAAAAGAAAAAAACACAATCAAAATGCAGACTTACGATTGTTCAAATATGGGACCTAATCTCTGTAAAGTTTTGGCTACATTAAATCTAACATTGGCGACAGTGTCATTGGACATCTTCAGTATGGTGGGAACTAAAAGTTTAAATGTCATCTCTGGGCCAACAGCCTCAGCCAGCAGCTTTTAATATAAATACATGTAGATATTCATTTGAAAATGCAACTGAAAATTTGGAAGAAAAACAACATTAAAAAATGTTTTGGTTCTTTGGTATTGGGTCACAACACTGAACTAAATTGAAAATTGAATTCTCACAAATGGTATTGACTTGGAATGTATTCTCACCATATTTGAAAGGTTTGCTTTATAAAAGTGAAAATAATATCAGAAGTTATATGCTGACATAATAAAAATGTAAAGTTTAAAGCTGCCTACTTCCAAAACAATCTCTCATGCTATATTACTATAAATTATATGTACCAAAATACATCATGAAGTTTGAATGTGTATTAAGTCATTACAGAATTTCCCATTTGTATGAAAGTAATTATTCATCATTTGTGCAGAAATCTTACATTAATACAGAAAAGACAAGTCATTCTGTGTAGGTAATTCTGATCACTGGCCATCTGTAATACTTTAGGTATAACTGTCTGCTGTGCCCAGTCAGTACCAAACTTCTCCACCAACTTCTTCAGATTTAATGTAGCAGCCTCTCTGATAGCAAATACTGAAACACAAACTTGCCTATGTAGCAGTGCATACATGAGGTGAGATGTATCATATCTTCGTAATATGTAGAGAAAAATATAAATAGAACTGCATAGTACCACAGCATGAAAGCTTAAAATTTTCAGTAAATTTTCTCGTCACATTTCTTTTTCCTCCAAAGCATATATTAGATTATTCTTTCAGGGATTTGCAAAGATTGTATTTTAGATATACAAACTGAGTAAATAGTTGACATTTAATTCAAATCTCCATCATGATGACGCTATATGACAACATACCATATAATTTAATATGTTCTAACAATATTCACATCATTTTCTATGAAATTAAGTAATTTACTGACCTCACCAGTTTATTTTGAAAAGGTTAATGGAATAGAATGGACTCAAATTGTTAACAGAAAAGTCACATTTTTCTATTAGAAGAGGAAAATAATAAAAAACAAAGATTTTAAAGCATATGATCATCAAATCAAATAGAAGTACAAATCAAGTTGAAATATCTTCAGATGCTATAAGCTATCACTGATTTGATTTGTACAATGTATTATCTGACCACCTACCATGATCAACAAGCCATGTCATACACAGAGAATTTAACTTCTCATCAAAGAATTCCACACCCTGTAAATATACCATTGAATAATGTCATGTTCATTTAAAAAAGAATAAATAGCTGTGAAATTTTGAATTAAAAATGGATTATTATTTACATGTCTGTGAACAAAATAATAATGAACAACAATTATATGAGATTCTACAGAAAAAGTTAACAATACATAACCAGAAATGTTTTTACCTATATTCTAACAACACTGAAATAAATGCAGACAGATGTTATGGCTTTTTCTCGGTTTTTTTCTCTGTGACAATGGCTGACATACATTACCACCTTGCTATGACTACAATGCTTACCAGTTGTCCTGCTAACAGTGGCATGTATTCTATTATGGCCAACCTGACTCTCCATTTAGTATCCTCTGCTAGTTCTACAATGGCAGGGAGTAAGCTTTGGGACAACTGTTTGATACCAATTACCTGCAAGCAAAAATTGGACCATTATTCATAGAATAAATGCTTATCTCATAAAAACTTACTTTTCTCCTCAAAACTGTTTCCATCTTTGGAAATTGATTTGACCATATATATCATAAGAAACAGTATATATTGTCATTTTCACGTGATACTGTTATGCCCTCACAGGTGTGAAGGTATACTTCAAGTGCAAGTGTATAGGAATACTATATTATTTATACTGGAGAAAACTTATTTATAACTGACATATAAAGAAAGGACTGAATATTTGATTTAAATACAAAATCATTTATCTTTTTAAGTTGAGACAAGAAAAATGATCTATTTACTTGTATATAGAATATAACCTACCTCATTAACACAGTCAAGATTAGATATGATGTTGAGACGTACTTCAGAACATTCATCTTTCAACTGAGTCAGGAACAATGGCAATAAATGTTCAATTGTGCTGCAAGAATATACAATTACTTAAAATATACTTTTTTGATCTGACAGGAAAAAGAACTATCATGGATTCCTGTTAATCGCATAACATGCATGACCAAAAAAAAAATATGCAATTAACAGAAGTTAAGGAAAAATACTTGATATTTTCAATGTTTAACCGTGACATGTCTAATTAGAATACATTGTCTAGTCAAAATAGAAAATATTGTTGTAAAAACAAAGTTCTGTAAAAAATAAAAACAATGTATGGCTGTTTTACCCATTAAGGTACATTTTTTTGTAAATTTGAAAAATATTTATGCAATTACGAGAAATTATCTAATTTTTGGTCTCATGTTATGCAAATAAGAGGACTTTTTTACACGGATAGGAAGGGAAATGTTTTTGTTCCTTGAGTTTCTATGCAAATAACAGGAATATGCAATAAAGTGGAATCCATTGTATCAAGTAATAAATAGATGCTGAATTCACAGTAATATAATGCTATCTACCAAATACTTTAATGACTTGTTAATTTTCTACATAGCATATTTCAAATGTCATTTTCATGATATTTATTCAGTGTTTAACCACATATAAAAACTTCAAGCACAGAAATAAGCTTGTTCAAAGGGAAGTAACAAGTAAATAGATATTAATACTGTAAATAGAACTGAGTTTATTCATTATTACTATGTGTCCCATGATTTGCTGTGAGAATTACTACTACCAAGTAAATCAAAATGGAGATATACAGAGAATACAATTGTGCTGGACAACAACAAAGATTACGCCTTTTGTAATGGTTTCATTTCAAAAATTGAAAGACAAAAAAAAAAGACACTACTATATTACATGTTGCATACTTACTTTTCTTTTCCCAGGATAGGTGACAGTCCCATGATGACAGAAGCCAATGCTGATTTTACATGCTGGTTGGCATCTGATACTAGATCTTTCACACAGGGTAAAATATTTGTCATGATATATGTTTCTCTGATATCTGGGGACAAGTTTGAACAAAATTCTGAAAGACAATTAAGAAAGATGTACCATATTTTCCAGACTCTAAGTTGATGTAGAGTATAAGTCAAATTGCCAAATTTTGACCAAAATCAACGAAATAAAAACATAGATAAGTCGAGGGTCAGACGTGTGCATTTATATCGTACATGTCAGCGGAGATTGGAGTTAAGCAGTTTGTTTTCAACAGCATGTTATTCCAGCAATGTTACTAAGTATAAGATTTCTGAATTAAATAAATATCTGTGTTTTTGTTAAAATGTACTTTGTCCGCGAGTTCAATTATTTTTATTGAATGGCGTGTCAATGGCTCTGAAGCCATAGATCATCATGAGTACGAAATCGTAAACATGTCAAACATGGGCAGCCATGTATCAAATAAGCGGGAAATTTGTTTGATGAATTGGTCATAATTATGAGCGGTAATTAGTAAACAATCTTACCTGGTATTATGAAATACGATAAAAAAAATTGTTACCTGCAAATTTGGTTGCAATCAACACCTTAACTGAATAATAATTGTAGCCACATGCGAATATATAACGACATACAGTAAATGGGTATAAATTTGCATATTAAAGGACCAATAACTCCAAAACATTGGATAATGTTTTTCCAAGTTAAAAAAAAAGAGTTTTGTTAACGTATCTTCTAGAGTTTATTTATATATTTTAATGGTTTCAAAGTTTAAGTTTTTATTAACATCATTGTTATCATTCATAAAGGATAGTGGTAATGATCAATAATATTCGAATTCAATCACCAGTTTGACTGTTTGAATGACGGCTTTCGTTGATTGCAGTTTACCAAAACTTTGAATTAAACAAAGCAATCAAAAGTGAACTAAACAAATCTAACAAAATGCATTGTTCAAGTACATTTTTCTTGAAAAATCCTTAGGTAAATCGAAGTGGACGATCAGTCGAGGCTGACACTTTGCTGAAAAAAAATATCGACTTATAGTCCCAAAGTTTTATTATAGTACAATTTCAACTTATAGGATCTTCAACACAGAACTGTTAAAAAAATTATAAAGGAGAGTGTGAGATCCCATAATGTGTGATTACTAGTCTGATAAAACATGCTGCTTTATAATTTACCTTTGACCTTATGAGCAGCTGCAGCTCTGACTTCAGCCTCACAGTCCTTCAGTAAACTCTGGAAAGCTGGAACTAAATCTGTCTTGGTTATCTCAGGACCAACTGCACTTTGTAACTGAAATAAAGATGGTTAGGACATTTACACTGATGAATATAATGCTAATAAAAGAACAAACATTAGTTTCATTTCCCACTTGTTAATTTTCAGTATGCAAGTTACAGTAAGTACAGTATCTGTAATGTCAACTCGGAGACTTCAGACAAATCAGTGAAACCACTGCATAAGACTCTACAAATCAGTCCAAACAAATATCAATCTTGTTACAGAAAGTAAGTCTTGAGTTACAGTCCTACAATTTTTCCTATCTTAATTATAGCTTACATATGTTATTCTTCTGATTTGACATGGTCATCAAAGGAAGTAAATATTGGCAAAATTGGAAATTAATACATATTAGAATAAGAAATGTATACATGTAAGAATAAAATTTGGATTTGAAAATGGAATAAGGAAGAATCTAGTCTTTACTATAGCCATTTTTTCTCCTGTAAAAATGTTAACATAGTGTTCCCCCAGCATATCAGACATGGATTCTTTTTGAACTGTTAATAGTGCATAAATAATAATGCATACCTCAGTAAATTTATCTGCAACCATATATCTGACTCTCCATGATTTATCTTCGGCAGCCTGTCTTAATGTGGGCATTACAAACTGTTCTACATCATCTCCTTGTAACAAGGACGCAATACTAACACATGCCTCAACAGCTAGAAGACGGACGGAGTCCTACACAAACCAAATATAAACACTATTGATAGTAATGCTACATCAATTACATGTGCAACTATTATAGAATAATGAAACAATATGCCTTGGTTTCAGAGTGTTTCAGGCAACCTTTAATAGAGGAATGTAGTGCTTTTTAACCCTGTGTTCAGTTTTACTATAAATGTTTGCTTGAACCCAAAAAATAACAATATAAGAATAATATTTAACCAGAACTTTTATCTTAAAGTATCTATGTGTCCTTACAGTTTTGGTTAAACATGCTAAGTCCTCTTTTCCAGGAAGTACCCCCTCTTTTCTAACTTCCTTGATTACAGTTGATACAAAACATGAATAAAACCTACATGTAGCTCAAGGGCCTAATCTAGAGGGCAGGTAGCCCCAGGGTCTAAAGGCTATTAAGGTAATTTAATAATATTATTGCGAACGTCACATCTTTTCCATCTATTGTGGTATGTTATGATCACAATTTTCTTGTTGGTTCTCAGACAGCCCATTGTTATTTTTAACTCGAGTTTTATAAATAATTGATATAAATCACGTTAAATTTTGATGACAAAAGGGGGTCAAAGGACTTTCGGGATCAATATCATTGGCTGTTTTAGTTTTTGCGAATGTTACGGCTTTACGTTTCCATCCAAATCAATGCCACACGAGCAATATATATTTACATCTGTAACTCTCCTGTATAGGAGTTATGATATCGCCCTTTGCAGATATGGATGCGGAGCCGGTTCTGTCACATAATGGAAAAGCAAAGAAGGTAAGTTATCTGCTATATTGTTACACGAGGTCCTTTATTGTATTCCACCAATCAAAAAGACATTCACAACAAAATGTTGAATCAAGTAATGTCATTTAAATGTCACATCAAGAAACTTTTGTTGCGATTTTTCATCCCCCAACGAGATTTGACCATATTTTACGTACAGTTAAATCTAGTTCATCAAATTACATTTCTTCTAATAATTTGATATGAACGGTATAAGATGGACAAATTTTTATGTAGCTATCGTTATAATGGAACAGTAGATGGTAACTTGAACTGTTCTAACTACAATTAATGGTGACAACATATCTTTAATTACAATATATACTGAAAGCATTCAGCAAAAAAATCATGTCTTGATTTTAGTAAATATGAAGGCAGTACTTCAATACATTTTGAAACTTTTAATAATGTTCATTTTTTAAATTGTATTCATATACCAGTAATATTTTTAATTTATTTTCTTTCAGATGAAATCCTCCAGAACTAACAGAGACGATAAATTTTTCAAACAATAAAATATTTTTTTAAGCTTCTAGGCAGTATTTAAGACTTCTGAATGCAAATGCATGATGAATTAAATGGGTAAAGCAATTTTAAAAGGGGTTCTGAAGACTACGAAAGACTTTCTTTACCACAATCCATGGTGAAAGTCATTGAGGCATTGATCACTATGGTATTTCCGTCTTCACTGCGAATTGATTTGAAATTTTTCATTCTTCTGTTATTTGATGTTTCTTGCCAGACATTACATGGGCATTTTGGCTTGTGCTTCATAAATAATCCATACCCCCCTTTCTGTTTTGAGAGCCAAAGGTTGCAGGTTCAATCCCAAGCCAGATAATATAAGACATTAAAATTGGTCTTGGTTGCTTCTCATCCAAGCCGACAGCATTTAGGAGTAAAAGCAAAGGTCAGCTTATAGAGGCAACAGAGTCTGTATAATGTGTCTTTGTGGAAAATCCTGCTGGGCGTGTCAGTCTAGTACAAATCAGTGATCATATCACATCAACTTGTTCTCGCCCTGATGTGCACGTACTACGTTGACACTGGACGTTAAACAATAATTAATCCATTCATCCATAAAATCTAGTGTGTCAGTCTGGTACAAAGAACAGTTCTTATTGCATTTTGTACTCATATCATATCAACAGTTCACGACTCTAAAGATATGAACAAATCTAGAAGAATCATTCAGTTACATCTTAAAACTTTTTTGATAAAGATATCATGAATCTTATTTTTCACCTCCTGTAATAATTTTGGCCCTATTTAGTGCGACCCATCTAGATAGAAAATTTTCTTAATGTATTACTGAAGATGTTGCTAATGTTACTATTACAAACTGGTTACTTGTGTATTCATTTGGTACAAAGTACACATGCCAATGACATTCTGTATATTTAGAAATTCTACACCAGACCGTACAATTTAATTATTAAAAACATTTATGAAGCACCACTGTGTGCAAACATTTTAACTTTTAAAGATGTTGTTGCTAATGTGACATGTCCAAATGTCACTAACGTTATTCTTTTTTGTCTCCGTCACATTAGCAAAAGCCATAATTCAAAACATGTTTTCTTTCAAGAATCTGGCACAAATTACACCAGTAAAAAGTAATCCACTAATATATTAGAAATAGTAATGTATAAGATGCTGAATATCTTCCTAAACCCTTTACCTTTCAGAATTGATTTTGGTTTTATTGCTGGTTAAAGGCTTCAAACCAAAATTAATGAAATTTTTGACAAAGGTACAAAAGGAGAAAATGTGAGTGTCCCTGTTTCCTTGGCAACCATTCAATAATCTCTTACACTATTTACTCCTTTTTTGAAGAATTATGACCTACTGATAATAAATTTTCAGAAAATATAATTTTTTTCATGTAATGCCTTCTTTAATTATTTATCATGAAAGTAGGAGGCAGAACACAATACTGTAAAATCAGCCTTATACAATGCATGGTGCCAAACATGCTTAAAACTGAAATTGTTTTTTTTTATGCTTTAAATCTTACTATGAGACTAGTTACCTGTTCATCCTGAGCCAAGGCTGTAAATAGAGGTATAAGATCAGATTTTAATATATCCAGCTCAACAGCTTTAGCAAATTCTCCAAGTTTACCAGCTGCAGCTCTCCTAGCCATGGGTGTATCATCTCCACACAAGTTCCTGAAGTGTCTGCAATGGGAAAGAAAGATATGTATAATCAAGTATATCCCAAATTAAAATTTGTCCAAAAATATGCTTCCTCCCATTGTTGGCCAATCCTATGTACATTTACATGTACATGTGTTTTGTTTCATTTGACCACTCAAAATTTCAAATTCAAATAACATACCATGACTGTAAGTTTCCATCGATCATTAATAGTACAATGCTGAAAACATCACAAAAACTATAATCTATGCACCCGTGTCTCTTATAATCTTCAATTGTTTCTTTTTAAAATCTTGTTGAAAAAGCATTAAAAGTAGCTGTTTGTTCATGTCCACCCCAAATTTCTGTATCAAACTGTATAAAATACTAAATTTCAGTTTTCTAACTGTATTGTCAGACGAAGTAAAACAACCAGAACATGTATTTATATTTCATTACCCAAACTATTACAGGGGGTGTTCTTCTCTGTCATCTTACAAAATTATATGAATTATAAATAACTACAATGCAATACTGTTTTAAATTATGCAAAAATTTTATGTTTAAATAATTGAAAAAAAAACTTTCAAGAGGAGATAACTGGTGGGAAAATGATATTTTAAACATATCTTTGTAAAAAAAATTAAAAACATCTATAAACAAAAATATTATGTACAATCTACATATGTACCCTCAACAAACAGTAACACAAACCCAATCTCAAACAAACATGTATAGTATGTAATGTTGTTTAGGTGACTAATGAATTCTCAAATTTGTTATTTTTTATACAATATAGTTTTGTTTGTATTTGTTGTAATTTCAATTTAAAATCTTCAAATATAAACAAGATATATGTGACCAACAACTCAATAGTGACACTCCCGAAAAACTCAATAGTGACACTCCCGAAAAACTCAATAGCGACACTCCTGAAAAACTCATGCTTTACAGCAAACATGAATTAGATATCATATGAGTACGAAAGTTTAATGATTCAGTATACTTATATGAAGCCTTGTACAAAGCTGAGAATTTTGTTATGGAAGAATGTGTTACAGAAAAACAGTATTCCCCTCTCCTATGGAGCTGGGGTATAATAATACCTATTGAATAGCACTAAGAACAGAAAACACCAAGTTATAAAATTTTTCTCACATATCAACCCGAATATAAACATTATTCATTGCATTATACATGTAAAACTAAAGTGTACCAATGAATCTTGCCAATTTAAATCTAACAAGCAAATCTCATATGTGCTTACTTCACTTTAAATTTCATTATAGTAAGAAATTTGATTTGTGTCACTTCAACTTTAGTGACACAGAGATATTAACAGTATCACAAATTTTCAGTGAGCAAACCAATTTATTTTTACCATAATTAGAGTACAGTTACACTGTGTAGTTAAAATTATTTTTAGGAGATGATGTAAAGATATAGATTAACAAATATTTGTTTATTTATTATGAAGTTAGTCATGACTGATTATTAACGGATTATTTCAGATAAAAATATTTGTTTAACAGGTATAGTGTTAGTCACTTATTGACAGGATTGTATAGTGATTGCTAATGACATATTATTTCTAACTTTCTTTTTTTTTTTCACTTTTATAATCTAGACATGGTTACCAAGCCATTAATCTGACTGTTAAAAGAACATTAATTATGTCTGACTTTCTTTATAACAACAATGATATTTTGTGCCATGTACGAGTAATCAAGGGAACCAAGGTTACAGCGGTAATAAAAAGAATGTAATCCAGGGACAAAGACCAGATATGGAAAACAGACATACACAACAAAGAACATAAAATAACTAAAATCATACATACAAAGTAACAAAAGTAAATGAGCAACTCGGACTTCACTAAAAACTGGGTGCACCGGTAGGATGAGCATCCTCTGCTTTTCTAGAAACACCCGCCAAGTTGCTCATAAAAAGTCAAGTCCAGGGTAGACAAACAAGGAAAGGAAAACTATGACCCGTTGAATAAATCAGTTTTCATGGTGCAGATGGATACACCATAACAATCCACGAGTTCAAGATGACGACCATAAAACTTTTGTAGTGATGACTTCAATCTTGCAGCAACATAACCCTGTTCCAGAAGCCTATTTGTTAGAGTTCTAGCGCGGTACAAAAAGTCTGCATAGGTTAGGCAAGCTCTGGCATAACGTATGAGTTGTGATATGAACACTCCATATGCAGGTGCTGAAGGGACGTATTCTTTTTTATTAAAAGGTATTGAGTGTGTGAGGTGGTTATTCTGTCTTTCCCTTCCCAGGTAATCTTTCCAGCAGAGGAAGAAATTCAACTGCTAAAATATATAGCCTTTCAGCATACAACAGTTTAAAAAATAATCAGTTAACAGTTTATGTCATAATAGTAATAAAGCTGATGACATTAGTGCCATAACATTATAATCAACAACTTTTTGATGCACGTACAAAAATGACATGATATTGCAGGAAAGGTCAATGAAACTATGTAAGGTTATCTTTATTACTTACTGTCTGAGTTCTGCTTTCACTGCATTCGAGACTCTTGGATAACAGACAGAAAACAAACCACATGCAGATGTTCGTGATGTGAACCAGTCACCTAAAAAAGAAATGGTTTTAACAGAAAATTTTTTTTATCTGTCCTACATTCTAGACAGACAATAACTCCCTTGTCTAGTTCCTACTCTTATATCCAGTAAAAATTACTTAGGTCCAAAAATGGCTCTAGAAGATCTAGAAATTTTTTCAGCATACTGTGAAAGTACTACTGTTCGTGGGGTAGTAATTTTCATGGATTTCATGGATTAGGTAAACCACGAAATTTTATCCCCAACAAAAAAGATTATTTACTTTAAATAGTATGACAGGATCGTCAAAATCATGAATTCAAGAATCCACAAACTTGTGCTTTTTCTCCTAAACCATGAAAATTGATACCCATGAAGATAAGTATGTTCACAGTACATAGTGCTTCTGTAGGGATAACAAAATCTCATTTGTAGAGCAGTCTGTCACTTAGGTCACTGGTCCAATGACCCACACCAGTAGATTTTTTATTCAGACTAGTAAATCTCTTTTTCCACAGGTCCAATCAGACTGGTAGAAAAATTACCCCCTTCCGAATTTTTCATTATGCTATTGACATCTTTTAATTTTGATGGTCAGATTGTAATTGTAAACAAAGAACTAGTGGAAATCAAAAGAACACAACCCAGTGGCAAAGACCAGACAAGAAAAACAGACACAAAAAAGAACATAAAATAACAATCACAGTCTTGTTTTGTTTTCATTTATCCCCCAGTCTAGCTTCACTGCTATTTTTTTTTTTTTTTGGGGGGGGGGGGGGTTTAAAGTTCCCTCAAAATTTGGTCCAAAGTAAAAATAAAATCATAAACCTCTACATCTTTTTTCGTTCAGAGTAGTAGATCAGTTTTCAGACTACTGAAAGATTTTGAAACTAAACTTTTCGACATGTTGCTTTCAGACAAAACTTTCTAGTTACAAAATAACAAAATTGAGTTTCATGTACATGTAGACTTTTTCTTGGTGGAAACTAATTGTGATGATTTCATCAATGAGAGTAATGCATGATGTACATGTACAATGCTCAATACAAGAGAAGTATGAAAATTTGCACAGTTAAAATTACATTTACCTAAAATAGATCAAAAGATCAATAATCAATGCATGCAATATTTTCTTAATTAACAGTACTTTAACTTGAACAATAGGTGTATGCTAACACAGTGTTAAATCTTTTAAAGAAGCTTTTGCGAAATTCAAAAATACTTTTATACAAGTAAATGTAAAATAAATGTAAAATTCAACATCAAACTGTCAACATTACTAACAACTAAGTCACTTCAACAATTACCTCCAGATAATCTCTTAACCAGTGGTATAAAGTGGTTCTCTAAATCAGCAGGACTGTGTTCTGCTGCAATCTTTCTCAATGATTCAACAGCTTTCTCACGAACAACTGTTTCTTCTACTGTTGCTAAGCTCTCAAGCGGAGGCTTAAAAATACAAAATTTCCATTAATCAAAAACTTTTTTTTGAACTCCAGTGAACTTGAATGAAGCAGTCTTATTGCCAGTTATGGTATATAACAGACCTGATTTGACAAGGTAAAAAAATAAACAACAGGAAATATATTAAAACCAGTAGATGTAAAAATATGTTTTTCAAGAAATCACATTTGCCTACAGTATCCTTCAAAACAGTAAGATTAAATTTCTAAGCAAAATCAGTTATTATCATGCTTAGATATTAATCACTCACCAGTAAACAGTGAACATATTCTGGACCACCAACAAGGGGAGTTAACTGTCCAAGTTGTTCAGCAAGTGCCAGTAACACTTCATCTTCATCATAAATTGTGTCTGAGAATAAAAATAACAATGTTTTATAACACGTCCTATTTCAATGCATCACATTGTAGCCAAACTAGTTACTCCTTTAAAAGGTTGTACTTAATTAAGCATAGAATTATATGGCCAGTACTCAAGATTTTGACTTTGCTACATGTAGCTTGAACACTGGAATTCATTTTGTAGTGTTTTTCCTCTTTTTATTGTTTTGAAAATGAACATTTTCTCTTGAGACTTGACACACGTAGTCATTATTCCAGCATATAATGTGTGTATATGTACCTGTTAAAAATGGAATGAGCTCACTCCTAGTCTTTTCTACACCAAGAGCTAAAGCAATAGTAGACAACTTCTTGATGCTAACAAGTCTTATCTGAAAAAGAGGTATGTGAATGGGTAAAATCAAATGGCTAATTTTTTTTTTCTATTTAAATTGCTAAACAAATATACATGAGTAGTGGAATTACTAATTTATAATATTATTATATAAACTGTAGTTCATTATATATTGTGTTTTCTGAACACCAGAGTAACAAATCCTGTTACTTCCAGCAGTAATGTACCATGATATGAATGCTCTAGAAACAAATGTGAAGGTGAAGGAAAACTTGTCTGGAAAAGACAGCTGCCGGTATGAACTACAATGTATATGTATTAGTGGGTATGAAAATGTGTGTATGTCACTTCATAATTCATGTACATTGTAATTAAATATATACGATTGAACAGGTTAAAGACAGTTGAGAGTTCCAATTGTGAACTGAAAGTAGGGGTACATTTCTCATAAATATATTGTTACAGTGTACTCTAAATTTTAATTATACATTGTACTTAAAAGCAGAATAAAAAAACATGGCACATCGTGATTTGAATTTTCTCCAGCAATAATCATAGTAATAACAAAATGTTAAATTCTTGACCAATACATCAGGTGAAGCAGTTCCAAGGCTAGGTAGGAGCATGATCAAGTTGGTATGAACCTATGTTTCTACTTGAGTGTTACAACTTAAAGGTTTCACTAGTCTCATATTATACTCTTCCAGAAATGGACATGTTTCCTGAGTAGACCCTAAAACTGTTCCGAAAGTCGTTGACAAGTGACTATTTTTACCAACGAGTCCAACCCTCGTTAACTTGTGGCCTCCCCATCAAATAAGAACATCAAGGGCTACAGGCTTTCATTTGTCATGATTCATTTTCGGTTTTTAAAAAAAAATATACTAGAACGACTTGGGACTCGAATAACAACGTTCTGTTAGAGGTAACATGCATAATTTTAACTAGTATAAATAAATAACTGAAAAACTTAGTTAATTACTTGGACATCTTCGTTCCTCAATTCGTCTATTAACACTGCAATGGGATAAAGAGAGTCGTCACTTTGCTCAACGCCGGCCATTTTGCATTAGAAAGAATTTGCCAATCTGGTTTCCTAGAGAAACCAGTCTACCAGCCTATTTCCGGTATAAAAATTGAGGCAACCAGGTTAAAAAAAGTAAAACATTTTTTAATGCTATCGATGAAGATCTTTCAAGTTAAACAAAAAATACGGTCGAATTTTAATTAATATAATATTCTTTTAATAATTTGATTACGAGGACATTTTTTTTTATTAAGTATGATTCAAGGTCACCAAAATGTTTAGAATTTGATACTAAGCTAATAACCAAAGAAAATATTCCATATATGATGAACAGCAATGTAATTTTTTTGACAAGAAGGAAACGCTACAATTAATTGACATTATGATTTTAATTTCTTTGCTTCAGTTAATTAGTCATCGGAATGTTTCATTCGTACACAGAAATGGAAAAATATATTTTATTTTTCATTGTGTTATGATTTTGATAACAGAAGGAAACTCGTAACAATTAATATCAACGACAAGCACTGATTTTTAACTTTTAAAATCCTGTTAATACGTCCTTTTTAGACAGATTAAAACGGAGTACAGTTGAAAGAAATTTAAATGACATTTAAATGACATAAGACAAACACCCTTTCAACAATATGCACGATGGCATGAAATGTAATTCCGAGAAAAAAACTTTTATAATTGAAAAAAAAATAAGAGTAACATACTTCTTTTTCGAATTGTTTTTTGTTTGTTTGTTTGTTTGTTTGTTGTTTTGTTTTGTTTTGTTTTGTTTTGTTTTGTTTTTTGGGTTTTTTTTGTTTTTTATGTCACCTTACACGTGCAAGTAGCTATATCGATGCATTCCCGACTTGCGGACCAACATTTTGTCAACATTTATCTCCCTTTGGAGCAGGTGTCTATTCGGAACACGTAAGGTTTTCCATCCGATATCGACGATACTTTACAAAATCTCGAAAGTCAAAAGGGAATTTCTCGTTCTACTGACCCTGCCATAAATTTTCTTTACCCGGGATACAAATGAAAATCATCCTTATGTAACCTACCAACAAAATGAAACACCCTGTAAATTTTAGAAACACCGTTGTGTTTGTCTGCTAGGGATTCCATTTTCATTCCAATTACCTCTTTTTTCTGCACCCGAGTCCGAACATCGATAAGAGAGACTTCGAAATAACACCTGCTCTTACGATAGGTAACTCTGCAAAAACAGGATAAAATATGGCTGCATCCCGAGCTCCGCAAGTAAGGAATAGCCCCTGTTGCAAGTTGTGTGCGGGCGATGCTGTAAAAATCTTCCAAGTCTCGTTTTGGACTGAGCAACTATTTGAGCTTTTTTCAAAACTTGTAGAAAGTACAATCACGGGACGGGGCGGGGTGATAAGAAATGTTTGCCATACATAGGCTCGAGCTATTTTTGGCAGTCATTTTTTTTTTTTTTTTGTATTTATTTGGGTTGCGAAAAAATCATGACATTTTAGGGGGATAGAAAAAAATGTGTTTTTCGGTGGTTAAAATTCTTTGCTTTGGGTAAGAAGAATTTGAAAACGGCTGGTATTAATATAATAACTTATATAACAAGAGCAGGTGTGGTGTATTTGTCAAAGAGACAAAAACCCCAACAGAGAAAGAGTTATATACCACAGGACAGGCTGCAGCTGACCTCACAGGTACAGCGAAAGAGTTATGCCACAGGACAGGCTGCAGCTGACCTATAATCATTTATTACTACGGAAATAAGAAACTGAATATAAATTACACAAGTTTTACGTACAAAGTAAGGACTACTAGCAATTAACTGACAAACCAGTTTAGACCTACAAAAAGTAATGTCCCCATCGTATGTAAAATCAATCCAAATTCATCCCATTCAAGGTCGAGAATCACGGTACACCATAAGTCATACAATAAGGGCACAACCTATATCATGTTTTATAGGAGAAAACGGAGAATGGTACAATGTAACATATACATCCTCTTGATGTTTAGCGATCGCCATCGTTACAAATCTCCTCTGACATTGACACAATATTAAGCAGGAACATTTCGTTTTTTTTTCTGCCGGGATATGACCTGGTATTCAAGTGTAGTTTTGGGATATATTTTACATCTGGTATTGTTTTGATGTTTTTCAAAGTGTGGTATTTTGGGGGTACATAAAAATAGTATGTCTTGTATTTTTATTTTCTTTGACCAGGCCAATACGTATGGACATATACCTGTAATTGTTTATCGATAACATTTAGAGTTCGCCCCTCTCTTGGGATACAACGCAGTGCACATAAAATGTATCCACTATTTTATCCCATCATGGGATAAATCAGTGAATACATTTAATGGAGTCTCATAATCATCGAGTTTACTCATCAACAGAGTATCAGAGTGTACAGAAGTCTAGTTATTAACTTTCAAAACAGGAAATTGCCAGGTTGAATTAAAATACCTAGGTAGTTTTATTGAATACATTTTGGCCACAAGTTAATTGTCTCCACTAAAAAAACAAAAAAGTATCACAGTAGCTACATTCTGTATTGTGGATATACAACTGAAATTGATTGTAAGATGCAAAATGAATGAATTGTATACATACTTAAAATGGTGATTAAACCAAGCCAGTGTCGATACTTTTTCAAATCTTTTTTTATCTCAACTCCCTGTTTGTAAAGTTACTGTAACTATTTACTAATTCATTTTATTTGTAAAAGGTAAAAATTGGTGTCGGTTTCCAATCGGAGTTACTATCTCGGTCCGCATGATTGGCCAAGTTTTTTGTTCGTTGAGCTATGAATATAAATTTGGTCTTAGGCTAGATGAAGCATTAGATTGACATTGAATATGACAAGAAAACAACTTCCGGTTGGAAAAGTCAATATTCTTTTTAGTTTTCTTTCTCACAAGTAAGTAAAGAAAGAGAATAATAAGGTAATGAGATTTAATCTAGAAGCAGAGGGTAGAGCATTCACTGAATTAGCTCAGAAAATTTTCAAAAAATGTTGGAAATATGGGGTTGGTCCAAACTGACCAAAGTCAAGACAGGACGGGCATTTTCGATACATTTCTTGCAGGGAGTGTATATTAGGGGAGAAGTTACTTGAAATAAACTATATAGTACATTGCTGTTACTGTTTGGCTGTTTATTAGCCAATTTTCTCAAATTTCTGTGTTAAAAGTAGGGTAAGTTTGCAAAGGCCCAGTGAGGGTGTTTGTACAAATCACTGGGTGGATTTTGATGAGTGATGTCCCCAATTAAAGGTACAAGATTGGAGAGTATATATTTTTTATTTGCTTAAAAAAAGAGGAATATAAATATTTTCCATTTTTAAATTAGGTCCTTTAGACAAATAAGCAAAAAATTCACTTTTTTTACAGGTTGATAAAGCATGATTTGTCATTGAATGTTTGTGAAAACTATTGCTCTTATGTAATTGATATCAAATGAAAGAGAAAATGGCTATTTTTTATAAGTGTGCTTTGAATAACAATAAAATGATAACTAAATGACTACCTATGTCTAAATTTTCATTTTCCTAAACTATACCCCAGTAAGGTGTTAACCATTTAGTCATACATACATACAAAAGCTTTATTCAACATCGATATTTAAAAAAAAAAACAATACAACATAAGCTCCTGGTAGCCTTTAAAATCGATACAATACGTGGCATCTATCTAGTCTTTTTCATGCAGACATACATAAATTATCAGTCAACATATAAGGCAAAAGCTCTTTATATGAGCTAGTATAGTCATTATAGATGAATTTAAGGGCCCTTTCTTGAATTTTTTTCCACTTTATTAGTATTAGCCTCACTACAAAAGTGCCAAGTGACAGGATAATTACAATTGGACAAAATAAAAGAGTGGTAAATTGTTAACCTTCCCAGTTTATTTAAGTATTTCCCTATCTTTTTTTAAAACATTTAACTGTTTTGAGGCCTTTTTGCAAATGATCGCTATATGAGTATGAAATTTTAACTGATAATCTACTGTTACTCCCAAAAGTTTTACTTCATCCTCACATTTTATAATATTATCACCAAGATCAAAAGAAATGTTTTTATAATAAGTTTTTTGGCCAGTGACAAGTGCCTGAAATTTATCAGGGTTGGCTTTCATCTGACTCATTGCACACCAATCTATCAATTTTAAGCTGTCTGACTCCAATTTAGTTTTGACTTCATCAAGATTGTATCCAGCATAAGAAAGAGTATTGTCATCAGCATAGTTATACAGAGAAGAATCCTAAATGAAAAAGAATATATCATTTAGAACAATGTTGAATAATACCAGGGCTAGAATTTACCCATTTGGCACCACTTTATAAATTTTCTTCCACTTACTAAATGAGGATCCTAGTTTAATACACTGCTTTCTGTTTGACAGATAATCTTGGAGAAGATTAAGAGCTTCATCTGAAACACCATATGATTTTATTTTATCTAACAGAAGATTATGTGGAAGGCAATCAAATGCTTTCCTTTCCTTTTCTCTTTTGTTTACCCCGGACTTGACTTTTAATGAGCAACTCAGCGGGTGTTTCTAAAAAACAGAACGCTTACCCTACCGATACACCTGGTCCATGCTCCCAGTTTTTAGTGGAGTCGGAGTTGCTCATTTACTTTTGCTGCTTTGTGTGTATGATTTTAGTTGCTTTGTGTTCTTTGTTGTGTGTGTCTGTTTTCCATGTCTGGTCTTTGTTCCTGGATTGAATTCTTTTGATTACCGCTATAACCTTCGTTCCCTTGATTACTCTTAAATCTATTAAAATTGCAGCTATAAATTTATTATCATCCAATGCTTTTTTCCAGTCTTCCACTATTTTCAATAATGAGGTTTGACAACCTTAGCCAGCCCGAAAAGCTGAAAGATAGGGATGGAAAATATGATTTAAAAATTCTATCAATTGTACATCTATGGCCTTTTCAAAGAATTTGAAAATATAGGGAAGAATACTTACAGGTCTATAATTAGACTTATCTAGGGCATTGTTTTTCTTATAGCATGGCACAACATGGGCCTCTTTAGTTTTTTTAAATTTAGAAGTTGTTAAACTTTTAATTTTATTTATCAAAACTGTGATAGGTTGAGCAATGGTTCGTTTAGCAGGTTTAAGCAATTTGGGGATGTAATTTGTATGCCTGTTGCTTCCTTAACATTAAATCTATCTATCTGTTTTCTACAAAAGTACACTCAATTTCTGTAAATTTTAACGGTTCAGTATCTTTTTTTATTTTTGTTATGCTTGGGTGTTCTTCTTCATTGATAACTAACTCTGATCCTATATCATTTTCCATATTTATAAAGAAGTTGTTAAATTCTGTGGCTACTTGTGTTTGGTCATTCATGATTTGATCATTTTCTTCCAGTATTATGTCTTCCTGTTTGTTAAATGTATGAATTTATCATCAATTAAAAGGTTAATAATGTTTCTTTAAAATAATATAATTTTTATTACATAATAATGATTTTGAAATACTTAATTAACAGGTAGAAGTTGACCAATTTCATTAAATGTCCCTGTGGCAATTACTGATAAACACAAAGTAACTATTGATTGATTTTTACAGGTAAATTTTGACATTTTATCATAATTTAGTGTTTTGAGAACTCACCCTTCCTCTGTATTTTCACCATAACTTGTCATTATCAATTTTATAACTAATATAACTAAAATCCTGAATAATTTTTCTTCCCCCAGTATGCATTTGTCAAATGTAAATCTTACAGGCTTTAAGTTTAACCAGTATAAAGACTTGGGAGACACTGTTATTTTCACATATTATATAGACTTAGTCAGGAGTGACCAGTTACTAGAGTATAAAGTCCATGATTTTTAGGCAATGGCCTTAAATTGCAAGAATACCTAGCAAAAGTATTAGGTTCCCTTTTCAACAAATTAGACTTCATGCCATGAATGGATTTCAAAATTTTAAATGATTTCTAAAGAAGAATAAAAGTGCTTAAATTAAAGTTATAGTCTAAAATGTATAAAAAAAATGCCTATCCTGTTTTTAACCACAGAAAAATGTTGTTTTTGACAGTCATCTACCCTTGAAATGTTCATTTTCAGTGTATTTCAATAAAATTATAACTCAATTTACCAAAATGATATGGAAAATCTTCCTTTGATTCTGGTGGTGCAGAAAGTCAAATTAAATTTTCAAAGTGATGGTCTTTTTTATACCATATTTCCATATTTCACCCACTGACTGATTCTTAGGAGACTGACACTTTTTAAAAAAAAAAGGTCTCTCATGAAGCAAGTACAGCACAATAGTCATCAAGGTGACAAGGACTTTATGTTCCTGATATTGTGATTGAAAGCAGGGCTGTGGTATTACTAGTGAGTCATCGCTCACAGATTTCCTGTTTTATTATTTTTTATTTTATTTCTTGCAGGATATGCATAATGGGTACAAGTCTTTACTCTTGATTCTACTACAGTACCTTTGCTGTTTGTCTTCTCAAGTTTTGACCAGGAAGAAAGAAATAGTGTTTGCTCCCCATTCCAATTATAAAACAGATTCATTGCTGTGGACTGTACAAATTAAACACAATATCTCTCATCTAATACCACTTCCTGTACACAGTCATGATCATGGTGATGATGTTTACACAATTGGAAATTATTTTGCTGGAAATGAAATTGAAACTCAAAATGACCGTGCTCTGGTCCACCAAGTGGCATCAGATTGTAACTTAGTCTTTCTTGGACATGTAGGAGAACTAAAGCATATTTATTTGTTGGGGCATCCGTCAGTAAATTATACTTTGGGTTATCTTGAATCTTCTGGCTCTATCAACCCTAGCAAACTGAAGAGAAATATTGCTGAAGAGAATGAATCTAAACTTGACAATCATCCAAATGTGTTATGGTTCCACAGGGAGAAGGTGTTCTCCAGAGGGAAACGAAGTGTACATTTCAATGATCCAGTTTATCCACAACAATGGCATTTGGTAAACATAATTTATTGTATATGTAAATTGGTCGACAATTCAGAGACTACAAATTGATCTTGCTTTGCTAAATGAAGAATTGTTTCATTGTACTGCGGTTAAAAAAAATTTGATGAATAATGTTATCTGTTGGCATGATAATTTAACTTGCAGTATCAAATATATAATTAATATATAATTAAACTGAAAATAAATGCAGGATTTTTGCAAAATCACAAAAATAATGCACGCAGTAACTTGTAGGTTTTAGAACTCGCATATTAACTTATTAAATTTCCATCTTATATTTGTAGAAAAACCATGTAAATACAAGGCAGGGTATGGATATAAATGTGACAGGTGTATGGGAATACAATATCACTGGAGCTGGTGTCACGGTATCCGTTGTTGATGATGGTATGTTCTGACTTAAACAAACTTAATTTTGGGGACTCTTTAAAATAATGATTAAACGTCCTTCAAAAAAACTTTTGTGCATGATATCCATCCAGTGTCTTTACCTTTGTCACCAATGGTGATGGTACATCAGTAAGTGTAGTAGCTGCTCCACTCTGCCCCTCCATCCATGCGTCTGTTTGTCTGTCTTATTGATTGGTACTCACTTTGTGTAATCTTTAACACAACCACTTTTATGGTTTTGTAGGGTTAGAATGGACAAGCCCTGACATCAGTGAGAACTATAATGCTGAAGGGAGTATTGACCTTAATTCTAATGATGATAATCCTATGCCTAATGACTTAAAAGGTATTTCTTATTTAAACATGCGAGAATTTTGTTTCTCATCCATAATTATGTTTGACATTTATTCTTATAAAATGAAATATTTACAACCCTAGCACAAATACCATATGACAAAACCTTACAAATCTGGCACAATGTCATGCATACATGTGATAAAGTCATTCCTTCAAAACTGGAGATTTAGTTTGAAAACTGGAGGTTTTTTTTTTTTTGCGGCGTAATGAATTGGATATATGTGAAACTTATGGAAAACCTTGTATTAAGTCTCTTTCCATGAGATAAAATGCTGAATACTATATTTGAATAGTTAGAATAACCCTTTTGATGGAGTAACACTTGGACATTTTAATGATTTTATTTATTAATGATGATATTTATATAGCAAGAACAGCATAAACATGAATAACTTTCTATTTAAAAGTGTCATCATTACTAAATAGCTACTATTAATGAAAGAATTTTCATTTAAAAATTGTCACTGCGTGCAATTGCTACTATTGCATTAATATGCATCAAAATGATTTAATTGTATATAGTCATTACTGGCTTGGCACCACTTTGACTTCCATGCAGCATTGAATTTGGAATAGTACTTTGCCTTCCTGGCAGGAGGTGCTGAAAATGAACTACAAAAATGTATTGAGTTTCGGTATTTTAACAGTTGATGATCATGAGAGTGCTCCAAATTGAAAAATTCACATAGTTCTTCTATTGACTTGGATAAAAAAACAAGCCATACTTTGAGTCAATTTCATTGTTTCCATAACCATCAAAAGATCAAATGTCCCACATCAATATTTACACAATGCGTCCCAATCGTCGCTAATAAATACTAGTTTAATCATTTTAGAGTGTGTAACTAAAACTTTGGATAATTGTCATCTCCTATTGTTATATAATCATCGCACCTTTTTGAATTACATCTCATCGATAACCACTAAGACTCTAAACTACTGTTTATGACCCTAACTAACATGTTCACCTGTCTACCCGAGATCAATCGGAAATGTCGTTTTTCAATCCTCTCAGGTTTTTTCGTTCAGTAAATAAAAAAATGGCGTCCATAATTTGTTTACGGTATACGGTATAATGTTCAGAAAGCGGTAGATTTTCTGTTTAAACGGTAGAACGGTAGGCTGGTTCTAATTCCGGTAGAATTGAACTACTGCCGATAGGTTCACATGTATGGTCATGTGACAAAACTTTACAAGCCTAGCTAAAATGTCATGTGACAAAACCTTAAACGCCTAGCACAAATGCCATGTGACAATACCTTTCAAACCTAGCACAATGCCATGTGACAAAACATTACAAACCTAGCACCAATGCAATATGACAAAACTGTAAAAGCACAGCACAATGCCATGTGACAAAACCTTAAAAGCACAGCACAATGCCAGGTGACAAAACCTTACAAGCCTAGCACAATGCCATGTGACAAAACCTTACTTAGCCTTGCACAATGCCATGTGACAAAACCTTACTAACCTAGCACAAATGCCATGTGACAAGACCTTTCAAGCCTACCACTCGTCATATACATGTATAGATGTACGTGTATCTGTCATAATAGAACAGCTTAATTTTTTCTAAATACATAGCAATATCTCATTCCAGTTATTGTGTGTAGAACTATTTTCTACAGTAAAATTATCAATTATTGTCCGGAAAAGAATGCTCTATCCATGTTTATCGCTATTTTGAGCTTTAAAGGTAGTTAAGTGTGCTGTGGTAGTTAAAATCAGTGCTTGCACTTATTATACACATCTGATTATCAACACTGAAATATGAGCACACTGACTTTATATGGGTATACAATTAACCTATTTCCATATGAACAATTATACACATCCTTGTTATCTTATGTGAGGGTGTATGGATTGGTGGTCAGTATAGTGATTGTGCCAATACCACAGGTAGAAAAGTTATGTTACTGTCTTTCTTATTTTTTTTTCAGAGAGCAACCATCATGGTACACGATGTGCAGGAGAAATTGCTGCTGTTGCTAATAGTTACTGTGCTGTGGGTGTGGCTTATAATGCCAAAGTGTCTGGTATTAAATTTTTGGAATTTTCTGATTGTTTGATTCTTGAGCAAACCAAGTTATTTTGTATACTGTGAAAGTACTATCATGGGGTACCAATTTTCATGGTTTGGAGGCTAATCCACGAAATTTGGTTCCCAACGAAAAAGAGATTTTGATGTGGATACTGAAACCTCGGAACTATAAATTCAGCAATCCACAAACTTCTGTTTCTTCCCTTGTCCACAAAAATTGGTATCCAAGAATTAAAGAACTTTGACAGTAACTTGCTTTGGCACTGTGACATCATTAACAGTGATGGGTCCATATTACTTGATTCAAATAATCTCAAACAAATTAACATTTTGATCATGAAGAAATTCTTAATACATGTATTTGGATTTGAACCCATTAGAAATGTAAGGAATGTTCTTTAATTTTTGAACAGGTTATTCAAAATACCATGGTTTGGGTCTGTTTACATTTTCTATAAACCTGCTTCACGTTATTAGAAGATTGCTCAGTTGTATGGCACGTATTCCATAGACTATTGTACTAAATTTGTTCCATTTTGTATGAAATGTATGCATCCTTTTAAATAAATCTAAGATCAGAATCAGTACTAGATTTATTTAAAGAATGCATACAGTGAAATATTTGCCTCATCTCAAATTGTTCATCTAAGACCATCAAAGCCATTTATTAAAGATGAACTATCAGAAATGGTCAGATTTATCTATGCATGATACCAGCAATATTAAGCAAACCTTCAACTTTAATTTCTCCGACAATAAATTCAGTATTGGCAATCATAAATACTTGGATGGGATTGATTTTCACAAAAATCTGTCAGTGTTGGTACTTTTTCTAGGATGTGTGTGGTGGCGGGGACACTTAGATTCTTTGTTGTTGCCATGATATCACCTTCCTTTATTACAATTTATATTTAGGTATAAGGATTCTAGATGGACCAATGACTGACAGCTTAGAGGCAAAAGGATTTAATGCTAAACTTCAGATTAATGATATATACAGTTGTAGGTGAGTTCATTTTAATAAATGTCAAAGGTAATTGGTGGTTTTGAAGGAATGCTTGATTTTTTTTATCATTGTCTACAATCAAGTTTCAGTCTATACGTATACTGTTTCATATTTTAACAAATAAACTATTCTTATAATGTGTATTTGAGAGTTCTTGATAGGAAAGAACTAAGTGAGTGAGTGAGTGAGTGCGTGCGTGTGTGTGCATGCATGTGCATGTGCAGGCACTTATTCTCTATATCAAGTATGTGCTTGTTTCCAACTAAAAGTTAAAACTTTAATGAATCAGCATTACAGTATGACAATTAAAAGTAATAGGTTTGTCAACTTGTAGTTGGGGACCAGATGATGATGGGAAAACTGTTGATGGACCTCATTTCTTAGCTGCTGTAAGTTAACTGTAAACATAGAAGTTGTATCTGTTTTTATTTTTAATAGTTATTACTATAATACCCCACTTTAAAGGAGAGGGAGGTATTGTTTTCCCCTGTTGGGCTGTCCATCCAAGTTAAACATATTTTTTCCACTTTATATCAGCTACAATTCACAACCACTTATCATAAAATAGCGTTGGCTTGAGGTCCAAATAAGTGATGACAAAAATCAGGCCTCTTACACACCTACTTCTTGGTGATATTTTTGCCGAGAAAAATCCTAACTTTTTTAAATACACTGTTGAAATTTACCCTAAGGTTTTGACTTCTAATAAATAAAGCTTATAAGGACAGTTTTAAATGTCATTTCCTGGATTTGGATGTTTCCATTTCACATATAGTTTTCACTAAATCCTTTAGGATGTATTTTTATTGGTATTTTTGTTTTAGTAAACAGGGTGGGCTTATCAGTTGCTTTTTTATTTTGAACTAGCTTACACAAAAACAGGAGTGCTCTTTCGAGATAGATACAGCTTGTTGTCTTTTGTCCTCTTTGTTGAAGTGTTTGTATTCTGTTAATGATCCCAATAGTTCAATACGAATTCAACTGATTTTTATAGTTTGTTTTATTGTTATATTTTCCCACCACTATCCCAGGTAAGGGGAAGGGTTGAGCACTTAGAAACATGTTTTAATCTACACATACCTTATGTGCCTATCCCAACTCAGGAACCTGTAGTCCAGTGGTTGTCATTGTATTTTATGTTCATTATTATTCATTTTATGTTTTTTCTATAGATAAGGTCGATTTTCGTTCAGAGACCATTTAAGCCTTATATGCCGGTCAAAGATGGGATGTGTTATGGTATACCGCTGTCTGTCCGTCCGCCCATCTGTCGTCCACACTTCGGACAATAACTCAAAAAACGTTTTCACCAACTTTAATGAAACTTTGATGAATTGTTCATATCTATTGACCTAAGCTCCCTTTCCATTTTTATAAATTTAAGATTTTTCGTTTCCGTGTTATCAATTTTTTTACTTAAAAAAGGGGGGATTTTCATGTTTTCTGACAATAACTCAAAAACACTTTCACCAACATTTATGAAAGTTTGGTGAATTGTTCATATCTATTGACATAAGTTCCCTTTTGATTTTTATAAATTTCAGATTTTCGTTTCTGTGTTATGAATTTTTTTTACTTGAAAAATAGGGGATTTTCAAGTTTTTGCCAATTATTCAAAACCCAAAAACACTTTCACCAACATTTATGAAAGTTTGGTGAATTGTTCATATCTATTGACATAAGTTCCCTTTTGATTTTTATAAATTTCAGATTTTCGTTTCTGTGTTATGAATTTTTTTTACTTGAAAAAGGGGGGATTTTCAAGTTTTTGCCAATTATTCAAAACTCAGAAACACTTTCACTAATTTTATGAAACTTTGGTGAATAGTTCATATCTATTGAAGTAAGCTCCCTTACGATTTGTATAAATGTCAAATTTTACATTTCTGTGTTATGAAGTTTATTCTTTTAAAAAAAGCCGGACACGGCCAAGGAAATTTTATTTGTTGAAAAAACGTTTAAAACAGACCATTTGTTATGATGATCAACTAAAAAATATAAAAGGTACTTGGTAACCTTGTTAGAAAAGTATGTTTTAAACAAGATAGAAATGTATGGGTGAAAAATCAAGACAACAAACTTAGTTAAACTTGATAGTGCAAAATTTTTTGTGCATTTTTTATTTACTTTTTTTTGGAGGGGGAGGGTATTTAACAGGGCTCAAAGTATTTCTCGTTGATCATATAAATTCATTAAAAGCATAAGGACAAAATAAAAGGGCAACGGGGTATTGTGCGCTTTAAGCGCAGCTCTTTATTAATGATAAAGTGATATAACCACATGATTTCAAGTTCGCAAGGTGAGCGATTCAGGCTATCTAGAGCCTCTAGTTGCTTTTTAATGTATTTTTATTTTGTTCAAAGAAAGCAATCAGATATGGCATAGATTTTGGTCGAAGTGGATATGGCAGTATATATGTTGTTGCTAGTGGCAATGGAGGTCGTTTCCATGACAACTGCAACTATGATGGATATGCCAACTCTATTTACACAGTAACTATAGGTAGATCTCATTGGTTTCTATAATTAATCGTGTATTTTGTTTTTTTATTATCCCATATGAGTATTATTAATACGTGTATGTATTTGTTACATTTGTTTCATTCTACCTGATATATTCAATTATTCATAATTCTTGGTAATATTTTTCCTAACTCTTTTCCTTTATTTCTATTATTAACTCATAGTCAAGGATCTGGAAAAGGTAAAAAATGCTGCTCATTGACTGACAAATTTT
Source organism: Perna viridis (assembly GCA_037379345.1). Taxonomy (NCBI): domain Eukaryota; kingdom Metazoa; phylum Mollusca; class Bivalvia; order Mytilida; family Mytilidae; genus Perna; species Perna viridis. The sequence continues at coordinate 10,892,756 of CM074515.1, read as the reverse complement.
GCAAATGACTGGCAACCATTTTCCAATGTCCGACATAAAAAAATGTTTTCTGCACGGTTTTATTAGTGTCTAAACATCCTCTCGACCTGTCTTCTAATTAATTGACAGGTGTGCATCAATATTAGCTACCTGTGCCTGTGATTTACCTGTAACTGATTAGTTGATTGCATAATTGAATTAACGATACATGTGCAGCACCATTGTGTCTAGAATCAGTTATTATTTTAATTGGTAATATGTCATTATTTTAGGAGCAGTAGATGAGACAGGGAAAATGCCATTTTATGCTGAAGAATGTGCCTCCATGTTAGCTGTTACCTTCAGCAGTGGAACAGTAACCAGATCTATTGTAGGTTTAGGTCATATAATATCACACTATGCCAATTTATTACAATTATATCTGTCTCTATAAACTCTTTACCCTGCTGATAAAAACCATGACATTAATTGCAAGTCAAATTCTGTACATTTTGTCCCCAGTCACTATACAGAAGGGAACATAGAAATACCTGTAACGCTTGTGGACGCAACTTCTTGGAAACCACTTGGCAGATTTTGTTCAAATTTTGTAGAATTGTTAGTCAGCATTTGTAGTTGGTCTTATTGTGCTGCTGTTTTGATTTGACAAATTTTACAATACGGAGTGATGGGACTTCAGCACTTTAACATTTTTAGCTCACCTGGCCAAAGGCCATGTGAGCTATTGCCATCACTTGGTGTCTGTCGTCGTTAACAATTTTTCAAAAACCTTCTCCTCTGACACTACTTGACCAATTGATACCAAACTTGGTATGATTGTGCCTTGGGGTATCATGCATAGAACTGATTTGGAGATTTTTGATCCGTCGAAAAACATGGCGACCGTTACTAAAATTAGAACATAGGGGTCAGACAGTAGTTTTTTGCATGTATCTCCAAAACTGTTAGGTTTAGCCAAATTCTGACTGGGTAAAATTGTTTAACACAATGAGATCTATCTGTGGTCAAATTTTCATTTTAATCTGTTAAACCATTTTGAAATAATTGCCCTTTTCAGACATTTTTTTGCTATTTTTAATGTTATTCTTTCAAAATCTTTTCCTCTGACACTACTTGACGAATTGGAACCAAACTTGGTATGAATTTTGATCCCTGGAAAAACATGGCCGCCATTACTAAAAATAGAACAAATGGGTCAGACAGTAGTATTTCACACGTCTCCAGAACAGTTAGGTTTAGCAAAATTATCTCTATAGCTGAAATGACCCTTATTATAAGGCCTTCAAAAGTCTTCAGGGATCAAAGTTGTCAGGTGACTCCTTGTAAGAGTTATTGCCCTTGAAAGATGAATTTTTACAGTTTTCAGCCAAGATCTTGAAAACTATAATGGAAAGAAAGAAACTTTCTATTGTTGAAATGATCCTTTGAATAGTCCTACCAAAATCTTCTTGAGTCAAAATTGTTGGACAACTCCTTGTTAAATTTATTGCCCTTGAAAGACAAACTTTAACCAGGTGAGCAATTCAGGCTCTTGGGAGCCTCAGGTTTGCATGGGACATATGGCTATGAGTTGCTTGTTATACCTCACCTGCAAACAAAGTTTGGGGGTACACCATATATAGGTTTCACCCTGTCTGTTTGTCTGTCAATTAAAGCTATTTTCTAAGCAACTTGGAACATTGTTATGAAACTTTGTGAGATGCAATATAACCACATTGTCAGGAATTTATGTTTGGACAAAAATTGTAGAAATGATGGCTGTTGGAACTAAGGCATTTAAAAAAAAAACATGGTCTGATGGGTTGTCTACAACTCGTCAACAACTTGTAGGATTGTTATGAAACATAATACGGTGTTAGATTACCATATGGAGTTGTGCATATTATCTGGAATTAATGTTTGGTCAAAACTTGTCAAATTAAAAGCTGTTGAAATTCAGCAAATTTCTGCAAAATTTGGTCTCATGTGTCGTCAGCAACACTTCCTCAACAATATGTAGGATTGTTATGAAACTTATTTAGGTATTAAATTACCATATTGGAATGTGCATATTGTCAGGAATTTATGTTTGAACAAAAATTGTAGAAATGATGACATTTGGAACTTGTGCATTTTTCAGCGCTGGTTTGATTTGTTGTCCACAACTCCTCCTTAAGGATTGTTAGGAAACTCAATGGTGTGTTAGATTATTATATGGAGATGTGCATATTGTCAGGAATTATTCATGTTCTGTTATTGTGTTGTCAACAAAAAATAGTTCTGTTTGGAGTTGGATATTTTAGAAATGGTAGCAAATTGTGTGTCAAAAGTATGTAGTCTACCCACCATTATAAAAGTGTCCTGTATGAATTGTATGTCCTCATCAGCCCTCAAATATACAGGGTTCAATAGGGTGAAGGGTATTGTTTGGGTGGACATAACTTTTTATAGGTTTAAACTGGTCTGGAGCTGGTATGTTAGTTTACTGCTAGTAGTCCTTTGTCTGTACATTTGTGTAATGTATAATCAGTTTCTTTATTTCTGTTTTAACATAGGACTCAGACCTTTTTTAACTGATTTTTAGGTTTGTTTAATTGTATAACATTTTTTCCACAGTGGCAAGATTTAAAATGGTAGGGTTGTGATCATGCTAGAGTACTTTTTATCCTGCCACATTTTTGTCATGAATTTCTGGCCTTTGTTGCTGGAGTATATAGGGGCAATTATTTAGCTGTACCTGTGTATTATGTTGTTTTGGAGCCAGCTGCAGTCCACTCTGTGGTGTAAGGGTTTGTTTATTTAGACCAATGGGTGGTGTTGACATTTTTCATCCCGATGGGGTTGTTGTCTCCGATATCTTGTTATAAAAAATCATTACATTTACCTTGTTTTACTTTGATTTATTAAGATACATATCAGTCGTTCATGTCAGTTGTTTGCATTTTTTTTTTCACATTTAGATCAAAACCAAAATCGGGAACATATTTTTGTGGTTATTATTTCCTTCCTTTAGCACAAAAAAAAATTAGATTAAAATAATCTATGTTATAAAGAGAAATGGTATGCCGTATATGTCAAGAATACAACATCTCCATCGGGATGAAGATGTCAGCCCAAGACCACCCATTAGTCTCTTTGTAGTATGTCTGTCTTGAGAGTGGTTTCTGGGTTAAATTCCTGAGCAAAGACTGAAATCAGTGGTCACTTCTTTTCTCCACCATGTGTCATAGAAGAAATACCGGTTGAGTGGTTGACAAAGTATTCCAGTAATATGTCTGAGTGAGATGACTAGATTGGCTGTTGCTACTAGCTAGTTCATTACAAATCCATCTGAATGGTCTAGTTGGTTTAAATCAGTTAGTTTGATTGTTTATCCATTTTCTTCCTGAAAAAGCATAAAATATCAGACAATAAACATTACACTCCAAGCAATCTATCAGGTACTCTGACTTAAAATGCCAACTATAATAATTAAGAAGTAAAACTTCATTTAAATATTACTACTCCACTCAAGTCCTATACTTGTTATAAATGAAGTTTTAGGTCCTGTTTCTGTTTATACCTGTTTATTACCTGTGTATTAATGTTTCAGGTAACAACTGACTGGACAAAACATGGTGCTACAGGGTGTACAAACCAACATACAGGTACAAGTGCAGCTGCACCTTTAGCTGCAGGTATGATTGCTTTGATGTTAGAAGCTCGACCCTGTTTGACATGGAGAGATGTGCAGTATATCATCATAATGACTGCTCAAAAGGTGAGAAAAAATTACTTTAATGCTGAATAATGGTGTATGGGTTGTAGGATCTGGTTAAGCAATAGCCATATTTTATGTGTCCATTCTTATCATCAATGATTGTTGTTTCATGATCACTTTCCAATATATTTGTTTCAATATCATACTCTTGCTCAGAATTTACAACTGGTATGCTAGAATGGCGGGCACTTTGCAGGCAATTTCACACTAAATTGTATTTAGTACCTGCATGCAAATTGGATATTCTGCCTAAAATTACTCTTATAGTGTGATTTTTAACCTGTGACCAGATTCATTTTTTCTTCAAATCAGATTGATATTTGTTACAGAAACTTGAAGCATTGTACTCCTGAGATGCTGAGTTATATTTAGCATTCCTTTCTTGCCTTTATCCATAATTTGTCTATAGATTTGAAGATTACATTGTGGTTAAGGCACTTGGTTATTTACCATACTGATTTAATTCTTAGTTACTTATATTTCTCAGATTAGTAAATTCATAAAACAAAGCTAAGCTTTTTGTATTCACATGATGAAAAAATTTTATATTTGACATGATAAAAAAATGAAAGCCAAATGATTAGTGTTGTTCAGGTATGGCTTCATACTTGGTTTAAATCATTGATTAAAGGTAGACATTGATGTTGCTCACTGGCAGAAAAACAAGGCAGGTTTATATCACAGTCATAAACATGGCTTTGGTTTGATGAAGGCATGGAGACTGGTAAATGCTGCTAGGGTAAGAAATAATTGACATAAGCTGTTTTAAACAAAATGAGGTACCGAAAAACAATTGTTTTTTGTGTCATTTTTTTAAAAGTATCAGGCATACATTGATCATGGTGTTTGTCCATCCATCTGTCCCCAGTTCTAATCCACATCTCCTCTTAAACTGCTGAATGGAATTTGTCAAAACTTTCACACATTCTTTATCACTTAATGCCATTGTGCATCTCATATTTTATTGTTCCATCTGATTGACTTTATGGTTTATAAGGAGGAGACTGGGGGTATCAACAAGTGAGCAGTTCTAGTTTTTCAAGTTTATTTTTCTATTCAGTCTATTTTATGTAGTGTTAAATTCATGAGCATTCCCAAGATTTTTAAAGAAATTCTCACACAACATATTTCTTGCTGTAATAGGATCTTACCATTAAAGTAGAGAAATTAAACTGCCTTGAAAATTTCCATCTAATTGGATTCCTGAGTGATGTGGAAGCTGATTATCTAGGAGTCCTACTGTCTAACATACACCCAATGTAGGCATATGTGAATGAAATAAGATGCGTCTTTGTCAGGATAGTGAAAAATGTTTTGATGAGTGAAAACAAAACTGTACTATATGATAATGATTATTTCTTTTTTTCTTGAATTGGTTTCATTGTTGACAAGTATTTCTCCTTAATTACCAATAATACAATCAGTAGATATGAAATACCAGCCATTTATATAATTCTGTAATGCATCTTTTTAACATAATCAATGTCTTGATATTTGGATTCAGTTTCTGGTTTAGAGAAAAGGCATCAAATGACTTCACAGTATGAACATCTAAGTTATAACATCTATCGCTGTATCTGCCATAATATTTCACATAAATTCCACAGGTATGGGAGGCAGTGCCTTGGTTAACCTCATATCTACATTCCACTGGTGATATTAATATCAAAATACTTAAAGGTGTTGGTAAACCACTCATCATTAAATATACAGGTATTAATTACAGGATAAATAATTGAAGAACATAACTTGAAATTATAACAAATGTGAAAATTGTGAAATAATTCAATTTGAATTGTTAAATGCTTTCTGATTGGTTGGTTCTCTTTGAACAAACCAGTTTACTTTGTATAAACATTATATCAATACAAGACATTCTTTTTCAAACCAAGAATTGAAAATATGACACATGAAAGAGTAAAAATTTGATGTTAAGGTTCAGCTAAAGTCAATATCTAGGACATTCCTTAATGAAATGTTTTCATTTATAGTTTTAATAATACATTAAATTTAACACTGAAACATTGCTAAATGCATCTTTGTATGTATATGACAAACAAGCACAAGTCAAACTTAGGAACACATGTTTTATAACTTCTTTATAACATTAACAACAAAAATGTAAACAACATACTTTAAAATAAATCTACAGCTGTCAAAAACAAGATTTGAAGTCTGAAATTCATATAGTTCTGTTCCTAAATGAATAATGCAGTGTAAGCTAGTAATTATTTGTGACAAATTGCTAGATCTGAATGAAAACTTTAATATTTTATGTTTATTGGTGTTGGTATTTAGCTGTATCATGGTATCAAATATCTCAATTCATCTCAATTTAAAGAAATGGCATTATTTTCAAGAAAATTAATGCTAGCTTGCACTGCATTATAACATTTTAATGTTCTACAGAACAAAACTATATGAATTTCAGACTTCAAATCTTGTTTTTGACAGCTGTAGATTTATTTTAAAGTATGTTGTTTACATTTTTGTTGTTAATGTTATAAAGAAGTTATAAAACATGTGTTCCCAAGTTTGACTTGTGCTTGTTTGTCATATACATACAAAGATGCATTTAGCAATGTTTCAGTGTTAAATTTAATGTATTATTAAAACTATGAATGAAAACGTTTCACGTAGGAATGTCCTAGATATTGACTTTAGCAGAACCTTAAAATTCTTTTTTTTTTGTTAACTTGAGTGGTGTTTGAAGGAACATTCCTTTTAGCCTGTGTAAATCAATACTACAATTACTGTATTTTTCACTTAAATTGATTTTACTCAATAAGATGAAAAAAGGGTATTATACAGGTAGCTGTGATTTAATTAATGTTTCTTGTGTAAAAAAAATTTTATATTTCACAGTGTGAAATAAATTTGGTAATTTCACTCTTGGACTTTCTCCCGCCAAAACGTTGCATCATGTACATCAATCCACCATTAACATTAATATAGCAGTGAATAAGGAAGATAATCTATAAAATAGATGGGATAATTAACTGGTTATTGTGAATAACCAAAATATAATTACTCATGCCAAAAACACATTCAGATTTAACTCACACTTGTTAAATCTAGGATTCTTTGGCACTCATAATCTTATTTTGGTTATTCACCCTTCCCAATTAATTATTCTATGTATATATTGTAACATGGGATATTATATTATTACCTGTATACTTATACGATCTTCCGACATTTTATTACAGTGACAAAAGAAGAGATAGAAGGTTATGACCTTTTCACCTTGGAGAATTCTCAGTTGGCTGTAACCTTGACACATCCAAGAAGAGGTGACATTCAAATTGCTCTTGTTTGTCCAAGTGGAACCAGATCTATAATGGGAGCCTACAGAATATATGATAGGTAAACAAAGTTGTCATTGACAAAGGTTGACTGGTAGTTGTTGTTTGTGCTATAGATAAAATACCCTGTGATGTCATGAAAAGAGGAATGTCATGGGAATTAAAATGTTTTAGCTGATGAAGATGATATTCAATGTATTAAAGAAACATAATCTAACTAGGCAAACAGTTGACTATCAAATTTCTACAACCTCACAAGACAAACACTGAAATTTCTCAACATGGCCTAAACATAAGTTAAAGGGTTTGATAAAAAAAAAAAAGATGTGATAATTTACTGCCTTGATGTGTCGAACTCTGATTAGTCGAAATCTCGGATAACTCAAACTAATTACAAAGTTCCAGCAAACCTTCCCTTACTCCAATACAATTTTACCTCGGATGACTCAAACTTGGATGAATCGAAACTTCGGATAACTCAAGGTAATCAATCAGTCCCCTCAATAGGTCTTTGATGTTAATTAACCCTGTTATTTCGAAGTCAACTAATTAGTCAAAAAACTGATTTCTTTATTACAAACCATGATCAAAGTGTGTTTTAACAACAATTAGCGGGACTTTTAAAATTAATTTGTTGACACTCTTTATGGTTTGATTGGTTTATTTAATTAATTTAAAATTGCGCGTGTTGTTAAAAGAAATGAATTGTATTAATAACACGTTGGAATTTACACTAACAGTGATATCTGATATTTTGAAATTTAAAAAAAAAAATTAAAAAATACAGATGAATTGTAATGGTATCTGACTATTTAATGAAACATCAGACAGACAATCGTAAGGGTATTTCAACGACTACATTCGTTTCACTAGTGAATCTGAAATTTTATTGTAATATTGTAGAGCACATAGTTTGACGATACTCCTGATTGTGAATCAAACAAACCAGCATGTTATGAACTATGACGTTTTTGGTATAGAAAAAATAAAAAGGAAATTTCACTAAAACACTCGGTGCCATTCAGTATTTCAAAAATGATATACAACATACAAAAAAAATATCTACAAATGTGAAAAGCATGACATTACGAAGTACAGTGTAAAGTGAAGTACATGTACAAGCATAACAAATGATGTAAATACAGAAACAATCATGGACCAAACTAATAGTATTTACGGTTTATCTTTGACCTCGGATAACTTCGACTTAACGAGGTTCGATTGTATGTATATCAAATCTCTGGAATATTAACTATGAAAATGTATGTAATTCATAAAATGGTTATACTGGTATTGTACAGGTCATCAGCGGGACTGGTGGATTGGACTTTCAATACAGTGAGATGTTGGGGAGAAAGTCCTATTGGTCAATGGAGGATAGAAATTACAGATAAAGGTAAAGTTCTGTTTGTTCATAGCCTTGTTCTTCCTGGTCTAGAATTAGAATGTAAATTAAATTTCTTTATTATAGAATAACCAATATATGGTTTTAGGGGGTGGCTGGTCTATTAAAGATAAAACACATGTTTTAAGGTATATATTGGCTGAAACTTTTGAAAACAGCCGGTTTGAAGGAAAGACAGGTTTTTTGAGGGTCTGGTTGGGAGAAGTTTCACTGTAATTGTAAAATTAGCCTACTCACACTGTGAACTTCGACTGAGTAACCCAGGTTTTGTCATACAATCTACTCTCTCTGGCAGCCCGTACTGAGTGTCTGGGTTTCTTTCATACAGCCTACTCCCTCTGGCAGCCTGAACTGAGTACATGGGATATGTCATACAGCCTACCTCAATCTGGCAGTATGCCTGGACTTAATACCTTAGTTTTGTTAAACAGCCTACTCCTTCTGTGAACCTCTGATTTATTTGACATTCAAAATTTTTTCAATAATCCCCAGTCAGTTGCTTCATACAGATTGTTATATAGGATGTTATGTACTTTGAAGGCTTCTTCATTGATGGAAATATTTAAAGTTTTGTTTTTTTTTTCTGTCACAGGTTCTAAAGTTTTTACCAATGGATATTTGAAGAAGTGGAAACTGAGATTATTTGGTACAGCAATGTCCCCAGGAATGTTTTTAGAAAGAAGGAGGTATGAATGTCCAAAAACAATCTTATTACTAATAACTGTTAAAGTAATTTTAAAAATATGTCTACCCTTCCTATATCTATTACCTCAACTGGACCAAAGGTCCCATTGAGCTTATGCTATCACTTTGCATCCATCCATAACCTTTTTACATTTTGCTCAACGACATGAAAATCCCTAGACCAATTTTAACCAAATAAGGGGTCCTTCTGAAGATTAAGAAGCTATCCCTGCATTGTGAAAGTTTGCTGCAATATAATACACAGTGTACTATCTACAAATCATTTCCCATCACACCTTTACTGCAGTAACATGATAATTTCAGAGATCAGTATAAAATGTTGATCCAGCTAGCCATTGAACTTGATTAACACAAGTAAATATTTATTTTAGGTTAGTAGAAGAAGCCATGAGTGGTGAATACCTCAACAGTAGTTATAATCCTCCCTGTTGGGTGCCTCCTAATACTGCTAAACCGGACACTGCTATGAATGAAAAAACTTTGAAGGTAATATTCATGGGAGATTTTGGGCACCATTTTGAATTTAATTGAGGAAGTAAGTAGTATAATGTAGCTTGATTTAGAAATTTGAGCTTATAATGAAGAACACAATTTGCATTTCAAATTTGTTTGATAAATATCCTTAAAAAATTCTTTTACAGTTTTATACATAATATGTATACAGTTAAAGAAATCAGGGGTTCAACCCGATGTTTGGGATCCTCAATTTGTTCTTGTTCCATGCATGGGTGTAACTTGCCAAGAACACTACTTACTACATTTTGATTATTTACACTTTCCAATTAAGTGTTCTATTAATTATATAGTTTCCTCCAATGACCTATTTCCTCCAATGACCTATTTCCTCCAATGACCCATTGTTATTGGAAACTTTTTAATTCTGTGATTAGCTGATTGATATTCCATATCATCAGTGATATCAAACAAACTTAACATCACTAAAGAATAAAGTTCCTCTCTATAGATTGGTTACTTCAGATATTTTCATGACAATTTGTGGAAATAAAGCTATATTGAGACACTCAAACACACAAATTTAACAAATTTTTCAGTAAAAAGTACATATTTTTCAAATCCTTACTTTATGGAGATCCATGAAAGCAACTTACATTCTTTAATATTTTGTCAAAAAAATCTATAGCTATGGTATAAACATAATGAAAAAAAATATTTTAGTTTTAAGTGTCAAAAAACATCTAAAATATAAGGACTTTAAAACTGCCACAAAAAGTAAGCAGGCATTTTTTTTATATATTTTTTTTGTAAAAAACAAATTTTCTATGCATTTGTTCACGATATTCTTTTTAAAAGTTGTGTGAAATTTTTGAAAAACAGTCAGTTGATGCAAAAGAGTAATCAAGGGAACCAAGGTTATAGCGCTAATCAAAAGAATGTAATCCAGGGACAAAGACCAGACATGGGAAACAGACATACACAACGAAGAAAGTAAAGTAACTGAAATAATACATACGGAGTAACAAAAATAAATGAGCAACTCTGACTCCACTAAAAACTGGGAGCATGGACCAGGTGCACAGAATTATTTCAAAGGCAAAATATGATAATTCACTAATATTTACTGGTGTATAACAGTACTAAAAATATCAAAATTGCCATAATGAGCTGGGGACATTTTTGTACCAACATACTTCAGAGTTTGTCTTTTTATTTTACTCTTCTTTAGATTTTAACTTTAGCCAGTGCCTTCTGTGTTGTATTGGGTATTTACCAAACATTGGAATACATTCTCTGTTACAATGAAGAGAAGAAACTGGTTTCTAGGATGAGAAAAGTTCATGCAAGAGCACAGCAATTGTCAGGTACATCCAATGATCCTTCAGAGACCACAGGTCTGTTATCATCCTCAGCAGCTGACACATCAGGAAACAATGAGTCCTGGGAAGAGATACCCATGCAGGATTTCACTGGTAGAAGTCCAAGCGGCAGTGAAGAAAACAGCTCTGAGAGTGACCAGCCTTTTGGCTTACGTGTAGCACTGCCACCCCAGGTAGTACATACTGATGGATATTCATGTTCACATCAAGGTGGACAGTCTAACATGGAACTAGATTCTTTATCTAGACCTTACAATAGTACTAGAGGTGATATTATAGAACATAATATTCATGAAATCCAAAAGACTGATAAGCAATACACTAGTAATTCTAACAGTGCCATAGACAATAGTCAACTGACCATAGTGCCTGCTAAACAGGGACTGCAATCAGGAACCATTATACACAGTATTGATGAATCGAGTGATGTTGACGATGTGATATTTAATAGGCAATCTACTATACACTCCAATGAAGAACAGGTTCATTTAATCTCATCTAAATCTACATGAATAGGTTTATTATGCCATGTCAGGGCATTGGGAGAATTCTCAGTCATTGTAAGGCTTTATGCTAACTGAAGAAATTACTTCTGATAGTCATGGGACTTCATGTAAATTTTAATCATGGTCCAAATATTTTTGCCATAAAATGGTATTCTGATGGAGAATTGGCAATCTGTGTCACATGAAATAATGTTATATAATTGACAGGTATCATTCCCTTTAGAGAAACTCTCATATATTTTTATTGTCTTCGTTATCATATTTGTTTGAGAAATTTACAACTATGCAAATTTCTGTTATAACTTCACTCATAGCCTTGGTAGGATTTCCCTAGTTCTGGTTTAATAAAACTTTTGAAATTGAGGGATTTCCCTCTTACCTCAGTGAACAAAAGTTTAAATGACCGAAACAATGGACTGGGGTTGTGATTTCTATAAAGTACATATATAACTCTTAACAGAGTTCAAGTTTTGTTGTTAACTACTGGTAACTCCATTTTCACCATTATACATGTGTACAATTGTGTTAAAAACTTGTTTAAGATTTGGAGTTTTATACTTGATCTGTATATTGTTGTGGGTTTTAGCTTTTATCTTTGTGTTGATCACAGGTACTATATAGCAGGAATTTTTTGGGGATATAATGTTTTACATATTTTGGAGATTGTATAATTTAATTGTATTTTTTATATCCCTTTGGTCATTTCTCAATGGTGGTTAATATACCAATGAATAGAGGGGTTCCAGGCTATTATTTGCTCATTGTTATTTTGCATAAATTTTGCTTGAAAATAACAAAATTTATCTACAAAAGGGGAAGTTCTAAACGCTAGATACTTTGCTGTATTGATCCAAAAAATGTCAAACATTGTACTAATTAAAACAACCTGCTACATATTTATTTTCTAGTCATATTTTGATTGAAGTTTGTGATCCTTGTTGGTAGAGATATTTATTATTCCACAAGTTGCAATGTCCCTTGTCTCCCTTTAGGATACTTATTGTTTGATATACTTAAGTATCAGTCTTTGTAAGAGTCATGCCAATTCTGTAAATATGTGATACATCCCAAAAAAGACTACACATTTTTATTTTTGTTACTTAGTGTGTAAGGTGTATAAGATGAAATGTTAAATCATTCATTCCAATCTGTCTGCTGTTAGGAGATAATTCACATTTAAAATTCAATGGTTTCTTCTGTATTTTACTGTTATTTACAGAGTTATTGCCTTTGATTTTGAATTCTACACATTATATATATTGTGATATATTTGCTAGATATATACACGAAAAAATTAAGTTTCTATTACTAAACTAATTTATTGACAAGTACATTGTTTGATGGTCAGACTATAGACTGTTTACATGGTGTGAGAACTTTACTTTTAACCTTAACTTTAATGTTTGTACATCGTGATCATTATGATAATAAGTTCTGTCTAAGAAAGTTGATGCAGACGTGATCTGTCAATTGTAATTTCTTTAACAGCTGATAAGGTGATTAACTTCAGTGAACTTTATAACATGTATCTTATGAACAAGGATTCTATGAAAATCTACATGTTATTTTCTGCTCATTATAAAAATTTTAAGCAAAATATAAAAAATAACAATATGTAGGCTTTCCAACCATGTATCACATTTTGTATGGTTCTTAGATGGGGTACTACTTAATACACATGCATCTTTATATGACAGCCTTCATTTTTGTCTTTTTTGTTTTTTCTTGTTTTTTATATGCACCATAATGTGATCTTTATTTCAACATTGTGAACTGTAACATTGTATATCTTACTAATTCAATGTATAAAATGAGAAAATTGTCATTGCAAAATATTACAAATTATGCTAAATATAAAGAAACCTTGATGACGCTGACCATTTTATTTTATTTCATTTATTTAAAATAAATTCATTCCAAATTTCTGGAAAAATTTTTTACTCAATCATTGACAAAAAAAATATGATTCATTTTTCCACCATGACAAAACAATAGATTTTCACACTCTGGATGCTACTGAAAAAAATTACTTGCATGCAAATTTTTGAAGTCAATAAAAAGTCTCTTCACACCACCCTATCCCCACTAAAATAAAATGGTTTGTGCAAAGGCTAAACCTATTAAGTCAGGCAAGATATTTGGAAATTGATTTACTGTGAAAGTACTATTGTTTGTGGGGTGCCAATTTTCGTGGGTGAATCAGACCACAAAATTTGATTCCATTTTTGCTTGAATTTGACACCTCCATAGCCTTCAGCCCAAGAAACCTTTATTATGATTTACATAAGTACAATTCTGTGTAAGAATCAGACAGTTGCACATAATTTTTCTCTCAATTTGTTCATCTTGCCTCACATATATTCTTTACATCAAAAAACGATCTGGTAGTGATTTGAATTTATCCTGAAGCACCTGTGACAGTCACATAGATACGTTTTGTCAGCTTATATAGGGAAAAAGTGAGGGGAAATTTTCCCACCATAATTCCAGCAAATTAAATAGAACAAATTTGTCCAGGTAAATAGCACAAAATCTTAACTCAGGGTGTCTCAGAATATAGCCAGTATTTTAGAAATTATATATGTATAAAAGAATGTTTTTCAGAGAAAACGTGGCCAGTATAAATCGCAACAATTTCCAAACCTGAAAAAAAAATAAATAACCACCAGGTTCTGCTGTACTCCAATGGAAATTGTATTTTTTCAATGTTATATTCAAACAAACTCTTGAATATTGCATGGTGTTTGCTAAAAATGAACTTCTGATTAGGCGACCACTTACATGTACAAAGCACAAATTGTTTTGACCAATGTTACCATATTGATTCCTTACTACATGTATTGAGTGCACCACACTTTTTGATTTTGGAACTCACTGAAAAACTGAGAAAGGGCAAAGGTCAGAACAACACAAATATATTTACAGAGAGTTTTTAGAAATTGAGAGAGAAAAATTATCCACACATTATGAAATTATAATGCCTTGTATGCTGGTTTTTCCTTTTTAAAACTTAATTGCCTCAGATGAGAATAGTTATCTGCCAAAAACTAAGAGCAAAAGACTTTTTTACACAACTTTTAACAATATTACTTTTTGCCTTTTAAGGCACTGTAGGAAGTATTTGTTTAGTAGAGGCCAAGTCGTAAAGATTTGATTAGTTGTTTAATATAAAGAAATTATGCTGTTCATTTGTTGGGACTTGTAGATTTGTCAGGGATTTAGTGGTTGGTACTTTCAGAGGGAATAGATAATTTATGGTTTAGATAGTTTTAATGGTATGGTAGATAAAATCAGTAGCAACTATACATTGTTCACATTTTAATAAAGGAGTAAGTAAAACCTCTTCTAGGTTAAAAAGTGATTTCTTTTTTGTTGTGTCATTTTTAATTTTTTTTTTTAGTCATAAGAATTTTCTTATATATTTTGTCATATTGATGTTACACAAGTTTCAATTGATGATATAACAATCACTGTTTGCATTTTTGAAAAGAGAAATATTGAAGACAGTGTGTTAAAACTGGTTATATATATACCATTCTATGCAATTTGATATTGTTATATTGTTTTTAAATTCATGCTTTTTGGTGCTTTTATATTATTTATTGAATTAAAAAAAACGAGGTTAACATGTTTTTGTTGTCATCTCAGCTAGTTGAGACCCTATCTTTCTAAAGTTTGTAAAATATATGTGTATAGGACATCTACACTGGAAAAATATGATTAAATGATTCCCCATTACTAAATGTAGATAAACCATTTGGCAGCTGCTGAAAACATTATATTATTTTGGTACTTGCGAAAGATTATTTTTTGTCTCCTATTTCTTTCTTTGAGAACCTTTAAAATTTTTACTCTAAAGAAAAGTCTTTATGCGTCCTGCAAATCGACACATTATACTGAATAACTGTATGGAGTGTCACTCCAACTGATAGATGACGTCCGAGATGTAGGAAGTACTAAGTTCGTGAGTAGAAGTTAACAGAACAGTACAAGGTAATAACTTAATTTTGTCAGAATTTTTTTGTCGGTAACCCAACAAGACTTACTGAAATAATGACTGAACATAAAGGTACATTATAGTCCATGATACCATAATTTCTGGTAGTACTTTAAATACTGCTTCAGTATCCAGCGCTCTTCTGTTTTTCCAATGCTTCCCTCATCTTGCATGTATTTCCTAATACTTTCCAAATTTGAGCTAAGTAATAATACGAATCTGGTGTCGAGATAGTGTGACAAAGTGACTCAAATTGTTCCACATACTCTTGAAAATATTCTGGGTGTCCAAGTCCCTTGTAGCATTGATACAAACTGTACAGTAGATTATATGTGAAAAGGGAGATAGAAGTTACATACGTCTGAAGAACATAGTCTATATTCCTTACAGGTCCACCTCGAGTCCGTTCAATTTCAACCACAAGAGCGTCTCGATCATTAAGTACCGAATTTAATTGTTTAACAATTGCTCGTATATAATGAGCAGCCACTACATACTGCTTTTCCTTTGACAAGAAGGAACACATAGTAATTAAAAACTCAATATTTTCAACTTCTTCAAATATCTCAGTTTGGCGTGAGTAAGTTTTCAGAACGAAATTGGGCACAGTGACGTTATCAAGCGGTCCACCTGGACACTCTTTAAATAAATATTTAACCCTTTTGAATGGTTTATTTGCAAATGAAGCTAATGTATCTTTTTTGTGGAAGAGGTCGACAAAGAAGCACAACCACCATGTCTGATATAGATACATACTTCCG
Source organism: Perna viridis (assembly GCA_037379345.1). Taxonomy (NCBI): domain Eukaryota; kingdom Metazoa; phylum Mollusca; class Bivalvia; order Mytilida; family Mytilidae; genus Perna; species Perna viridis. The sequence goes on along the minus strand of CM074515.1, from coordinate 10,876,524 downwards.
GTTGCTTCATCGATAAATCTGTAGAGAGTGTAATCTAGATATGGATTTGTTATGTCATTACAACTCCTGTTGTATTCTTGTAACATTTCAAATCCGGTCACAGCTGCATCGGAGGCATCACGGAATTGTTGAGTAGCCAAGGAAGAAGCTGTTTGTTTGCTGTAGGCCGGGACGAACGTTGTCAGTATGGAATCTATACTGTTCCTACTGTTGGACCAGTGATTCAGATCTTCAATCACGTGATCTGTAACAGCAGTACTCATCAGACCGTGACTTTCAGCCATTATGACTATGGACATAATAGGAAATTCTCTGATTACACTAACTCGCTCGATCAAAAAATATAAAGCTTCTCCACTGATATGTGATATAATGTTGTTTTCTGGTATAAAATAATGAGGGATTGTTTTGACTTTTAGACACTCGTGCAAGTTTTCCAGCAAGTACAAAAGACAGGCTGACGGACAACTGTTCCACTGTTCGAGAGTGATAAATTCCAATGAATATAAAAACAATGTCTTTAATATGAATGTAGATAGATCGAAATTTCTCCCTGTATAAAAATCAATCAAAAGTTTAAATGCATGGAAACAAAATCGCTGTTGTTCTGTGATTTTATTCTTGAGAAGAAACTTTTCAGCAAGGGAAAAGTCCAACATCCACTCAATGTTTGGATGTGTACTCTCTGGATGACTAACAGGAGATAATACACATGGGACTTCTTTTATATCTCTGATTGTGACGGAATTTGGCCAACCGCTTGGTCTAGCACGTTTAAACCAATTTAAAGCTTCGTCAGGCCACCGAGGACATCTGTAGCAGAACACCATCTTATTTGTCTTTTTAAAGGGCAATATAAATGCTTTGCTCTGCGGTTTAGCAGCAATAGATGGTTTGCGACACAAATGCGAGTAATGAGCAGAATCCAAAAAATATTTTCCTCCAACATTTACCTTATACTCCAACATGTCTCCCTGAATTTCAAGGTTAACATACCCTTGATGTTCATTTGAAGCGTGTATAATTACTACGTCTTTGTTTAGCTCATATCTATCATTGGGGAAAAAGACATTTGTGCTGTCTGCTATTATATACATATTCGGCATCATACTTGTCTTAACAGCATTGTTTGATGATTGTTTTGATCTATTCAAAGTTGGATAAATTCCTTGGTAAATATTCACAGCGAGGTCTTCCTCTGCACTGCCAACCAATGTATAGGAATCTTTGAAATCCTTTGGCATTGGTGAAGTCTCTGTCCAGAACCGGTTTGGTGTGTAAAGAGATGCTGATTTGAGGACATTCTTCATAATGAAGGTCAAATGAAACACAGGAACATTACTGTATTTATCGATGTATTCAGTACTACAGTCTGTAAAAAATAGACAGAACCACGCTGAATTTGTTGAATGTTTTAGTTAGTGATCTAATTTCTCTAAAGGTTAACGAAAATACTATATACTTTATCTTATTTTCTATAAATGTTTATTGGTTTTGATCCTTTAAAGCACTGAGCGTCTGATTTTAGTCCGACCACGTGGTACAAAAACTTAATTTAAAATGTGAGACAACTTAGTTCACAGTCCCGTCTTCTAAGACCTAGGACATCAACTAATTTATGATAAATGATATAGTGAAAATGCCTCTCTTACTTATAAATTCATCCTCTTACAGATAACATCTTCCAAGCATTTATAATCAAATTGTACACAGACGAAAAGAAAGTTGACAATACGGAATGAGAAGACATCGCGTTTGTCGTATTGTGTGTTAACGAGTTTTCCTTTTCCATCGATCAAAAATTGAGACAGACTTCACAGTGTCTGTACTTTTTATCTCAAATACATATCTATATAGCGGAAACTAAGATCAAAAGATGTAAATGGTGTTTTTTTTTTAACCAGCCTTATAACAGTAATGGAATCGGTCAGTGGGTAGGGGAGCACAATTTGTTCCCATTAAAATGCCGACCGTCTACTGAAAAAACACGTCCACAGCGGTGGACCAATATGTTGTTGATAAAAAAATATCCATAATTTTGACAGCATCTTCGCCGGTATATTCAGGAGATGATTTAGAATCTCTACAAAGTAGTACGTATTTATGTGTAGATGTTCCATTTTTTTAGATTAACACTAATGTATAATGCCCTTGGATCGGGATTTCAACTGAGGAAGGAGAATATCAGGAAAGAGTTGAAAAATCATAACTCTATAATTCTATTATATTCCGACAATGATCTAGCATTGAGTGTTTCCATAAGATTTTTTTATTTTTTAGGATCCACACTGAATTGATACCACTGAGGGCTTGTCGTAGACTGAAGATCTAACTTATTAACACAGTACGTGCGCTTTGAGCGAAGAATTTAAACCACTTTTATAATTTAAAGGTATTCTTAAATGCCTACTTGTAAGTTGACTTTCCTTGTAGGGAAAACTGACACCAGCTGCCGCCCTGGATTCGATCTCCAACCCTCTTGCATTAAGCAATTCGTCCTCGGTGCTATCTAGTGCTAACCTTTTCTTTCTTGCTTCTGAAACGATTCTTGAAAGTTATTCGAATAGTCAGGTGTAGTTATTACTATTTCATGTTTCCAATAAAACCTAATGGTATTTTTGGTCGAAATTGGCAGTGTAATTATAGCATTGTTTAAATATAATACAGTCGTATCATGTTTAATATAAATTAAAACTTAATTTATCAGTATTGTTATAAAAAAATTTTCTGGGCTCCATTCAGTATATAATTTTTGAAAATTTGTTCGGAAAATGTAAATTCATTCACCTTCAGTTTCACAAGGTATTTTTCAGTATTGTTGTGTTTGTGCACCTGTGATTTTGAGTATTAACCTTTGAACCAAATACAAATGAAGATCTAAATTCAAAAATTAATTGTACACAAGACGTATTCAAAACGAAAGTATCGAAAAGGGAAGCCAAATCCATCACCAAGAATTAAGAATTGTGTACCTTTGTACCAACGACTTTGCCATCCCTTTGGTCTAAGACTGTAATAGTGTTGGTCGTTCACGTGACCCAGATAAATCTTGCCATCCTTCTCAGTTTTGATTGGAGCAATAGACGTTTGGTTGTGGAGTTCTCCAATCGTACTAATGATACATATCTCCTTCCTGGTTACCTCTGTCAGACCTCTACAATAAAGTGTAATACTGACGGATTACAGATCATCTCTACAATATATAGTAATACTGACGGATTACAGATCATCTCTACAGTATAGTGTAATATTAACGGATTACAGATCTCTACAATAGTGTATTACTGACGGATTTTAGACCTCTACAATAGTATATTACTGACGGATTACAGACGTCTACAATAGTGTAGAACTGACGGATTTCAGACCTCTTCAATAGTGTAATACTGACGGATTTCAGACTTCTACAACAGTGTAGTACTGACAGATTATAGACCTCTACAGATTTCAGACCTCTACAATAGTGTAGTACTGACGAATTATAGTAACAGATTATCAATCTCAGATGTTTTTTTGTAGGAAGAAAAACCCTGTCTTTTCGTATCCGATCCACATAATCCTTACCCATCAAATGTCATTGAGCCAGTGGTAATATAGACGAAAAGTTTATGATAAGCTGCCTATTGGATCAGCCATTACAACTGAGGAAAGAAAATGTAGAATTTCCAATACAACATATTTCTTTTATTTTGTTTACTTTGTTGTTTCATGTTTTCGTTTGTTAAAAGCATTCAGTTTTGTCGCACTATTTTTTATTGACTCTTTTTAGTTTGTAAGGTTCATGTCCTTCTTACTCATTGACCCGGAATCAAATGAAACATAGAATGATTAAACAAATAATGTAAGAAAAAACTTCGTCATTTTGAAGACTTGAAAAGTTCCTGAAAAAAAAAACATTCAGGAAACGTGTTGTGAAGGGAACAATAGAAAACAGGGTCATCAATATTTAAAAGTTACAAATTTGTTGCGTTGGTATGCATGTTATATTACGTAGTTGTATTTCTATGCATGTCTTTTTCGTTGTTGTGTTTGCATACATGTTTTTCGTCGTGTTTTTATACGTTTTTCGTTGTTCTGTTTTAGTGCATGTTAGTTGTTGTTGTGTTTATATGCAAGTCGTTTTAATTGTTGTTTTATTTAATCCTTCGTTTATTTAATCCGTTCTCCATTCTTTGTCCAAGTATCTAATATCATTGGTCACTCCATTCCCCATTCTCTGGCCTATACCTTAGTAGGACCTAGTCACCCCATTTTACATTCTCTGACCTATACCTTAGTATCATCTGGTCACCATATTCCCCAATTCTCTGAACAATACCTCAGTATTATATGATCACACCACGCCACATTCTCCGACTTAACCTCAGTATCATGTGGTCACCACATTCCCCATTCTCTGACCAATACCTTAACATCACCTGGTCATACCAATCCTCATCCTTAAACAGGTAACCGTAGTATCGTCTAGTTACCTCATTTCCAACCCGTTAAATATTACATTAGTATCACCAGGGACAGGTTTCATAAAACATCTCAAACTGAGATTTTCCTCAAATCCTTCCTCAATTCAAATTTTGACCAACCAGATCACTTGAAATTGAAGATTTGAGGAAAAAGCCCGGACTCGAGGAAATTCTCAACTTAAGATTTTTTTATGAAACCCAGGCCAGGTCATACAACTCCCCATCCGTTGACATATTACCTTAGTATCATAAAGTTACCACATTTTTCATACTTGGACCAATACCTTAGCGTCATCCAGTCACCACTTTCACTGTTCTCTAATACATTGATATCACCTGGTCATACCAATCCCCATCCTTAGACATAACCTTTGTATCATCTAGTCACCACACTCCAATGCCGTTTAATAATACTTTAGTATCATCTGGTTACCACATTCCCCATTACCTGACCAATACCAGGGATGGGGTAATCATAATCAGCTGTAATCGATTACATTTTCATTAGATATTACATGAAATCAATAATCATTGTAAGTTATGATTACATGTAACCATATGTCATCGATTACTGGGTAAAAAAGTGGGGTAATCGTGATTATTTTTTTATTACATTTTATTACATAACCAAATTAAATTCTGTAAAAAAAATATATAATTAAGATCAGTATTTTTCCTTTTTATATTATTTATCATATTTAACATTTTAATTGATTTCAGCAAATAAAAACTGAGATTGACTATTATACACTTTATTGAATAGATAATAGAGGTGTACCACTCCAATTAGATTCTATTCCCCTTCCTCTTGTTACCACAGCAAATAGAGATTGAAAAAGATTTTTCAATTAGTTTTTTGATAATTTATTTGCAAAATTTTCTATGACATAATGTTGGCATAAAAATTGTGTAACAATTGGGGACTATACAGCATTTTGTCTTTGCAATTTTTTTGTGGTTCGATCCGCATGATTTATTTGTCAAGGCCATCAGCAGTTAAACTTGTCCAGTTACTTTCTGTTGAGAACACAAAAGATCTTTGTAACTTGGGAAATATCTATATAAGGAATTCCATATTAGAAATATATTGTAACTCAATAATTTCAGACGTATCATGGTTTATGATTTATATTTCAAATCGTATCTTACTGCTGTATAATTGCATTATTGTTTGTATTGTTTATACCGATGAACTGTATTCGTTTAATGCAATAAAGAATTGAAATAATCTCAAGAAAGAGTAAATTAATGAACACAATTACAACACAAATATATTAGTTGATACTATTGTCTGTAATTAACTTTCGTTAAGGATATACAAGAGTATGTCAAATTTTGTCACCTCACTTAAACAGACACTTAGTCTACTAATTAGAGTGAAATACACTCGGTCTACTAATAAGAGAAAAATAATTTTCAATGAAACTGTTAATATGCATTTTTAAAAAGTCGTGTTTATCACAGCTTTGAAATTATGAATATAATAAACAAATTATTTCTTCTGCTTTAAGATTATATCAATTATTTTGCTTAAATATGCCATTACATTACCCCTGCCAAGGAAGTAAATTTATTTTCTTTCATTCATGTGTGGAAATATCTGAAGTAATCATATGAAACCATGAATTAATCATAATTACTTTGACAAAAGTAATCATACATTATCGATTACATTTGAAATTGTGAGTAATCATGATGTAATCGATAATATTTTATCCCATGTAATCATGATGTAATCGATAACATCTGAAGCAATCAACCCTAACCCTGACCAATACCTAATCATCACCTGGTCACTCCATTCTCCATCCGTTGACATATTACCTTAGTATCACCTGGTCATCAAATTTCCCATCTGTTAAACATTACCTTAGTATCAGTATCACCTGAAATTATGAGTAATCGATTACATTTTTACCCCATATAATCAAGACGTAATCGATAACATTCGAAAGCAATCAGTCCTAACCCCCATCCGTTGACATATTACCTTAGTATTACCTGGTCACCCCATTTCCTATCCTTTGATGTATTACCTAAGTATCATCTGGTCACCCCATTCTCCATCTTTTGACATTCTGTTTAGATAACCTTCCCAAGTCTCTCCATCTTGAGTCAAGAACACCTCGAAGTGCGTCCCATCCTTCTCCAATGGATTATCCCGCAGGAAACTGACAGCCCTTTGTCGGATCTGATTACATGACCATTGTAGTTCTCCGTTCATTCTGAGCTGGTCAACAATTGCCCGAAACATACAGTTACCATCTGGTACTACATCATGTATTTCTAAACCTTCCGTCCTTGACAAGTCTTGTAACATCTGTTGACTCTTGCTAAATTGTGTCATCCTACTACGGACTTAACGTAAAATAAATACATTTAATAAACAAAACAGTGTTCAAATAAGACTTCAAAAAGCCTTCATTTCTGGAAATTAATAGGGAAAAAACAGAAATTACAGTGTTGACCATGGAATGATACTTAAACGGAGAGAGAGATATGAGAGAAATTTTGCACTTTAGAGCAACAAACCTAGAAAAAAAATATACAGGTCAAAATTCAAACTTTCTATGGATGACATATCTAACATTACTTTGACTCTGATCAGTACTACGAAACCATGTGACAATAATAGTATTTAGAACATCTATGGCAAGCCAATGTGGACAAAAATGAGCATTTTCTAATATTAAAAAATGATTTTTTAATATTACAAATTCATCTTCTAATATTACAAATTCATTTTCTAATATTACAAATTAGATTTCTTATATCACAAAATACTTTTTTTTTTATTAAAAAATCATTTTTTAATATTAAAAATTCCATTGAATTAAAACTAATTTTTAATATTATCGTATTCAATTACGATTTTTTTAATATTTGAAAATCATTTTGTAATATTAAAAAATGTGACTGATTTTGCAGTATTGCAAAGTGATTTTCTAATATTACAAATTCATTTTCTAATATTACAAATTCAATTTGTAATATTACAAAATGTGTGATATTTTATAATATTACTAAATCAGGAATTTTTAATATTAGAAAATGAAATTTTTAATATTACAAAATGAATTTCTAATATTAAAAATTCATTTTCTAATATTACAAAACATTGATTTTTGCCCACTTTGGCTTTCCATAAACATCAGTCAATCAATGAACTATAGGTTTACTGACCGTGTCGGGGACAACAGATATGGCCCTGTGTTTCTCCCTCCTTTGTCCCCTCGGAGGCACATGTACATGGAAATCCATTGTAGCCAACAGAACCAAGCAATTCTTCTTCTGGATAAAATTCATCTTGAAATTCTTCATCTTTGAAATGTAAACATGATAAAATAAACGCCGTTAAACTTTTTTAAAGGCTAGAAAACTGTTCATCTCCAGTGCGCTTCGATCCAAATTATATATATATGGATTAATCTGTCAAGCCATGTTCGGACCACATGACTCCAGGGGTCACGAACTATTTATTTCAAAGCAGCAATTATGTCAGTCTTATGTTATTTTTTATCTGTTAGAGATAATACTAGAACCATATAGGGCTGTTCAAATTATATTATATTGTTGAAAGTTGAATCTGTATTTTCAAGTTCTTCGTATCATACTTAACGCACAAAAATCGAGTAAAGATATTTGTCACAAGAATAAGCAACGAAAACAACTTCTTTCTATAACAATGGTTTTTACAAGTATTTAATACAGACCTTTGAAATCAGCCACCATATCATCAGGGATCTCGCTAAAATCAAATATTTCATTTCTGCCCATGGAATCTCCATTATTCTTTGAATGGTTTACAGAGGAATTTTCCCCATCACTATATAACGTACTGCTAAATGTATTATCAAAATTATCATTTTGTTCAAACATAGTATCCATCTTAAAAGTATACCCCATTTCAAAATGTTTTGTGCTTAATTCATTCTCCTCGTCCTCTGAAGAATCTCTCTTTCCTTGTAGTCCATTGATGTCATCTGGTTTACCCGTTTCTGTCGCAATATTTGCGTCCGTTTTCTTATTTTCGATTTCATCTTCTGTTCCAACATCTAGCATTTTAACGGAGGGATTATTCGGCCTTTCGCGCGTTTCTGTTAATATATCATCAGTGGTAAAGGACCTCTGAAATGAAATACTAAACTGATCTGAATGAATGACAATTGCAGATTTATGCATTCTTCGAGGTTTAAGCGGAGGACGATGATACTTTTTCTCTCCGTTCATCAAATCAGGATAATCTTGCTTTTCATTAGACCTTTCTCCATTTACATCTTCGAATAATGAGACTACAGGAGCAAATATTCCAACCATGAAAGAAGTCCAATCAATATTTCTGTAAAACTTTCTGTTATGTTGATCTGGCGAAGTGTCTTCATCTTCGGGGTAGTCTATCTCATCATTGACATTAAAACCATTATCGAATTCATCTTTAGTTTCATCACCACTTTTTGAAAAAGGGCTGTTTAATGATTTAATGTTGTCTACTTCATACTCGCTTGTACTACATGATTCCTGTATAGATCTGCCCTTTACTTTGACCTTGGGTTTCCAAATGTCAGTCAGAAATGTAGATTGTGAATCTATCTTTTTACTAAAGTTAGTTCCAAGGCCCTTCTTTTTCTTGTCATCCGTGTTACCTAAATGAATTTTGCAGTATTTTTTCATTTAGTTGCTAAGGAGTAATCAAAGGAACCAAGGTTCTAGTAGAAATTAAAAGAATGTAATTCAGGAACAACGACCAGACATGGAAAACACACACACAACAAAAGACAACAAAAATAACCAAAATAATACGTACAAATAAACAAAAGTAAATGAGCAACTTGGACTCCACTAAAAACTGGGAGCACGGACAAGGAGTACCAGTAGGTTAAGCGTCCTTATGGTAAATGAGCAACTTGGACTCCACTAAAAACTGGGAGCACGGACAAGGAGTACCAGTAGGTTAAGCGTCCTTATGGTAAATGAGCAACTTGGACTCCACTAAAAACTGGGAGCACGGACAAGGAGTACCAGTAGGTTAAGCGTCCTTATGGTAAATGAGCAACTTGGACTCCACTAAAAACTGGGAGCACGGACAAGGAGTACCAGTAGGTTAAGCGTCCTTATGGTAAATGAGCAACTTGGACTCCACTAAAAACTGGGAGCACGGACAAGGAGTACCAGTAGGTTAAGCGTCCTTATGGTAAATGAGCAACTTGGACTCCACTAAAAACTGGGAGCACGGACAAGGAGTACCAGTAGGTTAAGCGTCCTTATGGTAAATGAGCAACTTGGACTCCACTAAAAACTGGGAGCACGGACAAGGAGTACCAGTAGGTTAAGCGTCCTTATGGTAAATGAGCAACTTGGACTCCACTAAAAACTGGGAGCACGGACAAGGAGTACCAGTAGGTTAAGCGTCCTTATGGTAAATGAGCAACTTGGACTCCACTAAAAACTGGGAGCACGGACAAGGAGTACCAGTAGGTTAAGCGTCCTTATGGTAAATGAGCAACTTGGACTCCACTAAAAACTGGGAGCACGGACAAGGAGTACCAGTAGGTTAAGCGTCCTTATGGTAAATGAGCAACTTGGACTCCACTAAAAACTGGGAGCACGGACAAGGAGTACCAGTAGGTTAAGCGTCCTTATGGTAAATGAGCAACTTGGACTCCACTAAAAACTGGGAGCACGGACAAGGAGTACCAGTAGGTTAAGCGTCCTTATGGTAAATGAGCAACTTGGACTCCACTAAAAACTGGGAGCACGGACAAGGAGTACCAGTAGGTTAAGCGTCCTTATGGTAAATGAGCAACTTGGACTCCACTAAAAACTGGGAGCACGGACAAGGAGTACCAGTAGGTTAAGCGTCCTTATGGTAAATGAGCAACTTGGACTCCACTAAAAACTGGGAGCACGGACAAGGAGTACCAGTAGGTTAAGCGTCCTTATGGTAAATGAGCAACTTGGACTCCACTAAAAACTGGGAGCACGGACAAGGAGTACCAGTAGGTTAAGCGTCCTTATGGTAAATGAGCAACTTGGACTCCACTAAAAACTGGGAGCATGGACAAGGAGTACCAGTAGGTTAAGCGTCCTTATGGTAAATGAGCAACTTGGACTCCACTAAAAACTGGGAGCACGGACAAGGAGTACCAGTAGGTTAAGCATCCTTATGGTAAATGAGCAACTTGGACTCCACTAAAAACTGGGAGCACGGACAAGGAGTACCAGTAGGTTAAGCATCCTTATGGTAAATGAGCAACTTGGACTCCACTAAAAACTGGGAGCACGGACAAGGAGTACCAGTAGGTTAAGCATCCTTATGGTAAATGAGCAACTTGGACTCCACTAAAAACTGGGAGCACGGACAAGGAGTACCAGTAGGTTAAGCGTCCTTATGGTAAATGAGTAAATCAATTACATGAAAATATGCAAACAATGATAAGATGTAATACTATCTAGACAGACAAAATAAAAAGTAAATTTGCGTCAGCGTTATCAAAAGTGGCCTAATAAGAATTTTTGTTCAAAATTGTGCGAGACTGTTATCAGTGGCGGATCCAGAGGATTATCTAACCCCCCTGGATCCGCATATGGTTATCTATAGGCTAAAAACCACTAATTCCACTTCCCATAGGCTTCTATGCTAATTGCACAATATTCAATGGCTTCTCTGGACTTTACCTTAACTTTAACCTGCAGAGGACTATATATCAGCATGATTCTACATATGTCAGCTCACAATCCTCAGAATGGCATGTGGGGTTAGCAGACTTGCAGTGCAGTACTGGTCACCGGAAGTGAAGGGTCTATAAATAGCATGGGAAATCCCAGTGTTTTCACAAGATAGCGGTATATTTAAAAATCATTATGGAGATTAGGCTTCACATCACAAGAAGCAAAATGCACCTATAAAATGTACAGAAATGTTTTTCCTTTCAGAAACTGTTTAAATTTTTTAAATAAGATGAGAACTTTTTTCACAGCACTATGAGGAACAGGGGTAATTTCTGCGTAGGACTATTTTTGCGTACGTTCCAAATGCTCATTGGTTGAATTGGTGGTCTGTAACCTATAATGTCCCCTCTTCTCCGGGATAATGATGATAAAGGATCCAGTAATAACTCGTTAGTGATGAGTTTGATATACTACAATTTACTACTTAATACCGTTGTTTTCAAAGAAGGTTAAGGACCGTAATTATAATTAAATTTACTCACACTCTGTATCGCTCATTATGTCGTTTACTCTCTTCCTTTTTACAGTTTATTTTTAAAGCTGCATCGATGAAGAGAGCCCAAGTCTGTAAATATATCAATTTATCATACTGTAAATTTTCAACAAGGAAAATACAACTACGGTTAATGCATTTATGGTGAGGAGATAAAAAAGGAATTACAGGCCGTATAATGGTTTGGTTTATTTACTTATTAATAAGTATTCTTGTATTTTTAGTCGCTTTTTGTAGTTGCTCATACTAGTAATTGCATAAATACCGAGAAAATGTAGATAACAGGATCTCCGGCGTAAATTTACGCTATACGAGGTTTGACATTTCGAAATTGTCACTCAATATTCTTTTCAATTCATTCAGGCATTGTGAAATTTCCATATGTTAAAGCACTTTTGGAAACTTTTTATGTCCCTGTGGTAATTACTGCATGTGTTTTTGTACAGTAGGCTTGACGTATGTACAAATGATCAAGTAGCAAAAAATACAAGTTAATTGAAAACAATATGTAAAAAACTATCATCTCGCAAATTGAGCGGGTAATAACAAAATTACCGAACTGATATATGTAATCTAGGAAATAGTCAAAAGGAATAGTGTAAAGGGAAAGGCAGTATGACAAATGGCAATATCAGGGTAAAAAACAGTTGAAAAACATCAGCAATGGTCCTGACTTGGTACAGTCATTTCAAAATGAATGTAGGTTAAAACCACGTTTATAGCGCTAAACCTCCCGCTTCCATCACGGTTTATCTTATTTCTATCTGAAGGTGTTAAGGGTTTTCCAGGTAACCCTACATTTAAAACTGAAAAGAAGCCGTGAATACCTGAAAATGTGAGAAATCTAAGCTGCAAACCCTATTCGGAGGTGAACAAAAGCTGAAAAATGTACACCATTATATCCGGTAAGTGGCTTTAAACATAGCGTAAGAAAATTAACTATTTGTAGCAAAATACGAGTTAAACAAACTAAAGAATCAAGACAGAAAACGTCTAAATGAATGGAAGATTAATGTAATTATCATAAATAAAGCAGTAAAATCCTTAAAAAAAACTTATTCATTCAAATGAAGCCAATAGATTTAACAACATGGAACCTAACTTACAATTGACTTGAAAACTTTTCTTGTCCCCAAAAACCATAAACTGGTTTAACAAAGGTAAAAACAAAATTACAGAAATTATATTCACAAATCGGGAAAGGAGATAACAATGCTAGTAGAACAAACTGGCAAAATAAAGGATAAACCAGGAAAAAAAAACCAACACGTCAAACAAATTTTAGCCATTATATTCTTGATTTGGTACATGCAGCACAAAGTGGAACAGTAATTTAAACCAGATTTTATGGTTATCAAAACATCCTACTTTAACAGTGGCCATGATAGTTTTGGTGCATGAATTTATGTTCTGCACATAAGGGTAAAATCGGTTAAAACAATAGTAATCTCGGCGTTATATTAAAATACACTCTCCCCTCGTGGTGTAGAAACAAGAGGCTCTCGAAGAGCCAAAATCGATCACATCGCAAGCCATTCCCTATAAACTATAAAGTAAAGGTATCATGCTTTGTTACCATGTTTGACAAAAAGATGTTGCAAAAGAGCATACATTGATGAATGCAGTAAGTTCAACTGAGTACCTCAGGCACTGTAAAATGTTGCAAATACCTTCAAAGTGTTTTTAAAATCTCTGGAAAGATTTGGGCAGGGGTCCCCCTACGCCCTTTTATTCCATCTGGTCTGAGGGGCATTAGCCCAGTGTACACTTGCTGAAAAAGAACATAAAATGAAGTTAAATCATGGCTATACAACATTTTCAGCATCACCATTCATCAGGAGACCATGTTTACTATATAAACCAAATATCGTTGAAATCAAGGCAAGTATGAAATTAGCGTGAAAATGGCAGCCAATATAAAAAAGCTGTCCAGCACAAACGTTTGCCATAACCATTCAACTAAGACTACCATGTATCCAAAGAAAACAAAAAATCATTGGAATACAAGCAACTGGTGAAAATGGTCGGAAAATGTCAGCCATTTTGAATATGGCTGCCTAAAAAATCCAATGCTGCCAGTAAACTCAGAATATCATGTTTATCTTATGAATAGCTTTCTTCGTCATTATTCGTCTATAGTTTCTATCGGTGAGAAACAAATAGCAAAAAAAAAAAACATTTTGACCCCTATTTTCTATTTTTAGTAACAACTGCCATGTTTTTCTACCAATGAAAAATATTTAACAATCAGTTTGTGCAAGATCTCCTAAAAATCAATAATGCTAACTTTCACTAAATTTTGTCACATGGTTTCAGAGAAGGTTTTCACGTGAAAAAATTACCCCAAAAAATCCGTTTCAGGTTACAGACCACCAATTCAACCAATGAGCATTTGGAACGTACGCAAAATAGTCCTACGCAGAAATTACCTCTGTTCCTCATAGTGCTGTGAAAAAAGTTCTCATCTTATTTAAAAAATTTAAACAGTTTCTGAAAGGAAAAACATTTCTGTACATTTTATAGGTGCATTTTGCTTCTTGTGATGTGAAGCCTAATCTCCATAATGATTTCTAAATATACCCCTATCTTGTGAAAACACTGGGATTTCCCATGCTATTTATTGATAGGTCCGTCTTGATGGTGAACAATATTTTACACATCAGTATTTTGCTAAATTAAACGGTTTTGAGTTCCAATGTGTATTTGCAAAAGAATGTATTTTGACTCCTATGTTCTATTTTTAGTTACAGGCTAAAAACCACTAATTCCACTTCCCATAGGCTTCTATGCTAATTTCACAATATTCAATGGCTTCTCTGGACTTTACCTTAACTTTAACCTGCAGATGACTATATATCAGCATGATTCTACATATGTCAGCTCACAATCCTCAGAATGGCATGTGGGGTTAGCAGACTTGCAGTGCAGTACTGGTCACCGGAAGTGAAGGGTCTATAAATAGCATGGGAAATCCCAGTGTTTTCACAAGATAGGGGTATATTTAAAAATCATTATGGAGATTAGGCTTCACATCACAAGAAGCAAAATGCACCTATAAAATGTACAGAAATGTTTTTCCTTTCAGAAACTCTTTAAATTTTTAAAATAAGATGAGAACTTTTTTCACAGCACTAAGAGGAACAGGGGTAATTTCTGCGTAGGACTATTTTTGCGTACGTTCCAAATGCTCATTGGTTGAATTGGTGGTCTGTAACCTAAAGAGTCACTTTTTGTCTTAGAAAAAATAAATAACTATACAGGTATCTTCCTACACACATACTGAATGCATTTGCAAAGTTTCAGTGAAATGTGACAGGCACTTTTTTAAATATTTGATTTTTAAATATAGGGTAACCAAGTTGTGCGAGCAAAAAAGTGAAAATATTCTACCATACTGAAATGCATTAAATATTTGCAAAGAACTTTTTCTGACTTTTCAAATAAAAAATATCAATCACAACTTGTTTTTTAACAATATTAATGAAGAAATAGTTTTAAAAGTAATCATTTTCTGAGAAATTGGTCTATTTTTAAAAATTTATTTCTGACATGCCTCCCCCTTTTTCTTGATCACATGTCAAAAATCCTAAATCTTTAAATTTTCACAAAAGGTGATATATTTGGCATTAAATTTGTAAATACAGTGTTTTCACATTAAAACATGACCAGTAAAGGGCACCTAAAGCAAAAAAAGTGCTCAATAATGGATTTTCCATGTTGCCATAGGGGAATGCTTATATGGCCTTAACCGCAGTAATGAAAGTGAGTTTTTCCTCATTTCTAACCTAATTTTTGCTCAAATCTACACAAAACTTGATTTCAAGTGCTTATTACTACCATATTTAGGTAAATATAGCCCTCAAAGTTTACTATTTGATATTTTTACTAAATTTTCTACACTTTTTACAAGATAGGACATAAAAATCAGCCAAAAAGACCAATTTTCCATAATTTGGACCTATAACTTAAAAAAATGCATATTTTGAAGGATTTTTGTAGTGTATTCCTCTCATGGCAAAGTTAACAAGATCTTCAAGTAGTTTAAAGCTATTTCAAGAAACTTTTCATTTTGCCATGGCTTCATCTTAAGGCTAAAAACCACTAATTCCACTTCCCATAGGCTTCTATGCTAATTTCACAATATTCAATGGCTTCTCTGGACTTTACCTTAACTTTAACCTGCAGATGACTATATATCAGCATGATTCTACATATGTCAGCTCACAATCCTCAGAATGGCATGTGGGGTTAGCAGACTTGCAGTGCAGTACTGGTCACCGGAAGTGAAGGGTCTATAAATAGCATGGGAAATCCCAGTGTTTTCACAAGATAGGGGTATATTTAAAAATCATTATGGAGATTAGGCTTCACATCACAAGAAGCAAAATGCACCTATAAAATGTACAGAAATGTTTTTCCTTTCAGAAACTCTTTAAATTTTTAAAATAAGATGAGAACTTTTTTCACAGCACTAAGAGGAACAGGGGTAATTTCTGCGTAGGACTATTTTTGCGTACGTTCCAAATGCTCATTGGTTGAATTGGTGGTCTGTAACCTACAGCGGCCATTTTTTCCGGCGATACAAAAATTTCAAACAATCAGGTGGTGCATAATACCCTAAGAAACAATCAAAGTGTCACTTGATTCTGAACAGTAGTTGTTAGTGAAGAAGATTTTTGAAATAATAACATCAGCAAGAGGCTCCCAGGGGCCTGAATCGCTCACCTGGGATACACCAAGAAAGTTCATGCCAAGTTTGGTTACAATTAGTCAAGTAGTGTCAGAGGAGAAGATTTTGGCCGGGTGAGCTAACAAAAATTAGCCTCCCAAGATGGCATAAATATTTGGATACAGAAAGGTTGAATATTCTGATGCTATTTTTTTCTTGAACATGCAAGTTTTTTTTTTTTTTTGATCTGACAACTATTGAATATACGTATACACGGTGCACTGTAAACATATGAGATTTATAAAGATGATTACATTAAAATAAATTATCCAAAAGACTCGCATTGAACTGACAAACATTTTATATTTACCTTCTTAATAGCTTCCTTGTTGTAAAACGAAAGTGAAAGTTGAAAATCCCCAATAACAAATACAATATCTCCGTTAAATTGTCCATCATGCTTTTCTTTTGTTTTGTTTTAATGTTTATATAAAGTAATATTCCCCTCGTTTATATGTTTGATTTTTATGTGCTGATGAGAGGTTACTCTTTGAAACACACGTAGAGAAGATCGAAATTTGAAATATTTATGATTTTGGACCATCATTAGAACATGAAAATTATTTTTATTTAAATGGGAATAGTGATATCTTTAAGACTTCCTTAATATCAATCTTTTTTATTTTGATTTTGTATTGATTTAAGATATCAAAAAATGAAAGACAGTGACAACATTGGTAAAAACCTTTAAAGAAAATTACAAAAGTGATATCAAGCTGGGAGATATTTGTCAAGGATTTTATTTTAAAGTTGTCTCTTATCTTACACCTCGATAGTTTTTAAGCAATCAATGACAAACGGAATCGCTGTGATGCTTGTATAAAACTCAAAGGTAAATCTAACCAATTCTTAATATGCATATGCATGCGCGTGAATCATCCCTGTATTAAGGAAGTTAAAATAGATTTACTGCTACTTGCGTTTTATTTCTGCTGATGCTGAAATTTATATGTAAACCATTGAGGTAACAAACAACTTTGTAGTCCTCGTACTAACGGTGGAGGCACTAATAAAATTACAGTTCTCGTACCACGAGGTGAGTATCAATTGTAGGCTCTCTTTGCTTGATTTACTCAGTATGCTTTCGCCGTTAGTTACAGATTAATTCTGTAATTAATTAATTAAATTTAGGAAGATGCAGATCACATAAAATTAAAGGAAATTCGGCTTTTCTTACGAAGGAACCCTACAGGTAGTTAATAAAGGTCGTCGTTAATTATTATGCAATACCCACCCTATGAGGCCATGACAGGGAGTTGCACAGAAAACAATTGCGCGCATTATAATTATATTTTGTGCAAATTACATATGGTATTTGTTTTCGTCGACAAAGATGCTATACGGTGCACACAATATATGTTTTAATTAACTCTCAATTTGCGTGTCCCTAACAGAGAGAACTCCGTTAACTCACTATTTCGCGATTGCCCCATCACTAACAGAAGCTTTGCTACACTAATACAAACATAGTAAAAATATAATTTTATCTGTATATTAACCAACCTTGACACGAACTATCATATTTTATCGAAATAACAAGTCTATGTTTAATTTTTTTTTTCTACAGCCGGTATGGCGAAAGGTAAATGTGCAGGTTAACCGTTTGCATAAGTTTTTTTTTCAACATGAACTGACGAAAAAAATGTAAAAACGATTTGTTCTTTCTTCCCTTTTTTCTTTGTCTCTTAATTTTGAGGCGAAAATGGTACACGATATACAGATAAAACGTCATTGATCAAATAGTACATTGAGATTTTCCAGAAAACAAACATTCTGCTGATCTCTTAGTGTCGCGTGGTCATATTCTGTTGCTGTAAGCATGAATGTTCTAAACATCGTATCTTCGAATGCCATCAAACATTATAAATCTAATATTGCGCATGTAGCCCGTGTGCGATTTATTGGACTGGCTACCACACCTGAAAGTGTTGACAGCAACCATGGGAAAACTTACGGACCAAAACAATCAGTCAGATTTCAGTCTTCATCTGCATTTAACCAACAGAGACAATCACAAGGCATTAAGTGGAAGAATTATGGGGCCTTTTCTGCAGCATTACTTGGTTTAGCAGGTAAACTGACTTTAACGTTTCGAATTCATTGCTTGACCCACTGAACGTGAACCTATCGATGTTTATCGTATTATTTTTAGACGCAATTAGTTGGACCATCTCAAAATGTTTAAATGACCGAGGGCTGAGTTTCTGTACGTAGTTAAATGATCACACAACAATACATATTGTAGATAATCTCGTGCATCAATGAAGATTAATTTTAAATTGCGATGTAATTTATGAGTAAAAATAAACAATTCCATCCATGCATTTAACATCGAGGTTTGGTCATGCATGTTGCTTTTTTCAATAGTTACATCCAAATTAATATGTTTCCTCAGTGTCTTGTCACATAAAAGTTACATAGTATATGCTACCCCTGCGGTTATTGTGTCACGATGTTTTAGTACGAAACGTAAATCGTGGAAATCCACGCCAACAAAGGTCAAATGAATGTGAATTGTCCATTATTTCGTATTCGATGGTGTAAAAATTACAAGTTTTTTTATGCTCATAAAAACATGCCATAACCCGGCCTCAAGAGAATCAAATGGTTGCAAACTATGTTTATGCTTCATGAAAGTTTCCATGGTTTTCTTTTTTTTTTTTTCAGGTTCTTACGTTTACTGGAGGACAAAGAACGATGTCATCCATGCATCATCTGCCAAGACTAGCATTTCTGGTGGTGCAATTAAAAAAGGGTTACCTACGTACACACTAGAAGATGTAAAGAAACACAATTCAAAAGAAAAAAGAATTTGGGTAACATACAAAAACGGTGTATATGACATCACAGATTATGTCAGCAATCATCCAGGTGGGTCGAAAATTTTGTTGGCGGCAGGTTCTTCGATTGAGCCGTTCTGGAATATGTATGGCGTACATAAACAGTCAGAGATAGTGGAGATGTTAGAAGAACTGAGAATTGGAAATATTACTGAAGTGCCGAAGCAGGTAGAGGCCGATAAAAACGACCCCTATGCCAACGATCCTGTTCGACATCCGGCTTTAATTCCTAGTTCATCAAAACCATTTAACGCCGAGCCACCACCGTCTCTGTTGACCGATAATTTTTTGACACCAAATGAACTGTTCTTCGTTCGGAATCACCTGCCTGTTCCTGATGTAGACCTGAAATCCTATAAACTAGATATAAGCGTAGATGGTCCGGCAGGAAAGTTCACTTCCTTCAAATTCGATGACTTAAAGAAAAAATTCCAACAGAAAACTACTGCCGTCATTATTCAATGTGCGGGCAATCGGAGAAGTGAAATGGTTAAAATAAAAGCTGTCAAAGGATTAAACTGGGGTTCAGCAGCAATAAGCAATGCTGAATGGACGGGTCCTTGTCTTGATGATGTTCTTAAGCAATCTGGAATCGACATAGAAACCGCTAACTTTAAACATATACAGTTTGAGGGTTTAGACAAAGATCCAGCAGGTGCACCATATGGGGCTTCTATACCTATAGAACTCGCACGTCATCTAAAACGGGAAATAATTATAGCTTATCAGATGAATGGTAAAGAAATTCCACGTGATCATGGCTATCCCGTTCGCGTGATAATTCCCGGGATAGTCGGCGCTAGGCAAATAAAGTGGCTAACCAAAATTAAACTTAGTAATGAGGAAAGTACCTGTCACTGGCAACGAAATGATTACAAAGGATTTCATTCTTCTATTGATTGGCATAATGTCGACTTTACATCTGTTCCCGCTATTATGGAACTTCCAGTTACATCAGCTATTTGTGAACCAATCAAAGGCACTGATTTAGACCCAGACGCAGAGGAGGTAACAGTGAAGGGATATGCATGGAGTGGTGGCGGTCGTGGCATTGCTCGTGTTGATGTCTCAATTGACGGTGGGAAGACATGGAATTCGGCTACATTAAATGCTCCAAAACAGCCAATGTACAAAACATTTGCGTGGACTCTCTGGGAAGCATCTCTACCTATTCCAAAGGGACACAAGGGCAAGGTCGAAATCATTTGTAAAGCTGCCGATTTAGCGTACAATGTCCAACCAGACAGCGTCGAAGGAATTTGGAATTTAAGAGGAGTTTTAAGTAATGCATGGCATCGTGTGGATGTGAATGTTCCAAAGGCATAATATTAATGATGTAAATCCAAAGATAATATACAATCTGGATGAAACACGTTATCCTTTTTTTGTTTGATATAGAATGTCCGACAATCTTGTATGTTATATGTATGTATTCGGATCATATTATTGCAACAATTTTTAGCAATGTCACAATCGGTTAAGTGCAAAGAAAGTTTTACTGTTTTCATGACAAGTTCTAATCATGGCCGATGACGAGGTCTTTGATTACGAATAACAATCTTTTTTTTTTGAATTTTGGAAGTTTACCTGTCCTGCCGTCCATTCAATAGATATAAACTTCTTTCCCAGATGTCCTACGAATGAAACTTATTTACTTCAAAGCAATTGTGGTCACACGATTCTTAATTACTAGTATCAAAAATGATATTTAGTGTATGTCGGACACCTAAATAGGTTTGGAACCGCTGTATTTTAAATAACTTGTTCGGGTTAAGGGATCAGCATTTGTTTTTCATAAATGTGTTCTATATATGTACCATGTCCATTGACTGCTTACTCGGTATCACCATGGTGATTGGTCATGTGAACAGATTTTGCTATTGGGAGATAGTTTTGGTATTTTCTATCAACTTAACCCCTCCCATCGGCGTTTTAATCGATTTTATTGGAGTGAATCAATCGCTGTCATGAAACAATGTTAATGACACTGTTATGTATATTTTATTCACTGAAGTATTAATATTGTACTCATATATTCCAGAAAAAACGCGCACACTAATGCTTAGTTAATGTTTTGTGGTTCACGTGTTTGCATTTGGCGGTTGATGCAATGACAAGGAAATAGGCCGCTAAATCTTGACAATTTGTTGTAACTTTTCGAACATGTTTGTCATGGTGTTATGTTATTTTTTTCTCCAATAAAGTCGCAGGATTTGAGATGGTTTAGCGTGTTAAATATGCAATATCGAGTCTCTGTAGAAAAAAATTACCAATTTTGTTAAAGAATATTCTACAGAATGAATCAACTTTCTTCAATGATACCTTTCTTGACTTTTATCATATATAAAAAGGTATATATGCAAGCTTACGCACATGCTGTTACATATATACAGTGAAACTTTTTTATGCTGCCATTGGTGTTTGATACACCTTGAAAACGTTACTCTTGATGCTGAAAGCGCTGTGTGTAGTAAAAATGGTAGGACAATTTTTGCAGTGCTTGTCTTTGATTTTTAAGTACATGTATGCGTTAATGTTTGATTGATTTCCTGTACAGTGATACCCCGTTAAACTGTCAAACTAAAGAAATGTTCGTGAACAGGTCGATGATAAATCTGCAAAAATACCGAGGCGCCGATAAGGATAATGGCTTGAACAAAGACGATCTACATACAAAACGTAACGAACGAAATAAAATACAATTACATATAAGAACTGGAGATGAGGGAAAAAAGGCACACACAAAAAATATAAACCATATGGACTCTCAGAAAACCGGTAGTGGCATCAGGTCCTCCGTAAGTGTAACGATGTCCTGCTCCTCCAGTGGCATAATAAATGAACTAGTACTACAGTAATCAAATTACCGAATATATATAATCCAGGCATTTGTCAAAAAGAAAGTCCGAAAACGAATTGCAATATCAGGACAAAAATCAGAAAGTTGGAAACCACCTATAAATCCGGATTTTTTTCTTGTATTTAGGAACATCCGCAGACGCAATACCAAGATTTTCCAATTACAATACAAAATATTCAGAGATTGCCATAATTACAATGTAAAGATGTTTTCGCCTTGACCTTTCAACGTTGACAAATCAATTGTTTTAGCACTCAAGAAGCCAACTAAACAATGTGTCAATCGTCCGATGGAAATGTCCAATATAGTGGTTCAATAAAGGACACTTTAATTTCAAAGTAGCGTCAATCCCGGTGCAGGATGTTGTATGAAAACATGACTAAAAAAATCTTTGTAATTTCTGCGAGTCGAAATGTTAACAGATAAGATTAAGGAGCGAAAGAGGTATTACCTCACAGAATGATCAAGGCCGGCATTTAGCGAAAATGTATTATTACATGATTTCAGAACCACCAAAATGCTCCCTCAGACCTGCAGCCTATTGCGACTATCTTGTTATTAGTCCACTAAGAAGCAATTTATCGGGAAACTATTGTCATTGCTTTACCATGCATTTTGTAATATAGAGGAATGCGCATTTATATATAAGAATGTACATTCAGTTGTTAATTAATTCACTGAATAGTTTACACGTTTAGCATAATATACTTGTGATACCAATATAACAAAAGTGTACGAAAAGGATTCATATGAATAAAAGCGGGACGAAAGCAATCACAACCAATTAACGGAATGAAGCACCTATAGGTCACCGACAGGCTTTTAAATGTATGAATATTACACCACAACCAGTCCCAAAAGAAAATAAATATTTATTGCATACCGACTATTATTGTTGGCGCAAAATGTAAATGTAGATACACTTGGACTACTAGTTTATCACTCAAGATTCCAGAACTGGAACTGCTTCATTGAAGACGATAAGTAAACTGGCTGATATTTCTGATATGTGTCTAATTAAGACAGAAGTTATCTCTCTTCTGTCCACTACTTATCTTAAAGACGTATATAGAGTAATAGCAACATGTGTACAAATGAGCCACAATCGTACTTGCGCAATTGTAATTTTAAAACACGCGAATTGCAAATGATACCTGCAACAGTCATAATTTGTGCCAGTGGATTCTTTTGATATTGAGAATTTATCTGGTGTTGACACTCATCCATGACAATGCACGAAGAGGTAACTTCACCAGAAAGAACAATCATAATTTACGTCATTCATAAAGAATTCGCCATATAGTGCATGTTATAAGATTCACGTCTTTTTATGAAAAGCGGAGAACGCTTACCCTACCGGTGCACTTGGTCCATGCTCCCAGTTTTTAGAGTCCGAGTTGCCCAATTACTATTGTTGCTTTGTATGTATTATTTAAGTTACTATATATTCTTTGTTGTATTTGTCTGTTTTCCATATTTGGTCTTTGTCCCTGGATTACATTCTTTTGTTTTCCGCTAGAATCTTGGTTCCATTGATTACCTTTTTTTTTTTTTTTTGGATATGATGAATTGGAAAGATTAAACCCCATTCATTCTTTGTCTGTTAAATGGCCATGAAACAATCCATGGTTGATTTGAAGGTTGTCGACATCTCTAACAATCAAATCGCACAATTTTACACACCCAAGTCGATATGAAGATGAGTTTCGCTTAGGTCTTTACCATGGTCTTAATTGTGCATATACAAATGTCGTTGTCGGGCATCACAAGCCTAAAAATCTCAGGTATCTGTAGAGTTGGTCTTAGTAGCTGTTTCGTCGACTTAGCGAATCTCTTGATTAAGTTTTGTGGACTGTTATATCAAACGCTTAAAATCCTAGAGACAACTGATAACTTCCTAACTAGATCTTAACATATATATATAGTTTGAAATCGAAACTTCATGAAAAAAAGTGATGATTTTGACTTTCCTATTGTAAACTTTGTTGCCTTTGTGAGTGGCAATATATACGTTTCACATTTGATTTGTTACTGTGTGTAATTTGTACTTTCTGGGTACAGCAAGAACACTGTTACATGAGCTTTTAAGATATTCTTTATGTCCTCTATCGACGTTGTATGGTGGACATCACATATGAAGTTTCTATGTCACAAATGAGAAAAGATGTTCTTAGTTATAGATTTCACGTCTTGACCCACAGGACTTCATGCTTGTAAAGTGACGGTGCCACTAGCGGGCAATACACACTTCTCATTCCGGAACTCTTGATGTCACTACTCCCGTTTTTTAAAAGGTTTTCATATTGGGCTTGTTTTTGTTAATTGTTTGCTGTTTTATTTCCCCGGCCCCCTCTCAAGTTTTATATGTAATTATATTTTATTCTGTTGCTACGTTGTGTGTGTCGTCTCTATTTTCCGTTTTCAGGATTTGCCATGCACCTTCGTTTTTATGACTCTGAATTGTCCTTCCATTTCAATACTTTGCCGATATTTCTCGTGAGCTATACTTACAGTCAGGCGTTTCCAAAAATGGACCAATCCATGAGACAAATTTGACTTCAGCTTTTGTCCAGTTTAACTATCGATGTTCGAATGATTCAAGTCGTTTTGAACCTTGTGAGTTGGCTTTAACCATAGGAAAATGGGACCTGACCTTTCCTCATCATACAGACTCTTTATATAGGTTGAGTATCGAGGTGTCTACCAAAAATAGATAAGAGATATTGACACTATTGTATTTCCTTGTAGCTTGTACGAAGATACCGTATGGTTACACCTACACAATCCCTTTGGTTATAGCAAGACATTTCTTGATATATCGTCAGTTGGAGTATGTGTTTTCTGAAGGAATGAGTCAGTCAGTAATCTCAAATATTCTTCATATTGAGAGAATTAGTTCTCGATTTCCTTGTAGGGTTCTTCTTAATTTTATATCAGGATTCAGGTTACTTAAAACAAATCTTCCAATTTAACGGGATATCTACCATTGTATATCGAATCGAGTTCTAAAGTTAATATTCTTGTCGACATTTACAAAGCATAGTTTATTATCTGGGTATACCATAATTGACTAGATTGTACACAGATGCTAATTTCAAAATATGGTCTCTGTGCTTGATTGAACTTTCGAAGCACTTGGCAAAATAAAAATGTACCAAAAAAAATGCAGAGCTGGCTTGTAATGTTCCTTTCTGGTTAGGTAGAGTAGGTGGGATAAATTACAATAGTACGCAAAAATCTACTTGATAATTGATGTGCTGCTTATCGTATATTGTAAATGGCTTTTGGTTTGGTTCCATTTAACCGTTTCATATAAATATTGATAGTGAAATTCCTACAGACTTTTCTCCTTTTACTTAATATCACCCATTCAGCCAATGTATCCTTTCATTTACTGGGTTATGTTATTAAACACTGCTTGCCTTTAGAATATTGAATTTTACTTTTAGGTGAATAGAACATATCAGTTGTTATCGTAGTATCATTTTGTAGTGCTAAGGCTTATCATATTTTTTTTTATAATTTTCTTTATGAGTGTACTGATATATCTTTTTATTACAAGTGTTGTGATCCCATATCTTTCTATCTTTTTATGATGTAATACTCAACCCGGAAGTTTCAATGATCTTTTCTGTTTTATGCATTATTTTCCATGAATAACAGTTTCTTCAAGTACAAGTGAAATTCGGATTCTAAATGATTTCTGATCTCTTTGGTTTTTGTTATGTCAAATCCAATCGTTTTTGTGTCATGTTCAATTCCTTCGTTTCGCATTTACCTTTACGTTACAGAGGTTATTTTGTTGTCCTCTTTGTTACTTTTACCAGTGTAATATTCCACCGAACTCTTCCTTTTGACCCTGTTCTTTACAGCTGTTATGTTTCATCGGGTTGTTTCTCTTCACTTTTTGGGTAACTTATATGATGTTTGGCTCAATATCCCAACCTAAGATAAAATCTTTTTTTTTTTCGTCCTATCTTTATTTTAGCTTCTCCTTTCGTTTTACATCTTACAGGAGCTACTACTGTCGTTTAACTTTTCCATCCCATTTACATACGGAAAATAATATGAAAGACAATAAATCGTTAAATTGTCATTTTAGTTGCAATAAAGATTCAAGCAACAATATTATTAAATGTTTTTGAAGCTTATTTGGAAATATTATCGCTCTACTAGAAAGTCGGTATACAAACTTCATGCATGACGGTAAAGTGTTACCTGTTAAATGAATATATTTTTACAAATTGTGATGGAACAATTAAGTTCGATCAATTCTTCAGAGCGCATAGCAGTTTTGTTCATACAAGGCACCTTAGTTAACTGACAGGTCCATAGAAACTTTAACATACATACTTACAAAATCGTTGAAACCAAATGGTTTCGTGATTGGTTTGCAGATATCGATTATAGTTTGAGATGAAAAAGTTAGGTTCTCTATTCCGAATCAGCGATGCTGCAAGACTTAGACACCAAAGGAAAGGTTGTAAGGTGATCAAAATTAATTAGAATCTTTCTTTGAAAATTTCCTGAATATTGGATAGGTATCGAATTTTTAGAAAAGCATAAGTCAGAACCAGAATTAGATCAATAACTACAATTTACAGTACGGTAATGAAGCTAAAACTGAATGAATATTTGATGTGTAGTTATATATATTAAATAAATCTTACATATGTGTTGAACAGGTCTCTAATTTGTGGGATTGCATCACGTTTCTACAACATATATTCTTTGCTAGAAGTTAAATTGATGAGAAAAGACAAATGGAGGTAAAAATTGGACTGAAATCATGCGTATTGCTCTCTATTGTAGCCTTCATAGCCGAAATGATAGTTTATGCCGGGCCAGGTTGGGTAGTTCTAGAGTATAAAGTACCAGAATTTGACATGGTTGCAGATTCTTCTATTGACAAACGACCAAATATAAGCATTAAGTTTGGTGTCTGGTTCTATAAAGTTTGTATGAGTTATTATAAGACACCCGAAGTACAGGAAAATAACTCGGAGGAACGACCGCTTGGTGCTTATAAAGCCGGCTATCAATGGCGTTTGTGCAAAAACCACCAATGTTATCATCATAGCTATCGGACAGAGTGTAACTTGGGTTCTAAGGATGAGTTCAAGAATACTCGTGTAAAATCCGATAAACCTGTTGATTGGATCAGTGTTCCTGAACAGTTAATGAAGGAAAGAAGCTTCATTTGTATAGCTGTTGGTAAGAAATGTCAGATTTCTTTTGGTATAACAAGATTCGATTTTCACTATTTCTTTTTTTTTTGTTGTTGTTGCAAAAGATGCCCACTTAAATCGTAAAATCTTGTTAGTGATATTTTGCACTTTGCATACAAGTCCAGAAAAAAAGAACAGGTCTACTACCCTGGTATACCAGTCAATCTATCCAATAAGTACTCAACTTCATGTGTGTGTGTGTGTGTGTTTTCTTCTTCCTTTTAATGTTGACTTAATTCTTTTTCTGTCATTCTTGTATAAATTAGTATGTGTTTTACACAGATGAAGATGCACAGTATTATGCTACTATTTCAGATTTCGGACGCCAAGGCCGTCAGGAAATTGCTATTTATGTGACAATAGGACTCGGATTGGGAATGTGTGGTATTATATTTGCTGTTTCATATGCTCGAAATGGTGGCTGTTGTGTTCACCTTGGGCAACTTGCCTGCTGTTCACTGTTTCTGTCATGTAAGCTCGATAACTTGTAATACAGTCTAAACTGTCATGCCAACTCAAAACCAACCCAGTTTTTTCCTGTTCATTTTTTAAATTATTTCTACTTGCAGATCACGTATGAACAAAATCAAGGGTTGTTAATTAACTTTCATGAACCGATCGTTACTTTTTTATCAGTTGAGATATCATGCATCATGGATAAGCCACGATACTTCGACGGACAAAACAAATTAAGATACTTCGACGGACTAAATGTAGATTGTTGGTCTAGTTTTACCTGTCATTTTCCTTCAATTACTCAAATAATTCAAAATAATGCATTAAAATTTCTGTATTCGTCTAGATTTCTATTTGTATATTTCAATATTGTATTTTAAAGCTTTATTGTACTGGTTGGCGGTGGTGCGAGTGACAGCTTATGTCGTTCAACTCCGATCACTGCAGAAAAACGAGATACTCGATGACCATTTCGGGAAGGACATTCGGTTCATTTCACCATGGTGCCTTGTTTTAGGAGGTTTCTCTGCTGTTTTGATGGATATTTCAGCCTTTCTTCTTCTCGTAATAATTTCTAGAAAAAAGAAAGGTTACGATTTAAAAACGAAATCAATAACGGGCAACGGCGACAGATTATCGATTATTGTTCCAAAAGGATACGAGGAATTGGTCGTACCATATATTCAAGATGATTGTGGACTACATCCAGAGACAAAACTTGTTTCATGAGACACACACCATTCCACAGCTTTAGCCAGTATGCTGTTTGTGTGAGTGTTGTAGTAAATGATCTTTTAAACTAACAAATACAGTTATCGCTGTGAACACTAAAACAGTGTATTAAGTTATGGAATGTGAATGGTAATTGCCATTTATATCAAATTCACTCATAGGGACGGAGCGTGAGTGGAGTAAATGTATGTAAACGCTTTTTTATAAACATGAATGGCTCGAAATCGTTCTGTCGGAAGTGACGTGTTCTGGAAATAACGTCTACAGTTTGGAAGAATTTTTTTAAACTTTTTAACGCACTCGCACAGTAATATGTTATAGGAAGTCTCGCTTATTCCCGTTGGTCGAAACATCAGCGATATAACAATATATCAAAGTCGTGTGTTATTTGAGTACAAATCGCCCTGTCCATCATAGGCAAAGCTTGAAATAATATCAACTACAAACAATTATAACTAATGTGTCAGAACCGACATTATATATATATATATATATATATATATATATATATAGTCAATTGTAACGAGCCCCTGTGTTTGAATCGGAGACTGGGTAATTTTACATAAATTCAATGTTAACCGATCATTTCATCTTTTAATGTAAACTTACGGTTCTCATACAAGCAACAAAAAAAACACATAGCCTAGACATGTGTATGATATTTTTTAAAAGCGGTACGTTGTCGCTTATTATATTGACCAATGAACCAGATTAGTTACCAGATTAAGCAACGAGCAATGCATATTTATAGATATCGGGGCCTTCCTAATGTATATGACCTATATAGTCCGGTAACGAGCCCCTGTGTGAATCGGAAACTGTGTAGTGTTCAATGCTAACCGATCATTTCATGTAAATTTCCGGATCTCATACAAGCAAGAAACACACGTAGAAAGCACGTGTATGATATTTTTATCTCGTATGAAGCTAGAACTGCCGCTATATGGCCGTAAACACGACACAAATCTGCAGCACTACGTGGAGTATAAATATATAATTATGCAAATCATATGCGAACATAAAGTACGGAAATTAAGAGTGCAAGAAGTCGATAACAATATTAGCGACTTAAAAAGAAAGTTATTGTAATACTACTTATATTTTAATGTTTGTTGAAGCTTTGACTGTATGTAATTATATGCTCTTTGTTCAGTGGACAGAAACAGCGTTCTATTTTTACAATGATTTCACAATATAGAATGAAAAAAAAATAATCAACTTCCCAAATAAAAAATTCCAAAATTGATTATTTTGCACTGAAATAACCTACGTCCATATTAGATTGTACTTAATTTCTCTGGTCCCTAAGTTGTAGTACATTCCTTTATCTTATATAACTAGCTGATACTGTTGACCGGTTATCATTTACATTTGATCTTTAGTTGCTTTCAAAATAAGATGCGATATAAACTATAGGACAAGTTCTCCCATACCATTCGTAGTGCATGACTTTGGATGGCCCATAGAATACTGTTGGTTTCCACACAAAAACAGATTTCATATGTTTCATAAGAGTCTCCTGAATAATGTTGGTCCATGCATAGGGGTACCAGGATTAATAATAACTTATATGCAATGGTTTTCGGAATAGTAATGGCTCGGTACATTTTTTTATTGATAGCATTTTTGTACAGTTTTGGTAAATGAGTGTTTTAAAAGACAGTGGACATCCCAATTATTACCAATTGTGCATCTCGACTTTTTGTGCTCACTTATGAGGCAGACGTCTGCCAAACTTACTCAAACAAAATGAAAGCGGATTGGCACATCCGTTCAAATTTAGCTCCCGCAATATAGATCATTTTACTGATGAATCTGACATGTAGTTACGGTTTTCATCTCATCAACACAAAATACCGTGAAATGAAGGCGCTGTAAACATACTGAAGTCTATTGTCTTGACTACTAGTATCGTTACAAAAGAAGGAGTTCCCATTTGCCTTCTCTTTTTGTTTCTATGTTACAACAATTAAGCATCCCCAGCGTATGGAAGTTTTGTACATCAACTCCTACGCTTCGCTCAATTTCGCTTATTACACCAATTTGATAGCTTATGCAAAAGTTACTTTTTACAAGAATTTGCTGCCCATAAGTTTAGGTTTTCAATCTGAAATTATGAAACCGTTCAGTTTTTCGTTTTTTTTTTTTTTTTGTGTTGATCCATTTGTTTTCTGTTCCTTTTGATGTTCTCGATATTATTTTGTACACGGATTTTCTCCTCTCTTGTACCTCCAGTATGGCTTCTTCTTCATAGGTAAATTTTCTGGGAATAAAGTTAGTTCATGGGCAATGATCCATGTAATAATATTGATATCATAGATAGATGTCTTTTCCTGAGAAAGTTCCTCAAACTCATGCATGTTGAACTATGAATTGAAACCAATGCAATGATCACAAATGTATATCGTATATTACTATTAAAATCTATGGTTTAGATTATTTTGTTCATGGAATTGTGTTTATTTGTATTTGTCACTTGTCTGCCTCTGAGCTATGGCCTATTGACTTGTTTTTGAATAAAGGAATATAGATTATTTTAACCTTTGTTGTACCTGAACATTAATTACTAGTATTGGAAGTCTCTTTTGATGGTTATTATCCTTTGACTAGATTATTGTTGGTACATGTGTATAAATCATTCTACAAAATATTGACTGATGGGTAATGTTTTCATGTTAATAGTCAAAGCGTAGTGTAGCATATACTACTTTCATATTAATTTAAATCTGATACCTGAACCTATACTGCATTGGTTTACTGTATAATCAATCTATGTATTTAAGTGTGGTACCTGAAGCTATGCTGCATTGGTTCACTGTATAATCAATCTATATATATACACTAGGTTTTCCGTAACAATATACATTCGTGTATTACAAGTTTACGCATATTGTTTGAGTTCATGCCTTTTTTTTTCGGTCAATAGAAAAGATTCAAAGGGTAACAACACAAAATGACAACATATCCCATAATTTGTTTGATTGAATATCTGCTCGTACATTGTATGAATATGATTGACTCCATTGTAAATCGGTTCCTGATCATGACTATATGCTCACATCAGTTATTACCCCTGATCATTAACACAGTATATAACACTGTTACAATGAAGTGGAAAAGATAACACTTTCCGTGTATCCGTTACTTAGTGACTCCTTTTGTCTGTTTCAATGCAGACGTTTTTGAAAAATGTTGTGTTGTATGACAGCAAACATCTTAGGCGCATGCACACAGTATGGCTTCAAAGAACGTTTTAAAGAAACCCACAAATATATTTATGTAGCTCGTAAAACAGCCAATCAAATTGAGACTTGACGCAATAACCGTACACATTTAAGGTATTTCAGAATAAAACTGACCGATTTATTTACGCAGTTCGTACTACACAGGTTCATAATTTTTTTCAAAGCGGGTCATAAGGTAATGAATACAAGTTCAATGTAGTTTTTTTTTTGTGTGTGTTTCAACATAGCATGGTCGAAATTGTTTTGAAAAAAAATGTAAGCGAATCTCTCTTACGTATGAAGTCCTCATTCACATTTACACGCATGATATAAGTCATTCTTCCTCTACTTTCGTTCTTTTTCAACAATTTAGTGAAAGTCACGTGCTCAACCCTTCTCTCTGTGGACTCTCTTATTGTACCCTCACAAATTCATATGAAGTATATGCTACAACATAATATAGTACAATACGTCTAGTTCTAATAACACCACGGAAATTTGTATTTGAATCTTTGTTATCCTCCTATTGTTCTTCCTGAGTTTCTGGTCGATCCTGGTGTCCATATTGTTGATGATGTCGTTCATTGTTCACATCTATTCTTTCACTTGCAGTTCGTTCACTGAATATTAATATTTGTTTTCGTTCTGTTCGTTCTTTGTCCGTATCAATTCGTTTTCGATCAGTTTGCTCTTCTGATTGTTCTGTTGTATCAAGTGTCTGGAACATGTCGGACGGAGTACCCCCTGGTTTTACCAATATACGGCTTTTTCGGCGAAATGATAGTGGTCTGTTTCTTCAATCTATTGCCAATAGCATCAAGTATATTACTGATTTTTTCAATATTGGTTTGTTTCTCATTTGTTTCTCATTCACATTTTGCATTTCGACCCTTTTTTCCTTCATCATTTGTTTCTGGATTTTAATATCGGCTTGTAGCCTTACAACTTACATTTGTGTGTGTTTTTAATTCGTCTTGAAGCGTTGATATAACAGAGCCCTTATTCTTTAATGATACTATTTCGTTGGTGAAGTTTTCTGTTAGTTTCCGTTTGTTGTCATCTTCGGGTTTTCGTTGTTTCTACTGTGAGATTCTATATTCCATTGACATTGTCACTGTTTCCTATATGTTCTATGACAGTTTGATGAAGATATCCGTACGAGAATTATCATCTTCCTCTGTTATAGTTTTTGTTCCCTTTGATATAGACTGCTTCAGTTTAGTATTATTTCCAGCACATAAGTAAATGGTGCATATGGCATCGGCTTATGTTTCCCTAATGATTCTCCGTTATCACGTTGTGTTCTCTCGATAAGTTTGGCATCGCTGTTACTGTGTTTTTCTTTCCGTACGAGTACGAGTTGGTCTTAAGTCATGCAAATCGACAGGAGAAAGGAGTTTTTGTATTTAGTTGATCAAAGCTTGATCTAATCATGGAAGTATAATATCTAGACTAGATATTATACTTCCATGATCAAATTATCTGAAGCATATGTTCGGGTCGTTGAATTGACTGTCAGACACCCCATTCTGTAAGTTGTTAATTTATCCGTTTATTTCCAGTGGATAAATTTTCCAGGTTTTTCTGTAAGATTACATTGAAAGAGTAACCAAGAGAACCAAGGTTCTGGTGGTAATCAAAAGAATGTAATCCGGGGCAAATACCAGACATACAGTAACTAAAATAATACATACAAAGTAACAAAAGCAAATGAGGTACTCGGACTCCACTAAAAACTGGGAGCATGGACCAGGTCACCGGTAGGGTTAGCGTCCTCTATAGAAACACCCGCCGAGTTGCTCATAAATAGTCAAGTCCGAGGTAGTTGAAAGAAGAAAGGAAAACTATTACACGTTGAACAAATCAGTTTTCATGGCGCAGATGGATACACCGTAACGATCCACGAGTTACTGATGACGACCATAAGACTTCTGTAGTGATGACTTCAATCGTGTAGCAAAACAACCCTGTCCCAGAAGCCTAATTGAAAGAAGTCTAGAGCGATACAAAAAGTCTGCATAGTTACGGCAAGCCCTGGCATAACATGTAAGTTGTAATATGAAAACTCCATACGCAGGTGGTGAAGGAATGTTGCCAAAGATGAAAGGAAAGTTGACAATACGGAATGAAAAGTCATCGCGTTTGTCTCATAGTCTGGTCAATAGTTTTCGTTTACCATCTAAGTGTAGGTCAAGATATGAGGCTGACTTATCAGTGTCTGACGTATCCTTTATTTCCTGTTCTTTGGGGTAGATGTGATGTATAAAATCACCAAAACTAGGATTGTTTAACGATAATACGTCATCTATATATCGGAAACGGAGATTAAAGGATTTAGCTAAACGATGTTCTTTCTTTTGGATCAAATCTCCTATAAAGTCAACCTCATAAGAGTGAATGAATAGGTCAGCAAGTAGAAGCGCACTATTTGTTCCTATTTGAATGCCGACCGTTTGTTGAAAATTGCATCCACCACACTAGCCATATAAAAATAATGTTGTCGATTAAAAATTCCAGCATTCTTAAACATCTTCTTCGGTATATTTGGAAGATAATCTGGAATATTTTTTTTTTTTACAAAGTATGAAGAATCGCTACTGAAAACTACAAATATGTATCTAGATGTACCGTCGATGTAACAACGATGTATAATGTTTTCGAGTCGGGATTTTAACGGAGTATGGGGAGTAGAATTATAAAGTCTCGTGTTGATGCGCATGTGATACAGCTTTTGTTTTGGCATGTAATTATAACCAAGAGAAAACGGACAGCCGGACCCCTTGGACGTTTTTAGGAGAAACAGAATTTCATTGAACTTTAAGTGCTGGACATTGTTTATTTTATCGTGTTAAGATTTTCTTCGTATCTATAATATCTATATTAATTGATTGACATTTATTTATTTGTAATTGACTTTGGTCGCCTAATAGTTCTTTAATTCCTTGTTAATCTTTATGTTTGTCAATGAGCTAAGAAACCGCCTCAAGCAAATTTGTCAATATAGCAATTATCGCTAAATGATGTAATACCTAAAGAATTCTGAATGTTGTGTAAGTTTTTTATGATTCTCTGTACAAAAATAGAATATGTTTTTTGTCTAGTTGAATCGGGGAGTCTGTCCCTGACTTCCGAACTGTACACATGTATTTTCACCAGATGTAAATAAAGTTGTATATATTGTACTGGGACTTTGCAATTATTGCATCTCATGCCGTAAACCGTTAATTATAGACCAAATGCATAAAGAATGTGTAACCCGCCAATTTGAAGGGTTGTTTAATACTCAGTACAATGTCGCCCTACAATGATGTTTTTCAAGTCTGAAGATCCGATTATAACATTAAAGGAATATTGCTGCTATAAAAATACAAGTACCTGATCTTACACCTGATTTGAAATGTCGGGAAAAGGCACCAACTTCTTGATTTAAAGATTAGCATAAACAATGTTATGCAATGTATATTATGTATTTATCATTTTTACCAATTCAACACATGAAAATGAAAAAAATTTCATACAAGAGGGGGGCGCAAACCTGCTCAACCTCCCCCTCTGGATAAACCACTGGTGGGATTGATTTGAAATATAAAGGATGGTTTGGAGACTAAACTATTCTTAGTCGAACTTCCTCCTCTGGCGATACCAGTCTGTGTCCACACGTACCCCTTGTACAACACCAGCCTGTGTCCATAATTCTATACATAAAATAAATGCGTAAATAAGTGTACACGTTCTCTCAAAAAATGAATTCATTATTATGGATGAATACTGCGCATGTCCTGATGAATCATAAGGTTTCAGTTTTTTTATATCATAAAATATATTTACAATAAATCAAGGTACCAAACAAAGGGTATTCAGTTAAATCGTGACTGTATAAGTTATATAAAGTAGCAAACAAAACCCTATGGTCTATTGATCTCATAGCTAAGTATAGATCTACCTGGCTGCTCAGGTAAAAAAGCTCCCCAATAACCGTCATAAGACTCAAATACAAACAAACATGGAGATTGGAACGAAACTGAAGGCGTGTGTGTTCATTTCTGTGATTGCCCTGATTTTGAAGATTGTAGCAATTGCAAGTCCAGGATGGACCGTGGTAAAAACTGACATTTATGTCAATCCAATGGATGACATAATGCCACAGGATGACGGAATGCGGGTTGATGATACACAGCTCATGAAACCCCATAAGGAGCAAGTATATATATCTTTCGGTTTGTGGTACTACCGAGTCTGTAAACATGTTGGTGACGACGACGACGACGATGATAGTGGAAGCAAAGAAGACAGTAGCGAAGAAGTTGACAGACCTGAGGTAGAGAATGACGACAGACACCACAAAAGACATCACAAAAGACACCACAGAAGACATCACCATAAATGCTACCATAAATGTTACAGAAAACAAGAAAGGCAAAGGATAGACTGGGTTGGAGAGAATGAGGACAGTAAATCTGACGACAAAATGGACGACATCCCAAAAGAATTTCGACAAGCCGCGGACTTCATTCACAGTTCAGTGGGTAAGGACATGTATTAATTAATTATTGTATTTATTTAATTCAAAGTATGGATTTATTTATATTTGAATCTTCAGAATAAATAGTCAAATACTAATGCTTTAATATTGAGCAGTTGCTTATATCTATTGAGTCCAACAAAGTATTATTAAAGACATATTTAATACATCAAGCAAAAATTATTGATTGGTTACAGAAAACCTATATTAATTACTCCAAATATATACATTCCTATAAATCAATAAGCCACAGGAAGAGTAGAATTAAACAGAGTATTTGTTTGAAACCTGATAGCAAAATACATTTATCTACATGTAGTTGTCTCATGTTCATAGTATCATTTGAAATGTGATCCAAGTATAGACAACTTATTCAATTTTTTGTTTTGAGCGATTGCCAAATATGGAGTTTAACATAATGAAGATTATTATGTTTACTTTTCAATGGTTTGTTACGCACGGTTTCATTACATTCTTTGTTAACTTGTTAGTTTACTTCATACGGAAGACTTTACCAGGTACTTGAAAAAACCCGTCTTTTAAATTTTATATGAAAAACACGATAAAAGTTTTATATGTTCCCGGAGACTCGAGACTGTCGACAGAGAAATAAATGTAGAAAAAGTAAATTTAGTATGTAATGATCATTCAGTGGTTACTTGGTTACTAGAATTTTACTGTTTCAAAAAGTCTCACATTATCCATACTCATTACTTAATATATAATGCGTAATGAATGTTTTACAGAGGTTGCCCGACACGCCCGTCATGAGCTAGCATGGTATGCATCTGTCGGTCTGGGTCTGGGAGTAATTGGTTTGGTTGGAGCCATACTATACACTCGATATGGCGGTTTGGGAAAACACTCAGGAAGATTGGCCTGCTCAACACAAAGTCTCTCGGGTAAGTCACTCATTTGGACTTGGATAGTTCAGGATAGGAGTAAAGGGTTTACAATATGATATTTAGTAACTTAGTAGTATTATAATGGATACATTTTATGCGTTAATGAAACATTTTGCACTCTCTATGTAGAAATATATATTTATTGAAGGTAAAATTAAATTATGTCCAGATCCTTACTTTCCCAGATGCAGAACTATGACACTATATATACCCAGATAACTTTTTATGCAAAGGCTCACTTAAAGGTGAATTTATAAATGTTTGGGCTATTCTGATTATCAACTTTTCTTTTTCAGCTTTCTTCTACTTCATGGCTATCATCAGGGTGGCTTCATACATGGTCCAGCTAAAGGGCGGTATAGCTTACATGGGAAATGGCTACATGGATATCGACTTCTTATGCCCATGGTGTCTCTGGGTGGCTGCCGTTGGGGCTAGTTTGATGGGACTGGTTGCTTTGTTCCATATGTTAATGATTTCCAGAGACAGGACCAGTCAGAGGTCGGAATACTATTTACACACCGAGAAGAATAAGATCCCGATCATTGCCCCAAAAGGGTATGAACAACTGATCGTGCCACCGATGTATGAGGAGGCTGGACCTCTTCCTGAGAAGACACCTATTCCATAGACGTTTAGTATCGGTGTATCTGTTGTTTAACCCTACATGACCTTTTTGTTAATAATATATCATAAAGAGATTTATTCCTCTGATTTCATTTCTAACCAAACTTTTTACTACTTATATATATTTCAATGTTGTATGTTGGTTGTTCCTTTAGGGATGGTATTCCATGATTATCGCTACACAAGGCTGGCTGGATTAGTCCTAGATTGTTGAATGTTCATTTTAATGATAAACAGTTTTTTAAATAAAAGGTTATTTTGAAATTGTTTCGTGTTTGTTCATTTAATGATCAGTTTGCATTTTTTTATCTAATTCAACACAATATAATGGCGTGATTAGATTTATGATATCGCCTTAAATGTACAGATTAGTGTAGTCTATTCACATATTTATATTGTCATACCACACAACACAAATGAGTAGTGTTTAAATATTAGAATGTGTTGCAATAAACAAAACGATAAAACACAAGAGGCTCTCCACGAGCCTGAATCGCTTACCTGACAAACCATACATTATTAACCAACTTAGTACAATATGTATAGAAATGTCCATCCTTTATGAACCGAAAATTTCGACAACTGGTCATTACGAACCGTAAATTCCTACTGCTAGTCATTACGAAATCACAGCCATGCATTACGAATTTCAAAACAGGGCCTCAATACGGGGCCATTATGAACTAAATCAAAATGGCGTACATTTCTTAAAATAAGTGACAACTTTAATTAAGAGTGACCTAATAATTCAATTAATTAGATTAGGATATTTAAAGTTGCTGAAAGATGGTACCGGGCCTAAGTAGTATGTTTAATCTTGAGCTTTAAATTTACGATTTGGAGGGTTGTATAGGAAAAGGCAACAAAAATGAAATCTCGAAGCGGGAGCACATATTTTTCTATACAAAAATGTTTAAGAAAAAAAGCGACTTTCATGTTTTCAGTGATTTTAAAAGACGAAATATGCAGTCAAATCTCATTGTTTTGAACGAATCCAGGGGTTGAAATTAATCTTCAAAGTAAATTTCTTTTCTCTTTTTACTCACCTACCTTGTGCGCTCCTCTGTCAAACGACATTTGGAAATAGCTTGATTCCAGATCAAAATGCACTTAAAAACACGGTTTTTACGTAAAAAATTGCCAAATTATTTTTTGTTTATTTTGTTAATTTTATTTTATTTTTTTTGTGATCACATACTAGGACAGTATCAATTAACCTAAGAACAATGACGGAAACAACCCAAATATTCCGTAAATTATGGATATCTGAAAATTCATGGTTTTTGTCGGGTATCGGTTGACTGGTCACGTGATTGATTAGCTCATGAATATTCGTTTTTGTGATCGCAATTTCTCCATATAAATTATTAGGTATGTTTAATCTTGTACTTATCTATAAATTTACGATTTTTTAGGGGGATTATTGGAATAGACAACAAAACCTTCATGATTTATTTTGATTCATCGAGATATGAACTTATTTTTAATCAATATGAAATCATATGTATTGGTAATAGATTCTGACTATGTCCTGAAATAAAGTTGGTTAATAAAAGTATCAATGCACGGTCTTTTCCATATTGGCCCTGTAACATGCTCTTGGTATTAATAATGGTCTCGGATGTCTGTAATCGCCCTCGGTGTTGCCTCCGACCATTACAGTCATCCTTGGCCATTATTAATATCTCGGGCATGTTACAGGGCCAATATGGAAAAGGCCATACATTAATACTATACTATTAACTAAGTAAGTAAAGGTATCATGCTTTGTTACCATGTTTGACAAACACTTGTCGAAAAAGAGCATATATTGAAGAATGATTAAGTTCAAAAGAGTACCTGAGGAACTGTAGAATGTTGGAAATACCTTGAAAGTGTTTTAGAACCTCTGGAAAAAATTTAGGCAGGAGTCCCCCTATGCCCTGTTATTCCTCCAGGTCTGAGGGGGTATTAGTCCAGTATATATTTGCTGCAAAAAATGGCCGCCAAGAACAATATTCAACTTAAAACACCTAAATTCCTACAGATGGAATCTGAGCAACTTGTGAAAATGGTCGTACAAATGGTAGCCATTTTGAAAAATGGGCACCTATTTAATAAATTCAATACTGCCCAGAATTCAACTTATGGGTAGCTTTCATTTTCTTTATTCTTCTATAGTTGAAGGGGAAAAGGCAAAAAGGCATTTTGACCCCTATGTTCTTTTAGTAACGACTGCCATGCTTATTGACTGATGCCAAATTTTAAATGATCAGTTTGTGGTGAAAATATTATCACAAAAATATGCCAACTTTTATTAAATTTTGTTGCAATGGGTTTCAGAGTTGAACACATTAAAACGACAAAAAATCTGTTTCAGGGGCCATAAATCATACAACAGGCAACAAATCATTTTGAAAATTCTAGCTAAAGTCCGTCTACTGATGAACAAATTACACGCCATCAGAATTTGGCTAAATTCAACGGTTTTTGAGTTATTTGCAAAAAAACTGTATTTCGACCTCTTTTTTCTAATTTTAGTAACAACGGCCATGTTTTTCATCGATCAAAAATCTAAACGGTCATTTTGTGCAGAATATCCTAAAAAACAGTAATACCAACTTTCATTGAATTCTGTAAAGAAGTTTCTGAGGAGAAGATTTTTGAAAGTAAACATCAAAAATAGCAACCAAAAAAAAAGTCCAAAAAGGGCGATAACTCCGACATGTCTCAACAGATCTTCACCAAAATTATATCACAGATTGATCTCCGCATGGTGATCACTTTTATCTATGTCAAAATTTGGTTCAACCTAACGGTTCTGGAGATATATGCAAGAACTGCTGTCTGACCCCTATGTTCTATTTTAGTACCGGCGGCCATGTTTCTCTCCGATCAAAAATCCAAACGGTCATTTTGTGCAGGATACTCTAAGAAACAATCACCTTAAGTTTCATCCAAATCCATGCTATAGTTTCAGAGGAGAATTTGGCTAAAGCTAACGGATTTGGAAATATATGTAAAAAACTTCTGTCTGATCTAAATGTGCTACTTTTAGTAACGGCGGCCAAGATTTTCTAACTAAAGGATCATAAATCCCCAAATTCTTTGAAATTTCTCTAATCTAACGCAATGTTGCTAAAATACACCCATATAGCTTTTAAATTTTGAAATAAAAACTATGTCATGCGGTGTACGTTTCTGTCCATATTTTGTGGCTGAAAAGGGGGATACTTTTTCAAACATCAATTTTTCAGTAGCCACCCTAAGCCTTAAGTGTCCCATAAAATACACATATATGGGCTGCTAGCTTTCAAACTCGATATTTTTAGTACAAGTTTTTTTTTTTTATGAATATATCTTTTTATTATCTACCAATCGTAAAAGTTTCTGTATTTTTTCCTGGGCTTCATGTTGGGTAAAGATCTGGCTGAATACCGAGAAGATATAATTGCGCTAATGTAACCTTTAACCCATGTCAGAATTTGGCTAAACCTAACGGTTATGGAGATACATGCGAAAAACTTCTGTCTGACACCTATTTTATATATTAGTCATAGCGGTTGTTTTGCTACGGATCAAAAATCCAAAAGCTATTTTTTGTGCTGGACAGGACATTCTAAGGAACAATAATGCCAAGTTTCATTGATTTCAGTAGTTTAAGATGAGAAGATATTTGAAAAAAATTAAAGATGACGATGACGGACACCAAATGATGACAATATTGCACATGGCATTTTGTGCCAGATGAGCTAATAAAGCAAAAAGATATAATTACAACTTCTTGGTTTATGTTGGGTAAAAGGAAGAAAACAAACACACTTGTATCAATGACATCCTAACACGTGCTAATCTGATACCTGGTTAGAGAGGTCAACTTCTTTTAAATAGGGGAATGACTCCTCGTCACACTGTAAATGTAATGGTCGTCAACAGATTGATTATATATGTCAAATGTTGTAGCTTGATTGCGAAAAAAAATTGTTGACTTTTTCCACTATTTTTAAAAATATCTGCTACTTTTGCAGACAAATCGCGAATATCTGCTAGAATTATTACTATTTTCAAAGGGTCTTTTATTTCAATAAACTATTTTTTTTTTCAGAAATGCACAAGACAACATTTTGCCCTATTTGATAGACGCATCATTTTTATTCATTTTTTTTTAACCTGATTAAAGATTTGCTGTTTACGATGTGTTGATCTATATCATTGAATATATGAGATATGTATATACTAACTTTCTAGAATATATAGGGCGAAACATTGTTCTTTGCTATGGCAATGCCGTCGCAATTTAGCACGAGGTTCCTAACAACAAAAGGAAGATTACTTTGGAATTGATTTTGGGGTAGTAGTTTTCGTTTTAATCATATTTTATTCATAAATAATGAATAGGATTGGAT
Source organism: Perna viridis (assembly GCA_037379345.1). Taxonomy (NCBI): domain Eukaryota; kingdom Metazoa; phylum Mollusca; class Bivalvia; order Mytilida; family Mytilidae; genus Perna; species Perna viridis. Next base: position 10,834,331 of record CM074515.1, on the reverse strand, counting down.
AGCAGGCTAGGCCTATATATATATCCTCTCCATTGGATTGGATAGCAGGCTAGGCCTATATATATCCTCTCCATTGGATTGAATAGCAGGCTAGGCCTATATATATCCTCTCCATACAAGGCATTTACATGATGGCATAATATATAACATATTGGACATTTAGAAAAGAATACATAGAAAGAAAGATAACTCTGTTTCTCTTGGAAGTTGGCTAATAATTTTATCATCTGTTATGGTAAGTACTATTAGTATTCTTCTAAAATAAATAATTAATTAAAGTACTTTAAGTTATAATTTAAAATTGTTTATCGCATAAATTAAAAGAATTAGAATTTAGTGAAAATATGTATGCCAAATTTATTTATCTTTGAAACTTTAAATTTTATACTTTGTCATCTAAATACATGTAAAAAGAAGGAAGGAAATAATTTGGAAAAAGTATATCAAAATTTCTTCTTGTTATTATGAAACAAAAAATAATTTTAATTAAACATAATAGAAAATACAATATATACATTAGTCCGTCAACAAAATACCACCTGCACAGCACTATAAGCATTATACATTACAATTGTGTACTACTGAAATCTTTTAGTATTCTTAATAAAATTTTGAGTAGCTAACATCACCTTGACATTATAGTTAAATGTCAGGTGTTCATTACCATGAAGTATGTTATGTAAGTTAAAATCGATCTGTAGCTTAGCACAAACGCTCTGCAGTGACCGCCTCTAAATTTGATAATGTGGACAAAACATAAAATAGTGAATATGATCTTCGATCTTGTCTCCATAGTGTGGAGAGTGTGGATTGTCAGTCAGGTGATGAATCTGCAAATGATGCTTCAGATTGCTAGCCTCACACCTCAACTGACAATGCAATATATATTCTATTTCCTGTTGTCTGTTTTGAAGTATTCAGGAGCTCCAGGGTTGGCTGAATTCAGCCTCTTTCTGAAAACATCAACAGATGGACTATTTTTTGTTGATGTAGGAAGTTGATTCCAGAGTCGAATAGTCGAGGGTATAAAGCTCTTAGAATATGCCATAGTATTACAAACAGGCAAACATATGTTGTTACTGTTGACTTGTTGCCTGAGATTATAATCATGTATATTTAAGATATAAGGTTGTACAATGTTTGATAAATACTCTGGGGCAAGGTCGTTAACTATCTTGTACATCAAGATTAGCCTATGCTTCTCACGGCGCTTATATAATGGTTCCCACCCTAATTCATCATACATCTTTGTTTTTGAGGAATTGATCCGCAAACCAGTAATAATTCTACCGGCCTATATTCTCGAGTAAATTCGATTCATATAGTGTACAGTTATCCCAAACAATATCCCTATATTTCCTGGAGACCTGGTACTTCAACATTCTAAGCAATTTTAGTCTGTTATATACCTTTTTGTAGATCTACATATATTTACATATTTACATGCTATTCCATTTTGCATTATTCTGGAAGTCAAGACCCAGGTGTGTATGTACATTGACATCATTTACCTGGTTTTCCGGACCCCCAAAATATACAGGATGGTTCTCTACATTTCTTCGAGAGAACATCAAAGACTCAGTCTTGGACGATTAAATTTAATAGCCCAATTTCGAGTATGTGATAAATCTGTCGATAACCTGTCTGCAACATCTATGTAATTTTTATCATCAACAATAACAAATAGTGATGTATCGTCTGCAAAAAAGTTTTATATGACAGTCTACACCATCTATAATATCGTTTATATAGATAAAAAAGAGGAAAGGTCCTAAAACAGGACCTTGGGGGACCCCTGCATCAATATCTCCCCATCCAGAATTATACAAAAATAAACAACACGTGAACATGTGGCTATATAAACAATACAATACAACGGTAGTTTATTTCAATAGAAATGATTAACCGTTTCTCTGAGAAGATAACAGTTCGATCACATCATTAGGTGGTGCATTGACTTCGGCCTGGACTTGCATGGTATTCGCATTATCTGTTTTCTTCTCATTGGCTTTGTTATCTTGTTTTTGTTGGTTTCGCGTCTTGTGTTTGGCGGCTGTTATGCTGTTTTCCATTGCTCGGTTTTGTGTTTTCACTTTTACCTGACTGCTTCGGCACAAAGGTAACAGATAGTTCACTTTCCCTTGTACATGCAGTCACAGTACCATTGTTCTGTTTGATAAATACCATGCCAAGAAATACCCCCAAAAATTTCTGGTCTGCCCCCTACAGGCACTAATTATCTTTGGTAACGTGATAGTACAGATGTGGTCAGTAATGTATCTATTATCTCAGCAGGGTCTAAAGTTGGATTTTGGAGCGGTTTGTCTTGGCATGGTATAGACGTTAGAAATTCGCACATAGGAAAGGTTTTCTTCATTTTGTATTTACTTTTTTTTTCGGGGGGGGGGGGGTAATTTTAAACGACGGTCTAAGATTGTTATATACTTACAACCGCTTAGATTAAATGAAATATTGAAATAAGTAAGAAATGTTCTCTGGCTATATTACAGTTGTGAATATGCAAATATACATTTACAATGAAACCTGTCTAAACTGGATCTCTTTCGGACTTTAAGGTTGTTCGGTTTAGAAAGGAGTTCAATGCATTCAGGTTAAAATACACTAAATTTGACACAAAGGATCATCAAGAAGTATCTTGTTAAGACAGGTTTTCGGATTATTCAGGGTTCGGTTTAGACAGGTTTCATTGTATATAAAAATAGCCAATTACAAGGCCTTTCCGACGACCTTATTTAAATTTACCCAAAAGCCACGGTTTAACATGGCCGCCGTCGGACAATGAAAATTATTCATAAAAATAGCCTAAAAATCGTAAAAAATAGGAAAAAGATCGTAAAGACTTGACTTTATTTCTTAGAGAAAACCTACACATAGGTAATAGAACAAGCACTGGGCAGACCTCCTAGACCCTAGGTTTACAAAGCAAAATTGTCTCAAGTGACCACCATCCTTATTTATTGACATACTGAACCATCGTACTTTACAGATATTCATACTATTCCGACGTACACGAGTCAAGTCGAGGTTTTATTTATCTATTTATTTATTTATCACCGCAATCAAATTGCAAATGTTGTTGGTAGTTTTTATGTCATTATTATGTTCCCAAAACGAAATGGGAAAGCATATTCTATTTTGTCGGTTTCGTCTTCTTCTTATTATTACAAGCATTCAGTCTCTCAAACATATATCCATGCCAAGAAATACCCCCAAAAATTTCTGGTCTGCCCCCTACAGGCACTAATTATCTTTGGTAACGTGATAGTACAGATGTGGTCATTAATGTATCTATTATCTCAGCAGGGTCTAAAGATTTTGGAGCGGTTTGTCTTGGCATGAAGGCCGTCTCGGATCCAAGTTTCTGATATGAATTTGCCCTTTTTAAGTTGTCTAGCTTTGTAGAAAAGATTTGAACTGCCTTTTGATAGTGACTCATTGATATACAACCCCGGTCTTAAATATCGCTTATTGGAATATATGAACTCTTTTAGTCGGTAATTCACAAATTTTACTGCGATAGGTCTGTCAACATTAGGTTTTTTAATACCAAGACGATGTGATCGGTCTATATCGGTTGGGTCTATTTCAATATCGAGCTCGGCTTGAAGAAACTCGTTAAGAAACTTATTTCTTCGTTTAATTGTTTTATGTTTTCATGGAGCGGTTGAACTAGATTGTCTATTTCTGATTTTAATGTAGGGGCTAGGTGTTCCAACAACCTACTTTTAATGTCTGGAATTTCTACGAGGGCGGAAACAAAACGATCAATGATATCGTTGTTCGTGAGGGCACCTAAAACTGCGTCAATGAGAACCTCAGCGTCTTCAGCATGTTCAGATGTTTCACTAGATAGTAGTCGGTTTCGATCTATAGCCGAAAGGTTGGCGAATACGCTACCGGTTGCAGCTTGTCTGTTATCTGTTTTCTGTTGTTTACTTTGTCTAGCTTGTTTATTTCGATGTGCTTTGCCTGTACCCCCCATGTTGATATATTGGTATATTTAATGTTTATAGGATAGATGTTTTATATCTTTTTTTAATGGCAAAGTCAAATTGTAAATAGATCAGTTATAGACAGGTTAATACAGGCTAGTACTCACTCGGGTCCAATGTTTATATGATCAAATTCACGTTTCCAAAAACAACATTTTTGCTGTTAAGATATAATGTTCATTGCAGCGGATCTAATTAACACCACGTCATTTAATTGCTTCTGAGCACTGATTATCTTCATCTTATTGAGTTTTCAAAACAAATTCTCTCCAGATTCAAAAATTAGTCCACCATGTTCGTTGCCTCGTTTGCACAACGATAGTGGTTTTAAACGAGTTGAAATAGGGACCAGGAAGATAAAGCAAACACCATAATAAATTTGATACCAATTTTTTTTTATTTCTTGTGCGGGAACTGAAAATAGCTGCCCAAAGATGAATATAAGCAGACGGATACGACACCGTCTATCATGAACTCAAAGAATTTACTTGAAAAAGACCGTGTAGTAAAATTTCATTGTAGACATTTTATTATACCCCTTGCTTGCCGTCCATCCGTTAGTCCGTCCTCACTTTTCTAATCAGCAACTCCTCCGAAACCGCTGAATGGAATTTGAAAAAAAATCACAGTCTTTATTACAGAATGTCTTTTTGTACCTTCTTTTTTGTTTTTTCCATCTGAATGACTTACAGGGGTTCCTGATGCAAAACATGGACTTCCCCATTGATCGACTAAGGAGGCTGTCTTCTAATCCGCAATTCCTCTGCAACCGCTGAATGGACTTTGATGAAAACTTTCACAGATACTTTAATAAATGGTGCTATTATGCACCTCAGTCTTATTTTGTTTTTCCATCTGAATGGCCTATTGGGTTTCTTATATGGTTTCTGTGGAGGGAAGCGTGGGTTTCAGTAAGTGAGTTTTGCTCGCAGTTTTTATATAGTTTTTACTTGATTTAAAAGATGTAAAAAAAAAAATTCAAGTTTATTCATAATATGAATCTGCTTCCATACAATAATGGGAGACTTTATGACAAAAAATATCTTTGTTATACATAACCACAGTACGCAATAGGTTTCTTATTGTATACAGCGGTCATTTCAATCCATTGCAGTAAATTTAGATAAAAGGGGGATAACTCTTGAGTATTTGTAGGTCACAATTACGAACAAAAAGGTAACAAAATTGATAAATTGAAAACGAATCTTTACTTTATCTGTCACTTGTATTAAGATATATAAAAAAAAAATAATGTATAAATATAACAAAACACACACATACGCACACGAAGAAAAACTGATTACGAAACAATAACAAAAACTAACCCCCAAAATAACTAAAAATTGTATAGGAGTACTTAAGATCAGTGCTCCAGTTGTCCATATGTAGCAATAGTAACTTATACTTTTGTCTTCAAAATTCCTTCATCACCTTGTAAATTTCATAAAAGGTAAATCGAAAGGAACTTATTTTAAGTCGTTTTTTCTTCACCCACAAGAACCTTTTGCCCCGACAGCGACCTTGATCCATGACCTTCTGACCTGAAAATAAAAAAGTAGTCTTTTCTTAGCTCTGGGTTCTATCGGTGATGCTTTCGCAAAAACGCAAGATATGCAATGAAAGCCAACCTTGACAGACTGTCGATCTGAAAGACCCACTAGCAACCTATACATGATGCATTAAATCCATTGACTGTTGCAATATTCTGGGTTCTGTCGGTGCTTCTGTCGTCAAAATCTATCGAGATGAAAGCAAAGTATGCAGCGAAAATCGACCTGGCCAGACTGTCGGCTGAAAGACCACATGATGCATTAGGTCCCTAGGTCGCAATAGTACGTGTATGTAAATAAAATGTTCCGAGTTGTGTAGCGTGATACAGCCACAAGTGTACAATACTGAACAATGGGTCCATATATGGATTTTTTTTCAAAGGTGGAGAATTTGGATCGTGGTAAAATGTGTATCTCAACTAAGGTTTCATACTCAATACGAAAGTGATTTTAGATACCATAACCATTCATCTATTTATAATTTCAATATAAAAAAAAATAGTGCAATACAGCATCAACAGACAAGAATTCTTTAACGGGTTGAGAAAAGCTTGGATGTGAAAAGATTGTATTTTTTTTAATTTCCCAGAATATACAACTGAGGCAGCTTGTCATCACAACTTCTCTGAAACTACTCAACCAAAACTGATGAAACTTGGTAGATAGCACAGTTTGGAATAGTACATGTAGCCATGCTATAGCACTTTTTTTCACGAATTAACAGGTGTTTTTATTACTTTTTTCAGCTCATTTATTTTATAATAGCTAAATAGATTTTTCATTCCCTTTTCTATAGCTGATGGAACTAACGGATGTAACACACGTTTTAAAAGCCAAAATCAGTTTCAATTTGTATACAGTTTTTTCCTTACATGATATTAATGTATATTGGCAACGAGCAAGTGAATAAAATATTTTCGAAACCAATTTGATAATGTTAGTAGGAATAAAACAAAATGCTTCACAGTGATCAGCTGGATACATCCACAGAGGTTGAACCTTAATCAGTTGGTATCAATATGCACACCAAATTCAAAATTCAAAAGTTCTTAATTTGGATTGTGATCAATTGTTTGACAAGATTCTGACCAGAATGTATGTGGTAATACCATTTTAAATTTGCAACTACACAAAAGAAAAGCTAAGTTATTTATAAAAAGTCGTAAAAAGATAATCCATCGAAACATTTTGACATGGAACCAAGTAATACAATGTCATAAAGACGACAGGGGAATGCCATTTTTATGACCACAAAAATTTGAAAATTTAAAAATTGACAAGACTATTTTGACGAATGAATGAAAAATTTCACGGAAAAAAGTCAAGATACAAAAATTTACAGGAAAAAAGTCACGGAAAAAAATCGATATAAAAATTTACAGGAAAATTTCACGGAAACAAGTCAAGATATAAAAAGTCACACGAAAAAATCAAGATATGAAAAGTCACAGAAAAAATGTCGCAGGAAAAAAGTCAGAGTTTATAAAATTGCGAAGTTTTTGCGGAAAATATCAACTGTAATTGATTTTCGTATATTTTTCTTTTACTTGTATTTATTATCATTCATTTTATATCATTTAATATTGAAAATGGCATATTTGATGTCTAAAAATTAGATTTTGATTAAAAAATATTTAAATAAAAACATTGAAAGCGAAACAGCATTTTTTACTTTGGTAGGAAGCCATTTACTTTATACATACTCATTACATGATTTAAAAGGGGAAGGCCACAACACCCGGGGTCTGATCTGCATAGCGCAATTTATTTTACAACTATAATGAATGGAATGCCACGAAAATAATTATGAGAAGACATGACTACAATTGACTTAAATTGGAAATCATTCATACTAAGATGTAGGATGTATTTTTTTTTTTTTTTTTTTGGATAATGTATGATTGAAAGCATTGTAGCTTCTGACTTTTTTCGTAGCAAATATTGTGAACTTTTTTCCTTGTGACTTTTTTCCTACCGATGGCACTATTTTTCCGTTCAACATTTTTACAGATATATATGTTGTGTACTAAATGTAATTTTGTACACATTATAATATAGATGAAAATTTAGTACAATTTTTAATTTGTATATTCAGTTTGTACAAATTATCAAAATCAATTAATTAGAATAAATTATAATTAATACAAAAGCAGCAAACAATCTCCTGTAATTTGGATAAATTTTCATCCATTTGTTATTGTTGAAACTGGAGAAATTTCTAATATTACACCAATATAAACACCAACTATGTGAATATACACGATTTCACCAAAAAAGTAATTTTTGGCTGAATAAATTTTCCATTTTTGAAAATTACTCAGAACATGTCGAAGAACCTTGACAACGTTAATTTCACAGGATTATTTTTATTTTGCACTTTTGGAGTTTTTCACCCCCCTTGCAAAATAGGTAACCCTGCCCACAAGTATTTGAAAGTTTGCGAACAGCTCCAGGCAAAGAAATCTGAAGAGATGGAATCGAGGTCACGAAAAGGCTATACCTTGATTCCCGCCAAGATGTCAAGTTAATTCAGTATTATTAAACATTTGGAAAAAATATCCTGCTGATCAACCATTCATACTTGAATAAAGAAAAACTGAATTAAAGAAAGTCTTTCTTTGGTACTATATAATATTGTGGAACAATATCATAGACATCCATATGCTTTTACTTAAAACCAAGTGTCTACCGACAAAGATACCGACGTTAGCATCATACCATTATATGACTGCCATTTTTTGGGTCGTATAAAATTTAATAAAATGCTTTGATACGACCGCATAGGTCGAACCCTAATCAGTTGGGGCAAATATGGACACACCATTCAAACTTGATACATCTTTGAATTTGTTTACGATTAGATATTTGGCACAAAATAAAAATTTAGACCAGAATCGAAGTGGTTACTTTTTGGCCTTTATTCCTAATTGGTTCCAGTTAAAACCCAACCTTCCCTTGGGGTATGTAATTGAATTTATAAGATATCACCTCATTCATGTCAAGTTATTGTCTACATCAAGAACACAAAATCTATCCCCGTCTCACTATTGTGGAATAATATTACAGAGTTACATAGTTAATTTCTATAAAATTCTAGTTTTTGGCCCTTAATTTTAAAACGGTTAAGCCATAACCAATACTAACCTTCTATTTGTAGTTTTGAACATTGTTATAAACTGCAATAAAGATCAACCTACTAAAATTCCAGTTATCACAGGTAAACCAAGCCTCTACGGAAGACGACAGCATCACCTCATCATACGACCGCAAAATTGTGGTTGTATAAAAACGTGGCATAATATGACCCTTGCAAAATTTAAAGAATTGAAATTGTGCAATATAATCAACTATATATGGTGACCGACAACCTTACAAAATCTGAATAAAATCTGTTGAGCCATTTTTGAGGAGTTCTATCTGCAATATCAAGTGTGACCGACGGATAAGCTTGTGTATCCTTCCAGCAATCTTTTAAATGTACAGTGTCCTTCTGTGTTCTACTTATTCTGGCGAACTTTATACCAAATTTGTTATTTCCTATGTGGAGTCAAATGAAGCAAATGTTTCGGGTCATTGCAGTGTTTAGGGGGATCATCTGTTATTGTGTTTTCTTTTAATTTGAAGTATTTACTGCACCCATACATGTATAGGATTTAATTAAGTAACTTTAAAATATGTAGAATGCCTACTGTTTACAAACAAAATTATCGTTTCTGTTTGAATGTATATCAATGCTTGTATCACAAAACATCAAAAAATACATGGAGTGATAAATCTTTTAATGGTAAAATACAGCCTTTTTGACTCTGTACCAAAACTCCCCTCATGTATATAATATAGGTGCATTTTCCCACGCAGTCGGTATTGAGTTTCTTTTGATATCACATGACATCCATGATGCTTAACCATGGCAACCTAACCTATGTACCTTGCAACCTCGCATTTCATTGGACAAATGTGATACCAACAGGGACATTTAAGGCTGGAGGCATTGGTGTCCAGAATATTTTCCATTACTTTTATATATTGAACAATCTTTTTATATAATGAATAATTGGAAATAGTCTATTTGCTGAACCAATGAATAAATAATTGAAATACAAAACAGTACAGTGATCTAATATTTTGGTATTAATAAAGCTAGCATATGGGTTGGTTATCTTTTTTCAAGATAATACTTGTTAATATTGCATGCACTGGCTGATTTAGAATAAAGACGCTTTCTAAATAAGCTTTGAATTTTTATTTCATGGAAGATTGTTTCATTTCTCTTCATGACATGATAAATGGAATAACCATCAAATGATCATATACAACAAGCTTCTTATTAACCATGACACTATTTACAAACATTCTTACAATCATGAATTGAGACATCAACGGGACAACATATACTGCCTCTTACACTAGGTATATGTACAAAAGATTGTATAACACTCAATCATAAAATGGCAATAAAATCTTCAAAATGTACCTGTGACTTAACCACAAGAGTTTAGTCTACTTTCAAAATCTCTAAACAGTAAGAATCCTGTGTTGCTTACTTTGAAGTGATGTAAATGTAACTAGTCAGAGTTATGATTTTGAATGAGAGATTTTAATGCAAAATATCACGAAAAAAATATCTGAAATTATTGCACATAATTATTACTTTCCTCAACTCTGTAGGAAGAAATTATGCTATGAACTTGATCAAAAAACTATAAAAACAACAAACACATGAAATTAATACGACCTAAAAATGTTCAAATTGAATATTTCATATTCATAAAAAATCATTCTAAAAATTAAAATTCCAAAATATCTTAATTATTACAAAGAGGGCCAAACACTGTGAAAAAGCTGTTCTTCAAGAAATGTCTCAACAACAAAACATTATCACACACGCATTTCATCATGTAAAATTTGAACAAAATAATAATGAACATATGATAAAAAACTCATGTATATGAAGGTGACCTTCATATAACCTTAATTTGACCCTGTGTCAAGGACACATTATGTGTCATTAAGCACCATCTAAACAACTACTGGGATAAAGCACTTTGATCATGTGTTAAAACATGTCATATTCATCACCATAGCAACATGGCTTGGAATTGACAAGGCATACATAATTCTTTTTCATATAGAATGTAAGAAATACACACCAAGATTTGATTGTACATTTTGAAATTAACAAGAAAACCTTTCTGTTATGTTGACTGAAACAGTTGAGTTGCTTTTTAAAAAAAAAAAATGTAACCATTTTTTTTTCTTTAGGCGAAGTTGGTATGATGTAAAGATATAAATGTTTACATTTTATCACTTAGCTACATTCTATTTCCATATATCTGAACAACATCTAAACCATTATTTGTTGACTTAAAAAATGTACCAGTTTAGTTAAATTGGATATACTCTGCATTCATTGATTAAAATCCATTCTACAATTCTAAACATGACATGTATGCGCCTTGTGTGTTTACAAAAAATGTATACAAATTAAACACCACTTTATCAATGAACAGATATCTCATTAAGTTCTCAATAAATAACAATAAACAACAAACATGTAACAATATCAGTATGCAGTTAATGATTGCTTCAATTTCCATTGGATAGTGGAATCACATGGGACAGACAAAAGGCTGCTGGGAAGACCATGTGTTTTATTGCTCTATAAACAGTTAATTAATTATGCAAAATTCATATTAATCATTAAGCTAGTAACTTTCATGGAATTCTTCATTTTCACCAAATCTTCTCGTTTCTTCTTCCTAAACATCACATCTCTATTCAGTAGACTGTAGCCATGGCAACCAAGTATCACAGTCATCAAAATAAATAAAACTTTGATCAACAAAGTTTTGGTTACACATATACTACAATGTTTGTCTGAGTTATGGATTTCTGTTTGATTGAGGTTTCCCATGATCCTTAGCCGAGAAACCATGGAAACCATCTCTGACCACAGGCCTCCAAATTGAAGCTTTTCTCTGACTAGAATTTGCTCCATATATTAAACCTTCATCAGTGCAACTGGACCTAAAATAGAGATAATAAATTGAGTATAGGTACTGTAACACACATTTGTTTACATTTAAACTTCAAAATTATTTTCAGTGTCCAATCCGACTTAATATAATAAATTCATCAATAGTTATATATAAGGTTTCTATCCGAAAAAATAACAGTACATCAAATTAGAATTGTCAAATTCAGAGAAATAAATACTTGAGAAACAGAAGCACAACATTGAAAACCAACACAAAACACTAATAGATTTGACACAGACAAAAGCAGTTAAAAGACAGATACAACAATAAGAAATCTAGATATATATTGTGCTACTGTGAAATCTGTGACTTATTTGATGGCAATGAAAGCATATAGGGATATAAAATAATCTTCTAAATAATTAATAAGCATGAACAAATAAAAAAATGAAAGTCCTTATGCAGCTTATCCCTAGAATGTTTACATCTATATGTGTGCTTGACAAAGCATAGATTCTCACATAGGATGACAATTTTATAGACAGCTCAAAATACATCTACTAAGTACTGAACAAATACATGTACTTCCATGCTGTTGGAAAATTTCATGAATTTAAAATTCAGTTCCACTTGACAATCTATTTTCCATATGTAAATGTTAATGCATAGGGCTTACTGAACTTGAAGAAAAAATGTATTAAAGAGGGTAAAAAAAATTATGACTTATTTAGCACCTTATGGTACATTGCATTAGCAGTCAATGTTTGGAGCCTTTGTGGAGTATGTGCAGAAGCCGTGTAGAGAAGCAACCAAGACTTTGACATGAAGACTTACATCAGATTTTATCCTGTGTTGATGATGTGGGTGAGGGGAAGGAGGGCTTATTGTAAGAAGGAAGATCTTCAACTACAAATATAATTGTTACTTAGATAACAGGGTCGCTGGGTTATGCTCGGCCAAGATATGCACACAAAGAATTTACAACTTAAAGATAAATTTTGTAGGTAAGGTGTTGAATGTAACACTCAACCATCATTAAAACTGAGATATAAATAAATGTGTGAAATTAGCTCTTTTTTGGCTTGCATTTATTTTTATATTTTTTTTTCAATTCTTCTTAGTTTTGCACCAAACAAAATATCATTCTGCTTAAAATGGCTTTCTTTCAATGATAATGATTTTTACTGAACAAATACAAGATGGACTTAAACCATTGGCCATTAAACATTTGTTCATACGTAACCTATAAATCTAAATTTCTAAATTAAACATTATTGGTGTTGATCTTATATGAAATAAGTGTGTTCTATACATAATAGCTATAATAAGTATAAAACAAGTATAAAAAGAAGATGATAAAAAACATGGAAAAAATGGCGGGAAAGCTTACCATTGACACCCGGGAGTGATTGTGGAACAGGCTGTTGATCCTTTCTCTGCCATTTCCCTATAACATAATAATAATAAAGTTACCAAATAAGACTAACGACAAATAAGATAACGAACCATTTCAAACTTGCACTCCCTTCTGAAAAGAGCTGAAAATACTTCTTTACAAAAATTTTGATATGTAAATTTGTTCCCTTTTTAGTTGAAAGCAATGAAATAAAGATTGTACATGCCTCTTGTTTTCATGCATCTATTTATGGAAGGGTACTGATCACTCATTCTCTATATCGTCATCAAATTGTGCCAAGAAGTATGGTAAAAAAGTAGAATGATGCAACCAATGTGTATATACCTTGCTCTATCAACTGTTTCTTTCGTTGTGACTTAGGATATGGCTTATGAATTACTGCACTAAAATTACTATCGGTACTATAGGGGCTAACAGGTCTAGCAGGACGAGGACGTCTATGTCTTTTTACTACAACATACAAAATTAAGAATGTTTAAAAAAATTTTTTTAAAAATAAAAAAATAAAAGCATACACACACGCAAAATTACTACATTCTTTCTAGTTGTACATCATGTTATTTTAGCTTCAAAATTTTGTTAGTATCTTAGTGATCTCTCATGCCACTATAAAACTGATTATGTCTAATAACTGATAAGTATCTAAGATATGGTACAGAAAATTGTCATATTTCATACTTGTATAAAGACTGAAACGTTGATGCCTACGACTGCACCATAGTATTATATGATCACAAATTGTTTGCAGCTGTACAAATATAACAAGGGAGGTAACTGTGGTTAAATACAAACCTGGTTTACCAGTTTTAGGATCACAGACTGTCGTCCCAACTACCGTCAGACCTGACAACTCAGCAGCCTTGGCAACTGCACTGGCAAAATCAGCCTCGGTCAGGAATGAAGCATCACTGTCACTAGCAGCACTTGATCGATGACTGGAACAGTCTGTATTACTCTGGTCAGTAACACTTGCCCAGGATGCCATCATGGAGCCTATTGTTATCAATACAGATTTTACTATGTGTGCTTAATGAGAGTATTTCTACAAGTATGTGTAATCTGGATAAAACTGATATTTAATAATAGTCACTTTGGCAGAAACCGGTTTAAGTTAAGCTACTTTTCAATGAAAAAATATTTAATGGTATAGTCATCATAAGCTAAAAAGCAAGATTTGATTGAACTGCCTTTGTCATTGTATGGTTAAGGGACAATGATTAAATCAGTATTCATAAATAGAAATAGAGTAAGTAAAAATAATACATGAAATAATAATTGCTAGTACCTTTTCTCTTTATTTAATTTTTTAAATATTTTTATTACTACTGGTATATGCCTATACTACTATACATATATTTTCTATTTGTTTCACTATTGAAATATATACCATATGCTTGGTACCATACCATACTTGTTAAATGCATACAACCCCATCTCAGCAGCATGTTAGTATTAAAAATTCCACTCATTAACAGCCAAACACAGCTAGCCTATCAGTTCTGCCCCATAAAGCAAAGAACCCCCATATAATGTTTCTCTCCTGTACAATGCATGAAGCAAGCAGGGTTTTGACTTAAAACATCATGTTGTTTGAACAACTACAAGGTCTATATAAAGGGGTATCTAATCTACATTGGTTCTAAGCTTATAAAGCAATAGAAAATACATGTATTTCATCTCATTTTTAACATGACCTATGACCTAAACAATCCATGATCAAATTTAGCTCAGGAAATCTATCATACATGAAGCAATAAACTCCAGAATATAAAACCACGCCAAATGCTAGCCTATGTATGTAAAGCAGTGCATTATAGAAGCTGTAAGCAGTTTGACATGTGATCGATCACCTGACATGTTACTGCCACCATCTTCTTGATTTTCTTCACCACAGCCCTCCCCACCTTGTGGAGGGTTAGAATCCAAATCAGACTCACCAACATAATCCTGACCCGACATTGGTGAGTCACCATTTCTATTGTAACCATCTACAGCTAGGTTCATGTGGTGATGTCCACCATCACTCAGTCTACAAGGGATTCTGGAAAACAGAAACCAATATCCCCTAATAAATGATGTGATGAATTATTGTTTTTTTTAAATTCTGATGATAACAACAAGTACACAGACATAAATTGACTTCTTTGTCTAGCATGCTATTTCTATAAAATTTTACTATCTTATTAAGGTCCTTTTTTTCGTACATAGCCAGAAGCTAATTAATTTTACCACATGTATCACTTTAAACTGAAGAAAACCATCATCCATATTTTTGTTATTTTCATGTCTTTTCTCTTAGTTGGTTAATATTCTTGAAAATTGTGTAAAAAGCACTAAATTTTTGGCAGATTTTTTCTTTAGGATCTTAAACATCTAACATTAAAAATTACATAACATATTGTTCATATCTTAAACGATACCACCACAAATATCCTAACGAACAATACACACATTGTAATTCTTATCTAAAACATATTTTAATGATGAATACAAATTCGAGGTGTTTTCTAAATTCCTAAATTATTACATGAAACTAAATGCTAATGCTCCACCTCTGTTTTTACTCTTCATTACTTTTGAAATTTTACATAACTCAAACCAATAGCATTTTGAAGTTTATGTTATTTTACATCTTCCGTTAATTTCCATGCACCTCAAGTACACATTAAATACACTTTTACTGTAGAATGTTTCTGTTAAGAAGAAGTAATTATAATACCCATCAATTCTTTTGAGATCTAACACAGAACTAAAGTCAAACTTTTGTTTTCAATTAAAAGTCTTTATAGAAGTAATCAAATATTTACAGTGAACTGCCATTTAGAAATTTTTCAATGACTTTATCTGCTGTAAAGTTAGAAATGTGGAGGAATTTGATGTCTGTATCTTTTCATGATGTAACCAATTAAAATTTCAAAAGATATTATCTACCACTGATATACTCATAGTCGACTATAAATGTACAATTAAATCTCTTCACCTGTTCAATAAATGGACAATATACTTCAAATTCAAAAATGAATAACATTCCCGTTTAATTAATATTTTTGTTAAAATTGACTGTTAAAATTGTTTTTTTAGCATTCCATATGCAAGGTTAGATATGAAACTGCTCTATACCTCTCAGCACACATTAAAATTCACAAATTTTGTTGCCTTTCTCAAGTCAAGCCTATTAGATAAGTGAGATGACAGAATATGCCTGGCTTTGATATTTTTTGCAATTTTTGTATTTTCAAAACACCTTATTAATTTTGATCTGCCCCTTTAATTAGACCAAGTATTCTGACAGAAATACTAACCTAGACTGGCATTCACTAGCTACACTTGGAAGGGATGATTGACATGCCCTGTCCATACAATGTCCATCCATTGGACAACGAGAATAATGTCCACTATCACTCATACAATTATGCTCCGCTTCTTGTTCATTATTATTTATTTTGTAATGATGTAAGGGATGGATATTAGTCTGTTCATGATCACTATGACACACTCTATTATGACAGTATAAATCTACAGGGACCCTCTGTGAGGGATTTGTACACGCTATCGTTCTTTGTCCCCACGTATCAGAACAAGGGGACTGAACTCTGTTTATAGCACTATATTGTCCATTGTCACAGTATTTAGGAGAACAACATCTCGCACATCCTGAATCAGAATATGCTGGTGGTGGGACATTCCACTGCTGAGCACACGAAGGGTGCTGACTGTGGGGTACAGGACAGGAACATGACGAAATCTTAGACATTGGAGACATGGGACTTCTGTTTGCCATTGCACGATTCTGACTAACCTCTGCATACTGGAGAGAATTTGCAGGAGAATCTGACCCAACCTCACTTGGAGGAGGATGTTCAGGTGGAGGGGGTAAAAACTCAGCCCAGTTAACCATAGCTTGTTTTGGAACAAGCATCTGTCCAGGGCCTTTACGTCCTTTCTTGATCAACATTCCATTTTCATCAGTCGTGTGACTGCCGCTATCACTGGTTGGACTTTGCATATGATCACTGTGATCATGATGGTGACCACCTGAATGGCTGTTGTCAGTATTAGATCCTCCGCTACACTCGTGTTTACAACAGCTATCACCTGATCCACTGTTCTGGTGTATAGGCCTGAACATGTGATGATCCATGTGTTGAGCTGCTCCTGCGTTAATCAGGGTTGTGGTGGCATATGGTGCCACAGGGTCTTGTTTATGATAAAATGTCTTCATCTGTGGTACATTATATATATTGGGATGATCCTGCATTTCCACTTCTTTGTGCCCATCTAATAAATTGGTGATTTCTGGAGACATGTGTTCTGCAAATAAAGATTATGATCTTTATTTATTATGTAAAAATAGTTCTCATTTCAAAATAAATATATGTCATAAAGTAAAATACAATCAATTTATCAATCTTCTACAGGTGCAGAGCTAATATTTTTTGGATATACATTACCATTTTAATTACTACATAATATTTTTTCCTTTTAACAGTTTTTGTAAAATAAATATAGTTTATAATTACTCATTATTTTATGTCCTTCTTACAGTTATATGATTTTAGTTTTAGTTTTGTTAGCACTTTTTCAAAGTTAAGATTTTTCAATGTGTATTTTCCTCATACTCAGAAAATGTCCAATATCTAGTACAAAAACAATAATATAGAAAGTATTTTTTCTCTGGTTCACTTTCTACCTGATTAATCAGCCATGCTAACTGTTAATTGAAGATTATACATCTATCAAGTGTTCTAACACCAGCTGTATCTAACAATCTCTCAATATTATTATTCTATTGATCATATCTAAATAATGTCAAGGGTAATTTTGCAGAATTTTCATCCTTTATCAATTTATATAGTTTTTTTTTTACAATTGTATCTCAATAATTGGACAGACTATACAAAAAAAAACTGAATATAAAAAACCTGCAACATGTGGGAGTGAACCATATCATAGTAATTTAGTAAAGGAAATTAATTAGTGTTTATTAACATGGTAAC
Source organism: Perna viridis (assembly GCA_037379345.1). NCBI lineage: Eukaryota > Metazoa > Mollusca > Bivalvia > Mytilida > Mytilidae > Perna > Perna viridis. The sequence goes on along the minus strand of CM074515.1, from coordinate 10,816,376 downwards.
ATTTTTTTTCTAGTGAATATATCCTTCAACTCCACTTGTAGTAAACAAGCGTTAACAGAGACACATGTTACCATATGAATGGTCTTTCACAGCTTGTCAAGGAACATATTGTTAAGTATAACTAATAAAAGGCCAATAACACAGTTTAACGTAATGATATATTTTATTTTAAATTTACCGGACAAAATGTCTTTTTGGGGGAAATTCAAGTTTACAAGTTTTTACTTGTTTTAAATTTTGTGTATTTAGGTTGAGGAGTAGAATAACTCTGCCATAGAATTTCTTAACATATAAAACAAGAGAAAGTTAGTCTAGTTATCATAGATACTCTCACATTAAAATGTCCAGATGAAAAAAAGTCCATAAATTCCAAACAGTACATGTATTATCGACTTATAATTAAACTGGACCTGTTTAATGTATGGTCCAGAGTACTGTGGAGGATTTGGTTGATCTTAAACTACACACTGACAAATTAACAAAAATTACCTGTTCAATGGAAAATAAAAAGTTACTGTAATATCACAAAAAAGGCTAACAGCTTGTGGTGAAGTTTGTACTATAATTAGTATCATTTACCATTAATATAAACAACTGTGCAGTTCATAGTGTGTAAGCTCGGATATATATAATACCCAAGCACTCAAGTCAATTGATTAAAATATAAGTATGTTAAGATTTAACAAACATTAATGGGGCATGTTACCAGAAAATATCACTTATTTTAACTTCTTGTAACTTTTTCTTCAACAGATTTCACTAACATCTTACTGTGAATTGATTCAGAAGATCAGACAAAAAACCAGCAGTTTATTTCACTACAATTTTATCCATAGTTAATGTATGTTAATCTGTATTGTCAGCTTTATGTCATAGCATGACAACCTGTCATTTCTTAAAATGTTATCTTGCAATAAGGCAACAGTAACTTCCTCATAGTTATAACTCCAGCCTGTAGATCAGTACTATGATGACTGATTTATTCTTCCATTTTCAGAATTTTTTTCTTCTTTTGTGGATTATTTTGAAAATTGCAGTACGACCGCCTCTGTTTCTGACTTAATCTCAGCCACTCAGTATAGTTAATTAACATTGTGATACTATTATCTGCATTATCAATGTTTTGTCATATAACCTGATTACTTATCAGCTAAATGATTGTATACTTACGTGAATCTTTTTCATTATATCCATTTCTATAGAATGTAGTACAAGGACGATCTTCACCTTTATGCATAGGAACTGAAAATGTAAGTAAAAATCCATATTAACAAATACTTTTTAGTGAAAGAAAAAAAGGCAAAAACATAAAAAAAAAACATAACGTCCAAAGCTATGTTTATTATATAGGAACAAACAAGTTAAATGGAAGAAAATATAATTCTACTTTTCAAACTTTCCTTCTTATCAAGGTCTGCAAGTCAAAAGAATTAAGAAAAAAGTACAGTAACAAAATCACTACTTAACAAATCTCTTGACCAAACTTTTTTATTTGTGAATTTGCATCGCATACCAAGAAATCTACAGCTAGAGTACCAATCCCCTACTCACTATTACCATAGCAACCAATTGTTGAGTTACCTGTGTAGAGTCCATTCTGCATCATTTTCTTCTTACTCTTTCTTTTCTTACACAACCAGATGCTGAAGATACATAAGGCCAACCACAGAGTACCACCGACTACACCAATCAGTACTCCAATAAACCATGGTTCCTCCATCAAACTTGGCTGCTCTGGTCCTATAATGAAAAGTGCACAAGTTGTTTTTATGTTATCAGAAATTGCAGGCCTTCAAATTTTTACAATAAATATAATAATGTCTTGAAAATTAAGCCTCATACAAATTTTGTAGCATTTATATCTTTTCATTAAACATAATTTGCACAATTTTGAACAAAGTCATCTTCTCTTTGGTTCTTTTACAAGAATGATCTAAATACTTTTAATTTTGTGAACATGTATACCCCAGAGCTTGGAAATGATTTCAAAGACATTTGATCATTCAAGAAAACAGTTAGCATTATGAGTCATTTCAATTTGTATCTTTATTATAAATTTTTGTATCCTATTCTTTTGAAAGATTAAATAACCAAATTCCATTTGATTAAAATCACGAATGGCAAAAAAAGCCTTAAGAAACATGGTCATAGAGATGCAAGTGCACATCACTTGTTTAAAAGATCAAGTGTGAAGGAAACAAAGAATGGATGTTACCATAACGATGACCCAGAGGCAGGAGAAGATGGCATTAATAATGTTAAGACTACAATCTCCAAACTAAACCAGGCAGGGTAATATACCTCTATCATTGTGTAAAGGAAGTATCAGACGTTTAATGACTAAAATACCTCCAAGCTTTATAAAAACCTAATTGATTGTAGTGTCGTAATGAACCTAATAACAATGAGCTAGCAGCACGATTGGACATTTTTTCTGCACGCCATTTTAAGTTCAGCTAGAAGGAGAGATATTAAATTTAATGCCCTAAAATGTCAACTACTGAACAGATGTGTAATACAATTATCATGCTAACGACTGCTCTGGTTTAAGAGTTCTTAAAGAGGTTGTTTCTCTTTTGGGGAACATCCACATATTCTAATGTCATTTTTCACGGCAGCAATTCCCTGATTAAAATCTAAAGAAAACATTAATAGACTTTACAATTTCCAGGATTGTGAAAATTTGTGGTTCCATAATTAGTTAACGCCACCATCAATTAAATTGCGGAGGCAATTGAAGTTTACAATGAAATCACAATCCTGGACATGAATAGAGTCGTAATGTTTTTATTTCTGAACAATTTATCACGTTTAAGTTGAATAATGGAATCGTTTAGAAACGGTGTCGCTGCAGTGTGTCATGAGGTGAAATATTTTCTTTGTCTAAATCTTTTAATTGTCCGGGCATTTGTACTGATCCATTAAATTGAATACATTCTGATTACTTTTGAAAATTGATGGGGGCCTGTTTTGAACAATGGTTCTTGAATAACAACAACTCATTATGAACTAAGGGAATATTTTTCAGATTAATCATTTCTGGTCCTCGAATTTCAGAATTATTTAATCAGATTCAGCCAAAATATTTACTATAAGATAAATAAGGTGGAATTTTAGTCAAGATTTGCTTAGTCGGATGAGTAAATAGAGAAAACACTGTTCTAAAAAAGATCTGTTAGGAAATGTTACAGAATACATCTTCATTTCTCCTTTTACTTTAAGTTTTGAACAGAATTTCAATTCAGATCTTGAGCATAAACCTCTAATTCACAAATCCATAAAAGGCATGGTTTTTGTATTAAGTTAAATATATCCTACATTTCTTCGAAATGGCAATAAAGAAACAACTAAGACTCAAATGACAAGGCTGTTAGAACTTGAATCTGAAAACAATCATTTTGCAAATTTCCTCAATTATTACTGAATTGTCAGGAGACACATTTCATTAAAAGAGACATCAAATAAAAACCAAATCTGTCCACGATTTCTTTGTTATGCTATTAATACAGTCTCTGTAACCCAATCTTGGCGAAAAATGAGAAAATAATGTCTGTTGGATCAAATGGATGGATAGGCCATTTCTGCTGCAGGCATTAAACTAATTCGCATCTTAATAGAGAGACAAAAAAGATGCTACTAAGAATGAAAATTAATATAATGTCATTATTGGTGAATAAACACATTGTTACAAAGATTTAATTGCTAAAGCAATTAGCAAATCCAATTTACTTATGCAAAAATATGGTCATAAATTATTCAATAGAAAGATTATCACTTTACAACTGTAAAACTCCATTAAAATAACGACAGAATATTATCCCACTTTTATCAAACAATCATTTTTTTTAATTTCCTTTTTATTGCACATCAGAAAAATTAATCATATTTTTCTCATTAAATGAAGGGTTCAGACATAATACAAGTTGACCTATATAACCTTAACACATTTTTTCAGACCATTTTTAACTTCAGGATATAGTTACTGCAATTTTGTTATCCAAACATCAAACTAAGACTGCAACATAAACTTAACATTGTCCTTCAGTTTGTAACCTTTTAAGTGGAATTATATGGTATTTATTATATCATTGACAACTGCCATGGTCTTTTAATTTGAATCAATTGAAATAAGAACCTTCAGAACATCTGTTAATCAAGATTTTAGGACAGGAATTATATCAAAATGAGAGAAACACTTCTGGATCAATGACATTGTTATTTCACCCAATCTTTGTCATCATGATTTCAGAATGAGACTGTCAAATGGCAAACAAAGGTACTTTACACTAAAAGGCTAAAATTTCCATCATTGCTATCCCTACTTTTACACATTTACAAGAACAGACAGTCTGACAGACAGAAAAAACTCTCCCATAGCCATTTTAATCTGATCAGTAGAAAAAATATTTGTAACATCAGATTTTAGAATTTTTCATCTCTGTACTGATGTTAGCCACCATTTATGTAAATTTCATCAAAACTGACTATATTCTTCACACTAAAAACATATAAGTGCATTTTCACTAACAACTCAGACCTACTCAATAGTGCAAGCTGACATCTGTATTAAGCATTAACTCACCTACAACATAAAGTTTACTGAAGACTTTGACACTTCTACTAGTATGAACTGCCATCTGTATTGCGCATTAACTCACCAACAACATAAAGTTTACTGCAGACTTTGACCCCTCTACTAGGATGAACTGCCATCTCTATCCAGTATTTACTCACCTACAACATAAGGCTTACTCCAGACTCCAACCCCTTTACTTGTACAAGCTGCCATCTGTATCCAGCATTTACTCACCTACAACATAAGGTTTACTCCAGACTCCAACCCCTTTACTTGTACGAGCTGCCATCTGTATAGAGTAAGTCATGTCCTCCATCAGATTAACAATGGTGTATTTATTCCTGGTTCCATTAATACTGACACTCAGGTCATGTTTCCCGTCATCACTTATACACTTTATCTGAAAGTGAACAAAGGACAAAGTGAAATCCCAAAATGCAGAAAAATTGCTTAAATACAATGTACAATTTTGACCTGTTACATGGGGGTAACAACACCATTTTGTTCCTAAATAAATTATTTCATTATCATCATGCAGTAAAAAAATGATATGAAGAAACTCTTCAAAAGGGTGTTAAAAACATTACTCTATTTAAGTTAGTACTTAATTCACAGTCTTCCTTCAATATCAAAATGAGTAGAATGTCACAATTTTAAAAATTATATTTGAAGTCTTAACTCAAATCAAGCAAGGAATTTCCTAATATTATTTTTTTTTCAAACAAAATTAAAGAAATTAAAAATTGAAATTTTCAATAATATACCTCATAACCTCTTATATCACCATTCCTGTAGAGGTCTGGAGGAGGTAGCCATTGTACAAACACCCGTGTCTTCCCATCTTTACTTATTACAATGTTTTGAGGTGGTTCAGTGGGCACAGACTCATTTGTACGAACAATGACAGAGTTACTACACTGTGATCCGATATCAGCATTGAATGCTCGAACACAGATCTTGTACCATGCATGGCTCTTAAGACCTGTGATGGTGTATGATTCTGTCCTACTGTGAGCTGCCTTGCGAGTTACCAGGATGCTCCTTGTTTGTCCTACTGTCTCGTCCTCTAGGTTGAACAAACGTTTGTACACTATCTCATAGTGTTGGATCAGTTCAGGTTCTTTGACAGGCTGGAATGAAGAAAAATCAAATAAATCACCATTGGAACAACTATTGAAGTGTTCAAATTTTCATCTATGTAGTCTTTATAATGGAGAGTGATCTTGATGTAAACCATTCTGTTGTTCCATTGTTTATTATCCAAGCATCAATATCATAAAACAAAACAAGTGTTAAGCATGCATTATTTATAATAACAACTAGTACACACCTTCCATTCAAACCAGATAGCACTTGAGTTTACTGATCCACTATTCTCTATTTGAACAACTATTCCACTCATTCTGGTACGAATCTCATCCTTGTTTATCCTGGGTTCAAAAACATGGAATCCTATAACAAAGAACAAAAATCTAGATAGTTATAATTCATTATAGTGTATACCTAATTGGTGTCTTATTTAGATAGGTATACACTAACTGGTGTCTTATTTAGACAGTTATAATTCATTATAGTGTATACCTAACTGGTGTCTTATTTAGATAGGTATACACTAACTGGTGTCTTATTTAGACAGTTATAATTCATTATAGTGTATACCTAACTGGTGTCTTATTTAGACAGTTATAATTCATTATAGTGTATACCTAACTGGTGTCTTATTTAGACAGTTATAATTCATTATAGTGTATACACTAACTGGTGTCTTATTAAGACAGTTATAATTCATTATAGTGTATACACTAACTGGTGTCTTATTTAGATAGTTATAATTCATTATAGTGTATACCTAACTGGTGTCTTATTTAGACAGTTATAATTCATTATAGTGTATACACTAACTGGTGTCTTATTAAGACAGTTATAATTCATTATAGTGTATACCTAATTGGTGTCTTATTTAGATAGGTATACACTAACTGGTGTCTTATTTAGACAGTTATAATTCATTATAGTGTATACCTAACTGGTGTCTTATTTAGATAGGTATACACTAACTGGTGTCTTATTTAGACAGTTATAATTCATTATAGTGTATACCTAACTGGTGTCTTATTTAGACAGTTATAATTCATTATAGTGTATACCTAACTGGTGTCTTATTTAGACAGTTATAATTCATTATAGTGTATACCTAACTGGTGTCTTATTTAGACAGTTATAATTCATTATAGTGTATACCTAACTGGTGTCTTATTAAGACAGTTATAATTCATTATAGTGTATACACTAACTGGTGTCTTATTAAGACAGTTATAATTCAGTATAGTGTATACACTAACTGGTGTCTTATTTAGATAGTTATAATTCATTATAGTGTATACCTAACTGGTGTCTTATTTAGACAGTTATAATTCATTATAGTGTATACACTAACTGGTGTCTTATTAAGACAGTTATAATTCATTATAGTGTATACCTAACTAGTGTCTTATTTAGACAGTTATAATTCATTATAGTGTATACCTAACTGGTGTCTTATTTAGACAGTTATAATTCATTATAGTGTATACCTAACTGGTGTCTTATTAAGACAGTTATAATTCATTATAGTGTATACCTAATTGGTGTCTTATTTAGATAGGTATACACCAACTGGTGTCTTATTTAGAGAGTTATAATTCATTATAGTGTATACACTAACTGGTGTCTTATTTAGACAGTTATAATTCATTATAGTGTATACCTAACTGGTGTCTTATTTAGACAGTTATAATTCATTATAGTGTATACCTAACTGGTGTCTTATTTAGACAGTTATAATTCATTATAGTGTATACCTAACTGGTGTCTTATTTAGACAGTTATAATTCATTATAGTGTATACCTAACTGGTGTCTTATTTAGACAGTTATAATTCATTATAGTGTATACACTAACTGGTGTCTTATTAAGACAGTTATAATTCATTATAGTGTATACCTAATTGGTGTCTTATTTAGATAGGTATACACTAACTGGTGTCTTATTTAGACAGTTATAATTCATTATAGTGTATACCTAACTGGTGTCTTATTTAGATAGGTATACACTAACTGGTGTCTTATTTAGACAGTTATAATTCATTATAGTGTATACCTAACTGGTGTCTTATTTAGACAGTTATAATTCATTATAGTGTATACCTAACTGGTGTCTTATTAAGACAGTTATAATTCATTATAGTGTATACACTAACTGGTGTCTTATTAAGACAGTTATAATTCAGTATAGTGTATACACTAACTGGTGTCTTATTTAGATAGTTATAATTCATTATAGTGTATACCTAACTGGTGTCTTATTTAGACAGTTATAATTCATTATAGTGTATACACTAACTGGTGTCTTATTAAGACAGTTATAATTCATTATAGTGTATACCTAACTAGTGTCTTATTTAGACAGTTATAATTCATTATAGTGTATACCTAACTGGTGTCTTATTTAGACAGTTATAATTCATTATAGTGTATACCTAACTGGTGTCTTATTAAGACAGTTATAATTCATTATAGTGTATACCTAATTGGTGTCTTATTTAGATAGGTATACACCAACTGGTGTCTTATTTAGAGAGTTATAATTCATTATAGTGTATACACTAACTGGTGTCTTATTTAGACAGTTATAATTCATTATAGTGTATACCTAACTGGTGTCTTATTTAGACAGTTATAATTCATTATAGTGTATACCTAACTGGTGTCTTATTTAGACAGTTATAATTCATTATAGTGTATACCTAACTGGTGTCTTATTTAGACAGTTATAATTCATTATAGTGTATACCTAACTGGTGTCTTATTTAGACAGTTATAATTCATTATAGTGTATACCTAACTGGTGTCTTATTTAGACAGTTATAATTCATTATAGTGTATACCTAACTGGTGTCTTATTAAGACAGTTATCATTCGTTATAGTGTATACCTAATTGGTGTCTTATTTAGATAGGTATACACTAACTGGTGTCTTATTTAGACAGTTATAATTCATTATAGTGTATACCTAACTGGTGTCTTAGTTAGACAGTTATAATTCATTATAGTGTATACCTAACTGGTGTCTTATTTAGACAGTTATAATTCATTATAGTGTATACCTAACTGGTGTCTTATTAAGACAGTTATAATTCATTATAGTGTATACACTAACTGGTGGCTCATTAAGACAGTTATAATTCATTATAGTGTATACCTAACTGGTGTCTTATTTAGACAGTTATAATTCATTATAGTGTATACCTAACTGGTGTCTTATTTAGACAGTTATAATTCATTATAGTGTATACCTAACTGGTGTCTTATTAAGACAGTTATCATTCGTTATAGTGTATACCTAATTGGTGTCTTATTTAGATAGGTATACACTAACTGGTGTCTTATTTAGACAGTTATAATTCATTATAGTGTATACCTAACTGGTGTCTTAGTTAGACAGTTATAATTCATTATAGTGTATACCTAACTGGTGTCTTATTTAGACAGTTATAATTCATTATAGTGTATACCTAACTGGTGTCTTATTAAGACAGTTATAATTCATTATAGTGTATACACTAACTGGTGTCTCATTAAGACAGTTATAATTCATTATAGAGTATACCTAACTGGTGTCTTATTTAGACAGTTATAATTCATTATAGTGTATACCTAACTGGTGTCTTATTAAGACAGTCATAATTCATTATAGTGTATACCTAATTGGTGTCTTATTTAGATAGGTATACACTAACTGGTGTCTTATTTAGACAGTTATAATTCATTATAGTGTATACCTAACTGGTGTCTTATTTAGACAGTTATAATTCATTATAGTGTATACCTAACTGGTGTCTTATTAAGACAGTTATAATTCATTATAGTGTATACCTAATTGGTGTCTTATTTAGATAGGTATACACTAACTGGTGTCTTATTTAGACAGTTATAATTCATTATAGTGTATACCTAACTGGTGTCTTATTTAGACAGTTATAATTCATTATAGTGTATACACTAACTGGTGTCTTATTTAGACAGTTATAATTCATTATAGTGTATACACTAACTGGTGTCTTATTTAGACAGTTATAATTCATTATAGTGTATACCTAACTAGTGTCTTATTAAGACAGTTATAATTCATTATAGTGTATACCTAACTGGTGTCTTATTTAGATAGTTATAATTCATTATAGTGTATGTCTAACTGGTGTCTTATTTAGATAGTTATATTTCATTATAGTGTATACCTAATTGGTGTCTTATTAAAACTAATTAACCATTTTTACACATTTCAGTATATTATTTTAGACAATTGAAGATTTACAAATGAAATTAATTACCATTTAAATCATTTTGATCTAATAAAACTGGAAGGATTATGTCAAATACAGTCGAACCTCCGTAGCTCCAACTCCAAGGGATCACTGAAATTAGAGTTATCGGGAGTTCCAGAAATTGAAGTTCGTATATTTCCGGATTTCTTTCGTTGCTGGTCCGAGTTCGACTTCATCATTACAAATTGCTTACTTTCTTCGAAGTTGTGTTAGTTCCTGGGTCTTTTTCGTTCGCTTTCGAAAGAGTATGTCGACTTGTGGACATTAAAAATGCTGAGTTTTCTTTTAAAAATGTCCAGAGTGCAGGTTCATTGGTCAATAATTTGTTTTCATCCGATTTTTTTTTCATGGTTTCATTATACCGACTTCGGAACATTCTAGAACTTCAATTAGTTTTATGTTAAGATCAAAACTACCTAATTAGTGATGACTTAAATATTACCTGTAATTAACTAAAATGACATTGATTAGTGATAGGGTTTCAGTTTTTCACACTTTTTATTACCCAAGCTGACAAAATGGCTGACAAGTTTGAGTTAGTGAGGGTTATTCTCTAACATTTATTACCGAACGGACCGACTAGTAAGTTCAAGTTTTCGAGAAATCAAAATTCGAGAAATCCAAGGTTATTTATATTAATTATATAGGAGAAAATTTTGGTACTTTGAATTGTGTTCGAGAAATCCCGGGTGTTCGAGCCATCCGAGTTCGAGCGAGTGAAGTTCGACTGTAATACTATATATGTCTAGACACTTATGCTTCATATAAATTACTTTCCTAATTGGACAAGGTACACCAATATGACAATATTGTATTGTCTACTTACGTTTAGTGGAGATTATTTGACTGATAGGACAAGGTACACCTATACAACAATATTTGCCTCGTCTACTTACGTTTAGTGGAGATAATTTGACTGATAGGACTAGGTACACCAATGCCATGAGAGTTCTGGGCCTTTACAAGGAAGACATACGGTGTCTCTGGCTGAAGATTATGAACTGTATGTGTCTCTTTCTGAACTGTCTCCTTTACTACTACCCAACCCTGAAAACAGAAAAGAGACAACTGTAACCTTGATTCAGCAGAACCTAGTCAATAGTTACCCAAAACAGATCACAGCATAATAGACACAACTAGATAGCAAGTCATGATCACATTGCTAAATAGATTTATCTTTTACAACAAACAAGTGAAAAGGAATGGAAATGGAAGTATATTATATTAATGAAAATTATAACTTTCTACAATTCAGTGTAAGAACAGGGTTAACAATACATAAATAATGGTAAAAGTTAAATTGGAAAACTCACATCTGTGGTCTCATGACTGAAATACTCAATAATGTAAGCAAAAACTGGAGAGGCTCCGGAGTTACTGTTCGGTTTCCAAGACAACATGATGGATGTGTCCTTGACCTCAATGGCTACAGGTTGAGATGGAGGTCCTGGAAAGTATTTTGGATCCTGTGTTCGGTGAAATAATACTGAACTGCCATCAGGTACTGTAACAAGAAACACAATGTATGATTTTTTACAAAAACTTCACAAAAATTTTTCTTTGCAGTTTTTTTAATTCATATTTTTCCATATTCAACAATTTTAAACACTACACAAAATGAATTTGAATCATTATACATTATTTTTATTAGATTTTAATTGATGAATTTAGTGATTACTCAAGGTTTTATCATTAATGATTATGCTAGATCTAAATTTGCCTGAATGTACCTCTAACAACTAAACTAGATGACCAAGTTGTTTCCCCTGTCTCACTGCTTGCTTTACATGCATACATCCCTGTATCAGAAACACTTAGTCCTGAAATAAAGTGAATAAGGATTACATTTTTAGGAGCAATATTAAACAATCCTTATCGTATGTTCTACTGCAAAAAGAGAACAAATGAAATGAAACACTGTAATCAGTAATAATCCCTCATCAGTACCTGATATTTGTAAAGTTCCAGTAGATTTCTGCTGTATTCTAACATCATCAGGGGACAAAATATTGCCATTTTTATACCAGCGGATGGTCGGTGTAGGGTTACCAATAGCATCACAGTGGAGAAAGGCAGTCTCATCTGTAGCCAGGGTCTGATTCTGTGGTCCAATTCTAATGATTGGAGGAGGCCTGGAATCATTTTCTACAAAACATTTAAAAAAAAAATTGTTTGAAAGTAGATAGATCAATAAGAAATAAGTTAAATGAAATGAGTTATCCCCCTTACAACACTTGGTATAACTAAAAAAAAAACCATTTCATTCAATTGACGATAATTCTCTGAATAATTCCACTTCCTTACTTTACAATGAAAACATTAAATGCTTGACAGATGGATATTTTTCTAAGTTAATCAATAACTAACCCTTCCATTCATAAAACTTCTCCATTAAATGCTCAAAAGGCTAACCTGATTTTTATAATTTTTGACCCCTGTCAAGTACTATAACATTGTTTGACATTATTTACCCCTGACTTTAAGTTGAACAGATGCTGATGCTGTGCCGACAGTGTTGAGAGCCTCACACTCATACTCTCCAACATCATTAGATTGTACATTGTCAATCTGTAAAGTTCCATCAGGCTTCACTGAATAACGACCATTTGGCTTGTATGGAAAAATCAAACTCTGAAAAAAGGAAATACAAATTTTATTGAAATGATTGGTCACATCCAAGTCTTATTTAATTGTGTGTGCTTTATAATACCTTTTTTCCTTATTCATATAATTCCCACCGCTGTCCTTTTTTCTTTGTTCATATCTAAATTTCTTCCTTTTTTAAAATATTCTCTTTGAACAGTTCCATAATTATATTTTATCAATAGGCATCACTTATTTCATTCTCTGTTTCTCGTCACTTCAATGCGTTGGGAATCCAGAATTCTATAGAACAATATTGAGAATAACATAAAACAACTTCAATTAATTTTAGACAAAACTCTTCAATTTTAATGACAATTTTTGTTTCTAATTCCCAATATAAAGCAACAACCTAATCAACAGTGAAGAAAGAAGAAAAAAAAACCACATGGTTTGTGTGGTGTGGAAGTTGTCAGTTATTATAACAAAGATTATTGTTTTGATAAATAACGCAACAATCAATCATGACCCCTTATAAGTCGTTTTCTTCAATTTCATTATTTCTAAAGATGATCCTTAAATTTATATCCATCAAGTATAAAATATGACTTTTATAATTTTCTAAGACAGATTAAAATGGAGTCATGGGTTGAGCTCTACCGATACAAATTAATACTGATATCAAACTTGATACACGTGTGGTTTGCCCAGTGTTAACTAAGATTTCTTTGGGAATCATAATGAGATACTTGGAAATCAATAGGCATTAAGCCTGATTGTGTTGTTGATCCAATTCTTCTGGATTTTTTCTACGGTTTCTGTAGAATGACTTCAGTAACTGATTTGTTTTTCAGGATTCTAGATGAAATCTCTTTAACAATCTGAACATTCTAAATACAACGAAATCATTGGTTTTTTTTTTCCTTTATCCTCTTTCTTACCAGTAAGCTGCATCACAAGTATGTCTCAAAATAATATATTATACTTGAATATGTGGCAAGCTTTTATCATGGGCAAAGGATATGGTTACACCATTGTTTCCATGGAAACAATGTTTATGTATATCAATCATATACCAATTTTTCAAATACACATCTTTACAGAAGGATGTATTTAAGCCCTATTTTCCACAAGAATCAAGTAGTGAGTGAATCACAAAAGTCTTTCTATGAAATCTTATTCAAAATATTACCTTCAATGTGGATATGGCATTCATTTCTTTTTAAATGTCAGTAATTCAAGGTATAAAATTATATGAAAATCATTGCAATTTCATTACCAAAAGGAAAAAACTGTCTTTGTCCTATCATTCTATTGAAACATTGAACTCTCTGACATGTCTAAGACAAACTTTTAAAATGTCTTCAATAGACTATTTTAACTATGTGCCCAAATTGCGTTTTTTTTTTTTGAGCATGATTCATCATTTTTCAATTTTGCCCGATTCTTAAAGATTTGAGTACTGAAATACTACTACACCTTTTTACTCAGAAGTTAATCAAATGTTACGAAAAAAAATAGTACTTAGGCTTATGGTATGTACACTTAGAGTTTAATTCTCATAAAGTTTGAATTTGTAATGTAAATACTACAGTCAATATAGAACTACATTTTCACAATTTCATTTTAGTCACAAAACAACTGAACACACTCAGCAAAAACAAGCAGAATTACAAGTAAGTAATTTCAAGATAGAAGAGGTTCTTCAGCTAAGCAGGCATTTATATCAACACATTATAAACATTTGGCAGTGAAAGTTTAGTTTCTTCAGAACTTATAATTAAATAATGCCCATAGTAGATACATTTGATGTACGTCATGACCCATCAACCAATTATCTCCCTTGAATTGTCAATCTTAGACCTTATTTGTTATTATTGACTGCTCTTCAGTAACCAACAGTACACCACTATTGCACAATATATCAACCCAATAGATTTGATAATCACTCAATTATAGTTCGATTTTTCCAACAACTACTGCATTTTATCAAATGAAGAAAAAACTGTTTATCTTTCTTCTAAACAAAAATGTCTGGTTTTATCTTAATTACCACTCAGCTTGTGATAACTGAGTCCCAGGATTTTTATTAAGTGTTCATCAAATGTAGACCAATTTATATAAAAGCTCTGATGAAAGTTAATGACAGAAAACAGTATTTTATGAGTCAGGTTTAATAGTTGTGAACATGCAATGTCAGAAGTCTTATATACCACAAGGAAAACCATCTGTACTTCAATGTACCATCTTCATAAAATAAACTTGTCTTCAAGTCAAAGAAAACAGCAGAAATTCATTTTTCACAAAACTTTAATTCATGCATTTAAAACTGCTTGAATTAAAAAATTCAAGAACTCAAGGGTTAACAGAAAAAAATATTTCTGGCTACTGATACAATTAATATAATGAAATATTTATTTTCTTCTTTTAAGAGCATCAAATTGGAACTCTATACTGTTCAACATTGTTGAAAGAAAATGTAGTCAGATCTGTTATATAACAAATTTAACCAGTACAGATAGTTCTATCTGAAATTGCTTTTAATTGAGCAAAACAAATCGGAAGTTAATTACAAGTTGTACAGTTGTTTCAAACATTATAAACGTTGCATTTCAAGTGAAGGAGAACGTGTTATAACTGTGGAATATTGTTAGCGTTGGCTTAAAGTTAGAGCCAAAGACTTGGCATTTTTCTTTATCTAACTTTCGTTAACATGCTTTGAAAATAAGCTTTATAGCTTTAAATGCAGATCAAGTTATAATTTTGTACACGAATAACTGTCTAAAAGTTTGCATCTTTTTCTTCCGTTTTAAAACCTTTGTTCCCCAGGACAAATTTTCATCTAAAGTAAACCCATTTTTCCTCTAAAAAATAGACACATAATACCATATCATACAATCTGGTTTCCTCCTTACCTTTTCTGATTTTGAGCTCTTTTTCCTCCAATATATAGTGGGAGTAGGATTACCCTCAATAACACACTGGAAACTGACACAACGTCCTATGCCAACTGTTTTATTCACGGGTTGAACTTTGAAAATTGGGGGATCTAAAATGAAATAAATGTAAAAGTTAGGTCTTTGAAATAAAGTTTAAATACTATTATTATGAAGAAATAACCTAATGATTGTTATATGTTTTCTGAAGAAATTACAGATTACACAAAATAGGCATTCCCTAAGTATGACAAACACACTGACAGACAGACAGATAGACCAATAAATCTACTTTCACTATCTGTGATGCAAGGAAAAACCTTGTATTTATACAATTCTAGGTAAATTTTAAAGCTCTACTCTGAAAGTCCCAGACAATGTACCTCTGTAACAGCTAGGAAATCCTTTATTCTGCCCCCTTACATTAATCAGGGGTCAGTGAGGAGGTATATGTAACAGCTCTACTCTGTAAGTCCTAGGTCAGCTATAGAACCCTTTATTCTGTCCCTTACATTAATCAGGGGTCAGTGATTTTTTTCTATCTGCCTTTGCTTTGTATAGATCAACATCTTTATCAAAGTCAATAAAAATTTGACATGGATTCTTTCGCTCAAGTAATTTACTTTTGTTTGGTAGTGAGAAATAGATAACCTAACATAATGAAATAAAAAAAAATATCCGACTTCTGACAGAGCCGAGCAAAAAATTAACTTTTCAGGACTGAGACTGGTAATGAAAAATCAATAGTACAAACAAACATTACAAATAAAGCAGATAGTTCAGCTACATCACATCTTTACTTGATATACCAAACTGACAGGCAACCATTTATAATTGTATCAACTCAGTTCTGATTACGCTTTTTCTATGCATGTGTTAGAGAAAAAGTTCAATAATTTACAATTATCTTTTAACCTTATCATACTGTGATGTTTTAACACAATAATTATATTATTATGACAGTATAACCTGTTCTCCTATACCCATAAACCAAGCTGTTCTATATTTATTACTGCCATTATTACATCTACCCTTTTTGTAAAAATAAAACGTTGTCTAGCCATTTTACTGAAGGTCTGATATATTAAAGAATAAACCTTTTTCATACACATTTAAATTTTTTTTTAATATAAAAAATTAACAAAAATATCAACTATTTTAAAGGAGTTTTTTCAATCAATAAAGCTGTCAGTTTAATAATTTTCAAGGGAATAAAACCAAGTCAACAGATTATCTCACTTACAGTACAAAAACCTATGACTATAACATACATAAAGAAAATGCTAAACAAACTGTGTTATGTACATCACAAATGAAATATATTTCATGGACAATAAAAACATCACAACATTAGACACTAAACAAAGCATGTTAATGAAAAATGAACATTGTCAGGACATAATAACAACTTGTTCAAATTTTTCCTTACATATTCATCAGTGTACTTTTGGGATTTGGTTAAAAGCTGATGGAAATAACATGTTATATTTTTCAATACCAGGTCAATTTCCTTGCAATACTTTAAGAAGGCATACCATTAACTTAGGGTACTACCTAAGTTCAAATGGATTTTGGGTAGAACATCAGAATGTAGTCCTATAAAAATATGTGGATTATTCCTTCTTTAAAACAAATTATTTAGGATAAACTTTATTTCAGTGACTCCTTAAAACAAACTTGGAGCTTAACGGAATACCAGTAATCTACTTGACCGGTGTTAAACTTAACCTGGATCGTCAATCCCTAGACTATGTTATTCTTGTGACATTGCATTATCTACACTATAAATCTAACAAGACTTTACAACAAATAAATCTGTATAAAATAGATATGCCAGGAGATAATAAAACTGTTCCAGTGTTTATCTTCAACTTAAATGTCTACTTTTCATCTAAACCTTTATTTTAACCAATCAAGATGGAAAGCAGGTACTTCTACCCAAGGCACAGCTACAATTAACATACAACATAAGCTTATATGTTTCTTTTAGCAATATTTAAACCTTGATTCAACATCAGCCACATCCCTGTCATATTTTAAATTTCCAAAAAAAAATATACTACCACACAAGTTCTCAAGGTCCTAAAACTCGAAAAGTGGAAAACTAAGGAAACATCCATCTCTGGTGGTTTCAATTAATACGTTTTCATAAGAAGCTGAATAATAAGAAGAAGACCTTTAACAAAGGAAAGTATTACACTGCAGAAATAGATCTGTACATCTAATGACATATGTTTACATCCACAACTATCTCACATCTAATAGGATGCCATTTATAAAAAAAAATGAAAAATTGATAATAAAAATTATTATATGCAAGCCTGATGGCCTGTGAAGCAATTTAAGTACCTTTTAATAGTTTAAAGAATGATCCCAGTTATTTATAAACTGTCTGAAGTTTTTGCTGTTTAGATCTATATTGTTTGATTTATATATTCTATATTGTTGTTTTTTTGGTTATACAATCTGCATAAATCATCCACAAACTGAACATAGAGTAGACATTGAATAACTTAAAACCCTATACACTTAGATAAGATTTACATTTAACTCTCTATGAATTTCTGGTGAAGTCAACATGATCAGGTTAATCAATGACAAAGTCATAAAATATCAATAAAAAATCATCACATTGTCAAAGGCAACATAAAATATCAATAAAGTGAATTTCTACCTGAGATAAGGCTTAGTCAAATCATAATATACAATATACCATAACTATTAACTTAACAATTAACTATCTTGGATGGAGGAGCCAAGATGATTTTTTAAAGAGGGCAAGTTGGTAAGAAAAATCTGAGAACTGAATGCAAATAATCATGTAGAAAAATATCTGAGTAAAAATGGTAGGGCAATTTCATAAGCTGTCTTTGAGAATTCATTTTACAAAGCTATTAGACCCTTCAAGAACCAGGATCCATACGAAAATTTTCTTTAAAATAATAAGTAAACTATGATGTACTATTGAAAGAATCATACAATGGCCTTAAAATAAAGGTTGTATATTGATCACACTCTAAACATGTTTAGTTCTTAAAACTTGCCAATCAATATAGAAGACCAACAGAAGACAGGATATAACAGATATAAGTGAACAGGGCACCAGAGTACTGAAGATTTTATCTTTAAAGAATTCCTCCTTATCTGAGACATAAGTCAGTAAATATCTTGACAATTTTTTGTCTCCAAGGAGAAAATGTTCAGGGGCTCTAACTGATAGTCTCAGCATTTCTCACAGTTTGACGATTCTTTTTATCATATACATAACATTATAAAAATATCTTCCTGGGATCATTGCAATTAGCTACCATTCCACCTAGTAGGGGTTAGAAATAATTTTGTCATATGGCGGGAGTCCTCTTTGACAATCTCTGAAATCACCAATTTGCACAGGAGTGTGCCTGCATTTTTAATCTACTAGGAAGCAGCTTAGAGATTATGTAATGTCGCGCTGCAGGACTGGTCCCAGATAGGGAGACGATTTTGATGTGATTAACAAACAGACTGGTTGAGAGACATCTGATGGAGACATTCAGTTTTTGAAAATAATCAATTTGTTCAAGATGATACATGATAAACATTACCCCATCTTATCTGATTGTAATGTAGAAAAAAAAACTGAAATTATCGTAGAAACATTTCACTTTTGGAAGCATAGAGCAGTTATTGACCAAAACAATATAGAATATTATTAAATAATTTTCACAAAGACTTCCATACACCTTATTAAAACAGATTAAAATTGTTAACTTTTAAGTTGGTTAACTTTATACAAGTTTTATTATAACATAAACACTAGTAACTCATCTTATATGGAGCCAGCGAGTTCTCAATCAGCAAAAGACAATGCAAAACTGTCATTAACTAAAATAATTCTTGTTCTTGATCATTATAACCAAACAGAGGCAATCTTCAAACACAAGAAACCTTAGATATTGCAGAATAAGCACATTCCGAAGTTTAACCCAAGCAAGGCACAAAATTTAATTGTAAATAATTACTATGGGTTTATCTGTATTTCAGCAGTATATTTCATCTAATTATGACTTCTTGTAATGAAAAAGGGCATCACTTTTATTGATGTGGCTCCAACCTATCTTCCTTACAGATAAAACTAAGGTGAGATAACTCTTCATTCTATTTATGTACAGATACTGCACAGGAAATATCAAATTCACACCAATTAAAACACCATTGCTATAAACTTGTCAAAATTATTTTTCTGACACTTGATATTCTGGTGAAAACATTTTTTCCTCCAAGGGCTATTATGTTATTTTGTATTACAGTATCACTGTGTAATAATTTGTTCAATTATGTCACCCTTTTCAAAATGTACTATTTCCATTAAACATGCCTAAACTGGCAATGCAAGTTCAATAGAAGTTTCTTCAAATTAATAAATTGATAGTGACCACACAGACAGAAAACTTACAGATCTAGAAGCAATTATCAACAAAAACTAAATCCCCTATTATTTAAAAACTTCTGAAACCCCTATACGTCAATGTTAAAGGTTTTATTGTTCATTTTATACAAATTTAGCAAATTTACTTTAGAGAATAGAACTGATTTTCCATTGATAGAATGACTATTTCCTGATGGATATCCTAAGTTTATGGTCATATGATCACAGAAAGACTATATTTTTCTTCTGTAGTAAGAGTCATATGATCACGGAAAGTCTATTTTTCTACAAAAGTTATGGTCATGTGATCACGGAGAGACCATAATTTTCTTCTGAATTTAACTACTTTACCTGCTGTAACAAAATGCACTAGTTCAAGGTGTCTATTCAGACAGTCTTGACAGCTTTCAAAGTATCAGATACTAATATTTAGTCAAAGTTTTTTATTAAAAAAACTTACATTCAACATTGAGTCTTGCTACAGCTTCTGCCTCTCCAACTTGGTTCTTGGCAACACAAACATATATCCCATGATCCTCTCTGGTCACCTGTTCAATACGTAACGTATGATCTCGTAATGTAGTAATTCTACCAATCTTTCCTTTTTCTTTCCTCCATGTGACTTGTAAAGGTTTATCCCCAACAACATCGCACGGGAAATCTACTGTCTTGCCAAGCCTTGTTGTTATATCTATAGGGAACCTTCTGAAACTTGGCTTCTCTGAAAATCAAACATTAAACAATATCACCATAAAAATTATTGTCTATTTTTTATTATTCTAGTTTATTTTGATCTTTTTTGGGGGGTTTAATATTTTCTCCTTTCCAGGATGCTTTAATGCCTTCTGAAATCTAGTTTTTCATCATAATAGAATTTATGTAGGAGTCAAAGACAAAAGGAAATGATATTAGCTATATACTTTGACAAGACTTATCTTTGTATGAGAATCAAACAGACTAACATTTGTCTCTTTCCTTTATTTGTACATTAGACCTTAAATGATGTATACTCCCCTGAAAGTAGTTAATTGGAAGATGTCAACTTCACTTTGTTTTCTTCCTACTAACCAAAATGAGTTATGAGTATTTGAAATGAATTGTTTAACAGGAAGTTGATGTTGCCTCACTTTGAAATCAAATCCAAGGATGTGGCATACCTATATAAAGCTTCTGTCAAAATATCTTTTGGTGTTAATATGTAGTTGCAGAAAAAAAACCAAAAACAAACGAATTATGGACAGAAAAACGGATCAACATAGATAGACACCATAATCACCATATATCTCCTGTAAAGTGGTGGTATTATAAGTGAGACATATTCCTGAACACTATACCTATGACTCTGAGAACTGCAGGGGCACTCTCTTTCTGTCCAGCCTGGTTGATAGCTATACAGGTGAAGATTCCCGCGTCCTGTTTCCTTACTTGGCTAATGTTCAGTGACCCATTGTCAGTGACAACAAATCTGGTGTTACTAGGACCACTGATTATTTGTTCGTTATCTTTCTTCCAGATAATTCTTGGTTCTGGTTCACCTCTTGGAGGACGACACTGGAATCGTACTGTGTCCCCAATGGCTGTAGATACGTTCTTTGGCTGAAGTCGAAATTCACTCCTCAGAACTGAAACACATTTAGACATGTAAAACATAGAACAGAAGTATGTTGTACTATATACAGTTTATTTTATTGAAAGCAAAAATAAAAAAAGCTTGTTATATTTAGTTATTTTCAAATCTACAAAACAAAGATAGATATTGAATTAAATCTTCTGAATCTTAGTTTTTACCAGTTTGTAAAATGAAGATCATTTTGATTCAAAACAATTACGTAAACAGAGCAATTTCACCTATCTATTTAATCATCAAAGTCAGCCTGGCACTATAACCCCAGCTAAACTGTATTCTACAATCAAACTAAGATTTTTGTGATTAAGTTAGCCACTGATACTTCTCTATGTATATATATTTTGTTGTTTCCCCAATCAATTTCTTGTGTTTTTCGCAGAGAACTATGTGTTTTATGGGTAATCAAAGAAACTGGCGTGTTTTATCT
Organism: Perna viridis; assembly: GCA_037379345.1. Taxonomy (NCBI): domain Eukaryota; kingdom Metazoa; phylum Mollusca; class Bivalvia; order Mytilida; family Mytilidae; genus Perna; species Perna viridis. The sequence continues at coordinate 10,794,457 of CM074515.1, read as the reverse complement.
AAACAACTGCTCATTTCACAGACAAACTTAGACAAACAAACAAATCAAGCCTCATACAGCTGAAATAACATGATCAACTTCCTTCTATCAAAATGAAAATGAAGTTGGTGATATCACTTTCTTGGGGTTAGATCAGAAACAGATATTAAAAACCCTTATTTTTGATCATGTTAGTTATAGCAAGGATAACAATCTATGAAAGTCTACAGTTTCAATCTTGAGAGCCAGATATTTCACAAAGGGGGTGTAAGCAAGGGGCAATGTGTGATATGATGTTTCGTTACATAACAAAAGGCTTTTGATAACTTGTGACCCACTCACTTTTATGTTCCAAAAGATAAAATTGTTAATGATGTAATAACATACTATTATCTTTAGTGATGATTTGAAAACATCTTTCTTTCTTTCCTTTCTACTCGTTTTTATTTCATTCTTTTTCTTCTACACTGCTAAGCTAACATACATATGTACTGCTATGTATATCTTCATCACAAATGGTCCACCAAAAATTTTGACAAGTGGCCTTTAAACATGAATAGATGCCAAAGAAAGAGACTGAAATTTTGCAGTATTTAGTGTCTGAGAAAATTTTCTGAAAAGGAAGGGGGTGATACTCCTTTAAAAATATAATCTTTTTCTAAGAAGAGAGATAACTCACTTTTCAAGAAAATTGAACCTGATCAATTTAACTGCAACTAAAAACATTTCTTTTGGTATTTCAAGTTAGACCACCTACCATCTGTCACTAACATTAGGATAATAATCCTATTATATCTATAATCTCTTGTACCTAAAAAAATTTTTCTGGGACATAAAATAAAATTGCGTTTAGTGCAAGGCAATGCAAGAGCTAATAAAATTTATGATATATTGCAAAAAAGTTGTCATTTGGATGCATTCAACCATATTGCTGCACTTGAACATTAGGAAAAAACCATAAAACAATAATAATTCTGTAATTTTTGTAACTATTTATGTTTTTAACAACCAGTAAACCTGGAATACACATGTTATTGGTGATAATTTCATCAAAGATTTAGCATCAGATGGGTGGGAACTCATGGTAATAGTATTTGATTCATTTTGTTTTAATTAAGTTTTTCTCTTAATCAAAATGGCATTAGAATCTAAAAGGGGAAGTAACTCTTCTTAAATACTATAATTCTTTTTATTCACTGAAAGAAAAAGGTAAAATCTTTTGAAGAAAATCTTTTAACAAGGACAAGAACTTCCCAATCAATAACAAAATGGGTGAACTCGTACAATTACCTTCTTCATCTTCAAACCCATGCAAAAATATACAGGGACTTGGTTTGAAAGAGAAAATTTGAAATTTGATGGGTCAGTCATTTTGTGGAGGGAATACAACTATCTGTTCATCTCGCTTTCTACATAGATAAAATACTACCATTTTACAAAGTAAATTTATCAATATTTTCTCTTTTTTTTTCAAGTAGAATTTTACTTGCAGATCAAAACTTAAGTTCACATCAAATCTCCTTCTTTAAAAAAAAAGGGGGAAATCTCTGGTGTTTGAAAAGGCTCTATATCTAAAACACTTCCTGTCTTAAATTTAAATTTTGTAACTAGGAACGTGATTTGGTGTGATAAACTAGGAACGTGATTTAGGTGTGATAGTACCAATGTAAGTCATTGATTACCATATAAACAGACTTTGTGGGACAATTCATTATAGGGGGATATATTTCATAAAAAAAATAATAGAAAAACTGCAGGAATGTGTGCATCTAAAAATATTATCTAGAAACCATCAGATCTTCATATAATCTGTTGTTTCATCTTAATGAATATGTAAAACCAAGATGAACCTAATTAAATAAACATCACTGTCCAACTACACAGACAGACAGAGTGACAAAGCCCTACATTATATATGTGATTACCATTCCTTACCAAGATTCAAACTTCTTCCCTGACCCCTGAAATACTTCTATTCCTTTGTGTTACAGACAATGAGATTCTATAGAGCACATGTTTGTTTAAGTCAAGTGTAGACAGAAGTACCTATTATTACAGCTACTGTCACTATCCTACAACTTGTGTGACATTTTATTGTTTGTTATTGAGAGAAGCCATCAGAACAAAGAAGAAGTAATTTGTACAATCTGAGTTCCTTGTCTCACGTGATTAATGATCCACATATGGTGTCATATCATATGCAAGTACTGCACAATTTGTGAATATGCGAGTCCTTTCCATGCTTCCTTTGATGTGATTCTATAGTATGCCTTAATCAATATTTATACAGTATGTACTTTTCCCCTAATGAGTTGAAGCTGTTACAGTTAGTATCAATTTAGATTACAAATTTTTTGTGTTGTTTGCCATATTATTTGTTCTATGAAACTGTGACGTATTTGACAATTATGACACACTGTAAAGACAAGTATTACTGACATTAAAGGACAGGCACATGCTATGGGGTAGGTTGCTTCCTCCAAATTGATATGCAAGGATTGATCCAAGAATAATCAGAGTACATGCCTCAGTCAAAACAAACAACTTTTGAAGGTTTTTTTATAGGTTGAGGCTCTATATAAGCGATATCTACTTAACTCATGCAGTACTGCAATGATTAGTTACCGGTACAAGGTTTTTGTATGAAGTACTCAAACTTTGGTGTAACAACCAGAACTACCCACCTGCAATAGAAAGTGTTGCATTCCGACTGATGGCGGTTCCATGCCTGTTTGTAGCATTGCAGTAATAAACTCCTGTGTCAGTATCCTTTTTATTGTGAACAACACTTAAAAAGAATAATTTGCCATCAGGGAAGATCATACGATTCGAATAAGGGTTTTGAGGACTGGTTTCCACAGTGATACCATTTCTATACCATGTTATTTTAGGTTTAGGGTCACCCTCAGCTCGACAGTTCAGAGAAGCAGGTTCATCCTTTGCCACGTATCCATCTTGAGGGTGTTCAACAATTCGTGGGTTAGGCAAGCTTGAGGCAGCTGAAAAAGACACAATGATGCTACTTAATTTTGTAGATGACATAAAACAGCTATCGTTAAAAAAAACTTTCAATTAAAACATTGTTTCATGTTGTCTATACTTGTACATTTAGACATTCACAAAGAATATCATTTCTCACAAATATATCATCAAAGCTTTTTTCCATTTGTAATAGCAGACTTTCTGGTTGCAGATACTCTCAGATGTTATGACACTGGATCATGATATTACCATGATATGTATGCATACATGTGAACTTCCCTTTGAAAGTGCAACTCCATCTTGTAATATAGCATAAAAATCTGATTTGATCAAATATCAATGATTTGAAACACCTGAGTTTTATAGTTTTCAAAGATGTGAAGATAACATGGACACCTGTTACTGCACTTCTATTTACATTGACAATACCTAAATAAACCAACAAAATACTAAATGAACTACGTATATCTGACATTCATTGCATGGAAGTTTACAGTAAAAATAATTTTGTTATTTTATTTCCAAGTTTGTGAATGTGATAATAACAAGAAAAAGCCTAAAGGAAGATTTGCAAAGTTGTCCTTGCTTACTCTTTGATCTATAGAAAAGACTATGGCTATCCTAACTTTGATAGGTGGCATTTTTGACCATATTGATGGACATATTGCATTTCTCCTTATTGTCATTTAAACATGGATCTGTCTCATTGATTTTTAAACTTGACAAATATTGATTGATTTTAACTACCCACTTAAAACAGCATGAATTCTAACTGTCCACACCAACTGGACACTTCAGACTATTTCCTTTTATTGACCATTAAATTTCCATTTTGTTTGATGCTTCTACAGGGAGCTGTTATTGATGAAGATATAACAGTAAGGGGAGGTAATTTATCAGAATGTTACATCACATTCCTCCTCATGTGTCATTAACTCATCCAAGTAACAGGTGGTCCGGTCTACAAATTATGGCTTAAGTATCAAAATTAATGACTAAATTTCCAATGGACCATTTTAACCAGACAGAAAATTTCATGACACAAATACTGACCTAAAGAGTTTTACAAGTGAACATGGATATGATTAAAGAGTAGAATTTCTCCACTGGGGAATTTGACACAACACAATCTGTTATCATACCTTCTATAGGGTCTTATAGTTAGTGGTCATTACAATGTAATTTGTCCATTTATTTTATCTTTTCCTATTTATTGCAGGCCATTACTTTGACCTTAACCTAGGATGGAAACCATGCAACAACTTTTGCTAAGGGCTTAATCAGAACTTTATGATGTCTGCCTTTCAAAGACTGTTCTTCTGCAAGTAACAAATACCACCATATAATATCTGAAAACAGAACTCAAAATTGCCCCCCTTCTAAATGTTAGCCATGTAGAATCAACCTAATCATGCTAAATGACTGTTTCCATTCCATACTAAAATTGCCAATCAATTAGAGATAACATGACACAATGATGAATTGTCTAAAACTAAAGAATGTCTGTTGACCAGTGCCTAGAAAATTATAAGAATCCTATGCCAGGTTTTGATATATGGGTCAGTATCTGAAGGCAGCTTTGCAGTAAATTCTTCCCCACTGAGATAATTACTGTAATTAATCAGAAGCCTGAGTATTTAATTAGAGGCACAAACTGCTTTTTATTGGAAATGTCCATCAAAACAAATAGAATTTCATTACAGTGAGATTGGCAGGCAAGGATTTATTATTCTAATGGCCAGTTAGTGGTCAGAGACAAGATAAAAATATCATCTACAGTCAGCACCTTAGCCCATGCTCTAACATGGCCAATATAGTGCTGTGTTAGTTGACAGTGCAGTAATTCAGCTGTGTTACCAGAAATTAATTGGGTAGGAATTAACTATTGACAATGAGCTATAATCTTAAGTTTAATGCAATTTGGTGGGTAATACTAAATATCAATTTTGTAACATCAACCTGCTTTTTACAGAGGTAGAAAAAAATTGGACCTATTGGTCAAGCATACAAACTTCGGTGACCCAGGGACAAGCTCAGTTCTACTTTGACTTGTCTGTCATAACATATGTTGTCACAGGTCAGAAGGAGATTGCTTATTTTGACCCCTGCCTTTGCTTAGGTAATCACTTAAGGTACCAGTAGTATATGGTGGACAGCCTGACCATGTCCACTCAAAAGGATTAGCATGTCAAACATATTCACAGATTACATGTAAATCTGGCAGATAATGCATTGACTGAGATAAAATAATCAGAAAATATCAACACAATTTGAAGAACCATGTCCACAATATCAAAGGTCTATTAAGGGTTTATTATTGATTGATTATCAGTGAAACTCCAAACAGATTTACACAGTTTATCTGCTGTAATGGTTTACTGATCACTATTGATGCACTTTACCTTAATACTATTGCTTAACCAGGTGTTAGAGTGCTAGGCATCATATCTGTATCTAATGGACAAGAGGCTTACAGGGTCTAATATGTCAAAGGTCGAAGACCATACAAAGTCCTAGAACACAGACAATTAAATTAGGTATTGAATTAGTTAAAAAAAAATAACATTTATCTTGAAATGAATTTAAGCTTACTGTTTTCTATATATGGTGGTAACAATTGTCATTCATGAATTCATTCATGGTTAAACAGGAAGTATGGCCACCCAATAAAATCTCCTTTCTAAGACAGGGATTGTCTATAGATATTACATAGACTACCTGAGGACTTAATATGAAGAATTAAGACCACACATGTCCTAGAGCTGATTACATCAAATCCTGCAGAAGTGGTATTAATGTTCAAAGATCAGGGAAATAAAAAATCTACTATACAACAATACAGTATTACTGTCACTCAAAACAGTATATAACACTGGTAGATCCACACCCTTCTGTAAGGGGATTATACCCATCTCACAGCTTTATTTCATACAAGGCATGCCATGGAGAAATACCAAACTATACAACTGACTAGCATACAACTGGGTTGTTTATACCCAGAAATTATGCACAAGTTGACATAATATGATATAGATCACTGGTTGGGTGTCTCTGTTTGAGTTATTTATGGTGAATTATTGCTTTTCTCAGCGTTCTTAAGTGCAAGAAGAAAAAAAATATCAGTACATACATCAAGAAACCCTAACCAAACTCAGATGCATGCTTTACATCCAGAGCATTTTATGTTTTGGAGAATGCCAGATTTATTTAGGTCCCTTGCAAATCTAAGACAAGGATTTTCCATTCTAAATCAAAAGACAAAATTTTATTTCATTTTTTTTTTTAAAAGTAAACAATCTGAGAAAAAAATAAAAAAGTCAAGGAAGTAATAACACCACAACATAATCAGTGATAATGGATTCTAAAGCAATAAAAAGACTGAGAAAAAATTGTTTGGCTTCTAATTAAAGTGAGGATTTTCCATTGTGATCAGCTGGAATTAAGAACTGATGTGGTTATTTTAACTAAAGAAATACACTCAATGCTAAAATAATATCTGTTTACATGTTACAGAAACAAGTTTGGCTCACACACAGGTGTAAGGAATTTCTAACATAAAACCACTGATAGACCCATGCTAGGTGTAAATAAACAAGATTTATTTTTGTTTAATTACTGGCCACTAACCGTAACGGTAGAAACAATAGGGCAATACCATCCTGAGAATAACTGACTATTCCTGTAGCAATGCAATATATTTATGTGAGAAAAATAAATATTTAGAGGTGTGATATAGAACTTCAAAGCTACTGGGTTTTATTGTCCTTCTAGAGAAATTCCTAATATTAGCTGTTTTATTAGCACTATACCTTAGTGTTTACCAGATCTTTGTAGTAACTACACTATAACAAGAATTTTCATTGCCTTTTATCTTGCTTAGATTGCAGGCAAAATGGCGTAATAGAAACAAAAGTTGGTGTGTAATAAAAGTTAATGATGTAAATTCCAGCCAAGGGATTCTTGATGAAAACTCCATCTGTATAAACTTACATTACTCTACTGTAAACAATACACATGAACTTTATTGATCTGATCAGAAAAGTATAAATAACACTAACAGTCCCTCCATGAAAGTAAGTACTACCTGATACTGTTAGTGACACAGGGCATAATATTATGTAAATATTGCATGTACATGTATCATCTAAGGTGCTGATTAGTGAGATTGTAAACAAAAACAACAACAGCTGATATCGGAGACAAAGGTCACTCATAGTAAAATACTGTTCGAAGGAGGGACAATTCTGAATATTAAGGCCAATGAAGGCAAAACAGACCCTGCAACAAGGCATGGGCAATCATGCCATGATAGTACAATATAGCACTGGATCCCCTTACATCAATCTCATTATACTGGATCACTTGTTACATCAGTAAATACAACCTTGACTTTTCTTATCTTTCATCTACAAATTTCAGTAATGACAATTTCATAACTTGATGAGAAAATATCATTTCAGTTTAGCAAAACACATTAAAATACAGCCTGTGAATTTTTACAAGTTGCAAGGAAATCCAATGTTTGCTTAATGAGATATAAGATTTAGGATGAAATGAGAATAACACATTATCACTATGCTTTATTCATTTGGCTTATCTGGCTTAACACAGAGATAAATAAGTGAAGTTGGTTATAAACAAACCAAGTTATTCTAACAGCTCGTCCAATGAGGAGGATTTAGTGTCTTCACAAACTATTGGAGAAATGAAGTTCATAATCTTTTGTAGTAAGAGATGAAGAAAGCCTCAATGCTAATTAACATCATGATATTTCCCGTACTTTTGGTGTTTATGATCTAACAACAAAGCCTAACAATGCACTAGATAAATCTGTGAAGTTATAGTGTAATAATACTGATGCTATCCTCTAAGGTAACCAGTGTACACTGATATCAGAAGAATCAACCAGAAACTAAAGCTGTCTTCAACAGTATTCATCACTGCAGTTGACCGAGACATTTATGGCCTCTCAGACATAGTTTACATTTGGTGGAGGCACCCTCATTCTTTATCAGACAGATAACAAAGAACTTCTATTTCAATCCAAAGCCATAGCAAGTACAGTTAAATAAATCTGCCACTAGATTTATGGCTTTGGTGACTGAGGGGAAAGAGTCGGCAAAGGATCAGATGACGTAATGACATAAGTTGGATAAAGGTCAAGCACAACTTAAACTGATGACTTTCAAAAGATTGTGAGAATAGGATGACCTTACTTTTGTATAAACCAACATTGACTATATTCTAACCTGACATGTTGTACAAATACTGTATGCTGAACATTTCTGATTAAATGCAAAAAATATCTTTTTAATCTCCAAAACTTTAAGAGGGTTTTGTTTAGATTTTGTGCAGTTTTTTTTTTTTTTTTTGTAATATAGTGATTTTTAGTTTTTCTCTCTAAAATCAACTGTTGAACCTGGGTAATCTTGCTTATGATGACATAGTTCTGTCTACCACTAGCCAGTAACTCAACATGCACCTATCAATACTGATGCATCAAAAGCTGTCAACACTTTAATATAGAATCCTAAGGTAAGTAGCCAATTCTTCAATCAACACTATACAATAGTATACCCTTGACCACTATCAGAAACTTGAAGTATTTAGCTGATCAAGCCAAAATATTGAAGGACGTGAACATTACAGACAGTCAACAGATGACACTGTTTACTTTTGTGTTCCTGGAGAAAACATACATGTATAAAAGTTATAAAATTACATCTTCTGTAATTATAATGCTGACCTGTATGAATCATTTCAATCTAAAATAATCTCTAATGACAGAGAAAAAAATACCCAAACCTTTATGCCTTCCATAAGGTTTGTCAATATTTAAGCCAAAACTTGTGCAAACAATTATGAAAAAAATAGCCCAATTTCCTTTCTTGTCGTAATTCATTCCAGCAAGGAACAGAATCCATCAAAAACTTCTAAGGAATTTGTTAAATGTTGTTAAGTTATGTCAGAACCCCCCATTAGCCATCTGGACAGATCAAAAACAGACAAGTTCACCTTCTAACAGTCAGCCTTCCACCCTGTAATGAAATCAGTGTAAAATACTACCCAATATTTCCATAATATCTAATTCAGCAATATTCATAACACATTTAATACTTACTAACAACAATATTGAGGCTGTGTTCACCTGAACAAAATCAAGGTAGTCCCTCCTACAAAGTGATTTTCCAGTGCAGTTTATGGATTTTTAACTGCTTGTTTGATTCCAAACTTATAAAGCAGAAAGCAATAGCCAAACTTCAAACAGACAGTTGAAAATCATTGTAGATTTTCTGCATAAAAAGTTTTAATGACTTAAGTTTTTTTTTATACCATTATTTAAAATTGTTAGTGTAATAGAAGAAAGTAGTTATGATTAAATGAGTTCCAAACATGAAAATGCAAATTGTATGAGGTAACAAGTGCAGTTTTTGACCCATAGCAAAATAAGCATGTTCTTCCTGACACCAGGTAATGAATGGACTAAGACAGACATACTATTACAAACAGTAAGGATCTGTGAACTATAACCCAAAACCACTGCAGTGTAAGATGAAAAATTGAGAAAATTTGTGAGTTTTATTTTAAAGAAGAACAAATAAGTCACAACAAGCATATCTAATAAAAACATGGAGGAAATAGTACTGGTATGTTGACTAACTTTCATAGAAAAAGGCTCTGCACTTGGCAAGTCTTACGAGAGTTTTAATTGAAAATCCAAGTTGTCTGTGAGAATCAAATAAGTTTGATCACTCTCCAACGTAAGTCATTGAACCAGGCACACTAATACCTAACTGGGTGTATCAACAACACAGAACTTAGGTACATTAAAGAGTTACCTTATACCCCTAACCTCTCCGTCAGGGGTCAATGAAGATATAACATGATCAAGATGAAGGCTTCATTCATGCTTGGCTGTATTTCTTACTGGTATAAGTTGTGGCAGCAATTATATTGCTTGTTATAACAGAAGTTTGATGTATTTTAAATATGAAGAGCAAACCTTTCATGTCATAAGCCTTTGAAATTTTGTATTCACATCTGTTGTTTTGTGAAGTCTCTAGCATAGAAAAGGATGATCATACCTACAGTAACTGTCTAGAAAACTTCTTGATGTGGTACCATAAAGCAGGTTTTAGAAAACTGGTGAAGAGCATTGAGATTTTCATAACTTAATGTGTCTGTATTTTCAGTATTATTTATAATTCCCACAATTGCACCTAAAGAACAGATAGAAAATATCTAGTGGAATTCATTTTATTGTGCTTTTGATGCAACTTCAAAAGTATCCCATTACTTGCACCTCTAAATTTTCTCTCAATCTTCTACCAACTTTATAAGTGAAGGAGAATGTCTAAAAAGCCTCCTTCTCCTTGAGGTTGACAAAAGAGGAGTATCAATTGACACCTACCGAGTCAGGATTCTTTACTCAAGTAGTCATTTATTTTTTTTTTAAACATTTTAGAAATTATTATTTTTTTTATCAGCAAGTAATATGCTTAATCTTCAAAGAAGTTGTAAAAATTCTAGCCATTTTATATTCTGATAAAGTGTCTTTAGTTATAGGGGATGGTCCAGAACCCCCTTTATGCTTGAAAAGTCTGACTGATTATAAAGACAAAACTGAAACTCACTGGAGTAGGCCCCTCTTAGGCCAGTCAGTACTCTCTCCCCTTTTTGGAATGTCATGATCCTGGAAGTGTATGTTTCTAGTATGTCACAAGATTCTTGTCCCTATAGTACTTTTCTGAACCTGATGGGTCATGTGCTTACTCCTGGATGTAATACCTCTCAGGGTAACACTTACTATGGTAATTGTCTCTCAGAGACACACAGAGTACCTAATCATGTATCAGATAAACACAAGTGAAACACAAGATACCTCTTCAGACCTTCACATAACATCTGGTCAGACCATTAAATTCATCATAGACTTCCTTGTAACAGTTAGTAAAACACATAAAATATAATATAGCCTCTTGAGTTTAAAAAAAAAAAAACATAATTAATAAAATACAAAACCAATGGAAAAGTGTCTATGATAAGACATCTGGGAAACATGTACTTACAGGAAGTCAGGCAAAAAAACAACATGGCCGATATGACTACTGTAGATACAATCCATGCACCTTTTTGACACCCATACTTAACAAAATGATGGCCCTCCTCACAACATGGCAAATTAGAGGATGAAGTTTGATAATGGTTTTATTGGGCAGCTGTTATGGAGCCAGCAGGAACCCTTTTAAGCTAAGCAGCCATAATTATCTAAATTTGTTAAATGGTAAACTTGAAGATTTATAGGATTATAGAGATTTTTATACAGCTGCACTGTTACAAGAGGATGTTTGCAGGATACCTTTTTAATGTGAAGGTTATCCTGCAGGCGACTGTACTTTTTCAACTTGTAATAGTTTTTCTGCAGTATAACTTGGTGTGTGGTTACACTATTTTGTCTATATCAGTCATCTTAAATCCTCATCCCTAGTTATTGATGTATGAAAACAAAGAATTACAATGCAACAAGTGCCTAATCCGATTTTTCAAAACCTTTTGATAAAATTTAAAGAGAATCTTGCATTTCATAATAGGAGTAAGTAGAAAGCCCCACCATGTGGTATTAATGCAACATAAGATTAATATTCTAACTTGAGTTACAGAGGGGAAATGCTTACTTACACTTTCTGATTTGTCATTCAGACAGAACTCATTTAGAAAATAGTAAAACAAGGAAGTTATGTCAGGGTGAGGATGTATGCTAATATTTCTAAAGTCTAATTTTCATTTTTTTCATTATATCCGTAAACCAAGAGATTACCACTTTCAACGAAGACCTCTAGTTGCAAATGGAAATAGCTCAAATGAACAATGAAGGTAAAATCTTGATGGAAGTGGATACAAGTCAACTGTATCATGGAAGTTACCATAGTCAACTAAGACTCCTAGACAGGAGGTGGACACAGCTCAACTGTACCATGGAAGTTACCAGAGTCAACTAAGACCTCTAAACTGGAGGTGGATACAGCTTAACTGTATCATGGAAGTTACCACAGTCAACTAAGACATCTATTCTGGAGGTGGATACAGCTCAACTGTACCACAGAAGTTACTACAGTCAACTAAGACCTCTCAGACTGGAGGTGAACACAGCTCAACTGTACCATGGAAGTTACCGCAGTCAACAAAGACATCTATTCTGGAGGTAGATACAGCTAATCTGAACCATGGAGGTTACCACAGTCAACTTAGACTTCTAAATGAAAGTTGGTATAAACTGAACCAGACCAGGATGTTGTCAGTTTTAATATTGATGTAGAAGACAACATGTCTTAAGATCATTACCACTGACAGATGAACGACTCCTAACAAAACACACCAATTAACGTTTTGACAAGTTTTCAGTTTATGTTTCTAGTTTATGTTGTATTTGTGACCAGCAGTAATAAATCAGCTGTAGTTACTACATACTACAGAATCCTATATATCTACTGATCATAAACCTTACAATGTTAATTGGTTTTACACACAGTTTGAACTATTGTCCTAGTCTGACAATTGTACAGTTTCATACTGAGAATAAGTTCCATCAAAATCAATTTTCTTTCCCAGTTTCCTACTGATTTGTTTACATCAGTCTAGAGGTTCTACAGGAGCTTCTTACTTGTAAAGTTTCCTCTCGTCAAGTCTATTTATATGATGTTTACCCCCTGATATCTCCCCAACTTCTCTAGATCTTTGTTAACCTGTTCCTATAATTTTGCTATGAATATTTAAATCAAAAGAAATAGTGTAAATGTAATAATGGTATTCTTTATATGAACTATCAAACTTCTGTAAGATAAATACTCTTTTTGCATTTAAAACAATCACATGTGATTCCCAATGGTGATGAATAGCAAGGAAACACAAACAAACGATTTCTGTTGCTGTTTTTTTTTCCTGATTCCTTTATAAAGTATCATCTCTGAACAAACAGTTTTAAAATCAGTTAAAAATCCCTCTGAGAGCCCCTTTCCATCCCAGTTGTTGCTTTCATTTCTTTGCAAATAGAACAAATTACTTATGTTGTCAAAAGGCACATTCTATAATTGAATTGTGAATTTTTTTCCCTCTGCTAAACTAATTCAGTGAAATGTAATGACAGTAAGGAATGCATCCATGTAATTGGTTAATGGCTGGAGAGGTCATCAAGGCAGGGGGGACATTAATAGATATAACATAACAACAGGGAGGATCTCATCACAGGGGTTCAAATTAGTGCTGGTCTGAGGTTCAGGACTGTCAATTTCTGATACAAGACCAATATAATTTCGTTCACCAAGGATTTTTACAATTACTTTTATGGAGGACTTACCACTATCTTCCTGTGGACCTTTCATTTAGGATGCAAAAAAGTCTAGTACCTTTCACTCTTGAACCCCTGCCATAGTCCAATAAATATAACCTAATCCTCCTTAAATTTAGGCCTTTAAGAGTTCCATAACTCAAAAACAAAAGGAATCCTCATTCCAATAAGAAAAGATCTTTTAAAACCTTTACAGGTGTTCTTTTTTCTGGAGTCATACCAAAACATGTGTCAAAAAGGGGTGTGTAAAAAAATATCTGTACTCAAGTCACCATATAAGTTATCATAAGATAATTTTATATTTTTAATGTACAACTAATTCTTACAACATATATTAAAAGATTTGTATTTGTACACCTGGGACCAACCCCCTCCTTAAACAAATACAAATTTGACTAATTGTCTTTTACAAAACTTGGCTTTTCAATTTCATTTTATTTCTCATGCAATAATTTCAACTGAATATAAAAAAATAGAATATAATCAGCACAAGTGGCAGATTTTATTTCTTTAAAAAAAAAATCACCAAGACATTCTAAAATAAAGTTTCATTGAAGTGACGATTGAAATCAAAAATATGTTGAGCCACAAATATTCATAAAATGACATGTATGACATAAAATCTTATGTTTTTGTGGTATAAAACCCTCAAAGTAAAGAATACATGTCAGCATTAAAAGTTAAAACACCAACAATTAATTTTTATCTTGAGTGAAACATGCATGTCTGCCAAGACTACATGTCTACCTGAAAGTTTTACAATTCCAAATTCATGTTTTACAACTCATATCCTGCACAGATAAAAAAAAAAATAAGGGGAGGAGTCAAATTAGAGTAAAATACATCAATAAAAAAATGTCAGCATTAAACAAAGTAACATATCCTGAATAGTTAGTTACATGTAATCTAGATAAAATAGCAGAAAACCAACACCCAATTTCCCCATTGTTTACCTATGATAGATATGTATGCACTAAGAACTGCTGATTTTAAAGTCAGATAATTTTGAATTTTATTTATGTATCAGTTAACATTTATAGTGCCAGAGTTCCTGATCATCGTAAAATACCTACTAAAGCTGGGAATGTGTCAAATTCTATCAGAACTGGTTCAAAGGTTAGTGTTTGCAACCATACAATAATATCCTTAAATGATCAAAAATGATCAATTACTATCCATAAACAAGAGGCCCCAAGGAGCATGAGCTCACCTGGTTAAAGTTGTCTTCCAAGGGTAATAAATTTAACAAGGAGATGTCCAAAAATTTTGACTCAAGAAGACTTCGGTACGACTTATAAGGATCATTTCAGCAAATGAAAATTTCTTTCTAACTATTAAAGGTTTCAAGATATTGGCTGAAAACTAAAAAAAAAAATTCATCTTTCAAGGGTTATAACTCTTACAAGGAGTCGCCTGACAACTTTGACCTCTGAAGACTTTTGAAGGCCTTATAATAAGGATCATTTCAGCAATTGAAAGAGTTTGGCTAAACCTAACATTTTTGATAATATATGCGTAAAATTACTGTCTGACCCCTATGTTCAATTTTTAGTAATGGGGGCCATGTTTTTTTATGGATCAAAAATCCCCACATCAGTTCTATGCAGGATATCACAAGGAACCTTCATACCAAGTTTGGGTTCAATTGGTCAAGTAGTGTCAGAGGAGAAGATTTTAGAAAGAAGTAACATTATAAATAGCAAATCATTGAAAAAGGGCAGTAACTCCAACATGGCTCAACAGATTAAAACCAAAATTTGACCAGAGATAGACCTCATCATGTTGAACACTTTTACCCCCGTGTCAGATTTTAGCTAAACCTAACGG
Organism: Perna viridis; assembly: GCA_037379345.1. Classification (NCBI taxonomy): domain Eukaryota; kingdom Metazoa; phylum Mollusca; class Bivalvia; order Mytilida; family Mytilidae; genus Perna; species Perna viridis. The sequence continues at coordinate 10,779,324 of CM074515.1, read as the reverse complement.
TTTTGGAGATATATAAAAAAATCTACTGTGTGACCCTTATGTTCTATTTTTAGTAATGGTGGCCATGTTTTTCCACGAATCATAAATCCCCATATCAATTCTATGCAGGATACCCCAAGAAATATTCATAACAAATTTGGTTTCAATTGGTCAAGTAGTGTCAGGAGAAGATTTTTGAAAGAAATAATATCAAAAATAACAAAAATCGTTGAAAAAGGGCAATAACTCCAACATGGCTTAACAGATTAAAACCAAAACTTGATCAGAGATAGACCTCATCATGCTGAACACTTTTACCCATGTCAGAATTTAGCTAAACCTGAAGGTTTTGGAGATATATGTGAAAAACTACTGTATGACCCCTATGTTCTATTTTTAGTAATGGCGGCAATATTTTTTCAACAAATCAAATTTCCCCACATCAGTTCTATGCAGGATACCCAAAGGAACATTATACCAAGTTTAGTTCTAATCAGTCAAGTAGTTTCAGAGGAGAAGAGTTTTGTGTTTTGTACAATTGTTAACCACGACGACGACAGACACCAAGTGATGGCAATAGCTCACCTGGCCTTTGAAAAAAAAAAAAGCATTAACAATAATTCTTTGGAAAAATATTTTTTTCTTTAAAAATATAAGTTTTTACATAACCAACATTTTTGATAATCATATATTTCACTTACAAACAATGAAAATAAGATACCACTACTCCAATAATTAGGAAACATAGGCAATGTTTCTCATTTTAATTCATATTTCGTGCAAATTACAAATGCATGGTTATTTGACTCTAATCCTCCAGCATGTCTAATGATGAATCCACTGTACACTCCACAATACAAATTAAGCTTTAATGACCCATGTCCAATCCGAAAAAATTACAAAAATGTAGCAACACTTGTATTACAAATCAGAAAGCCTTAATAAATTTCATGGTATTGGGGATGCAATGAAATTGGATGTCAACAATCTTTTGAATTTTTGCCTATACTGAAGTTTTAATGATGTGGAACCCTAGTGAGTTATGTGAACTGTAGAAATGTAATTAACTAATGCAAACAAAAAGTAACTGTAATCAGGGGAGGTAATCTAGTCACAGCAACAATAAATTCACATGAAGGGAGATAATTTTGTTATCGAAGCCATAAACATGGTAGTATATTTCATGTAAATTGAGTAAAACAAATAATCCTCAATAACTTTGCATTTATGACCAAGCATTAATCCTGTACCATAGGGAAAACCTCTGATCCTTTATTTAATTAATTTCTTCAGACCTAGAAACTGATCTCACAAATTGAATATGCATAAAATAAATTGAATGTAAATGTTGCAAAAGTTGTCTTGGTCTTACTATTCATTTGATGTTCAGGACCTTTAACGTAACCTTCCATGGTACTCTTTCCACACTCCATCCAAAGCACTTAGAACAATAACTACCCTATGACCCAACCAATGCAAATGCAGCCATTTTTACCTGTACATCCAGGTAATCCAGGTATGACATCGATTATATATCAGGTTAAAACATATTAGTTCCTTAAAACAAGTCCCAAGTGATACACTGGTTTTGGTATTTTACAAGTTTACTCCATAATATAGAGGAGGCTGTTATACAAATCAGTTTAAACAGTTAAGGAGATGCTATGGAATCCCAGTGGACATATGTTTTAATCAGTAAGTCATCTAGAACAGAAAAACCTTTCTTCAGCTACAAAATAGTTTATATAGTACTATGACACAGATTTAGTAAGACCAAGTTTCACAAGAAGGGGAGATGTCAAAGAAATTAAGAAGCTTTAACAAAACAGAAATGTGTTAAACCCTACCATAAAATTATCTTAAGTAACTTCAAATAGTTCCAACACAGAAATAAGATAAACATGTGAAACACAATCAGACAAAATGGACAAGTTTTGCCTATCATTAACTGAGGAAATATAAAATCATAACAGCTAAATAAAACAAGAAAATATCACAAGACAGATACAACAGAAATACAGGTGTCCAATGGTATAACAGCATCAGATGTAGCTCATTACTAAATATACTCCGTAACAATGACTTGAACAACTGGGTAATTATATGAAGTAGGTTGTAGTCTGCACCAAAGAACCTGATTTCTGTCTCTTACCTCAGGCTGCAGTCAAATATTGGCAAGAGACTCTAAAGAACTAAATAATCTGTTTATAGTTCTATATATCATACTCTATAGTATAATATCTATAATATCTCTGCTTGACTTACACTGTAAATCCATACAAGTTTATCAAGTCTCATCCGTAAATTAAGTTTCCCCTCACTTAATAACAGTGGAAATGGCTTTAACAGAAACCTGATGCTTTAGAAGAGAGATCAGACATTTATCTTTCACTGAAATGTGTTATTATGTGTAATAATTCAAATAAATCTGTATTTGTCAAAGTTTATAGGCTGAGAACTTATATAATAAATTTATCAGGGTAAGGTTTCACAAATGGATATGGTACACCTCCACTGTTTTCCTAACTGGGTTGTCCTTACAACAGGTGCACAGTACTTTTGGTGTAATTTTACAACTGTAATACTAAGGTCTAAGTTAATTTTTGATGATAACAAAAATTATTTTGTAAGAAAAAGGATGCACTTTAATGTTAAGCTTGTGTTTCTCAATTTAAATTAATATTTTGGCTCTTCTATTAATTATTTTACATGATTTGCACTTAAAACAAAGCTCTCTAATGTGACATGCACTCAACAGAGCACAATTTCAATTAAAAGCAGGCCTTAGGTTATATGCTAGTGTGATATTACTAATAAACTGTAATTTTATGGCGGGAATCTTGGTGAATTTGATTGAAAACACATTAAACTTGCCAAGCTTTTGAAACAAACACGATCACTTAAGCTCTGACTTGGCACTTATGTAAACATTTATTTATGATAATTAAAACATAGCTTTTTCATAATATTAATTACAAGAAACATAAAGTTTTAATCGTCTACATATGTAAGGATAATTTGCCTCAATAAAACCTGGTTAACTTAAATTGGAAACCTTAAAAGATCTTAGCTACTTCCAAAATGATTCCATTTCAAATGACTTTGGAAACACAGATCTGACTAAGAAATGCATTTGTCATTCATTATAAACTAATCAATAGAAAAAAATGACCATAGTCAACAGAAAAGAGGAAATCAAAAACAAGAAAAAGATGAAATGATTGTGAAAGTTTAGGTACACCATTCATGCTGTGTAAAGCAACAGCAGCAACGCCCCCTTGCTATAGCCATGATGGTCCCAAACTTATGCCTCACTTCTTTTTGTTGTTCATGGCTGTGAACAGCTGATGCTAATTGTTAAAGTAACAAATTTCTCACTTCAAAGGGACTGAGCTGCTTCAAAGAATCATGCCTGCATGTTTTTTATAGGTATATGGAGTCATCATGTAATAATGATTGTCAGCCCTAATGTAAAGAAATATCTGATACTATTATCACTGTCTGCACACAACATGTTAGAATGTTTAATTTCCACACGTTCATTGATGGGTCAGAACCAGAGACTCTTTGTTGATAGCATTTGTGAAATGCTTTAGAATTAAACAATAAAATGATAACTTTCAGTGAATTTTTTTTCAAATTAAAGTTCATAACTATCAGTTTCCTATCCTGTATCCTCTTGTTGTTTCAAAAATAACAAAGAATGAATAAAAATAGCTTAAAAATAATAATAATTTGATATGGACATATCTGAATATCATGGTCAATAATTTTAAAGATGCCTACTGTTAAGAAATTTGAAATACATTGTCAATAATTATTTATAAAATTCTCCAGAAAAAAAAAACCAAGATGCAAATGGTTATTATAAGAGTTAGAACTTTGAAAAGATTATATTGGTCATCAGCTGAACCAATTGAGACAGAAAATTAAGTGTGAAGAATCAATGTTTTGACAGGTGGTAGAAAATTTACTACAGGCTGAATGCATGAACTGCACTAGGAGGCGTGAACACCATCGGAACTAATGCCATTGTCCTGATAGTACCTGTCAGTATAGAGTTACAGAGCCCCTGCTGATTGAGAAATACATGTTACTAATCTGACATTTAAGGTATTAATCATCTCAATTCTGCAGGTTGACAAATTTTAATGAAAATGTCATTGCAGATTTAAATTTTAGGATAAGTAACTGCAGTATCTGAACACTGTTCCATTCAAGCAGTCTGACATTTCTGTGGCCCTCAATTATTTAATGTCTTCAATGCATAGTGCTAAAACTTTCAAAGGTCAAATGTAAGGTCATTCATCATCATAGAATTACATTCTTCTAATTCTTAAGTGAAATTAAAGAATATTATTACACATATAAGGTGAAGTTATCAAAGACAGTAGTAAAAACCAACAGTAAACACAAAGAAAATGAGTTGATGTAATTAAGACCATGGGGCACTAGAATTCAAAATAAAAATGTAATAAATGCCTTTACCTTCCTTTATTCTACCTGCATTTTTTCGAATGTTTGTTTGTTTGTTTGTTGGGGTTTAACGTCCGAGCAGCAATATTTTTTCGAATGTAGAAAGGCTAGTATTCCCATCACAGTTTTAATAGTTTTGATTTAAAATCAATTTTGAGCAAGGTAATAAAAACAATAATTATTTTTCTAAATATTTTCCTTTCCTATCGTTTAGGTTTTATCTCTGTTTTTTTGTGATAAATCCTTTAAACAGCCTTCTATTTATGTTTTAAGCCTGTTCAATGAGTACGCAGACCAAAAGTCACATAACAACATATTAACTAAACACCATTGCATCATTTTGTCACAGGAGTCACACCTGAGCCAACCTGTCTGGAGCCAGGGTGTACTGGGTTGGACAGTGTCCACATAACCTGTCTATAATTAAGTTTTGACCTGGATTATGATCCCATACTTAGAGACAATTCACTTATTATAAAACATTTAACATGCTGGTGCCAAGGGTCAAAGGTTATTAAATGATCAAATTATTATCCTTGTAAAAAGAGGTTTTTCAAGCTCAAATGAAGTGGACACTGCTGATAATTTAAATGGACAAACTTTGGGTAACAACCTTTTTTACACAATTTGTGACAAACCCAGTATTTGTCACTGTAGGAATATTTAAATAATGAAAGCTTTTGTTATGAAAACTTCAAGAGTAGGAAATCATTGTAGAGGACACCATAGGAAACATCAAATGGTCAAACTCCAAACAAAAGGGGTCAACCAACATCCAGCCAAGAAATGAAATGATAGCTGATTGTTTGAAGGGCTCTTGTCTAGATTAAACATTCTTGGAACTCTTCAACTTTGATTGATCGGTAGGGAGGTGGAAAGCTTTCTTACTTCATAACAGTAACCACTTCATTGTGACTCTCTATAAACAAGACCATCCTCTTAACAATATAAACAATTCTTATGATTCAGACAGAACATTTCAAATAGAATCTCAATAATTATTTAATATTTGGCCAAAGTATGACGTCATTAAATGAAATCATTATCTTAACAAAGGTCTATTTTTAGAGACCACCATACCAAACGTAACTTCATTCAGTTTTTGTCAACTTTATGTACCCTTCACCGATTGTTATTTTTGAGTTCTTTTCTCAAGGTCTTTATTCCACTTTATAAACATGGGTCAATGAACCGAACTGGTGGTACCCTGTCCCATGAACACATCTGGTTTTTTTTTCTGAATATTTGCCAAACATAAATTTTAGTAATAACTTATGAACCATGCTATTTAACACAGGTTGATCACTCAATAACCATATACCGACACCTGTGATTTTAGAAGATTTAAATAATGGCTTTTATTTATCCATTCCGACAAAAAAGAAAATAAGTGTTATCGATCTCGGTGTAATTTGTACCTTTAGTATGCTTTGAACAAGGACAATGTTATCTATACTATCATATGTCAGAATTTATTTGACAAATGTATGGGAACAAAGTGTTCCATAACCCTTGAATGTAGGGCTGATTCTTATGGATAGGTAAAGCAATGGGCTAAGGAAGAATGGTTGACATGAGCAATAAATTCTTACCCCCAAGGCTGGGTATAGACATGAGAGAGAGATTCCCACCCCCAAGGCAGGGTACAGACATGAGCGAGAGATTCTTACCCCCAAGGCAGGGTACAGACATGAGGAAGAGATTCTTACCCCAAAGGCTAGGTACAGACATGAGCGTGAAATTCTGACCCCCAGGACTGGGTATGCTATGCATTAGATAGGTCAATAGCAGGAATTCAGAACTACAAACCAGACACATATAAAACAGAAACCTTAAACTCACAACAATTCACTTCATTAGCTTTCTTAAAAAGTACATAATAATATCTCTCAACTGTTCCACATAAACCCTTACTTAATATTCAAGACCACATACAGCATATGTGATACCAAAAGGGTCATTGTTTTAAAATTGTAATGGTTGAGTCTGATCAAGGAGACAAGACAAAGTTTCCATGCTCTATAGGCAACTAAACTACTTTCAGACATGAGACTTTGAGACGTTTAACTCACATATTTCTCAAACATATCTAAAGCTGTTACATGTCATTACAAATAGTGCAACATGAAAGCAACTTTACCATCTACCTAAGTATTTAAATGTGCTTTCTTACATTTTCAAGAGTAATTTAAACCTGTTATAATCACCATCTTCATCGTAGAATGGTATAATCAAGAAAATTATCTGTAATTTAGTAATATCTTGGTCTATAAACATTGTAAAAATGAATTTTTTCCACAATACTTTCAACCTTTAGTTGACATTGAAATTCTACCCTGCAGTACAGCAACCTCTCTCTATCTGATTTCTTGACACCTCTATAGTAAATGTGGTATTTCAGTATACCAAGTTTTATCACAATCTAACAAGTGTAAATCAAGCAAATTAATTACTTGTTTTACTTCTGCTGTGACAATTGACCTGTCACCTAATTATTTCACCACTATTCAAACTGTCAAGCAAATCATATAGCCAAAAAGATGTCTTCCGTAGATAAATATACTTATACAAACACTTAACCATTATATAATATACAATAATTATGATCTGATAGCTTCCACAATAAATACCCCCCTTCAGCAGAACATATACAATATAGAGTAATATATTTAATAACCTATTCACTTCACTGAGAATTGGGACCTGGAATTTAAACTTTTAAATATACAAAGGTATTATTCAATTGTCCAAACTGCTTTAAGAGGAAAACCAATTTAATTTGTCATATTTCTGATATTTTCAATGGATCCAACATTATCCTGAGCAAGAAGCCATTCCCAAAACTGTCAAGACTTATTTCAGTCCTGTCTGTTTAACATGATAAAAAGCACTAATTTAAGTGACAGAAATTATTGAGATTTTCAGTGAGTTTTGATTCACTTGTTACAAAGGTGCGCCTGATTACTTTCATTGTGTCTAACAGTTTGTAAGTGACATATTTAAATGTTATGAGTTTGTTTATAAAGTTAATTACATACATAAAGTCAGTAGCATATACATACATACATGAATTATTGATGGGAAATTTTTTTTGACTTTTGTTTACTTCTTTCTTCTAGGAATAGGATATTCATTTCTTTCTAATATTTGATAATAACCACTAACAAAACTATTTGAAGTAATGAGAAAATGTTTTTCCTGTACTGTGGTATCAATAACTATTATTCTGATCTGTGACCTTATCCATAGTGAAGCAACCTAGATGTATGAATAGAGAAGCAGCAGGGTGTGTTTGACATGAAATAAATTGTGACAGTGAGACAAAGGGCTGATTACACGCCTATGATAAATGAGCACTTGGCTTGCAAGTTTAAATTGGTTTATGTCTGAAAATTACAAAACACAAATAAAACAGCCAAGATTTATTCCAACTTGGAGAAACAAAGCCAATATTTATGGAAAGAAGAGGCATAAATTATGCAATGTATTTTTTGGTAATTATTTTTCCCTCAAGGAAGATTTTTGGCCTCTAACTGACACCAAAGATTATAAATTGATTCAAATAGAATTCAACATTCTCAATGTGCTGATAATTTCAATGAAACGATGTGAAAAATTCTTGGACTAATCATTAAAATGTGTCAGATTTCCTGAGTTTTTTCCTACATCAAACCTAATATCTACATCATAGACAAATTGCTGGCTGATTTTCAATCTGATAATAAATTTTCTGAATATTTTTGCATTAGGTCATGGTTGTAGTTAAAATGGTATTAATTTCCAAGCCTTTGGCATCACCAATACCCAAACTTCTTCAGCAAGAGTTTTAATTTGCCTTTCTCAAATTCCCATCAATTTCACAGAGCAGTGTCCCCATTTGTAAGAAAAGCGATTACAGCATAGTTGTTTAGAAGCTAGATTTTTATTCAGTTAAATTGCTTTCAATTAACCTTAATAAAAAATACCACGTCATTAACCACCCTACAAGAAAAGCTTTTCTGTCCAACTACAACATTACAAATCAGTTTTGATGCTTTTAATCAGAGATAATTTGTTCTTTCTCAATATTCCCTACTCTAGAATTCCATTACAGTAAATTGTGTAGAATGAGTTGGTTTATACATGGAGAGTTTACAGCGTTAAGCCAACAGTTAGGAGGCAGTGTTCCCATAACATGACGGGACTTAATTGACGTAAAACACATCTTAACTATCCTAATTCTGGTATTTGGCAGCACTGACGCTTACCTCAGTAATTGAGTTAAAATCTATTGTCTAACAAGTAATGGCCTTTCTGGGTTTTATTTTTATCAACTTAAAATCAAATGCTCCATTCTTCATTTAAAAAAGAAAGCCATACCAAGATCCATCATAAACAGAAAATTCTTCTTTTTTTCAACATTCCTTTGTCATACAAAGATAGGATGTATGAAAGGTGAAAGGTTGAAATCCATTTACTCAGAGGTAACTATGATGTTAATATGTTATAATGTCTTAAAAAATATTTAACAAAAAAATAGATTTCTCCTCATTCAAAGTTTTCATGTAGTGAGAAAACTAGACTCTCAAATCATTCCGCATCTTGTGTCTGACACAGCACAAACATTTTAAATCAGAGCAATTTGTTTTATAAAATGAAAGCAATAAAATAAATATCAGGACAAGTTTACAACCTGATGCCAACAGGATAAGTAACATTTGGCATAAATAACTGACTACATAAATGGAAATGTTTTGTCTGAGGGTGGTGATTATGGCTTATGATCAAGGTACACTAATGATTACTTCATGGACATTAAATTTACAAGACTATTAAGCTATTACCCCTTACAAAGTAACTTGTAGACTGTAACAAGTGCATAGAATTAATGGCTGTAATAATTTTCTGAAAACGGATGTATATTTCACAACCATTTGAGAAAATATCAATTCATGTACCTTCTCATCCTATTTGAATATATCACAGAAAATTAAATAAATTGATCGGATTCATCTCAGTTTTTGTTGGATTTTTTACTTGCATTGTAGTATCTCTAATTGATTATTGATAAGTTTTTATGGTCATGTACTGAATTACTGTTATTTTAATGATGCCTTTCAAGACATGAGAGATAAATGAGTTATGTCAATTCATCAGGACTCCTAAATAAATTCAATTATTTATGATTCACTGTTTTCTTCCTAAAAAGAAATGAGTCAAAGAACCTTGTCAGTGGCAACCAACTATGTGTAAACACTGCCACATGACTAAACATATAGGAATTAAATATGCTTTACCAATCACTGGAGTGATGGATCGTGTATTTGGTATGAGATGAGCTAACTGTAAGTCGTGCTGGGCTTTATCAATATTTTGTCATGTACTTTTTATGGCTTTCTAACTGATGAGTGAATAGCTTATTAAAGACATGTTTGACTATGACAAAACTGTTAATGGTTGTCGAGAACCGATATCAGGAAAACTCAGGCAGAAGTTAGCTTGGAGGCTGTAGTCATAATTTGGAATGAAATAGTCCTAGGCATGAACAGTCAATCATTTGTACAGTAATGGTATATATTTATATATTGTAATAAGCGAGATGTATTCCCTCTGGTTCCTTGTTTAAAGCACCAATTTATGCCCCTAACGAGTCATTTATTAATGACAAAAGCAGTCCACTCAGTTGGCAGTTTCTGAATATGACAGTATTACAGAAATTAGGACTTTTAACTCAAAAGAAAATCACATGATTAAAGAAAAAAGAGGCTAAGTTCTCTGATAGTAAATTCAATCTAGAACATTTAATTTCTTTATGATAATAAAGCCTTCCAACCAGAAAGGTCAGTGAACATATTTATATCAATGGATACATAAGTTCCTTTACTGTAATTTCATGTAAAGATAGTGCCTTTGATTCGGATATGAACTTCAGAATGAGGGTTGATATCCTCTACATTTCCAAATCTTCTGATGTTTGTAAAACAATAGCTAGACCTCCCACACACCAAAAATCACTCAAATATAGTAATCTTTGAACACTGTGTAGAACCTGGATATAAGTAGTTTAATTTCTTAAGTGTGAAATACCAACCATTGTTCCTGGTAGATCTAAAGACCAAAAATACAATAGTAGAAGGTACTAATACTTATCCTTTGTTTCTGACAAACAGAAGTCAGGGTCTATAATCATTAGTCTGTTTTGATAACAAGATTAAGGGTATTAGAACTTAGTAACTACTGACATGGCTCAAGGCTAAGATATATGGGTGTAGTTACAACTTAAAAAGTAAAATAATTGGTATTAAAAAAAAAAAAAACAGATCTTTGTTTAATTTCAGGCAGTTTAAGAAGTGAAGATGGATATATTTTTTGCAATCTGCAATAGGATCCCGGATTATACCATTGATATGATCAACACCATACAGTTCAGTCAAAATCCACTTAAATTGGAGCTATATCACTGCAGTGCACACTGGTGATAGGGAGATTAACTTATATCAATATATTAATCATTTTGGTGCCTTTGATCTCCACATTGCTATATCAGGGAACCAGATTCCTGAGTACCAGAGTACTTACCCAAACAAACCAGGAACCAGCTGACAAAGGCATTAATAACTAACACACGGTGCCTCATTCTGCTCTACACCCCACACCCATTAGCTCCTTAAAGGTCTCCTCTCATATCCTGGAAATATAAATAGAAATCTATCTTAAGTAAGCATTTTACCTGGCTATGTACATCAATCTAAACAATGTCAAAAAGAAAGAAAAGCTTCTGGTGAACTTTAGGCATTTTGATCAAATGGACCATATTTTTTTAACAAAATGTACCTTGTAAGAGAATTGTTTCTTCAACAAATCTGCAGGATACTAAAATCTTGTTGCAGTCTATTAACAGCTGCTAAACATTTTCATTTTGAAAATTAATGTACATACTATACATGTACCAGTATAAAACCAAAATATAATTGTTCATATTCAATAGTATGACCACAATCAGTCCTCATGGACATTCCTTAGCCTACATGTACCGGTATACGCACCAAAGTGCATCTGAGATGAACTAACACAAATTTCCCACAAAGACCACAGGCATCAGGCCCTCCCCTTTTCCTCATCCAAAAACCTCTATCCCTAGCTACTAGCAGAAGTCTTGTTTCCACATGATACACAATTAGTATCATTACATTAATATACAATTGAGTTAACAGTCTCATAAAATGTTTAATATAAACTTTCATCCATTTATATGCAGGAATTACATCCAAATTACCGTGTCGCCACTTCACTGATTCACCGATTACAATCTATGACAAACATTGGGTGCGTTTTGATGTAGTTTTCTCTAGGGGTAATTATTTGAGGTTAGGTATAGATTTTATAGGTGTTGAAATTGTCTTCTATCAACACATTGTCATTCTTCGTTTTTTACCAAGTTGGATGAAAGTTGGTAAACCCAAACTGAATAAAAACCAGCTAATTAGTTGCTTTTTTTTTCTTTTTTTTTTTAAGAAAGATTGTAAATTTTTCACATAGATTTTTGCTGTTCAGACATTAAATGCACAATTTTAAAAGCATAAACCATCTTGGTGTTCATCTTTCACCATTATATCATTAACAGTTTAGGTGTAGGCCTTTGATCTTGTGAAGTTCATTTAAGAATTACAAAATCGGTAGTGTGAAATGCTCATTTTTCATTACTCGCTATGAAAATCAGCCAAGCTTTCAAAATGTTGATTAATATAACACCTATCTGTTCATCTCGACTATAATCATGATATTATCTTTAATATGCAGTACAGTGCCCTTGAGGTGCATTCGACTAACTATGATAAAATCACCATGATACAAAGTTGTGAATTCTGTCTCATACAAACACACACTTGACTCTCGTGTTTTCCAGATTTTTATCTTTTGAAATATAAATTTCATAATGAGTTATAAAAGTAGTTTTATTGTTATTTTTCCTATTTATAGAAACCATGCTGAATGGTTTTGGTTGGTCTTGTCGTCTGTAGGACAATATCATCCTTGGAAGTTCCCAGTTTGATCACCCATTTCATTCAAACTTCATTCAAAATATTAAGATCAAAGGGATGAGAATGATTCATTATTTAAAAGTTCAAAATAAAATGCTGACATAAAATTGAAAATCTATCTGTATTTTCATAAAGCATTAACAGTTTGTGGTTACATATCAATTTAAAAAAGTTGTACTTTCGCTCTCCAAAGTAAGAACAAATATTATGTATTTAATTTTGAAAATTTCTAAAGAACAAATAAATAGTTATTATAAAAATTCAATACTTACATCAGGTATACATTTAAAACTTTATGATTTATAATCCCTGAGAATAAGGAACTTGTACAAAATAAATCCAATTTGAATACTTTTGAAGAATATTCTTAGGATTTGAATAAAGCACTTCAATGTTTTGTTAAAACACTCCATACAAAAAACCCACACTCCATTCATAACTGGGTATATTCTGTTAACGACTTTGACCTCAATAACCATCCGCATTTATCGCTCATGTGTAACATTGACTAATAAAGGAAGCAAGATTGCTCTCTATAAAATGTTTATCCCAACTCACCACAGGAGGCGGGGAATAGGTATTCAAGTTTTAATGGAGAAAAATTATGATATAAAATATTTAAGTCTTTCAATGGAAAATAACTTAATTTGGGGTAATTCTCTTTCCAATCTCTTTGTAATCTTCTCTTTGAAGATTAATTGAAACTGATTCTTTCTCTCTTCCACGAACACATTATACCTATACAAGGTAGTTATGGTTGTTTCAGTAGACATGATAGAAGACAGAGTCAAATAATTAAGCAATTATGGTCTACTATATTTTTTTTTATTCTCTCTCAAATTTAATAGCATATTTATATTGCAAACAATTAATACAGGCCACATCAAAGCAACAGATATAGCACAACTTAAACCTATTCTGAACATTTTTAATAACTTATCTTTTTTCACAATACTCTGAGCATGTTGCCCTTTTCTGTACACTTATTTACGTTTCTATTCATAATTGCGATTTTAAGTACATGTACTAATGTAACCCAGTCTTTATTGTTAGGTATTCAGACAGATTCAGAGATACCATAACTAGAGTGCCTCATAGAACACCTCCTGTGTTTGAAGAGATATAAAGGAATATAAAACAGCACCTTTAGATCAATTAAGATTCTATCAAATCACTTCAATGTTACTGACAGTGTCATATTTACAGCTAACAAGGGTGCTTCCAGCAAGACAAAAAACAAGTGTTTAATTCTTGTCCAGGTGTAAGAATTACACAACCTGTCCATCACCTGGGCAGTTCAAAGGCTCGTTAATTGCTGGTAGAATGCCCTTAAAGTACAATAATAAAACATAAACATGCCACCATCTTAATGCATCATGATAAACATCACATTGGTCCTAAGGCTTGTTTCTTTATTAACTGTGAAATTAGGAGGATAATCCAGATGCCTCTAGCCATACATGCAAAGCTTTTTTTGTTCATTTTACATCAATATTTACTATTTTCTTTATAAACCATGAACTGTGAAATTCCCAGTAAATATAAAAATCCCAATCTTACAACAGCATGCTCATGTTGCTAGTTCTAGACTACTAGTATTTATTTACTTGAAACTGTGATATCCGTGGGTAATCATGGCCGGCCTCTAGTTATATATCAGTATGTTTTTATATACATTCTGTTTTTTAATGCTAATCACAGACTGTGAAATCGGTAGCTTATACAAAAGCCCCAAGTTATATCAGCATGTTTTTTTTTATATTAAATACTTCTCTTTATCTTGTGTGAACTTGGACACTGGTGTCTAATCTAAAAGCTTCCACTTAAATATTAAATTTATGAATTTTGGACTACGAAAAGTGTGGCTAATCTGCAGGCCCCTAGTCATAACAGCATGTCTCTCTATAATTTGTACATATCATGTCAGTTTATTGTTATTTTTCACAAACTATAAAGTTTATTTCCTTTTCTATGTATCTTTAACAATAGAATAAGTCTACAATAATTCTGTAATACCAGTGTCAATTCTAATTCATATGGAATGAATTCTAACAGAGTTTTGTGAAACTCTCTATGGAGAAAAATCAATGTTTAGTATTGAAATTCATAGTATTAATGAATCACCATTTGCTTTGAAAACATTTGAATAATGAAGTCGGTTATGTAAATATTGAAGTTTTAATAAAAAGTCTCTGTTAAGTTCTTAGGTCATGATGAATACTATCTTAAGTATTATTGCTTCTTAATAAATTGTCAGAAATCTAGTGGGATCTTTCCTATGGACAATAACAAAAATGGACTGGTTTAACAAATAACCCAAGCTAAACAAACTTCCTGAATACACAAACTATGCCAAGACCATAATGAACTGGATATGTATGTGTATATTGTGTTTATGGTGGGTGTGAAAGCCAGTTTGTTTATTTTAAATATGAAACCAACAGAGACAAATAGTATGTTTAAACATGTATGTTACAGGTCAATATAACATGTATTAGTTATATATACCACCTTAACTGTTACAATGGGATAGATCCAGGTTAAATGTCAAAATTTAATATGGTAAACAAGTTCAACTATGTCACATGTAATAAAGTTAAACATTGGGGGAAATATTTACTTAGTATTCTTTCTGAGTTCATTGGTTTTACAAAAAAAACCACAACTGACGATGGCAGACAAAGAAAACTCACTCATGAAAATATCAGAAAAGAACACAATATCATTCAAAAGAAGCTGACTCAGCAATTTTTAATTTCAAGATCACATACATAAGAGTTGTCTGAGATCTGCTGTATCATCAACTCAATCAGAACTTTCATTGTTTCTATGACCTCAACCTTAAAGCCTAATATTCGATAAATCTGAACTACTCAGAAAACTGATTTGTCCCCTAGTCTCAATCGCTAACAAATAGAAATAATTACCAGAAGTAAACATAGAGTCCCAACAAGTTCACTTCATTGTAATTTATACCATGATTTCTTTATATTTCAACATTATAATTTATTAATCCTTGAAAGATTTTAAGAATCATATGTCTGCTATTTACCTACCGATTCTTGACGAACTTTGAAGTATAGGATCATAATAAATTCAAAAGTGTTGTGGCATCTAAGCACCAAATATATCAAATATTTACAATGGTTTTTGTTGTCCTTTGATAAGGTATAGTGCAAATAAATTTTGAATAAAAGCCTACACAAACTTTCATCTTCTATACAGGAGATTGTAGACCAAGTCCTCAACCTGACATCTTATACAATGGATTAAAATTTCTTTTGAGACAAAACCTTCCTTTTTTTCATGTGCATGTAGTTGAAAAGCTCAGAGAAGGGTAAAACTTTGCACAAAATGTCACACCAGTTTTGAGCATTTGTGAATGGTACTTATATGACATAATAAAAAAAACTTCAGATTTTTCTAATCATTTAAGCATAGCTGTATCCTTGGTATCAATAACTTCAATTTGGTCTTTCACAATATCAAGTGTCTTCAACAATTAAATATGCAGTCAAAAGTTTGACTAATGACCAAAAAACACATTATAAACAATAAGACAATAGTGTAAGGGACCACAATGCTATGTTCTCAGATAATGGTATTATTGGTTTCAGACAAGCTCCAGACAACCAGTCCTTGAGAAGTTTGACAAGTCTCCTTTTTAACAAATAAATTCAAACTCATGAGTGACCTTATCTGAATATAAATGTAACTTAACGTCACATTAAAAGTCATTCAACATGGCATTAACAGGTATGGTTTACTGTTATAGTGTTGTCAATTTCACACAAAAGTACCTTAATAGCGTGAAGAACTGAACATTAATAAAACACATTTTACAATTTTATTGTATCTCCTACGTGTATTAAAAAACAGTACATGTATAAAGTTCTGATCAGACTTGTCTCTCCATGCTTCTGATCAAACTAATTAGGTAGATAGTATTAGAATATTACTGGTATGTCCATTTTGTGAAACAAATAACAGTAAAAAACATTATATATCCAGTAAAACAATTGAAGTATGAACAAAAACCATTCTAAAACACCATATTCATAAATCAATAAGTAATCTCAAGACAAATGGGGAATGGGTGTGACCTATCTTAATTCAATGAAGTATAAATACACCAGGGAGTCTAGCAACCATCCTTTAACTCCTGACCTCATCCAAAACATGAACTGAGTCAATGCTAATAAGCCTTTCCAAAACTTTATGTAATATAAAAACACTTAAAATAGTTAACTTCCCCTAGTCTGTATTTGCCTACCTCTTCAGAGAATATTGTGATAATTTACTGGGATATAACATGAAAGTGTTCTAACATTATTCTAAGTCCTAGTTTCTGATGTATGTAAACTTCGCCTACCTTTTGAACGCTTTAGGTATTGTTTGGTCATACCATACGAATTATTATGCTACTTGACTTGTGTGACATAGGCCTAATGATTAACTAAGATCAAAGAGATTAATCCACTTTTGTAAGTCCATAAATAGAAATAAAAGACTTATGATTCAGAAAAAAAATGTAATGAAGAAAAAGAAATGAAAAAAGTTTGTTTTTATCAGTTATGCAACCACGTCTTCAATTAAGTCAATTTTATATTTTGTAAGTGAGGATGGACAACAATCATTGATCAGATTTGTATAATTTAACAATTACTTGTACACCTATCACATTGTATTTTGTGCCAGTCGGATACCTTGGGACTAATACACTATCCTTTGTTGTTCTTAATGATCTGATTTAAAGATCAGAAGCACAAATTACAGGTGTTATTTTGTTAAAATTTGTAGAATTTGATACGCTTTTAATTACAAATGACTGGCTGACTAGACCATAGTTACCATTTAGTAAAAATACTGAAGACTGACTTATCACATTTGCTCTGGCCAGAATCGCGTCATTTTACCAAATAAATACATTTAATTTACATAAAACTGCGTATGAAATGTATAAATATGCAGTTTAATGTAACATAGAAGATTGTTTGGATGAGAAAGCAGAATATTGAAACTTTACACAATAGTGTTATTTGTGCATTTGTTCATGCATTGAGCAAGAACTGAATGAAACAACTACATCCAAAATACAGATTTACATTAAAACCACATTTAATCTTCACACGTACCAATACATCATATTATATTGTCTATAGGAGGATGTTTTGATTCTAAAAATTAACTGGACAGTTGACTAATAGTAAAGGAGGGTTGTCAACAATATTGGTATAGGGTGGCAGGTACAATCCCTCCCTAGACATCCTGATCATAGAATAACATGGATCAAGGATCAAAGTCCTGAACAAAAGGTCGTTAATAACAGAGTTATAAAGCTAAAATCCAATAAAGTGCAGCACCTGTCTCTGAAAAAAATTACTTCTTTGTACTATTCGACCTTTACATTAATCAACTTTCAGTTGTTATGGGATAAGCATACCAAGTTTAGCAGCATATAATCTGAAACCCAGATATGTTACCTCCTTTCCCTCAAATAGAGACCCTCACTATGTTACCTCCTTTCCCTCATAGAGAGACCCTAACTATTTTACCTCCTTTCCCTCATAAAATGACCCTGGTATTTTACCTCCTCTCTCTAATACAGAAACCCTCACTATACTACATTCTTTCCCTCATACACAGACCTTGAAATGTTACCCCCATTCCCTCATTAAGAGAATCAGGTATGTTACCTCCTTTCCCTCATACAGAGACCCTGACATGTTACCTCCTTTCCCTCATACAGAAATCCTGATATGTTACCTCCTTTCCCTCATTCAGAGACCCAGGGATGTTACCTCCTTCCCCTCATACAGACACCCTGATATGTTACCTCAATTCCCTCATACTTTAACAAGATAAGATCAACATAATTCTTGTGGCAATAATAGCTCCCTCATTTTCCTAGAAAATTTATGCCTTTCAATACAGAAAGCAGCTAATTCATCTACCCTGTGATGAAAGTAAAATTCTACAAAAACCCTCTTTAAACTATTAATTAAATAACTTTTGTAATGGACAATATCTGTATTAAGTACCCTTAAAATTCAAACCAACTATATAGCAACATTACAAAAGTAAAATGTAGTTAGTCTTCTTAACAGCTGGGCAAGTGCTTAACAAAGTCATCAGAAAATAAAAGATTTGTTACCAATTTATAAATACATTAACATAACAGAAATGATTGCTCTTCAAATCCTAATGATAAAACCTATTTAGTGATATTACTTTCTTTACAATAACAAAATATATCCTAAAGTCAAGTATCAATACTAGATACCATAGGAAAGAAATGAACTTGGTTGGATAGATCTCTTGAATTAATATGAACGGATGACTTAAGCTTATATGAAAAAGCCATAAAGTAATAGAAAGATCCCCATTCATATGAGCTGAGACACATATAAACAACCAAATCCTTTTTACCCATGATAAATGTCTCTGCTGTATAATTTTGTCTGAATTCACCAAGGAGCATTTTGTCTTGCAAGAATTGCCAATTTTGCTTCTCATGTATTGATTGTCAATAGGTAGTGATGTTTTCCTCGGAACAAAGATCTTTATCGCTGGGCCTTTTCGGATAGCTTTAACAAGAAATCTATTGGCCATTGATCGACACTATGGCTATTTTACATGCAAAAGAGCCATAGTTAAAATGTTTTATTGAGAACCAACCACAAGTTTAATGCTATTTTAGCCATTAAGTTTACTTAACTGACCTAATTTGAACTTCCATTTCCAGGTTCTAACCTTTTTACATTAAAAAAATATGTATTTATCAGTCAATGTATTCATGGAAATGATACAGTAACTTTGATTATGGGCAAATATTAAAGAGCTCCATTCTGTAATGAAAAATGCATGACATTTATAAATATTTTGACAATGTAATTATGATAAGAAAATTCTCAGGCCTTGAAGGTCTTGTTGTTGCAAAGACTAGGCTTACTAGGTACTTGTAATAATAGCATAAAACATGTAAAATGTAATCATTATATCATGAAAAACATCATGAGAATATTTTACCTCATAAATTTCACAGCTATTGAAAACAGTGTAAGGCTATTCTATGTCTAACAATAGTGCATTTAGAAAACCATTTTCTCGGCACAAAGGACTCAACTATATCACATGACAGAATGTCTGAATGACAAAAAGACCGAAAATCCAATAAATTAATATGAGACGGGTACCTGTACACCTGATGTATAGAAGACCAATGGAGCCCCTCTCCCACAGAGAAAAATTCTCGCCCCTGTTGTCAAACTTCTATATCAATGTTTCAATTGGTTTTTTAGGCGTCAGATTACACACTGACCAATGGTGACATGACCAAACGGAAAACTGTTGATTGTTCAGACCTGAATTGTTTTGATAATTATGTGGGTAAGATAAACAGCATGGAATTATAAATTGTAAAATTAAATATTTTAATACTTGAATGAATGGCTTTCATAACGGTGTAAAGAAAAACTGTGAATAACACAATGGTGACATCATGACATGAGTAAATCGTAATTCAGACAAGTCCTGTGAATTCTAATTTTTATTAGTGTACAACTTTTTTAATAAGGAATCCACTATTTTATTAGCCAGGAGAGGGGATGCTGAAATCTCTTTGAAAAATGAAATAAAATATTCAAAATTTTGGAGAGAAAAAAGTTTTTTACTCATCCATAGAAATTATTTAAAAAAAAAAATGATTTTATATTTTGCACCACTACTTAACAAGACAGATTTTCAAAAAAAACAATGATTTCAGAATAAAAATGATCAGTCCATAATTATTCTAATGAACTATTTATATGCTGCATTAACTATTATATGACCATTTTTAGACAACAATTAGTTAAAATTGTAATATTATTACTGAGTAATGACTGGTTTACAACACAATGAAGCTATCTAGATGTACATTATTGCTGTTAATAACATTCAATTCGGGTGATGACACAAAATACTGAAAATATTACACAACTCATACAGAAGTTAAGGAGAAAGAAAGCTGTTACAAATCATTCAATGGAGAAAATATACATTTTCAGTCAGAAAAATCAAACAAGAAAAAAATTCCAAACTATAAACCCATTTAGAAGATCAAATACAGGGACATTTGTTACGAGTTAAGTGCTTAACACAAAATTGAAACAAACAAAAAGCTTGTTTTCTCAATAAAATTAGTCCTTATAGTAAACTCAAATGTTGTGGCACTTCCAGATAATGCACAAATTATCTATCAGACCTTTTGTACCATAACATAAGAGAACATACAAGTACCAACGCTGTCATTTAACTTCAGTACGTAGGAGCACTCGTAGGAGCACTCGTCGGTCTTCTGTTAGATACCATACAAATCATACAGATGTCAATACGATGATGATACTTAGTCAAGCTGTAGTAAGTGACAAGTCGTAATGGTATACTATTTAACCTTAGGAGAATGTACTGGTGAAAAATAGTTCTATCAGTAAAATAACAAATAAATAAGGAGTAAAACTTAAGATACATGTACATCATTAAAGAAAAAAATACAATGTTATTAGAAGCAACCTACCTGGGACAGATCCATAAGTTTATAATAGATGGGTTAAAATTTAGTTCAAATTTAAAAAAATCATCAAGAGATAGGTTTCCAGAGGTTTTCCCCAAATTTTGATAAAAAAAGGGGGGTTCTAACCCTAAATTTGCCACTAACTATAACTCAAATGAAAACTAATTTCCATTTTTAATTTCCTAGATCATTTTGGCAAGTTTTTCAAACAGCACATAAAGACTTATAACCAAAAGAACACTTTATGTGATCATAGTACAGTACATGTATATAAGTCAAAAACTTACCTAATGTACTACCTCATCCAAAGATACCAGAATTTCTCAATCAAAATAATGTGACTCAATTAATTACTGATTAATATGAGGGATAAACTCTACAGACAGTTCCTCACTCACAGATGCTTTGTTCTGTTTTAAGACAAAGTCAAGGGCATAGATTTAAGATAATATTTTTTTTTAATTTAGTTGAAGAAAAAAAAACACTTAAAGAGAAAAAAAGAGAGCACTCAGATGGTTCCATAAATTTACTTCAGCTTATACATCTGTGTTTGAAAAATGATAAACCTTAAGCCTCCATATATCAAAAAAAACCTTTAATTACAGTACCATCATGAATCTTGGGCAGACAGTTCAAAAAACAATCTGAAATTTTAGATTTAAAAACAAACTTATCAGGCTAATGAATACCTATCAATGCAGGCATCTTAAAACATTTCTATTTTTGTTGAAATAATTCTATAATTGAAATATCAGCTTGAAAACTGGTCTAGTTTTATCTTTGATAGAAAGTTTATTATAAACAAGCCATTGTAATCTGCTGGATACATGTACTTGTAGGAGAAGGCAGATGATATCACAGCAGGTATATCAGGAATTAACAGTGAATATGTAGCTATTTTCAAGGCTATTTGAGTGACTTTGGTAAGACACTTACCAGTT
This sequence comes from Perna viridis, assembly GCA_037379345.1. NCBI lineage: Eukaryota > Metazoa > Mollusca > Bivalvia > Mytilida > Mytilidae > Perna > Perna viridis. Next base: position 10,757,353 of record CM074515.1, on the reverse strand, counting down.
TAGGAAAGCTGTAAGAAAGGATTTCAGTGCAGTTATGATGAACAACTAACTACTGTATGTATGTCATCTATATGACATGTACCAGAGAAACAGCATAGATTTTTGAGAGTGAATCTGCCATATCTTAGTGCAATGTTTGTTTATTGTAAACAATGTTTCATTATATACTGTTTATACACTAATGAGAAAACTAGATTATCAATCCTACAAAGGTTACAATAAATAATGTTGGCAATGTATTACATGTACTTAGAGAGCCTGAGCCAAAAACTGACAGGAAAACCATCTACAGCATGTAAGTAATAAAAAGTGTATTACATTAGCTGTATATTGAATGTACACGGAAGAAAAAAACCCTAAAAATCCCAAAAACACAAATCTATCACGAACTATTCAATAACAACCTAATATTACATGATAAAGAACATGGAGTGAGAAACAAAAATCTGCAGGAAGCATTCTGTTTTATTGTTACAGAATTCCTGTTTACAGAATCCAGATGTATAGAGTTAGTATGCCATTAGCTACAGAAACTTCACTCTACCCTGCCGAGGTAATCTGTATCCCATGATGCAGTAACATAACTTTATACAATATATTTGTGAAAGCATTATCATCAAGCATGTGACTGAGAGAGCTGTTATTAATGGAATGAAAAGAAATATCTCAGACAATGGAATTACTATGTAAAACTGACTTCACAACTAATGCATTAGTCTTTATTCACTGGCTTTTAGAAAGAATAGAACATTGGCTGAATCAGGAATAGCTCCAAAGACCCCCATTAAAAATATATATATATATTTTTTTTTATTATTATTACTTTTTGGTCATATTAAAATTACTATTTTAACCTTTTATTACTTTTATTAATTTTCTTGACTTTCCATAAATCTCTTCAGTTTTAAGACATCCCATAAATTACAATTTCTGCTATGCCTCAAAAAAAGACTGATAAAGATGGTTTTCCATATGGAACTCAAGCCTTGGGTTAACATACATATACACGTACATGTAATTCACATGCACAAACAGCAAATCAAGAATTTCCCTTTCAAAATATAATCTTCACAACAAACATTGACCTTAAGTGATGATATCCTTAAATGATAAACCTTATTGATGACCAATATAATTTTTATTGACTTTTCTATAAGTAAACATATTTCCTGAGTTGAAGTGATTTTCCATCTCCTGAAGCCTATCCTGAGTTCCCAGCATCCCCATTTCCTCTACTAATCCCCTAAACAAACAAATAGAAGTAACCCTATCCTTCTGTAACCTATGTTTAACCCTGGCACGATCATCCTGCTTGGTTTTATCCTAATCTGTTATATACACAAATGATAGAATCACAATCGATTCACTGAACAAATAGGTTCTGGTCTAATCTATACACAAGAGCTTTTCTTCAATATTTACTAAAATTGTCTTAAATAAATTGAATGAAAATTGTATAGAATATTAATTTAAACAATATTTGTTTCCTAAATAGGATAGTTAATAAGTTGATTTTTATGAAAAATTTATTTATGCAAGGAATAAGTGGATATTAAATGGAAAAGTAATTCCAAGTGTTAAATTTCTTAACATTTAATTTTCCCTTTTTCTGCTAGTTATTTGTAGGGTAAGTTTGCTTTCCAATTCTTTCAATTTATTTAAATTTTTCAATTCAGCAGAACAAAAATCCAGTTTTAGTTGGTATTCATAAGTATTAAACACCAATGTTCATTTTTTAAAAACCTTTTTTGAAGCAACTTATTGTGCATTTCAATTTAAGATGGAATGGAAAGGCCACCAAAGACTGAAGACCAATTCAAACAAGGACACTATTGATATTATGTAAATATGATGCTGAGATAACAGAACTTCTGTCATTGATGTTGTAATGTTGCCCACTCATGTCCAGAGAGCCTCTCCCATGGGATGCAAGAGATAATGTGGCTCCATATGTCTACAGCAGTTGTGGACACTGGTCAAGTTATCAAATCATCAATAAATGATGAACAATAATTTATTCATAACCTGTTATTGAATAAGTCATAAATAGAGTATTATTGGTATGAAAAACTAATTAAAAATTCTTTTGATCTTTAATTTGCATAATGATAACCCTTTTTGTAGACAGGAGAGAAGAGCCTGGTTGAGCTGTAATTAAATTCTGTGACAAAAATATGCAACTTCAATCTTTCATTGATAATGAGCATGATCAAAAGGAATGTCCCAGAGAGCGGAGATGCATTCTTATTCACCATGACTGCTGCACTATTAATTCCTCCCATTAGAAACATAAAAGGAGTATAAAAAAGGACTATTCTGCAAGAAAAGGAAGCAACATTAAAAAAAGCAGCCCTTTAAAAGCTGTGCGGCATCTAATCAATAGAGAAGACGTGAAAAGACGATTTAATTTCGCAGTATAACGGACTGAACCATTGGTTTCTATTGAGGTCTGGCATAACTGTCAAAACCATTTTAATTTTAACTAATACACAACCCCAAAAAAAAACACTTTAGGATCAGTCTGGGATTACGCACTGAGAATCTGTCAACTCCATAAAAAAACTCCTGTCGAGTTTAAGAAATTGCAATTACACTAGAATGACAGAAATTGTGAATTGACACATATTATTTCGTAACTGTCAAACACCATAATTGTTACCAAGGGAATCCTACAATTTGACAGGACATTTTTTTGCTTAATTTCCGTTACTGTGGACACTGATTTTGGACAACAGAGTATTTATCTGTGCTTATATTCCAACTCTCAAATGTTCTACATCCTGAATTTACCAAAGCAATAATAAATACTGTCAATTATTTCTGTTGAATGGAGCTTTCTGATAAGGATTATTGTTATATCAATCTACTGTTAGTTTACAATTATCATATTTCAACATAAAAGATAAAGACAATAGACTACACCTAGAAATTCAGACAAACATAGAAATCTACCCTACTTTCATTTGCCCTAAATTGCTATCTATTTAGACCAGTAAGGATATTATAGACCCTAAAGGTGAGAAATCTACCTCTAATTTGAAGAGCTGGGTTTAGCATACCTATCTAAATTGTTGGTTATGTATATAAATGGATATATCTAGACTAAAAGTTTAAGCAATTATTTTATTGTTCCTATCTAGAATATTTAAAGGAAACTTCTAAACAATAGAAACCTTCTATAAAAAAAATCTGTTGGGAAAATTTCACTCTGTTTCAGTTGATAAAAATTTCTTTTAACGACTGTTAAATTTTTTTTTTTTTTAATATGTGTTTCAGTGAGCCTGTGTTGCAGCTCATTTTTTTTTTTAATTTAAATATATATAATTCAGCAATTAACTATTCGTATTAAGTAATCTTATAATGTATTTTTTGTATCTATTAAATGAAAATGCAGTTGGGAGAAGTTCTTGTTATATTTCTACTAAGGTTTTCTGTTGCATTGGTTTATGTAAAAGACAGCCTCTTTAAAAAATGGTCATTGATTGAACTGTCAGAATAAAATAGATGGATTGACCCAACCAAGCTACAATGGCATATTTTCTTCATCATAATCACATCCATCTTGACAGACCTATACAATAACTGTATGTGCTTTTATGTATTGCAAGGAACACAATTTCAGCCAAAAGAACAAAAACATCATCCAGAAACACCAGATTTTCAGTTCAGAAGTCGACTTTATAAGTCACAAAAACTTTTGTCAATTTTAATTCTAAAAGACTTATCTAAAATGTTGCTACTTCATTTAAGTTCCTTTATTTCGCAAATACGATCATAACCACCATAATTTAGAAAAAACGTAAAGAAATAACTCTATCATAAGAAATCCTACTTGTCCAAATTTGAAAACAAGAAAATTCCAAACCCTACCATTAGTTTCTACGATGTCCAGTCCAGGTACATATCAATCTCAGCACTGACCACCAACCAATAAAACAAAACAGATAAAAACAACTCAATGGTTTGTCATAATCAATACACATTGTCTTAATCATAAAGCATTTTACTGCTGTCTTTATATTAACTGTTTGATGGAGAATTCATTGATAAAATAATAGTCCTTACCTGATAACAAAGTTAGGTCCAGCACCTATCTAGATATCACAATTATTGGTCTATAAAATCCACTGCTTTATCCAACAATTTAAGATTTGCTAACTAAAGGTACATTCTATTCCAACATTAATTAGTAGACAAGACACAAGTTCTGATAGTATTTAATCCACTCTTCTATAAATCCAAGTTAATTCTTGTGATGTTCCTGTAAAAAGAATGCACAATTTTTTTAATACAATGAAATCCCTTTTTGTTAATTAATCAAAATCCAGTTTTTTTTATAATCTTCAGGGATATTTTTTACACTTCGAATTTTTTCCTCTATTTCTAGCAGTGTAACACATGTGTCTAAGCATAACAATTTTCCAATGTTCATCCAAGACTTGCTGTTGACATTTATGCTCCGCCCACTTCACAACTATATTGCAAGTTCCTATTCACATGAATGCAATCCATTTGTCAATCATAATATAAGGGAGGAGTTTAAGATTTGATTGGCAGGTAAACAAAAAGTTCAAACTGAGGTTCTCCTAGGGTTAAATCAATAAAAAGAAATGGACTGCTTCTGAAATATAGAGGATAATGAAATATATAAAATCCACAGCCCTAGAAGTATGCTAAAATATTACAGAATTATTTACCATTAGCCATGTAAGTAATTCATAGCAGTATTTTCTTCTTTGAAATTCTATTTCATACATTTGTTGGTCCCACTAAGACAAGAGATTCATGTTATTATAAAGCACAATAATATTGGAAGATCTAGGGGGAAAATCAATGACAAGCTGAGAGGGTAGAAACAGCTGCCACTTCAATACACATTTATGGAAATCAGGACAAAAATTCATTAAAATACTCCCATTAAATCACTTCAAATCACTGATTAGAACATTTGTCACAAACTTTTCTAAATACAGGTCAATATTTTCTTCTTATAAAATATTACTGAATAAGAAATATATTGAAGTTTTTTAAAAAAGTAACAAATAAAAATAAACTAGATAAAGCAACTAGATAATAAAAAATTCAAGAAGATTTTGGTATTTCTATCTACCACCTTTTTGTATTTCTATCTACCACATTTTTGTATTTCTATCTACCACCTTTTGGTATTTCTATCTACCACATTTTTGGTATTTCTATCTACCACCTTTTGGTATTTCTATCTACCACCTTTTGCTGCTTTTTTTTAATTCCCCATTTTTTTGGAAGAGGCTATCTTGTCTGTTTGTGTGTCTGCTTAATTAAATTATGTCTGTATTATATTGCTAATGTCTTCAAAAAAGGAAGAAAAAAAATATGGTGATACAATTGAATAAAGGTACAAAAGTGGCCACATGAAAATCTCAAAATCAAATATTTTTTCTTTTAAATTGCTTCGTTAAGTTTCTGCTATATCTTGTATCATATTGAGAATGTTATGGTTTGTACTGGAACAATGCATATACACTGACTCAACCATGATATAGATTTCTGAAAATTGAGTTTTTACTTGTAAGAAGAGGATAAACCCTAATACAGACCAATTATTTCATTCTAAATAAAAATCCTGAGTGGACTAGAGCTAAAGATTTATAGTCCTTCACTTGACCGTGTATATATTTAAGGGAAGGATAAGATAGAACAGATAACTACAACATTATTTGTACTCTATATGATTTATAAGTCCATGTATATACAATAATATTTTTTTGACATGTACATCTGTAAAAATTATGGCCAAACACAGATAAAAAGAATTTGCAAAATATTTATCTTATGATTTACCATGATTAAGTGAGCCCCACAGTGTAAACAAAAAGACAATATTTATCTTAGAGAACACAACACATTTTATAATCCCCTATCAAATAATGACATTATCCACACCAAATGCAGTATATACAAAATAAAACAGTTATCAGTAAACCTCCACAAAGGGGACAGATAAAGGCAGATTAGTATTTCACACTTCTAGTGAAGCCCTAGAGTGCCGAGGAGGTGCTAAATAACTGATAAACAGAGGAATGTAACAGATTAGCAGTCCCCCTATAATCTGTCAATCTATGGGTTCCCAATGGCTGCCTTTCATCTGAGCCCCTGTATGGGTGCCTTAATTATTTTGGTAAAGCATAATGCCCCAATAATTTTCAGATTTGAACTAGAAAACTACAATGTCAGCAATTAATTTGGATTAAAGTCAAGAATTTCACAAGTGTTCATTTAAAATTATAGGCTTTCTTATTAGAGAAAATTAAATTGATGGATTAATGTAAGAACTTAGCAAAAAAAATACACAGAATTAATATAAAATGCATCGAATTGCTCAAAAGCATATATGGTTACTTATCCATAACAATCGTCTATCTGTGTTTATATTTTAATTTCTGGTCTTAAATTTACCTATCAATTTTATGTAAGGAAAGGAAAGGAAGATTTGTTAGCTCAAGAATTTAAAAAGCAATATCAAGTTAAACAAGTCAAACTAATAAGCTACATTAATTAAACTGACAGTGAAAAGGGCGAGGAACATTTTGAAGTGCATTAATCCATTTTTCTCAAATTCAGGGACAAGAAGGCAACAAAGAATTGCGTAATTTTTGAAATGGCATTTTGAAGATAAATTTATTTTATTTTCATTACTGGAGCAGGAATTTTCTCAAATATTGCTGACAGCCAAATCTGTATCCAAATAAATGGTTTGCAAATACCACTAAACAACAGTGGTAGGGACTCATTTTTTGTTCAGCTAATAAAAGGATGAATTGATGAAATAAAAGTATACTGAGGTGTATAGAATAAATTAATTTTGTTTTTATTTTCCAGATTGTAGCAAAAACTGTGGTAAAAATTCTCCCTACTTCACTTAGAACATTAATCAGATCAGCTTCACCTAACATCAGCTGTCACAAAAAGAAAACTTGAAATCTTGAAAAATATATGATAAAAAGCTGAATCAAGTATTAAGTGAATTTTTCAGTACCCAAACATTTTTTTAAACAACAATTTGAATGAATTAAAAGGACAAAGTTTTTCTGAAGATTTACAATGGAAACTCTCAAGTTTAGATGAAAAATTTTAGAAAATTTTCAAAAGAAGGGTCTATATTAAGGTTTCCACCCAAAAAATTTAATCACAAAACTGGAATGAGAAATCAGTACAATAACAGTTTCTTTGTTTAAACATTATGTAATGTATTGCCCAGTGAAATGGTTGTATATATTAGATAACCCATTGCCCAGAAGCCTTCCATATAAGTAAATTAAACACAGAAGTGTCAGGTAATCAGTGAGCTACTCATCATTATCCTTAATTGCTATAACACCTTGACCAGGTAAATCCTTTGATCTCCTCAGGTAAACCCTTTCATCTTCAGAAGCACCTGGAATCCCTGCCAAGTTAGATAGTTATGTTACATACAAATCCAGGATTGAGCAATAAACTCAGATTGATAGGAGAAATCAGAAATTAAGTTCAATTCACATATCTATCTAAGAAATTTTATTTTAAAATAACAGGTGTGAATTTCAAACCTTTGAAATTGCAGTAATGAAAAACAATTATACGATAGTGAATTATGTAAGATGGCTGTGTACCTCACCTTTTAAACAAACTGTGTAATGGCACCTGTTGTAAGGGATCTCCACTGTAGATAGGGTATACACATTCCTATAAAAAAGGGAATAGTCATTACTTTTTTTATTCAGAAGTACGTGAACAGTTACATGATTTTTCACTTAGACTTCATAAAAATAATCCAGGGAATGTAAAGATATCATATCTTTTTATATTTTTGTTTATCTCAGCTTGATTTTGTATTCGTTTTTTTTTGTTTTTTTTTCATGTGAATGATTTTAATTAGATTCTATAGAAATATCTAATAATATCCCAAAATACCAAGAACACCAAAAAATACCTAAGTATACCATAGAACATTTCAGAATAATCATGATAATTATAGAAAATCTATATTTTCTACTGAGACATGTTTGAAAGGATTTTTTTTTAAAACAATGAAAAACTGGTGCAACTTGGTCAAATATTAAATCTTTATTTGAATCGGTTTTGCGTTAATCATACATTAAAAATGTCTCATCAGTGAGTAAATCATCAATATTATAATCATTGAATGAACAAATATTTTAGATTTTTTTAATATATCAATAAATATGGAATAAATTTTACAATGGCTTGCCATAATTACCATGGCGTAACTGATCACATAAAAAAAAAATAAAATAAAATAAAAATAAAAGCAATAACACAAAAAAAAACAAAAACAAAAATTGAATAAAAACATCATCTCTCACCAAATTAATATATATTTGAATAAGTTTGAAGGTTTTATATATATATTTTCAGGAATTCTTTGCCATTTTTGTGTATTCTTGGGTATTCTGGGGTATTTATATGTCCGTCCTGATTATATTTAAAAACTTCATCCAACCATGGAAGTATATATGTCTAGATATTATACTTCCATGATCCAACAAAACATGGTGTAAAATTATCAATAAATATTCCTAACTGGACAACTGCAATTAATTTGTTATCTTGAAATCAGCTGATGATTTGTATAAATATTGATAAATATGATAATCTATGATAGACAATATACAGGGTATATGACAATAAACACAGTGGTATGATATATAACATGGCCCATGGCACGACTTAATGCCAGGATTAATGCCACTGTAGTATACAAGTCTAGTCATTCATATAATAATTATCTTACTATATTAAACATGTCCAACCTGCAAATTCATGGAAATTTTAAGTTCTTGTTTTTGAAATATAGGTACATTTGTTATTCTTTCAACAGCAAGTAACTAAGAAATTATAGAAATAACTCATGTTCATTAGTTACCTTTTTGAAAACATAGGAAAAAAATACAGTAGAAATATTGGATAATATTTTAATCAACAGCATCTACTTAATTTTTCAGTCAGGAATCTGTTAGCACCTGATATCTGGATTAATTACCTATTACATCACATGTCTATCATGTGATTAAGAGTGACAGTAACATGGTCAGTTAACATTGTACTTACCACAGTTACATGACCACAGAACACAATGATGAATGAATTCAGTTTAAAAAGAGTTTTTTTTACAACAAAATACATGTATTGTCTTATTTGTGACAGATAGACTGTCCATGATTTCTGTCTGAATATCGAATAGTACTACCTAAGTCTTATCACATAAGGTGGGTGGAGCATATTAGCATGCAGCATTTTCTTAACATATGTTTTTAGATTAATAAATGGCAGCAATTTCAGCATCAAATTTAAATATAAAGAGGTATGCAACACACAGTAATATTGGTAAGCTTAGCAGAACTATGGGCAACACACAGTATGAAACCTAGGGGCAAACCATGAAAGAAAGGTTAGATATACCACAGAATAAGATCTTATACCAACCTCTTCACAATCCAGGTTATATTATTATGTAACTATTGAATGTATGTGATTGCAGAACATTTTTATCAAAACATCACTGATTAATTTAATTTATGGCATTTAGCTTTATAAGTCTTGTTGCATATCAATATTAAAGGTCTGCATATATTTTAGAGTTTTAATTAAAACCACATAAACTTCCAATTTTAAATTTATACACAATAGAAAGCACAAATGAGGACAAAACCTTTTAAATTAAAAGTTAGTTTTTATCATATAAACATCTTTAAAAGGCAAATGATGAATATGGATTCATTACAGCTTTGCATGTTGAGAGTTTATAAGAAATATTTTTATAATTGGATATCACTATTTCAAAGGAAAAAAATATGATTTATTATAAAATTAAAAATTAGAAATTATTCTAGCATGTGTCACTGCCATATTTACATCAAAATTCTTAATTTAAAAAGTTGTAAATACATGAACCAACTCATAAAATACATTTGATACCAGTATTGTCTGGGTCTGTTTGATATTTATTCCAGCACTTAGGTCATAACCCAACCCAAATAGAAATATATGATGTTCTTTTAAAGTGAAATTGAAAGGTAAGGTAAACCTAATAGATGTGAAAATACAAGGTGTCAAGCAAGCCACATTTGAAACTTTATGAAATGTTAAAAACTGGTGTTGTAAGAGAGACATTTGCTCAGTTGCTAGAAAGGCAACACACTTTTCAAATTTGTTCATGTGAATTTTCACATCTTTTACCTTGAACTTTCAAAACCTCTGAATAGCTTTTCTAGTGATAATTTCCCTTGATTTTAATAAAACATGTTGAAATGAAATTCTTGCCCTTGAGCCAATACAGTAATGATTATAATCAGAGAGGAAATTAATCATTCCCATAAGATAACATTCACACTTCATTAGAACTCTGGTTCTGGTAATTGGACTAATCTAGTCACCATGACATCACCATTATAACCAAAGAAAACAAACATGTTCAAGGTGTTGGGACAAAACAGATGAATTCCTCACTAAACATCTACAATCAGTAATTGGACATATCAAAAACTTCATACATGTGGATGATAGGATGTTTGACTTCATTGATTTTAGAAAACTGCACATGGCAAAAAAAATGAATAGCATTGTAAAGGATCTACAAGATACAACACTAACAGCAAGAACTAACATACAATGTCTCCCTAGTCTTAAATATAGTACACAGATATGCTGTTAAGGATCCACAAAATTTGAATAAATTCTAGTGTTTTCTTCAAAGCTGTCTTGTAGGGGATTGCTCTTTCACAAAAATTGGTTGATTCCTGAATACAAGTTAAGGACAAGTCAGACTAATGGTTCAGGACCCCCCCCCCCTGAACATAAAGACAACACAGAATACCTAAACAGTATATCACTTTATACTGTTGCCATGTACATCCTGGTTAGAAGTGGTCTGATTACAATATAACCAACTAAAATAAGAAGTTATTTTATTTTTCCTGGACACCTTACTTTAAAACCACTAAATTATTCTAAAGCCAAGGATACACTGGTATGTGCAGTTTGCTTAGTCCAAAATAATTACCACTACCAAAGATAGCTAGTGTCAAGGTCATTCAGGTACAAAACAGTGCCTGCTACATGGATCACAGAAAGGTTAAGACAATCCTTCACATTAACAAAATGTGCAAGAGTACCTGTTCAGGAGGTCAAGACAGTCTACCAATTAATATCTCTGTTCAAACCCTGACATTCTGATCCTATATTCATTATATGTACATGACAAGTTTGTTATACACCCTTTAATGTTCTTTTTCAGAATGGAATTTGATAGTTAATTTGGTATTTTATATTCAGTAACAATCAGTTAATGTTATTGCACCTGTTATAATCTATTAAATCTAATCCAGTTTACATAACATTTAATGTACTGCCATGGCTTAATTTAATCAAGATAGTTTACACTGAGGGGTCCTATAGATGAATATTGGTTGCTTTATATGGAAATAGACGTGTTAGTATTTACTAACATTGCTTGAAACAAGTAAGTGAAGCACACCTGAAAGGAATTCCTTGTTCATGAACATTTTTTTTTAATTTTTAAGAACTTAAGTCTTAGTGATCTAATGATAGCAGGCTGCCATAAATGATAAATGGAGGTCGTGCGTTTGATCCTCAGAAGCATGATTTAAAAGTTGGTAGTTGCATATCAGTACCAGTACACATACAAATAACAATTGAAAGTAACATAAAAAGCCTACCCTGGACATAAAGTATATAATACAAGGTAAAATCTACACCTTTTCCAAAACATCACCTATCTAGGTATCAAATCTGTCAATATATGATGCTATGCTTCCTTGGTTTAGGAAAAAAAAACATCTCATAACATGTTGTAACCATTTGATGCTGTCTCTGTGGGTCTTACATCCACAACCATTCACCAAGTATTACAATTAATCTGTTTACCTAACATGCATAAGGACCAGAAAATTATTAATGTACAAGACAGCTTGTCAGAAAAAAAATCAGAAACTCTCTACCACTGATTTGGGTGTACTTTCAACATCCAAAATGGCACTAATGCAATATGCTCTAAAATTGGGTAACTTCCCCTAGAATCTTGGTTCCCTTGATATTATTACTCTTTCGTAACAGTGATGACCCGAATGTTTTCAATCAAAACAACTGGTTACCAGGAACCAGATTAAACAACTGGCAATGGCTATACATAGGTATTGGGGCCCTGATAATGTATAGAAATACATAAATTTAATGCTAACTGATCATTTCATCTTTTAATGTAAAATTCCTGTTCTCATACACGCAAAAAACACACATAGACATGTGTATGATATTTCTTAAAAGAGTTACATTTTAGCAATCTTTGAGTTGCTTATGATATTGACCAGGGAACCAGATTAGGAACCAGATTAAACAACTGGCAATGACAATTTATAGATATTAGGGCCCTGCTAATGTATATGACCTGTATAGTCTTGTAATGAGTCCCTGTGCCTGAATCAGAAACTGGGTAATTTTTAATGCTAACCGATCATTTCATGTAAACTTCCCATTCTCATACGAGCAAGAAACACACGTAGAACTCATGTGCAGGATATTTAAGAGGTACACTTTTATCTTGTATGAATCTAGATGGTGGTAAACACAGAACAGATATACAGCATAACATGGAGTTGTAATATATAATTATGCAAATCATATGTGAATATGAAGTACTAAAGGAGTTGTAATATATAATTATGCAAATCATATGTGAATATGAAGTACTAAAATTAAGAGTGCAAGAAGTTGCTAACAAATTTAGCACTCAAAAGATGGTTAAAGAAAGATGCAACTTTCAATTTCATAACCCAAAAAGTAAAAAAATTCAGGAGTACTCTGGTGTCAAATCATACAGGACCAACAGGACAGGATCCTGGAATACTCTGGTGTCAGATCATACAGGACCAACAGGACAGGACCCTGGAATACTCTGGCGTCAGATCATACAGGACCAACAGGACAGGGCCCTGGAATATTTTGGTGTCAGATTAAACAGAACTCTGGAATACTTTTGTCAGGACTCTGGAGTCAGATTATATAAAACTCTGGAATACTTTGGTGTCAGATCATACAGAACTCTGGAGTACTTTGGTGTCAGAATATACAGAACTCTGGAATCAGATCATACAGAACTCTGGAATACTTTGGTGTCAGAATATACAGAACTCTGGAATACTTTGGTGTCAGAATATACAGAACTCTGGAATACTTTGGTGTCAGAATATACAAAACTCTGGAATACTTTTGTCAGGACTCTGGAGTCAGATCATACAGAACTCTGGAATACTTTGGTGTCAGAATATACAGAACTCTGGAATACTTTGGCATCAGATCATACAAAACTCTGGAATACTTTGGTGTCAGATCATAGAGAACTCTGGAATACTTTGGTGTCAGAATATACAGAACTCTGAAATACTTTTGTCAGGACTCTGGAGTCAGATCATACAGAACTCTGGAATACTTTGGTGTCAGAATATACAGAACTCTGGAATACTTTGGCATCAGATCATACAAAACTCTGGAATACTTTGGTGTCAGATCATAGAGAACTCTGGAATACTTTGGTGTCAGAATATACAGAACTCTGAAATACTTTTGTCAGGACTCTGGAGTCAGATCATACAGAACTCTGGAATACTTTGGTGTCAGAATCATACAAAACTCTGGAATACTTTGGTGTCAGATTATACAGAACTCTGGAATATTCTGGTGTGCCATAGACAAAACATTCTGAAGCTGGATTAGACAAACCTCACCCGTTTAAGTGAATTATGAGTCAGGCATAAGACTTGCAAGCATATGACAATGCCCATGCCAGGATGAACAATGCTTTTGGGCATCAGCATTCACTTCATGCAGAAAAAAAATCTTTGTAACTATATTGGAAGGGATTGACAAAATCTTATGAAACATGAATGTAAAGGTAATAAAAACTATCATCTGAATTGCAGGCAGAAACATAAATATAACATGTCTGGATACTACCATCACATCCAGACCGCTGGTTTCCAGAAGAACCATCCCTAATAATTGTGTCAATGCATTAAACTATAAAAATCTTGATTCTTTCCATAAAATCCATTTCCATAAAACTACAGACAAGGTGTGATATTACAGTCTAATGTAGGGTGCTTGAATCACCTCAGGTCATAAATTCTAAATTTCTTGATTAATTTCAGAATTATAATGTGGTTGTATCACCTATCATTTGATGTGTAATACCTGTAACCACCATGACAGGTAACTAATATCAGGTAATTATGCAGTGTCAGGTGATTATAATGTTGTTAACAAATTGTCTCAAAGATTTATATCAAATTTTGCATGTATGCCATAATACATCAATAATGTGAGAGCAGTATAATTTGGAGGTCAAAACGATCAGATATCAAGGTCAACATAGGGATGAGAATTGTGGTGAGAATCTTAGCTTTATTTACCAGAACATAAAGAGCTTTTTTTCTCTATTTCTCAAGGATGAGGAGACAGCATTTTTTATTGCAATATTGTATCCACAATTAAAGTGACATAGTTTACAGGAAGTAAATAACTTTGCTTTTGAAATTAATGGTTAAAACAATCAGTACTCTGACGAAGGTCAAATAATACGAAGTCGCAAATGTTGCCACTTGAACAGGAAGTTTTATATTGAACAGCACACAAAATTGCATACAACTTATGCCCAATCTATATCAAGCCATACACAGGGGCGGATCCGGGATTTTATGAAGTGGAGTCGTAATTACTAGAATCAGTATAAAAGGATACCAGATTATGAGATGTTTAATGAATAACAATGGTAAACTGCCATATTCAATACAATAAGTAGCAGATTATGATTTTTTCCCCTTTAAAAGGGGGCGTACACCCATTACACCATCACCTGGACCCTAGTATACCAAATTTAAATACCAATCCATTAGGAGCTAAGATTTTTGTGACGAAAATTTCAATCCATATGGTGAAAAACTGCAAAAAAAAAACTGAAAAAAAGTTCCATAAAGCAGGAAGCTGATATTTGATAGCAACAAAAATTGCTTACAAAATATGCCCCACTTTCAAAGCCATAAATCCATCCATTGGGAGCCAAAACTATTCAATGATTGAAGGATAGATAAGGTGATATACCACCTATAATATAGTCCCTCTTTAGTGAATATAAAGTAACAGCAACAACTCCTTAAAGCCTAAAATTATTTTCATGACATGGGAAATAAATAAATAATTCTTCTTTATGAACTTGAGATAAAAAAATATTCACAATGCAATGAAACATTTTGATTCTGACTGATATGATAGAGAAGGTATTTTTTCTCTATAAATTTACATCATCATTGTCTTAATAGTAAATTAAGAATATAAATGAAAAATGTCTTACCTTTAAACTTACAGACATTCATAAAGAAGCCAGCAAGATTATATCTGTAAATTTTAATGCCCTGTCCACATTGTAAGCTGAGATACTAACCACCTGCCCGATTTTCACAATTTAACTTACTGACAGCCTCTATCAATAAGTCAATTGTTTAATTATACTGAATCAATAACTTTAAATATTTCAAAAAGTGTGTTCATTTGAAATTTTATACAAAATTGTAAATAGTTTAATAATAACAGACCACCCCTTGTCCAGTGATAGCTACCCATTTAAATAATTTGCTTTCTTTTGGGAAAATTATGATTGGAATTTAATCATGTGTTTGCCAGACAACCTGCAAACTTTTATTGTATATTTAATCATGTGTGAGCTGGGCAAGTGGCACCCTTTTTGTAGCTCAACCAATCAGGTATAAAATGACAGGTGTGAAGTAGAGTTTCTTGTTGTAATCTAAAATCTTCCAAGCTTTAGCCTGAGTGTGTGAAGCAGAGTTTCTTGTTGTAATCTAAAATCTTCCAAGCTTTAGCCTGAGTGTGTGAAGTAGAGTATCTTGTTGTAATCTAAAATCTTCCAAGCTTTAGCCTGAGAGTGTGAAGCAGAGTTTCTTGTTGTAATCTAAAATCTTCCAAGCTTTAGCCCGAGAGTGTGGAGTAGAGTATCTTGTTGTAATCTAAAATCTTCCAAGCTTTAGCCTGAGAGTGTGAAGTAGAGTTTCTTGTCATAAACTAAAATCTTCCAAGCTTTAGCCCGAGAGTGTGAAGCAGTTTTTTTGTTTTAATCTAAAATCTTCCAAGCTTTAGCCTGAGTGTGTGAAGTAGAGTTTTTGCTGTAAGTTAGAATCTTCCTAGCTTTAACCAGAGAGTGTGAAGTAGAGTTTCTTGTTGTAAACTAAAATCCTGATATTTTCCATTCCACTGAACCATTCAATCTTTCACACTATTAGGTGTAGTGTAATTAATTAAACTGAGAATTAATTGAGGAATTCAAAGAATTTCAAGAAAGAGAAAGGGAATTCTGAATTTTTCTGTTGACCAATTTGTAATCTTGATTCTGAGTGGATTCCCACCATTGTAAGACAACTAATAACACTGATTAATAACAGGTTTACTTCATTCGTATAACGTCTTAGGACCAATTTTCATAATTCAGTCTAAATTTTAATTTTCTTTCTAAATAATATGTTAACACAACATACCAGCAGCCTATCATAAGTTTGGATGTTACCGGTACTAAGAATTTTTACACGACTGATTGAGCTACAAAAAAATTGCCACTAGCTCAGCTCAAATGATTATGCCAACTTTCAATTCTTCATTCTTCAATGAAATAAACACAATAGTTTATTTTTATCAATCTGAAAAAGGTCACAACCTTTCAAAGCAATACATGGCAAATGATGACAGACATTAAAAGGAATATACAACAACTGGAATCCACATGGGACACCTGAAGGTAAATACACAATTCAATCTCAAAATGAAAACTACAAATAAAATTAATTTTTCAGATTGGAACAAATTTTTCCTATAGAAGTTAGTGTAAATATTTTAATTATGAGTAACTTTATCACATAGATGACAGATGTTGAGATAGGTTTACTAAGATGAGACATTGTGTAATAGATCCCTTCAGAATTTTACACCTTAAATGTCTCTCTTATGTATTATAAAACTTAATACCAGACATAAGGGAAAGCCAAGTATGAATTAAAACAAAGACGGGACTCCAACAATGGACTGCAGAATTCCAGGACAAATTATGTTAATGCATCCTGTTAATATATTAAACAGTTCTCTTATAAGAAACATATTTCTAATCATAATGCTTGTAAGGAATATAAACTTCAAATTCTTTTAACTACTCAGATACCATTTTCTTGACACCAACATTGACATTATACTTTAGAAAGTGAAAGATCTTTGACTTTTTAGCATCCCAATCTGTCCACCAGAAGAAAGTCACTTGAAAAAAGTGAAAGGTTCTAAATAAGAGTAAATGTAATGTTATGGGAAGTCCAGGACCAAGGTAGAAAATTAATTTTCAATCAACCTACATCATAACTTTTGGACCTCAAACAAGTGCCATTTTAACCCACAAGTACTTAGCAGGGGCGGATCCATGAGTTCGGGGGGGGGGGAGGGGGGGCGTTAATTGAATTAAATGCTGGGCAAAGCAAGGCAAAAAATATTATGGGGTGAAACTTGTGGTGAAAAAAACATTTCTTACAGATTTAGGAGGGAGAGTGTACTACCGGTATGCCAGTACATGTACTTGGATTCACGCCTGTGTGGTTTCTTTGTAAGCTCTCTCTGTTTGAAGTGCTTCCTTGTGTTTTAAAACTATTTGTACTGACTTTTTTTTTAATTCTAGTTTAGAAAGAATTTAACAATGCAAGTTCAAATGTGTATCATATAGTAACACCAAATCAAAACCATGAAAAGATTCTATTCTAAAAGTTCCAAGGGCTATCATTAGGCCATGTATAATGAAAACATCAATGAAAAAAAATCCACTCCAATTCCTATTTTCTAGTTTACCATTTTACCCACAGCTAAAACAATATGAAATGAATAGCATGCAATGGTAATATGATTAAAACAAATTGCTATCCTCCAGGGTGTCATCTGACTTAGCTGTTTTATATTAAGCAATCACAGACTTTAAAATGGGGAGAAAAAACAACCATTATCAGCTGCAGCTCTCTGATCAGTGGGAAACCTTTTTTGATCCTAGAAGTATAAATACTTTTAATAACTGCTCAAATATGAATGTAATTTCATTTGATAAAATAAAGCCAGCATGACATCCAATTTTTGATATTTTTAATGGCATTTAATGAAAATCCATTTTAAATTTTTCCACTTTGTTTGACAATTATGTAATTAATATGCATTCGTCTCATTAATTTCTTTTGTATGGGTGCATACTATATTCTACTTCTCTGCGGTCTATTATGAATATATTAAAAAACCAGAATGCAAAATCACATGACTAATGCCTGTAGTTATACATAACAGTGTTGAAAAGGAATGAAAAGACTAATTTGTTCTCTTTCATAACTTTTTATAAAAAGCTCAACATTATTTCCACTACTTTACACACACAATTCCAAAAACTAGAGGCTCCTAACAACCTAGGCCCTCCATAAAGCCACACAAGAAGACACTAACAGTACGTCTAAAGATAATTGATGCGACCCTTATCATAATCATTTATCAACCATTCATGTTTTTTTTTTTTAAATTACCCCAATGACTAAGCAATTAGTAAGTGCCATTTACTTATTACTGACAATACTAAACTGTTAAAATGAAACAGTATCTTTAAAAGTACTGGCAACCAGAAGGAGCTTGAGGGAAGTTCTTTGAAAGGAACGGAAACATTAAATAAAATCCTATGACAAAGGGACCAAATCCAATAACAGTCTCTACGACAGAAAGACCCTATCCTTGATCAGTCTTTACGATTAAGTAACCCTTTCCTGGAATTGCCTCTGTGACAAAAGGGTCCAATTCTGAAACAATCTCTATGACAGAGGGACCCAATCCAGGAACCCTCTCGATGACAAAGGGACTCAATCCTGGAACAGTCTTTTTGACAACGGGACCTAATCCTGGAACAGCCTCTTTGACATCTCATAGAACAGTCTCAATAACAAATCCTGAAACAACATCTATGACATAAGGACCCTTTCCTAGAATTGTCTCTACAACAAAGGGGTCCTATTCTAAAACAATCTCTATAACAGAGGGACCCAATCCAGGAATAGTCTCTATGACAAAGGGACTGTCCTTGGAACAGCGTCTATGACATAATTTATTTTATGTAGTGAAGTTAGAAATAATTCATTTCATAAGGAGACTTTATTATGAAAAAAATGTAGAACATGTAACATCTTATGCAAAGGTTGATATAAGTGTAAAGACCTCTACAATATCAGTATGATTACCAGTACATGTACTGAGTTCATGCAGTAGAGATATAAACTAAACATCATAGAGTTGAATTATAGCTAAGTATAATTAATGCCTTGTCTGAGAGCTCCATGTACCATTCTCTACAACAAATTTGTAGCTCTTTCCGCTGATTAAGCAAACACAGACAAAACAGGATTTGATTTAATTTTTATCAATTATAGCATTAAAACCTGCAATAAAATCTCATCATAACAGAACTATGATCAATGGAACCAGAAATTAATGTCTGAATAACATGATGGAAGTAGTAGTCAAATGAAATTCTCCTATTAATGTACATATTGTATAGAGTTTTTGTTTTAACCCTCTGCCTACATTTTCAATATATTTTGCTTCTGTGACAAATCTACTGCAAACCACACATGCAACATCTGTCAATCATCTGTACTGTTGGAAGTTAATGGTTCCATCCTTCAAAATATCTTCTATTGACCATGATATGATCAGATACAATATACAATATAGACCTATCCTTAAAGCACTTTTACTGAAGAACTACACTTTTCCCATGTTTAAAATGTACATTTAAAAGACAACGAAAGTTTAAACACCCACTATCAGACCATTAATCGACTGTATGGTTGTTGGAGTCTGGGGATGGTGAGATCAGCTGATCAATGTACATGAATTCAAATAGTGTATCAATGACATACAGATTGTCCTATCTTATTGCATGAACGTTATCGTCCCTTTCATGGTCTCTTTGTTATCAGGGTATCTTCAGACTGTGCAAACAGACTAAATATCAATTTATTGAAATTTCTATGTATATACTACAGAAGTTGTAGGAATGAAATGCAACAAAATTTGCCGGCTCATAAAATTATATCTCTGACCACCATGTCTTCATTGCTTAAAGGGACAACAGAACATTTTATCTCTGTATATATAATTATTAAGCTTCATTGTGATTTCTGTTTTCAGAAAATGCCCTGTGTATCTATTTAGTTCATGCATCCAAATTTATACATGTACATGTACTAGGTTTCTTGTCATTGTTTTTTTTACATGTTCAGATGTTTTTTACTGAATACCAAAATTCTTGTTAAATCCACTCAAAATTCAGAAATATAAAAGGAAGTGTAACAGATGTGTTCCTGAAAAAAAATACATTTCTCATCCATGAAATAATATTTTCTTCACTTGTAAAAAATACACTGAATTAGTGCAGAAAGCGTGTAAAAGTTGACCTTGGAGATTAAAAACAATTTATTCATCAATTCAAATTTTTCAAAGCAAAAATTCAGCATGAAATACAACAGAAGTTCAGATATTAGAATATAGACCAATGAATTTCAATTATTTATTCTATATTTATCATTGGTTATTCATAGAAATAAATAACAAAAGTCTACTGAACACTGGACCATATGTCAATAATGAATATATTGATGATAATTGTTCTCAGTACAATGGATGATATGCTTGAAAATGAAGTTTTACATCTTGTGGGTGACCTTCCATCTTAACCTTCCTAATCCCCTTGTCTACCTGAGAGGGGACATGCAACCTGTATTGTGATATGGCTTAACTGTAATTACCTTGGATCCTCTGATGTCTACAATCTAGGTATTTATCCCAGTCACCAGATGGAGCTTTTCTCTACATGAAAAAGAAATGCAAAAAGTCACCTTAATATGAAATATTACTTTATATTTTCTGATTAGGCTCATATTTCCCTTTCATCTAATCCTTTTATCAATGCTCATTAAAATCTGAAATCAGAACAAAATATTATTTTATTCCCAAATAATTGCTTCAATTGTAATGAGATCTACAGATTCCTTACAGTATGCCTTCTATCTAAGCCTGAATGGTTATTAAAAGCAGAAAAAAGTCACGAAACACCTAAAATCTAACTTTAAACTTATAATATACAGTAAAACAGAAAATAATTGTTTGAAGCTGGTTTTCTTCTTTAAGCAGGAAGATAAATTTAAAAAGGAAGAAAAGACGGAGTGAAATGAATAAAAAATATAGATACAGGTGTCTTTAGACAAAGAAAAAAGGTTTCCAGAACACAATCAGGACTCACAAAAAAATTCAAATATCAAACAAACTGTATCCTTATAAATTAACACTTAAGCTTTGAAAAGACAACATTTTATAAAAGAGGTATAAACTTGTAATAATGTGCATTTGTCTTTAATATAATGAGCATAAAAGGGTCATGAACCCTTTTACATTCAAACTCCAGCATATAACTTATAGCCATCAATGTTAACATTGTTTAGACATTTTTATTTTGTTGTTACATGAGTTTGAACTTCTTTTTTCCACGGTGTGTCCTCCATATAGTGAAGATACCTTATACTTCTTCAAAAGAAAAAGGGCTAACAGGAAGTAATAAAGTCATCATTTGCCACGCGACTGAGATCGGAGCAGCTGCCTGCCATCTCATTTAACTCAACTTATTTTATACTCTATTGAAAACATAATTATATGTATTGAGTGCAATGACTGGACTAATATCCAAAAAAATCATAAAAGGTTCAAATTCTCTATTACTAAATGCAATAAAAACACAAGTAATTGCTGTCTAAACACTTCATGTATGAAAATACATATAAAATTGTCTTTGTGTCTGAAAGCATGAGTTCTTATTAACCCACAGAACCTTAATAACCTGGTAATACAATACTGGCGTGACGATTCAACGGACAAAGTCGTTGCGGGCAGGAAAATTAAACCATCACAAAAGACCTCTCTATTGCAAATTTTAATTTCAGATGTTTTCATTCAATTTTGTATCAAATTTTATATTTTAATTAGATAATTTTAATTTTTGACCATTTTGTGGTATATGAATACAAGCCCCAAACCAAATAGGTAGATGTGACAATGATACCTGCTTTGAACATGAACCAATAGGAGAGAGAGGACAAAAAAACACACAGAAGACATCATCATTTAATAAATCACATAGGTCATCAAGTTTGATAAACAGGCAGATGGGATAAGATGGTGTAAGACAGAGATTGAGTTTCAGAAAAAGTAACATGATCTAGTCTTACAATGATATAGCATATGTTTTACAAATATCTACAAATTTTTTTACAGTGAAAAACATGTTACCCCTGTCAATCAACAAAGAATCATCCATATACATTACATGTATAATTAACTTACAAGCAGATTTTTCCCTTGTCCTGAGCAATGTTTAACTAAATTTAGTTTTCATTGATGTTTAAAATCTGAAGGCTATTACCCCAAAGATCTTAAAAGAAAAAGAAAAAACAACAAAAAATTCTCAGAAGAAATTGATTTAAGATTATATCAAGAAAAATCCAGAATATGTCACTCAGTGAAAAGGTCAAAGTTCAAAATCAAAGTCCATGGTGATATATGAACATTCATCTAATCAACCCAAAACCTGAATTAGACACATCAAACATCCGAACCAATGTAAAGTAAAATGCATTGATATAAAGTTTCATGTAAAACAGAGGTGACAAAACTTTAACTGACATTTATACGGTCACACTGGCCTGACATTGAAAGAATGTTTGAATACAATATGTATTAGCTTGATACTGAAGAGACATTCCTTCTATCTTGCATAGAAATTAGCATTTTCATATATGTCGTGAATTTCATACCAGTTCACCAACATCGAAGAGTTTTTTTCTCCATCTTTTTTTCATTGCTTTTCTTAATCATACCTTCTAATCCCAGAGAAATATAGCAAGGTAAAATTTGACTGATACAACTGCACTTCTTCTATTGTTTGAAAACATTATGAATTTTTGAAAATTTCGTAAGTACATATGACCTCATCTTTCTCGTCATTACCAATATTTAACAGCATAGCACTGCATCTTGACCAAAATGATAAGTTTTATTTATATCTTCCGTAAACTTTTTCTTCACATTGACATCTGAGCTTTCAAGTAATTTCTTATTTTCTTTTTTACCTTCTAATGCTTTCAATGGTTAACCTGACAACATCTTTTTGTCTGGATATCTAATTTTCATCAATATCACATGTTTTAGTATATATTTGGTACAAACTTTATAAATGATTTGAGTTTGCACACACTATATATGAACCAGCAACATAACAAAAGATTTATGTCAAACTAATTCAGAGAGTGGGAAAAAGTATGTGTGTATGTGTGGCTGAAAAAAAAAGACTCCAATAGGACACAGATCCATAGAAGAAAGGACAGCTCTCTATGGGCTTAGATTGGAGCAAAACTGGCATTGTACACTAAATAGTGACAGTTAAGTACCTCAGGCAT
Organism: Perna viridis; assembly: GCA_037379345.1. Taxonomy (NCBI): domain Eukaryota; kingdom Metazoa; phylum Mollusca; class Bivalvia; order Mytilida; family Mytilidae; genus Perna; species Perna viridis. The sequence goes on along the minus strand of CM074515.1, from coordinate 10,733,732 downwards.
CTGATGCCAACAGAGAATTAGCCTAGCAAGCTACCATTAATATTTCCCAAGGGCGATATCAAGTTTAAGATGACCTCCAGACAACATACAGTCAGCCTAGTAGATGAGATATGACACTAGACTACCGAGGTACTAGTTTATGTAACTTAAAGCTTTCTATTGATTGGCACCATCACAATCATACACACAATACTTAAAGTTAGGCTTTTGTTTTCTCCTTATTAAAAAAATAAATAAATTTTAAGAGAAGGCAATGTCAATCTTTTATTATTTTTTTTATCTTAATTCTTAATTAATTGGAAAGTTTTATTCCAGCCTAAATGAAGTGACTGTTGATGTATTTTTAGAACATTTTTTAATACAAGGTGATAGACTAGTTCATTTCCCTTGTCACATGACGGTAATAGATGAAAAAATGGTTAACCTCCGAGATATGTAATGGAGCAGAATATTACCCCTGTATTGAACCCATCAAAACACAGCAAATTGACAAAGTATATCATGAAGTAGCATGTGTCGTCGTACTATGTATACCCACACTTATACGGGAAGTTGATATTGAAGTGCAACCAAAGTTGCTTACAACATAGGCCCCAACTATGTGAAGACACAAACCAAATTTGAAATTAATCCATCCATTGTGAGCCAAGATGTTTGTGACAAAAATTGTCTCTTATTTTTTCATATAGCAAAAAAGACAGGGATATTGGAGAGCAACTACAACTGCTTAAAACATATCTAATCTATTTGAAGCCACACACCAAATCTGAAATCAATTCATCTATTTGGACCCGAGATAATTGATCGAACATTTGGAAGAGCAGACAGATGGAATGACAAGGTGATTCGAATATACCACCCACTCAATAAGGGGGGGGTATAATAATACAGAATATCCTCCTTTCAAAGGAGATCAAACCTGAGAAGAGTAAATTCATACACCATTTGTGTATGAAAATAAATACAAAACTTTTTTAGTAGAAATGAGCAAATATCAAAAGACGACTTCTAAACTATGCATTAGATAGAGAACACATTCAAGGCCCATTAAAACTTTTCGTCATTAACTTAAGTCGATATATAATTTGATGCACTGTAGTGTATCAACATAATAGTACTAACACCCCCAAAAACACAGTAAATCACAATAATATTCTTGTCACATCTACAATGATGCCTTTTAAGGATCATAATGTTACCAACAACAATATGCAAATTAGATTTTATAATCGTATAATCATTATTTGGTGAAAAGGATAAAAGGATATATTTCTCTATCCATCATAATGGGATCAACTCATCATTACAATATTGCACCTAATTTTAAGGTACAGTGTAAGTCTGAGAATTCTTTATCATAAAATTGAGATCCCCTTTTGACTTAATAACAGATACAGTAGTAATTTGTGACAATCTTACGCTAAATCTTGCTCAAATTTCTATGATCATCATCAACGCAAGTCATAACCTATCTAATCTGTGATCAGAATCAGTTCAAATCTTTTGTTACTGCAGCAAAAAAGTTATAATGTATAGTTTTAGATAAACACAGGGTTATGGTCAGTAAGTGACTCGTTGTCCAAATCATTTGGTTTTGAATGGTGATTAAAACTCCATGAAAGTTCACCAACCATAAACAGTACCGGGCAGCTATTGTCAATAGTGTTTATGGTCCTCCACAAAATATATTTATACCTTGGGTTCTGTTTTATCTTTAAGATGACACTTGTTCTCAAATGATATATGGTTTTTCATCACTTAAAAACAAATTGTATTTTTGTCCTTTTATGGGTAAAACATAGCTCCACAATGAATAATTTGTCAGTTTTATATTTCTATTTTATAAACTGTCAAAGGAGTCTTTTGTGTACAAAGTCTTTCTGTTTGGCTATTTTTACTGCCGTGTTTGAGGTGTAATCAACCCTTCGACAATTATATTCTTGCTTGAACTAATAGATGAATGAATTTGTTTCTCACACCTTTAGAAATCATTCTAAAATCTTATACAATGGTTTTAAAATTCATACCAAATTAAACACTTTTCAGATTTCAGTATTTATTATTTCAGAAGATTTAACATAAAAAGCTCTTTTAAAATATCTCTTTGTATAAACTTGTTTTCATTTCATATCTAGATTTCGTTAGGATTGGGAATTTTTTCTTACCCAAGAAAAAAAACCAGATAGAATCTCTTTAGGACCATGCTAGCAAATTAACTTGTCTTTAACACTGCCAAATAATAGTTTACATGCCCTCCTTATGGAATGAAGTTCCTGGGTAATTTAACACTTACAAAACAATTTAACAAAATATTGAAAAAAGAAAACAGTAACATTAACGAAAATTACTAACAATGAAATCTGGATGTAACAACATAACTGTAAATGAAACAAGACAGACCAACATAACAAAGAATGAATGAAACATAACACAATATGAAACTGGATGCAATTTTATTAAAATTGCTCAGGATGGACAAACCTTATTGAAAATGAAACTGGATGCAGCGACATTACTGAATAAAGAGCTGCGCTTTAAGCGCATAATACACTCATTGCCCTTTTAACTTGTCCTTATGCTTTAAATGAATTTATATGATCAATTAGAAATACCGTGAGCCCTGTCAAATACTCTCCCCCCAAAAAATAAAGTAAATAAAAAATGCACAAAAAATTTGGCACCATCAAGGCAACCTCAATTATAACTAAGTTTGTTGTCTTGATTTTTCACCCATACACTGCTATCTTGTTTAAAACACACTTTTCTGACAAGGTTACCAAGTACCTTTTATATTTATTAGTCGATCATCATAACAAATGGTCTGTTTTAAACGATTTTTCAACGAATAAAATATCTTTGGCTGTTTCCAGTCTTTTTTAAAGAGTAAAACTTCATAACAGAGAAACGTAAAATTTGACATTTATACAAATTGGAAGGTAGCTTACTTCAATAGATATGAACAATTCACCGAAGTTTCAAAGAAGTAGGTGAAAGTGTTTTTGAGTTAATGTCCAAAAACTTGAAAATTCCCCTTTTTAAGGAAAAAAATACATGACACGGAAACAAAAAATCTAAAATTTATAAAAATCAAAAGGGAGCTTACGTCAATAGATATGAACAATTCACCAAAGTTTCATTAAAGTTGGCGAAAGAGTTTTTGAGTTATTGTTCGAAATGTGGACAACCGACGGACAACGGTATACCATAATACGTCCTGTCTTAGATGGGCATATAAAAATGGAAGAAGAAGTAGCAATGATACAGGGAATGAAACTGACTGCAGCAATCAAACTAAAAAAAATCTGGATACAGCAAAATGATAACACAATTCTAAAAACAACAACAGGACTTAGTATGATTCTCCCTTGTGAGGTTTGATACTGTAAACCTTTACAATGGATATTTCAGAACTGAACCTTCCTGGTAAAGAAACATACTTTGTAAGAGCCATAACCAGAAGCTATACACCTACACCATATGTGTTTATAGTCTTTAGTCCAGGAGCTATAAACCTACACCATATGCGAGTATAGTCTTTAGTCCAGGAGCTATAAACCTACACCATATGTGATAATAGTCTTTAGTCAAGGAGCTATAAACCTACACCATACGTGATAATAGTCTTTGGTCCAGGTGCTATACACCTACACCATATGTGAGTATAGTCTTTAGTCCAGGAGCTATAAATCTACACCATATATGAGTGTAGTCTTTAGTCGAGGAGTTATAAATCTACACCATATATGAGTATAGTCTTTAGTCGAGGAGTTATAAACCTACACCATATGTGATAATAGTCTTTGGTCCAGGAGCTATACACCTACACCATATGTGAGTGTAGTCTTTAGTCCCTTTATATCTGTTTCCTTGCAGAAAGCATAACTAGTTACATAGAGCAGACTCTTTTATAAACTTATGATGAGCTAGGATGCTTAAAGTCTTGTTATCCCAAAAAGATAAAGGTGCTAAGAAAGGCAAATATGGCTTTTTCCTGATTGACAGAAAGAAGTAAAACATAATGTTTAACAGGTATCTTTAACATTACCTGAGAATAAAAGTACATCACAATAATACATTGCATGAATACAATTACAAGAAAGTCAATAAAGCCTGACAAAATTCAAATGTACACCCCAAGATCTAGACCAAAATGTCCTCTAACATGCTGTAATACACACCCCACGATATAGACCAAAATGTCCTCTAACATGCTGTAATACACACCCCACGATCTAGACCCATAAATTAAAAACAAATAACTCTGATGACAATGAGAAGAACTTATCAAGGAGATCATTCCACATTTATAACAATTTAATCCACTTGAAAAAACCCAGACAACCCTCGAAAAAATGAGATTGTTTAATTTAAAAAATAAATATTAAATCTACTGACTTGACACTGTGTATTGCATGCTAGGGAAATTCTAGATGTACTTAGTACAAGTGATATGCATTTATCTGGTTATGACAAGGTTAACATGAAAGTGTCTCAGTTTCTCATCAGACTGTTTATCTAACTAAATCCTCAAAAATCAACCATTTATCTCCAGGCTAGTTTAACATTCAGAAAGTGTACCTAATACCTCTAACCCAACTTAAAGACTCTGTAAATGTCCTTTAGATAAAAAAAAAGCCACACAGAATAGATTTTTGTAGTATTTGTAATAATAATTTTTCAGATTACATGTACATGTCTTGTAAGCAATGCTAGAATAAGCTATTTTATGACAATGTAAATTTGAAGTTTTACATCAGGCTTTAACTGAATCAAACAAATATGAATTGCATCCAGTTCCAATTTTCCAATAAATATAAACCATTTTGACCACTCATACCTATAGCCAATGTTTGTTTTCTATTATCATACAATACTGAACAGAATAATGTCAATAGAGGTAGAACAAACATGAACAAAAATACATTATTCGCTAAAAAATTGGCTGAAAAAATTCTATGATGCATGATATCATATTTAGAAGTCCTAAAAATAAAGAATTCACATAAACCATGACATTTCTCATAGATTCATTATATTGACTTCTAAGAAAACAGAAACAGTAACACTTATATAAACAAGGTACTGAATATTATATCACACGTGGTAGAACCTCTCTGGCTACTTATTTTGATAGTTTTGGTTACAAGTACTACTTGTATATACTTGATTAGGGATTCAGATATTCCTATATATTTATTCTAATGCTGCTAATGAGAGCTTACTCCTTGAAACATGTGTACATCATATAGAAATTTGCAATATAGGTATACGATATAGGTATATGACTGGTATTTTTTTTTTGTATCTTATTTAGTTTGTTGTTATTTGAAATGTTCCTCACTCTATTTAACCATAGATGGAGGTTTTTCTCCCATTGGAGGAGGCAATAGTATAAAGAAACAAGTCATATGAATTGAAATGTTTCTGGCTACACTAAAACAACACAATCGGGGAGGGGTATTTTACTCCTTGAGGAGGCAAAAATAAGTTGGCAATCAAACTTCATGATAGTATTTTTTTTCTTTTTCTTCATCATTAAAAGTCATCATATCAGCCTGACATAGACCATGTCTTCACTTCAACCTGTTACATTCCTCCCCAAGTTAACAAAACTGTAGATTTGATACCAAATTATCAGTACAACAGATAATAGCAGGTGTAATACCATCAGCACTTAACAGAAAAGTATTTTTTTACCTACAGATATCATAGGTTTATTTTTTCACAAATTTTTCACCAGTTGTGTAAAAACTTGTTATAGCTAATCTACTCCAGGCAACTATTTTATCAGCAGCAAAAGGTTCATTCCAGTTGAATAATACAACTGAATGGAAAACAGAAAATAAGGCAAATCTCTCCCATATGTTGTTAATAAGGTTGAGCCAACTATAAATTCTGGGTCACCTATAAACTCCTGTATCAATGTAATCTGTTTCATTCAATAAATTTAAAATTTCAGCCCTTAAAGAAGATTTCACAAAGATAAGACAAGAATAACATTGAGAATATTCTTTCCACTATTCATACTCTGGTGTGTCTGTAGATATACAAAGTATTCAGCCATGTATAGTCAATGCCTAAGTAAGCATGTATAAATCTGAAGTCTGAGTGATAGTCTTGTCTGACAGAAATCAAAACAACAACAACCCGGGGGAAGGGATTAGACCTACTTGGTCGAAAGTCTAATCTCCATCTTCTGATAAATAGTAACTTTGTTTTTTAGGTATACCTGCACTCTGAGGAAAGGTCACCATAGAATTAAAAGAAAAGTGAGAATCTTAACAGCTGTTTCTTCATTTGCATCTTTTAAATTCATACTCTTATAAAAAAAATTCCATGCCTAAAATCAAAATAAAATATAATTTCAGACCACCTATAAATGATGGGAAAACGATTAAGGGACATAACTCTGAAATCTAATCTTTAAAAAGTGAAAATCTGTCCACTTCAATACATTGACCATCATTTCATTTAACTTGAAATATAAAATTTTCCATTGTAATAAAAGTACAATTCAAATTTTCATACCTTTTCTTTTTTCACAATCAAAATCCCTTCCAGTAAATTAGATAGATAAATCTATACTATAACAATACTATTAATGACCATGAATCTGGAAATAAAATAACAATTGTCATGTAAGTACTAAACCACTTTCCACACCTGAAAAGATAATTTAACTATTTATAAGGCTATCTTGTTTATATTCCAATCAGAAAATGACATAATTTTGACTATGTTTGACCTACGTAAAGTTTCTGTAAATAATTAATTAATGATGGACTATTATATTCCATTAAACTGTTAAGTAATTGGTCTATTTCCACTTTGACCACAAAAGGTATAGAATTTCAGTACTGAAATAGAATTCTATTGTTGGCATTAATTACAGGTAATCAAACAGGTATTAACAGGTGATTGTTGGTGTATTGAGGTGGTCTGTGTATTGACAGGAATGGACAAAGGCTTTGTGTAGGGCTAGTTCAGTCAAAACAATAACTAACACCAGGGGGGTTAGATCAATTAAGTCAGTAGAAACTCGATACTTAAACCCACCTCAGCTCGCCCACAACCAGTTTAGAAACATTGCATGCAACCAACCAGTTCAGAACATCCATATAAACATCTCTGATTGCAATATACCAGTACTAAGCATTCCTAAATCTTGTTCCTCACAAAAGAATGAAGTGCTAAAATCCATGAGGATTTATTACTACCAGTAATCTTCAATACACGACCTCACAGCTGACCTCTGAGTTGACTATGGTTACCTCCACTGACCCCTGAGCTGACCACGGCTACCTCCATTATGCCCTGAGCTGACTATGGTTACCTCCACTGACCCCTGAGCTGACCATGACTACCTCCACAGACCCCTGAGCTGACCATGACTACCTCCACAGACTGCTGAGATGACCACGGTTACTTCCACTGACACCTGAGCTGACCATGGCTACCTGCACTGACCCCTGAGCCGACCATAGCTACCTCCACTGACAACCTGAGCTGACCATAGCTACCTGCACTGACCCCTGAGCTGACCATGGTTACCTCCACAGAAACCTGTGCTGACAAGGTTATTATTTCAATAGATCAGGGGTCGCTGATGTTAAAGACTGGACTCCAGAACTTCATGTATCCATTTGATTTCTAACTAAATAACTGACCCCTGATGACCACAGCAAAACCATGGTTAGCTATGTGTTGCTCCATGTTCAAACATGGCCCCCATAGATTTTTGGACTATGTGATTAAGGTTGACTTCAGTTGACTATGACTATGGCTGAAAATTGCATGATGATGATGTCCAGTGAGAGCCAAACCCATCAAAAGGCAGCATTTTATCAAGGAAAACAAAAATACAACCATGAAAGTAATATCTGGTCAGTTGACTTACTGTGAGTTACTAATATTTTTTTGGGTATCAATTTTTGTGATATGTCTTTAGTTAGTGGAGTTTTCAATTTGTCAATTTATGCACAGCCTCTTTATTTTCTATGTAAATGTGACATTTCATTTGTTATTTAATTTTTATGGTTAAACCTGTGGATGAAAACAATGAAAACTGGTACCCCAGTAAAGAACTTTTATTTTAATGGTCAGATTAGGGTGTTGTTCATGTTAAAGATTGGACTTGGGTGGAGTTTCTTGTTGATATTTCATGTTCATTGGAAATTTTTATCCACTTGATTCCTAACAATATCTCTCCATCCTATTGTTTCAGTGGATCTTTATTTCAGAAATGTATTTGAACATCCTACCATCAGCTAGGCTACCAAGAAAAATGTCAGCTATGGTAATTCTAAATACCCATGAACTGGTGTCACATTTCATCTTATAATCTACATAAATGACATTTTATTGCCTTGTAACAACTTGAGGTTAGTCCTGACAATACTTAATTCAACAGTAAAATGGTCTTTTAAGTGTAATCATAATTACAATAATTACAGACTTCCTTAGGACAGCTCTATATACAACCAACCCAATAACTCATACCATATCTACTACATCAAGATAAACTTACACACCTTATTACACTAGGTACTATAAAACTCTGTGTAGATGGACATTTTTGTGGATAAGAACTTTATAAAGTTTATTTTATATGTTTTTCAAAACATTACTCAACTTAGTGAGTATCTGTTATGTAAGTATTCTACCCTCCTTCAGAAAATCTACTAAATTGCTCTCCAAATGAAATAAAGGCAAAATATGAATCCAGCTGAAAATACAATAACAATCAAAATAATATATAACAATTGGCATTAAACTCTACAGTCATAGGCTTATGAACTTGTACATATAATTATCTTGATCAATGTGTACTGGATACAAGTAGTCTTCACTATGACCTCTAGAACTATCCTCTTACTTGATTTGTACTGCTATAGACAGAATCATTGTAAAAAGATGGACTTAAAACAAGGAAATAATTAAAAAAAAATACAAAATAATAAAAATATGCTCCTTATGAAATTTGACAGAATTCCTTCAACATCTCTCTTTACACTATGCTTTCCATCTGTCATCTAAGTAGAATGAATTAGGAGTAAACAAGCGACATGTCACCTTTAAAACTAATTATAATATAAGTCTCTAAAGTCTTACATCTGGTGAACAAATGTCTCTAATCCTACTTCTAACTTTTAGCCTGATTTATTTGACAGGCCACAGAACTATCAGTTTGCCAACAAATTTTCGACCATAGAGTTTTCTCTGTAGGGTTTTCTAAGCCTACTGATTATTAGGTTACTACCTTAAACCTGATAAATAATCAAGAGGTTTAGAAACCAAAGAAGTTGGTCTATCAATCTCACTGTTTATAGGGAATCAGATCACATGCAGCCATAAAAACACATGAAAGATACCATGAATATCAAAGCTGTTTCATTTGCACGGAGTTAACTCCCTTGTAATTCAGAAAGAAAGCAACAGCTATAAATCATTTTAAAGGCAACAAATCAATCAAATATATGTACTTAAAAGGTCACTAAAAAGACATCAGGCCACTTTAAAACCTTCAAAAGAGAAAACCAAGGCATTAGAATGGAAATACTGTGTTACTTTGGCTGGTGAAAATTTTTGGACAAAACATTAAACAAAATAAATTTTGCATTTCTTATTTTGGCACATACTTAATGGTGCACAAAGTACATATGCCCAGAGTTAATATTTAATTGAATTTAGTCAAATGTTTTTAGACAGAATACAAAATTTTAACAAAATCAGCACCTCACAAAAATTATCCTCTATACAGTACATTGTAAAATGCCAAACCAAACCCCTTTTGGTCTGTTAAGTTTGTTTGGTTTAGGCAGGTGTTTGGCTTATTCAGGTTTAAAATACATTTAAGTTGATATAAAGGGATTTTATTAAGTGCCCAGTTTAGACAGGTGTTGCAATTATTCAGGGTTTGGTTAAGACTGTATGTAAAGTAATGATCAAATCACTAAGATGTAGTTTTTAATACCAAACTATTTGCTGAAAAAAACTTAGCTAAATGCAGCAGAACATTGTACATTTTTTTGCAGGCTCTAACTTAAATAATGTAAATTATTCAGTTGTTTCAAGTTGGTCAAAGTAAAAATGAGAAAAAATGTCTTAGCACAACTTGCCCTATGTTAAACTTCTTTTTTTTCAGAAAATAAAACACAGCATGTGACAAAGCTTGGGTATCACATACCAAATTCCTAGACATTTGCTGAGAAATATACACCATCAGCAGAATTCCATACTAAACTTACAGAGCACAAAGGGAATGTAAGTGTCACATTAAACTATTACCAAACAACAACCACAGAATGAGAATGTATCCTCCTTGTCAGAGTTTACTGGTACTCTATAACATGTAACCACAAAACCAGACAAGCCTTCAGACTGGTTTACCATCAGATTATCTAGATAAAGTTCCAGTAGTTAAAACTCATCTCTATGGGTAATACACATCACAGAAAGGAAGCCAGTATACATCACCTGCCAATAACACTTTATGCAAGTACATGTAGTTATCATGACTTTATCTCTTTACTAATTTAAGTATAAATTGATCCATGACACCCCTATTTCTCTCACCTTCTGTTTACATTTACCTGACAGAAAATGAAAATTGTTTAATGACTTCTTTATCTGAGAAACAATCATAAACACAGCTCTTTTGTTTCAAAATGTGGGAGGTCTCTAACACCTTATTATTGTTGTATTAATTAGAAAAGCAAAAACCAAATTAGTAAGATGAAATGACAAAGTATGCAGACATGATTAAGTGTTTGACCATAGGGTAGGTATACATATTTATATCTTTCAACCCAAGCGTTCAGTACAGACAAAAGGCAAGGTGAAGTATGTACTTTTACCCTAAAATACAACAGCTGGGTTTAAACAGACTTTTGATTGCTTTTTTTTTCATTTCAATTAGCTGTGTCTTTTCTTTTTTTACAGTTACATTCTTCATACCAATTATATAAGGGTTACCACTAACCATGTTTTCTTTAATTTGAGTATTTAGTAGAATATTAACTTTTTACCCTGACAAAAATTTTTGCTTGTGTTGTTTCAATATGGCTCTTTGACAAAAAAAAAATTACCCAAACTTATCAAGTGGTCTGAGACTGAGAAAGGGAGGAGGTTCACTCAATTAAGATACTGAGAGCTCATTACACTAATCAAAAGTAAATTTCAGCTTCAAATGAATCATTTCTGAAAGGTTTAGTACCAGATGTAGCCAACATGGCCATAGAACAATTTGAAAAAGTGCTAATTAACATTTTGTAAGAATATAAACAGCACACCTAGTGTCTTGTCTGACAAGCTGATTTCTATCATTTGTAAAAAGAACTATTCAAATTTCTAAGAACAAATTACCGAAGTAGATCACTTTCCTCAGAAACCAAAAATGTGTCAAAAGCTTATATTTCTCAAACTGATCTAATACTTACACTTTCTTAGCTAAGATTAATAGGATTTTAATTGGTTATTTATCAAAAAACAAATATATTGCAATCAAGTCAGAAAAATGCAAACAGCTGAATGAAGAAGGAAAGTAAACAGAGAAAAATTCTGATTTCTGACACCTTGGTTAAATGGTTACATTATAACAAATGTAATATGTCAGAATCACTTTGAATTCTCATTAAACTGGTTCCCTTAATAGATGCCACCCTGTCAGTGCCAGATTATCTAAATCATCAAGAGTTATGTGCCCTTTCTAAATGTGAAATTCACAATTTTTAAATACTCAGTACTTAAAAGATTGATTGCATTTGGTAAGGTGTAATATTTCTTATAATTAAAATTGTTGAGTTACAAAATGTTATAGATTGATACTTGTCACTGGTAAGTGAGAAATGGCCCACCTACAAAACCATATATGTAACCAACCTGCATAGGGACCATAAGATACAAAAAACAATTGGTAGGATATTCATGAGGTCTTTGACTATGTCAAGCATGTGTCAAGGTTCCTAACATACCATGAGATTCACTAGATTCCAAAATGAAGCTTTCCCCTAAAAAAACATTTTAGAGGCCCAAATCAGTAACCACTGTCATAAAAATTGTCTACTATAAAGCATTAATAAACTTGCACTAAGCTTGTTTGCTTAATATGTAACATACAACATGTGTATTTATTCCTACTGCTTGGCTGTAAAGAGATCTTCACAAGAGCTTAACAGTTTTATTTTGTTGTTAGTTTTTGCCAAGTAATTGGAAAATAGTCAAAAAAGATACTCAAAAACACTATTTGCCACTGCTTAAATGCTACACCTTGTGAATTTTTGCACATGTTTTTCTGCACCTATTGAATGCATAATGACCAACAATACAATAAAAAACAAAAATGAAAAAATCCCAAATCACCTCTTTGCATGTACTGGTATGCTTTTGTCTTGCTTGAACAGTCACAAATGAAGTTAGCATCAAACAGTGAAAAAATCAGCAACAGATCTTTGATGGGAATTGTTTACATCATTGGTATTCAGTTATAGTCATGTTCAGCTTGCTGTAATAAGTGAATTACATAGTCACTATCATTAGCCTTAACAATAACAATGTTTGGGATAACTCGATAAACGATCAAACTTTACAGTCCAAGTAACACCATCGTAACAACATAACGGTACCAATAATTGATCACGGTATCAAAATGTTGCAAGCATCATTACATGGTTATTGTATCATAGGCTTGAGTAACTTCCCATTTTGTATATGGAATTCTATTACCTGTTAACCTTGTGGCCTCACATTCAACACGGAAACATTAACAATTGCTTCTAAACAGCCCTTTTTTTTGTGGCAGATTCTGAGTCCAATTATTTTTATGGTGAACAATAAGATAACTCAGTACATTCTAGGCTATTTCTTATCATTAAACATGAGCATTAAGAAGTATTTACATGCAAAGTCAATTTTTTTGTTCCAAATCATAAGTAATAAATAAAGTACTTGTAAGGTTAGAAAACAGGATATATATAACTATCCTCAATAGATCTGTGTTACATCAGCTTTAAAAATATCAGTCCATCAACTGGTTGTCAAAGTTCCTTGACCTATGGGCATCTCTTTCTTCTAATGCTACATATGTAGCAAAAAAGCTAATAAAGCTAAAAAGTTAATAACCTAGTGGCATAAAAGTTACCAATATCATTTAAACAAGTATTCAGAATTTTCTCTGACCCTGCAACATTCCTCTTTTTTATTTGGATATTGAACTTGATATATAAATATCAAAATCACCTATCCATCTTAACAGTTTTTATTATAAACAAAAAAAAGTGTCTCATTCAGGACTACATTCAATTGTATCGTTTTCTAAGACAGTGGCCAGGCATTACATGTGGCTAAGACAATGACCAGGCTACACTGATGGCTAAGACAGTAACCAGGCTAAATAGGTTGCTAAGACAGTTCCCGGGCTATACTGGTTGCTAAGACAGTGACCAGGATATGCAGATTGCTAAGACAGTGACCAGGATATGCAGATTGCTAAGACAGTGACCAGTCTATGCAAGTTGCTAAGTCAGTGACCAGGATATGCAGGTTGCTAAGACAGTTCCCAGGCTATACAGGTTGCTAAGACAGTGACCAGACTATGCAGGTTGCTAAGATAGTGCAAGGCTATGCAGATTAATAAGACAGTGACCAAGCTATACAAAGCCAATCTTTGTGAGCTGTAGAAGGATAACAGATAGACATTTTATTTTATAAATGATATGATATTTTATTTGAAAATCACATAAAATGAATACATCTCATGAAACAACAATAGACAAAAAAAGACAAGAAACCTGGTTTAATGCAAGATTTGTATGTGAACACATGTAGAAAATTATAACAAAAAATCAGGAGATTTAGTACAAAAAAATGATTAATTTATTTAAAACATTTCAAATTGTCAACAACAAAAATTTACTGCTACAAGCAACTTTTTTCTTCTAAATCATTATAATATAATACACATCCACATGGTTATATGAACCAAATTGCCAACAGCTTTAATGAAACATTAACTGAAAAGAACTAGAGATTGAACAGAAATGAGATGATATCTTAACTTTGAAAATTAATTTCTTAAAAGTTTTATCATAATGTTATCCATAACATGGCATTATACATTCAGTACAGGTTCCTCAATTTTAAAACAGATCCCATTCTGATATCTTTATAACTAATATGACCCTATCAATCAGTGTATGGTAGCATCCTTATCAAGTTTCATTGAAATATGTTTCACTTTTTAGAGAACTTAAAGTGATATTGTACTCAACTCATTAGGTGGTCCAGTTATGAAGTTTGTGTAATGAATACCCTCTTAAAAACAGAAGTAAAAGATATGACTGGTCTTTTTCTACTTTCACTTTCCAGATGTGCCCAGACTTTAATAAATCCACTTTAATTCTTATATTACAGCAATCTTCACACAGACAGGAGGGTTAAACTCTTATATTGTCACTTAATCTGCAAATAGCTGCATTTATTGTATCATATACCAGGTTTATGCACATAAGATTGCTCCATGATTACAATTTACATGCAATAATACTTTGTAAGAGGATTAGATGTATATATTGAGTGTACCAACAGACTTTTAACATCTTGAGTTAACAACAGATTTTTAACAGATGCAACAAAGGAGCATGATTAAGACAGTCAAATGAAGAAGTAGGTCACTGATGCAAAATACACTTCATAAAAAGTACAATAATTATATCTGCAAAAGAATAGATACTTTGTTAGATGGGGGATTTTTTTCTTTGATATATATTAAAGGAGGCCTATTATAAATACAAAACAATATTGTCAGTCTGATTAAAAATTCAATTACCAAAATCACACATAAATAAAATTGATATTCATGAACTGTCAAATATGTTTTCCTCATAAAATAAAGGAACTGCCTATCACATAACTACATGAAAGTTCCCCATCCAAGTAAAGATATGTCAAGTGTTATATATTCATAGAATTTTACAGCATTTCCACCAAGAGTGAAATAGACCTAACTGAAGTAGACAGGGAAGACAAATGTTTCACTTCTTTATTGTTACAACCATTTATGTAGGTGAAACAGAACAAAAAAATCTAGATTTTCCCCTCATCCTTGACTTCATATATTTCAGAAATTATCAAAGATCTTGATAAATACAAGCCAAATGCAAAAATCATTCAGATACACCAAGGATTAAGTGCTATAAACATCCATGAAAAATGGAAATCATAACACACTGAAAATCAATTTAATAGATGTCCATTCCAACAACTTAGTCAGGAGTTTCTTTAAACACTCATGTACACTTGAGCCTCAATATTCAAGATAAATGCTGGATTCCTTATAAAAAAGAAACCAACAAGTCAAATACAGACAAAATTAAGATAGCTTACAGAACATGTTTAAACCAAATTGAAACAAAAACAACAGTACATGTATATAGCACAGACAAATTATTGAAAACTGGAATAGTACAGTGTAAAGTGTTGTATCCTCCACATTTTTGTATCTTGGTTCCTTTGTTCAAAACTGTATCCACAGGATAACTCATATTGATAGTACTAGACATATCCACAGGAAAATCTTGTATAGATAGTACTAGATTTATCCAGTGGATAACTTGTGTGGATAGCACTAGACTTGTCCAGTGGATAACTTGTGTGGATAGCACTAGATATATCCAGTGGGTAACTTGTGTGGATAGCACTAGATTTATCCAGTGGGTAACTTGTGTGGATAGTACTAAATTTATCCAGTGGATAACTTGTATAGATAGCACTAGATTTATCCAGTGGATAACTTGTGTGGATAGTACTAGATTTATCCTGTGGATAATTTTTGTCAAATGGGATAAATCTTTAGAACAACCTGCTCAAAATGTTGACCTTATTGACCATGATCTTTCAATGGCAATATAAACCAATGGCATGAGGGGGCAATAAATAACACTCTATTTTTTTCAGCAACTACCAAAAGGTCAGAGTGTCTGTGACCTGGCAGTACATAGATATTGCATCAAATAAATTATTGAACATGAAATTAGTTGTAATGCCATAGCAATGGAGAAATACTTGAGATTAGGATGTTGATCATCAGCAGTTTTTAGCTAACAGATTGGTGAGTCTGATAGGCCTTACTGTAGAAAGACTACCATCTGATAAACCCAAACCTTTGTCTTAAAAATAGATGTCAACATATACTGCCATATCTTAGGTAATTATCTTTATATTTCTGGAAAGTTGCATTCATCACAGAATTTCATAGATGCAGAATTTCCTGGTTTTATAGAATGGTTTATATCAACTGCTTCTCCAGCAGAACTGTGTGGTTATTTTTTTCGTTATTTCCTGTGGACATTTAGGAAAATATCAGTTGCAAAAGTTGTAAAAGAAATTTTCCCTTTATTTCATATGATTTCTTTCTTTTCTAATTTTATTTTAATGCATATAAATTTTCCATCTTCTAATTTCATTCCAACATACTTATTTGATTCATCTTAGTATGCAATATTTGTATTAATACTAAAATTTGGCTCAGTTTTAAGTAGACTTAACAAGCTTGAAGTTTTGCTTGCTTAACTGTTTTTTATCCTTCATTTATCTTTTAATCTCATCAGATTTCAGAATTTTGTCTGAAGTAAAAAATTCAGACAGTGAATCTAAACATTTAACACTTCTTTACTAAAAACAAGATCATGATAAAAATTTATTCCAATGATATCCTAAAAAACTGTTATCAAATACCAAACAAACAGCACTACTTTGGGAATCACCTTAGGTTAAAGGCATCTAATTATCAAAAAATTCCTGATATTATTCTAAAGATATCAGTTTCATTCTTGTGTTTACCCTATAGCATCTGATCACCAGTACTACAAAGATTCATAAAAATCAGACAAATAAACAGAAAAACATGGAGAATTTAAATGATGTTATATCACATAAAGAAATATACATATAAACACAGAGAAATGGATATCATGTGATATCAGTGAGAGAAATAAACAGGAAAAGCATGCAGATAATGTATCATAGAGGTCCGTATGTTTGTTTGTATAAGAGGGGGATGTTACAAGTCAGCACAATGTAATTCTAATTATAAGATATTGATAAGCTTGATTATCAGTATCTATCAATACAGGGGGTCCTTTCTATACTTCACAATGAAGTACATACAGAGACAGAAACAACAAAAAAAAACTAATATTGTAGAAGAAAATTAAAACCAATATATCAGTTAATATCATCAAGCATAAACTTTCATAAAAAACAGTTGACTTTAAATGTAACTAGAATCTTTCTGTAAGAAGACCTCTATGCACTCTACATATCAGGTGTATTTTTGGTAAAGTAAAAACCAGCTTTTTTCAATCTTGATCATGAAATGAAATTTGTTCTTTCAACATTTGATTTCCTCACCGTGACACGACAGGCACGTGTTTCTAGATAAGTAGAGGATGCTACACAACCAGTCTCCCTGTAACAGGGAATTCCTATATACTGTAGAAAGTAAGATTTTTGTATCAGTCCATACCATTTTGTCTTTTTTTTTTTTCACTTACAATATAACCAACATATTGGTTTTTGGTTGAAAAATACTCAGTTTCTTCTGAAATAGTGAGTAATGATTGTTTTTTTTTTTTGTAAATTGTTTTTGTGCTGATGTGATCCCGGATTTGCCGATTATGATGCAATAAATTGATATGCTATTTAATCATCACTGGTATACTCACACCGCAATGGAAGAGGGAGGTTTAACGTGCTGTAAAACCTAGATTTAACCATTTTGTTTGAAATACATGTCAGGACCATTCATTGAGGTACCAGCTGCTCCGGTGAAGTAATATCTGCCTGATTTGTTTTGGACTAGATTTGATTATGGATTGGATTATTGTTCAGTAATTTGGTGTTACCATTATTGTATGGACTTTCTCCTTGATAAAAAAAATAATATTCCACAAAACAGTGTAATAGTATTAAAGAATTCAAGGAATGAAAACAATATGCTGTATTCTTGAAAATTAAGATTAAATTTTTGTTACATAAAAGTAAAAAGTAACACACACCTTTTTTTGACTTTTATGTTTGTTCATAAGAACAAGACCACTCTACCGCTTAAACTATACAAAAGGAAAATTACAATCCAAGTTTTCAACCAAACTATAATGTTTCTTCAAACATGTAAGTACAAATAAAACCCATGATCAGACTCTGGTCAGATTTTCTGTCTCCTTCAGCTTTAATACCATAAAAGACGTTTTATCTTCTCTTGGTATTAGTGCCGGAAAACATAAATCTACTACCCTATCAACAGGATGTTGATCCTGTCGACAAAGATAATTCCTAGAAGAAAATGGACGTTGTCTATGATTTCCTGAGAGACCTATCAAGTGTCCAGTATTTACACTATAATTAGGTTTATATGTATATTATATCATTCCTTAACACAATGGTATGATAGTATAAACAAGGCCTGAGACAGAGTGTCTTCTACAAGAATTGTTTTCTATCTTTATGACATAACTTGGTAACTTTTTCTCCAAGAACCAGTGAAGAGGATTATATTGATGTTGATTAGAACACAGTATTGGCTATTAGCTAATATGTGTCCTTAGCGCAAAGTACTACTAGGAAATTTTCTGAAGAATTTACTGAATGCTGAACATAAACCAAAAAATATACCAAAATACTCCATTCTAATATAATCTGGCAGAACATTTACATAATAAGATTAAGATCATCAGAGTATTTATCATCCCCCTTAAAAACAAAAAAAAATTCCTCTAAATTCCTTCCTAGCATCAATCATTTGAATAAGTATGCATGAAGGCTTAAATCTTAAAATATCTGACAGAAACAAAAACAAATTATCCAGAAAACCAATCATAGCAAACTATAAATAAATATGTATTTGAAAAAAATACTTAACCTCTAAACAGAGCCAATAAAACTGTATGAAATGTAAGAAAAGTATTGAAAACATATGAAACTTAACATATTTCTTGAAACAAAACCTTCATATAATGGTATAAAAGTTTTACATATATCAACCACTTGCTAGGAGACACTGGTGCCCTCTAACAAAATCAGTGCCCTTGGTGAGCTCTTAATGCATTTGTTAATAATTCTGGTTCTACAAGAATGACAAGATCAAAGTGAGAGAAAATGAGTACTTGGCAAGTTAGGTTGGTCTTGGTTGCCAAAGTATTTGTGAATGATTAACACCCAGTTATTATACAAAATACTTGTATCTACTCCACAGTGTAACACTTCTAAGTTGAAATAATAAACTCATAAGTACAACTAACGATATAATGTCACCAATATGTAGTACTGATTGATGCTGCTTGGAATGGATATAAGAATTAACCAAGCCATGAATTTACAGGTGGAAAATGTTCTCCCATAATCAAATGTAATAGGAGTAGGGTAGAAGAAGCTGCAAAGTTAGTATTACTCCTATAATAATTTTTTTTTAATATTTCAAGATTAAGATGATTTTTCCAGACAAAACCTCTGTAGTCCTGCTGGCTAGCTACCTAGCATTGCATCAATGGTCAACTTTTTTACAAGTATAGTGAACCCCATATTAAATAAATGATTCCCTGATAGAAGGATTTGTTTAGGTTCAGCAGGTATTAAGTTTACCCTGGTTCACAATGCATTAGAAATTATACGAAAGGGCCAAAAAGATGTAAGAAAGTTTCTAATTAATTGATAGCTTGGTTTATAAAGGTTTCACTGTAACTTTCCATTGTGTAGGTATAGCAGTGGTCAATGTAGGTATAGCAGTGGTCAATATAGGTACAGCAGTGGTCAATGTAGGTATAGCAGCGGTCAATGTAGATATAAGAATGAAGATATAGCAGTGGTCAATGTAGGCATAGCAGTGGTTAATGTAGGTGCAGCAGTGGTCAATGTAGATAAAGCAGTGGTCAATGTAGGTACAGCAGTGGTCAATTTAGATATAAGAATGGAGGTATAGCAGTGGCAAATCAGTGCTTGGTTCATCAAACGATAGTATAATGTTGTATTCACTCTGGATCCAACTTATGCCCTTTATACCGAAGTTGATGTATAGTAGTTATGGTTTCTATAAGCATGGCAGTGGGGTTGGAGGTTGAGAGATATACCAAGAAAACAAAACACATCATGTTTCACCTTTGCTGGATTACTTCATTTCCAACTTAGATACCTACTATCAAACAATACCTGACAGTTTGACAAAGCATGATTATACCACGTCCAACATGGAGTAAGTCGTCAGAACAAGTATGATTATACCATATCTATTATTGAGTATTCAGCAGAAAAAGAACTTCATAAACTAAGCATAATTACCAATACTAAGTAGGATTTAGCAATACAGAAACATCAAAAACATGACACATGAACATGAAACAATTCATACATGGGACACACCATGATTAACTAATTAAATTCTTGGTGCTTGAACAGAAAATATATATGATAATACAATATTATTTCAGTCATTTCTAGATGTCTTAGACATAAAACAATTTCCTAACAGACAGATACACCACAGCTAGATAGCTGCATGAAACCAGACAACTATAACAGGAACCCTCATTTCTAACTTGATTATAATCACTTTCTGTAAATCTTCGAAATCCCTTTTTCATCCTAAATTTATTGAGCAGAGATTTTTAGATAAGTAAAGATAAATAAACAATGGTAGAAGAAGGTAGAAGCTAAATACCTGACTATCTGCACAGTGATTTTATCTTGTGTTTTTACATCAATCAATCTCCTATATTAACACTGTGTTATTGTAAACTGATTCAAGTGGTTGGCACAGGGATCACAGATGCTAAAATGGCAGCAGCAAAACACCAGGAGTAAAATATCTATGTAGAAAACTTAGCAATGAAACTGTCAAGCTAAGCATTTTACATGGATAACCATTTGTTAACATATGGAGTAAGTGACCACAATAAATGATCATGTAATGGAAAGAATTATAGACCAGATTCTTACATGTTCACCTGAAAGGTTTTGATGTTCCAAATCATCAGATACAGGTATATAATGATTACTGGACTCTTTATAGTTACTGCAGCATTGAGTTGAGAGAAGAACTGCAGCTTCCCAGCAAGATTATAGCAAATATAACAGTTATAACTTCAGAGGATGGAGTTGGTGTTTTCTTGAATCACCTAATGTAACATCTTAGGTAGCTAAATGGACAATTGAGACTTAAACTTTTTATAAGACAAAGATACAAATATCAATGGAATAATAGAAACTAAAATCTCCTTGTTAATTGTCCTAAGGCAGTTCACTTTATTACCTGAAGTTTACCATTTTACACACTGTAACATTCTACAAAATTATAAAAAAAAAACTATCAAAAAATTAATGAATGAGCAGAAGGATAAACACAGGCATATTATAGTACATCTGTTTAAAGACATGATATAAAAATCATTACACATTATGTTAAAGAACAAAAGAAATATGAATGTATCCTGTTTCTTAAAGATGTTGTAAGACCAATTATCAACTTAAAGTACATAATTCCTATTGAAGACAAACAGGAATTATTTCCTCGTAGAGCTGTTCATATAAAATTATAGACTCTCATAGAAAGATCATAATGGGTTGACCCTCTGGCAGCTAAAATAATCAAAAATGCATTAAATTAGCAAAACCAGAAAGAACAAGCATGGTTCACTAAGAAAACAGACACACATATGGTTTCTTATATTATATATACAGCACAACTTTACCCGATTTATGCTGAAAAGAAAGATTCTCTGTGCTGAAAGAAATGTATATACATACACAGGCTAATATTACCTACTAAAACTGAATTTTTATGGCAATTAACTCAACACCAGGGAATTAATTGGAAACCACAAAGCATTGGTTGGTAATAAAAGTAGAATAGAAATCTTGTAATTGATAAGTTCTGGTTTTCATGATTTTTTTTCAAGTTGTAGTTGAACTATCACATTCAATAGAAATGCAAGAATACACATTAGGCTATATGTAGATGGCAGTTACCTTCAATACCATAAAATTCAATGAATTAAATGGAAACAATTGAATTCAGACTCAAACTCTATAATATGAAACATGAAACTTGTGATGATGGTGTATCTAAACATACCTTGTTTGTACAAGCTGCAATCACCTTATCAGTGACAGAATCTATACTGTAAATGTCGTCCCCTGTCAATAGGGTTCCATAGACTCTACATATCAGCTTACTTACTTACCCTCTTCATCCCGTATGGGACATTAGGCTTCCATAAGTAGCCACTATCTACCTCTGTCTTTTGCCACAAACTGCACTTGTCCCATCAGTAGTCAAACTCAAATGTTACAGTTCTTCACCTACCTCTCTTTCTCATTCCAGGTGGTGTCCAATGAAGAGCTATCTTGGGTGTTCTGTTCTGGGCATTACATGTCATAGCAATTGTCTTCTTCTTTGCTTGATTTCTAATGCAATGCTCTTACTTTTGCTTATCTGGTGCAGGCCTTTGTTACTGATCTTATTAATCCAAAAGACACACTTTATTTTCTAAGACAAATAACAAACATCTAAGCTTGTTAAACCTTTTTTTTTGTACTTAAAACCATCATTTGGAATTTGAAACCATATTAGCTCTCAGCATTAGTGCTGATATAATAATAGACTAAATGGTACAACATGAGATAATGAGAATTAAAGCTTCTAAAACATGTTATTTTTTTTAACTGTCAAATTTCAAGACAACATGTAAACATGTCATCTAAGAAACTAACATATACCCACATACAAAAATCACCCCAGACTGTAAAAAAATATACATTACAAATAAAGCTAAAACTTCATGCCTTAGATTTTTAATAGCATGAAATTCATATCCAAGACATGCAATATGGAACATCAAGCCCTCTCTAATTCTTAGCTGCTATTTGGGTGCAACCAGGCGTGAGTGCAGTCAATGCATGCAAACTATTTATGAAATATCAAAAGCCTTGAAACTTCCCCAGTAACAGAAAATTCTGGAACTATGCCTGACAACTGCCAAGTTCCATTTATATGACACGATCGTCAGGTTGGACTTAACAGGTAAAAATGTTTCAAAAGAACATTTAAAACCTACATTATTGTCACAGTATCTTCATGAAAAAACAATAATGTATATATTTATGAATGTATAAGCCCTATTCATCTCAATAAGCCATTCAGAGATTTTATCATCATATCATCACCATCCAATTTAGCTCTATGGCATCTATCAATGTCTATAAAATGTAAAAATACATATTGCTGTGAATCATTTGAATGTTTATATAATCACAAATAAACTTTATCATCAAATTCAAATTATACAAACAATTTCAATAGGGACAAATGATGCATGCTGATAGATCAGAATGATTGATGACTGGTCCTTTGCTTGTATGGCTAGTATCAGTCTACAGACTGATTGCCTGTTTGATGGTACCCAGATTACATTACATAACCTGAGATCGAGTGACCAGTCTGTGATTCCTAAGATAAATGAGGTAATCAAAGAAATGACAAATATTCACAAATCCATTATAAGCATTTCTGATTTATATGGTATTTAGACTGTGCCGAAGCACCAATGTATCAATATAGACTTATAAAGGCAAATAAATCATTTTTCCACTATGAACAGTTGAAAATAGTCCATAAACACCTACAAAGTCTGTAGAATCAATATGGGGGTATATTATGCACATCTTCACATTATAACAACACATCCTACCAAATTATTGAAGGAATCGGTCCAGTGGCACTCACAAGTTATTTTGCCACTATGAACAGCTGAAAATAGTTCATAACTCCTACAAAATTTGTTAAATCATAATAGAGGTATAATATGCACATCTTAACATTTTAAAACAACACATCCTACTTAATATGAAAAATAAAATCAGACATGCAGTTTAAGAAAAGTTGCACTCACAAGGTAGTGATGAAAATTTAATAGATCTGTCAAAAACATTATACATGTACCCTGCACAAATTTATTGGATTGGGTATAATAATTTTGACACTTGCTATACAAAATAACATGTGCATGCTATTTCATGCCAAGATTACCTCATTCCACCAATTCTGTCAAACAAGGAAAGTGGAGACACAGTACAATCAATCATGCAATTTTAAGCAATGCAACAAAAATCCAAGTATTCCCCCTCCAATAGAAGCTGAGAAATCTGTTGCAAAAATTTCCATTATACATCACCTATGAAACTGCTGAGTCTATGGAAAAAACAGGAAGTAGATGAGAGAGGAACATGATAATGGGAAACACAGCACAAGATATCATTAACCATTGTCACGCTGAATATTTTTGAAAAATAAAGTTTAGATATTTGATATTTTGCAAACTTATGCAAATTATATGCAAATTAGTTACACAATGGTACTGATGCTGTTATATATAAGTTAAAGATGGTTGATCACAGGGTGGGTGCATGGATGAGCCAATGCAGTAAAATGGGTCTTTTTAATGGAAAATGGTTATTTTTGTCCATTTCTGGCCATTTTTTGCTACAAGTAGGGTTCAACAGGAACAAAACAGGAACCAAAGCACATTCATCCCACAACCTATACTCCATGTAGGCCACTGAAGCCATAAGGTTCTTTACAAGTGGGGGTCATAGAAATGGTGGTGACAGACATCATTCTTATTTTGATTCCTGGCAAACTGGAGCACTACAGATTAATTTTGCTCAGGCGAGGGGCTGAGAAGTGAACCCTACTCCCTGAAAAATTTCAATTTTTGGGACAGCGGAAACTCATGACTTCTTCTTTCAGCTCTCAAGTCATTATTTTTAAATAAATTTGACATCACATAGCCTCATTTTAAAGTACAGTCACGCTGCTTGCAGATGGACACATATTGTGCTTTCCTGAACTAAGATTAACACTGCCAGAACCAATAAAGCAGAACAAGGGCAAATCCTGTAAAGGTCCAGACAGAACACAACAAGGGTTAAAAAGCAAAACACCAAATATCTAAGCATTCAATAGAAGCTGAGAAATCTGTTATGAAAATTTCCATTATGCACATCCTAAAATGTCAGAAGTCTTTTCTTGAATGATAGAAGACAAAAGCTATCTACTAAACTCTATTTCAACCACCACAACTTTCCCATGCCTATATAGTGACACTTCTTTTTCACAGATTAAAGTCATCACTCCAAAATTCAAATGGTGTTACTAAAGTCTGACTGACCAAAATGAACTGTTCTTGTTTTAAATCTGACAAATGAAATACATCTCATTGCCACCTTTCATCCCAAACATGACCTTGATAAATAAGCAGTACAGGAAGAAGCAAGAACTGCTAACCCTTCTGGAACACAATGATTGGTAGGATTCATGTTGTTCCTTTAGTTCATGTGTTTATTATGACTGACTATCCAATGAAGTATAAAAATATCAAAAACCAAAAAATACTAACTAGAGAGCACAAGCAGAGATGCAACTTATAAAAATTACCAATGTGCAAATTAATTAAATTAAAATGTACTAGAAGTCAATTAAAATCAATTTTACTTTTTTAGCAGTAATACCCACGTGTTTAATATTCAGGAGGTAAAGGCACATTTTAATAAATATCAGAACATTAAAGGAACTAAACATATAAAAGGGTTAACACAGGGTTATGGTGTGTCTGGAATGAAGCGGAAGAAGCCAGACATATTAAGCCTCTCCCAGACATCAATACATCAATCAAAACATTACAGAACCATTGCATGATACTGTTGTAAAGAGTTTGCAATTATTCACTGTGCCAGCAAAGGATGTCTTTTTAGAAATCAGCCAAATCAAAGCTTTGGGCATTTTACATGGTGCCATGCTGCGTCTAACCACCAAAAAAAGACACACCATAGTATATATGGCTTATCTCAGACATCTCTTTATCAATGAAACCATTAAAGAGTCCTTGCATGTGAGTGATCATGGAGTGAAGAATTCCCAGTTATTTACCAATAATTGCTGGTATATAGCCTGGTTCCCTGTTAAGTTATCTACTGATGATAACAGTCCATTGAACATTTGATTTCCAGACTAATTTGTTGGCTTTATCACCAAACCAGTGTCCCAATGAGCATGAAATCAACTATAAAAATGACTTTGAATTTGTTAAGTATGACTACTCATGTGGTAGAAAGAAAATGAAACATTTGTACCGTCTACTGAACAACATATAAAATTTAATTGACTATGGATCTGCCAAGTATTCACTAAGATTTGATTCATCTTTGATTTCCTCTAATAGAACATCTTATATTTGATGCTATGGAATCTCCTTTAATGGAACATCTCATATTGGATAAACCTGGAAAATTTTATAATGGAACGTATCATATTGGATTGATTGATTGGTGGGGTTTTATGTCCAAGCAGCAATATTTCAGCTATATTCAGGCGATGAACATGAAATGGATGATAAAATGAACATGAAATGAAAAATGGGATAGGACACGAGGATAATAGGGTCGACAAATTTGATTGCCACAAAATAAAATGGGAGGGATGGGTAAGGTCGGGCAATTTAGCCTCCTGTGGCAGAGCACAAAGGTTCCTACTCCTCTCGAATACCACAGCAGGGTTCTTTAACGTGTGAGGAACTTGGTATCTTTCCCAACACGGTGCACCACTATGGTTTGCGGTAAGGTTTTCCGTATTATAGCCTGACAACCCCAGCATGTAACATGCCAGGGGTACCCCATTCCATCACCTCGGGCACACATCCCAGTTGCTCTGTGGGCAGGGTGCCTAGCGCTAGGTTTCTGAGCACTATTTAGTCGCCTTTTACGACAAGCTTAGCGCTACTGCAGGCCTATTCTTTTGACACCCGGACCTGCACATGGCTATTACATTGGATAAACCTGGAAAATCTTATAATGGAACAGTGTAGTTTAGATGCCCTGGAATACAGAATTTTTTTTCTCAAACGGAACATCTCATATTCGATGCACTGGAATATGCTCTAATGGAACACCATAGACTGAACACCCTGAATACGGAAGATATTTGTTATATCACCCATTGTTAATCTACATTATGTAGCAAGACCATGTGTATATTATCAAAACCAACCAAAGAAATCCAGGAAGCTCACTTTACACCTTTACTACAGCTCCTTAATTTGAGTAAAAAAACATATCTTCAGCAGAAAAAAAAACTTATAAATATATGCTTTTGACATACAAAATTATACTATAAAAATCTGGCATCAAATGGTACTTTGAATGATACTACGCCATGCTGCAAAAACCATTTTTGGGGTGAAAACAACTTCAAAAATGCTGTTGTGTAAAAATAAAATCCCAATCAAACTGAAATTCAAACTTGATCTGTATTTTATGATACTAAAAAAAATATACAAAGTTTGAAAAACATCCTTCAATATCTTAAAAAGTTATCATCTGAAACCATCAAAACAGACAGACACACAAACAGATGGGTGGACAGACAGACATGCAACTTTTGATTGGGGATAAAAAATGTCATAGTAACAATTTACTTTAACAAACAAGAACCTAAGAAATCACCAAGTATTGCCAATAATGTCTGATGCTATATCATCAGAAAAAATAACACAGTGGGCACACAACCCTGGTAAAAAGACAATTTGGGCAAGAATGCCAAAACACGGTCATATAATGTTCACATTCCCTCATAACATATTCATTTTTTATGGTCGTCAAATTAAATCCATAACAGAAATAATTTACTTGAATCAATCAATCAGGTGAATTCATGTGAAAACATTTTGAATATGTAATGAAATAAAATTACATAAATCACAAATTCAAAGAAAAATTTCTAAATAAAGTAACAATACCATATATACTCCTTGATAAAGACCAATATAGCATTATAGTCTGGTCCTAATGGAGTCATGCTGAATTTATATCAGGAAGATTAAAACAGGCTTTTTTTCATTGTCTATTCTATTTTAGATTTCAAAAAATAAAATTGTTAGAACTAAATACAGTACCATACGGATGAACTGATATATTTTATACTGTTAGCATCTTAATCTTAACTGTGGCATACTTTCCCAGATTCGCTTGTGGACATTTTTTCTCATTAAAGCAATTTTGAAAAATAGTTATAATTTTATAGGTTTTGAATGTCAGTATTCTCAGAAACATCCCATATGTGTTGATGCTCTGAAACATTAATGGCTCAAAATTCTTTTGTGAGAAGTGACATATTTTAGACATTACATAAGCAGTTAGGAAGTGATTGTTTGAACTTTTAATGCAAATACACAGCGTGTGATATAAGAAGACTAACATAGTCCTGTTGGTGAAGACATCAGAGACGTAAAAACATAGCGGTGCATTATCAATGGGGTCAAATGTTATTTAAGTACAATCAACACTATTCCTAAAAGGCAAGCCTACAATCATATCAGTGTAAAAGGCTATTCCACAAGTTCTATTTTTCATAATATTTTTCCAGTATGGAAATAATGAAAATAATCACACCACAAAAACAGAACACTTTTGTGGGTAATCACCTTTCATAGAAACCAATTTTCAACACCAAATAACTAGGGCATATGATAATAATATGTGAACAATTCTAGAAAAAAATGAAGCATAATCAATGAGTTAAGCTATCAAGCTTATGGGAAAATTATAAGTTACACGAAAGAGGATATTCTGTTTTTATTTTGTAATGGGGATAGATCAGACCTGGTAACTTTTTCAATTTTTTCTCAAATATGATATTAAATTATCATTCTATAAATTTTTTTATATAAAAACATACATCCCCTGACTTGATTTCGAGATGTCTACTCCTTAATGGACTCTGTAGGGAATTTTTACAGTTTTGTAAACCATTAAAAACTTATATCTACCATTCCTTTAAAATCAGTATAAATAATACTTATCTGATATTCTTTCAAATCAAAAAAGAAAACTGGGGACTTTTTTCAGTTACTTTATGTTCTTTGTTGTGTATGTTTATATTCCATGTCTGGTCTTTGTCCCTGGATTACATTCTTTTGATTACCGCTATAACCTTGGTTCCCTTGATTATTCTTTCATGCAGTATCAAAATATCTAAATTCCCCTATTACTTTTCTACAGAACATTTTCTCGCCATTTTTCTCCCCCTTGATAAAGACCTTTTAAAATAAATGTTTGCAATTTTACCATACATAGTTTTAAGTAATATATAATGTATGTATTTTAAATTATTAAAAGATAATGTACAGTTTTACATATATACTTTCAAACACTATTTGCTTACTGAAAATACATACTTCTTTATGACTTTGTAAGATGACAGAAAAGAATGCTTAGTGTAATAATAGGTATGATCTACCTTAAATAGCTTGAGTATGGGTACTGTATGACTGTCTGTGCGAGACCCTACAAGGTAGTCAAGAATGTTGAAAAAACCCTCGGTCAGTGATATTTGTTTCAAACATATCACTGCTATGCTTACAAAACAACTATGTTATATAAACTTGTATTTCCTTTGCAATTTAAGACATCACCAGTTATTTCTAACAGTGTTGAAATTTCTATAAAAGTCAGGAAATGTGATATCACATTATTAATAATTACACAATTTGTATCACTTGTTTATATGTGATATAAAAATTTGTACTATTTGTATTGGGTAGTTGTCGAAAGAAATAAGAGAATAGAAATTTTAAAATGAGGTACAGTATTCTCAACAATCTTAACTAAATATAACAATGACTATTGGTTGAATACAACACACAATAAACTTGCTACCAAATAGCAGCATCTACCTCCCTTAGTATGGACTATCAGCCATTTCTCCCTAGAAGATTTGGTTTTGAATGCAGATTTATGCCATAAAAGACTGAAGGAATATCACAGAAGAATGGAAAAGGCTGTTTTAAAATGACATTATCTACAGACTAACAGCTCAAAATTCAATTCATTTAGCATTTTACTAATATACAGAGATGGGTCTAATGTAATGATATTGTCTGTAGGATCCTTCAAGGCTAAAAATGGGATTGTTCAAAGCCAAGCAGACAACAATGATTATAGGTTTCTTGGTATGACTAGTCATCTGTGACATCTTAAAATCAAAAGTCTGTACTGTCTAATGAACAGCAATAAATTCACACAGAAATAGACAACAAAGAAACAGAAAAGGAAAACATTGGATTTTCGGTGTGTTTATACCACTCCAGTTCTAAAATAGCAACACATTAAAGATAAATGGAGTTAATTTATGGAGACCTCAGCCATTCCTTATTGGGTGTATTGAATTAAAACCAATTACAGTAAAATACAGGGGTGGATGGAGCTGTGCAAATCAGTTCATTTTCATCAAAATGAAATAATCCAACTCCAATGTTAAGTTGCTCAGCTGTAATGGTGGAAGGGTGCATGTTTTAAGAAAGAGTAAAAAATAATGCCACGTTGTGGATTAAATGTGATTACAACTTGATTTAATTCAAGTGGACATTTCAAAGAGTTAACCTTACATATATTCTCCTTCATTGAAATCGTGGCACATTACAAATGAAATGACAAGGTAATGGGTAGTCATCTAATTATTCATAATATTTATCACTGACCCAAGGCCTACCACAAATTTCTACTTAGTAAAGCATTATGACCTATCTACTCATTTTTCTCCTATGTAGCAAACCTGACAAATTGGTCTCCTGCCCAGAGCTTAATTATCTCCCCTTGAAGTACAGAAGTCATTCACACCATTTCACCTGATTACTGACACATGGCACAGCAAGGAGCCTGACCAATATAGATCATGTATTATCTTAAATAAATATTTCTATCAAGAAAAAAAATATTTGCCCTTTCTGCTGTTACATAGTTAACATAAGCAAGCGGTCAGTAGGACCTTCAAACCTAGACACTCAGTCTACGTCCCCTGTTAAGAGAGGTAGTCATTTGTTTTTATAAATGAATGAAGTGTAAAAAAAAATAAATGGGTGACCATCAGAACACATGTGAACAAGTGATAGATTCTACCATAAGTATACTTGAGTCTATTCTGTAAATTGTTCCAAAAAAACTGACTTGTGGGTGCAGTGCTTTGTCAATTTTACTTCTGATATTGAATATTCTATTTGCTTCCAATTAAGTACTACAAAAGCTGAACAGTAATTTAACAAAAGAGCTCCCTGGATAATTAATGTAACATCAAATCATTGACAGATTATCATGGAACTTGCTTTCTCATTATATTAATGTTTAAACATGAACAAGTAAGTAATTGGTGGTCAGTCTCAGTTACACCCTCAGAGCATAAAACAGCAATATCCCTGATCCTGTAATAACAGCCTAGCCTGGTGAGAGAGTACTATAGTCTGTAATTGATGCAGGAAGTCTCAGTCACAAAACCACATTAAATATGACATAAATCGGTCTGAGTTCATAAGACAACTGCTCTATAAATCCTAATAAGGACCTAGACACAAACCTATACTGGCCCAAATTAGATTACAATGTTAGGAAATGCTTTCCATAGATTGCTTAATACATCTACAGGGAAATCTTTCCTGGCGTTGTAGATGATCACTTTATCATTTTATTTTGTATAACTATCACTATGAATATCAATTTTTCCCTCTGATAAAATCATAACGTCAGTCTATTTTCATTTACTTAGTATGGTGTCATGACTATAGTCAGTCCTTAAATAGACTGTAAGGTTCAACCATGCCTGTTGATCCAGAAGTTTTTTTTAAAGGGAATAGAGTTAGATCCCAAAATGTTCAATAAAGAGCTTTGCTAAGCACAGCATGATATGACTGCAGCATGTGAAACTAAGTTCAACTGGGGCAAGTGTGGACACAATACTAGTTTATGACACACATAAGCATAGGTCTTATAGTTCATAATGGATACAACAGCTGGTGAGGACACAATTTAGCACAAAATTTGAATTCTATTAAAATTTTTCAAAGTTGGACCAAAAATTTTTAAAAGCAGATTTTTTTGGGGTGTAGGCCCTTTGTCACCTTATAATAAAAAATCTGAAAATCTGAAATCTGATTAAAAAATGCAGATAGGGATTTTTATAAGAAATCAATCAAAAAGAACTTTGAAATCAGACCATAAAAAAATAGATTTTTTGGGGTGTAGCCCTTTTGACCCCTTACAACTCAAAAAGTGTAAGAAGTATCAGAAATACGAATACCCAAAAATGACAAATTGTAACATAAACATTCAATGCATTATGATGCCAAAAACTTATGGATCTTCCTCATGAGACGATTCTAATAATTATTGTAAGAAGAGAAGGGATAAATAAATGGTTTATTGACATTAAGTATACTCAAATAAAACAACCTTTCTATAATATATACAATGTACAATAAACAAAAACAATGACAAATAAGATACATGTAAAAACATCAAAGGTGATAATTATCTCCCTTTGGCAACTTGTTGGTGACAATATTCATAATATTAGGAAGTTATAATGGGCCTCAATTTACCTTTCAAAGACAAATGGAGGACCATTTCACATTAATGCTGTAATAACAATTAAAGATGAGGTAAAAATCTTGGTGTTTGTTGGTAATAACAATTAAGGGCCATC
Source organism: Perna viridis (assembly GCA_037379345.1). Taxonomy (NCBI): domain Eukaryota; kingdom Metazoa; phylum Mollusca; class Bivalvia; order Mytilida; family Mytilidae; genus Perna; species Perna viridis. The sequence continues at coordinate 10,701,163 of CM074515.1, read as the reverse complement.
AAATCAAATTTTTAATCTTATATCTTTAGGCTCTTTTTTGCCTTGTACAGAAAACTAAAATGTCTTCATCAATTTAAAGTGGAAAAGAAATAATTGACATCAGATTGTCTGTCCTCTGACAGTTAGACCCAAAAACCTTGAAACAATACTAATGCAACATACTGGTATATCAATAAATTACCTTATTTATGCTCAAGTACAGAATCAAGTCTCCAAGAATTAAAGAATACTGCCTCCATCCTAATCACCACACATATAGGGAAAAGAAAAGTATATCGTAAACATATTAGATACAAAAGAGTATAACTTAGATCTAGAACAGTAAATACATTCAGGAGGTCACCATGATGATACTCTCTACAGTTATACAATTCACTAGTTCGAATGAAGAATTGAAGATATTCATGATTCTATTTGAGTTACTATTTTGTATTGAGGTTATATGTTTCTGCATTAGTGGTGTTTCACCATATCTCGTTTTTTTTTCTATACACTGTAATTTACTCAAGTTAGGCCAAAAATATAACATGTCTGTTTCCCGATACCCTACCTGTTTTTTTTTTTGTTTTTTTTTTTGTGCCTACCATAAAATGTTATGGCCATTTTGTCTCAAGCACTGTTTCTTCATACTTCCCATATTTACCTACTTTTCTTTGTGGTACCAGAAGCCTATCATTTTTGTTCGCCTTGTTTTATAATTTCAAACAGCTTTGTAATCTTCCATTCTCTAATTTATAACCTTAGGTTAAAATGTAAAATCTTACACCCAGAATAACTCTAGATATTATTATAATAGTAATCCTTATCATGTACATTCTCCTGTTAACATTCAGACAATGTGTTGAAAAAATAAAAACATGTGTGTCACTCCCTTGGTTATACAATATGTCAAACAAAGATATTAGAAAACAACAAACATCTTCTATAACAATGACTTCTTATGTCTCCTTTGATCTCTGGTGTATTCCTTATCCAATACATAAAGGCTTGTGTAATAATCAACCTTTGTTCTTTGATGTTGGATGTGTATTGCTTGATTCCTGAAGCCCTTTGTGTCCTTGTCTGTCAATTAAGATGCTCTGAGCTAATATTTGTATTGTTTACAGCAGTTTTATAATTCCATCCCTGACAGTACACATGTATTAAAAGGGAAAACACATTCTAGAAGTTATTGTTTATAGGACCATGGTATCAGTTTAGTTTGTTCTGATTTATTGCCATACTCTGCCAAAACATTAATCAGATACCTTAATTACAAAGCTGAAAATTTGTCTCAGGTTTCTATAATTTAGTACATGTTTAAAACTTTACACATTCTAGACATAAGAGGAAGAAGTTTTTACAGGTCTCTGCTTTGCTTAGTCAAACCAGCATATTCAGCAAGTCTTCTACAAGCAAATGGAGCCGTAAAAAGTTTTAAGTCTTACTGAAATGTACACCAAAAAATGATGAATAGATTTATTTCAGATAATTTTCTACCCGTTTTAATACTATGACTAAAAAATGAAAATCTAGCTTGTGAGTAGATTTGATTAGATCTGGGACTGAATGGGTTATTTATTAAGTAACTATTTAACATTATCTTCCAGTAGTCAGTATTATTTTTGTTGACATTTTTGTTGCAAAAAAGGAAATTCCACTTCTGAACATATAAATTGGTTGTGTCCAAAGAATTTCATATGGAATATCTTACACAGATGCGATATAGTATGTCTCCAAAAAACACAATCCGCAAGATGACAAAAAATGGATTTCTATTACATCTCGAACTCCTGAAGTATCTAAGACTGTCACAACAAAGACTTGATCCAACCAAGGAGATTTAAGAACTGTTTGTTTCTGGTTTATATATCAAAGAGAGATAATATCATTTATCCGAATGATTTTTTAACTTTTCCAAACTTAATATAAATAGGATTCCAAATTGTTTACAAACCTTCCATAATAGTACCATCAGTACAATGTTGTGTACCGTTGTACCCTGACAAATAATAACATAACAATGGTTTAACACTCTATACATCTGGAGGACAAGGGTGGACATATTTCCTTCCTATAAACCTCAAAAAACAAATTAGTTTTCTTTTGAACACCTTTTTTCTGACATGTGAGGTTGTTTATGATGGCAAAAAACACGTTTTCTATCTTTTGATACATGTTAATTACAAATCACTCATTAGAAAACTGCACTAGGGAGATGGCATGATTAATACAACAAAGTCCTCATTAACTGTTTCTCAATGGTCACATATATAAAACTACAAACAATTAAGTAAGGGACACTTGTAACCTAATATGAGTTAGCATAATTTATTGTTATCATTTTCAGGTTCCACAACTCTTCAAAGAACTATTCTCAAGTTTATTGCACTTAAGGCAGTTCCTCATTTAAATGTTACTTTGAATCAGAAAATAATTGTGTTCACATTTTCAACATACTCTCTTTAACTCATAGGAAGTTTATTGTGATAGTTTTCACACATAACTGAGTCAATGAAACCAGTTCCTTAGGTATATTTCAATTAGTTAATATTTTCCAATGACAAGCCTATGAACAATGTCAGTTGGATTTGTAAAGTATTAATAAAGTAATGAACTTTCTCCTTTGAATATATTTAAAACGTGATGTTCACCATGACATCAAAAATTGAGTTTTCCATCAAACCAATGTCCTGACACCATGACATAAGATATGTCTACTCCATTTTTCTCCATCACTTGGAGTTGACTTCTCCATGATATAAGTGATTTATTTTCTTTCACCTGGAGGTGTCTTTCAAGTGATATTGAAGATGTCTTCCCTGTGACATTGGGAATTTTTTCCTAACTGCCTAAGTGATGTCTTCTATGCGACATCAGAGATACCTTCCCCTTGAAATGAGATGTATTCCTTGTGACATTGGATGAAGTTAGAAATTCTTGGTGACATCAGAGATGTGCCGTCCCTTTAACATAATTGTCTACTCCATTACATTCAGGAGTTACTTCCACTATGATTTGAATGTGACTTAACCATAATAAACATGTCTTAACCATAAGATGTGATGTAACTATTATAAACATGTCTAAACAATAAGATGTGATGTAACCATGATAAACATGTCTTAACCATAAGATGTGACGTATCTTGACCACAACATGATATTGGTGACCTCATCATCGTGATTGAGCTATTAACATATCTATATAGAAACTATCTGGCCAAAAACTTAGGCTATGTCTTCACTATGACAGAGATGTCTATCTGGCCAACACCATAGGCTATGTCTTCACTATGACAAAGATGTCTATCTGGCCAATGACATAGGCTAAGTCTTTACTATGACAGATGTCTATCTGGCCAATGACATAGGCTATGTCTTCACTATGACACAGATGTCTATCTGGCCAACAACATAGGCTATGTCTTCACTATGACAAAGATGTCTATCTGGCCAATGACATAGGCTAAGTCTTTACTATGACAGATGTCTATCTGGCCAATGACATAGGCTATGTCTGCACTGTGACACAGATGTTCACACCATACTACACAGCATGACTGAACGACATGTACATTTTGACTTTTCATTCCTTCCTAAACGTACTCCTATCTAAATCTCCACGGACCACTTGATTTATTTTTTGTTAATACTAGACCATTTAGAATATTTTTTCGAAAATCTAAAATTTTGCGACAAATGGCCATAATTTGAAAGGAAAGGATGATCTGACTTTAAGCTACATATATCTCAAGAAAACCCTTCAAGACAACAAATTTATAGTTATATAAAGCAATACAAAGTTTAATTTCTTTCAGATTCAGATTTATACCATTAAGATGTACTTATCAGAAACAAGAGGCTCTCAAGAGCCTGATTTGCTCAGCTGGTTCAATACCTATAAAAAGTTGAATACATGCAAAACATAATAACGGTAAAACACCATAGACTAAAATTGCACAGATGATATTTGTCATGATACTGAACATTTAAACAATTTATCCTAAATGAATAACATGCTAAAAGTGCAAAAAATCATTAAAAATGCAATCAACAGATTTTTCCCAGATTTGCACCAATCATATAAATCTGTACAAAGTTTTACACACTTTTACATATATATATTTTTTTTATATTTACATTAATTATCAGCCTGCTACTGTTTTAAGGGTCAAAAGATGTTTCTGAATACTGCACCAATAGACACTGAAATACTGAACATTTTATTAATTGACATTAATCATCAATCTGCTTTCATTTACCAACTAATAGGCAAAAACTGTCAAAAAAGGTAAAACTAGCAAAAAAGGGGCAATAACTCCAAAAATTAGTACATCAATTATCTTGAAATTTACAGGGAAGAGTCAAAGAACCTACGATATCTCAGATTTCTTCTATCTGTAATCTATATTTTAGATATAAACAAAAATTTATAGTGATACCCAAGTTGTTATTTTTAGTAACAGTCGCCATGTTTTTTGAGTGGTACCATAACAGATAGTTTTGGAAATAGACATGCCAAGGATGATTGTCCCCATGTTTTATCACATTCTGTTCAGTGGTTTCAGAGGAGACGATTTTTAAAAGTTAGCAACGGAAAACAACAAATGCCAAGTGAACAAAAAAGCTCAGATGGTCTTTTATGCCAGGTGAGCTAAAAAATGACATGCTGATCATCACTGGAACTGTAGGCTGGGAAATGAGAACTTCTTTGCTCCTCTCCTTTCAACACTGATTTAGTTGGACCAGTTATAGGGTATCAGTACCACTTCCTGACAGTAATATCTAACCTTACATATTCCCATAGGCAAAATAATTGGTTTAATTAAGAGAATCTTGTTCTTCATAAATAAACTTTCAAAAGAAATTTATACCAGAAGACCCTACAACTACCTGGGGATATGTTTGATCGTAGTCATGATAAGGCATCTTGGATTTCTTAAACATAAGGTATATCTAAAAAAAAATAACAATCTCTGTCTTATTTCAAACTTCTAAAGAAATTGGAAATTTTGCTCATTAAATGTAAACATTCCTAACAAATAGATGGGAATGCTGCTTCACCTAAGCTGTCAGAACTTTTGGCTAAACATTATTAGCCAATAATTGGAATAATTTGACCAACAATGTAAACCTGTCAATAATTACCTCTAAACAGAGAAGCGTTCTGCTGTACATGAATATTTCTACCTCCTAACAGCAAAGAGCTTTGTTTCTGGTTAGCTGACCAGTAACATCAGGTTGTACATTGTAGTTATCTAATTAGGAAGAAGCAGCTGTTTAATTGTTAAAGTGTGAGATTATTAATTAATCCCTTATGGTATGGACTTTGAAATATCATTAAGGACAGAACAGTTGAGGTCACAGAATGATGGTGTAAATGGAACGCACTATCAGGAAAGGTATATCATAGGAGCATGAATTGCTCACCTTGTTCATATTTTGCTTATCAAGGACAATAACTCTAGTAAGGAGTTGTCCTACAACAGGTACCAGTATCGTACAGCATATCCCTGAGCAGGTGTACGTCAAAACATTGATGCTATTAAAATATAGTGCACTTTCTTTTTGCCTCTGTACAAACTAATGTTTTGTCAAAAGATATGAACAATGACTTATAAAATAGAGGAAACATCACACTGTAAGATGAAGAACTTTTTTAAAAGAAAATCTAACATAATAACATAAAAATGTTCCAATGAAACGTTTGGTTTGATGAGTGCAAAACGAAAGTGAAAGTAGGGAAAATGGCTATTTATAGCCCAAGACTACTTTTCTGTCCGATCTTTGTGGATTCACCCTATTTTCTTTGCGGGAAATTATTTTTTTACATGTCATTAGAAATGCTACATAAGTGAAAGTTTTATTGAATCAATTGACATATTTTTTTAAAAATCCTAAAAATGTGCACTTCACTATAGAAGTCTATGGGAAAATTAATACGATACTGAGACCAATAATGCTGGAATTCTTTATCGACAATATATTTGTCCAGTGAGGTGGACGTGTTTTTCAACAAACAGTTGGCATTTCAATAGGAACAAATTGTGCTCATCAACTTGCTGACCTATTCCTTCACTCTTATGAGGCTAACTTCATAGCTGATCTGATCCGAAAAAAAAAAAGAATATTGTTTAGCTAGATCCTTTGATCTCAGTTTCTGCTACACAGATGATGTATTATATTTGAACAATCCTAGTTTCAGGGATTTGATACATTACATCTACCCCAAACAACTTGAGATAAAGGATACTACAGACAATCTGAAATCAGCCTCATATCTTGATCTACACTTAGAGATCGATGGTAAAGGAAAACTATTGACCAAACTTTATGACAAATGTGATGACTTTTCATTCAGAATTGTCAACTTCCTTTCATGTGGCAACATCCCTTCAGCACCTGCATATGGAGTTTTCATATCACAACTCATACATTAACTACAGACTTTTTGTATTGCGCTAGACTTCTTACAATTAGGCCTCTGGGACAGGGTTATGTTGTACAAGATTGAAGTCATCACTACAGAGGTTTTATGGTCGTCATCATGAACGTGTCATAGTTTTCCTTTCCTCTTTCGTCTACCCCAGACAACTTTTTATGAGCAACTCGGCAGGTGTTTCTAGAAAAGCAGGACACTTACCCTACCGGTAAACCTCGTCCATGCTCCCAGTTTTTAATGGAGTCCGAGTTGCTCATTTACTTTCATTAATTTGTATGTATTATTGTAGTTACTTTATGTTCTTTGTTGTGATTATCTGCTTTTCATGTCTGGTCTTTGTCCTTAGATTACATTTTTTGATTACCGCTAGAATCTTGGTTCCCTTGATTACTCTTTGACCCTATGAAGACTTTTATTGGCCTCATCATAAGGATTATTTCATCAGTTGAAAGTTTTTTCTCATTCTTTTATAGTTTTCAAGATACTGCCTATTAAAAAACTGCAAAAATTTCACTTTTTGCTTTTCAAGGACAACAACTACAACAAGGAGTCATCTTACAAATTCCAACAAATAGACTTTTGTAGGCCTGATCAGTAAGAACAATTCATCAACGAAAGTTTTTTTCTACCTTTTAAAGTTTTCAAGATTTTGGCTACAAACTACAAAAAAACTCTATTCATCTTTCAGGGGCAATAACTCTAATGAGGGAGAGCTTACAACTTCAATCCTATGGAGACATTACTAGAACTCTCCAAGTTAAGGAAGGTCACATTTATTAAGAAAGGTTAACAATGACAGACAATGCTTACAGATAAATGCCAGGTGATTGCAATAACTCACATGGTCTTAGGTCAAGAAAGCTAAAAAGTAAGAAAAAAACAGTAAGAAAACAAGTGAAAATACTGTTGGGGGACTCCAATATACAACCCCCAAACTTTGGATGGAGTCTATTAAAGTGAAGCCAAGTTCAGTGAATTCAAAATTCACATACATTAAAAAAAAGCTGAATACCAAACTGAATACTATTTGAACAATCTAATCAGTGAAGCCAACAAATGTAACTACATAGGTACAGATAACAGTAAAATACTCTAGACCCTTAGGGGGATTAACTATCAGTATCATAATTTACTATTGTTTCTACTTAAAATCATGACTGACAGCTGATGGAGAATGATTGCTAAAAGTATGCCAAAATCAACAATTCCTTGAAGCAATAATTTAAGCTAAAATCAATTTTACAGTCATTTTATTGCCTCTAGAGAGAAATATAATACAATTTAAATAAGTCAAAAGACACAATAAAACATTTTGTCTGTTTTTTAAAAACAGAAATGAATCTTCTGATTTTACACTTCAAAATTTACATGGAAAATCCAGCAGATTCCCATTACAAAATGTAAATTGTTGTTATCATGAAATCCCATCTGGAAATGACAAAATGCAGTAAAACAGCAATTTATTGATACTTATCTGGTATTTTCAATATTTCTGCCGATTTCTGAACAAACTTGTTGGAAATGAAGCAAATTTCATATCAATGTTCAAATAATCTTCTTCATCTAAAATTATCCTCTATTTAGATACAATGTGATAAAGCCATCAAAACACAGTGGAAAACTATAATTCAATAAGTTTATATCATAATAATATGAGCTATGTTGGTTTAATTCAATCATGATTGTGTTTATTCCAGTACTGTGGTTTATTTGTGATTTTTATCTTTATTTTTACTTGACTGTCTTGTAGTGGTCAAGACATCAAAATATCAATGAACCATCACCTGGCAGAGATTTGACAATATGTTTTGTCAGTACTACAGAGGGCTAATACAGGTTCAGAAATCAAAGTTACACTACATCATTTATACCAGTAGATATTATTGGAGATATCTTTTCATTATTCTAAGTTAGAAGGGAAATTTGTTTCATCTCCAAAAAGTTGGTTCAGAATTTCAACCAAGTCGGTCTATCTACACAAATGGTATTTTATTATTTGTCTTAAGAACAAAAAGTTATTGTTTTTTATTGTTTTTATAACATCAGCAAAACCTCACATGACTTATTTCAGCAATTGAAAGAACTTGCCTAAACCTAACAGTTTTGGAGATATAAGCAAAAACTACTGTCTGACCTCTATGATCTATTTTTAGTAATGGCAGCCATGTTTCACGACGAATCAAAAATCCCCAAATCAGTTCTATGCAGGATACCCCTAGAAACATTCGTACTAAGTTTGCTTCTATTGGTAAAGTAGTGTCAGAGGAAAAGATTTATGCAAGAAATAACATTAAAAATAGCAAAAAATGTTGAAAAAGGGCAATAAAATCCAGCATGGCTTAATGGATTAAAATGAAAATTTCACAGCAGATAGATGTCATCATGTGAACACTTTTACCCTATGTCAGAATTAAGCTAAACCTAACAGTTTTGGAGATATAAGCGAAAAACTACTGTCTGACCCTATGTCCTATTTTTAGTAATGATGGCCATGTCTTTCGACAGATCAAAAATCCCCACATCAGTTCTATGCAGGATACAACAAGGAATATTCATATTAAGTTTGGTTCTAATTAGTCAAGTTGTTTCAGAGGAGAAGAGTTTTGTATTATTGTTAATGACGATGACAACGGACAACAGCAACAGACGCCAAGTGATGGCAATAGCTCACATGGCCTTTGGCCAGGTGAGCTTACAAAAAGGACATAAAATACACCATTCAGCAGTGACATTGAGAAAAGGAGTATGTCACTCATGGAAAATTACTCCCTTTTATGTAATGGAAGGACAGAAATAATTTTGTTCCTAACACAAGGACTCTCTCATTTTCATCCAGTAATATGGAATTTCCAATTAGACAACTTAAGTAATCAGAGACCCAAAAAAATTCTCCAACGTAATTTACAAGATTAAAACTTCTAAGTCCTCGTTTGTAAACAGGACGAAAACTTTAATCAGAAGACAATCAAGTGACTCTTGACAAATTGAGCAATGCTGCTAAAACAAGGGGCTTAGAAATCTACTGGCAAAGTTTCTAATGGGAAGCACTACATGACAAATGAAGACAAACTTGTTAATGACTGATCAGTGTTTAATAGTGATTAGTTCTTGACATTTATAATTAATCTATCAACAAATTAAACTTCTAAGATAGGATTACAAAATAAGATTAATGACTTCAATCCTATAGTTACTGTTAATTAAGTCTACAGTTACACAACATCCAGGTTCTGTTGTAGTTGAAACATCAAGGATTTCAAATCAGTCCTTGATATCTTTTTCAAAAGAGAAATTAGTTATTGTCCCAGGTTTGGGATTAAATGGAAAAAAAACTCAAAATAGCAAATGATGGAAGGATAGAGATTTGATACATTATAGAAAATTGGTCGCTGTCACGGATACTTCTACATTTACAAGGGCCATAACTCCTGAACTGCAAATGCAATATACACCATTATTAACCTTGAACTTCATTTCCAGGTCAAAAGTTAAGTATTTAAGTTTTAAAATATGATTTGATTCAGTTGTTCTTTAAATATCATCAAGAAACCCTATGCCAAGTAAACATGCAGTTGTGCAAATTTCAGGTTACATTGTAACTACATACATTGACTATTCTGATATGTTTCCACTGCATTTGGGCAGATGCTTCTTCAACTGTTCACCAAACAAACGTAGGACTGAGTCCCTTCATACTCATTACAATGAACAATTTTACTATTTGCATCCATTGATGTTTGTCTTTAAGGATATTCTGGCAAAGATACAGTTCCCAGTTATGTTACTAGCTATGCTATATTATATATATATATAACTGTAAAGCAATATAATTTCCCCATAGGAAGCAATACAACGTCAGTGTGCAATAAATTTTCTTATTGTATAGTAATAAATATTTTCCTATTCAAATCAATAGAAAACAAAGCATGCAATATATCCCGGTATTTGCACGCAAACTTTCATTGGTATCTGGAAAAATTCGGAGACGTTCCGAATACATTTTTAAATTTATTGCACTGTTGTCATCAGCTAAAAAATGGCTGAACAGGATACTGACAAGTTTTTATAGAAATGGTAATGACCTCTTTATATGGGTCAACATATTTCCTTATTTGGTGACAGTTATTGTGATTCCATTTTTCTTTAAAAAAAAAAAATACAAACAAAAAATGCATTCCTTCCAATTTCACTACAATTTATCAAACATTCATAAATTCATATTGCACTAGTTCATATATTTATTATGTATCATATTTGAACTAGTGCAGTAAAACACATACAACGTTGTCAAATGCATTATATCCAACAAATTAGTATAATGTTAACTAAAATATTTATTACTTTATAATAAAAGGGTTATTGCACGAACACCGGTGAATATTGTCCCTCGCAGAATATTATATTGCACTCGTAAGCTTGCGAAATATAATATTCTGCTCAGGACAATATTCACCAGTATTCATGCAATAACACTATAATACTGCACTAGTTTTACTAATTCTAAATTCTATTCAGGATATAATTCCCCAGTATTCATGCAATAACCCTATATTATCATTATAATAATATTAAAATAATTGCAAATTTAACTGTATTTTTTATGCTAAAGGGTTCTTATTTTTTCACACAGTTCAACTATAAAATATGACAAATTATCTGGCACAAATGAGTTGCACCAAAAAAAAGAGACCCTTTTTGGCAAAAAAAGGAGATCACCCGAATAAAACTGAATATTTGGGGACAGCATTTTTTTTCCCAACAATGGGGGTATGTTGCATAGATAAGATTAAAAAAAAACACAACATCAACACAATGTCAAAACTTTCCCACAGGTAAAACTTGTACAGGTGTTCCATGCAATGCCAAAATAGAATCAGATAATAAAGCCATTTCAATTTACTTAATCTTTATTGTGAAAATATGCAATTTGTTCATCATAATTCTCTATCAGTCTACATAGAAAAGCATGGATGAATTAAAACAGATAACTTACTATGGACTGTGCGGTGCCATAGATTTATGGATTATAATAGATTTGACATGCTTGTGGGGGTGTGTGTGGTCATTATGCCATTGTGTAATAGAGTTCACCCTTAATTTATTGTTCTTTACCGGAAATGGATTATCAAAGTCAGTCACCTGCATTAACATTTCTAGTTCAATTGCATTACTTAGGGATTAAAAAAAAAGAGTTGATTGAATATTATCATGAGAGCTGTATTGCAGCAGCCCCAAGAATGCAATTCAGAAAATGCTGGAGAACTTAGACTTTCCACTACCTGTATAGGGTTGATGGAAAAAGAGTTAATTCCCATAAAACCATGTCAGTAGCGAAAACATGTCAAAAAAGACATAGTAAAAACAAACATTAGTAAATATTTAAAGATGTGCCAATTAACTTGACAATGTCCTGATAAAGTGAAGAGGTTATAACATGAAGAACTTCCTTTTGACCTGACCTTTAGTTCAAACAAACTAATAACTCCATCATTGCACTTAACATAACATGCTGGAGTACTAGTCTATCATACCTTATTTTCTTAAGATTGTATTGGATGTGAAATGGTGTAATTTTTTCAAGGAAAAGCATATTTATTTTTCTATATTTTTGATTGAAGGCACCAAAAAGTTACACAGAGAAAAAAGCTACACACCCCATTCAAGACAACTACTGGGATCACAGTAAGAACAAGATAAAAAGAGACAACTGGTATGAAGAAATTGGGAAGGTTAGAACTTACCCGAAAACTATAATAGATACTGAATAAACATGCCAATTCTTAATATCAGCAAAAAAAACACCAAAGAGTCAACAGTGGAACATTTCAGATACATCAAAAGCCTGAATGTTAAACAAGAAACAAAGATGATCCACATACACAGTGAAGTAATTAGAATAAAACATAATTATACATAAAAACTGAAGGGAAAAAGTACTCCCAGTGACATCGGGTGCTCCAAAAGGGTAAGCAATGACCGCTCTGCCAGTGGCACCTGACACATTCCAATTAAGTAAATACACAAACACACATACTGACAAAAATTTCAGGGAATCTGGTATGCAAGTCAAAGCCAAATAAAGTATAAGAGTTGTCTCCAATATAACTACACCATTGTTTGACAGTCCTTCTTGCAAACTCTTGTTCAGTTTAAAGCTCAAAAAGGTAAAGACCTTACCTACAAGACACAGTTTGAAAAACACCATGAAATGAAGGCAAAGGCCCTTTGTTTGAAACCAGGTATGGTATTTCCCTCATTTTTCACACTGAGGTAGCCCTTTACTGACAGCTAAAACTGGCCCTGTTTTTAATTGTAAAATTAGGATCTACAAAAAAAAAACTTCAAGAACTTGATGACTTGCAAATCTTTTGTTGCTACATTTCACTCAAAATTAATGACTATATAAAAAAGATGACATTAAGGAATGAGTGTTAATTTAATGCATTGTGGGATAGATGACAAAATAATGATTACAACAGCTGATCTAACAGTCTCATCAGAACAGTATTAATTAAGCATGTAAAAAACAAAGCGTTCACCTAGCAGGATTCCCTACCTGGGTTGTCAATTGTTACAAGAGGGGGAGTAAAGCACCTTAATAACTTAATGACACACCATAGTTACATGTAACATGAACAGAGTTGGTAACAATCCTGTGAATCATCTAAAACTTAATGACATCTCTGATCAAGGAGTAACAGGGGTTTCCATAGGAGTAATATCCAAAAATTATAGAAATATTTGGTAACATTTAGAGAAACTGAATGATACAAGACCAACAGAAGCATGCAAGGGGACACTACATTGTTTTATGACAGCTGTAATGTAACTATCAGCAGCTATTTAGACAAAGTTATTCTGCTTGAAAACCAAATTTTTAAGAGGAAATTACTTTTTAAGTGCAACTCCTTGGTGAACACACAGTTACTTAACAAAAGACAAAAATACTTCTATTGAAATGAACATACTATTTATTAGTATCAATTTGTTTACAGCTAAAAATAGGAATTAATCATTCTGCACCAGGTTTCTCCTTCCTATTGAACTTTTAATTAGGAATTATTTACGCCCTGAAGATCATAGAAAGAAAAGCACATCAAGTTCTCTATGCACTTCTACAGAGAAAAATGAGAATATATTTGGTCTTTCTGTCAAGGTTCATCTGCATCACACAGGAATCAAATTAAAATTCAGCTGCCAAAAATTCCTCAGTTTCAACAAAAATTTGTAAATCATGCATTGCATTCTATAGATTAGGCACAAAAGATGAAACATAAGAATTAGTAATTATCACTTTTGTGTGTGTCAATCTTGTCTCAGATATAAAGCACCATAAAGGCATTACCAATAACACGCTTGGTCTCCAATGGCAATTACCAAAGACAATTTACCACATATTTAAACTGCTTTTAACATCTTCCTGCCCATTATGATCAAAATATATCTAATTCTGCCCTGACAAAAACCCAGCTTGTGATTCAACCTAACAGTATGAGAGTTCCCAAGACAGACATATCATGGAACATCTTCATAAAAAACTGACTATTTCAATTATTTTCTAAACACTAATGACAAAACCACTAAAGTGAAGATATGTTTTTGTTGGTAGTTATTTAACAGTGAGTATTGAGAAAGATCTAAGTGATTTTCCATCTCCCTCCTTTATCATCCCTCTTCTACTCCACTCTATAATACCTTTATCACAAAAACTGTTGACATTTTTCTTACATCTTACATCTTCAATAAGTCATTCAGAAGCAAATTACTAAACCAAAGTGAGCAACTCAGTCAGCCTTCCATAAACACACCAAAAATGAAAGAGCTCTGGGACAATTTCACGCATGAGATAAATAAAAACATGAAAACAAAGAAGTAAATTGCCTCCCCAGAACCTTGGCACAGGTTCAACAATCATTTAACCATCCTCAGTAGTAGAACATACAATAAAGTCGCCTGCCTTCTACATTTCTCACATTAACCAAATTTTAATGAGCGGTGAACTATTGAATTTATACCATTTTTAATTAGGAAAAAGCACCAATTTTCATAAACACAATTTCTTCTTCTCAAAACAATTGTGATATTTGTCATCGTTAACTAATTTTCAATGAAAATTCACAGCAGGAAAGGAGAGATATAATTTAATGCTACATTTGAAAAACAAACTCATAGAGATTTGTCAAGTGTACCAAGCAAAACAAAGCACTAGACTGAAACAAAAATTATTAAACACTTTTCCCTTTAACTTCACATTCCTTGTTGGTTCCCATATATTTGAAATCAAAACCTTTTTGCACTTAATCCAACATTAAATTTAGCTGACTTTCTCCTTCATTACTGACAGCTTTCTGTATTGCTTGATCTAAGGAAGTGCATGAGTAATCAGATACTTTACCAAGAGAGTAATTTACTTTAAAGTATGAAGAAAAGGGTTGGATTTGGTATTAGCTCTAACTAGTTCTCCATGATTCAGGTATAAAGGGCGCACATAAACTACCCCTAAGTTGGTTATGTGAACATAACTTGGTCAAAAATTAAAAACAATTCTTATAATTTAATTTCTAATCGATTAAAGTAGATTTGTCCCGTTATCAAAGTCTTATTTAGTTTGGAATTATTTGAATTGCCGACTGCAGACCGATCAATGTTAATGACGTCGCAGTACCAAGTTAAAACATTTAAAACATGGTAACGAATCTAAAAACTAAAACACCACTACAAATAAATGTCATAAGACTGAACTAAAACCATTGACATATGTCATACCAAACACTTATGCTTAGTCACTGGTGAACCATAGGTCAATGACAGTTATTTAACTGAGTTCAAGTGAAATTAGGGAACAGCTAAGACCTAGAATGCAGACAGTCCTTAAAAAAAACAAACATTTTTTTTAGAAACCATATCAACAAACCATCAAAAAGTAAAATGTCTAGGTGTTCCTAAAGACTGAGAGTTAGACTTTATATCCATTAATCAGATATCAATGTAAACGCTTAGAAATGGATCAGGAAACAAAACTCTCAATATCTGAACCTTTCACTGTTGAGTAATGAACTGTTAGATAGTGATGCTACTTCTTCAAAAGAATTGTAATCATGCACTAATTGTAGTAATTCAGAACACACCTTCTAACCACAATACCAGAACAAATGTACTATAAAGTGACATTCTCAATGATAAATACTGTTTTTGTGTTGTTTTTTTTTTTTATTTGAATCCTCATTCAATCAAATACAGTTATTTTCCCAAGATCAACACAATTGAACATAATCTTTAGTATCAGTACTCATTGGTCAGGTTTTGAATATATTACATGTTTTATTGTATAACAATGATTTGAGAGTACCAGTTTGTACATTGCTCACAATGCCATATCTATATATAGTCACACACCAAATTTGAAATAATAAAAACCCTTTGAACTAGTCATTTTTTTTGTTTACTCTATTATTTCATATAGTGAAAAATAGGAAACTCCACGAAAGAAAAAGTAGAAACTGGATAGTTACCCAAAACACTTACAACCTAATACTCTATCTATATAAAGTTAAATACCAAATTTAAAACCAGTTCATCCATCAAGTCTAGAAAATTTTGCCAAAGTTCAGACAGAATGACGTACAAATGGATATACAAGGTGAACCAATATACCTTCCATTCATTGAGTGAGGGTAAACATTTTTTTTTACATTGGAAATTGAGAATTTGGAAATTCAAATCTTGATTTTACTTTCATTTTCCTAGATACCTATTTGTAGCACTGAATCATGGTGTAACAATGTAAGTTCAGAAAGCAAAGTACTTCAAATACTGATTCACATAATAAACTTTGACTTGACTTTTTGAAATATTATCCAAAATTAATCAAAATCTTAAATCACAAAAAAAAACCCTCTATCAACACCTGACTAAAATTCAATTAAAATGGATCTCTTCAAAACTCTTTTGATCTTATAAATAGCTTTCTTCAATCAAACAAATGTCTGCAAACATGACATGCATTTACTGAAATATAAAACATTGCGTATCAATGGTAATGATAAAGTGGACATTTGACAGTAATTAAGTCTGACTTTAATGTCCACTTACTCCTGGTCAAGCTGGGTCAAGTATTAACACTAAAGACTGACTAGTTCCTTTATAAACCCTGTAATAAAATAGAATCAACCCTTATCTCACAGTAACCTAGGTCAAGTTATCAAGGCTTCAATTACAGATTATCAATTAGAAGTTCCAC
Source organism: Perna viridis (assembly GCA_037379345.1). NCBI lineage: Eukaryota > Metazoa > Mollusca > Bivalvia > Mytilida > Mytilidae > Perna > Perna viridis. Next base: position 10,684,500 of record CM074515.1, on the reverse strand, counting down.
AATCATAAAGTAATAATTCTAAAAGAAGATAACCAACATTTAACAGTACACTGCTCCACTATAACATATGCAAATCTCAAAATTATGCAAAAGCAAGTCACATGCCCATTTGGACTTCACACTAGAGCAGATTACATGTCCACCTCCACTTTACACTGGAGCACGTGACATGCCCATCTCCACTTTCTGCTAGAGCAGATCCCATGTCCATCTCAACTTTCCACTACAGCACATCGCATGTCCATTTCCACTTTACATTGGAGCACATCACATGTCCATTTCCACTTTACACTGGAGCACATCGCATGTCCATTTCCACTTTACAATGGAGCACATCGCATGTGAATCTCCATTTAAACTAGAGCACATCCCATGTCCAACTCCAATTTACAGTAGAGCAAATCACATGTGAATCTCCATTTAAACTAGAGCACATCACATGCCCATTTCCACTTTACACTAGAACACATTACATGCCCATATATAAGAAGCAAAAAAGAAATGTTTTAACAAGCCTCCTTTCATCCAGATAAATATACTACTATGAAATTATTGAAATAATTCAAAGCATTTCAGTGTAGGGTAAGACAGATGGACAGACAGACAGTAGTATTATATTGAGTTTTAATGACTAATGTCAAACAAATAACTTGATAACAAGCGAATAACCTAATATCCTGGATAAAAACTAGAAGTACATTACTACATCATCATGAGGTAAGTTTAACTATTCCCACCGATGACAAAATTAGATACCTGGGTTAAACCTAAGGCAAGTTTAAAGTTATAAAACTTAGTGAATTAAGAAAAAAGAAAATTACAGTATTTTCATTTTTAGCGAAACTTTAAGTTATTACATTCATTTATCTTTTATTTTTTATGTAACCAATTGCTGCAAGGGAGAGTAAAAACTAATGATTTGTACCAAGTTTTGACGAGTTTTTAAATGTTACAGGTGTTAAAATTAATTACCTGTCAACAGGTGTTAATTACCATGCAGCAAGATTTATCCTAACAGATGGGGAGTTTGCGTGAGGTTAATATGATCTAAGGGAAATAACTCTGTCAGGTAAAAATTGAAGAGACCCATTCAGTGACTTTTTTATTACTACAGTTTATACAATCTTTCAAATACTGTTAATGAATTGCATATGAGATATTTACGGCTTTTCCCTAAAAAAAAAGAAATTCCAACATATTTCATAATTTTGAATACAGCAAGTTGCAAAATTCTGTTAGCTATGAGGGAATCTTATCACTGTCTTAATAAATTGCTAACACATTCAGTGAAAATGCTTTTATGTTGTAGCATGTATAAAACACATGTCATTCATGTTTGTATCGCAGTATAATTATTTCAAATTTTAAATGTTTAGTAATGAAAGCAGCCGTCTGATTCCATTAGCAACACTGCAGACGATTTCTGTCTGTCGCAGCTGCTGCATGATTATGTAACATCCTTGGACGATTACAACGGTCGCGGACAATTAACATGGTCGTGTGACAGAATCCAATTCAAAGTGGAACTTCTTTCCAAAGAAAAATATAATTTAGAGTTTGAATTAGCACTGTCGGGTTTTATAGAAATGGATGTGTCTGCAGGCTTTGGAATAGAAAAAAAACAAAAATTTCTTGACTCTTGTAGAAATAAATCTCCCGATTCGAAGGCTATGTTTACCATTTCTGTTAAATTAAGGAAAAAATTACATGAATCTTTGCCTTTTAAAACTGATTTTATTCTGTCTATTAAATCATTGTACTTCATGTATTAGGACTTTGGATTAACAAGAAGATAAACTACACTAGACTGTTGCCAGTACCTTGATCACATAAGATGACCACCGTATCTAATTACACACACAGTGCCTAAGTCAAATGCCTCTAACTTCACCAATCACCAGTGAACTAGACTTCACCAATCAATAGTGCTCTGGACAGATACCTCTGAACAGCACCCACCACAAGCCCTACAGACATCTCAAAAATGCAGAAATATGGATGGTAAATTTTGCAGTGGATTGACACCTCTGAAATGTCAAGGTTGTTTTACTTAAATAAAAATAAAATAGAGCTAAATCATTTTTATTAGCAGGTTATAGTGACATTAATATCCCTACATATAATAGAATGGCTGATTTTTTCTAAAGATCCTTCTCACTACATAGATGATTTAAAAGATCCTAGTTAATATTTTACAAACGTTTTCCATGTTAAACAATTCAAAACCTCTCAATTGAATTGAAGCTAAAAGAGCAGTTTCAGATAACCATTAAGATATTCAAGTAATTGTTTATTTAAATGTGATAGACATTTATCAATGGTGTAATAATTCATTTAGAATTTGAAAGGTGAATGAAAAACTAATCAAGATAGCCCAATGAGCTCCATTCAAGTGTCGCCAAAATTTGACACCTAAGTCATACAAAAATCCTTTCTAAATAATGCATTACCCAACTAATACTGGGGTTTTATCTGATGGTAATTGTAATAGTTTTTAAATCAATATATTTTTATCATACACCCCCATTTAATTTGCATTAGAAACCTAACTATCAGAGCCTTGCAACAGAGCAAGAAACTAAAATATTGTATTTAGTAAGGTATACTGTTAGTGAAACATATAACAATGACATATGCTTACTATAAAATGATTCTGTTCTAGTTGCAGTTATTTTTGTGTGGTTTTTCATGAGTTGGTCTTACCACTAAATCAAGTTTGTTCAAATTTAAAAATATATAAGTACAGACCTTTGTTGCTCATGATTTTATAACACAAACATACACAACTATTATTTTCTAATGTCTAAAATTAATTAATTAAAATGTACATGATATACACCTGGGCATCATTTCACAAAGTACTCGTAAGACATACTTAACAAACCAAAGGAAGTTACATGTAAGTTTTATGTTAGCTTTGTGAAATGATGCTCTGAATATACAATAATTAGTTAAACTCTCTTGAGCATACTGAACAAATGACAGACAGACAGAAACAGACTCATTCATGGAAGTATTGTATTCTTTCCCAGTAAGCGTTCTGCTTCCTGTTAGCTACTGATTTAAGCTGAAAAGTTGACTACATGTCACAAAAAGAATTAACTATTATAAAAATATAATTCCCAATGCTAAAACCGAATGTTCTAAATAATGTCTATAACAAGGCAATGTTACTTACCCTAGGCCAGAGAACATGGTATTTTGACAGGGACAGGTGGCATAGTTTTAGGTGTTACATTGGAATGCAATCATGTATTATCATTTCTTCTAAATGTTAAGTCAACAAACCATTGTCATTCTAAACAACAATATTTTTATAAACTATATTCAAATGTTTTGGGAGATTTGCTTGTCAACATTTATACTATGGTTCAAGCTCGGTCAAAATTAATGTACAAGTAAATTGTTGGCCTAAAACATACAACACCTTGTAAGTTTTGAAAAAGATGTTGAACTTTAATTAAAGAAATCTGATTCGAAATATTGACAAAAGTGAAATATACCAAGCATGGCATGTAAGATCTAAATATCAATAATACTGTTAAATAAAGAAATGAGAGAACTGTGTCGTATCAGAGAATTTCCTATACATGTACCAGGTTAGTTATACCAATATTTTGTTCAGAAATCAAGCAGCACTTCAGAAGAAATCTTTTTTTTTTATTTATTTTGATAGGACATACCTTATACTCTATAATCCTATCATTAAAGAAATATCCCAAATAAATAAAAGAGAAAACACACTTGAAGACCCTCATCTTGTAACATGTTGACCTTGTCATTTTTTTTTAAAGAATTGCCCGAGTTATTTACAAAAACTATCTATAAGAAAGTGTAATTTACTTGTTTCTTCACCATTGCTTCAATACCAAATCAAAACTAATCTCTAAATCAAGTATCTTCTCAATATCCATCCATTACATCTCTAAAATTCATATCTACTCTAAAACCGATATTCTAATGTAACTTATCCCAATATTTATCTTCACTAATTATGCAACCTCTCCAAAAACATCAACTCCAGAAATATAGTTTTTCATACTCAATTTAATATCCCTTCTGAACCTTTCCTACAAATGTGACAAGAATTATCAGTTTACTTGTAAAAGCAATCTCAAACTCTATGATGTAATCCCCAATTTCTGCTGTGCAAGATATGTAAAATAAATGTCGAAAACCAACAGAATTCAAGGATGACTCCGATCAATGGAGATACATCAAAACTGTATGGATTGTTGACTTAGATATCAGATTTACAAATTTTAGGAGTTAAGTACTCCAAAATTGCCCATAACAACACCTATTTAGTAGAACCTAACACTAACATTGAAGCTCTGGAACAATCATTTGTAAAGGAAACTTGAAAATTCCATTAACGGAAATGCATTTCTTGACAGTTTTTTATACTTAGAAGTTAAAAAGAACTGAACTTGATTCCAAGTACTGATACTATATTTGAATCACAACACAAAATTAGTGTAAAAGTGAATTGTTGGCAGAAAACATACAAGACCTTGTTAGTTCTGCCAATTGCAGAAAATAAATTCCAACACTCCAAAAACACATTAAGAAATGAAGAACTGGAACTTAAAGGTCTTGGTTTTGAATTAGTAAATATATATATACAGGAGAACAGAGAAAGCAATTGTACCTGATCTGAACTTTAAGCCATGACCTGTGGTTCAAATATACAACATAACTTATTGCAACATCTGTTTGGATAATAAATGTTTACTGATTATTAAAAGACGATTTTTTATGACAGATTTAATAACTTAAACTCATACCATATTAAGTACAAAATATTTCTGTCATTCAGCAAATTTGCAAATCAGATCTTCCATAGCATATTTACTGCTAATTATTCCAACTACCTAAATCCATCATGGTAAACCAAGTGTAAAATATAAAATACCAAATCCTTAAAATCCTTATCATGGTTGAATTGGATAGGACATGTGCTTAGAACAGAAAATTATTCCATCTTGAAGGCTGCTTAGCATTGGACTCCTAAAGGAAAATAAAAACAAGAAAAACCCAAAATGGATGACTGTGTAAGCAGAACTTAAAACTTTAAGTTGAATGTCCTTTATTACATGAAATTAAGTCATTAAAATGTATAGGTTACAATCTTACCTTGGTGGAGTACAGACATACTGGTGTTCTTTAATGGCTCAACATTCCTCTAAACTATAAATTTCTTGTTCTTGTCAGTTTTATCAATTGTAAAAATACATCAAGTCCATCAATACACAGCAAAGCAACAAGACCTGTAATAAATGGAACCAAATGAAAGAGACTGGGTCATTCTAGATACTTAAAGTGGTAAAAAAATACAAGTATTTCATGACAAATGATTTATAAAATAAAGTGCCATCCTCAGAAGTATTGTAAACTAATTTACAGGTACTGCTACATTATATCATTTTCAATTTTATAGAGTAATACTTATGTACTGAGAGCATTTGATGGGATTTGAAATTGTGAAAGACATGAAAAGTCCAATAAACTAGAATTACACTGCATTTATCTTATAATGATTCAGAGGCTTCAGGGAGTAATAGAATCTTACTGAACATGTATAACAATCTACAGTGTTAGGCCAGTACAAGAAACTCATTGGGTTCTTGTCTCTTCCTGAACATGTATAACAATCTACAGTGTTAGGCCACTACAAGATATTCATTTGGAGCTAAAGTGTTAGGCCACTACAAGATATTCATTTGAAGCTACAGAGTTAGGCCACTACAAGATACTCATTGGGTTCTCATCTCTTCCTGAACATGTATAACAATCTACAGTGTTAGGCCACTACAAGATATTCATTTGAAGCTACAGAGTTAGGCCACTACAAGATACTCATTGGGTTCTCATCTCTTCCTGAACATGTATAACAATCTACAGTGTTAGGCCACTACAAGATATTCATTTGGAGCTACAGTGTTAGGCCACTACAAGATATTCATTTGGAGCTACAGTGTTAGGCCACTACAAGATATTCATTTGAAGCTACAGAGTTAGGCCACTACAAGATACTCATTGGGTTCTCATCTCTTCCTGAACATGTATAACAATCTACAGTGTTAGGCCACTACAAGATATTCATTTGGAGCTACAGTGTTAGGCCACTACAAGATATTCATTTGGAGCTACAGTGTTAGGCCACTACAAGATATTCATTTGGAGCTACAGTGTTAGGCCACTACAAGATACTCATTGGGTTCTCATCTCTTCCTGAACATGTATAACAATCTACAGTGTTAGGCCACTACAAGATATTCATTTGGAGCTACAGTGTTAGGCCACTACAAGATATTCATTTGGAGCTACAGTGTTAGGCCACTACAAGATATTCATTTGGAGCTACAGTGTTAGGCCACTACAAGATATTCATTTGGAGCTACAGTGTTAGGCCACTACAAGATATTCATTTGAAGCTACAGAGTTAGGCCACTACAAGATACTCATTGGGTTCTCATCTCTTCCTGAACATGTATAACAATCTACAGTGTTAGGCCACTACAAGATATTCATTTGGAGCTACAGTGTTAGGCCACTACGAGATATTCATTTGGAGCTACAGTGTTAGGCCACTACAAGATATTCATTTGGAGCTACAGTGTTAGGCCACTACAAGATATTCATTGGGTTCTCGTCTTCCTGAACATGTATAACAATCTAGTGTTAGGCCACTACAAGATATTCATTTGAATATACAGTGTAAGGCCACTACAAGATATACATTTGATTCTCGCCTCTGCCCAATCCTTTTCAAGAGCAATTGTATGCCATATAGTTTAGATTTCAAACAGTTATATTGTTTAAGACTATGATGTCTTAAAGGTGTTAATACTTTGAATTAACCTACTGCTGACTTTGTTTAATATATAAAGATTAGATACCATGTAAAGAACTCATCTACAGAGATAGGGGCACCTGCCACATCACTTCCTACCAATAAAAATGTGAGGACAGTCAAAATTCTTTTAAGGACTACCAACTCATAAAAGAATATTTGTTCAGTCCGTGATGCATTTTTAATCTTTATCTGGGACTTCCGATGACTCTGCTGTGAAGCTATTTAATGACTGTATGACAACAGTACATTGTTTAAGGTATGCCCGGTCTGGACATTATAAATTAGTTTATCCTCTTTATAGAACACTGGTCCAGTATTTGATAAGCAATTACACTTAGAGACAAGAACATACTGTAAATCTTTATCTACAATTGGCGGGAACATAATTTTTCGGTTGTTAATACTCAAACCCAATACTGTTGTCAGATTAGTAACATATTCCCACTTAAACACAATGTTAAGAGAGATCTGAGGATAATTCACACATGAAGATTAAAACATGACCTATCAATATGTCCTTCACTGTTAAAACAATACACAAACTTCAACATTTTAACATTAATTATCAGCTCACGGGTGAGAGGATGGATGGATTAAAAGACAGATTAGCAAAAGAACGAACAGAAAAAAGCTGACAGATAGACCATATTTGTCAAAAGAAAGACCTAAAAAAGTCATCAAGAGACAAAGACATGAAATAAATAATCTGAAACATAATGTACCAGCTAAAAAATGCGGATGATAATCTAGTAATTTCTTGATTATGGCCTTAAAAGATATTAACTACATAATTAGTTTTGACAGGTTTTTAAATTTCACTAAGGATTCAATGTACTACTGCAATGGTACAACACTCTGATATTGACAACTTTACTGTAAACTATTGGACTTAAAAAACAAAATTAAATTTCTGTTTCAATCTGGTTAAACTTTATCTTAATTGGACCTAACATGATCAAATCTCTAATTAGATAAAAGTTCAGCAAACATTTAATGTGAGCATTTTCTTAAATCAATTGAGAAATAAATGTCAAAAGCATTATCTTCAACTGATCAATATTTGAGCCATAGATTAGAAATTTGAAATAAACAGTCTATTGACATCTAGTATAGAACTAAATCCATGGAAATACAAAGGTTATACGGATCTATATTCTATGGTACCCATCATATACACACATACAGGGTGATATTCCTAATGAATACAGCACCATGGGGGGTATTATTATAGCAAGCTTCTTTCTGTTCTTAAGGGTAGCCATTAAATTATCAAACTCCTTGGAGTTGCCCTAAAGCAGATACTGATCAAGTCAAATAACAAAAAATTGATAAAAGAATGAAAAAAAAAATGGCTTTCTATACTGAATACTGCCTTTGTACTAAACAATTATCATAAAAGGTTGTCACAGATTTTTGGAGTTATTGTACCAAGTGTGGACGACGTTGAAAAAGCCAAATGGTAAAATGTTTATCATTATACCATAACAAGTGTAACAAACTTGATACCAAATAGTCGATATAACAGGGAATATCAAGGTACCATCAAAACTTGTGAAAATTGTGGTTCTTGTTCTAAACTTGGTACAGTTGTACTATAAACTTACAAAACTAGTTACCAGATATTCTTGGTCAATTCATTAGTAACCAATACTGAAAACATACAAAGATCGTCAGAACATCCATATTTAAAGAAAAAACAAAAAAACAAAAAAGACAACAACATCTAATTAACTAATAGAAAGAACATTGTTGCATATGTCTTTTATCATCTTGAACTTTTGTGCAACCCTTCATCAAGAAGTGAGGAAATGTCTGCAAGACAACAATCCCAGTAAGAAAATTATGATTGAAATGAAAAAAAGGAGATATTTTATAGCAACTATTAGAAAGTTAATATCAGTTACTGCAAATTAATACAAAGATAATTTACAATGACCACAAAGTAGATTCTTGTTTGAAAAATTAGTTGGATATGGACAAAGATGTTTATACAATATTCTGATAACTTCATCTAATGTTTTACCATGTATAGTATTTTCATCCCGGTGGGGTTGTTGTCTCTTTGAACATTCTTGTTATGTAGCGAGATGTGGCCTTAAACTTAATGGTATAAAGGACTGTAAAAAAAACAATACAAATATAACCCTATACAAGTTTTTCTCGTCTCCAGTATTACATACATCATATACAACTTTCCTACAGTGTCAGGTGGCATCACTGCAGACTGAACAATTTTATTTTCCTCTAAAGACCTCCATAAATATGAAATTTTATCAGGAAATATGGAAAATAATTAGATTTTTGTCATTCTATCCGACGAGAATCTATTCACAAATGATATTATATAAATTTGATATGGGTCTTCAATCCGATATGGAAATAAAATAAATGCAGTGTACCAAATTTACAATTCAGTTGTAGACAATTTGCCAAGTGGGTATATAAAATGTAAATTCTGTATCCTTTTATTCTATACAATCCAATATATTTTTTAGCATTATGCTATTTAAAAGCCTTTATAAGGCATATCAGTATTTCTATTTCAACTGTTAACAAAAGCCATAAAAGTACCGAACATCAGAAAACACTGCCAAAAGCATTTAGAGGAAATTACTGAAATATGTCTGAAGTTGTCCTAACTCCGAGGAGGTCTTTCAGATACAAGAATGTTTCAAATGAGGGTAGACAAAGGATGCAATAAAAAAACTGGTAATTGGTCTAGAATGTGGACCTTTAATTTGTTTAAGTGCTAAAATAGCAACATTGCCATGATAGATGAAATTCCAAGTGCTGGAGAGGTCTAGCTATAGAAATACACTGCCACTTTAAATTCTTGAATAATCAAGTGAATCAACACATTTAACGATTTCTTCTTCTGTTAAAAAGTATGTGAATCATTTGTCATTTGAGTTTTAATCAGAATGCAATATCACTTGACATCGATTTCAATCCTTCAAGGGCTATTGATCCATCTTGGATATGGTTAGAACGCCTCTGTTTATTTAACACATCATTATTCTCAGATTTCTGTCAAACCAATTGCATTCGAATCACCTGAAATTGCATTAGCTCACCTAAGATTGACAGGTAGAACAAGCACATGTATCATCAAAGTTTATCAAAGACAAACATAAGTAATCTCCCCTGGATTGTGTTCCTTGACAACTTATCTCCCTCAAGTACCCTGTATCAATATCTGTGACTTTGATTTTACTGAATGTTTACCAATCAGTTACTTATGTTGATAATAGTTCACACCTTTTCAAACAAATGAACCTAGTAGTTGTCTTTCTTTTCACAAAACTATTTTATTTTGACTCTTAAATTTCAGCAAAGAAAGTTACCATTCCTTGCAGTTTGAGATGCAAGTTTCATTATGCTATGACATTTATCCCTGCTCTTTGTTAACATATCACAAGTGCCCTCTGTTAATATATATCACATGTGCTCTTTGTTAATATATATCACATGTGCTCAATTAACCATCATATCTAGGTCAATGCATATACTATCAGAGTCAATTAAGCGGATCATTTTGTTAGTGACTTCTTGCACTCGTAATTTCAGTACTTTACATTCACATATGATTTGTATAATTTTTTGTTACTCCTCTACATTAAGCTGCTGATCGGTGCTGTATCTACTGCCATAGCTTCTTAGTTCTAGCTTCATACAAGATCAAAATGTACCTCTAAAATATCATACATAAGTGTTCTATGTGTATTTTTTGCTTCTTAGAGAACAAGTTTACATTAAAAGATGAACAGATCGGTTAGCATCAAACATTACCAAGTTTCCAATTCAGACACAGGGGCTCTTTACATTTGACTATGTACGTCATGTAAATTAGCACTTCCTGGTAACCAGTTGTTTTGACTGGAAAACAATCTGGTCATCAAAGTTTCGAATGAGTAATCATATCAAGGAAACCAAGATTCTAACGGAAGTTACCTGATTTTAGAATTTAGCTAAACCTAACAGATCTAGAGATACATGGGGAACCTCTGACTGACCCCTATGGTCAAGTTTTAGTAACAGTGGCTATGTTTTTTAATGAATCAAAATCCCCATAACAATTATACAGAGGACATCCTAGGGAATATTCATGTCATGTTTGATTGAAATTGCCAGAGTGGTTTCAAAGGAGAAGTTTACACTAACAAAGACGGACACAAAGTGAAAACAATAGCTCACATGGCCTTCAACCTGGTGAGCTAAAAATGAGAATTCAAAAGAGTTCAAAATTATGGTGCCTGCTTCTGTAGGCAATGCACATGCCTTCAACATATTATTATTTGAACATAATGCTAAACTGATTTTCATTAATTTTCATCAATAAAATGGAAAATATCTAATACTGCCATTATTCTCCATATCTGATCACACCAAATAGATTGTATTAAATCTATCAGTCATACAACTTGTTCCAATTAAATTTCCTTATCTACTAGCAATGCATGTACAATTATAAGCTTTGCAATATATATTAATAACCAAGAAACTCGGAATAAAAACCGAATAAAGATTGCTATGGATTCAAAAAACCACCTCAAAGATCTGGACATAAGAATATTTAAATAAAAAGATTGAATAGTTCCATAAACTGGTATATATATATAGATAAAATTATCATCTGGATGCAGCTTGATACAACCACAGACGTTGAATAATGAACATTTTGGGCATGTATGGATGTACCAACTAGCTTGATACAGCTCTGAATTTTGATTCCAAGTAAATATATGTCACAGGATAAGAATTTGACTAGAATCAAAATGGCACCTTTTCAACATCTTATTCAAAATTAAAATTTAACTGAAGTGCTATAATTTCTTTAAAACAGTAATTAAACTAAAATTCAAACTTAACTAAGTTGCAGTGGTAGACAAAATGAAATTCTAGAATGATTAACAACATTAACAAATCAATTTTAACTAAAGACTTTAGAGAGCCTGAAATACAATAACAGAACAGCGTACCAATGTCCCCAGCGAAAAGTGCAGAAAACTTTAAATTCAATGAAATTTTCTAAGTCCAAGGGCCATAAATTCCATAAAAATCAATCAACCGTAACCAAAAGAAGAACTTAATCAGTAACTTCTCATAGTAAGACTACATACAAAATTTAAAATCAATTGGTAAAAGCGTTACAAAAAAGTGCGGAAAACTGTAAATTCACTGAAATTTTGTAAGTCCAAGGGCCATATCTTCCGTAAAAATTGTTCAACTGTAACCACAATCAACCTTAATTTGTGACTTTTCATAGTAAGACTACATACAAAATATAACAAAATATAAAATCAATTAGTAAAAGCATTACAAAAAAAAAGCACGGAAAACTTCACTGAAATTTTCTACGTCCAAGGGCTATAACTTCCGTGAAAATCATTCAACTGTAACCAAAGTCAAATTTAATCTGTAATTCTTCATAATAAGGCCACATACCAAAAAACTAACTTATTCGGTTAAAGCATAACAAAAAATTGCAGAAAACGCGGATGGACGGATGCCTACACTCAGCGAACTTCATACAATATTCTCCTTCAATAACTCAACATACTAATGTATTAAAACAAATTCTTCAAATGAAAGACTGGTGTAGAGACCAAATGACAAAAGATGAAAACAAACTCTTAAGTCTCAAAGCTACAAAAAGTCAGGAGACAAAACAATACAGCTCATTCACATCTAAGTATATAAGATTGTTTTTATCCCCACAAAGACACAGAGAACACTGTTACTAGACTTCTTTGTCCTTGATCATACTACCAGTAAAGCATCCTATCTCATCTAACTATCTGACAAATAAGGATACTAAATTAACAAAACTCATTTAATTGTATACAGTTGTCAATAAATCAGACTCAGGAACATGGAATTCCCATCATTTCTTACAATGGCCAGTTTTATGCAATTAATCAATACAATAAAGTTTTATTATTCAGGAGCCTGATCGGTTTTAATGAATCTTATTGTGATGTAATGCAGGTATTCATACATGATTCCATTTCTATCATACCAGCTTAAGGGTAGAGCCATGATACCAACTCACGAATAATCACAAATATTATGTAATGAAATATCTTGTAACTTAAAATTCTGCAGGCATGGAAAATTCATGGCTGACAACTTGGATTAAAGTTATAAATGTTACATGATTCGAAGGAAATTACCTTGTATAGATGCAGGCAAAGAATAGTTTTCTCCCACATCCTGCCTGATCCTGGCAACTCCTTATTTTGCCCAAATTTACACTAGCTTGCACAATTTGCATTGTTCATGTATCATTTGTTTTCTACTTGACCATATTTTTTTCTGAATTCTCACCATCCATCCATCCTTTAGTTTCTGGGGTGAGTTTCCTGAATTCTAACCATCCATCTTTTTGTTTCTGGGGTGTGTTTCTAGAAAAGCAGAGGAACTTACCCTACTGGTGCACCTTGTAATAATTCTCATTTTTCGCTGGAGTTCCGACTGTTTCTTGATTTTTGTTTGTGTAATTTGTGAGATTTCTATATCTTGTTTGTCGTTTTTGCCTGAATTTTTTCAAGGCCCCTGGTATTTCTTGATCCAAGGTCCAATTCTACTTCCTTTCCAGGGAGTTCCCTGTAAATAATTGGATTTTTTATTATGCAGTCCATACTAGTTGAACCAGATTGATGTTGCTTACAGTGTTAGTCCAGTAGATACTTATAAATGATAGTCTAGCAGAACAATAAGTGAAACTATTATAAGTTAGTAAGAACCATCTGATGAAAAAACACTCAATATCATCCTTTTATTTCTTCAAAAATCAAAAGTTAAGGACAAATTGGCAACTTATGGCTTATTTTTCACAACACAATTATTAAGGGAACAAACTGAATGCAGTTTCGAAGATTCAGGACAGAATACCAATGATAGAATGTAAGATGCATCTCAGACCTTTCATGTCAAGTGTCATGATAAAGAACATCAATGTCATATCACATAACATCGTGCCTGTAAATGGCATAATTATATCAAAAAATATGTTCTATGCTTTAAGATTGTTTCAGATCAAAAGACGAAGTAGATTCATTCCTTTTATCATCGTTAGTCACAAAGAGCTATTGAAGCAGAATTATTCAATTGTACAAGGAGCAACAAACATTCGATAACTTGTTAGAAAAAATTACAGACTGAGATTTACGGTTCATGATGTAGATAGAAGCACGTTAATTTCTATACAATGTAATTATCATCCAAGTTCTCACGGAAAACTTTTTGTCATATGGGAGATGATATCATCAACTTTACCGAGAAATTTTTGGATCCTTTGAGATATCAATTCACAACAAGTAACAATCTATATTCTTCGTATGTAATAAAAGATAAGGCAATATGTGCTAGCAGCCAATTCTGTTAAGGTAATCAATAGTACTCTAAGGGAACACTGCACAATAAGGGTTTCTGTTTTTCATATTTGTCCATAAATTGGCAATAGAACTAATGTTTGTTTATGGCCATTTCTGTAGCCAGTGAAAATGACATAAGTCTGGCAATGTAATTGGAATCTTGTCTATTGATTTCTACTTTAAGAATGTAAAATAAGTTTGAACTGTATAGTGTTATTAGTACCGGTTCTTACTATAATAACCCTTTAATCATTTTATCACAGAAAAACAGTGTCTCCATTGTACAATAAAAGAATGAGTCTCATCAAGCAATTACATAGAACTGACTATTACCTTTGAGTTAATATGTTCAACAAGTACATAAATCAGAATATATACCATTTTATTGTCTCGGTAGGAATATGCTTCCGTCAAGTAAAATGTCAAAGATAAGACATTCTGTCAATATTCCTGTACTTCAAAAGATCTATACAACCGCTATCTGAAAGTAAAATGCAGGCTGTTTCACACAATAAATTCTATTAAGAGTTATTTGTGAATCAGTTTAAGAGGAGGCGCTGCCATAAAGATGTTTCTTAGATTTTAAAAGGTCAATTATAATTACAGGTCTCTATCAACTGTGGGTACTCCATATCCTCATGGCATATATTGATTGCTCTACACAGCCAAAAAAAAGTCATCAATAAGATGCAATTTTGCATATATATCCATGACGTAATAAGAAGATTCAGAAAAAATAGTGTCAAACTATGTTTGGAAAAATTAATAGATTATAGAAAGGATGGTGCAAGATACATGTCATAGATCATATTTTTGGCATTAAATGTTTGATGCTAAAAAATTAAAACATTGTTAGGGTCCATGCACTTAAAATGTATTGTTAGACTATTTGTACCATCAGAGTAAAGGAGACCTGGAATATAGTTGCCAAGAAATAGGTTTCTACCATTCTTTTGAAAAATTACCCAATATCTGCAGTGAAGCAGACAAAGATATTTGAAAATTTAATACTGATGGAAGGTTACTCTGGCAGGTGTTAAATTCAACAATTTTGGGATGAAAAGGTATACACAAATTTTAGGTGTTTCTAATTTTGGCATATGGTAAGTGCTCCATAAAATACTGATATCAATTAATATTTCACTAAAAAAGTCAAAACAAGCTCTTGCAAAAACTGCTACATGTAAACGCTATATTAGCTAATAATGACAACATTATTTGACTGCAGAAAATACAGATAATGAACATGCATAAAGCTAATACCAGCCCACACATTATTGAACACAGAGAAACAAACTAAAAGAAATGTACCTCCTACAGAAGAGAGCCCTTTACAAAGCTGGCTCTAGTACCAGACCAGTAATGGAGTGCACCCCATGACCACCATTTCTACATTAATTGCACTATTAAGCATAAAAATAATTTCATTTCATTCTAATCTCTTTGAAATTACACATTACAGAGCATGATACTGCATTTATTTGACAAAATGACAAATTCTCCCATTTAAAAATGAAAAATAATGCTACCAATGCAATAATGGACAAAGAGACATTAATTTGGATATTAGTGCTGTAGGATAATAAAGGCACAGCTTGACTAGCAGTGAAACTCAGTTGGCCAATTTTTTGTATTATTGGTCATTTTTCACATTTAATGTTTACCAACAGTATAATCATGAAGAGAGTAGACTCTGATGAGAAAAGATTTCTAACTTTAATAATTAATGGTACAATATCAGTTAAAGCTTTTAATCAAGTTCTATCCCACTGGTTTATTATACAGAGCTCTAAGCCCACTTTTAAAAGACTCAATGATCAGTAGTACTTATAGTCAGATCACATGCATCTTCTCTTAATTGGCTCAGAGTTTACTATTGATGACGGCTTAGTATTTCAAATATAGCTTTTTCACATGCAGGTGGTTCTCAATAGAGGGAAAAGGCCCAAAGTGTGAAACTACAAAATGGGTAATTTACAAACATGGGGTTAAGCCTTTACTCACTATTATTTAATTACATATATTTCCTTTTAAGTCAAGCAATTGAATCATTCACGATGATTATTGAAAATAAAATATATCCATGACTTGTTTACAAGAAGCACTGATACCATTTAGTAGATTAAAATATGACAAAGCAAATTTAGAAACTAAAAGTACATTTCAGTGAAATCAAAACCATGTTGAAACTATTACTGTGAAAGTATTATTGTTCATGGGGTACCAATTTTCGTGGTTTTTGTGGGTAGACCAAACCACTAAATTTGGTTCCTAACGAAAATGAGTTTTCCACTGAAGTATATACTGAAAACCTCAAAACCATGAATTCAAGAATCCACAAATCTGTGTTTCTTCCCTAATCCTTGAAAAATGGTATCCATGAAATAAAGTACTTTCACAGTAAGTATGTTTGAATTTAAGGAGCAACTATTCAATGATGATCCATTTAAATAAAAACTGGGCATAATCACAAAGTCCTTCAACAAAGTATTTCAAAATAAACCTAACTTTGAGGTGTGACTGGTGAATAGTCAAACAGACACAGACAGACAATATGAGAATACACCTTATAAATTTGTAAGACAATGAGCACTATTTTGTAACTGATCACATCTTAAAACAACAAGATGCTCTAAGGAGCCTAAATTACTCACTGTACCCTGTTTGCATTTCATGATTATTAACAAGTAATTCTAAAGTCATAATTGTTTAATTTCATCAAAATTGAACAACTATAGCTTTATAAGTTTACATTAACATGTCTACCATCAATTTAGATCAGTGTGTGAGAATTGTCAAATTTGACATATAACAGGCAATCATCCTAACAACAAGCTGCCAAATCATTTAATTTTTGGATTTAGATCTTCCTATATATTTGATTCTAATTCTGCTGATCAAAGGTTACTCCTTGAAACCTGCATACAGCATATCAAAATTTACAATATATATAATTGGTATCTTTGTATTTATTAGGTACTGAAATAAGTAGAGTCATTATGGATTTGCACATTACCCAGTTTACATTTATATGACCTTATTTCTCAGAACATGTAACTTTAAAGTCTCAAATAGAATATATCAGGATACGGAAATTCCAAAAATCAGAACGTTAAGTTGAAACAACCACGCCAACAACAATTACAAGGCAATATATGTTTAACAAATAATCTGTAATTAAATATATTCAGTAATACCAGTTTAATCCAAACGCTTTTTGGACTGTTTTTTTTTTCTTCAATTTATGCAGGAGTTGCAAAGTGATATGATAGGTACACCAAAGTCATCTGCTGCAACCAAGTTTCACTGTAACCATTGATGTGATATTTGACATGAGAATTTACATACAGGAAGTCATTTTCTATAACACCTTAATCTGTTACCCTACCATATGTGACTTCTCCCTCATTCACAGATTAACTTTCATCACAAAACAGATATTGTCTCAAATCTAAGACTTTTCAAGGTTGATTGTCCCATTCTGAAATGTATTGGTAAATACCTTATGCTCCTGCTTTCTGTAGTGTATTGCTGAAGAATACCTTATGCTCCTGCGTTCTGTAGTGTATTGCTGAAGAATACCTTATGCTCATGCGTTCTGTAGTGTATTGCTGAAGAATACCTTATGCTACTGTGTTCTGTAGTGCAGTGCTGAAGAATACCTTAAGCTACTGCGTTCTATTGTGTATTGCTGAAGAATATCTAATGCTCCTGCATTCTGTTGTGTATTGCTGAAGAATATCTTAAATGCTCCTGATTTCTGTAATGTTCTTGACATTAAATGAGGCCATTTCAACTTGTGATGAATATACAAAAAGAATCACTACCTGATTACATCCAAATAAGTGAATGAAACATTCAGCAGAATTTTTTTCTTGAAGGTGTGTTTACACTGTCTTGTTGAAGACCATCATCTGAACATATATCTGTTTTTCTATTCAATAAAATAACAACAGGCTTCAGGGAATCTTATTGATCAACTGTGTACTGTTCTATACACTAGAGATATTTCTATATACATGAACAAGCAAGGAACAAACATATTTCAAATATCAATTTTTTTTAAAAGAACACCTTTTAAAGAATATGCCCATAAAAGAACACTCATTAATGTGGTCAATTTTGGTTACTATTGGTCACCAGAGACATGGGCTAAAATCTGTTTCCTCTTGGGTTACAATAGAAAGTTTAGATTCATCAAGTCACATGAAAAAGAGAAGGATTGTAGAGGGCACAGAAAATTTATCATTAAGTACTGGCTAATCAGAACCTTCAACAGCCTTCAGTGGATTATTTTTTCAATCAAACAGAACTTAAGTTAATGATGTCTAATAAGGTCCCATTTTATTGATTAAGCCACAGTTGGTTACTATCAATTCATTTTTAAGCAGAGATATGGACCAAAATTTGATATCCTAGAATCCTGCTGCATTTTAACACTCACCATGCTGAATTGTTAGAAAAAATGTCTAGATTTCGATATTTTACAAACTTTTGCAAATTATATGCAAATTAGTTGCATCATGGTGCTGATGCCGATTGTTTTATATAAGTTAAAGATACATGATCATAGAGTGGGATGAATATGGTGAGGAGGTGGTGTAAGGGAGAGTGGGTGTGCATGCACAGGAAAATGGGTCTGTTGCCTGAAAATGTTCATATTCGGCAATTTTGGTCATTTTTCACCAGATGTGGTGCTCACCAGGGGTAAGACAGTGTCCAAAGTTTCCACAGCAAGACAAACATTGTTCATTACTGTCACAAGTGAAAGGTCAGGGGTCCCAAGAGGGGTCATTCATGAGAAAAAATGAGAATATTTTGCAATTTTTGGCTTCAGATTGGCCTAAAACCTGGAGTGGTTAGTATATGGGGTTGACATTGTGAGAGTGGTGAGAGACATCATTATTCTTTAGAAACCAGGTAAAATGAAGCACTAGGATCCATTCTGCTGTTGTTAGAGGCCAAGAATTGAGCCCTACCCTTAAAAACTTTTTGTGGCCTTCTTAACTCATGACCTCTTCTTCAGCTGTCAAGTCCATATTTTTGATAAAATTCTGTTTAAGCCTCATTTTAAAGCACATTCACTCTACTTGCATATGAAATCATACTGTGGTTTCCAAAGCTAAAAATAAAATTGCCAGAACCCAAAAATCAAAAAAACAGCCCATGACCGTATATCAAGGGTCTGGAAATGGTAAAAAATGCCAGTCATTGACTGACAAATTTTGCAAATGTCCGACAACCATTTTCCAATATCGGACATAAAAAAAAAGTCAACCCTTATAAATTACAGTCAGCATGGTTTTATTACTTTATAAACATCCTGGCTACCTGTCTCCTAATTGTTTATTGAAAATTATTTGACAGGTGTACGTCAATTAGCCAATGTGCAGCCACCCGTGACTGCAATTTTACCTGTAACTGATTGGTTGATTGCATAATTAAATTAACGCTACACGTGCAGCACCATTGTGTATATGAATTAAATGAAATGACTCGCAGAATTTTCATACATTTATTACTTAATTTAAATAAGAAAAAGATTGACAAATCCATTATCCCGCCAATCATTCAATGGTAATGAAAGCACATGGTGCTGTTGAAACTATGGATCAGTCGTAGTTTGTTATTATTAATTCATCGATTGAATCTTTTCAATACAAAAGTCAACAACCCATTCAAATCAATATACTGGTTCACATGTTCAGATATTTTGTAAAAGACAGAGTATGTGATGGAATAACACAAATTCCAATATTTATCTTTAAATACACTACTATCAACCAAAATTTTAATTTCTCCACTCTTCACAGTGGAGTCATGTCCTATACTGTGACTCCACTGTGACTCCACCAAAGTAGAAACCAGGATAAAATTGCCAAATTTCAATAGTTTTCAATATTTTTTTCTACCCTTTACAGAGTAATCAAGGGAACCAAGGTTATAGCGGTAATCAAAAGAATGTAAAACAAAGACCAGACATGGAAAACAGACATACACAACTAAGAACATAAAGTAACTACAATCATACATACAAAGTAACAAAAGTAAATGAGCAACTCGGACTCCACTAAAAACTGGGAGCATGGACCAGGTGCACTGGTAGGGTAAGCGTCCTCTGCTTTTCTAGAAACACCCACCGCGTTGCTCATAAAAAGTCAAGTCCAGGGTAGACAAACGAGGGAAGGAAAACTATGACCCGTTGAATAAATCAGTTTTCATGATGCTGAGGGATACACCATAACGAGAAATGGTATTTAACTACTAGAACCATAAAATATATCTTGGCATAAAGACAGAAGAAGTTAATTACAGACAATTTTGGAAATGGTGACTCCACTGTGGAGAGTGGAGGCAATGTGACTCCACTCAAAATATCTCCACTGTGGAGAGTGGAGAAATTAAACTTTGTGTTGACAGTAGTGTAACTACAAATAGGTTTTTTTAAAGTTTATTCTCGATCTAGGCAGGTAAAAGACTGACACAAACATCTGCTGAAATTTTACTTACAAGGAAGTACTGCTCAGTTAACGAAAGCTATATTATATAGCCAAGTTGGCCGAGTAGTCTAGAACATTGGACTTAGTGCAGGCGGTATTGCCATAGATGTCAGAGAAGAGAAGGGGTTCAAATTCCGCTGAGGGAGCCTTGCATCAATTCTAGAGTTGGGGTGTAGTTTAGACTTGATTTTAAATATATATATATATGGTTCCTGCATGGTAAGGGTTAATGGAATGGAAAGTGGAAGCAGCCACCCACAAAGATCAAAAAAGTGTATCCGAGTAGAAGATACAATCGAACTTCACTCGCTCGAACTCGGATGGCTCGAACACCCGGATTTCTCAAACACAATTTGAAAGTACCAAAATTTCCCCCTATATAATGAATATAAATAACCTTGGATTTCTCGTACTTAGATTTCTCAAACACTTGAACGGACTAGTCGGTCCGTTCGGTAATAAATCTTGGAAAATAACGCTCACTAACTCAAATTCCTCAGCCATTTTGTCAGCTTGGGTAATAAAAGGTGTGAAAAACTGAAACCCTATCATTAATCAATGGCATTTTAGTTAATTACAGGTAAAATTTAAGTCATCACTAATTAGATAGTTTTGATCTTAACTAGTACTGATTGAAGTTCGAGAATGTTCCGAAGTCGGCATGATGAAATCATCAAAGAAAATCAGATGAAAACAAATTACTGACTAAGGAACTCAAACTCTGAAAATTTTTAAAAGCAAACACAACATTTTTAATGCCATTAAGTCAACATGATCTTCACCAATCGAATGAAAAAAGATCCACGAAATAACAAAACTTTGTAGGAAGTAAGCAATTTCTAATGATAAAGTCAAACTCGGACCAGCATTTTTCACCTTTCACAGACAGCAATTCATCAAAGAACCAAGCATACAACTTAGACCTAATCAAGACCATTTTTGTACAGGAGGTTTTATTATAAGAATATCATTGAAAGTTTCTTTCTATATTACACCTGTTTACTTTTTGAAAACTCAAATGGGATAACTCCCTCTTTCAAACATTTCAAAGAATGACATATAGTGTGAATGAACTCTTCAGAGAAATACAATACAAAGTTGCATTAACAAATTAAGTTAAATCAGCATTGATAGACCATTGGTATGTTTTTATATTTATATGAATGTTTTTACAAATAATAGTAAGGGCAATAACTCTTACAAGGCATCATCCTTCAACTTTGACTCAATATGACTATTGTAGGTCTTATCATTAAGATCATTCCATCAACTGTTCCAAGATATTGGTTAAAAAATGCAAAAAAGTATCATGTATCATTTTTAGCTTTTCAAGGGCATCAACTCTTTCAATGAGTTGTCCTAGGACTTCATATCATAAGGATTATTTCATAAATGAAATGTATTTTCAATCCATTATGATTTTCAAGATATAAAATAAACTACAAAAGGTTAATGTATTACATTACAAGGGTAATACGGTATTATCCTACAACTTTGATCATCAAAAAACTTAATAGAACTCTTCAAGCCCAGAAAAGAAAGATATTTATCAATCTGGGTTATTAAGATATGACTTCAGATAAAGAGATTCATATCTATGTCCTTTTTTAAGCTATGGTGGTCATTCGAACGCTCTTAGGAAGATGGCAACAAAAAAATTATTACCAAATCTGTGGTTTAAGAGATATGTGGAGAAGATTTATTTTAAAGTTTACAGTTGAGGACTGATGGACCACTTGAACCATGCGATGGCACTAGCTCATATAGACATTTGGTACAGGGGAGTTAATAACCAATTCTTAGTATATGAGACAAATGATAAAATATCTACATGCAAAAATGTCAAAATTAGGCTATAACCATGAAGGAAAATGTCACTGATGTGGATCCTAATAACTACCTGTGAAACAAGTTCAATAATACTACTTATTCTTTACACCCAAACCCAAACAGCACTGAATGCTAGAATCAAGCAGAGACACTGAACAATTTAAAACTGACTATCGGTATTGCAATGTAATACTTCAGTTTTCTTTTCATTAGTATGAGGCTAGAATATATAGATAATAAACAAAATTATATCAAACACTATACATTTTAATCTTTGCCATTTTTTTTTTCATCAAAGATATAGGTCTCTGTGGGTAAGAAACATTCCAATATGGTTAACAGTATTGGTTCTCATACAGAACATTTTACTGAATAACCTGAAACAGAATGCCTCTACTCTACTAAAGGATGCAATATGAATAGTGAAAGACACAATTATCTAAAGTCATGGTGATAATTATAACAAGTCATACAAATTTCAACTAGCAATGTCATTTTTGAAATGAAAATCGATTTGCAATTAGGATGTCAAATCAGCCAATTAACTCCTAACCAACAATTAAGGTCCTGACTGAGTTTAACTGCAACAAATTAATACCAAATTAAAATCTTGCATTTAGATGCCAACTCAATGTGAATTTTATGCAGATTAAATACCAACATTGTATTCACCATTGCACAATAAATAGCGAGTTTTGTATCAGTTCAGAAAATAAACAAGTGTTGTTGTCGACTAACAATTAGATAACAAAGTGCAATAATTGGTAATTTGTCGATGCATTGAAATGTAATCATAAAATCAGAGAAAGAATTACTTTCTCCACTGATAATGGAAAGAAGGAATTTCAAACGAAAACAACTTTGTTTATTTTTTATAATTAGTAAACAAAAACTCATTGAATTGAATTTCATTTATTTCACCACCAAAGCAAAATAATATTAGACATGAAAACAAAGAAATTCAATTCCAGAAAGTAATAAATTGCATAAAAATAATAGCTTCCTCCCCTGTTTCTGTGTGTGGAGGAAGTACCATTAGACAAAGGAAGCCATTATCATATTTTATTAAGACAAATCTGTATTTTACTGATAATGGTTATTATTATCCAAATAATTTGTATTTCAATTAATGCATCAATGTGTCTGCCAAAAAACCTTCAAATTGTTATCCCCAACTAGCATAGACAAGGAACAGTAATAATTGTCACTCAAAATTTAATTACAACTCAGAATGTTGAACAAGTTGGGCATGGCAATTCCAAACACATGAAGAAGTCTTCACATTCATCATACTTTAAAAACACATGTAATCAAATCAAACCAAATTTTCACAGTATTTCACCTCTAAATATGTATGTATTAACACTTTGAAAATAATGTTTAAATGGGATTAAATTAAAACCATCGTAAAAGTCCTTCAGTGCTGAGACAACTCTATAACAGTGAGGTTCCATTAATCATACTCTACAACAATCATACAGTACCCTGAGATATAGCAAAACCATCCAGGATACAACCATCATACAGTACCCTGAGATATAGCAAAACCATCCAGGATACAACCATCATACAGTACCCTGAGATATAGCAAAACCATCCAGGATACAACCATCATACAGTACCCTGAGATATAGCAAAAATGTCCAGGATACAACAATCATATGGTACCTTGAGATATAGCAAAAATGTCCAGGATACAACAATCATATGGTCCCCCGGGATATGGCAAAACTGTCTAGGATACAACAATTATAGGGTACCCCAAGATATAGGGATACTGTCAGGATACAACAATCATATATTACTGTGATTTAGGGATACTGTCCAGGATACAACAATCATATGGTATGCAGTGATATATGGATACTCTCCAGGATACAATAGTCATATGGTATGCTGTGATATAGGGATACTGTCAGGATACAGCAATCATATGGTATGCTGTGATAAAGAGATGCTGTCAGGATACACCAATAATATGGTATGCTGTGATATAGGGATACTGTCTAGGATGCAACAATCATATGGCATGCTGTGATATATGGATACTGTCCAGGATACAAAAATTATACGATATGCAGTGATATAGGGATACTGTCTAAGATACAACAATCATATGGCATGCTGTGATATATGGATACTGTCCAGGATACAACAATCATATGGTAATCTGTGATATATGGATACTGTCCAGGATACAAAAATTACATGGTATGCAGTGATATAGGGATACTGTCTAGGATACAACAATCATATGATATTCTGTGATATAGGGAAAGTGTCCAGGATACAACAATCATATGATATTCTGTGATATGATAAAAATACAAGAGACACAATCTTACCTTCAACATTAAGTTCAACTCAGTAAAAACTAAACAGTTTGCCATTCTTTAATAAGTAATTTATCTGGATAAGATCAATTCATATATAAATAAAACTGAATGGGAAGAAAACAGGATAGGGATTTAAAAAAAAGCAACTGTAAGGAAATACAGAAAGCTAAAGCTTTGTTTATGAAATGAACCACTCGGCTTCTAGTCCATATTTTACTTGAACTACTTGATTCATAGTTTATTGTTATGAAATATTCACTTAAGAAACACAAATACCAGAATAACTCAATTCTTTTAAAATAATGCTTCATATACCCAGTCTCATTGCCAAGATAAAACAATTGTCCATGTCAACATGTTGATATTGTATTGATTGTGAGATGAAGGGATCATGTAAACTTTCTCACCAACTCTGGTCAGGATAATTACTACCCTGTCAAACTCAGTGTAATGCTCATTGATTGGCTCAGATGGAAATGGACAATTATCGTAACATAACATGCATTTTTACTATGTCCATGTCCGGAAGAGAAAAATCTATTTAAAGTGGATAACTAGTGCATTAGGTGATCAGCCATGGACAGACTACTGTAATCCTATTTTACCAAGGAAGTGGGGTAAATTAATAAATGGATGAAGGTGTGGAATTATCTCTGATATTTAGCCATGAACAGTGTTTAAATTGGGTTCACCAGAGAGCAAAGGTTATAAAGGGTTAATGATTATAATTAGTGCTATAACTAAATCTTAAGTTTAGAAAGTGTTCAATAAAAGGTTCAATAAAAATCTATGATTAAAAGTCTCCTTCAGAAATTCATTTTTTTTCTTTATTTCGTTTCTTCCAGTCTCCTACAACTAAAAGTTTGCATTTTCTCACTGTCAAAATGATAAGTTCAGTCACAATCAGTACTTGTAAAATGCTCAAAATTACTAAATGGCACTACAATATAGCTTGTGACTTTGATTAAAGAGACTGAGTGATATGGAGATCCTGGATAAATGTGACAATCTGCAAAGAGAGGAAAACTTTCCAGCAAAAAAAAAAAATAAGCTTGCTATGGTAATTTTAGAACAGAGCTACAATTATTTTACAGTAAGACTTAGACTTATTCATTAGAGCCTTGAAATAAAATTCTTTATGTTGAAAAATTTCAGAAATTGAAATTTTAAATGAATTTTCTCATAAAATTTTCTAATAATTTAATTTCGAAAAAAAAAAACAATAAAAATATTCTTTAATTTTTATTACATCACATTAGTTCCCTATTATACTAGCACCCCAATGCTGTATTATCTATCAATACAAGCAAGCTTTGCAAACACCAACTAAAATCACTTCACATGATGGGAGTTAATGGAAAGGAAACATTAAAAGAACTAGGTTTTTACACAATTTCCCATTAGGTAGTGATTCAACTCATGTCAAAGCAACAATCATCTTCTCCAGCTTAAACATTGAAAGGCCTGTAAATGAAGCCAATATCAAACCCTTAAAAAATTAACAGGAATTTTTGCAATCAACAGAAAAAATTGACAGAGTGATACATCATTAGATTCATTACCCAGCTTAGGAAAAAATCTGAATCGGAATTAGTCAGCTTTCTTTGCAGGCAGATACTGTTAATTAACCCTACTTTCTCATAAAACCACTATTTGCATTGTAATTCTCAATCATACTTCCAATCCCTGACAATATTTGACACTTTCAATTATCTCTTACCGCCAAAAATTTTTCCTGTCACCGCAGTGTAAGGACAATTCAAACAGCAAGAATATCCCCTCCTTCATGTCAATCTAATTACTATGTAACCGGGCAGGGAAACTCAACAGTCATGTTAACAACTGGAACTGATAGGGGGAATTGAATGGTGATATCACACATCAAAAAAGAAATGTCAGATTATCACAGAATTATCTGACAGACCTATTTCACAGTACAAAGTTCATTGTGGTTCAATGACTAATTAGGGACTTGCATTTATTGTAAATAAATATCTTTTCTACTTTTTCTTAAAAATTTATTTTTCATGCATCAGCCTGTCACCATTTCTACCAACTCTCAATACAACAAGGCAGATTTTGAAACTTTTCTATCAAGCCAAGAATCCATATAAGTTAATCCAAATCATTTCAGATCTTGACAGAGCTATGATGGAGTAATCAACAAATACATTCCTGGGCAACAATCAACCAGCCATGTTCAGACATCAGGAAAAACAGAGCAGTATCTTATAAGACCTAATTCTTTTATGGTCTACAACACATGATAAGTGCAGTTAATTCAAAGATATGCAAAATACCTTCTTATCATGTCAGAGAATTTATGAGAAAGTACAGAGTTAAATTGGAAATGGATGCCTGTGATCAATTTTTAACAGAAATTCAATAAGCTACGGAGTTATTGGCCTTTGTTGGACTTGTCACTATCGCAGTGCTGTAGATAGAGACGTCAACAATATAACTTTATCTCTATTTTATTGTCTTTTTAAATCTTATAATGGTATTTCATTACAACATTCAAAGCACGAATACAATTTTAAGATACAACTAAATGTCTTTACTCAAATTAGACATGTCAAAGAAAAGCTAGATTAAAATCGTTGGTCTCTCTTGAGGGTTTACTGCTAAATTAAAACGAGAAATTCATTTGTTCGACTAAGCTAAATTTCTCCAATCTAAAAACTTTTAAAAGCTTTCTGGAGCCGACAAAGTTGTTCTAACAATGACATTCAAAATGAGACAAACGGGTCTCTCTCAACAATTCAATACATTGTTATTCTTTAAATGAGAAATTTCTGTCAATGATAAAAAGTTATTTTTGGAAAGTTTAAACTATTTTAGACATTATTACCACAATATAGACTAACAGTATACTTACATATTATCAAGGCAATTTATCATCACAGTATTAGTAGTTTAGAGCTTAATGCAATTCTAATATTTGAAATACAAATGTATAAGCTTACAGAATATACTTGTACTGAATAAAGTTAACAATAGGCTCCTATAGAGCCAGACTTGCTCATCTGGAAATTCCTGGAAATAACTGTTTATTACTTAATGGCAGTTCTTTCATAAATGAGACATTATACATGTACATCCTCCATCAAATCTATAATTTTTGCAGGTCAAAAGGAAGGTCTCTTTTATTCTGGTTATGGAAATAGAAGTTAAATTTTAACTATAATTGGACTACAATTCATGTGATAGTTTTAGGGGAATAAGTTTATAACAAACAATAGCAAATAATGACAACAGATCTGCAGGGGAGGATCAAGGATTTCAGGTTACAGGGTGTAAATAGAGTTAAATGCCGAGTGGGGGGCAAACAAATTTTTTTTGGGGGAAAAGAAATCTTGCTTTAAAAAAATCATTTCACAATTATAGAGGAAGTAAACCTCCCCTCCAACCTTTCTGGATCCCTCACTGATCTTTATTATGACAATGCTCACATGTAACTCAAGTCAAGGTACTGGTAGTTTATAAGGGTGGCTTTGACATTATTCATCATTTAAATGTTTTTGTCTTCTACAGTTTTCATTGGTTATGGTAAAAACAAACAAGAAGTTGAAAACGATGCTGTGCTAAGGAAGCTAAAACTAAAGACTTCCAGGAGTTTGAATTGCTCACCTGGTATATTTTTTGCCCTTCTAAGGCAGTGACTCTAACGAGAAGTTCTCTGACAACTTTGACCCAATATAGACTTTAGTAGGCTTCATCAATTCATAGATTTCATCAATTGATAGTAGTTTTCTACCTATTATAGTTATCATGATATTGGCTAAAACCTCAAGTTTCACTTTTCAAGGGCAATAACTGTAATAAAGAGTTATCCGAAGAATTTGACTGAATGTATACTTTTGTAGAGCTGAAGAAGTAACATATCTCTTATAGTTTTTGAGATATAAGTCAAAAATAGTGATTTACCCCCAGTGGTTAAGAACAACAGATGACACAGACTAGGATAGAAGCTAAATGATAGCAATAGCTGCTAAAAAGTGGAAATTGGGGTTTGATAGAACTGAAAAAGACCACGAATAATTAGTCTTGACAAACCTAATAATATAAAAGTTTGATCTTTCTAATTTTCGTATTGCTAATATTGGCAAATGCAAAGTTGTGCTCCAAGTACAACATAGAGTAAATATTTTATGAAATATCAAAGATCATGCACCACTCACATCAATCCATATACTCTTCTAAATAAAAAACCATTCTGCTCTTTGGAAAAATACCACATAAATTAATTTGTACCAAAAGAGACAAATGAACAGCCCCTCTGTAGTGAGTGGGGGTATAAACAGATAATGTTGTCTAGCTCCTCTGTAGTGAGTGGCAGGGTATTAACAGATAAACAGAGTGTTGTAGACCCCCTCTGTAGTGAGTGGATGGTATGATTGTAACCAGTTTACCTATATGTATATTTTGTTTAACCAGCAAGATTGACATACCACCATGTTTTAGTTAACATCTAAGTTTTCAATCCAAATCAAAAATAACTAAGGAAAGACACTTGAATTTAAAACATTAATCATGAGTAACTGTACATGCATGTTCCTTCACTAAAAGTAGTACATTGACTAACAGTATAATTCAGAAATTGACTATTTCTTCTTTTACCTATATGCTCCACTCTTGTTTAGTCTTTACCCTTTGAAGACAAAAACTTTTCTATTTTAAAACCAACTTTGATTTGAAGATGAATAGAGTGACACACCTCATACTGTAACAGAACACAAAAGTATCCAACTCTGAAGCCTTATTGTAACAAATATAATTAGAATTGATATGGTGATCATGTCAAAGTGACAACAACCCTAACAGGATGAAAAATGTCAGCTTTAGGCCACCGATGGGTCTTCATTGAATGAGGAGGAAACCCTCATACCACAGGGCAGGCTGTAGTTGGCATGGAAAGAATATTATACACAAGTGCAGCAAAATAGTTGCCCCAATGTACTCCAACAACATAAGAGTAAACTGGAAGTGAAAATGAAACAATTCATACAAAGCATACTACTAGTATTTGTCCCCATCTTACTCCTAACACAATGCTGAGTATCTATTTTCATATTATACAATATATATGCAATAAACGTTCAGATGATAGCATTATAAAGCTATTCTTACTATCATAATCTTCTCTGAAACAGCTTAAAGCCTATAAACAATGACAATGAATACAATTTGTTTAGAAATAAAGCATCTGTGTTAATGTAGAAGGTATTTCAACCTTTATGATCAGTACACAAAAGTCTTTCTTGCTATGTGAACCGTGACAAAACTTGATAAATTTATTGACAATTACCAGCAGGCATCAGATGCACAATAAAAACAGCCACAAAAACCAAATTATCATCTATAAAAGGATAAAAGCTCATAAAATTGTAAAATTAAATCAACTTACAGTTGTTTTTTCACTGCTGTCCAAGCCCTATCAATTTTTTTAACCAATTTGGAGGTGAAAATTAATTAAGTTCCGTAAATGGCTACACATAACTCAGCCTGATGCGGTGGTGCATCAATCGCCAGCTTCCTATTCTAGATTGCCTTTGATCAATACTCAATTGAATGCTTGCATCTTTCCATCACAAGAAATTTCCACCATTTTTACTCACATGCAACAATTTACAACTTTTTTGAAGGAATCAATTGTTTAAGTTTGACCTTGAAGGTTACAGGACAGAAGACATGAAAATAAAGAGGCAGGTGTTTCAGATTTCTCTGTACCTTCTGAGGATATCTGAAGCCTTTGTTGTCCTTGTTAGAATCTTTCTTTTAATTTTCTATACAAGTAAACCTACATACATGTATCAAATCATTTTGTATAGCCAGGTACTCTCTATCAAAAGCTAGAAAAAATGCAGCATAATACATCATTTTGTCTTGACAAAAATACAAAATGTAAATGAGAAAGTTTGTGACATAACAAGCACTTATGAAATATAGTATCCACCATTAAAATAGAATTTTCAATGATCTAAATGGTTTCATTAAGTTTATTTGTATAAGTAAGTATAAACATTCCAAGAGACACATACATGTACATGTAAAACCATGTGGAGATCAATTGCTTGCTGAAAAAAAGGGAAATTTTTTGCAGTATAAGCTATCAATATAATTGTGCACAGTTTTGAAATCTCAAATCAAAATTATTTTATTTATCTGTGAAAATAGTGAAAATTCAACTGCCATAAAGAAATTCATGTTTTACAGTAAATAAAACATTGCCAATTTAGCAGCCAGTTTATGGTGAGCCATACCACAATTTTGTTTTAAGCATGTACCTATACACCTATAAGGTTATGGGTTTTTTTTGCACTGTAGAATATAAATGTAAGTACTGAACTTCTTCGTGTCACCCAGAACTTATAATTCTACAGAATTCCCATTTTCCAAAAATGTACAAGGTGGGCTGCCCATCAGTACTTGTATTTATGAGTTTGACATCATCATCATACTGGTACTTTTTAAAGTAGACTTCAACTGGGTAAATTGACTTAGAAATCCAGGAGTAATTAACTCATCACTCAAACTGTCAACATATTCTACCACCCAAGCAGGTAAATACAGAACTGACAGAGACCATAACAATATCACTTGCCTTATTACAAAACCCTACGTGGTATTAAATCTTACTATAATAGAATATCCATTCATCTCTGGAAACAAAAATTGACCTTATATCCGTTTAAACTGTATCATTCAATACAAATAAATTCACATTCAAAACATGCCACAATAGATTCCTTTCAATCAATCAATATTATACAGCTGCATGTGACTAAAATATAATGTTTCATCAATTTTTTGTAAAATATTAATTAACTATGAGTGATAGAAGGGCTAGTGATAGAAATAATCAGAATTATATCTTTGCTTTTAAAGTCACTTTCAGACAAAATATGACATTATTGCAAAAATATTATGAGATCGCTGTCAATCTGTGTTCAACATTTCAATAGATTTCCTGGGTGAAAATTTAAAGGATTATTTCTCTTGAATGAATCACTGTAAGAATTTACATAATGGAGAATTATGGTGGTACCAGGCAGTTTTTTTTTTCTCTCACTAAACCTTAACTTGATTTTTCACATGAGGAAGTTCTAAGCATTGGAAAACATGACAAAGAATTCTAATACTAATTTCTATATGTTTTCAATATCTGATAATAACTGAATTTCCTGGATGTTTCCAGGGATTTCAGTGGTTGGTTCTGCCCCTCTTATAATTCACCAATAATAGCCCGAACCTA
Organism: Perna viridis; assembly: GCA_037379345.1. Taxonomy (NCBI): domain Eukaryota; kingdom Metazoa; phylum Mollusca; class Bivalvia; order Mytilida; family Mytilidae; genus Perna; species Perna viridis. The sequence goes on along the minus strand of CM074515.1, from coordinate 10,652,344 downwards.
CCCAACACTATATTCAAGTTTATTCAGCTAACACTGCCGTCCACTACGTGCAAGTTCATTTCGCCAACACTACAGTCCACTACATGCAAGTTTATTTAGCTAACACTGCTGTCCACTACATGCAAGTTTATTTAGCTAACAATGCAGTCCACTACATGTATATTTATAAAATTTTCAATTCAGTACACTACATATATGTATATAACTTTCATTTCAGTACACTACATGTATGTTCATACAGCTCCCAATGCAGTACACTATATGAATGCTATAGAACTTTCATTTCAGTACACTACATGTATGTTATAAAACTTTCATTTCAGTACATGTATGTTATAAAACTTTCATTTCAGTACACTAAATGTACATTTATAAAACTTGCATTTCAGTACATTACATGTATGTTTACAAAACTTTTATTTCAGTACACTACATGTATGTTCAACAGCTCCCAATGCAGTATACTACAAGTATGTTTATAAAACTTTCATTTCAGTACACTACATGTATGTTTATACAGCTACCAATGCAGTGCACTATATGAATCTATAGCTAACATGTAATGTACAGTCAATTTATAATGATAAAATTCACACTGGCATTATCTGTTATCAATGAATAACAAAAACTACATTGTAGGTATACAGTAGTACAATTTTATCAAATTTCTAAAGAATTACTAAAGAATTAGTAGTATTTTCAAATCATCATGTGAACAAAGTGCTCCTGCATTTTTGTTTAAATCATGCTTCATTTTTGACAAGATAGTCACAACTCTTTTAAATGCAAATTTAGTGGGTTGGTTTGACATGAAAATTCACTTTTCAACCAATAAAAACTTTCAAATATAGCTTTCCATGACCTTAATCTACCTTTCCATGGGTGAAGGTAAACAGGAATTCTAAAATCCTTCAGTTTGTAATTAGCATTTAGTAAAATGTTCTTGTCAGTAAAGACCGTATCATTAAAATATATTTAGTTTAGTTCCTGAAACAATTTTGTACATAACATCAAAAAGAATGGAATAAACAGCTTAATAGAAGAGAAGAGCAAATGAAGGATTTTCCAGAAATCTTAAAATGATCACTGAACACCTTGATAAATTTATCACTGCTTAAAAGGTCTTGTAAAAGGGAAGATATCAAACAAACTAGTGAACAGAGAGTAGTATTCTACTGGGTAGAGAATCATGTCAAGTCATATTCTGCTGGGTAGATTATCATGTCAATCGTAATCTAATGGGTGGAGAGTCAAGTCAGTCGTATTCTGCTGGGTAGAGAATCAAGTCAGTCATATTCTATTTGGTAGAGAATCAAGTCAGTTGTATTCTACTGGGGTAGAGAATCATGTCAGTCATATTCTACTGGATAGAGAATCATGTCAGTCGTAATATACTGGGTGGAGAGTCGTCAGTCATAATCTATTGGGCAGTGAATCAAGTCAGTCACATTCTACTAGGTAGAGAATCAAGTCAGTCACATTCTATTTGGTAGAGAATCAAGTCAGTTGTATTCCACTGGGTGGAGAATCAAGTCAGTTGTATTCTACTGGGTAGAGAATCAAGTCAATTCATTTTGACAACAAGACAATTCATCACCAATTCAACCCCAACCAATCTATTTTAACACTAAAATATCAATTTAAATGCACAAGAGGTGTCCACAACTTTCTAAGAAAGGCAGAAAAGATTGCCAGTGTTAAGCTGGTTCCACATCAATAAACTGAAAGAATCATCATTCACTCTGTGTCGCTCTTGCTTCTTTAATATAAATGTTCACTTAACTAAAATCCATTTTCACATTTCCTGCATTAAACGAGCACAGTTCATTTGCTAGCCAATTAATATCTTTACAGAGTGTTGCATGTTGTGGAATACCAAGATCTTCACAATGGGAAACGATCAAATTTCCAGTTTGGTATCCAGATTTTCTTAGAATCAATACAAAATGTAGCCAAGTATGAAAAAAGATCAAAAGATTTAAAATCTTGTAACAACTCGTTTTCTCTACCACATAGGTAGCGTGGTGGATTGGGGTCTTTTACTTGACTGAAACATTACCATGTCCTACTGAGTACTAAGTCAAGGAGAACCAGAAGATATTCAATACTTCTCCAGCTGGAATTTACATTTTAACTTGAAAATATCAAAGATCTGCTGTATAAACAGTTATATATGTAAAGAGGTTAGAACAGAGAAGTGACTTATTCTTCATGCTAGCTACAACTGGTCTATACAATGTATGAAGTACAATTTAGCAGAACTTTCAATTCTGTACAATTAATCCTGATGGCCTTAAAATTCAAAGAATATCTTTGAAGAGAGATATGCAGCTCATTAAAATCTGCATGTAAAACTGTTTGTGGGATATAAAAAGTAAAAACTACATGTACAGTCTTATATGTACATGTATTTGAAAACATATAAATGCAAGTCCTACCTACTAGATTACTTTCTGTTCAGTGTTACCTTGATTAAAATATACTTAAAAACGTAAATAATTGTGCTGCTGTTTGGTCTAAAGATAGGACCCCAACCATAATAAAGATGAAGTTTAATGCACAGTGATTAATATCTTGTCTGGATTAAGTGCACACAGTATGCCCTTAAAAAGCACAACATTTATCATTTTTTGTGAAAACCCATAACGGCATGTGACTCAAAATGTAACACATGTCCAAAATATTAAACAAACACAATTTTTGGCTTAGAAACCTTAGAGGCATACAATAACTTGATAAATCTCCCGCCGGCAGCAAGCGACAACCTCTCAAGCCTTGCAATTGTTACACAAAATTAAATCTTTTTTTGTTCATTACATTTCTCGCTTTATTAATGTTGCTTTTGACAATAACCATTCAGGACCTCATTACAACACATTCAACCCAACACATCAGATCCTTTTATAAGAAATCCTATTACAATTTTTTAAGAATTTTTAATCGGAAAGTAAATATGACCCATTCAATCAAGCAGATGTCTTAAAAAACATTTCTCAGTTCTGCTGTAAGTAGATTATAAAAAATCAATTCATAAAAATCCACAAAGCCCTCCATGACCAGCCCAATCCAGCATTACGTTAAACATTAAGTTAACACATTCTTCAAATTTTCATACTTATCACTGAATTACTAAGACAGATCTGTAATAATAAAAGTTACATGCATGTATGTGTATAAATGTAATATATTTTTTGGATTTTCTAACTTTCCTATAAAAGTTGACGTAAAAGTGCAAAAACAGTATACAATAGTATCAACAAAAATCATTGATACAAAAAAACATTTCATCCAACAAAAAATACCAATATATATATATATATCTATCCAACGAAATCTGCAAAAACTAAACTTGGTTATGGTGTCATATTTTTCATTGCTAGAAGCCTATGGGCTATCATGTTCTCTAGCATCCAAAAATACAGAAGCTAATAGGTTTCTGACTGTCATATGACATTTTTTTTCAAGTATGTTAACTGTCTAAAATTGTTTGTCAATAGATGATACAGTGTGTGTTCAATCTAATTATCATATAAAAAGCAGTGATTTACCAAATTTACCCTGTGTAAAAAAATTTGAAAATTCATACTGTGAAATAAATTCTATAAATTTTACTCTTGGACTTTCTCCAGCCTAAACATTATAACATGAATATCAATCCACCGTAATAATAATTTAAAATTTAATATTGGAATAATGGAGGAAATATACATAATAAACAGGATAATCAATTGGTTATTGTGATTGATTGATTTTTGGGGTTTAACACTCGAGCAGCAATATTTCAGCTATATTCAGGCAATGAACATGAAATGGATGATAAAATGATCATGAAACGATGATGAAATGAAAAATGGGATGGGACACAAGGACAACGGGGTCGAAAAACTCTGACTGCCACTGTTAACAGAGGGAGGCAGGTAGGGTCGGGCAATTTAGCCTCCTGTGGCAGAGCGCAAAGGTTCGTACTCCTATCAAATACCACAGCAGGGTTCTTTAACGTGCTAGGAACGTAGCATCTTTCCCAACATGGAGAACCACTATGATTTGCAGTCAGGTTTTTCGTATTATAGCCTGACAACCCAAGCATGTAACATGCCAAGGTTACCACATTCCACCACCTGGGGCACACACCCCAGTTAGCGCTGCTGCAGGTCTATTCTTTTGACATCCGGACGTGCACGGGGCATTGGTTATTGTAAATAACTAAAATATGATCACTTGTGCCAAGAATGCATTAAGACTGAACTCGTGCATGGAACAAGTTTCTCACATTTGTTAAATCTGGGCATTCTTCAGCACTAGTGATAATATTTTGGTTATTCACACTTTCAAATAAATTATCCTAGTAGTAAGAACTTTAAGACATTTTTTTAGACAGTCATGTTATATCAAAATATTCCAATAGGAATATATTTCATAAAATTGGTATTTCACGCTGCAAATTTGACACACAAAAAAGTCACATGCATCTGCATCTTGACGTCAGTGATGGATTAGGGTAAAAAAAATCCCTCCTTCACATTATGACTCAGATCTAGATGACATTTTCAGAAATGTAGATCAGTGAGAAACCTAACATAATTCTGATAAAAATACAGTATGTTGGTGATCTCAATCTCTTGTCAATGCTCTTCTTCTAAAAACATATAAATTTTGATTACCAATTTTGATGAATGATTGTAGCACTACACAAATATGGTTAAGATATGGAAAGGAGATAATTATAAATAGTCAATTACTACATTGATGACATTGTCATGGCAAGTAGGGTTCTTTAGGGAATAGAATGATACGATAGCAAACCTGTAGATGACTTTTAATTTCATTACAGATCGTATCCATACTGGAGATATTTGTTTAGCTACCCCATGTGAAAACACACCAAAACTTTACAGTCTATGAAATTCCTATACAGAAAATCTAATTACAAAGTTCTGTTTTGGGAAAATATGCATTTTTTATTATTAACTCCGACATTCACATAGAAAATGATTCTATTTTGTTTGCACATAATGATACTGTGAATTGATAGAAATAATGGCTTTATGACACAGTGTTATCTGTTTAAATCACAGAAACTAATTCACAACTCTGCATTTACCCTTTTAGCTTAATACATTTCAAATCTGAGATATAGGGATTAGTTCAGAGGAAAGCTCAACTGCAAACAAAAATTCAAACTGCAAATAAAAGTATTTCAAATTGACTAACTACAACATGCAATAGAAAAATCAATCATTATAAACAGGACTTAAAGCTACAGAATCAGTAGACTGTGTACAGATATGGAATTAAGCAAGAAGAAAATTCCCACAACATCTTACACACCAATAAAATAATCAGTGTCCCAGCTAACCTGAAATAGGGGGATATCTGGCCAAAAGACAGCAATTTTTTAAAGGGGAGTTAATATGGCAACATTTTCCTAATTTGAACAGTCCTTAACTAAATTTAAGTAGTTTTTAATCTTCTTAGCTTCCAAGGAGGGATACATGTAATTATAATACTATTACTCATCCTCTGGTTGTGGACCTGAACACCGTGCCCCTCAGCAATTAAGATGAACCTTTCCGGCCTGTAAAGGAAAATTGGAAACAATGTTTGTCGCAAATGTACTTTAAATGCCAGAATTAGCTTTAAATCCCTTTCAAACTATTTGTTTACTGGTGCACCTGGTCTATGGTCCAGTTTTTAGTGGAATCTGAGTTGGTCATTTACTTTTGTTACTTAGTAATTTTGGTTATTTTATGTTCCTTGTTGTGTGTGTCTGTTTTCCATGACTGGTCTTTGTCCCTGGATTACATTCTTTTGATTTCTGCTAGAATCTTGGTAATCTTGATTAGTCTATCGAACAGGTACATTGAAATTCATTGGGAAACCCCCAAGTATGGACTCCGGTGAAAAATACTAAAAACTTAAAGTTAAGAGTTTAAAACTGTCCTTGACAAAATAAAAATTGAAATGATTAATATTTTATCTTGAATTTCTAACTTTACAAAACAACTTGTACATTTGTGTATGAACAAAAAACAGTTCAATGCAATCTTGACCGTAAAGGAAATCTTACGACAATTTTATTTTCATGATCACACCTACATCACTAAAATAAAGCTAAGACGAATACTTTCTTCAGATGATAGTAAAATAATCAGACACAAGATATGGAGTTTAAGAATGCACAAAAGAAGAGGAGAAAGGCAGACTCAAACAATTTCTATTTACAATGTTCTCTAAACCAATATTGACTTCTTCATCAGAATATTTCTCTGTACCAAAACACTATATTCTGTACTGCAACAAATGTATTCTGTATTTCTCCTATTCAAGGAAGATAGAATCATATATCATTACTTAACTTGATTATTAATCAATCATAGAGGAATGAGTTCAATTCAATCTCTCCTGGGATGACTAATCATTAACAATCTACAATGAACAGCGATGGCCTTCAGGAAAGGTATTATTATGAAAAGTCTTGGAGCTACAATAACTGTAGTCCAAGTGATATACTATGAACAGATAGACAAAACCTAGTTCTATATCCCAGTGTGTGTTCATCAAATTGCCCCATTCATAAAAGTTATATACCAATGAATTGAAAGCAAATGTCACAATACTGGTCAACGATTGACAGTCCTTTTGTTATACCATCCCAGTCAACATAACCTAATTAAGCGACAATACAAGGATGACCAGGAAGGAAGACCAATTCAAACCAAAAGTGATATTGAATACCAAATCTAATCTATAAACCGAAAATAAGGACCATCAATAATAGTAAGAAAATCCAGCATTCAACACATCTGTCAAATCATTACAAAGAAAAAAAAATTTTTAAAAATGATACTCATTCAACAACTAAACTTGCTATTTGATCAGACATACTGTCCTTCAGATTAATCAACAGTGTCCCGGACATGTAGCCATTGATTTTTAATCAATCACCTACTTATCATCTGATGAAATTTGTAGAAAACACAGATAAATCCAACTTAATGCACCAATATAATCATCTAAACAAGTGGAAATTATAAATTAGCTGTCTAAATGAGAAACTGGAAGAAATGCCCTTTAGTTGGCCAGATTAACACAAAAAATGATGTATATTTATAGAAGGTTATTTTGTGGTGGCAAGATCGCACATGAAGATGCTATCATTTCAATTTGGACGCTGTAATCAAAAAGGCGATTACTCACATGGAACATATATAATAGAATGTGTCAAATTGATTAATTCTATAGAGATCGTCATATTCCTGGGTACAAAGTACATAAATGGAACTGATCATATTGAAAATTTTATTAATTAGGTTTTATCTTGGAAAGAAAGATGTATCGGAATCTGACGAGAATGGCGTGAGAACCAACAAGTTAATTCTACCTCGTCCTGTTTTTTGCAATTACAAAGATTAGATTCCTAATGAAAATTTTTATTTCCTATTCAGTTTGCTTAAATAGGGAAATAACAGCAGTACATGTTCAATTTGTTCATTTTTAACATATCATGCTATCAATTCTCCTTCAATGATGTATAGAATCAATGCTTCAACTTCATGCATGTCCTCAGTGACTTGGAAAACTCCTATTGCGCAATATACGAAATCACTGTCTGAGATATGCAGCCAATCTTATGCTGGCAAGACTTGTTTTGTTAATATATACATTTTTTTTAGACACAAATTCTACAATTGATGCATTTAAATCATTCAAAGTAACCTTCTAGAAAATTTGAAGCATTTTTGTTCATTGACCTTGAAAGCAGCACTTCCTGTTTAAAATAGATACATGAGAGAAGTAAAAAGGTTCATATGAACTTCTCTTTTGATTGTAAGTCAAGGAAAGGAAGACAAATATTTAGCGAGTTTTTTTCCTGGATGGAAGGACAAGCTTCTTACTACTGAAATATTTAGTACATTTTTTACTTACCAAATTAAGTCCTACGATTTACATGTACATGTAGTACATGAATCAATCAATATCTGAACCAATGAATTATGTTGATCTGAGTGTTACTATAATAGATATATAATTACACATTTACATGAACTACACAATATCATACTTTTTCTAACATTTTCTCCCATTTGTATGCTGTAATCTAACTAGAGGCTCTAGAGAGCCTGGAAACATTGTACTTCTAAGAGAACAGACACTAAGCGATAACAGTAGGTGGAATTAAGAGCTCTAAAAACATCCTCTAAAGTATATAAAAATGAATTTTAAGACCCCTGAAAGTATATCATAAAAAGCTCTGCCAAGCACAGCATGATATGACTGCAGTGGCCAAACTCTGAACAGTTACGGCAAGTGTGGACACAATATTTTAGTTTCTGACACACTTAACCATAGGGACTTGCATTCCTAATGGACACATCAGGTTTGGACACAATATAGCACAAATTTGACAAAAAATATCAATTTTTTCCAGGTGTGGCCTATTTGACCCCTTATAACTCAAAAACCTTACAAGATATCTGAAATCTGAATGACAAATGCAGTCAGCGATTTTCAAGGAATCCAATAAAAAAAATTTCAAAATCATACCAAAAATAAAGAAGTCATTTTTTTGGGATGTGGCCCATTTAAGCCCTTATACCATATTTTGGTGAGTATCATGCACACATTTTTACATGGAAATCATTTCCAGAGCATGGAGGTGTGTATTATGCATCAATTTATAAGAATTGGCCATGAGATAAAACATTTTCGTACAAGAAAAGACATTGCGTTATGTAAACAAACAAACTGGAAGTGAAATTTTACTGGAAGAAAGATTATCTAATCATCAAATACATCTTTAAGTATTGAATTACCACATCAAGGTAAATAAATTGACTGATCAAGCGCAAAATATCAATCTTTTGTCTTTCAAAATTTTACTAAATTACTAAATTTTAAAAAAAAATTTTCACACATCTTGACCTTCAAAACTGCACTGCATACAATACATAAATGCATATTGTACACACCAAAATATGGTAACTTGAAAATAATCAGGCATATCTGGTCTGACTGACAACTGTAGACAGGAATTTTCTTATGGGCCGGAAAAATTAAAAAGTCAATTTTTGAGAGTGTGGTCCATTTATCTGCTATAACTCTAAAACCGTAAGAGATATCAAAAATTTGATTGATAAACAGTAGGTAGTGATTTTCATATGGAATCCAATAAAAAACAAGGGGCCCCTAGGAGCCTGAATCGCTCACCTGGTTAAATTTTTGCCTTTCAAGGGCAATAATGCAAACAAGGATTTGTCCAACAATTTTGACTCAAAGAATACTTCAATTCTGACTTTGTTAGGACTTACTTTATGTCAGGAAAACGCTTATTTCTGTGAATTTAATGATTACAGAGCCCGTAATTTTGGGAAAAATTATCGAAAAGTATACTTGTCCTTTAACTTATCATGGTGAACTTATTAACCAAAAAAATATTTCAATATCTGCAAGTGTTTAAAAAAAAAGTCTGGAAAACTTAAGATGGACTGATGGACTGACGGTCAGACGGACGGGTCAAACACATTTTACCCTGCACAACTGCATTGCGTGGGGTATAATTATTTAAGCTCAGAGTTCTTCTCCTTTGAAACTAAGAGAACCCATATTCCATAACAGATGTAAAAGATTAGTACTGCTACTGGAGTTGCGCACAATCAGGTGATAAAGGGCAAGTGATTCTTTACATTTACGACATACTGCGAGGTGAAATATTGCATGAAATCAGTCATGAACTTAAGCCAAATTTGTGTAAGTCATTTGACCATAAGGTCAAAGGTCATGTTCAAAAGTCACACACCTTAATTGGTACATCACACTCAACCTTGGCATGAAATACACATATACCAAATGTCAGACAGGCGCATAGCTGAGGCCAAATTGAAGTGTAGGCAAAATTATGGCAGGGGGTCCAGGAGGGCGAAGCCCCCCCCCCTCCCTTCAAAGCTACACGGAGATAGCGTTTTATCTCCCAAAAAAAGAAAAATTGGCAAAATTAAGTGCAGGCAAAAGCTTTTTTGCCTACCGGCAGCTACGCACCTGTCAGATATCTTAGTAAAAAGGCAAAAAAGTTATGGCACAGGTTTGGTGGTATTTTGCCAAAATGTGTATCTTATTTGACCATGTGGTTAACAGGTTAAATTCCGGTAAAATTTCATCTATTCTGGTACACAACACTCCACCTTGAGAGGATATACCAACATACTAAATATTAGAAGTCTAGGTCAAAAAGACAAAAAGCGTTATGGTATGGACAAATTTTGTATGAAAAACGTTAAGAAGAAGAAAAGTCCTTACAGGGGGTGATTTGGGTGCAGATGAGCAAAAAACAAAGACATGCAACATATTTTTATTTTTTATATGTTTCAATGGAGAGCACCTACTACACATCCATGCATACATTTAATTAATATCTTCTTGCTCTTGTTAGCAAAACAGGTCTGAACATAGCCTATTTTCGTACATTTCAAATTGTCAAAAATTAAGAATTTTGGTTGCTATGGTAACCAGATCTAAACCAATCTGATTGCTTTGTACTTTATTGTAAATTGTTTTTCATAAGACATACTTCATTAATATAATTATGTAGTTTGACAAATTTCCACCATTAGATACAAAAAAATTCATGTTTGTTTGTTTGTTTGTTGGGTTTTAACGTCCGAGCAGCAATATTTCAGCTATATTCAGATGATGAACATGAAGTGGATGATAAAATGAACATGAAATGATGAAATGAAAAAAGGGATGGGACACAAGGACAATGTGGGGTCGGCCAATTTTGATTGCCACTGGAAATAGGGAGAGGTGGGTAGGGTCGGGCAATTTAACCTCCTGTGGGGGGGCCCTATGGTTCCTACTCTGGGAGAATACCACAGTAGGGTTCTTTAACGTGCGAGGAACGTGGCATTTTTCCCAACACAGTGCACCACTATGGTTAGCGGTCAGGTTTTCCGTATTATAGCCTGACAACCCCAGCATGTAACACACCAGGGGTACCCCATTCCACCACCTGGAGCACACATCCCAGTTGCTCTGTGGGCAGAGTGCCCTAGCCCCCGGCTAGGGTTCTGAGCACTATTTAGTCGCCTTTTACGACAAGCTTAGCGCTGCTGCAGGCCTATTCTGCATCGATAAATCACCCACTGCATGATTCTTAGGTGGACTGCTACTTTTAAAAAAGGACCATATCATATATTGAAAGTTTCTTTTTATCTATTATAGTTTTCAAGATATTGGCTGAAAACTGCTAAAAACATCATTTTTCGCCTTTCAAGGGCAATTTTTCTAACAAGAAGTCGTCCGACAACTTGGATCTCCACTCACTAATATAAGCTTGATCATAAGGTTCATTTCATCAATTGAAAGTTGCTTTCTATCTATCTAACTTTTCAAGTTATTGAATAAACATGTAAAAAAAACAATATTTTTCACCTTTCAAGGGTAAAACTCTAACAAGGAATCTTTGACCCAATGCAGGCTCTTGTAAACCACAAAATGAAGATTATTGCGACAATGAATACAATTTGGTGTAGCTTTTTGGTTTTGGAGATATATGCAAAAAACCTACGTGTAACTCCTATGTTCTATTTTTAATAATGACATCTACGTTTTTCAACAGATAAAAAAATCCCCACAACAGCTCTATGCAGAACACCCTGAGGAAAATTCATACCAAGTTTGGTTCTGATTGGTCAAGACGTTTCAGAGGAAAAGATTTTTGAAAGAAATAACATTAAAAATAGGGAAAAAAACATCAAAAAGGGGGAACATGGCTTAACAGAATAAAACAAAAATTTGACCACAGATAGATCTCATCATGCTAAATACTTTTACCCCCATATCAAACTAACAGCTTTGGAGATATATGGAAAAACTTCTGTCTGACCCCTATATTCTATTTTTAGTAATGGTGGCCATGTTTTCTGGCAGATCAAAGATCCACACATCAGTTTTATGCAGAACACCCTAAGAAACATTCATACCAAGTTTGGTTCTGATTGGTCGAGTAATTTAAGAAGAGAATAATTTTTTAAAGAAATAACAATAAAAATAGGGGAAAATACGTCGAAAAAGGGCAATAACTGAAACATGGCTAAGCAGATTAAAACGAAATTTTGACTGCTGATAGATCTCATCATGCTGAACAGTATGATATATGTGAAAAAGCTCTGTCTGACCCCTATGTTCAAATTTTAGTAATGGCAGCCATATTTTTTACATATCAAAAAGCCACAAATCAGTTCTATGCAGAATACCCTAAAAAACATTCATACCAAGTTTGGTTTTAATTGGTCAAGTTTTTTTTCACGTTTTGAAAAATAGTAAACAACAACAGACGATGGACAACGACGAACAATGACAGAGGCCAAGTGACGGCAAATGCTCACCTGGCCTCTAAAAATCAGACCAAAAATGAAGTTATTGTCTTGACATCAGGAATATGCAGGTTTCTGGCTCCCTTTTTAGCCCCTAATTTATGAAAAGTTCAAGTCTTCACCCAAAAGAATCAACTTGAACTTCACCCCAAAAGAATCAGTCTGACCAATGTGGTGTAGAATACTGTGAAACAATATTATTGACATTCCTACACTTTAACAGGAAATTCTATGAAATGCTTATTTTAGGCTTCTAAATCTAAAATGGTTGGGGCTATAACCCCAAAAATCAATACCAACCTTTCTGTTATAGTTTGAAACTTGTTATAAAATTTTATATAGATCAACCAATACTCAAGTTATCACACAAAAACCGAGTGTCTCTGACAATGACAATTTTTTTTTGCGACCATATAAAAACAGATTTTAAGACCCCTGAAATATTGCTCTAAAACACATAAAAACAGATTTTAAGACCCCCAGAAACCTTCCTCTAAAATATATAAAAACAGATTTTAAGACCCCTGAAACCTTGCTCGCTCTAAAATATATAAAAACAGATTTTAAGATCCCTGAAACCATGCTATAAAGTATATAAAAATGGATTTTAAGGCCCCTGAAACCACCTTTAAAGTATGAAAAATCAACTCCTCATACACACGTAGCTGAATTTTAGAGGGAAAAAAAAACAAACTGTGCAATATGATTATCAGATAAAACAGATTAGTGCAAAGCACACAATATAACAAGTAACAAGTTTTGAGCTCGAATACTTGCAAAAAAAATTATGGTGATGTATACATGTGTACTCCTTCCATATCTGTCAATGAAGCCATGACAGTGGCTGAAATTGACCTAGGCATCACATGAAAATCTTGCTAAATATCATAATTTGTGGTTGCACTCACATGCATCCGCGATCAATAACATTGCAAATAGAAAAGAGTGAAATGTAAAATGGAAAGGAGTAAAAATAACCATGAAATTGATAGTTAATCAAACAGCATGCAAGGGAAATTTCGCATTTTCCATTTTATTTAGAAATCCGTGTAATATTTACAAACTATTTAATGACTTGTTTCTTCCGACTGTTGATCATGTGGTGAAAAATTGTTAGTGACCGGCCATCTCATGCATATGAATATCTCGCGTGACTTTAGAAGAAAAGTTTCTGAAGCTGAAGGGGACACCAAACAGGAAATAGTTTGATTACATAAGGTGGGTTACTGCACGAAAGCACTCCCTAATGTAGACACAATTCTTTCATTGCAGATACTATTTGCGAACAAGTTTTGATTATCTTGAGGGAAAGAATGGATATTTTTCTCTGTATCTGTAGACCCCGTTAGTACCCTCGCGTCACCCCGCCATCTTGGATTTCTCTAGTTGAGCATCATGACAAATCTAAATATATTCTTTAATTTGCCTGACAATTTTTAGATGTAGACTTAAAACAGCTAAAAATATTTTTTGAGGATTACGTTTCATATATTTTAATATTGAAGGAAAAATGAATCCTTTTTTTTTCCACAAGTCAACCTGTTAGTACAGTACTTTCACGTCACCCTGCATGCATCTCAACAGACAATTATCATGTATTAATCCTGTTTAATTTTTTTATAGCACTGATATACAATATTTGTAAAATGTTCTTTGTACTCTGTTAGTTTATGATAAATAGGTATGCATCTATCATGATCTCATAGTCCTGATAATTTACCCTTTTTGCAGTGTAACGTATGATTATATTCACGTTACAAACTTAAGAAGGTTTGAACTTTTTTAATCAATTTATAATTATGCAAGAACAGCTAAAGTACAGGTATTTGTAACATGTATTATTTTTCTGACGCATTTATTTCCAGAATGAAATGCAGAAAATTATAAGTAAAAAGAATAAATTTTACTGTGTTGGCTTTTTTTTTTTTTTTTCGACTTCTTTACAATGTGTTACTTGTAAACAGTACAAAAACCTGGTTTCAATTGATGTATTCATATCATTGCTTGTCATCTTAATACATATACACATATTTACAATTAACAACACATGTTGAAAACTGAGTAATGTACCTGTTTTTGTCTAAGTTTAGAATAGATAGTAAAAATGTTATTTACCAGAAGTTTTCAGTTCCTGTTTATTTAGAATATTTTGACAGCATTGCATTTAATAGGGATGGGCCTTGCTAGTTATCTGATTTAGCCATTAAACAAATATATGGGGTCCATTAGTACTGAAAGATACAAGTTGTTTGAATGACATGAAAACACAGATTGTTCCTATCACAGTATTGAATACCCTTTTTGCGTCTCGCAGGACTGATCCATTTTAAGGCTCTGTTAGTAACTCTATTTAGTAGAGGTGAAAGATCCTTGGTTTTGGGTGAATTACTATGTTGAAGATTTGGTCTGATTGTATGGTAATAATTCATTTTGAAAGTAATTAGACACCAAAAATGGCAAATTTACATGCTTTGACACAGAAACATAGGATTCAACAGTGGTTTAACTAAAGAGTCTTTGTCCATGCATGACCAAGGAAGAACTTGGAGCTGTATAAATATTTGCTTCCATTCTATGATAAGTAAAAGCAAAAGCTATGTAGTTAGGTGTTTTAAAAAAGCAAAAAAAAAAACATGGAAGAGTGAATTAACATGTATATTTTTAAATATGTACCGTCAAATCTGTGTGTGTGAAAAGTAAGAAAAGGTTGTGAGTCTTGTCAACTCGTGAAGCCATGGCTGCTCAGCTAATAAACGGTCTTTGAAAAAGAAATTCTTCCAAAAGAAAGAATGGTAAAAATATTACTTTCCCTAGTTCAAAATATTACAATCCTTTTTTTATGATTAGAAATGTGATTGTGCAGTATGAAACAGAGCAAAATATAAAGGCTTCATTGACTCAGTACTTCAGTACTTTGATTCAATACAGCCTGACAAGTTACAAATGGCATCATCCACAGGGACCCATCATATGACAGGAAATCAACTTGGCTAGTATTACTAAAACACCAGACAGGGCTACTTGTATGGTGCCAAAATATGAATCATATTCATTTCTGTTGAAAATACAATATTAGATCATCAATTTTATTGATAATTTATTACTATGTTTTAACATTAAATCATATTTTAAAATTTTGTATGGGGAGTCATCCCCATCCCCCTTTTGGATAATTTCAATTCTTGAACATTTGATAAAAATCAACACAAGTACAATGTATAAAATTCACCCTGGAGAATGGCCCAGGCCTGTCTTCTTAATAAGATTTAATGGAAACTCATTAGCTATATGGAGTTCCAAAAGCAAGATTATCATTTCGTTAAATTCAGATAAATCTTTCCAAAAAAATCACTAAATGGATAACTCAAATTACTAATTTTCTTATCATCAAAAAAGTCCCTCACATAATTTCAAATTAAAGAGTAATGGTTAAAGACAAGAATTTTTACCCTTCGGCTTTTTCAACGTTAACGTTGATTTCTTCACTTTAAATTTACTTCCCTGACAAAATTAAACTCTAACTGAGTTACATAGCAGTAATGACTAAGAATCCCTATTAAGTTAATGTCATTAACTCAAAAGTCCTAATATGCATTAGTTTCCTTCACTGTCTATTATACTGTAGAGAAGAAATAAACAGTATAATGACTAACAGATTTGACACAACAGATTATGCCATAAATGTTATATCCCAAAAAACTCTTTTCATCAATAACTTGATGAATACAATTTGTAGATGTATATCATCAATAGCTTTTAAAATCTCAGTTTTCATCCTCCATATTCTACATGGATATGGTATAAAATAGTAAACCAAGTTCATTTGCATGAGTTTGCAAACATTATATAAAAAGGACTCATCTTTTGAGACAGACTATATAAACCAATAACAACTGTTACTCTTTATCCAAACTAATAGGTCTGAATGGTTAGGAAGAGAAATGGTCACTTTTTGCCAATCAATGAATTGATATAATTAATTTACTTGTAGCTTATAACCTTTATTATAAATATGTGCCCAGTGAAATCCCTTCAAAGTTAATTACATAAGTAAAGGATTGACCAAGCTTAATGACCAAAATGTCCTTGTCATAATTTTCAATTCAGACTGTGATTTTGGGAGAGTTCAAGTGTTGTAGATAGCACCTCTCTTCTCAATGTCCCCCTAAAGGTCCAAATGCAGTGAACCATGAAATATCAACTTAATAAATTATTTTCTTATGGACAACATATTACAGATCTAGAGGTTATTCCACATTGAATGAATTGTGGCCTTTTATTTGACAATTCGTTCCTCCACTCCTTTTAGGCAGAATTGAAATAGTTTATTTTGTTCAAAAGAAAGAGCAACATTTAGCCAGGTCCTTCATTTCCAGTTTGAACTTAGGTGATGTTTTTTTTCAAAAAATTATCCTAAATTAAGCAATTTCCTACATCACATCTAACTCAAATCCTCGAAATAAATGCCACTACAGACACTATCAAGCATACATTGTATCTGGTATTTAGACATACATTGAGGAATCAAGACCAAGCAATTGCATATGACAAATTTTTTTTTCAATTTGTCATTCTAAATTGTGAATATTCTATTGTCTTCAACATTCTTTCAGTTATCGCTTCACTGCTTAATTTAATGGATTATGCAAGAGCCAATTTAATTTAAACAGCACATACATGTAAGTTGTTTTTCTGTGCTGAACTTCTGTCACCCTTCTCATGTTTATATACTAGATCGGCTGAATTTTTTATGGTGGGAGCAAGCCTCTGTAGTCCGAGGGACATGGGCAATATTTGTTGAAAGGTAACATTGATGAACCCGATCTTGACAACCCTGGGAGAGCGAAAGGAATTTGATCACCATAAGTACTGGAAAACACACCAAAAACGGATCAAAATAGCGGTAGTCGCATGTTTCATTTTTTAAATAAAATCATTTGGAACCCACTTAACTGCAGGCCAGGTAGTAAGATTCTGTAGGATGACAAATGGCGGGAAATATAGATAAAGCTGATAACCTGTAGTGGGAGCTGTGGCGGATAGTGCAACCACGTACATTTAATAGACCTTAGATTTTGCAGTGCAGTATGAAGTCCTTGGATTTTACGATCCTGTGACTGTACTGAAAGATTTCTGAAATGTATGCATTTTTTTTTCTATTTTTTTTCTATTTTTTTTGTGAACCAAACTGAAGTGAACTTAAGTTTCTTTTTAAATGTATTCCAATTAGTTTTATACAGAAAAGAATAGAATAAAATAGAATAGAAATGAGTATTTTTATTAGCCAATGATCATAGGCCCTTTCAGATAAAATTACATTACAACAGCATCAACGAACTTGAACAAAGAAATACAACTGAATTACAAGAGTATCTAGAAGAGTAGCGGATGTCTTGTATAACTGTCCTTGTTTGGTCTGTACAGGGAGTGGTCTGTTTAGGGTTTCACGGCACAGCATAACGAGAAGTTGGGGTCAACACATAACCCCTCCACTATTTAAAGTAATGATATAGCTTTCCATTGTGTCGCCACGACAACTTAACTTAAATAAACAGTATAATAATGTGTCATGTCCCAGCACAGTAAAATATATAATAATCAGTCAATTTTTTTGTCTGTTCAAGGATCAAACCGTCATCTGCTATCTTGCTTGTAATTTCAAACTGTCTTTTTCTTGTCAACATGTAGTTGCAGCAGAGAAGTGGTTCCTGCAACAGTAGACTGTCGGAATGACGTTTACGTCGCTATTGATTAAGACATGATGAATGTGTTCACAGCATCCTAAGATAAAGCACGTGCATTTAAAATTAGCTGATCAATCAAAATAATGAAATTTCATGTAGGGTTATACAAAATCTATCTTTTCTGTAAAAATAATAATCCTTGTAATGATATGGAGTTAATTCTCTATTTCCTAAGAAACTGGCGGTAATGGGTAAAAAACGGCGTGTGCCACTTCAAACACTGGCTATGAAAGTTGGGATATTTATAATGACTTACGAGACGTGACAGGAGGTATAAACAAGATTTAGCATATCTTACATCGATTCTCTTTGAAACATTGAAATTAAAAAAACATAAAAGAGAACCAATACGTTTGGCATATTTTAAGTCTAAAGCAAACAAATTCTAGTATGCGAAAATACAAGTCTAGAAAATAAAGAATTTCAAAAGAATGAAAATAGACATTAGTTTTGTTGCAAGAATGGAATGTTATTTCAATAACAAGGAAGTTGACGGTGAAAAGAAAAACATCACCTAATTGTCGACATGAAGCATCTACCCTAAAAACTAAACACTAGTGTCCAAGGGTCTGTAATTTCTTTTTAGTTTCCGTTTCTGTCTTTGATTTCTCTCCCCCGCCCATAGAATTTCGAATTCCGATAATCATAATGTTCAAATTTATGTCACTTTGTCCTATTTAGGCACTTCCTTGTTAGATAAGCAGCTGTCATGGGAATATTTGAAATTTGGTTTGCAGCTTCAGCTGAAGGTTTGTATAACGTGTATATTAAGCACTCACTGACAATCTTTTTAAATTCCTGCTTGCCGTGACGTAAACCTTTCCATTGTTTTTTTTCTTTTCAGGATTTCGCAAATAGGCGCCGCAACACAAAAAGGTTTCGGTTACTTTTGATGGGAAATTTCGTATGCAATTGTTTGTGCCATATCTAGTTTTTTTTTTTTTATTTGGTTTGAAGTTTCAGTTTGATTGCATGGTTTTAAGTGAAATGTTTAGCTCAGTGCAACATCCACTTCCTGTACAATGTCCCTTTGATTTTATGGATGGTGGGGTCATCTGCATATTTCCAATTTAACTATAGTACAGACAAAACTTTTGACATGAATCAACCTACATTTTCAATCGCATGTTAAGTAACAAGATCGGTCATGATGTTCGGAAATGATTTGTCATTCGGATTGCGTCGTGTCATTTTATCGTGTTATCTGTTGATAACAGATTGCCAAGGGATTGGTAGCGTCAGCGACAAGTGCATAACGCCATATTTATTTCCAGGTCCCACTAATCTAGTCTTAACCCTACTGTCTTTTCAATTAACCTTTCCTGTACTGTTGCATGGTATGTTATTAAAGCCGACCAAACGAGTGTAATATGTTTGCCTTCTCTAACAGGATTTGGCTGCAGTGGTAGGACAATAGCATAATTGGACCACGTTCTTCATAAACCAATATGTCAGCTTTGACAAATGAAGGATCAATCCGTTTTGTTTTAGTAATTCACTTGTTAACACCGGTGAACTATCGACCTTAAAACAAGCATATTGTATCATGAGAACATTCCCACAGACACAAACTTAGGCACTTGTCTCATTTAACAGTGTGGATTTGTAATCGCAAGAAAGGCAACAAGTGGAACCATTTTGTCTGATATTCTGCTCAATGTTTTGTTTATACATTAAATCATGAGATTTAGAATAACTTCCTTTTTTATAAAATCTGAATTATGCAGAATTCAAGTGTTAGCGAGTAATCAAGGGAACATAGATTCGAGTGGTAATCAAAAGAATATATTCCAAGGATAAAAACTAGGCAGGAAAAATACACATACACAACAAAGAACACAAAAAAATAGCAAGTACTAAGAAACAAAAGTAAGTAAGCAACCCGAGCGCCACTAAAAACTGGGATCATAGATCAGATGCACCAATAGGTTAAGCTTCATCTTCTTTTCTAGAAACACCCGCCGATTTGCTCATAAAATGTAACATCTGGGAAAGACGAAATAAGTTATTAGGTAAACTATGACACGGTGAACAAATCGGTTCCCACGTGCAGATTGAAATACCATAACGATACACGAGTCATGATGACGATCATAAAACTTCTTTAGTCTTGTAGAAACATAACCCTGTCCCAGAAACCTAATTGTAAATATAAAAAAAGTCCGCGTAATTTAGGCCAGCTATGGCATGACGTATGAGTTGTGATATGAAAATTTCATACGCAGGTGCTGAAAATATGTAGTTTGAAAAGAAAGTTGACAACATATTTGTCATGTATAGTACATTATGTTTTGCTACATCATGGTCTTTGAAAACTAATGTAGCATTGACAGTATTGACAGTATTGACATATTTCAGCCTTTCATACGTTTCGAAGATAAAGAATTCACAGCCTTTGTTGTACAGTTTGTTCATGAGCTTTCCTTTCCATCGATCTCTAAAAAAAGGTTAAGATATGAGGCTGACTACATAGTTTCTCTGGTGTCCTTTTTGTCACGAATCTCTCTATAAGATCCTTTCTAAAGGCCCAAGTACCGTAAATCACGCTCCATAGATAGAATTATAACTTTAAAGTTTTGGATGCTGTGGGGGACTACGCAAGAGAATGGATAAAACGAGAACAAGTAGATATTGATTCACTATCTGAGTGGGTACAGGCTGTGAGGTTTTTATCTTCGAAACGTATGCAAGGCTGAAATATGTCAATACTGTCAATGCTACATCAGTTTTCAAAGACCATGATGTAGCAAAACATTATGTACTATACATGACAAATATGTTGTACCAGCAGACAAAACCCAAAACAACATTGTTTTTTTTTCTGCAAAACGTATTACATCCATGATAGCTGGATCCGCAAAATGTACCACCAAACCTCTTTCAACACTTTTGACTTATTTACTCACGTCTGTCAGAGAGGGTCTCCAGTCCTACCACGACACTTGTTACTCCTGTAGTGGTGTCATTTCAATGTGGATCCTGAAAAATTCGAAAGTTCTTACGGAAACCCTAAATTTCAGGTTATTATCAGAACACAATAGAATTAAAATTTATCATTTTTTTTAATTCCCTATTCTTCTATTCTCCATACTCACTTAAAATCTCGACTTAGAATCATATACATTGCTATTACTCCGAGAAAGACGGTACACCTAGCTACAAATATGTAGTTCTTGGTAGAGGTTCCACATACTTCGTTAAAAACAATTTTTCAAATCATCTTCCAAATATACTGAAGAAAATGTTTTCAAAATGTTCATTTTTTTATTGACAACAAGTCATATTTGTCCAGTGTGGTGGACGCGTTTTTCAACAAATAGTTGGCATTCCAATGGGAACAAATTGTGCTCCTATAATTGCTGACCTATTCCTTCACTCTTGTTAGGCTGACTTTACAGCTGATCTGATCCAAAAGAAGGAAAATCGATCCTTTATTCTCAGTTTTCGCTATATAGATGAACGATATTATATTTAAAAATACATGTTTCGGGGTTTTATACATCGCATCTACCCGAAAGAACTTGAGACAAAGGATGTTTTTAGTGGAGTCCGATTTGCTTATTCACTTTTGATACTTTGTATGTAGTATTTTTCTTATTGTATATTCTTTGTTGTGTGTTTCTGTTTTCCATGTTTGGTCTTTGTCCCTGGATTACATTCTTTTTTATTTCCATTAGAATCTTGGTTCCTTTGATTACTCTCTCTCATACTTTGTGATAGATGCAATGTATAAAAAAACCCCAACCTATGATTGTTTAAGGACAACAGGTCATCTTTATAACATCTTTAATGCTATTACATACATGTATATTCCAATAATAATCTAGCAAGGGAGGTTTTCCAGGCGATCTTTCCAACATTTCAGGATTCAAACTTAATTGAAACCACTGAAGACCCTCTTTTACAACTGGAAATATTGAAGTTACTAGTTTCGAAAGAGGCTTGTAGAATATATCGCAGATCCAGCTAAGAATCCTTGTTTGAATTAATTCTTGTGGAGTTTTGGAATCCAATACATGGGTAGTAGATAACCATCATCGTCTTTTGTGAAGAGACCAAACGAGGGTAGAACGGATTTTCCACTATCTCTTCAAAGGAGAGTGTGATAGCAGTATGTCTTGTTACTGCTATTATTTACTACATCCACCTCCGACAACATCGTGCGTACAAGAAGAAAACAAAAAGGAAACTAATTTATCTCAAAGAGCCAAAAGTAAAAAGAAACTCTATAACACAAATGTCTTCCTCTTGTTAGCATTGCATTCGTTTCAAAACAGACCACAGATTGACGCTACAATTTTGATTAATCATTAGCATGTCATTTTCATACTTAATGAAGGCATCAAAATAAGCCGAATCGAGGATAACCTATGAACCGTCATCAAAATACACTTGTCAGTTTGATGAGCATATGGTCCGAATTCTCAATTCCAGTTTCTCAAAAGGAAACCAACAAGGATTACATGTAAACTATGTGTAGTTATAAACTGTTAGGATTATGCCAGAACCAACGTTACTGGTGGAGTTGAATTATGCATTTGTTTTTAAACAATTTTTTTAATATTTCTATCTAAATCATTCCCGCTTTGTGGTTTCTAATTTTGGCAGGGTCACATTTCATGTGCTCTTTCATTAAGCAATCACGCTTATTGCGTAATTTACATCTCAGACATGACTCTTTGTTCCGTGTTTCGGTTGTCAGGCAAGATTGATAAAGTTGAAAGGTCACGCGAAAAATTGATTCAAAATTTCAAAATGAGTGACAAGCACCGGACATTTTCAATAAAGTATTGTTGTATAATACAATTATCTAATGTCTATCTAATTTGGGTTATTTAATTGGGATTTTCCTCTGATAAAATGCTGATTAGATGCCCGTACAGGTCACCTCTAGAGGTCATAGTGGTTGTCATCTTTACTTGTGGGCAACAGTCAGGCTCACAATGCCCGTCATATTCCTTTTCTAACACAACATAACTTTAATTCCATCGATAACTCTACCTTAAAAAAGTTGACTCAAAATTCCTATAGAAAAGACAATCAAAGCACATCCGGGTTATTGTATTTCGATTTTTTGTACCTCATGTAATAATTGATGGAAGGAAATTTTACCAGAATGTACTTTGTATGGTTTATTTGCGTGGTCATCTTGGTATGCTTGTATAGCATTGTTTTCTTGGAATCTCTGTCAAACTACTCGAGATGCTAATCGATATTTTGACATATACGAGGTCCATATATGATAAAATAATGACATTCTATGAAACCATATGTTGATATATTTTGTTATGTTTCTGGAAACTGGAAAATAATGTCCCTTTGTTTGATACTTGTGAGTGTTTATTTAAACAAATATTTCATTTCCAACAGACAGTTCCTTGATGAGGAAAAAACATTGGAAATGATTTATTCTACAGTCATGAGTTTTTGATAACATTATTTCACGGTGGAATTAATCCACTAGATTACATTTTGTTTTGTTTTCCCTTCTTGGCAATAGGGCAACATATGGGCATGAAAAAATACTAATATATCGTCAATATTTATGTAACTGCTTTGTTCCTAAAACAAAAGGTTCTATTTCAAAATTTAATTTACTGCTTGGATTCATAACAAAACAAAGACCAATAGAAAATTATTCTCTAACACATCATGTCAAAATTTTCATTTAAAAACTTCCAAGCCATTGATTTCCAAGATTAGAAAACCGATTGAAATAAAACCTATTTTCCTCTTCCATATTAATCGGTTCAGAAACTATTTCAGCATTTTAAGCATTCCTGTAGAGTGCAACTCTACTCAAAGGTGGATAGGGGGAAGTCATGGAGCCCGTGTGCTCCAAAGGTTTGGTTGATTATACAGAAATATACAGTAAATCATTTTAGCCCATTCCTTTGCAAAATTTCTGGATCCGCCACTGCTACTATTTCAGTCTCGGAATGATGCAATAATGACTGAATGAATAACGTGGAAAATGTCCGTCAACCTGTAAATACGAATGAAAGTATTGGTCCTATGTTGTGGAATATTAACTGAAATTTGTAAAAAAAAACTAAAACAAACAAGAATACTACGTATCTTATTTAAAAGCAATCCAAAATTAGTCCGTAAAAATAGTATAGATAAATTTTAGAGATGTTTTAGTGTTTGACACCAATATTTTGGGAGTTTTTTAGTACTGCCTTAAAACACTGACATATATTTAAGTACCACTATGTGATTATGCTAATCTTGTGCATCACTTTTTCGTATTTTATCTTATCGGAGAAAATTACAGAAGTTTGATTGATATGCGGTTTATTCCCCGTGTTCTGTTTGTGCAAAACATATCATTTGAAACTTAACTCACACC
This sequence comes from Perna viridis, assembly GCA_037379345.1. Taxonomy (NCBI): domain Eukaryota; kingdom Metazoa; phylum Mollusca; class Bivalvia; order Mytilida; family Mytilidae; genus Perna; species Perna viridis. The sequence continues at coordinate 10,627,877 of CM074515.1, read as the reverse complement.
AAACATCAATTAAATGCAGTTGTTAGTGGCCGTCAGACATTTATACTTAGTCACTCCTTACATAGACCAGGATTTTCATTGTGAATCCATAAAGAGCTACAATAATTGCATATAGAACACGTGCAACAAAGAATCATTAACACCCAAAACTAATTTGATATAGTAATTTTGTAGGCTTTTTGTGTCAGCGTGATGGAACAATTGTTCTTTACAAACTAGACATTTGTATCCCCTTGACAATTTCAATAACGACCGAGGCATATTAACTGCGGACCGGTCATCCAGCAGTAAATCAGGTCCTTTTGTCACAACTAGTCAGCTAATATCCGGGATAAAAGAAAACACTATTATATTAACAACAGAAATGCGATCTAAAAGACATTGCAGTATGCATTCATTAGGAAGTGCAAATCTAAAGTACTTTTAACCAGACTTACTGGATGAACTCAGCTGATGTGTCATATTCCATAAATATTAAAACACATGATTTTTTTGTACGACAAATAACAGAAAGTCAACAGAAAACTGTATGTGTTAGTTTGAACATATTTGAACAGCAAAAATATAAGTGAGATTTGGTACTGGTTAGATAAACTTGTCGAGTCTTTCCCAAAGTACACATATTTATGAAAATGGAACTAAAGAAACAGAGGACTGAAGTGTGTGTAAACTGCAAATCAAGCATATCCAGGCCTAATGAAAATCAAAGAGTCTTCAAAGTCGCTAATAGTCAAATATTCTCTGCCACTGATTTTGGCTTACTTTCAACATCCGAAATGGCACGAATGCGATATTGAGTGACTTCTGTAAGAATCTTGGTTCCCTTGATATGATTACTCTTTCATAACCGTGATGACCCGAATGCTTTCAATCAAAACAACTAGGAACCAAATTAAACAACTAGCAATGGCTACATATCGGTGCCCTGATAATGTATATGACCTATATAGTAAGTCAGCTGTAACTAGCCCCTGCGTTTGAATCGGAAACTGGGTAATATTACATAAATTCACTACTAACCGATCATTTCATCTTTTAACTCCCTGTTGTCATACAAGCAAAAAATTAAAAAAATTAAAAAAAAACACAGACATGAGTATGATACGTTTTAGCGATCTTTGGATCGCTTAATATATGATATTGGCCAGGGAACCAGATTAGGAACCAGAATAAACAATTGGCAATGAATATTTAAAGACATCGGGGCCCTGCTAATATATATATATATATATATAAAGGTCAAATTTGCGATGCAAATTTTTGGTCGTTTCCCTCGAACTCGTACCGCTGTGACATCTATGGCAACATCGCCTGCACAAAGTCCAGCGCCCTAGACCACTCGGCCAGCTAGGCTATATAGGGCGCTGGACTTTGTGCAGGCGGTGTTGACATAGATGTCACAGCGATACGAGTTCGAGTCTCACGGAGGGAACGATCAAAAATTTGCATCGCAAATTTGTCAGTTCTAACATCGTTAGGAATTTTTCAGAGGACATTTTAAACGAAAGTGAAGAGTGTGTTTCCTACAAGTCAGAACATAGTAATGTTTGCTGTCAACTCAGTTAAAACACTATTAAATTTGCGTGTGTCATATAATACACTAAGTCAAATTGGTACATTTTTTTTAATCCAATGCATATATGTACAGTGTTGATGTTAATGCGCTTGGAAGTTAATGCTATAATTCGACGACAATCTGGTATACACATTTCCCGTATGTGACACCTAACTTGACATATTAGAAGAAAATGGTCTGTGCCTAGTAAGCGAGCCATTGCTAAGTTTTTACCACTATCGACAATGACATTCACCTGTTGTCTTAGTCAGAGTTAACACTCCATCATCTGCACTGCAACATAATCCGTCCTTGTCTATGATCAGGCTACTTTAGGTATCAATTCTCCGAGCTTATAGACAGCTATGTCCACATTCAAGGAGGAAATAAATACGTCTTATTCAAGAAATGGTCGATTGCAAAAACTTGAGTCATCAAAAGGCATAGGGAGAAGATGAAAGTTCAGGAAAAAGTTATATTGATCAAAATTAAAACCTTAACAGCGTGTGAATGTTACTACCAGGGCACGACCGTTAAAATGGTACCATCATAAATCTCTAATCTCATAATGATCGTATATTGGCCTTTTATGTTTGGATGGGATTATGGATATTAATTGACCGTACATATAAAAAGTTAATGAAATAAACCTGTCATACATTGACCAATGCACTATTTATAATTCCTGTCCACTTTCCCAGGAAGATGAACCAAGATTTATTGCGTTTATCCTTCCACAAACAGTTGGGTGATAATAACAAGTGATGGTGGAAACCCAAGCGAATGTTATATTCCTATTTAAGGAAAGAAAGCACGAAGAAAACTATAACAACAATTTTTCGGTTGTACGCAAGCTATATAATCCTAGTATTATACGCCATAGTTTGCATCAAACACATGAACTTTAAAACTGACTGAAAATAATCACAAAACACAATATATTAAGGCTGATTTATTTGGTTTTAAATGCTGTCTTTATCATTAATTTTTGTGATAATTTCATTTCGTTTATAACTCTAAAATTTTTCTGTGCTTTGTTCATCATCTGTATGAACCCAATAAACTTGTATGTTGGTGGACCAGGAAATTATTTCTCTTGTAACAATTATAAACCCGTTTACTTAGTACCTATATTTGCCATATGCATAGTCATATATAATTTTTGATTTATAGCTTTGTCGAAATGATGAATAAGAAATTGTTTCCACTAATATTTTATAAGAACTCAGTAACAATAAATGAAATTGAAGTTCAATTGGTAGACAAAGATACGATGATTCAATAAAGAGTGATCAAGGGAACCAAGGTTATAGCGGTAATCAAAAGACTGTAGTCCAGGGACCAGACATGGAAAACAGACATACACAACAAAGAACATAAAGTAACTAAAATACATACAAAGTAACAAAAGCAAATGAGCAACTCGGACTCCACTAAAAACTGGGAGCATGGACCAGGTGCACCGGTAGGGTAAGCGTCCTCTGCTTTTAATAAAATCATAATGTAACCCAGACTTCAATGATAGGTTACAGAGAAACGACGGTCGTCTATTTTAGGTGCCATGACACATCATGGTAGAAGTCATGCATTGCTTTCGTAACTTAAAAAAACACATTTAAACTAGGTACTTTGTCACAAATATACAAAGAAAAACATATAGAAATGAACTAGGAGTCCCTTGGTTGCCAGACTAATGCAAATACATCGTATTTGATTCAATTATTGTAAACATGTTATTTCTACCAGAATATACATTAAACTGTCTACAAATAATAAAGACGGACTAACTATTTGTAAGTTTTAAAGCGGTAATTTATATGACGAAGCAATGACTTAAAATACAATTTAAACAGTAAAGGAAGTCCATTTCCGCATTAGTAAATGTCCGTACGTGAATAAGGAAAACAACTGTTGATTATTTGAACCGACTAACATTGAATTTATTGGAGTCGGAGAGCTTAAATTCCTATACTTAATTTCATGTAACGAGCCTTAAAAGAATTTACGACACTTTCAACGAAATAATTCAAAAACTGCAATCTCCCGAGGACTAATACCAACGCATGGTAATTTTGCAACAGCGTCGTTAAACCTGAAGCATTAATTCAGATTTATAAGAGCCGTACCGTCACTGGTTTTTGTAATGAAATAATCAAAATAAAATTAAATGATGGTAATTTATTGATGACCTTAGAAGGAACTGTCTTAATGGAAGTGAAATTGAAAAATCTGAGTAAGGAGCGCTGCTGTGACGAGTAATGACTTTTGATTTTAGGTGTCAGCAAATATTATGCCTAGCATCGTTACGTGAAAAAGAATCACAGGATAATGGTAACTTGTTACTCCAATGTTAAATTACTCCGCATAAAATTGAAAAATTCTACCATAAACTATTGGAGAAACACGAGAGTCGACTAATTAAAACCATGAAAAACATTAAAGCCGTAGTAAAACTTGTCGCAAAATGTTTAATCCTGCAAATTCGTCCACTGAATTAGAATTGAGACCATAAAAGGTGAAATTAAAAGTTATCTTGCAGTGCCCTCGCATTACAGAGTTTTAAGAAACATGTAATGTACCAAAGTCAATCTTTTTTCATTGTAGAAACTTACAAGAAGGTTATATTGTATTCACCCTGTAACTACAGCAGGGGACCAGAACACTGTACGTCCAAAACGGAAAGCATTGTAATTCCTAATCTCCTTCGCAGGCCAATAATTAGTACACAGCATTACTTCATCATATTAGCTCTGCTATACATAATGTAAAAATTTACTCAAGGCATCCACACTACTTTTGTAAAAATCCGCGAACTCTTTAAAATGACGCGGTGCAATTTACTATTTTTTTTTTCAAACCGGCTGACGGGATTAATCTCTCAATATGTTGGATATGTTATAGAATTTAATACCGCGCAGGATATTCTGAAGTACACACTGATCATTTATTAAACATGCATCTGTATTCTATCTTTGACCGCTGAAGGCGCTAGTTTCCATTTATGCGGGGAAGCACTATCAATTACCAGTAATCGAACCCCTTTTTAACTCAACATAAAACCCCAGCCCACCCTCCCCAACCCCGAGAAGAAAACGGTGTTGTGCCTTACCATCAATGCACATAACTTCGGTTGTGCTTAATACAGTAAAAGTAACGAGTGACCCTTTATTGATAGAATAGTGTTATGATGAATGTTGTCAGACCAAGTTTGACAGTTGTATAAAAACTAAACATAACCAGAACAACTTAATGGGTATCGTTCCGTCATAAATATTCCACAATTTTGGCAACGTCTTAGAAATGCGCATCATGAAGTATGATTTGTATGAAAGGTCTTCGCTGTTAATCAAGTTTTTCCAGACAAATCTAATACAGGAAAAATGAAAAATGTGATATTAAGATTTGAAAAATAGTATGAGGCTATGCACTGATATTTTTTTACCTATCTCTCCTACTAATAAACACTATATATACATGTGTTAACTGAAGAGTTTTTGTGGTGCTAGAATTAATCCTTGAATTGAGATGATTTATGATAACGCCGCAGTTTTAATATGACCTGATAATTTTGGGATGATTTTTTGCGATGACGCAGAATTGGGATGACTGTGTGATGCGGCACAATGCAATGATTTGTTGTGATGGACATACGAGACAATACTTCTCAAGCGCACCCACGCATGTACACTCAAATACCTAAAGTAGTGAATAAAAACACCTTCATACAACAAAAGAAGTAATCACTGTGGTCTTTTCATATATTTTCATTTAAAATAAAACAATAAAAGACAACAACACAAAACAGCTGACGTTGCTTGAGAAGCACTTATTATTTATCATCCTGATATTACGATTCAATTAAAATATTACACGCAGACTTTTGCAATTAGAATAGGTTGCTATTTCCTTAATTGGTTTGTATGTTGATAATATTGGTAATATATAGTAATATTCTTACTATTTATCCATTCAGCAAAAAGGAGACACTAATTAAAAATATCAAAGAAGAAAAGACGTTTCATGGCAAATTTTGATCTCTAAACTTTGTTTCCGGTCCGATAATATTCCTTGTATCAGACATGAAAAGTGGCAGGTATCCGGAACCTTAAATAATTTCACATCGTTTCTGTACCAATTACTGAAAGCGATTACGTTTAGATTTAACAATTAAGTGTTGGTATGAAGCAATTGTTTTGTCTAAAACTATTTGTTGTCTAATAAATGTAATGAAATTATTGAAACGTTTTCATGATATAATCACATTCGTTGCCTCTGCTTCCGGTGCGTTGTTTGTTTTCGCCGCAAAACTTACCGAGAATTACCGAAAGTTTCCGCAGCAAACAAAAATTACTGTACTTAGATATGACAGAAAATCACACACCGTTACTTCAAATAATTATCATAGGATAGTAGATACTGATTCAGTAGAGAAGGAAATTTGCTTAGCTATGCAACTGTTCTTTGTCTGGAGTCTACATTTACAGCTGTCAGCAGGTTTGATTTTTAATTTGTCAATCGGTCAATATTCAGTCCATTTTGTACAGTTTATACCATATGAAGCAGCAAATGACACTATGTAAACAACATTGTTTCTGTTTTAAAATGTTACACTGTGTATTTGACAAATAGCACATGTTGACTGAAAATGCTTATGAATGACCGTTGAGATCCAACAGAATTATACCACAGTTCCTTAACTAGCACACCTCTACGAAAACAGAATTATACCACAGTTCCTTAACTAGCACACCTCTATGTATAATTCTCTACTTCGTGGTAGTGTGTTATGCGTGGTTACTTCGTGGTAGTGTGTTATGCGTGGTATATCATGATTATTTTTAAAGATTCATTTTAGCTCACCTGGCCAGAGGCCACGTGAGCTACTGCTATCACTTGACGCCCGTCGTCGTCCGTCGTCGTCCGTCGCCGGTAACAATTTTTGAAAATCTTCTCCTAGGACCAATTGGAACCAAACCTAGTTTGAATATTCTTTGGGGTATCCTGCATAGAACCAAATATGGGGATTTTTTATCCGTCGAAAAATATGGCCGCCGTTACTAAAAATAGAACATAGGGGTCAGACATTAGTTTTTCGCTTATATCTCCAAAACCTTTAAGTTTAGCCAAATTCTGACGCGGGTAAAAGTATTCTGCAAGATGAGATCTATCTGTTGTCAAATTTTCATTTTAATCTGTTAAGTAATGTTGGAGTTATTCGACTTTTTTTGCTCTTTTTAATGTTAATCTAAATGTAAATCTTCTCCTCTGACACTACTTGACCAATTGGAACCAAACTTGGTATGAATGTCCCTTGGGGTATCCTGCATAGAACTAATGTGAGGATTTTTGATTTGTCGAAAAATATGGCTGCTGTTACTAAAAATAGAACATAGAGATCAGACAGTAGTTTTTCGCATATATCCCCAAAACCGTTAGGTTTAAGCTAAATTATTTCAATGGCTGAATTGATTTTATTATTAGGACTACAAAAGTCTTCAGGGATAAAAGTTGTCAGATGACTCCTTGTAAGAGTTATTGCCCTTGAAAGGAGAAAATGACGTTTTCTTTTTTTTTTGCAGTTTTCAGCCATTATCTTGAAAAATACGATAGATGGACAGAAACTTTCATTTCTGAAATAATCCATATGATAAGTCCTACCAAAGTCTTCTTGAGTCAAAATTGTTGGACAACTTGTTAAATTTGTTGCCTTTGAAAGGCAAAATTCAATCAGGTGAGCGATTTAGGCTCTTGAGAGCCTCTTGTTTTCATGTTTTGTCTTTAATAGTATGTCTATGTGTCACATTGTAAAATTCGTAGCCAGACTGAAGCCGTGCAGCCCTTACTATTCTATAAACAACAGTGGATAGCAGAGGCTGGCTTTTGTACGGACATTTGTATTTCTCAATAAATTAAATGATTTCATATCTAAAGTAAAAAAATAGTCCTATATTTTCAAGTGGAATCAATTTTGATTGTAAGAGTTATCAATTAACATTGTATATATACATCTTAAACACCATATTACAATTCATATATTACATGGAAGCAACACATAATGGTTGTTTAGGGGGACTAATGCAGTTGAGAAATTGTTAATTCTGTAACTGATTCGCAGAAAACGACGGCTCCAATAAGCCTCAGATAAAACCATCAACATGTTTTGTTTGGACTTCTTGGAGACACAATAGTTGCATATTGAGCTCTTAAAGGAGAAACAATATGACAGATGGCGCCACTGACCCTTTTTAAAAAGGTTGGAATTGTGGAATGAGAAAGCTAATGCAGCGTTCCATTCCTTGAATTAATTAGGTCCACTTCAACGGAGTTTGAAGAAATATTTGCAATTTTACAAATAGGAACAAAATTCAATTGTGTTTAATTTCCTCCGCATTCGACATTTTCCGTAATCAACTCTTACGGAGACTAAATAGAATCGCAATTAAGATTTCTAATTTCACAATGGAGGAATCGAGTGGACCCTTCAGATGATGACACACAATGTCATACTTCGTTAGATACAACCTTAATTTGGTAATCATTGTGATCAGCCTCTTTTCATGTTATAACGGGATCCTCGTTAGATCGCTATCTCAGTTATGCAATTGGCCATTATTATCGACACTAGTCTTTAGATTATTTCACATGTTAAATTAATAACGGGTTTCTTTGTTTCATAGTGACGGTAAACGGGAAAAAAAAGTCACAAGAAAAAAAGTCACAGGATAGAAAGTCACAAAATATGTGGGAAAAAAGTCACAGGAAAAAAAGTCACAATATATATGATTTGTTTGTTTTTGGTTTTGGTTTTTTTTGGTGTTTTTTGTTGTTTTTTTGTTGTTTTTTTTGTTTGTTTTTAAAGTTTTGTGACTTTTTTCTTTGTATGTATGTTTGTTTTGTTTTTAAAGTTTTGTGATTTTTTTGTTTGTTTGTTTGTTTTATTTTTTTGTTTTTGTTTTTGTTTTGTTTGTTTTGTTTCAAGACTTGATTGAAAATCAAATTCGATTGTCTCATTGCTATGTCTTCAATCACAACTCCTTCTAAATATAAGGGACTTATAGAGACCTTGATAAATGAGAACCATGTACCTTTCGCCATGATGCTTGAGTCAGGTGGTGGAAGCATCCCTGGTGGTTGATGTGGCGACCAAATACAGCTGTAACTGCACGAAGGACTGCATCTTCAAAGTCGGTGATGATAGCCTGGACATTGAGTTGTAGGTTGCTGGCTTGGCAGTTGTCAACAATAGACTGGAACAGCTCTCTGTACGTGTCTTGGGATTTATTTGGCAGGAAGGCATATACTGCAGTGACTGTTACATCTTTGAATGGAACCCGGATGGTGTACAGCTGTTTGAATAGATGTGGAGCTACAGAGAAGGTACCGTCCATGAAGAAGGTCTGAGCATCGGCTAATCTTTCCAAACTATCTGGTGAGTAGAAGACTAACATTCTGTTTTCTGCATTCTGGCCGTTGTCATATTGCAGGAACTGTTGGTTGTTGGTAGTTGTTGTGTACTCTTCAGGCAATCTGTCATCTGCATGAGTGGCTGGAACTGGAGGAGTAGGACGCTGGTAGCGAATTGTGCGTTTGCAGTTTTCTTCACGAGGCAGCAAGGCTTGAACATTGTCATCACACTGGGACACAACCTGGGCAAAGATCTGGCTGGGTTTGTCTCCGGTGTTGGTTGCTAGGTCTTTCATGGCATTTCTGGCTTTTGTGTACTTGATACTTGTATCACTGGGAGCGTGATTGTGTGACTTCCCTGGAACTGGATTTTCATTCTGCAGTGTAGTACTAAGGCTTCCTCTGCATCCTGTACTGGACCGCTTAACACACTTCTACCACTGACTGGTCTTTCTGGTAGCATGTTTGGTATACATGTACCCCTGGTAACATAGTTTGGAACCACCTCTGTTGCTTGGTATAATTTCCATTTTGGTTTATTGATAGTGAAAGTTAACTTTTCTTTTTATAGGAAAAGTGAAGGAAACCATACATTTTGCTCTGGCATCGGATTTACCAGGTATGGTTTCTCCATATGTTGATGTTCAACAATTTCTTTCACAATTGTATTCTTAACTACTAAATATGACCCTACAATTAATAAAGTATGTCAGTGTATAGACATTTATGACAATAGCAAGCAAGTGGCTTCTTTTTATAAACCACCCCTTTCAATTTCAATCATTAGGGTTTCTGAGTCATTTATAAATTAAATTCATGTACTAAGTAAACAACTGGGTTTCTATCCAGGAAGAATTAACTACAGTATAAACAAAATATATATTAAGGCATTTAAATTATATTTACCACAAAAAAATAATTATCCGTAAAATGACATTTTATATATCTATATAACAAATTAATCCTAAATACATGTATGATAAAGATATTAAAAAACAAAATTAAATTTATAACTTTTTCCCTATATATGTGACCATTATTCCTAACAAAAGATATATTGTGACTTTTTTTCCTGTGACTTTTTTTCTTGTGATTTTTTCTGTGACTTTTTATCCGTGACTATTTTTCTGTGACTTTTTTTCCTACATTCCATAGTGACTGTTTAAAACATATAAACAAAAATTGATGGCCTGTATGCATTATAAACTTAATAGGACAAGGAGTTAGAATTAGGACAGATATTCCGTACCTAATACTTAAGTTATTCATAGATAAATATGTATAATATTTTTATTGTATTGTAAAATCACTAAAACATTGTGCTTAGTTCCTCGATATAAACACATGCATGAACATCGTTTGTTTTGACTGCATGCATGATTCGACCGTAACCACTTTTTCTGTTGGACAAACAGCTATTTTTTCCCTGTATACATGACTTGTTTATTGACATATGTATATATGAAAAGGGAAATTATCTTAGGGATAGAAAAAAATATTTTGGTGATTTCGAGAGATTTACAGTCTTTAAATTGTAAGTTGATGGCGAAAACGCGAAAATATTGAAAGTTAATTTTTCACTAAATGGCATTTGTCTTTAATGTAATGCAAATAAAAAAGTTACAGCGAGCAAAATCATCTGACAGTTGTAATAAAAAGGACCAAAAGTGATAATTAGGACGGTTTTAAAGACAAAAAAGTGTTCAAGGCGATGTCTGTATCGATAATAAAAATGTCGAAATGTGAATATTATGCTGTCCAGCCTTTCTTCGATTCCGATTTTTTTTCAAGAAGAATGACCGAGGAGTATTTTACCGTACATTTATGTTGTAAACATGTCTAAAGTGATGATGTCATTTTGCAACTACATCGTAAAATAGAAATCAACATGTCTAAAAGGGTGTCCATTAATTTAGTGTTGAGTTAAAGCATCTTTGTCGAACGTGTAACTTCTATGGCGGATCCAGAGATGTGACGAAAAATAAGTGGTCAAATAGGATTTAGTAAATAACTAGGTCAAATAGGATTTACTAAGTAACTAGGTCAAATAGGATTTAGTAAATAACTAGGTCAAATGATTATCTAATTGTATTTTAATCGAGGGTGTTTTTTCCATGTCAAAACATACAATAACATATCTGGGGCCCGCCCCTTCCATCAGTTCGCATTTTTAACTGTTCAGTTGGCGTACCTCCAGGCGGTTAGTGGGTCTGGGAATCAACCAGAACAGAGCAGCCCAGCCGCTGTTAGGACTATGACTGAGTTCTTTTGCCAGTTACCCCGAAGGCTGGTCTCCGCCACCAACAAATGTTTGTTTTACTAACATTTAAAACCGATCATTCGAGATCAGGTCGTTATTAAACATTCCCACATTTATAATTTTATCTCTCAGACTTATTTTGTTTTCAACGACAAACATAATCTCATACAAATCTGACAAGAATATGGTGGTTGTAATATTTGACAACATTGTTGCATTTCTACTTGCATCATATCTCTGAAAGAAGCCATGCCTTCCAATTGAGATTCTTCTAGATTGTTATACAAAGCAGGTGATGATGTCACAGACATTTTTTTTTTCAGCAGGAAAAAATGAGCTAATAAACATCGAGGTTCATTAAGTTAATTAGGTGTGTATTAAAATATAAAACCAACAGACGGGACAGGAGGGTTGGTCATGGAAAGCCTAAAGTTAATTAAAGGATCATTAATTTCTTTGTATCAATTCATGGCCCATTTCTTTTATGAATAAGTTTATGTTTTACAGACGCTAGCCAAACAAAAGAGGTTAAAAGGGCTTCAATTTTCACTGGCCGAACTGCGGCCATTAGCCATCTATCATCTTTGCCCTTCCTATCAGCCCAGTATCCGACCACCCGACCATAAGAATTTGACAATTTTTGTAATTAAATAAATTGCATGTTTTGAAAGAACTTATCCAAGCAGAAATGTAAAAGCTGTGGTCATTGAATTCTTCTATTAATAACTAATATTTCTTCTAATTTTTGATTAAAGTGTCAGTTCTAATCAAGGCGACATCCGTTCTGCATGTGGCCAACGTATAGAGATTTGATTTTAAGAAAGATAGTCTTTAATCAAAATGAGTATATGATTTACAGTGATTGTAGATAAACATAAAATGGCTTTTTGAAGATAATAAACAAATGTTTCCATATTTAGTATAAGTAGATAAATGAATCAATCAGATCAGGGTTAAGGTACCATTTACTGTTATAGAATATGATGATTGTGGGGTTTGCGGTCTTGACTACTCTTTGGGTCTCTGTTACGAGAATTCTGTTAGCAGTTGGTGGTAGTTAAAAGACACTTTTGTTGGTGGGTAGTCCAGACTTCGGGATACCTGACTAGCGTACGTATGCCCTTCTAGTGACGACTGCTCAAGTCGTTTTAGAGGTACACCAACTGAAGAGTGTTTACAGAATAACTAATCGTTTGAAGTATTATATATACTTTGAATAAGTCACTAGATTAGATTCGACAGGACTTTCAAAATATAAGTATATACACTAAACATACTATATGTGAATACATGTACGTCACTATTGCATAAAACAACAAATAATGTGGATGTAAAATGACGAAGTAAATAAAAGAAAGATAATCATAATAATAATGCAACTTTGACTCCTTATAAGCTGGCAGCATTGTTATATTATATACCTTCAATAGCCGTCCATCTGTTAATCGCGCAGAGACTGATTCATGGATCAAATATTTTTATTTTTAATATGCTGTAAAGAGAGCTTCAGTCCTGAAGTTCAACAACTGTTTCATACTTTTTATAATCTTTTCAATAATGGCATGCATTATCATTATCTTTCAACGGGAAACAACTCTCATTTATCAAACAAGAAGAGTCATTATTGATTATATATATAAACAAGTACTATTTAAAAAAAAGATAGCCGACGCAGTAAAATTTGTTCTTTTTACTTAAAATTTTCATCAGGAAATAACGCATGGCACGCAATTTCAATTTCCTTTTTCGAACCCCACTAAGTTATCAGTATTTGGCCAATCTGGAAACAGAATTTTGATCAGGTGACTTGCGTTTCCATGGAAGAGCATCTTTAAGGTCAAAGGGTAAAAAGCGAAACTATACCGACTGCGTCGGAAAAATATTCAACATTTTTGATTACCACACGAATCGAAACTCCTTTGGTTTCTTCTTCACATAGTGTTAGGTTTGCACGATCACTAAGTGATTTTTTTCACTCGAAGTAGAAAGAATGAACATATAGGAACTACATTTTACCCTCCTGCATGATTTTGACTTTCTTTCTCGTAATTAGGTTCAGTGCAGCGTTCTGAATAAAGTTTTAAGGTCCGTTTTTAGTGTCCCAGAGGACGAGCAAGATTCAGAAATAGAAAATAACATGAAACCAGATTTAAACCAGAAAATATTAGAAAATTGTTCTTTGTTGTAAGAAATGAGATTTTAGATTCTCTTCTTAACAGTGTAAACATTATTCCGAAGTATTTTATTGAATTTTCGTCTTCTTTCCAATGGAGATATTACTATTTAATTGCATCTTGGAGGTATTTACACTATGGAAATTGGAAACTCTATTTACAAACTTGCCTATCCAAGGAGAAAAACACATCTCATATCTAACAATCAAGTGGTAATTTCTGTCTGAATTATTATTAAAAAGGCATTTAATTTTCCAGGAACCGAACGAAGCGTAGGATATTTTCCCATTTTCGATTTTTGACCTTTAGTCAGAAGGCACCGGACAGACAAAGAACAACTAACAAGGTAATATACCTCGATAATCACAGTCTGAGAAACATAAATAACTTAATCAACACTTTATATTAGATACCAATATTGCAACAAAGAGAGATGTTGATAGTATAACTAATACCCTCAATATTGCCACAAAACGCCTTTTCTTACTAATATACAGTTAATAACAGATGCTGGGACCATTTTACCATAAAACGACACAATCTAATACAAATTTTAAGACATATATTTTTTTCAGACACACTAGCACCCAATTAGAGTGATAAATCAGTCAATCAATCCATCAATCGGTTGTGGCATTCTTCAGTCAGGGTCATAGATATGTATCAGTCTATATCTCAAGCAATGCACATTTTATAAATGTTCATCTACGTGTATAATACATTTCACTTCAAAGACTTGGTTTCTGTACCGACATGTTTCCAGTCTGGTTCATGCCTGTGCTAATGTCGTTAGAATTTTCATTTGTGGTTTTAGGTCTTATCTTCGACAGATGAACACGTCTTGAATGACGTTTTCGAAGATAACAGCTATCCATGAAGTCTGATGGAAATAAGTATAAGACAAAAACATCGGATTCAGCCAAAACATTAGTGACCTTTATCGTAATTCGTCATAATGAGTGACGTCTGAATCAATGTGAAAGACAGAAGAAAATTGATATTAAAGTATAAAGTTTGAACTAATTTGATAGCATAGCTGTTCTAAATGCCAATAAATTTATATCTACTTATATACAGCGTTATTTTTTTTTTTTTAAATTTCAGTCAAATCGTTTCTGCTTTTTGAGCAATTGATGTAGAAATTACAGGGTCGGATCCACGATGTCAGGCTTGGGTCGTGTATGGGCCGAGCGAAGCAAAGCAAGACAAACAAAAATCAAGATTTCGTGAAAAAAAATAGTAGACGTACACTGGGTTTGCCCCTATAAATCCGCGCCTGGGAAACGAAGCATTGTTCTTTCCCCATTAAACGATATTGTTTTTACCACTGGTATGTGCTTTAATTTCAGTTGCAACAGGGATATTTCCCACCTACTTGCACTTCCCTGGTTTTATATACTTCCATGTTTGTATTCTTAGTTTAAAGGGTGAAAATATTCTAAACCAATCTTCGCTGAGAGAGAATCTTAAATATAAGCACTAAACTGACAAATAAACAAAACAAAATCAATAAAATCGTAACTGAAAATGACAATAAAAGTACTCGAAATCGCAATTGTGGGTATATGAATCATTTGAGGAAAAGAGAATCGGGAGGTGGGACTTATAAGGTTCCTTCTCCCTTCTGTTTGGAGTTCTTTTGATCTGACTGAGAAAAAAATGTTTGCATAATTTTGTTTTCAGTACCGATAAAAGATACAATAAATGTAAGTTTTATACTACCGTTTACAGCTCCGTCCAAAATATAGTAAAGGAAGCATGGTTTTGTATGTCTTCTAAAGTGCTTGTTTGAATTGACTTTCTAAACTTTCGAAACTAGGTACGTTTTTACTTCAGCATATGATAGTTCAAGGTAACATTGACACAATTCAACTAATAAACAAAAAGAAACGTAACAATATATCAGATACTAAACCACATGACAACCATAGCTAAACTTTGAAATATAAATGGAACCACATGACGACTATGGCTAAACTATATAGGAGATACAGAATCTCATGACGACCAAAAGAGGACCGGAGCCACATGACGAATATGGCTATACTATATAAGAGAAACGGAACCACATGACGACTGTGGCTAGCTTTTGTAATACTTCACTACATTTTATAAGTATTCAGTATTAGTTCTCTAAGTAGAAACTTCATCAGTACCGATCTGTCAATGTCGGATTTTCCGAGAGAGCTTAGTGATCCATATCATAGGTTAGAATTATTTTGGATTTAATTTAGAAATCTCATTTGTTTCAGAGTAGATTTCTGGAATTAAAAGACATAAAACTTGGTGATGTTACACAACGCCTTCTAATCAATTTTCTTCAATAAGACATGTTGAAGTTTATCTTGTAATGTAGGAGATTAAGTTTTCCATACGTTAACTTGTGTTAAGGACATTTATAATGTTATCATTTTGCAAATTTGTCAACTGCTTCTACACTTTTTCTCACAAAAAGAGTTATATTGCGCTCAAGTCAGAGTTTAGGAGTATGTATGGCCAAATGAAAACTGTTTTCCTTGTAGTGCCTGAATAATTTTAATACTACCAAAAGAGATTTGAAAAAAGTTATGTCATTACGTCATGTTTTCATAGTTGTATTACGCTGTGAACATTTTTATACATCAAAAGTTAAAGAGCTAGTGTATTACCATTTTCACCATATTATTGTAAGGCATCGACCATTTTCATCCTGAAGTTTGGGGGATGGGGGTTGATGTCGGATAAGAAATTTCTTTTTCGTGCAAGCGCATTTTTTTTTATTGATATTTAGCAGGAACCAAATCAATCATTTATTTTTTTGAAAATCTGCATGCGTTGCTAGGATACTGGGAAAATATAGAATCATTGTTTCCAACAGTAACTTGTTGATATTATGTGTATTTGATTTTAAACATACTTGATAATGTAGAAAACCTTATTTTTGCATGGTCGTTAGTTTATAAAGTACCTAAAACTTGTCCAGAAAACTTATATTCCCACTTTTTTTACCACGAGAACAAATTTTAATAGCAATATTTAGAAATAAATTTATTAGTTTCATAATCTCCACAATATTAGGATTAAAAAAAATGTTTTCTTAAAGGGCAACTTCAATTTGCTTGTTCAAATGCCTAAATAGACTGACATAAATTTATCTGTTACAGAATTATTATTTGGAACAATTCTTTTTTTCCAAATAAAATCATAGAGAAAACAGTTTTTTTTTTGTTTTGTATTGGTTCATTGAATGATTGTTTATAAGCATTTCTGGTAGGTTTTGTGATTTGTTTTTTTCCGAATAAATTCTAGTGGAACATATATAAGAAATAACATTTTTACAGATGATATCATCTAATTTCTCAGAAATCTGTTTTAGAAAAGACAATTTTGAAAAAAAAGACCCTTTCAGATCGAAATCTCATCTTCAAAACTATTAGATCTTAAGGTTGGTTAGAGAGAAGTTTTCGGTCGATTTGAGTTAATAGTTTGGCTAATGGAAAAATGGGAAAATAATGCGACTTTCGGTATTCTTATCTTATAGTACTACGATTTTTACTAATAACATTAACGGAAAAAGAGTAGAAAGTTAGATAAACAATAATAACTTTTGGGTTTACCGGAAGGACAAATAATTCAACTTACACATCAAATTTGTCTGGGAAAAACAAATGGAGCGATTTATTAGAACATTCATAACATTACTATAGAGAAATGGCTCTCAGTTATAGACAAGATCACAGAGATGAAGATAATGTTTCATTTCAACTTTATAATTTTTATCGAATATCTTACCTACTGATTTTAGAGCAGAATTGCTACGCTGGTGTCAGAAACAAGGATAAGGATATTCCAACCCGATCATTGATCGAAATTTTTTATTTGCTTAATATAAGAAGAAAAAACTATTTACTAAGATAAATTGTCCAGCTGCCCTTTATGTAATTGAGATGTTATTGTTATCGGATATGTATGTTTGAAACTTCAAATAGGCTAAAAGAAAATCATAAGATGGGGATAATCACATAATCGAGGGCAATGTAAGTGCGGGGCACAATATTTAAAGTGGCAAGTGGGGATCTTGCTCGAAAAACATGCCGGCTTATCTCAAAAAACAAAATTAATATGTCATCGAGTGCGAAGAAATAAAATTTTGGAAGCAGTATTGATTAGAATTTCGATAGTGATTTAGAGTCTTTCCCTACAAAGTACGTACACTTTGATCCATATGTTATTCCGTCACGGCATGACGGATATATACACCTGTAGTTAGTGGCATGACCGTTAACAAAAGGTTTATATCATGCCTATGATATTATTCCAAATAACAAAGAACCTATGGGTTGTAATGGTGAAATAAAACTAGAGACTCCTAGGATCATAGATTGCTCATCTGGTTCATTTTTCGTCTAACAATGGTAATACTCTAACAAGGAGTCATCCAACAATTTTGAGCTAATCGAGACTTTCGTAGGCCTTTTTATAAGGTTCATTTCATCAACTGAAAGTTTTTTCTACCAAGATATTGGCTAAAAACTGCAGAAAATGCCATTTTTCGCCTTCCAAGGGCAATAACACTATCAGGAGTCGTCCCACAACTTCGATGGAGACTTTAGTAGAACTCTTTAAGCCGAAGAAGAGAGGTCATCTTCATTTTTTTTCTTCCCATCATATTTTTTTAGTTATATTTTGATATAAGTGGCTTTACCTATGTTCTATAAATAGACATGGCGGCAACGGATCAAAAATCCAAACGCAAAGTTTGTGCAGGATACCTTTAAAAACATTCATGTGAACTTTAATTAAAATCTGTCGATTAGTCTCAGAAAAGAAAATGTTTATAGAAAAGTTCACAGATTACGACGAGGACGACGACGACGCTAGGAGATAGCCTGGTAAGCTTAAAAATCACAAAAGTCGAAACTCGCAGTCCTCAGGTAAGTTTTTAATTTTTTTATACCATATACTATCTGGTCACGTGCCGATTGTTTTTGATGACGCACAAATCCATACATTTGCCTGCACTGAGGATATTCTTCAATGTCCTTGACTTATCTTTGAAGTCTCAGACTAGTGTTTCAACGTCTTTGACAACCATTGCAAGTTTCACTGGGGTGGCTTTAACGTCGTTGAGTACCATTGGAAGTTTCACTGGGGTGGTTTTAATGTCGTTGACTACCATTGGAAGTTTCACAGTAATCTGGTTCTCTGGTCAATATCATAAGCGACCCTAGGATCGCTACAAATATAGAGGTATAACACCACTATTATGGGGAACCAGTCGCCTGCACATACCAGATAGTAGTCCGTAAAAAACAAAGTAGTTCCTAGGATGCATTGTATATTTTTGTGATTTAGCCATTATATGAAAACTGGGTATCATTTGAAAGCTTATCATTTCAGGTACACACTGAATACAACAGTTTTGAACTCTGATGTAGAGAATAATTTGTTAGAGTTTAGATCTTGAGCCCATTTATTTGTCAAATTTCCAAAAGGAAAGTAGTATTTTTAGTACCTGTCTACTTTCACTTCACCGTTCTTTCTTAGAAGCCATTAAAGGTATGCTGCAAATTTTATAAAAGAGTCTTTAAAGGGTCCCCTCTATGATAAAACCTGTTAAAGTTCATTTTAACAAACTTTAAAAAAGATTGGAACCTTGAAAATTGCTTAATTCAACATAGAAAGTAATGGGACTTTTAATAGTGGTTTTACATCTAGACTCAGGTCACCAGCGACGGATTTGAATAATATATATGAGTATAATGCCGCTTATAGAATAAAATAAAAACAAAGATTCGATTATTTGAATTAACTTTATAATTGTGCACTTATATCGGAAGATGATATAGGTAATTTGAAAAAAAAATTTAAGCGTATTTTTTTTTTTAATTTGAATATTAGAACGTATAAAAGTAAATAGGATTCAACTCAAATTCGCTCAGACAATAAAAAGAGAAAAGACGTCACTGGTGACCCGGGGTTATATTTGAGAGAAACCTTTGAACGAAAACATTACCCGGGCTTCCAGGTTAGTTTCACATGGGTTGTGTTTATTGTCATTGACTACCCTTGCAAGTTTCACGGTGATGGTTTTTACCCTTACAAGTCTCACACGGGGAGCTTAGCTTTTCTCTGAAATATTCTTCCAAGGAATTTATACTATTGGATATTGATAACTTTATCCCTAAAGCATATATTGTTAGTCTGCAATGAAGATGAAAGTGTATTAATGAGACAATAAAATAAGCAGTTGTCACCAATTATTTGAATTTCCTACAAGTTTGATAGATGTCACGCCACGACAATTATTCTCGAATTTCATTAATAATTCTAAATTGACATTTGTTGCTATGAATCATTGGTCACTGGTAAAAATTCTTTGATCCTTGCTTTGATCCACTATACCAATTAATTCTCCTGATCAGCATACAATATATTTTCCGTGAATACCACAGATAGGGTTAGTTTAAATCAGCCTGACTAATAGATAACGCTGTTCAAAATATAAAATATCAAATACAATAAATAAATAAATAAATACGTGTACAGTTCTTATCTCTATAAAAACAATGTTTTTTAATAGGATGCTAAAATAAAATATCAAATACAATAAATAAGTAAATAAATAAATAAATACTTGTACAGTTCTTATCTCTATAAAAACAATGTTTTCTTTAATAGGATGCTAAAATATTGTAATAAATTCACGTCAAATACTACTTGTTAGACTATTACACAGACTTCTATTGATCTATGATTAACTATACAAACTAGAAAAAAATTATAATTTCGATCCGTCAAACTTATATAAGACAAACTACACTGTACTTTATATGGTTGTACATGTACATGTACATGTTGCCTGGTAAAGAAAATCATAAGCACCAACAATAAAATATACATTGTATCTATAAAAGTTGTACCCAAAGGCGGACACAGAAGAGGAAAATTTGTGAAAACGCAATTAAATTCATCATGGTTTCCCCCTCCCCCACCCCACCCAGAATCCAGTACACATTTTGGTTGTTTGACCATTTGAAAAATGTAATTTTTAAGGGGATGTAAATTAAACATTGTAACTGACCTAATCGATTTTTAAGAAACTTTATGGTAAAAACTCCTAAAATATGAGTGTAAAAAAGTACACACAAAAACGTAAAGAATGAAAAACAAAAACAGAACTATAAAAAAAAAACCAAAAATAAGTTATAACGTCACAAAATTTGACACAATTTTGTTTTCATAGCTCCTGCGATCCTACAAACGTTGACGATTAGGTTGGTTTAGCTATCTGATCTTGAAACATTCCTGTCATGAAATACTTTTCTGTTGTCGTTTGCATTTTAGGGTCATGACTTTTTACTCCTACATTCTGTTTTTTTGTTTGGATTTGTTTTTTTGTTTTTGCTTTGTTTCGTTTGATTTTTTTTCGTCCCATGTTCATTCTTGATATAAAAAGTTTCAAAAATGACTTCGTTTGACCAAACAAAACATAAGTACTACTTAATATTAAGAAGAAAGCAGTTTTAAATCTCCCCATTTGACCTTAAACAAAAAAAAAACGAAAAAAAAAAATAATAAAATAGAAAGTTGCATTGGAAAAATACAGGGCGGACTAATTATACGTTTCTTCTTTTACATCTACAAACAAGACAAACGTTTCATTGATTATATTTATTTTCAGTTTTAGTTTTAGTTTACGAAAATAAGCTCCTTGGGCTTTCGTACAAAACAACCAAAGATCTATGTTTTCAGAATGGATTTTCCATTTTTTAAACTGAAAACTGACAAAAATGTTCTCAATTGAGTACATATGTACGACATTAATATATACTTGAATTACAGTAGAAAGAACGATAACTCTACTACCTACAAAAGTGGACTGTGTGATGATTCAACCGCCATGAAAGTTTCTGCATTTTGTATGCCTTTAATGAAAATGCAAATGTTATTAAGCGATGATACTTAGCTCAAACCTGTGTCGGTTATCATTGCTATCTATTCATCTCTTGATGTTCTATTCGGCCACTGTATCCATTCCTGGTGAACAGGTATGGTGTATCTAACGCTGAGAGTGTAATCCAGAACACCTCAAGTATTGGCAGGAAGGCAAAGAAGACGCGATGGAATTTTTCGCCCACTGGATGGGAGTCACCTAGGATTATTTATTCCGTTACACACATTGCAGGCTTATCAATCACTTAATTGTAAAATCAGGACTTCGGTGATCATTCAAACCACCCCCGAAAAAAGTTTAGCTGAATCTAATCACTCATCCGCTTCACCACATATGTATCCCTGTCATGTACATCCGGGACTCTAACTGGACCCTGTTGAGTACGTTGTATTTGCACAAGATTTTGCACACTTGAATACTACAACCAGTTCATGTCCCTTATTCTACAAAAATTCTACATGTACTTGATGATGCTATGTCCATAGATGAACTAGAGCAGTATTTCCTCGATCTCTAATAACATGTAGAAGGAATCTGGAAAACAATTTCATAAGCTTAGCATCTGTTTGTTTCAAAGCTTCAAGAATATTAAAGTAATTAAAATGACCAATTAGAAAAAAATGCCATACTATAAAAAAAAAACTTACGCAAATGAGCTCAGTAATTTTCTGATACTAAATTATCACGTCAATTTAGTTCGATGCATAAATCATTATCCAAGTAACTTTTGCCGAGTAGATAGCTATGTCAAATTACACATCATAGCGAATTCGTTTCAAATAGTGAATATCTCGAAAGTGTCTAACCCAGTTGTCTAATATAAAAATCAGTGGTCTAACCATTCAAGAATAGTTAATTATAGTTTATTAATTGTAATGGGAACTTGGAACCTACATGCTGAAAATGAAGCAAAATCAAAAAAGATTTGGATCTGATACATTGTTGTAATATCGAACCGAAAATAAACGAACAAATACAGTTCACGTCTCCAATGAATATGTTCAATGCACATCAAACAGACTTTAATTGACCTATCAATACCACCATCATCTGAATAAAAATCTTTACAATTAACGGTTTTCTGGAGTTAATATTGAATTTAAAAATACTTGTTTTTTATTCTTGCAAGAATACATTTTCAATACCAGAATACTTACTGATCATTCCAAGGCACGTCAATATTAAAAATCTTTACCATTCTGGTAAAGATAATGTTTGTTTTTCCCCCTTTTTTACAGAATTAATTGTTCGGTATACTAATTGAGAAAGAGACAAGAAATAGACACCATAACATTCGCCAAATGATCATTACTTTAACTCGAATAATTCAACCTCTTCAATTTTTGTGAAAAAGTAGTTAAAGGATATATTATCATATACTGAGTACATTAAAAAGGGAAAGTCCCTGAACATACTAGAAAGTAGTCCATTTAAATGCAAAATAGTCCGAGACAAATACCAACGGTTCATTGTAAGTCAAAGCCGCATCGCCTTATGAGATGCTACGTTTTACTTTTCAGGAAAAGTTATTAATATTGTTAGGACGCACATACAAGTTGAACATTGATTCAGAATCTTTATCGACCGCATGCTGAATATGAAAAATTTAAACAAAAACCAATATTTTCATCACTTTAAGTCAAGGGCCGGTTAGCTCAGTTGGTTAGAGCGTCGTGCTAGTGGATTTGGAAGCATCTTTGTACTTATTTCTTTTCCAAAGTACAAGAAATGAAACTTGGTATTGAGATTTTGTTCTGTGAATTTAAGCAGAGACAGTTGGAGAGTTTACCTGATTTTTATAAATGTATGCTGTTTGCTTGGGGAAAGATACGTGATTATATTGAAATTGATATCAATTTGAATAATGTATTTGACCTGCCTTTGTTCAATAATCCTTTGATTACTAATAATGGTAATATGCTGTATATCAAGACTTTTATAGATGCAGGCATTATTAAAGTGAAAGATTTAGCATTTGAATGTAAAAAGGGATTTATGAGAGATGAGTTTGTTCAAGATATTGTTTCTGAAAAGTTTCCACAGGTATCTGCTGCTAAGAGTATTAAGGTAGTACAATGTATAAAACAATGTATTCCTGATGAATGTAAAATTTTAGTAGAAAATAATGAAAATGTTCGTAGAAATCTCAGTTTGAATATAGAATGTAATGTTAGTAATAGAAAATACTCTTTTCCTAGTACAACAAAGTTTTTTTATTCTATGTTGTTGAAATCATTATCAAAAGAACCGAATGCTGTCAAATATTGGTGTGAGATGTTTTCTGATTTAATACTCAAAAAGCCCAAACAATTTTGAACTTGCCATTTTTACCAAGTGATTGGATTGAGTTATCATTTAAAATATTTCATAGAGTTTTATTTACCAAGGAGAGGTTATTGAGATGTCGCATTACTGATGATTCATTGTGTCCAGTTTCTAAAGAAAAAGTATTATAATCGACAAATTGCATAAGCTCTGATATAATTCAAAGAAACTGTTGTAGAATAAGTGAGTAGCTATTGAGGTTATTGAGATGTCGCATTACTGATGATTCATTGTGTCCAGTTTGTGATGATATGCATGAGGACTTAGAACATCTTATAATTTCGTGTAGATGTTTGACTCGATTCAATGACTTTTTTAAAGACTTTTTACATAATATATTGTGTAATAGTTCAGCTAGCTTTATCAATATGTTAGACTTTAATTTTCTATGTTATTTCGATCTACTCAAGAAAGATAAAAAAGTTAACTTTTATTTTGTTAATACTGCTTTATCTGTTAGAAGGTTTTGTGTTGTAAAGAGAAGAAATTTAGTCATGAAAGATGAGAAAGTTTTGCACATTATTTCTTATTTTAAATCTGTTCTTCAAAAGCATGTTAATTATGCTTACATGTATTATATACAGAAAAAGAACTTTTCTTTGTTTCAGAAATATTACTTGAATGACAATCCTGTTCTGCGCATCTCTGATGATAATGTTGTGATAGACTTTTAAATATACTTATTCAAATATATACTGTCAATGTAATTTAAGGAAAATTTGTGATCTGTGATATGTGAATTATTGGGAGACTAGCCCAATAATTCTTTTATACGATGTTTTACTGTGAATAAAATTTTATCAAGATAACAAAAGAGCGTCGTGCTAATAACGCGAATGTCGTGGGTTCGATCCCCACACTGGCCATTATTTTTGACGGCATGAGATGAGCGCTGCACATTTCTTTTCCATAGTTCGTCCGTTTATATAGCGTTGACTTCTAAGTTGTCGATCGTGCGCTTCTTAATTCGTAACATCTTGGTAAGTTCAAGATTTTACAGAGTCCGACCATGAACAAAATCCAAAGTTGATTATTTTCTTAACACACCTTAGAATGAATCCAGTGGACGGGCGATAAGGGTGAAATAGAAAAGTATTATAATCGACAAATTGCATAAGCTCTGATATAATTCAAAGAAACTGTTGTAGAATAAGTGAGTAGCTATTCGGCTGTGCAATTTTTTGACGTTACTAACGGATAAAAGACACCCGAGTAATAAGAACCAATATTTTCATTACTTTAAGTCAAGGGCCGGTTAGCTCAGTTGGTTAGAGCGTCGTGCTAATAACGCGAATGTCGTGGGTTCGATCCCCACACTGGCCATTATTTTTGACGGCATGAGATGAGCGCTGCACATTTCTTTTCCATAGTTCGTCCGTTTATATAGCGTTGACTTCTAAGTTGTCGATCGTGCGCTTCTTAATTCGTAACATCTTGGTAAGTTCAAGATTTTACAGAGTCCGACCATGAACAAAATCCAAAGTTGATTATTTTCTTAACACACCTTAGAATGAATCCAGTGGACGGGCGATAAGGGTGAAATAGAAAAGTATTATAATCGACAAATTGCAGTGATCATTCTATTGTTAGTATGAAATTAGATTTTTCTGAAGTTGAAAAAGGACCTGGTGTTTGGATTTTTAACAAGTCCTTATTGAGTGATGATTTTTTTGTTGAAAAAATTAGAAATATCTTACTTGATGAAATTGGTTCAGATTTTTATTTTTCACATCCATTAATTTGGTGGGATAATTTGAAATATAAAATCAAGAAAACAAGTCAACTCTATGGTAAAGAAAAACAGAGAGAGTTATATAGAGATTATTATAGAATACAGAATAAGTTACAAGAATTGTCAATAAAGGCTGCTTGTGGTAATGATATAGATCATGTCAAATATTTAGAGTTGAAAGAGGAACTTGAAGGTTTAGAAAAACATAGCTGTAATGGTGCTGTTATAAGATCCAAATGTCAATATTCATTAGAAAGTGATAAAAATACAGCCTATTTTTTGAATTTAGAGAAACATAGACAGAATAGAAATATGATAAATGGTTTAAAAAATTGTGATGGTAATGTTGTCAGTGAAACTGCTGAAATTTTAGATGTTATTTATAGTTTTTATAAAAGGCTATTTTCTTGTGTACAAACTGATTATGAAGCAATTGATAAAATGTTAGATTGTATTAACGTCAATGTTGACGTTTGTGATGTTGAAAAATGTGATGAGGAAATTAATATTGAAGAAATAAAAACCTCTATAAAAGGTATGAAACAAGGAAAAACACCTGGTCCTGATGGACTCACGGTGGAGTTTTATTTATATTTTTTTAATGAGTTGAAAGATGTTTTGAAATATATTTATGATACAGTTGAAGAGAATAAAGTTTTATTTAGGTCTATGAGGTATGGAATGATTAACCTAATTTATAAAAATAGAGGTGGCAAAACTGACTTGAAAAATTTTAGACCTATCAGTTCATTGAATGTAGATTATAAAATATTAGCAAGAGTCATGGCAAATAGGTTTAAATTTGTACTTCCAAAGATTATTTCACCAACTCAGAGTTGTTGTATAATAGGTAAAGACATCTCTAATACTACTGTTACTGTAAGAGACATAATTGACTTGGTTGAAATGGATAATCTAGAATGTTATTTGTTAAAGTTAGATCAGGAAAAGGCTTTTGACAGGGTTGGGCATGAATATCTTTTTTCGGTTTTACAAAAATTTGGTTTTGGGGGGAGATTTCTATCTTGGATAAAAAATTTTTATACAGATATTTTTAGTACTGTCAAGTGCAATGGTTTCCTATCCAAATATTTTCCATTGGCAAACTCTGTTAAACAAGGTTGCCCAATATCTGCTTTATTGTATGTTTTAGTTGCTGAACCTTTAAGTATAACGATCAAAAGGAATGATAGGATTCAAGGTATTAACATTCCTGTTGTGAATATTGAAGAAAAAATATTTTCACATGCTGATGACACTACATTGATATTGTCTGACAAAAATTCAGTAACTTAATCATTTAATGTTTTACAATTGTATGAACAAGCATCTGGGGCAAAATTAAATAAAGATAAATCTGAAATTTTGGCATTGGGTACTGGAAAAATATCAAAAAATGATTTAGATGCTTGGAAAATTAAAGAGTGTGATGGGGTTTTACAGCTTTTAGGCATATGGATTGGCAAGGATAAAAAGTTATGTGATAGTCTGAATTGGGAATGCAAAGTGCAGTCTATTTCAAAAATACTGAATCTTTGGAAAATGAGACAATTGTCAATACATGGTAGAGTAACTGTGATAAATACTCTTTTAATGAGCAAACTTTGGTATACTCTGATGGTAGTTAATATACCAGAAAAATACTATTTCGATATAAAGAAATTGTGCATCGGGTTTTTGTGGAATGATAAACCATCTTTGGTTGCTTATGATGTTGTTATTAATAGAATACTAGATGGAGGTTTGAACTTTCCAGAAATTTTACATAAGATGTATGCTTTTAGACTTAAATTTTTAAGTCGTTTGTTAGATGTAGAGTATTGTGCTGTTTGGAAGCATCTTTGTACTTATTTCTTTTCCAAAGTACAAGATATGAAACTTGGTATTGAGATTTTGTTCTGTGAATTTAAGCAGAGACAGTTGGGGAGTTTACCTGATTTTTATAAATGTATGCTGTTTGCTTGGGGAAAGATACGTGATTATATTGAAATTGATATCAATTTGAATAATGTATTTGACCTGCCTTTGTTCAATAATCCTTTGATTACTAATAATGGTAATATGCTGTATATCAAGACTTTTATAGATGCAAGCATTATTAAAGTGAAAGATTTAGCATTTGAATGTAAAAAGGGATTCATGAGAGATGAGTTTGTTCAAGATATTGTTTCTGAAAAGTTTCCACAGGTATCTGCTGCTAAGATTATTAAGGTAGTACAATGTATAAAACAATGTATTCCTGATGAATGTAAAATTTTAGTAGAAAATAATGAAAATGTTCGTAGAAATCTCAGTTTGAATATAGAATGTAATGTTAGTAATAGAAAGTACTCTTTTCCTAGTACAACAAAGTTTTTTTTATTCTATGTTGTTGAAATCATTATCAAAAGAACCAAATGCTGTCAAATATTGGTGTGAGATGTGTTCTGATTTTGATACTCAAAAAGTCCAAACAATTTTGAACTTTCCATTTTTACCAAGTGATTGGATTGAGTTATCATTTAAAATATTTCATAGAGTTTTATTTACTAAGGAGAGGTTATTGAGATGTCGCATTACTGATGATTCATTGTGTCCAATTCAGACAAAAAAGATATCGAAAATGGAGATCTATAATTCTGTATTTCTGGTTTGTATTTTTGCAATGGTGCTATTAGTAAGCAACAATTGTAATGGATTGAGAGATATCAATAAATTTAAGAAATATGTATCAATCATTGATAACAGTAAGATTGATTTCTTGTTACTGCAAGAAACGTTCTGGGATGATGATTTCATTTTGAATTTTGATAGAATTTATGATGGTTGTGTTTTATATTCTAATAGTAGTACTAAAAGGCAAGGAGTTGCTATTCTTGTGAACAAAAGGTTTAAAAATAATGTTAAAGTTATTTTTAAAGATGATGTGGGCAGATTTTTACATGTCCAATTTGAACATGAAGGTTGTATTTATAACATATTTAATATTTATGCATATAATTCTATTAAGGAAAGGTGTGAGTTTTTTACATTCCTCAATCAATATATTAGTTCTTATGAGAATATAATTGTATCAGGTGATTGGAATACAACATTGTCCAGCCTAGATAGATGTGGTAAATCTGTACACAGGAATGATATGAGTTATAACTTATTATGTAATTTGATGACAGATAACAATGTATATGATGTATGGAGATGTAGAAATCCTTGTGTTAGAACGTTTTCATGGCAACGAGTAAGTGATTTTTATTTACAACAATCAAGATTGGATTATTTTCTCATTTCTAGAAATTTGTCAAGTTTTGTACAACATATAAATTACAAAGACACTACTTTAAGTGATCATTCTTTTGTTGAAATGAGAATAGTTTTTGATGATGTAGAAAGAGGCCCGGGTGTGTGGATTTTTAATAATACATTGTTAGATAATAATGAGTTTGTATCAACTGTTTTGAATATTATCAATGATAGTAAGGAATGTACTCTTTTTGATGATGATGTTTTAATTTGGTGGGATAATTTAAAGTTTAGAATTAAGAAATTCTCTCAAGTTTTCAGTAAGAAAATTGCAAAAGAGAAAAATGCAGAGTATTATTGCATACAAAGTAAGATACAGCGAATATGTATGAGAATTGCTGAAGGTGAACAAATTAATGTAGAAAGGTATGAGAATTTAAAGCTTGAATTAAACAATTTAGAGGAAGAGAAATGTAAAGGTGCTATATTGAGGTCGAAGGCTTTTTGGGCTACAGAAAATGATAAATGTACAAAATATTTTTTGAACTTAGAGAAATATAAGCAAGAGAGTAATAGTATTAAAGAACTTTTTGATCATGATGGTAAAAATATTGTTTCTGATACTGATGGCTTATTAGACATACAGTATAAGTTTTATGATGAGTTGTATTCATGTGTAGAAACAGACAAAAATGCTATGGAGGTTTTGTTGCAAAATATAGATGTAAAAGTTGATAGTTTTGATCGAGGAGTATGTGATAATGATATTACTGAAGAAGAGATTTTTGTTGCATTACATAAAATGTCTAAAAATAAGAGTCCAGGATCTGATGGACTAACTGTTGAGTTTTATTGTAAATTTTATCATGTTTTAAAAGATATTTTACTGAAGGTATTTAAGGCCGTTGAAAAATGTAACACTTTATCAAGGTCTATGAAAAATGGTGTACTGTCTCTTATTTATAAGAAAAAAGGTGATAAAAGGGATTTAAAGAATTATAGACCTATTTCATTGTTGCAAGTTGATTACAAGATTTTAGCACGTGTCATGTCAAATAGATTCAAATCAGTACTTTGCAAGATAATATCAAATAGTCAGTCATGTTGTATACCTGGTAGAGATATTGCAGATACAATAGCTAGTGTACGTGATGTAATAAATATGGTAGAAGATGATGGTGTAGAAGGGTATATTTTAAAATTTGATCAAGAGAAAGCTTTTGACAGAGTGTCTCATGATTATCTCATTAGAGTATTAGAATGTTTTGGTTTTGGATGTAAATTTATTAATTGGATTAGGATTTTTTATACCGATATTCAGAGTACTGTCAAGTGTAACGGTTTTTTAACAAAATATTTTAAGATACGAAATGGTATTAGGCAAGGTTGCCCTATCAGTGCTTTGTTGTATGTTTTATCAGCAGAACCACTGTCAATGGCAATTAAGAAACATTGTAATATTAATGGAATACGTATACCTTACAGTAAAGAAACTGCAGTTTTGTTTCAACATGCAGATGATACTACCTTATGTTTGAGCGATAAAAAATCTATTGAATGTACTTTTGATGTATTTAATTTATATAGTAGAGCATCAGGTTCTAAGATTAATAGAAGTAAGTCTGAAATTTTATGTATTGGAAAAGGAAGTTTGACTGATGTTGATAAGACTGTACTTGGATTAAGAATTTGTGAAAAATGTATTCAAGTTCTTGGCGTTTATGTTGGTGTAGACATTGATGTATGTAATGACATGAATTGGAAGGATAAGATCAGAAAAATAAGAAGTATTGTTAATATGTGGAAACAAAGACAATTGACTCTATCTGGTAGAAATATTGTAATTTCTTCTTTATTGGTATCAAGAATTTGGTATTTATTAGCTGTTTCGCCAATACCTGAAAATGTACTGACAGATTTAAAGCAAATATGTATTGAGTTTTTGTGGGATTCTAAATCTCATTTAATACAATATGCAACTATTACTGGTATGAAACAGGATGGTGGCTTGAATTTTCAAGATATTTATTTAAAAATGTGTTCATTTAGATTGAAATTTTTAGGAAGATTTTTAAACCCTGAGTGCAATTGTATTTGGAAAAGTATCTTCAGCTATTTTTTGAGAAGAGTACATTGTATGAATCTTTCTAGGCCTGTTTTATTTTTGCGTTTAAACAAAAATGATTTATTATGTTTACCGCATGTGTACAGAGAAATGTTGGAAGCATGGCAGTGCATTAGAAAAGATGTAACTTTTAATATAGGAAACTGTGATGTTTATAATCAACCACTGTTTTATAATAGCTTGATGTTCGTATCTGGTAAAGAATGGGAATGTTTTATAAAAGCTGGTATTGTACTAGTTAAAGATATATCATATGAAGCTATACCTGGATTTTTGCCAGTTCAGGCAATTTTTGATATGATGAGAGAAAAAGAAATAGATGTTAATTTTAACATTGTCAGGAAATTGTATATGTTATTATTGAATCATATTTCTGCTGAGTGGAAAGAAGTCGTTTTGACAAATTGTCATTTGAAAAATGAAGAACTCTCCCAATTTTATGTTCAATTCGACAGTAAAGTGTGTGACATGACGCTATGTACAACAAAAAGGTTTTATTCATTACTATTACAAAAGTGTTTTATTAAACCTAAATGTTATGAATTTTGGTATGAACAATATGGTATTCATGAAAGTGATTTCCGTTTTGTGTGGAAACAAGTACACAATTTTTGGAAACCATCTGAATGTATTGATCTAGACTACAAATTGTGTCACAACAGGATTTTTACTAATGTTAAACTTTGTAAGATTGGAATAATAGACAGTAGCACCTGTCAAAATTGTGACTGTGAGAAGGAAACTTTATTTCATATTTTTTTGACATGTGAGTTACTTGTTAAATTTCATGATTTTATGTTTGATATTTTAGAGACACTATTTGTAAAATCAGAGGAAAATTTGATACATAACTATACTTACATGAGGATATTTATGCTGGGTTTATCATCTAATGTGAAAGGTGTTAATATTCATTATGTTAATTTTTTGTTGTCTATTGGAAGACTCTGTATAATGAAGCAAAGACAAATGTTCAAAAATGGCACAAGAGGTATTAACCTAATAACATATTTCAAATACACACTGAAACATTATATTAGTTATTTTTATTTCTATTGTAAATTTACAAACAGACTAACAGTCTTTGAAAAGAAGTTTTTGAAAGATAATCCAACTGTGATGTTAGAGGAAGATGTGCTGTTATTCAAACTGTGATAAATTGTATATTCTTAAGTTCTGTAACATGATGATTTTATAGATATTCTGATTTGTATTGTTATTTCGTATAGTTTTATTCAATAAAGATAAAAAAAAAAAGAGCGTCGTGCTAATAACGCGAATGTCGTGGGTTCGATCCCCACACTGGCCAATATTTTTGACGGCATGAGATGAGCGCTGCACATTTCTTTTCCATAGTTCGTCCGTTTATATAGCGTTGACTTCGAAGTTGTCGATCGTGCGCTTCTTAATTCGTAACATCTTGGTAAGTTCAAGATTTTACAGAGTCCGACCATGAACAAAATCCAAAGTTGATTATTTTCTTAACACACCTTAGAATGAATCCAGCGGACGGACGATAAGGGTGAAATGGAAAAGTATTATAATCGACAAATTGCATAAGCTCTGATATAATTCAAAGAAACTGTTGTAGAATAATTGAGTAGCTATTCGGCTGTGCAATTTTTTGACGTTACTAACGGATAAAAGACACCCGAGTAATAAGAACCAATATTTTCATCACTTTAAGTCAAGGGCCGGTTAGCTCAGTTGGTTAGAGCGTCGTGCTAATAACGTGGAGAGGAGTCGAACGCACCCAAGATGTCAGACGTGTTTTGTTACAGTGTTCTTAATGTTTGTGGAATTAGTTAGATTATCAGTTTTGGAATGGCCGAAATATAGTGATATGATGGACATAGTTACACAAGTAGTAAGTTTCAGTTGACAAAATACGTATTTATATACAATTGACATTATCGTGATAGCTTCTGCCGTTTTTGATTTGAGGGTCTTGTGGAAAATTGATTTATGAATTCAATGTTGAGAGATTAATTTATGTGAAAATGGATTGTCTACCGAAAACATTAACTTCTTTGTTGAAAATTGTAAATGAACAATATACTGATTTTAGCTGGACATCTACTGAGCAAAATGGAAGAATGAAAATATCTTTATTGTGGACAAATGGTGATAAATTAACGAAACGGAAATCTAATGCATCTAGAAAACGTGACCGGAAACGACTGAAGCAATTTGTAGAAAAGAAAAATTCAGAAAATAAAACATCTGAAAGCGAAGATGAATTGTTTATTGAAAGTGATACAGAAAGTGATATTCCATCTGAACCCACCGATGCGTTAATGGACGTGATCGACAGTGTTCCGTGGAGCGCCTCATTGACGGTAAATACTAACAAAGGAAAGCAGTCAAGTGAAGAGAATAACCAATTGCGAACCGAGAGTGTGAAACATGTTAACGGAAATTTAAATGCCGCAGGGAAAATATGTATAAGTGAACATTCGAATACACAGAATATGTTAACGAAATCTCATGACGTTGTGAATACAGAAAATATTTCGAACACTGAAGAGAAATCAAAATCTCGACAGACACCAGTTCTAGATAAAATTGTTATCAAAACTTCGTTGAGTATGTGTAGCGCAACACTATTAACGTTGATCCCAATGATTAATTTAATCATGTCCTACTCATTGGGAAAGGAAGAGGACATTCATTATTTCGGTCCAGGAACAAAGCGGTACACGTACGCTTTGCACAATATTGAAAACGATTTTGATGATGTTAGGAAAACTAAATACATGAATAGTGATATAGCTAGTGCAATTGAGAAAATGGAAATTGTTGCCCGAAGGAAAATAGAGACATGGTTAAACTAGGTCTTATTTGATTTTTAAAATGTATGATAAAGTTTGAATGTATGGAAAATGTTTTGAAATATTTTTTTTTTACATTTTTTGCATGCCAATGTTTTAAAGCAGTATGGAATGGATAGCCAGCCGGAATCTTTAATATTTGGATATGAAATTGTGTAATGTATTTCAATTACCTTTTCACTTGTTTTCATATTTTACCTAAAATTAAAAAAAAAAGAAAATAAAAATGTGCATGAATACAGTGAAAGAGTACAACTGTGATATCGCTTGTGCGTACATGATTGTGAATAAAAATATATTAAATGTATGAATATAAAAATTTTGTAGGTATTGCGAAAATGGACAATTGTGGTGACTTTGTTTTCTATGCGTATGTAATTGACATATATGATATAACTAATCAATATGATAATAGTATGTCTATGAGAATATTAATAACAATATCTCTTTGATTTGTAAATGTTTTTCTGTTAATAAAATTTTATCAAGATAAAAAAAAAGAGCGTCGTGCTAATAACGCGAATGTCGTGGGTTCGATCCCCACACTGGCCATTATTTTTGACGGCATGAGATGAGCGCTGCACATTTCTTTTCCATAGTTCGTCCGTTTATATAGCGTTGACTTCTAAGTTGTCGATCGTGCGCTTCTTAATTCGTAACATCTTGGTAAGTTCAAGATTTTACAGAGTCCGACCATGAACAAAATCCAAAGTTGATTATTTTCTTAACACACCTTAGAATGAATCCAGCGGACGGGCGATAAGGGTGAAATAGAAAAGTATTATAATCGACAAATTGCATAAGCTCTGATATAATTCAAAGAAACTGTTGTAGAATAAGTGAGTAGCTATTCAGCTGTGCAATTTTTTGACGTTACTAACGGATAAAAGACACCCGAGTAATAAGAACCAATATTTTCATCACTTTAAGTCAAGGGCCGGTTAGCTCAGTTGGTTAGAGCGTCGTGCTAATAACGCGAATGTCGTGGGTTCGATCCCCACACTGGCCATTATTTTTGACGGCATGAGATGAGCGCTGCACATTTCTTTTCCATAGTTCGTCCGTTTATATAGCGTTGACTTCTAAGTTGTCGATCGTGCGCTTCTTAATTCGTAACATCTTGGTAAGTTCAAGATTTTACAGAGTCCGACCATGAACAAAATCCAAAGTTGATTATTTTCTTAACACACCTTAGAATGAATCCAGCGGACGGGCGATAAGGGTGAAATAGAAAAGTATTATAATCGACAAATTGCATAAGCTCTGATATAATTCAAAGAAACTGTTGTAGAATAAATGAGTAGCTATTCGGCTGTGCAATTTTTTGACGTTACTAACGGATAAAAGACACCCGAGTAATAAGAACCAATATTTTCATCACTTTAAGTCAAGGGCCGGTTAGCTCAGTTGGTTAGAGCGTCGTGCTAATAACGCGAATGTCGTGGGTTCGATCCCCACACTGGCCATTATTTTTGACGGCATGAGATGAGCGCTGCACATTTCTTTTCCATAGTTCGTCCGTTTATATAGCGTTGACTTCTAAGTTGTCGATCGTGCGCTTCTTAATTCGTAACATCTTGGTAAGTTCAAGATTTTACAGAGTCCGACCATGAACAAAATCCAAAGTTGATTATTTTCTTAACACACCTTAGAATGAATCCAGCGGACGGGCGATAAGGGTGAAATAGAAAAGTATTATAATCGACAAATTGCATAAGCTCTGATATAATTCAAAGAAACTGTTGTAGAATAAGTGAGTAGCTATTCAGCTGTGCAATTTTTTGACGTTACTAACGGATAAAAGACACCCGAGTAATAAGAACCAATATTTTCATCACTTTAAGTCAAGGGCCGGTTAGCTCAGTTGGTTAGAGCGTCGTGCTAATAACGCGAATGTCGTGGGTTCGATCCCCACACTGGCCATTATTTTTGACGGCATGAGATGAGCGCTGCACATTTCTTTTCCATAGTTCGTCCGTTTATATAGCGTTGACTTCTAAGTTGTCGATCGTGCGCTTCTTAATTCGTAACATCTTGGTAAGTTCAAGATTTTACAGAGTCCGACCATGAACAAAATCCAAAGTTGATTATTTTCTTAACACACCTTAGAATGAATCCAGCGGACGGGCGATAAGGGTGAAATAGAAAAGTATTATAATCGACAAATTGCATAAGCTCTGATATAATTCAAAGAAACTGTTGTAGAATAAGTGAGTAGCTATTCAGCTGTGCAATTTTTTGACGTTACTAACGGATAAAAGACACCCGAGTAATAAGAACCAATATTTTCATCACTTTAAGTCAAGGGCCGGTTAGCTCAGTTGGTTAGAGCGTCGTGCTAATAACGCGAATGTCGTGGGTTCGATCCCCACACTGGCCATTATTTTTGACGGCATGAGATGAGCGCTGCACATTTCTTTTCCATAGTTCGTCCGTTTATATAGCGTTGACTTCTAAGTTGTCGATCGTGCGCTTCTTAATTCGTAACATCTTGGTAAGTTCAAGATTTTACAGAGTCCGACCATGAACAAAATCCAAAGTTGATTATTTTCTTAACACACCTTAGAATGAATCCAGCGGACGGGCGATAAGGGTGAAATAGAAAAGTATTATAATCGACAAATTGCATAAGCTCTGATATAATTCAAAGAAACTGTTGTAGAATAAATGAGTAGCTATTCGGCTGTGGAATTTTTTGACGTTACTAACGGATAAAAGACACCCGAGTAATAAGAACCAATATTTTCATCACTTTAAGTCAAGGGCCGGTTAGCTCAGTTGGTTAGAGCGTCGTGCTAATAACGCGAATGTCGTGGGTTCGATCCCCACACTGGCCATTATTTTTGACGGCATGAGATGAGCGCTGCACATTTCTTTTCCATAGTTCGTCCGTTTATATAGCGTTGACTTCTAAGTTGTCGATCGTGCGCTTCTTAATTCGTAACATCTTGGTAAGTTCAAGATTTTACAGAGTCCGACCATGAACAAAATCCAAAGTTGATTATTTTCTTAACACACCTTAGAATGAATCCAGCGGACGGGCGATAAGGGTGAAATAGAAAAGTATTATAATCGACAAATTGCATAAGCTCTGATATAATTCAAAGAAACTGTTGTAGAATAAGTGAGTAGCTATTCAGCTGTGCAATTTTTTGACGTTACTAACGGATAAAAGACACCCGAGTAATAAGAACCAATATTTTCATCACTTTAAGTCAAGGGCCGGTTAGCTCAGTTGGTTAGAGCGTCGTGCTAATAACGCGAATGTCGTGGGTTCGATCCCCACACTGGCCATTATTTTTGACGGCATGAGATGAGCGCTGCACATTTCTTTTCCATAGTTCGTCCGTTTATATAGCGTTGACTTCTAAGTTGTCGATCGTGCGCTTCTTAATTCGTAACATCTTGGTAAGTTCAAGATTTTACAGAGTCCGACCATGAACAAAATCCAAAGTTGATTATTTTCTTAACACACCTTAGAATGAATCCAGCGGACGGGCGATAAGGGTGAAATAGAAAAGTATTATAATCGACAAATTGCATAAGCTCTGATATAATTCAAAGAAACTGTTGTAGAATAAATGAGTAGCTATTCGGCTGTGGAATTTTTTGACGTTACTAACGGATAAAAGACACCCGAGTAATAAGAACCAATATTTTCATCACTTTAAGTCAAGGGCCGGTTAGCTCAGTTGGTTAGAGCGTCGTGCTAATAACGCGAATGTCGTGGGTTCGATCCCCACACTGGCCATTATTTTTGACGGCATGAGATGAGCGCTGCACATTTCTTTTCCATAGTTCGTCCGTTTATATAGCGTTGACTTCTAAGTTGTCGATCGTGCGCTTCTTAATTCGTAACATCTTGGTAAGTTCAAGATTTTACAGAGTCCGACCATGAACAAAATCCAAAGTTGATTATTTTCTTAACACACCTTAGAATGAATCCAGCGGACGGGCGATAAGGGTGAAATAGAAAAGTATTATAATCGACAAATTGCATAAGCTCTGATATAATTCAAAGAAACTGTTGTAGAATAAGTGAGTAGCTATTCAGCTGTGCAATTTTTTGACGTTACTAACGGATAAAAGACACCCGAGTAATAAGAACCAATATTTTCATCACTTTAAGTCAAGGGCCGGTTAGCTCAGTTGGTTAGAGCGTCGTGCTAATAACGCGAATGTCGTGGGTTCGATCCCCACACTGGCCATTATTTTTGACGGCATGAGATGAGCGCTGCACATTTCTTTTCCATAGTTCGTCCGTTTATATAGCGTTGACTTCTAAGTTGTCGATCGTGCGCTTCTTAATTCGTAACATCTTGGTAAGTTCAAGATTTTACAGAGTCCGACCATGAACAAAATCCAAAGTTGATTATTTTCTTAACACACCTTAGAATGAATCCAGCGGACGGGCGATAAGGGTGAAATAGAAAAGTATTATAATCGACAAATTGCATAAGCTCTGATATAATTCAAAGAAACTGTTGTAGAATAAGTGAGTAGCTATTCGGCTGTGCAATTTTTTGACGTTACTAACGGATAAAAGACACCCGAGTAATAAGAACCAATATTTTCATCACTTTAAGTCAAGGGCCGGTTAGCTCAGTTGGTTAGAGCGTCGTGCTAATAACGCGAATGTCGTGGGTTCGATCCCCACACTGGCCATTATTTTTGACGGCATGAGATGAGCGCTGCACATTTCTTTTCCATAGTTCGTCCGTTTATATAGCGTTGACTTCTAAGTTGTCGATCGTGCGCTTCTTAATTCGTAACATCTTGGTAAGTTCAAGATTTTACAGAGTCCGACCATGAACAAAATCCAAAGTTGATTATTTTCTTAACACACCTTAGAATGAATCCAGCGGACGGGCGATAAGGGTGAAATAGAAAAGTATTATAATCGACAAATTGCATAAGCTCTGATATAATTCAAAGAAACTGTTGTAGAATAAGTGAGTAGCTATTCAGCTGTGCAATTTTTTGACGTTACTAACGGATAAAAGACACCCGAGTAATAAGAACCAATATTTTCATCACTTTAAGTCAAGGGCCGGTTAGCTCAGTTGGTTAGAGCGTCGTGCTAATAACGCGAATGTCGTGGGTTCGATCCCCACACTGGCCATTATTTTTGACGGCATGAGATGAGCGCTGCACATTTCTTTTCCATAGTTCGTCCGTTTATATAGCGTTGACTTCTAAGTTGTCGATCGTGCGCTTCTTAATTCGTAACATCTTGGTAAGTTCAAGATTTTACAGAGTCCGACCATGAACAAAATCCAAAGTTGATTATTTTCTTAACACACCTTAGAATGAATCCAGCGGACGGGCGATAAGGGTGAAATAGAAAAGTATTATAATCGACAAATTGCATAAGCTCTGATATAATTCAAAGAAACTGTTGTAGAATAAGTGAGTAGCTATTCAGCTGTGCAATTTTTTGACGTTACTAACGGATAAAAGACACCCGAGTAATAAGAACCAATATTTTCATCACTTTAAGTCAAGGGCCGGTTAGCTCAGTTGGTTAGAGCGTCGTGCTAATAACGCGAATGTCGTGGGTTCGATCCCCACACTGGCCATTATTTTTGACGGCATGAGATGAGCGCTGCACATTTCTTTTCCATAGTTCGTCCGTTTATATAGCGTTGACTTCTAAGTTGTCGATCGTGCGCTTCTTAATTCGTAACATCTTGGTAAGTTCAAGATTTTACAGAGTCCGACCATGAACAAAATCCAAAGTTGATTATTTTCTTAACACACCTTAGAATGAATCCAGCGGACGGGCGATAAGGGTGAAATAGAAAAGTATTATAATCGACAAATTGCATAAGCTCTGATATAATTCAAAGAAACTGTTGTAGAATAAGTGAGTAGCTATTCAGCTGTGCAATTTTTTGACGTTACTAACGGATAAAAGACACCCGAGTAATAAGAACCAATATTTTCATCACTTTAAGTCAAGGGCCGGTTAGCTCAGTTGGTTAGAGCGTCGTGCTAATAACGCGAATGTCGTGGGTTCGATCCCCACACTGGCCATTATTTTTGACGGCATGAGATGAGCGCTGCACATTTCTTTTCCATAGTTCGTCCGTTTATATAGCGTTGACTTCTAAGTTGTCGATCGTGCGCTTCTTAATTCGTAACATCTTGGTAAGTTCAAGATTTTACAGAGTCCGACCATGAACAAAATCCAAAGTTGATTATTTTCTTAACACACCTTAGAATGAATCCAGCGGACGGGCGATAAGGGTGAAATAGAAAAGTATTATAATCGACAAATTGCATAAGCTCTGATATAATTCAAAGAAACTGTTGTAGAATAAGTGAGTAGCTATTCAGCTGTGCAATTTTTTGACGTTACTAACGGATAAAAGACACCCGAGTAATAAGAACCAATATTTTCATCACTTTAAGTCAAGGGCCGGTTAGCTCAGTTGGTTAGAGCGTCGTGCTAATAACGCGAATGTCGTGGGTTCGATCCCCACACTGGCCATTATTTTTGACGGCATGAGATGAGCGCTGCACATTTCTTTTCCATAGTTCGTCCGTTTATATAGCGTTGACTTCTAAGTTGTCGATCGTGCGCTTCTTAATTCGTAACATCTTGGTAAGTTCAAGATTTTACAGAGTCCGACCATGAACAAAATCCAAAGTTGATTATTTTCTTAACACACCTTAGAATGAATCCAGCGGACGGGCGATAAGGGTGAAATAGAAAAGTATTATAATCGACAAATTGCATAAGCTCTGATATAATTCAAAGAAACTGTTGTAGAATAAGTGAGTAGCTATTCAGCTGTGCAATTTTTTGACGTTACTAACGGATAAAAGACACCCGAGTAATAAGAACCAATATTTTCATCACTTTAAGTCAAGGGCCGGTTAGCTCAGTTGGTTAGAGCGTCGTGCTAATAACGCGAATGTCGTGGGTTCGATCCCCACACTGGCCATTATTTTTGACGGCATGAGATGAGCGCTGCACATTTCTTTTCCATAGTTCGTCCGTTTATATAGCGTTGACTTCTAAGTTGTCGATCGTGCGCTTCTTAATTCGTAACATCTTGGTAAGTTCAAGATTTTACAGAGTCCGACCATGAACAAAATCCAAAGTTGATTATTTTCTTAACACACCTTAGAATGAATCCAGCGGACGGGCGATAAGGGTGAAATAGAAAAGTATTATAATCGACAAATTGCATAAGCTCTGATATAATTCAAAGAAACTGTTGTAGAATAAGTGAGTAGCTATTCAGCTGTGCAATTTTTTGACGTTACTAACGGATAAAAGACACCCGAGTAATAAGAACCAATATTTTCATCACTTTAAGTCAAGGGCCGGTTAGCTCAGTTGGTTAGAGCGTCGTGCTAAGGATACTACAGTAAGTATCAGAGATATTATAGAATTAGTAGAAATGGATGATTTGGAATGTTATTTGCTGAAACTTGATCAGGAAAAGGCATTTGACAGAGTTGGACATGACTACTTATTTTCTGTATTGCAGAAATTTGGATTTGGGGAGAAATTCATTTCATGGATAAAGATATTTTATACTGACATTTTCAGCACTGTCAAATTCAATGGTTTTTTGTCCAAGTATTTTCAATTAAAGAACTCTGTAAAACAAGGGTGTCCTATATCAGCTTTGTTATATGTGTTAGTTGCTGAACCCTTGAGTATTATGATTAAAAGGAATGATAGAATTCATGGTATACAAATTCCCAATGCATCTGGTGAGGAGAAAATATTTTCACATGCAGATGATACAACATTGATATTGTCTGACAAAAATTCAGTAAATGAGGCCTTTGGAGTTTTAAATTTGTATGAACAAGCATCTGGGGCAAAATTGAATAAAGATAAATCTGAAATTTTGGCATTGGGTACCGGAAAGATATCGAAACAAGAAATAGATGCTTGGAATATTAAAGAGTGTGATGGGGTTCTTCAGCTTTTAGGTATATGGATTGGCAAAGACAAAACTGTTTGTGATAATTTAAATTGGGATTGCAAAGCGCAATCTATTTCAAAATTATTGAATTTTTGGAAAATGAGACATTTATCAATACAGGGTAGAGTAACGGTTATAAATACCTTGTTGATGAGTAAATTATGGTATACTCTAATGGTGGTTAATATACCTGAGAAATACTATTTAGACATTAAAAAGATGTGTGTAGATTTTTTGTGGAATAATAAGCCATCATTGGTTGCATATGATGTTATAATAAATAGAGTTTTGAATGGTGGTTTAAATTTTCCAGATATATTTCACAAAATGTATGCTTTTAGACTTAAATTTTTAAGTCGATTGTTAGATAATGATTATAATGCAGTGTGGAAACATACTTGCACTTATTTTTTATCAAAAGTTCTAGATATGAATCTTGGTATGGAAATTCTATTTTGTGATCTTAATAATAGACAATTAGGTATTTTACCTGATTTTTATAAGTGTATGTTATATGCTTGGGGAAAGATTCGTACTCATATGGAAATTGATATAAATGTGAATAATGTATTTGATATTCCATTGTTTTATAATCCAATGATAGTAAATGATGGGAAAATGTTGTATATTAAACCCTTTGTAGATGCAGGAATAGTTAAAATTAAAGACTTGGCATTTGAATGTAAAAAAGGTTTTTTGAAGAACAAATATGTACAGGATATAGTCTCTCAAAGGTTTCCTGAGTTAGTTGCTGATAGAATTGTTGATGTAGTTCAGTGTATTAAGCAGTGTATTCCAGAACAGGTAAAACGTTTAGTTAGAGAAAATGCATATAACTATAATAAACCTGTTCTGAATGTAGTATATAATGATAATGGTAAAAAATATACATTACCTAGAACGGCAAAAATTTGTTATGGTATGCTCTTAGAAA
Source organism: Perna viridis (assembly GCA_037379345.1). Classification (NCBI taxonomy): domain Eukaryota; kingdom Metazoa; phylum Mollusca; class Bivalvia; order Mytilida; family Mytilidae; genus Perna; species Perna viridis. Next base: position 10,585,433 of record CM074515.1, on the reverse strand, counting down.
CTAGCACAATAATGCCAAATGCTGTCAGCTACTGGTATGAAGTATTTAGTGATTTTAATGTACAAAGGGTTCAAAATATTTTGAATTTTCCATTTTTACCTAGTGACTGTATTGAAACATCGTTTAAAATTTTCCATAGAGTTTTATTTACGAAGGAGAGATTATTCAGATGTCATATTACTATTGATTCTTTATGTCCAGTATGTTATGATGTACATGAAGATTTGGAACATCTTATAATTTCATGTAGATGTTTAACTAAATTCAACAACTTTTTGAAGGATTTCCTACATAATATTTTGTGCAATAGCTCTACAAGATATGTCAATATGCTTGATTTTAATTTTCTATGTTATTTTGGATTAACTGAGAAAGATAAAAACAGTAACTATTATTTTGTTAATACTGTCTTAGCATTTAGAAAATTTTGTGTTGTGAAAAGGAGAAATGTAGCTATGAAAGATGAGAAAGTACTAGATATTCAAAATTATTTTAAGTCCGTACTTCAGCGACATGTAAATTATGCTTATATGTATTATAAAAAGAAGAACATTTCATTGTTTGAAAAATACTACTTGAAAAGAAATCCTGTTTTATGTATCTGTGACGAAAATGTTGTGATTGATTTTTAGTATGCAAGCCATTATATAATATGGAAGATTGACTTAACATACATGATATTATTAATTGTTATCTGTGATATGTGAATTAGTGGGAGATTAGCCCAATAATTCTTTTACATGTAAATATATTTCTGTGAATAAACTTTTATCAAGAAAAAAAAAAAAAAAGCGTCGTGCTAATAACGCGAATGTCGTGGGTTCGATCCCCACACTGGCCATTATTTTTGACGGCATGAGATGAGCGCTGCACATTTCTTTTCCATAGTTCGTCCGTTTATATAGCGTTGACTTCTAAGTTGTCGATCGTGCGCTTCTTAATTCGTAACATCTTGGTAAGTTCAAGATTTTACAGAGTCCGACCATGAACAAAATCCAAAGTTGATTATTTTCTTAACACACCTTAGAATGAATCCAGCGGACGGGCGATAAGGGTGAAATAGAAAAGTATTATAATCGACAAATTGCATAAGCTCTGATATAATTCAAAGAAACTGTTGTAGAATAAGTGAGTAGCTATTCAGCTGTGCAATTTTTTGACGTTACTAACGGATAAAAGACACCCGAGTAATAAGAACCAATATTTTCATCACTTTAAGTCAAGGGCCGGTTAGCTCAGTTGGTTAGAGCGTCGTGCTAATAACGCGAATGTCGTGGGTTCGATCCCCACACTGGCCATTATTTTTGACGGCATGAGATGAGCGCTGCACATTTCTTTTCCATAGTTCGTCCGTTTATATAGCGTTGACTTCTAAGTTGTCGATCGTGCGCTTCTTAATTCGTAACATCTTGGTAAGTTCAAGATTTTACAGAGTCCGACCATGAACAAAATCCAAAGTTGATTATTTTCTTAACACACCTTAGAATGAATCCAGCGGACGGGCGATAAGGGTGAAATAGAAAAGTATTATAATCGACAAATTGCATAAGCTCTGATATAATTCAAAGAAACTGTTGTAGAATAAGTGAGTAGCTATTCAGCTGTGCAATTTTTTGACGTTACTAACGGATAAAAGACACCCGAGTAATAAGAACCAATATTTTCATCACTTTAAGTCAAGGGCCGGTTAGCTCAGTTGGTTAGAGCGTCGTGCTAATAACGCGAATGTCGTGGGTTCGATCCCCACACTGGCCATTATTTTTGACGGCATGAGATGAGCGCTGCACATTTCTTTTCCATAGTTCGTCCGTTTATATAGCGTTGACTTCTAAGTTGTCGATCGTGCGCTTCTTAATTCGTAACATCTTGGTAAGTTCAAGATTTTACAGAGTCCGACCATGAACAAAATCCAAAGTTGATTATTTTCTTAACACACCTTAGAATGAATCCAGCGGACGGGCGATAAGGGTGAAATAGAAAAGTATTATAATCGACAAATTGCATAAGCTCTGATATAATTCAAAGAAACTGTTGTAGAATAAGTGAGTAGCTATTCAGCTGTGCAATTTTTTGACGTTACTAACGGATAAAAGACACCCGAGTAATAAGAACCAATATTTTCATCACTTTAAGTCAAGGGCCGGTTAGCTCAGTTGGTTAGAGCGTCGTGCTAATAACGCGAATGTCGTGGGTTCGATCCCCACACTGGCCATTATTTTTGACGGCATGAGATGAGCGCTGCACATTTCTTTTCCATAGTTCGTCCGTTTATATAGCGTTGACTTCTAAGTTGTCGATCGTGCGCTTCTTAATTCGTAACATCTTGGTAAGTTCAAGATTTTACAGAGTCCGACCATGAACAAAATCCAAAGTTGATTATTTTCTTAACACACCTTAGAATGAATCCAGCGGACGGGCGATAAGGGTGAAATAGAAAGGTATTATAATCGACAAATTGCATAAGCTCTGATATAATTCAAAGAAACTGTTGTAGAATAAATGAGTAGCTATTCGGCTGTGCAATTTTTTGACGTTACTAACGGATAAAAGACACCCGAGTAATAAGAACCAATATTTTCATCACTTTAAGTCAAGGGCCGGTTAGCTCAGTTGGTTAGAGCGTCGTGCTAATAACGCGAATGTCGTGGGTTCGATCCCCACACTGGCCATTATTTTTGACGGCATGAGATGAGCGCTGCACATTTCTTTTCCATAGTTCGTCCGTTTATATAGCGTTGACTTCTAAGTTGTCGATCGTGCGCTTCTTAATTCGTAACATCTTGGTAAGTTCAAGATTTTACAGAGTCCGACCATGAACAAAATCCAAAGTTGATTATTTTCTTAACACACCTTAGAATGAATCCAGCGGACGGGCGATAAGGGTGAAATAGAAAAGTATTATAATCGACAAATTGCATAAGCTCTGATATAATTCAAAGAAACTGTTGTAGAATAAGTGAGTAGCTATTCAGCTGTGCAATTTTTTGACGTTACTAACGGATAAAAGACACCCGAGTAATAAGAACCAATATTTTCATCACTTTAAGTCAAGGGCCGGTTAGCTCAGTTGGTTAGAGCGTCGTGCTAATAACGCGAATGTCGTGGGTTCGATCCCCACACTGGCCATTATTTTTGACGGCATGAGATGAGCGCTGCACATTTCTTTTCCATAGTTCGTCCGTTTATATAGCGTTGACTTCTAAGTTGTCGATCGTGCGCTTCTTAATTCGTAACATCTTGGTAAGTTCAAGATTTTACAGAGTCCGACCATGAACAAAATCCAAAGTTGATTATTTTCTTAACACACCTTAGAATGAATCCAGCGGACGGGCGATAAGGGTGAAATAGAAAAGTATTATAATCGACAAATTGCATAAGCTCTGATATAATTCAAAGAAACTGTTGTAGAATAAGTGAGTAGCTATTCGGCTGTGCAATTTTTTGACGTTACTAACGGATAAAAGACACCCGAGTAATAAGAACCAATATTTTCATCACTTTAAGTCAAGGGCCGGTTAGCTCAGTTGGTTAGAGCGTCGTGCTTGGGAGGAGTCGAACGCACCGAAGATGTCAGACGTGTTTTGTTACAGTGTTCTTAATGTTTGTGGAATTAGTTAGATTATCAGTTTTGGAATGGATTTTCCAGCCGAAATATAGTGATAGGATGGACATAGTTACACAAGTAGTAAGTTTCAGTTGACAAAATACGTATTTATATACAATTGACATTATCGTGATAGCTTCTGCCGTTTTTGATTTGAGGGTCTTGTGGAAAATTGATTTATGAATTCAATGTTGAGAGATTAATTTATGTGAAAATGGATTGTTTACCGAAAACATTAACTTCTTTGTTGAAAATTGTAAATGAACAATATACTGATTTCAGCTGGACATCTACTGAGCAAAATGGAAGAATGAAAATATCTTTATTGTGGACAAATGGTGATAAATTAACGAAACGGAAATCTAATGCATCTAGAAAACGTGACCGGAAACGACTGAAGCAATTTGTAGAAAAGAAAAATTCAGAAAATAAAACATCTGAAAGCGAAGATGAATCGTTTATTGAAAGTGATACAGAAAGTGATATTCCATCTGAACCCACCGATGCGTTAATGGACGTGATCGACAGTGTTCCGTGCAGCGCCTCATTGACGGTAAATACTAACAAAGGAAAGCAGTCAAGTGAAGAGAATAATCAATTGCGAACCGAGAGTGTGAAACATGTTAACGGAAATTTAAATGCCGCAGGGAAAATATGTATAAGTGAACATTCGAATACACAGAATATGTTAACTAAATCTCATGACGTTGTGAATACAGAAAATATTTCGAACACTGAAGAGAAATCAAAATCTCGACAGACACCAGTTCTAGATAAAATTGTTATCAAAACTTCGTTGAGTATGTGTAGCGCAACACTATTAACGTTGATCCCAATGATTAATTTAATCATGTCCTTCTCATTGGGAAAGGAAGAGGACATTCATTATTTCGGTCCAGGAACAAAGCGGTACACGTACGCTTTGCACAATATTGAAAACGATTTTGATGATGTTAGGAAAACTAAATACATGAATAGTGATATAGCTAGTGCAATTGAGAAAATGGAAATTGTTGCCCGCAGGAAAATAGAGACATGGTTAAACTAGGTCTTATTTGATTTTTAAAATGTATGATAAAGTTTGAATGTATGGAAAATGTTTTGAAATATTTTTTTTTACATTTTTTGCATGCCAATGTTTTAAAGCAGTATGGAATGGATAGCCAGCCGGAATCTTTAATATTTGGATATGAAATTGTGTAATGTATTTCAATTACCTTTTCACTTGTTTTTATATTTTACCTAAAATTAAAAAAAAAAAAGAAATAAAAATGTGCATGAATACAGTGAAAGAGTACAACTGTGATATCTCTTGTGCGTACATGATTGTGAATAAAAATATATTAAATGTATGAATATAAAAATTTTGTAGGTATTGCGAAAATGGACAATTGTGGTGACTTTGTTTTCTATGCGTATGTAATTGACATATATGATATAACTAATCAATATGATAATAGTATGTCTATGAGAATATTAATAACAATATCTCTTTGATTTGTAAATGTTTTTCTGTTAATAAAATTTTATCAAGATAAAAAAAAAAAGAGCGTCGTGCTAATAACGCGAATGTCGTGGGTTCGATCCCCACACTGGCCATTATTTTTGACGGCATGAGATGAGCGCTGCACATTTCTTTTCCATAGTTCGTCCGTTTATATAGCGTTGACTTCGAAGTTGTCGATCGTGCGCTTCTTAATTCGTAACATCTTGGTAAGTTCAAGATTTTACAGAGTCCGACCATGAACAAAATCCAAAGTTGATTATTTTCTTAACACACCTTAGAATGAATCCAGCGGACGGGCGATAAGGGTGAAATAGAAAAGTATTATAATCGACAAATTGCATAAGCTCTGATATAATTCAAAGAAACTGTTGTAGAATAAGTGAGTAGCTATTCGGCTGTGCAATTTTTTGACGTTACTAACGGATAAAAGACACCCGAGTAATAAGAACCAATATTTTCATCACTTTAAGTCAAGGGCCGGTTAGCTCAGTTGGTTAGAGCGTCGTGCTAATAACGCGAATGTCGTGGGTTCGATCCCCACACTGGCCATTATTTTTGACGGCATGAGATGAGCGCTGCACATTTCTTTTCCATAGTTCGTCCGTTTATATAGCGTTGACTTCTAAGTTGTCGATCGTGCGCTTCTTAATTCGTAACATCTTGGTAAGTTCAAGATTTTACAGAGTCCGACCATGAACAAAATCCAAAGTTGATTATTTTCTTAACACACCTTAGAATGAATCCAGCGGACGGGCGATAAGGGTGAAATAGAAAGGTATTATAATCGACAAATTGCATAAGCTCTGATATAATTCAAAGAAACTGTTGTAGAATAAATGAGTAGCTATTCGGCTGTGCAATTTTTTGACGTTACTAACGGATAAAAGACACCCGAGTAATAAGAACCAATATTTTCATCACTTTAAGTCAAGGGCCGGTTAGCTCAGTTGGTTAGAGCGTCGTGCTAATAACGCGAATGTCGTGGGTTCGATCCCCACACTGGCCATTATTTTTGACGGCATGAGATGAGCGCTGCACATTTCTTTTCCATAGTTCGTCCGTTTATATAGCGTTGACTTCTAAGTTGTCGATCGTGCGCTTCTTAATTCGTAACATCTTGGTAAGTTCAAGATTTTACAGAGTCCGACCATGAACAAAATCCAAAGTTGATTATTTTCTTAACACACCTTAGAATGAATCCAGCGGACGGGCGATAAGGGTGAAATAGAAAAGTATTATAATCGACAAATTGCATAAGCTCTGATATAATTCAAAGAAACTGTTGTAGAATAAGTGAGTAGCTATTCAGCTGTGCAATTTTTTGACGTTACTAACGGATAAAAGACACCCGAGTAATAAGAACCAATATTTTCATCACTTTAAGTCAAGGGCCGGTTAGCTCAGTTGGTTAGAGCGTCGTGCTAATAACGCGAATGTCGTGGGTTCGATCCCCACACTGGCCATTATTTTTGACGGCATGAGATGAGCGCTGCACATTTCTTTTCCATAGTTCGTCCGTTTATATAGCGTTGACTTCTAAGTTGTCGATCGTGCGCTTCTTAATTCGTAACATCTTGGTAAGTTCAAGATTTTACAGAGTCCGACCATGAACAAAATCCAAAGTTGATTATTTTCTTAACACACCTTAGAATGAATCCAGCGGACGGGCGATAAGGGTGAAATAGAAAAGTATTATAATCGACAAATTGCATAAGCTCTGATATAATTCAAAGAAACTGTTGTAGAATAAGTGAGTAGCTATTCGGCTGTGCAATTTTTTGACGTTACTAACGGATAAAAGACACCCGAGTAATAAGAACCAATATTTTCATCACTTTAAGTCAAGGGCCGGTTAGCTCAGTTGGTTAGAGCGTCGTGCTTGGGAGGAGTCGAACGCACCGAAGATGTCAGACGTGTTTTGTTACAGTGTTCTTAATGTTTGTGGAATTAGTTAGATTATCAGTTTTGGAATGGATTTTCCAGCCGAAATATAGTGATAGGATGGACATAGTTACACAAGTAGTAAGTTTCAGTTGACAAAATACGTATTTATATACAATTGACATTATCGTGATAGCTTCTGCCGTTTTTGATTTGAGGGTCTTGTGGAAAATTGATTTATGAATTCAATGTTGAGAGATTAATTTATGTGAAAATGGATTGTTTACCGAAAACATTAACTTCTTTGTTGAAAATTGTAAATGAACAATATACTGATTTCAGCTGGACATCTACTGAGCAAAATGGAAGAATGAAAATATCTTTATTGTGGACAAATGGTGATAAATTAACGAAACGGAAATCTAATGCATCTAGAAAACGTGACCGGAAACGACTGAAGCAATTTGTAGAAAAGAAAAATTCAGAAAATAAAACATCTGAAAGCGAAGATGAATCGTTTATTGAAAGTGATACAGAAAGTGATATTCCATCTGAACCCACCGATGCGTTAATGGACGTGATCGACAGTGTTCCGTGCAGCGCCTCATTGACGGTAAATACTAACAAAGGAAAGCAGTCAAGTGAAGAGAATAATCAATTGCGAACCGAGAGTGTGAAACATGTTAACGGAAATTTAAATGCCGCAGGGAAAATATGTATAAGTGAACATTCGAATACACAGAATATGTTAACTAAATCTCATGACGTTGTGAATACAGAAAATATTTCGAACACTGAAGAGAAATCAAAATCTCGACAGACACCAGTTCTAGATAAAATTGTTATCAAAACTTCGTTGAGTATGTGTAGCGCAACACTATTAACGTTGATCCCAATGATTAATTTAATCATGTCCTTCTCATTGGGAAAGGAAGAGGACATTCATTATTTCGGTCCAGGAACAAAGCGGTACACGTACGCTTTGCACAATATTGAAAACGATTTTGATGATGTTAGGAAAACTAAATACATGAATAGTGATATAGCTAGTGCAATTGAGAAAATGGAAATTGTTGCCCGCAGGAAAATAGAGACATGGTTAAACTAGGTCTTATTTGATTTTTAAAATGTATGATAAAGTTTGAATGTATGGAAAATGTTTTGAAATATTTTTTTTTACATTTTTTGCATGCCAATGTTTTAAAGCAGTATGGAATGGATAGCCAGCCGGAATCTTTAATATTTGGATATGAAATTGTGTAATGTATTTCAATTACCTTTTCACTTGTTTTTATATTTTACCTAAAATTAAAAAAAAAAAAGAAATAAAAATGTGCATGAATACAGTGAAAGAGTACAACTGTGATATCTCTTGTGCGTACATGATTGTGAATAAAAATATATTAAATGTATGAATATAAAAATTTTGTAGGTATTGCGAAAATGGACAATTGTGGTGACTTTGTTTTCTATGCGTATGTAATTGACATATATGATATAACTAATCAATATGATAATAGTATGTCTATGAGAATATTAATAACAATATCTCTTTGATTTGTAAATGTTTTTCTGTTAATAAAATTTTATCAAGATAAAAAAAAAAAAGAGCGTCGTGCTAATAACGCGAATGTCGTGGGTTCGATCCCCACACTGGCCATTATTTTTGACGGCATGAGATGAGCGCTGCACATTTCTTTTCCATAGTTCGTCCGTTTATATAGCGTTGACTTCGAAGTTGTCGATCGTGCGCTTCTTAATTCGTAACATCTTGGTAAGTTCAAGATTTTACAGAGTCCGACCATGAACAAAATCCAAAGTTGATTATTTTCTTAACACACCTTAGAATGAATCCAGCGGACGGGCGATAAGGGTGAAATAGAAAAGTATTATAATCGACAAATTGCATAAGCTCTGATATAATTCAAAGAAACTGTTGTAGAATAAGTGAGTAGCTATTCGGCTGTGCAATTTTTTGACGTTACTAACGGATAAAAGACACCCGAGTAATAAGAACCAATATTTTCATCACTTTAAGTCAAGGGCCGGTTAGCTCAGTTGGTTAGAGCGTCGTGCTAATAACGCGAATGTCGTGGGTTCGATCCCCACACTGGCCATTATTTTTGACGGCATGAGATGAGCGCTGCACATTTCTTTTCCATAGTTCGTCCGTTTATATAGCGTTGACTTCTAAGTTGTCGATCGTGCGCTTCTTAATTCGTAACATCTTGGTAAGTTCAAGATTTTACAGAGTCCGACCATGAACAAAATCCAAAGTTGATTATTTTCTTAACACACCTTAGAATGAATCCAGCGGACGGGCGATAAGGGTGAAATAGAAAAGTATTATAATCGACAAATTGCATAAGCTCTGATATAATTCAAAGAAACTGTTGTAGAATAAGTGAGTAGCTATTCAGCTGTGCAATTTTTTGACGTTACTAACGGATAAAAGACACCCGAGTAATAAGAACCAATATTTTCATCACTTTAAGTCAAGGGCCGGTTAGCTCAGTTGGTTAGAGCGTCGTGCTAATAACGCGAATGTCGTGGGTTCGATCCCCACACTGGCCATTATTTTTGACGGCATGAGATGAGCGCTGCACATTTCTTTTCCATAGTTCGTCCGTTTATATAGCGTTGACTTCTAAGTTGTCGATCGTGCGCTTCTTAATTCGTAACATCTTGGTAAGTTCAAGATTTTACAGAGTCCGACCATGAACAAAATCCAAAGTTGATTATTTTCTTAACACACCTTAGAATGAATCCAGCGGACGGGCGATAAGGGTGAAATAGAAAAGTATTATAATCGACAAATTGCATAAGCTCTGATATAATTCAAAGAAACTGTTGTAGAATAAGTGAGTAGCTATTCAGCTGTGCAATTTTTTGACGTTACTAACGGATAAAAGACACCCGAGTAATAAGAACCAATATTTTCATCACTTTAAGTCAAGGGCCGGTTAGCTCAGTTGGTTAGAGCGTCGTGCTAATAACGCGAATGTCGTGGGTTCGATCCCCACACTGGCCATTATTTTTGACGGCATGAGATGAGCGCTGCACATTTCTTTTCCATAGTTCGTCCGTTTATATAGCGTTGACTTCTAAGTTGTCGATCGTGCGCTTCTTAATTCGTAACATCTTGGTAAGTTCAAGATTTTACAGAGTCCGACCATGAACAAAATCCAAAGTTGATTATTTTCTTAACACACCTTAGAATGAATCCAGCGGACGGGCGATAAGGGTGAAATAGAAAAGTATTATAATCGACAAATTGCATAAGCTCTGATATAATTCAAAGAAACTGTTGTAGAATAAGTGAGTAGCTATTCAGCTGTGCAATTTTTTGACGTTACTAACGGATAAAAGACACCCGAGTAATAAGAACCAATATTTTCATCACTTTAAGTCAAGGGCCGGTTAGCTCAGTTGGTTAGAGCGTCGTGCTAATAACGCGAATGTCGTGGGTTCGATCCCCACACTGGCCATTATTTTTGACGGCATGAGATGAGCGCTGCACATTTCTTTTCCATAGTTCGTCCGTTTATATAGCGTTGACTTCTAAGTTGTCGATCGTGCGCTTCTTAATTCGTAACATCTTGGTAAGTTCAAGATTTTACAGAGTCCGACCATGAACAAAATCCAAAGTTGATTATTTTCTTAACACACCTTAGAATGAATCCAGCGGACGGGCGATAAGGGTGAAATAGAAAAGTATTATAATCGACAAATTGCATAAGCTCTGATATAATTCAAAGAAACTGTTGTAGAATAAATGAGTAGCTATTCGGCTGTGCAATTTTTTGACGTTACTAACGGATAAAAGACACCCGAGTAATAAGAACCAATATTTTCATCACTTTAAGTCAAGGGCCGGTTAGCTCAGTTGGTTAGAGCGTCGTGCTAATAACGCGAATGTCGTGGGTTCGATCCCCACACTGGCCATTATTTTTGACGGCATGAGATGAGCGCTGCACATTTCTTTTCCATAGTTCGTCCGTTTATATAGCGTTGACTTCTAAGTTGTCGATCGTGCGCTTCTTAATTCGTAACATCTTGGTAAGTTCAAGATTTTACAGAGTCCGACCATGAACAAAATCCAAAGTTGATTATTTTCTTAACACACCTTAGAATGAATCCAGCGGACGGGCGATAAGGGTGAAATAGAAAAGTATTATAATCGACAAATTGCATAAGCTCTGATATAATTCAAAGAAACTGTTGTAGAATAAGTGAGTAGCTATTCAGCTGTGCAATTTTTTGACGTTACTAACGGATAAAAGACACCCGAGTAATAAGAACCAATATTTTCATCACTTTAAGTCAAGGGCCGGTTAGCTCAGTTGGTTAGAGCGTCGTGCTAATAACGCGAATGTCGTGGGTTCGATCCCCACACTGGCCATTATTTTTGACGGCATGAGATGAGCGCTGCACATTTCTTTTCCATAGTTCGTCCGTTTATATAGCGTTGACTTCTAAGTTGTCGATCGTGCGCTTCTTAATTCGTAACATCTTGGTAAGTTCAAGATTTTACAGAGTCCGACCATGAACAAAATCCAAAGTTGATTATTTTCTTAACACACCTTAGAATGAATCCAGCGGACGGGCGATAAGGGTGAAATAGAAAAGTATTATAATCGACAAATTGCATAAGCTCTGATATAATTCAAAGAAACTGTTGTAGAATAAGTGAGTAGCTATTCGGCTGTGCAATTTTTTGACGTTACTAACGGATAAAAGACACCCGAGTAATAAGAACCAATATTTTCATCACTTTAAGTCAAGGGCCGGTTAGCTCAGTTGGTTAGAGCGTCGTGCTAATAACGCGAATGTCGTGGGTTCGATCCCCACACTGGCCATTATTTTTGACGGCATGAGATGAGCGCTGCACATTTCTTTTCCATAGTTCGTCCGTTTATATAGCGTTGACTTCTAAGTTGTCGATCGTGCGCTTCTTAATTCGTAACATCTTGGTAAGTTCAAGATTTTACAGAGTCCGACCATGAACAAAATCCAAAGTTGATTATTTTCTTAACACACCTTAGAATGAATCCAGCGGACGGGCGATAAGGGTGAAATAGAAAAGTATTATAATCGACAAATTGCATAAGCTCTGATATAATTCAAAGAAACTGTTGTAGAATAAGTGAGTAGCTATTCAGCTGTGCAATTTTTTGACGTTACTAACGGATAAAAGACACCCGAGTAATAAGAACCAATATTTTCATCACTTTAAGTCAAGGGCCGGTTAGCTCAGTTGGTTAGAGCGTCGTGCTAATAACGCGAATGTCGTGGGTTCGATCCCCACACTGGCCATTATTTTTGACGGCATGAGATGAGCGCTGCACATTTCTTTTCCATAGTTCGTCCGTTTATATAGCGTTGACTTCTAAGTTGTCGATCGTGCGCTTCTTAATTCGTAACATCTTGGTAAGTTCAAGATTTTACAGAGTCCGACCATGAACAAAATCCAAAGTTGATTATTTTCTTAACACACCTTAGAATGAATCCAGCGGACGGGCGATAAGGGTGAAATAGAAAAGTATTATAATCGACAAATTGCATAAGCTCTGATATAATTCAAAGAAACTGTTGTAGAATAAGTGAGTAGCTATTCAGCTGTGCAATTTTTTGACGTTACTAACGGATAAAAGACACCCGAGTAATAAGAACCAATATTTTCATCACTTTAAGTCAAGGGCCGGTTAGCTCAGTTGGTTAGAGCGTCGTGCTAATAACGCGAATGTCGTGGGTTCGATCCCCACACTGGCCATTATTTTTGACGGCATGAGATGAGCGCTGCACATTTCTTTTCCATAGTTCGTCCGTTTATATAGCGTTGACTTCTAAGTTGTCGATCGTGCGCTTCTTAATTCGTAACATCTTGGTAAGTTCAAGATTTTACAGAGTCCGACCATGAACAAAATCCAAAGTTGATTATTTTCTTAACACACCTTAGAATGAATCCAGCGGACGGGCGATAAGGGTGAAATAGAAAAGTATTATAATCGACAAATTGCATAAGCTCTGATATAATTCAAAGAAACTGTTGTAGAATAAGTGAGTAGCTATTCAGCTGTGCAATTTTTTGACGTTACTAACGGATAAAAGACACCCGAGTAATAAGAACCAATATTTTCATCACTTTAAGTCAAGGGCCGGTTAGCTCAGTTGGTTAGAGCGTCGTGCTAATAACGCGAATGTCGTGGGTTCGATCCCCACACTGGCCATTATTTTTGACGGCATGAGATGAGCGCTGCACATTTCTTTTCCATAGTTCGTCCGTTTATATAGCGTTGACTTCTAAGTTGTCGATCGTGCGCTTCTTAATTCGTAACATCTTGGTAAGTTCAAGATTTTACAGAGTCCGACCATGAACAAAATCCAAAGTTGATTATTTTCTTAACACACCTTAGAATGAATCCAGCGGACGGGCGATAAGGGTGAAATAGAAAAGTATTATAATCGACAAATTGCATAAGCTCTGATATAATTCAAAGAAACTGTTGTAGAATAAGTGAGTAGCTATTCAGCTGTGCAATTTTTTGACGTTACTAACGGATAAAAGACACCCGAGTAATAAGAACCAATATTTTCATCACTTTAAGTCAAGGGCCGGTTAGCTCAGTTGGTTAGAGCGTCGTGCTAATAACGCGAATGTCGTGGGTTCGATCCCCACACTGGCCATTATTTTTGACGGCATGAGATGAGCGCTGCACATTTCTTTTCCATAGTTCGTCCGTTTATATAGCGTTGACTTCTAAGTTGTCGATCGTGCGCTTCTTAATTCGTAACATCTTGGTAAGTTCAAGATTTTACAGAGTCCGACCATGAACAAAATCCAAAGTTGATTATTTTCTTAACACACCTTAGAATGAATCCAGCGGACGGGCGATAAGGGTGAAATAGAAAGGTATTATAATCGACAAATTGCATAAGCTCTGATATAATTCAAAGAAACTGTTGTAGAATAAATGAGTAGCTATTCGGCTGTGCAATTTTTTGACGTTACTAACGGATAAAAGACACCCGAGTAATAAGAACCAATATTTTCATCACTTTAAGTCAAGGGCCGGTTAGCTCAGTTGGTTAGAGCGTCGTGCTAATAACGCGAATGTCGTGGGTTCGATCCCCACACTGGCCATTATTTTTGACGGCATGAGATGAGCGCTGCACATTTCTTTTCCATAGTTCGTCCGTTTATATAGCGTTGACTTCTAAGTTGTCGATCGTGCGCTTCTTAATTCGTAACATCTTGGTAAGTTCAAGATTTTACAGAGTCCGACCATGAACAAAATCCAAAGTTGATTATTTTCTTAACACACCTTAGAATGAATCCAGCGGACGGGCGATAAGGGTGAAATAGAAAAGTATTATAATCGACAAATTGCATAAGCTCTGATATAATTCAAAGAAACTGTTGTAGAATAAGTGAGTAGCTATTCGGCTGTGCAATTTTTTGACGTTACTAACGGATAAAAGACACCCGAGTAATAAGAACCAATATTTTCATCACTTTAAGTCAAGGGCCGGTTAGCTCAGTTGGTTAGAGCGTCGTGCTAATAACGCGAATGTCGTGGGTTCGATCCCCACACTGGCCATTATTTTTGACGGCATGAGATGAGCGCTGCACATTTCTTTTCCATAGTTCGTCCGTTTATATAGCGTTGACTTCTAAGTTGTCGATCGTGCGCTTCTTAATTCGTAACATCTTGGTAAGTTCAAGATTTTACAGAGTCCGACCATGAACAAAATCCAAAGTTGATTATTTTCTTAACACACCTTAGAATGAATCCAGCGGACGGGCGATAAGGGTGAAATAGAAAAGTATTATAATCGACAAATTGCATAAGCTCTGATATAATTCAAAGAAACTGTTGTAGAATAAGTGAGTAGCTATTCGGCTGTGCAATTTTTTGACGTTACTAACGGATAAAAGACACCCGAGTAATAAGAACCAATATTTTCATCACTTTAAGTCAAGGGCCGGTTAGCTCAGTTGGTTAGAGCGTCGTGCTTGGGAGGAGTCGAACGCACCGAAGATGTCAGACGTGTTTTGTTACAGTGTTCTTAATGTTTGTGGAATTAGTTAGATTATCAGTTTTGGAATGGATTTTCCAGCCGAAATATAGTGATAGGATGGACATAGTTACACAAGTAGTAAGTTTCAGTTGACAAAATACGTATTTATATACAATTGACATTATCGTGATAGCTTCTGCCGTTTTTGATTTGAGGGTCTTGTGGAAAATTGATTTATGAATTCAATGTTGAGAGATTAATTTATGTGAAAATGGATTGTTTACCGAAAACATTAACTTCTTTGTTGAAAATTGTAAATGAACAATATACTGATTTCAGCTGGACATCTACTGAGCAAAATGGAAGAATGAAAATATCTTTATTGTGGACAAATGGTGATAAATTAACGAAACGGAAATCTAATGCATCTAGAAAACGTGACCGGAAACGACTGAAGCAATTTGTAGAAAAGAAAAATTCAGAAAATAAAACATCTGAAAGCGAAGATGAATCGTTTATTGAAAGTGATACAGAAAGTGATATTCCATCTGAACCCACCGATGCGTTAATGGACGTGATCGACAGTGTTCCGTGCAGCGCCTCATTGACGGTAAATACTAACAAAGGAAAGCAGTCAAGTGAAGAGAATAATCAATTGCGAACCGAGAGTGTGAAACATGTTAACGGAAATTTAAATGCCGCAGGGAAAATATGTATAAGTGAACATTCGAATACACAGAATATGTTAACTAAATCTCATGACGTTGTGAATACAGAAAATATTTCGAACACTGAAGAGAAATCAAAATCTCGACAGACACCAGTTCTAGATAAAATTGTTATCAAAACTTCGTTGAGTATGTGTAGCGCAACACTATTAACGTTGATCCCAATGATTAATTTAATCATGTCCTTCTCATTGGGAAAGGAAGAGGACATTCATTATTTCGGTCCAGGAACAAAGCGGTACACGTACGCTTTGCACAATATTGAAAACGATTTTGATGATGTTAGGAAAACTAAATACATGAATAGTGATATAGCTAGTGCAATTGAGAAAATGGAAATTGTTGCCCGCAGGAAAATAGAGACATGGTTAAACTAGGTCTTATTTGATTTTTAAAATGTATGATAAAGTTTGAATGTATGGAAAATGTTTTGAAATATTTTTTTTTACATTTTTTGCATGCCAATGTTTTAAAGCAGTATGGAATGGATAGCCAGCCGGAATCTTTAATATTTGGATATGAAATTGTGTAATGTATTTCAATTACCTTTTCACTTGTTTTTATATTTTACCTAAAATTAAAAAAAAAAAGAAATAAAAATGTGCATGAATACAGTGAAAGAGTACAACTGTGATATCTCTTGTGCGTACATGATTGTGAATAAAAATATATTAAATGTATGAATATAAAAATTTTGTAGGTATTGCGAAAATGGACAATTGTGGTGACTTTGTTTTCTATGCGTATGTAATTGACATATATGATATAACTAATCAATATGATAATAGTATGTCTATGAGAATATTAATAACAATATCTCTTTGATTTGTAAATGTTTTTCTGTTAATAAAATTTTATCAAGATAAAAAAAAAAAAGAGCGTCGTGCTAATAACGCGAATGTCGTGGGTTCGATCCCCACACTGGCCATTATTTTTGACGGCATGAGATGAGCGCTGCACATTTCTTTTCCATAGTTCGTCCGTTTATATAGCGTTGACTTCTAAGTTGTCGATCGTGCGCTTCTTAATTCGTAACATCTTGGTAAGTTCAAGATTTTACAGAGTCCGACCATGAACAAAATCCAAAGTTGATTATTTTCTTAACACACCTTAGAATGAATCCAGCGGACGGGCGATAAGGGTGAAATAGAAAAGTATTATAATCGACAAATTGCATAAGCTCTGATATAATTCAAAGAAACTGTTGTAGAATAAATGAGTAGCTATTCGGCTGTGCAATTTTTTGACGTTACTAACGGATAAAAGACACCCGAGTAATAAGAACCAATATTTTCATCACTTTAAGTCAAGGGCCGGTTAGCTCAGTTGGTTAGAGCGTCGTGCTAATAACGCGAATGTCGTGGGTTCGATCCCCACACTGGCCATTATTTTTGACGGCATGAGATGAGCGCTGCACATTTCTTTTCCATAGTTCGTCCGTTTATATAGCGTTGACTTCTAAGTTGTCGATCGTGCGCTTCTTAATTCGTAACATCTTGGTAAGTTCAAGATTTTACAGAGTCCGACCATGAACAAAATCCAAAGTTGATTATTTTCTTAACACACCTTAGAATGAATCCAGCGGACGGGCGATAAGGGTGAAATAGAAAAGTATTATAATCGACAAATTGCATAAGCTCTGATATAATTCAAAGAAACTGTTGTAGAATAAATGAGTAGCTATTCGGCTGTGCAATTTTTTGACGTTACTAACGGATAAAAGACACCCGAGTAATAAGAACCAATATTTTCATCACTTTAAGTCAAGGGCCGGTTAGCTCAGTTGGTTAGAGCGTCGTGCTAATAACGCGAATGTCGTGGGTTCGATCCCCACACTGGCCATTATTTTTGACGGCATGAGATGAGCGCTGCACATTTCTTTTCCATAGTTCGTCCGTTTATATAGCGTTGACTTCTAAGTTGTCGATCGTGCGCTTCTTAATTCGTAACATCTTGGTAAGTTCAAGATTTTACAGAGTCCGACCATGAACAAAATCCAAAGTTGATTATTTTCTTAACACACCTTAGAATGAATCCAGCGGACGGGCGATAAGGGTGAAATAGAAAAGTATTATAATCGACAAATTGCATAAGCTCTGATATAATTCAAAGAAACTGTTGTAGAATAAATGAGTAGCTATTCGGCTGTGCAATTTTTTGACGTTACTAACGGATAAAAGACACCCGAGTAATAAGAACCAATATTTTCATCACTTTAAGTCAAGGGCCGGTTAGCTCAGTTGGTTAGAGCGTCGTGCTAATAACGCGAATGTCGTGGGTTCGATCCCCACACTGGCCATTATTTTTGACGGCATGAGATGAGCGCTGCACATTTCTTTTCCATAGTTCGTCCGTTTATATAGCGTTGACTTCTAAGTTGTCGATCGTGCGCTTCTTAATTCGTAACATCTTGGTAAGTTCAAGATTTTACAGAGTCCGACCATGAACAAAATCCAAAGTTGATTATTTTCTTAACACATCTTAGAATGAATCCAGCGGACGGGCGATAAGGGTGAAATAGAAAAGTATTATAATCAACAAATTGCATAAGCTCTGATATAATTCAAAGAAACTGTTGTAGAATAAGTGAGTAGCTATTCAGCTGTGCAATTTTTTGACGTTACTAACGGATAAAAGACACCCGAGTAATAAGAACCAATATTTTCATCACTTTAAGTCAAGGGCCGGTTAGCTCAGTTGGTTAGAGCGTCGTGCTAATAACGCGAATGTCGTGGGTTCGATCCCCACACTGGCCATTATTTTTGACGGCATGAGATGAGCGCTGCACATTTCTTTTCCATAGTTCGTCCGTTTATATAGCGTTGACTTCTAAGTTGTCGATCGTGCGCTTCTTAATTCGTAACATCTTGGTAAGTTCAAGATTTTACAGAGTCCGACCATGAACAAAATCCAAAGTTGATTATTTTCTTAACACACCTTAGAATGAATCCAGCGGACGGGCGATAAGGGTGAAATAGAAAAGTATTATAATCGACAAATTGCATAAGCTCTGATATAATTCAAAGAAACTGTTGTAGAATAAATGAGTAGCTATTCGGCTGTGCAATTTTTTGACGTTACTAACGGATAAAAGACACCCGAGTAATAAGAACCAATATTTTCATCACTTTAAGTCAAGGGCCGGTTAGCTCAGTTGGTTAGAGCGTCGTGCTAATAACGCGAATGTCGTGGGTTCGATCCCCACACTGGCCATTATTTTTGACGGCATGAGATGAGCGCTGCACATTTCTTTTCCATAGTTCGTCCGTTTATATAGCGTTGACTTCTAAGTTGTCGATCGTGCGCTTCTTAATTCGTAACATCTTGGTAAGTTCAAGATTTTACAGAGTCCGACCATGAACAAAATCCAAAGTTGATTATTTTCTTAACACACCTTAGAATGAATCCAGCGGACGGGCGATAAGGGTGAAATAGAAAAGTATTATAATCGACAAATTGCATAAGCTCTGATATAATTCAAAGAAACTGTTGTAGAATAAGTGAGTAGCTATTCAGCTGTGCAATTTTTTGACGTTACTAACGGATAAAAGACACCCGAGTAATAAGAACCAATATTTTCATCACTTTAAGTCAAGGGCCGGTTAGCTCAGTTGGTTAGAGCGTCGTGCTAATAACGCGAATGTCGTGGGTTCGATCCCCACACTGGCCATTATTTTTGACGGCATGAGATGAGCGCTGCACATTTCTTTTCCATAGTTCGTCCGTTTATATAGCGTTGACTTCTAAGTTGTCGATCGTGCGCTTCTTAATTCGTAACATCTTGGTAAGTTCAAGATTTTACAGAGTCCGACCATGAACAAAATCCAAAGTTGATTATTTTCTTAACACACCTTAGAATGAATCCAGCGGACGGGCGATAAGGGTGAAATAGAAAAGTATTATAATCGACAAATTGCATAAGCTCTGATATAATTCAAAGAAACTGTTGTAGAATAAATGAGTAGCTATTCGGCTGTGGAATTTTTTGACGTTACTAACGGATAAAAGACACCCGAGTAATAAGAACCAATATTTTCATCACTTTAAGTCAAGGGCCGGTTAGCTCAGTTGGTTAGAGCGTCGTGCTAATGGGATCGGTTTTTGGATGCATCATCTGTAGGATGTAAACATTGTGTCGTCCGAGAATTTTTCTTTGTTTGGTGAGTTCTTCGCCGTATTTTTGTGTATAAATATTTCCTGAACATTTTTAGATGATATTTGCTTTAAAGTGATAGTAGTTTCCATATAAATATTCGTTTTATATCCCCTTTTCCTGCTTTTTCGTAGCAGGAAAAAGGGGGAGGAAAGGTGCGCTCGATTCTTTTCTTGAGATCCATCTAAGAACTAATGGTGAACTTTGAAAAAAGTGGGCCAGAAAGGTCCAATAGAAAGTCTTTTAATGTCGAAAATGAATTTTCAAAGGAGAAAACTGTTTTAATTTCATGTGTACTTGAAGGTTCTGGGAAAGTAGAACCTGATTCAGTAATTGATGAAATTGAATTGAAATGTGGTAGAGGAAGTGTTATAGCATGTGTGCCAAAGACCGGCAGTGGATATGAAGTTGTATTTAGAGAGAGGCAGATGATGGAACCAATTCTTGGTGATTTATCAGTCAGTGGTAAAACATTTAAAGTGACTGAATTAGAATCCAGCTTCAGATATGTTTCAATACTCAACTTGAGTATGTATGTAACTGATGCTGAAATCATTGAAAGATTTTCAAAAATTGGAGTTGAAGTGGTGTCACCAATTAAAAAACATAAGATGAAGTCGAAAAACTATATTTATGATGGAACAAGAGTATTTAAGGCAAAACTTCCACCTAATATGAAATCCATCCCCTACTCGATGAAGTTCTCAGTGAATGAAAAAGAAACTGCATACTATCGTGTGATCCACAATCATCAAGTTAGAGTGTGCCATGGGTGTTTTAGCCCGGACCACATCTATAAAGATTGTCCTGATTTCAAGTGTTTTGAGTGTGGCGAGCAAGGTCATATTAGTAGGAAATGCTTGAAAAATAAGTGTTCTTTCTGCTTTTACAAGAAGGAGAACTGTAAGTGTGAAACCTTGAGGAAGACAGGCGTGGGTAATTCATGTACAGAATTCCAAACTGATTCCTACTCGGGCATTTTTAAGGATCATGACATTCAACATTCAAGTGACAGAATGTTTCATACAGAAAATGATGATTCAAGTGATGTTTCTGAAGATGACGAATGGGCACAGAACACTAGAAGACGTGAAAATGTTGTCAGTAGTGTTCATTCCCGTTGTCGTGATGATGTCAGTCATGTTGACACTAATGGCGATGCTACCCATACAACTGTGGAGGCGGTTGTTGAGCCGATAGCGAATGGTGATAATGGTGTTGCTAGCCATATCACAGATGATGTTCCGAATGGTGTTGCTAGCCAGTGTATGGATGAATGTGACGGTGCTAGTCACGATGGAGAGAATCATGAAGTGGATGGTGATGACGTTTCTGAGGTGTTAGATGTTTGTGACATGGTTCATGGTGTTGAAGATATTGTAAGTGGTGAAGATAAAGAAAAAGTAGAATCAGAAATCGATCATGACAATCTTACTAATAATGTAGATGTTAGCCATGTTAATTTGGTTGAATTTAATGACGTCTCTGGTGTATCTGAGAATAATGTTAAAGATATTGATCATATATCTAATATAGAAAATACTGTCTCCTCTCAGGATAAAATCAAAAGCCAGGGAGGAGTCAGCCATAGTACTTGTGATACTTTGGATGATTTTGAAATGGACACTCATTCATTGACAAGTGATTGTCAGTTGGCGAGTGGTGATGAGTTTACTGTTGTGGGTAAGAAAAAATCCTACCTGGGTATCAAAAGGCGAAATAAATTTCAGATTAAGCCTAATTTAAAGGCAGCTAGATTGTCAAATGTTAAAAATAAGTTAATGAAGTAACAATGGAGTGGAATGTGTCATTAATTATGAACTTTTGTTTTGTGATGGCTACTTTTAACTTCATTAGCCTTAATTGTAATGGTTTGTGTGACAAAAATAAAAGGGATTGTACTTTTGCATTATGTATTGAAAGAAAATATGACATTGTGTGTTTACAGGAAACATTTTGGACTGATAAATTGTATGAGGATATTCAAATTGATAAAACTGTATGGGATGGTGAGATTTTTGCCAGTAATAGCATTTGTAATAGGAAAGGGGTTGCCATTCTTGTAAGTAAAAGGTTGAAAAATGTTTTTAAAGTTTGTGAGAGTGTATGTGGAAGATTAGTTCATATACAAGGTAAAATTCTTGACAAAAGTTTGGACATAATTAATTTGTATGCTCCAAATAATGTTAGTGAAAAGTGTAATTTTTTCAATGATTGTAAAAGTAAAATATATGGAGATGAATTTATTATAATAGCAGGTGATTATAATACCACTCTTTCCCCTTTAGACAAAAGTGGGAAAACTGTTTTTTATGCTGACAGATCTTTAAAATGTCTGACTGAATTGATAAATGAAAAAGGTTTATCTGATGTATGGAGAGATAGAAATGTAGGTGTTAAAATGTTTTCAAGAAAACAAGTTGTACAAAGTTTTTTAACTCAAAGTAGAATTGATTATTTTTTAGTTTCTTGTAATTTAAAACCATTTATAAAGAATGTTTTTTACAATGATACATCTTTCAGTGATCATTCTATTGTTAGTATGAAATTAGATTTTTCTGAAGTTGAAAAAGGACCTGGTGTTTGGATTTTTAACAAGTCCTTATTGAGTGATGATTTTTTTGTTGAAAAAATTAGAAATATCTTACTTGATGAAATTGGTTCAGATTTTTATTTTTCACATCCATTAATTTGGTGGGATAATTTGAAATATAAAATCAAGAAAACAAGTCAACTCTATGGTAAAGAAAAACAGAGAGAGTTATATAGAGATTATTATAGAATACAGAATAAGTTACAAGAATTGTCAATAAAGGCTGCTAGTGGTAATGATATAGATCATGTCAAATATTTAGAGTTGAAAGAGGAACTTGAAGGTTTAGAACAACATAGATGTAATGGTGCTGTTATAAGATCCAAATGTCAATATTCATTAGAAAGTGATAAAAATACAACCTATTTTTTGAATTTAGAGAAACATAGACAGAATAGAAATATGATAAATGGTTTAAAAAATTGTGATGGTAATGTTGTCAGTGAAACTGCTGAAATTTTAGATGTTATTTATAGTTTTTATAAAAGGCTATTTTCTTGTGTACAAACTGATTATGAAGC
This sequence comes from Perna viridis, assembly GCA_037379345.1. NCBI lineage: Eukaryota > Metazoa > Mollusca > Bivalvia > Mytilida > Mytilidae > Perna > Perna viridis. Next base: position 10,562,424 of record CM074515.1, on the reverse strand, counting down.
AATTGATAAAATGTTAGATTGTATTAATGTCAATGTTGACGTTTGTGATGTTGAAAAATGTGATGAGGAAATTAATATTGAAGAAATAAAAACCTCTATAAAAGGTATGAAACAAGGAAAAACACCTGGTCCTGATGGACTCACGGTGGAGTTTTATTTATATTTTTTTAATGAGTTGAAAGATGTTTTGAAATATATTTATGATACAGTTGAAGAGAATAAAGTTTTATCTAGGTCTATGAGGTATGGAATGATTAACCTAATTTATAAAAATAGAGGTGACAAAACTGACTTGAAAAATTTTAGACCTATCAGTTTATTGAATGTAGATTATAAAATATTAGCAAGAGTCATGGCAAATAGGTTTAAATTTGTACTTCCAAAGATTATTTCACCAACTCAGAGTTGTTGTATAATAGGTAAAGACATCTCTGATACTACTGTTACTGTAAGAGACATAATTGACTTGGTTGAAATGGATAATCTAGAATGTTATTTGTTAAAGTTAGATCAGGAAAAGGCTTTTGACAGGGTTGGGCATGAATATCTTTTTTCGGTTTTACAAAAATTTGGTTTTGGGGAGAGATTTATATCTTGGATAAAAATTTTTTATACAGATATTTTTAGTACTGTCAAGTGCAATGGTTTCCTATCCAAATATTTTCCATTGGCAAACTCTGTTAAACAAGGTTGCCCAATATCTGCTTTATTGTATGTTTTAGTTGCTGAACCTTTAAGTATAATGATCAAAAGGAATGATAGGATTCAAGGTATTAACATTCCTGTTGTGAATATTGAAGAAAAAATATTTTCACATGCTGATGACACTACATTGATATTGTCTGACAAAAATTCAGTAACTGAATCATTTAATGTTTTACAATTGTATGAACAAGCATCTGGGGCAAAATTAAATAAAGATAAATCTGAAATTGTGGCATTGGGTACTGGAAAAATATCAAAAAATGATTTAGATGCTTGGAAAATTAAAGAGTGTGATGGGGTTTTACAGCTTTTAGGCATATGGATTGGCAAGGATAAAAAGTTATGTGATAGTCTGAATTGGGAATGCAAAGTGCAGTCTATTTCAAAAATACTGAATCTTTGGAAAATGAGACAATTGTCAATACATGGTAGAGTAACTGTGATAAATACTCTTTTAATGAGCAAACTTTGGTATACTCTGATGGTAGTTAATATACCAGAAAAATACTATTTAGATATAAAGAAATTGTGCATCGGGTTTTTGTGGAATGATAAACCATCTTTGGTTGCTTATGATGTTGTTATTAATAGAATACTAGATGGAGGTTTGAACTTTCCAGAAATTTTACATAAGATGTATGCTTTTAGACTTAAATTTTTAAGTCGTTTGTTAGATGTAGAGTATTGTGCTGTTTGGAAGCATCTTTGTACTTATTTCTTTTCCAAAGTACAAGATATGAAACTTGGTATTGAGATTTTGTTCTGTCAATTTAAGCAGAGACAGTTGGGGAGTTTACCTGATTTTTATAAATGTATGCTGTTTGCTTGGGGAAAGATACGTGATTATATTGAAATTGATATCAATTTGAATAATGTATTTGACCTGCCTCTGTTCAATAATCCTTTGATTACTAATAATGGTAATATGCTGTATATCAAGACTTTTATAGATGCAGGCATTATTAAAGTGAAAGATTTAGCATTTGAATGTAAAAAGGGATTCATGAGAGATGAGTTTGTTCAAGATATTGTTTCTGAAAAGTTTCCACAGGTATCTGCTGCTAAGATTATTAAGGTAGTACAATGTATAAAACAATGTATTCCTGATGAATGTAAAATTTTAGTAGAAAATAATGAAAATGTTCGTAGAAATCTCAGTTTGAATATAGAATGTAATGTTAATAATAGAAAGTACTCTTTTCCTAGTACAACAAAGTTTTTTTATTCTATGTTGTTGAAATCATTATCAAAAGAACCAAATGCTGTCAAATATTGGTGTGAGATGTGTTCTGATTTTGATACTCAAAAAGTCCAAACAATTTTGAACTTTCCATTTTTACCAAGTGATTGGATTGAGTTATCATTTAAAATATTTCATAGAGTTTTATTTACTAAGGAGAGGTTATTGAGATGTCGCATTACTGATGATTCATTGTGTCCAGTTTGTGATGATATGCATGAGGACTTAGAACATCTTATAATTTCGTGTAGATGTTTGACTCGATTCAATGACTTTTTTAAAGACTTTTTACATAATATATTGTGTAATAGTTCAGCTAGCTTTATCAATATGTTAGACTTTAATTTTCTATGTTATTTCGGTCTACTCAAGAAAGATAAAAAAGTAAACTTTTATTTTGTTAATACTGCTTTATCTGTTAGAAGGTTTTGTGTTGTAAAAAGAAGAAATTTAGTCATGAAAGATGAGAAAGTTTTGCACATTATTTCTTATTTTAAATCTGTTCTTCAAAAGCATGTTAATTATGCTTACATGTATTATATACAGAAAAAGAACTTTTCTTTGTTTCAAAAATATTACTTGAATGACAATCCTGTTCTGCGCATCTCTGATGATAATGTTGTGATAGACTTTTAAATATACTTATTCATATATATACTGTCAATGTAATTTAAGGACAATTTGTGATCTGTGATATGTGAATTATTGGGAGATTAGCCCAATAATGCTTTTATATGATGTTTTACTGTGAATAAAATTTTATCAAGATAAAAAAAAAGAGCGTCGTGCTAATAACGCGAATGTCGTGGGTTCGATCCCCACACTGGCCATTATTTTTGACGGCATGAGATGAGCGCTGCACATTTCTTTTCCATAGTTCGTCCGTTTATATAGCGTTGACTTCTAAGTTGTCGATCGTGCGCTTCTTAATTCGTAACATCTTGGTAAGTTCAAGATTTTACAGAGTCCGACCATGAACAAAATCCAAAGTTGATTATTTTCTTAACACACCTTAGAATGAATCCAGCGGACGGGCGATAAGGGTGAAATAGAAAAGTATTATAATCGACAAATTGCATAAGCTCTGATATAATTCAAAGAAACTGTTGTAGAATAAGTGAGTAGCTATTCGGCTGTGCAATTTTTTGACGTTACTAACGGATAAAAGACACCCGAGTAATAAGAACCAATATTTTCATCACTTTAAGTCAAGGGCCGGTTAGCTCAGTTGGTTAGAGCGTCGTGCTAATAACGCGAATGTCGTGGGTTCGATCCCCACACTGGCCATTATTTTTGACGGCATGAGATGAGCGCTGCACATTTCTTTTCCATAGTTCGTCCGTTTATATAGCGTTGACTTCTAAGTTGTCGATCGTGCGCTTCTTAATTCGTAACATCTTGGTAAGTTCAAGATTTTACAGAGTCCGACCATGAACAAAATCCAAAGTTGATTATTTTCTTAACACACCTTAGAATGAATCCAGCGGACGGGCGATAAGGGTGAAATAGAAAAGTATTATAATCGACAAATTGCATAAGCTCTGATATAATTCAAAGAAACTGTTGTAGAATAAGTGAGTAGCTATTCAGCTGTGCAATTTTTTGACGTTACTAACGGATAAAAGACACCCGAGTAATAAGAACCAATATTTTCATCACTTTAAGTCAAGGGCCGGTTAGCTCAGTTGGTTAGAGCGTCGTGCTAATAACGCGAATGTCGTGGGTTCGATCCCCACACTGGCCATTATTTTTGACGGCATGAGATGAGCGCTGCACATTTCTTTTCCATAGTTCGTCCGTTTATATAGCGTTGACTTCTAAGTTGTCGATCGTGCGCTTCTTAATTCGTAACATCTTGGTAAGTTCAAGATTTTACAGAGTCCGACCATGAACAAAATCCAAAGTTGATTATTTTCTTAACACACCTTAGAATGAATCCAGCGGACGGGCGATAAGGGTGAAATAGAAAAGTATTATAATCGACAAATTGCATAAGCTCTGATATAATTCAAAGAAACTGTTGTAGAATAAGTGAGTAGCTATTCAGCTGTGCAATTTTTTGACGTTACTAACGGATAAAAGACACCCGAGTAATAAGAACCAATATTTTCATCACTTTAAGTCAAGGGCCGGTTAGCTCAGTTGGTTAGAGCGTCGTGCTAATAACGCGAATGTCGTGGGTTCGATCCCCACACTGGCCATTATTTTTGACGGCATGAGATGAGCGCTGCACATTTCTTTTCCATAGTTCGTCCGTTTATATAGCGTTGACTTCTAAGTTGTCGATCGTGCGCTTCTTAATTCGTAACATCTTGGTAAGTTCAAGATTTTACAGAGTCCGACCATGAACAAAATCCAAAGTTGATTATTTTCTTAACACACCTTAGAATGAATCCAGCGGACGGGCGATAAGGGTGAAATAGAAAAGTATTATAATCGACAAATTGCATAAGCTCTGATATAATTCAAAGAAACTGTTGTAGAATAAGTGAGTAGCTATTCGGCTGTGCAATTTTTTGACGTTACTAACGGATAAAAGACACCCGAGTAATAAGAACCAATATTTTCATCATTTTAAGTCAAGGGCCGGTTAGCTCAGTTGGTTAGAGCGTCGTGCTAATAACGCGAATGTCGTGGGTTCGATCCCCACACTGGCCATTATTTTTGACGGCATGAGATGAGCGCTGCACATTTCTTTTCCATAGTTCGTCCGTTTATATAGCGTTGACTTCTAAGTTGTCGATCGTGCGCTTCTTAATTCGTAACATCTTGGTAAGTTCAAGATTTTACAGAGTCCGACCATGAACAAAATCCAAAGTTGATTATTTTCTTAACACATCTTAGAATGAATCCAGCGGACGGGCGATAAGGGTGAAATAGAAAAGTATTATAATCGACAAATTGCATAAGCTCTGATATAATTCAAAGAAACTGTTGTAGAATAAGTGAGTAGCTATTCAGCTGTGCAATTTTTTGACGTTACTAACGGATAAAAGACACCCGAGTAATAAGAACCAATATTTTCATCACTTTAAGTCAAGGGCCGGTTAGCTCAGTTGGTTAGAGCGTCGTGCTAATAACGCGAATGTCGTGGGTTCGATCCCCACACTGGCCATTATTTTTGACGGCATGAGATGAGCGCTGCACATTTCTTTTCCATAGTTCGTCCGTTTATATAGCGTTGACTTCTAAGTTGTCGATCGTGCGCTTCTTAATTCGTAACATCTTGGTAAGTTCAAGATTTTACAGAGTCCGACCATGAACAAAATCCAAAGTTGATTATTTTCTTAACACACCTTAGAATGAATCCAGCGGACGGGCGATAAGGGTGAAATAGAAAAGTATTATAATCGACAAATTGCATAAGCTCTGATATAATTCAAAGAAACTGTTGTAGAATAAGTGAGTAGCTATTCAGCTGTGCAATTTTTTGACGTTACTAACGGATAAAAGACACCCGAGTAATAAGAACCAATATTTTCATCACTTTAAGTCAAGGGCCGGTTAGCTCAGTTGGTTAGAGCGTCGTGCTAATAACGCGAATGTCGTGGGTTCGATCCCCACACTGGCCATTATTTTTGACGGCATGAGATGAGCGCTGCACATTTCTTTTCCATAGTTCGTCCGTTTATATAGCGTTGACTTCTAAGTTGTCGATCGTGCGCTTCTTAATTCGTAACATCTTGGTAAGTTCAAGATTTTACAGAGTCCGACCATGAACAAAATCCAAAGTTGATTATTTTCTTAACACACCTTAGAATGAATCCAGCGGACGGGCGATAAGGGTGAAATAGAAAGGTATTATAATCGACAAATTGCATAAGCTCTGATATAATTCAAAGAAACTGTTGTAGAATAAATGAGTAGCTATTCGGCTGTGCAATTTTTTGACGTTACTAACGGATAAAAGACACCCGAGTAATAAGAACCAATATTTTCATCACTTTAAGTCAAGGGCCGGTTAGCTCAGTTGGTTAGAGCGTCGTGCTAATAACGCGAATGTCGTGGGTTCGATCCCCACACTGGCCATTATTTTTGACGGCATGAGATGAGCGCTGCACATTTCTTTTCCATAGTTCGTCCGTTTATATAGCGTTGACTTCTAAGTTGTCGATCGTGCGCTTCTTAATTCGTAACATCTTGGTAAGTTCAAGATTTTACAGAGTCCGACCATGAACAAAATCCAAAGTTGATTATTTTCTTAACACACCTTAGAATGAATCCAGCGGACGGGCGATAAGGGTGAAATAGAAAAGTATTATAATCGACAAATTGCATAAGCTCTGATATAATTCAAAGAAACTGTTGTAGAATAAGTGAGTAGCTATTCAGCTGTGCAATTTTTTGACGTTACTAACGGATAAAAGACACCCGAGTAATAAGAACCAATATTTTCATCACTTTAAGTCAAGGGCCGGTTAGCTCAGTTGGTTAGAGCGTCGTGCTAATAACGCGAATGTCGTGGGTTCGATCCCCACACTGGCCATTATTTTTGACGGCATGAGATGAGCGCTGCACATTTCTTTTCCATAGTTCGTCCGTTTATATAGCGTTGACTTCTAAGTTGTCGATCGTGCGCTTCTTAATTCGTAACATCTTGGTAAGTTCAAGATTTTACAGAGTCCGACCATGAACAAAATCCAAAGTTGATTATTTTCTTAACACACCTTAGAATGAATCCAGCGGACGGGCGATAAGGGTGAAATAGAAAAGTATTATAATCGACAAATTGCATAAGCTCTGATATAATTCAAAGAAACTGTTGTAGAATAAGTGAGTAGCTATTCAGCTGTGCAATTTTTTGACGTTACTAACGGATAAAAGACACCCGAGTAATAAGAACCAATATTTTCATCACTTTAAGTCAAGGGCCGGTTAGCTCAGTTGGTTAGAGCGTCGTGCTAATAACGCGAATGTCGTGGGTTCGATCCCCACACTGGCCATTATTTTTGACGGCATGAGATGAGCGCTGCACATTTCTTTTCCATAGTTCGTCCGTTTATATAGCGTTGACTTCTAAGTTGTCGATCGTGCGCTTCTTAATTCGTAACATCTTGGTAAGTTCAAGATTTTACAGAGTCCGACCATGAACAAAATCCAAAGTTGATTATTTTCTTAACACACCTTAGAATGAATCCAGCGGACGGGCGATAAGGGTGAAATAGAAAGGTATTATAATCGACAAATTGCATAAGCTCTGATATAATTCAAAGAAACTGTTGTAGAATAAATGAGTAGCTATTCGGCTGTGCAATTTTTTGACGTTACTAACGGATAAAAGACACCCGAGTAATAAGAACCAATATTTTCATCACTTTAAGTCAAGGGCCGGTTAGCTCAGTTGGTTAGAGCGTCGTGCTAATAACGCGAATGTCGTGGGTTCGATCCCCACACTGGCCATTATTTTTGACGGCATGAGATGAGCGCTGCACATTTCTTTTCCATAGTTCGTCCGTTTATATAGCGTTGACTTCTAAGTTGTCGATCGTGCGCTTCTTAATTCGTAACATCTTGGTAAGTTCAAGATTTTACAGAGTCCGACCATGAACAAAATCCAAAGTTGATTATTTTCTTAACACACCTTAGAATGAATCCAGCGGACGGGCGATAAGGGTGAAATAGAAAAGTATTATAATCGACAAATTGCATAAGCTCTGATATAATTCAAAGAAACTGTTGTAGAATAAGTGAGTAGCTATTCGGCTGTGCAATTTTTTGACGTTACTAACGGATAAAAGACACCCGAGTAATAAGAACCAATATTTTCATCACTTTAAGTCAAGGGCCGGTTAGCTCAGTTGGTTAGAGCGTCGTGCTTGGGAGGAGTCGAACGCACCGAAGATGTCAGACGTGTTTTGTTACAGTGTTCTTAATGTTTGTGGAATTAGTTAGATTATCAGTTTTGGAATGGATTTTCCAGCCGAAATATAGTGATAGGATGGACATAGTTACACAAGTAGTAAGTTTCAGTTGACAAAATACGTATTTATATACAATTGACATTATCGTGATAGCTTCTGCCGTTTTTGATTTGAGGGTCTTGTGGAAAATTGATTTATGAATTCAATGTTGAGAGATTAATTTATGTGAAAATGGATTGTTTACCGAAAACATTAACTTCTTTGTTGAAAATTGTAAATGAACAATATACTGATTTCAGCTGGACATCTACTGAGCAAAATGGAAGAATGAAAATATCTTTATTGTGGACAAATGGTGATAAATTAACGAAACGGAAATCTAATGCATCTAGAAAACGTGACCGGAAACGACTGAAGCAATTTGTAGAAAAGAAAAATTCAGAAAATAAAACATCTGAAAGCGAAGATGAATCGTTTATTGAAAGTGATACAGAAAGTGATATTCCATCTGAACCCACCGATGCGTTAATGGACGTGATCGACAGTGTTCCGTGCAGCGCCTCATTGACGGTAAATACTAACAAAGGAAAGCAGTCAAGTGAAGAGAATAATCAATTGCGAACCGAGAGTGTGAAACATGTTAACGGAAATTTAAATGCCGCAGGGAAAATATGTATAAGTGAACATTCGAATACACAGAATATGTTAACTAAATCTCATGACGTTGTGAATACAGAAAATATTTCGAACACTGAAGAGAAATCAAAATCTCGACAGACACCAGTTCTAGATAAAATTGTTATCAAAACTTCGTTGAGTATGTGTAGCGCAACACTATTAACGTTGATCCCAATGATTAATTTAATCATGTCCTTCTCATTGGGAAAGGAAGAGGACATTCATTATTTCGGTCCAGGAACAAAGCGGTACACGTACGCTTTGCACAATATTGAAAACGATTTTGATGATGTTAGGAAAACTAAATACATGAATAGTGATATAGCTAGTGCAATTGAGAAAATGGAAATTGTTGCCCGCAGGAAAATAGAGACATGGTTAAACTAGGTCTTATTTGATTTTTAAAATGTATGATAAAGTTTGAATGTATGGAAAATGTTTTGAAATATTTTTTTTTACATTTTTTGCATGCCAATGTTTTAAAGCAGTATGGAATGGATAGCCAGCCGGAATCTTTAATATTTGGATATGAAATTGTGTAATGTATTTCAATTACCTTTTCACTTGTTTTTATATTTTACCTAAAATTAAAAAAAAAAAGAAATAAAAATGTGCATGAATACAGTGAAAGAGTACAACTGTGATATCTCTTGTGCGTACATGATTGTGAATAAAAATATATTAAATGTATGAATATAAAAATTTTGTAGGTATTGCGAAAATGGACAATTGTGGTGACTTTGTTTTCTATGCGTATGTAATTGACATATATGATATAACTAATCAATATGATAATAGTATGTCTATGAGAATATTAATAACAATATCTCTTTGATTTGTAAATGTTTTTCTGTTAATAAAATTTTATCAAGATAAAAAAAAAAAAGAGCGTCGTGCTAATAACGCGAATGTCGTGGGTTCGATCCCCACACTGGCCATTATTTTTGACGGCATGAGATGAGCGCTGCACATTTCTTTTCCATAGTTCGTCCGTTTATATAGCGTTGACTTCGAAGTTGTCGATCGTGCGCTTCTTAATTCGTAACATCTTGGTAAGTTCAAGATTTTACAGAGTCCGACCATGAACAAAATCCAAAGTTGATTATTTTCTTAACACACCTTAGAATGAATCCAGCGGACGGGCGATAAGGGTGAAATAGAAAAGTATTATAATCGACAAATTGCATAAGCTCTGATATAATTCAAAGAAACTGTTGTAGAATAAGTGAGTAGCTATTCAGCTGTGCAATTTTTTGACGTTACTAACGGATAAAAGACACCCGAGTAATAAGAACCAATATTTTCATCACTTTAAGTCAAGGGCCGGTTAGCTCAGTTGGTTAGAGCGTCGTGCTAATAACGCGAATGTCGTGGGTTCGATCCCCACACTGGCCATTATTTTTGACGGCATGAGATGAGCGCTGCACATTTCTTTTCCATAGTTCGTCCGTTTATATAGCGTTGACTTCTAAGTTGTCGATCGTGCGCTTCTTAATTCGTAACATCTTGGTAAGTTCAAGATTTTACAGAGTCCGACCATGAACAAAATCCAAAGTTGATTATTTTCTTAACACATCTTAGAATGAATCCAGCGGACGGGCGATAAGGGTGAAATAGAAAAGTATTATAATCGACAAATTGCATAAGCTCTGATATAATTCAAAGAAACTGTTGTAGAATAAGTGAGTAGCTATTCAGCTGTGCAATTTTTTGACGTTACTAACGGATAAAAGACACCCGAGTAATAAGAACCAATATTTTCATCACTTTAAGTCAAGGGCCGGTTAGCTCAGTTGGTTAGAGCGTCGTGCTAATAACGCGAATGTCGTGGGTTCGATCCCCACACTGGCCATTATTTTTGACGGCATGAGATGAGCGCTGCACATTTCTTTTCCATAGTTCGTCCGTTTATATAGCGTTGACTTCTAAGTTGTCGATCGTGCGCTTCTTAATTCGTAACATCTTGGTAAGTTCAAGATTTTACAGAGTCCGACCATGAACAAAATCCAAAGTTGATTATTTTCTTAACACACCTTAGAATGAATCCAGCGGACGGGCGATAAGGGTGAAATAGAAAAGTATTATAATCGACAAATTGCATAAGCTCTGATATAATTCAAAGAAACTGTTGTAGAATAAGTGAGTAGCTATTCAGCTGTGCAATTTTTTGACGTTACTAACGGATAAAAGACACCCGAGTAATAAGAACCAATATTTTCATCACTTTAAGTCAAGGGCCGGTTAGCTCAGTTGGTTAGAGCGTCGTGCTAATAACGCGAATGTCGTGGGTTCGATCCCCACACTGGCCATTATTTTTGACGGCATGAGATGAGCGCTGCACATTTCTTTTCCATAGTTCGTCCGTTTATATAGCGTTGACTTCTAAGTTGTCGATCGTGCGCTTCTTAATTCGTAACATCTTGGTAAGTTCAAGATTTTACAGAGTCCGACCATGAACAAAATCCAAAGTTGATTATTTTCTTAACACACCTTAGAATGAATCCAGCGGACGGGCGATAAGGGTGAAATAGAAAAGTATTATAATCGACAAATTGCATAAGCTCTGATATAATTCAAAGAAACTGTTGTAGAATAAATGAGTAGCTATTCGGCTGTGGAATTTTTTGACGTTACTAACGGATAAAAGACACCCGAGTAATAAGAACCAATATTTTCATCACTTTAAGTCAAGGGCCGGTTAGCTCAGTTGGTTAGAGCGTCGTGCTAATGGGATCGGTTTTTGGATGCATCATCTGTAGGATGTAAACATTGTGTCGTCGGAGAATTTTTCTTTGTTTGGTGAGTTCTTCGCCGTATTTTTGTGTATAAATATTTCCTGAACATTTTTAGATGATATTTGCTTTAAAGTGATAGTAGTTTCCATATAAATATTCGTTTTATATCCCCTTTTCCTGCTTTTTCGTAGCAGGAAAAAGGGGGAGGAAAGGTGCGCTCGATTCTTTTCTTGAGATCCATCTAAGAACTAATGGTGAACTTTGAAAAAAGTGGGCCAGAAAGGTCCAATAGAAAGTCTTTTAATGTCGAAAATGAATTTTCAAAGGAGAAAACTGTTTTAATTTCATGTGTACTTGAAGGTTCTGGGAAAGTAGAACCTGATTCAGTAATTGATGAAATTGAATTGAAATGTGGTAGAGGAAGTGTTATAGCATGTGTGCCAAAGACCGGCAGTGGATATGAAGTTGTATTTAGAGAGAGGCAGATGATGGAACCAATTCTTGGTGATTTATCAGTCAGTGGTAAAACATTTAAAGTGACTGAATTAGAATCCAGCTTCAGATATGTTTCAATACTCAACTTGAGTATGTATGTAACTGATGCTGAAATCATTGAAAGATTTTCAAAAATTGGAGTTGAAGTGGTGTCACCAATTAAAAAACATAAGATGAAGTCGAAAAACTATATTTATGATGGAACAAGAGTATTTAAGGCAAAACTTCCACCTAATATGAAATCCATCCCCTACTCGATGAAGTTCTCAGTGAATGAAAAAGAAACTGCATACTATCGTGTGATCCACAATCATCAAGTTAGAGTGTGCCATGGGTGTTTTAGCCCGGACCACATCTATAAAGATTGTCCTGATTTCAAGTGTTTTGAGTGTGGCGAGCAAGGTCATATTAGTAGGAAATGCTTGAAAAATAAGTGTTCTTTCTGCTTTTACAAGAAGGAGAACTGTAAGTGTGAAACCTTGAGGAAGACAGGCGTGGGTAATTCATGTACAGAATTCCAAACTGATTCCTACTCGGGCATTTTTAAGGATCATGACATTCAACATTCAAGTGACAGAATGTTTCATACAGAAAATGATGATTCAAGTGATGTTTCTGAAGATGACGAATGGGCACAGAACACTAGAAGACGTGAAAATGTTGTCAGTAGTGTTCATTCCCGTTGTCGTGATGATGTCAGTCATGTTGACACTAATGGCGATGCTACCCATACAACTGTGGAGGCGGTTGTTGAGCCGATAGCGAATGGTGATAATGGTGTTGCTAGCCATATCACAGATGATGTTCCGAATGGTGTTGCTAGCCAGTGTATGGATGAATGTGACGGTGCTAGTCACGATGGAGAGAATCATGAAGTGGATGGTGATGACGTTTCTGAGGTGTTAGATGTTTGTGACATGGTTCATGGTGTTGAAGATATTGTAAGTGGTGAAGATAAAGAAAAAGTAGAATCAGAAATCGATCATGACAATCTTACTAATAATGTAGATGTTAGCCATGTTAATTTGGTTGAATTTAATGACGTCTCTGGTGTATCTGAGAATAATGTTAAAGATATTGATCATATATCTAATATAGAAAATACTGTCTCCTCTCAGGATAAAATCAAAAGCCAGGGAGGAGTCAGCCATAGTACTTGTGATACTTTGGATGATTTTGAAATGGACACTCATTCATTGACAAGTGATTGTCAGTTGGCGAGTGGTGATGAGTTTACTGTTGTGGGTAAGAAAAAATCCTACCTGGGTATCAAAAGGCGAAATAAATTTCAGATTAAGCCTAATTTAAAGGCAGCTAGATTGTCAAATGTTAAAAATAAGTTAATGAAGTAACAATGGAGTGGAATGTGTCATTAATTATGAACTTTTGTTTTGTGATGGCTACTTTTAACTTCATTAGCCTTAATTGTAATGGTTTGTGTGACAAAAATAAAAGGGATTGTATTTTTGCATTATGTATTGAAAGAAAATATGACATTGTGTGTTTACAGGAAACATTTTGGACTGATAAATTGTATGAGGATATTCAAATTGATAAAACTGTATGGGATGGTGAGATTTTTGCCAGTAATAGCATTTGTAATAGGAAAGGGGTTGCCATTCTTGTAAGTAAAAGGTTGAAAAATGTTTTTAAAGTTTGTGAGAGTGTATGTGGAAGATTAGTTCATATACAAGGTAAAATTCTTGACAAAAGTTTGGACATAATTAATTTGTATGCTCCAAATAATGTTAGTGAAAAGTGTAATTTTTTCAGTGATTGTAAAAGTAAAATATATGGAGATGAATTTATTATAATAGCAGGTGATTATAATACCACTCTTTCCCCTTTAGACAAAAGTGGGAAAACTGTTTTTTATGCTGACAGATCTTTAAAATGTCTGACTGAATTGATAAATGAAAAAGGTTTATCTGATGTATGGAGAGATAGAAATGTAGGTGTTAAAATGTTTTCAAGAAAACAAGTTGTACAAAGTTTTTTAACTCAAAGTAGAATTGATTATTTTTTAGTTTCTTGTAATTTAAAACCATTTATAAAGAATGTTTTTTACAATGATACATCTTTCAGTGATCATTCTATTGTTAGTATGAAATTAGATTTTTCTGAAGTTGAAAAAGGACCTGGTGTTTGGATTTTTAACAAGTCCTTATTGAGTGATGATTTTTTTGTTGAAAAAATTAGAAATATCTTACTTGATGAAATTGGTTCAGATTTTTATTTTTCACATCCATTAATTTGGTGGGATAATTTGAAATATAAAATCAAGAAAACAAGTCAACTCTATGGTAAAGAAAAACAGAGAGAGTTATATAGAGATTATTATAGAATACAGAATAAGTTACAAGAATTGTCAATAAAGGCTGCTAGTGGTAATGATATAGATCATGTCAAATATTTAGAGTTGAAAGAGGAACTTGAAGGTTTAGAACAACATAGATGTAATGGTGCTGTTATAAGATCCAAATGTCAATATTCATTAGAAAGTGATAAAAATACAACCTATTTTTTGAATTTAGAGAAACATAGACAGAATAGAAATATGATAAATGGTTTAAAAAATTGCGATGGTAATGTTGTCAGTGAAACTGCTGAAATTTTAGATGTTATTTATAGTTTTTATAAAAGGCTATTTTCTTGTGTACAAACTGATTATGAAGCAATTGATAAAATGTTAGATTGTATTAATGTCAATGTTGACGTTTGTGATGTTGAAAAATGTGATGAGGAAATTAATATTGAAGAAATAAAAACCTCTATAAAAGGTATGAAACAAGGAAAAACACCTGGTCCTGATGGACTCACGGTGGAGTTTTATTTATATTTTTTTAATGAGTTGAAAGATGTTTTGAAATATATTTATGATACAGTTGAAGAGAATAAAGTTTTATCTAGGTCTATGAGGTATGGAATGATTAACCTAATTTATAAAAATAGAGGTGACAAAACTGACTTGAAAAATTTTAGACCTATCAGTTTATTGAATGTAGATTATAAAATATTAGCAAGAGTCATGGCAAATAGGTTTAAATTTGTACTTCCAAAGATTATTTCACCAACTCAGAGTTGTTGTATAATAGGTAAAGACATCTCTGATACTACTGTTACTGTAAGAGACATAATTGACTTGGTTGAAATGGATAATCTAGAATGTTATTTGTTAAAGTTAGATCAGGAAAAGGCTTTTGACAGGGTTGGGCATGAATATCTTTTTTCGGTTTTACAAAAATTTGGTTTTGGGGAGAGATTTATATCTTGGATAAAAATTTTTTATACAGATATTTTTAGTACTGTCAAGTGCAATGGTTTCCTATCCAAATATTTTCCATTGGCAAACTCTGTTAAACAAGGTTGCCCAATATCTGCTTTATTGTATGTTTTAGTTGCTGAACCTTTAAGTATAATGATCAAAAGGAATGATAGGATTCAAGGTATTAACATTCCTGTTGTGAATATTGAAGAAAAAATATTTTCACATGCTGATGACACTACATTGATATTGTCTGACAAAAATTCAGTAACTGAATCATTTAATGTTTTACAATTGTATGAACAAGCATCTGGGGCAAAATTAAATAAAGATAAATCTGAAATTGTGGCATTGGGTACTGGAAAAATATCAAAAAATGATTTAGATGCTTGGAAAATTAAAGAGTGTGATGGGGTTTTACAGCTTTTAGGCATATGGATTGGCAAGGATAAAAAGTTATGTGATAGTCTGAATTGGGAATGCAAAGTGCAGTCTATTTCAAAAATACTGAATCTTTGGAAAATGAGACAATTGTCAATACATGGTAGAGTAACTGTGATAAATACTCTTTTAATGAGCAAACTTTGGTATACTCTGATGGTAGTTAATATACCAGAAAAATACTATTTAGATATAAAGAAATTGTGCATCGGGTTTTTGTGGAATGATAAACCATCTTTGGTTGCTTATGATGTTGTTATTAATAGAATACTAGATGGAGGTTTGAACTTTCCAGAAATTTTACATAAGATGTATGCTTTTAGACTTAAATTTTTAAGTCGTTTGTTAGATGTAGAGTATTGTGCTGTTTGGAAGCATCTTTGTACTTATTTCTTTTCCAAAGTACAAGATATGAAACTTGGTATTGAGATTTTGTTCTGTCAATTTAAGCAGAGACAGTTGGGGAGTTTACCTGATTTTTATAAATGTATGCTGTTTGCTTGGGGAAAGATACGTGATTATATTGAAATTGATATCAATTTGAATAATGTATTTGACCTGCCTCTGTTCAATAATCCTTTGATTACTAATAATGGTAATATGCTGTATATTAAGACTTTTATAGATGCAGGCATTATTAAAGTGAAAGATTTAGCATTTGAATGTAAAAAGGGATTCATGAGAGATGAGTTTGTTCAAGATATTGTTTCTGAAAAGTTTCCACAGGTATCTGCTGCTAAGATTATTAAGGTAGTACAATGTATAAAACAATGTATTCCTGATGAATGTAAAATTTTAGTAGAAAATAATGAAAATGTTCGTAGAAATCTCAGTTTGAATATAGAATGTAATGTTAATAATAGAAAGTACTCTTTTCCTAGTACAACAAAGTTTTTTTATTCTATGTTGTTGAAATCATTATCAAAAGAACCAAATGCTGTCAAATATTGGTGTGAGATGTGTTCTGATTTTAATACTCAAAAAGTCCAAACAGTTTTGAACTTTCCATTTTTACCAAGTGATTGGATTGAGTTATCATTTAAAATATTTCATAGAGTTTTATTTACTAAGGAGACGTTATTGAGATGTCGCATTACTGATGATTCATTGTGTCCAGTTTGTGATGATATGCATGAGGACTTAGAACATCTTATAATTTCGTGTAGATGTTTGACTCGATTCAATGACTTTTTTAAAGACTTTTTACATAATATATTGTGTAATAGTTCAGCTAGCTTTATCAATATGTTAGATTTTAATTTTCTATGTTATTTCGGTCTACTCAAGAAAGATAAAAAAGTAAACTTTTATTTTGTTAATACTGCTTTATCTGTTAGAAGGTTTTGTGTTGTAAAGAGAAGAAATTTAGTCATGAAAGATGAGAAAGTTTTGCACATTATTTCTTATTTTAAATCTGTTCTTCAAAAGCATGTTAATTATGCTTACATGTATTATATACAGAAAAAGAACTTTTCTTTGTTTCAAAAATATTACTTGAATGACAATCCTGTTCTGCGCATCTCTGATGATAATGTTGTGATAGACTTTTAAATATACTTATTCATATATATACTGTCAATGTAATTTAAGGACAATTTGTGACCTGTGATATTTGAATTATTGGGAGACTAGCCCAATAATTCTTTTATATGATGTTTTACTGTGAATAAAATTTTATCAAGATAAAAAAAAAAAGAGCGTCGTGCTAATAACGCGAATGTCGTGGGTTCGATCCCCACACTGGCCATTATTTTTGACGGCATGAGATGAGCGCTGCACATTTCTTTTCCATAGTTCGTCCGTTTATATAGCGTTGACTTCTAAGTTGTCGATCGTGCGCTTCTTAATTCGTAACATCTTGGTAAGTTCAAGATTTTACAGAGTCCGACCATGAACAAAATCCAAAGTTGATTATTTTCTTAACACACCTTAGAATGAATCCAGCGGACGGGCGATAAGGGTGAAATAGAAAAGTATTATAATCGACAAATTGCATAAGCTCTGATATAATTCAAAGAAACTGTTGTAGAATAAGTGAGTAGCTATTCGGCTGTGCAATTTTTTGACGTTACTAACGGATAAAAGACACCCGAGTAATAAGAACCAATATTTTCATCACTTTAAGTCAAGGGCCGGTTAGCTCAGTTGGTTAGAGCGTCGTGCTAATAACGCGAATGTCGTGGGTTCGATCCCCACACTGGCCATTATTTTTGACGGCATGAGATGAGCGCTGCACATTTCTTTTCCATAGTTCGTCCGTTTATATAGCGTTGACTTCTAAGTTGTCGATCGTGCGCTTCTTAATTCGTAACATCTTGGTAAGTTCAAGATTTTACAGAGTCCGACCATGAACAAAATCCAAAGTTGATTATTTTCTTAACACACCTTAGAATGAATCCAGCGGACGGGCGATAAGGGTGAAATAGAAAAGTATTATAATCGACAAATTGCATAAGCTCTGATATAATTCAAAGAAACTGTTGTAGAATAAGTGAGTAGCTATTCAGCTGTGCAATTTTTTGACGTTACTAACGGATAAAAGACACCCGAGTAATAAGAACCAATATTTTCATCACTTTAAGTCAAGGGCCGGTTAGCTCAGTTGGTTAGAGCGTCGTGCTAATAACGCGAATGTCGTGGGTTCGATCCCCACACTGGCCATTATTTTTGACGGCATGAGATGAGCGCTGCACATTTCTTTTCCATAGTTCGTCCGTTTATATAGCGTTGACTTCTAAGTTGTCGATCGTGCGCTTCTTAATTCGTAACATCTTGGTAAGTTCAAGATTTTACAGAGTCCGACCATGAACAAAATCCAAAGTTGATTATTTTCTTAACACACCTTAGAATGAATCCAGCGGACGGGCGATAAGGGTGAAATAGAAAAGTATTATAATCGACAAATTGCATAAGCTCTGATATAATTCAAAGAAACTGTTGTAGAATAAGTGAGTAGCTATTCGGCTGTGCAATTTTTTGACGTTACTAACGGATAAAAGACACCCGAGTAATAAGAACCAATATTTTCATCACTTTAAGTCAAGGGCCGGTTAGCTCAGTTGGTTAGAGCGTCGTGCTAATAACGCGAATGTCGTGGGTTCGATCCCCACACTGGCCATTATTTTTGACGGCATGAGATGAGCGCTGCACATTTCTTTTCCATAGTTCGTCCGTTTATATAGCGTTGACTTCTAAGTTGTCGATCGTGCGCTTCTTAATTCGTAACATCTTGGTAAGTTCAAGATTTTACAGAGTCCGACCATGAACAAAATCCAAAGTTGATTATTTTCTTAACACACCTTAGAATGAATCCAGCGGACGGGCGATAAGGGTGAAATAGAAAAGTATTATAATCGACAAATTGCATAAGCTCTGATATAATTCAAAGAAACTGTTGTAGAATAAGTGAGTAGCTATTCGGCTGTGCAATTTTTTGACGTTACTAACGGATAAAAGACACCCGAGTAATAAGAACCAATATTTTCATCACTTTAAGTCAAGGGCCGGTTAGCTCAGTTGGTTAGAGCGTCG
Organism: Perna viridis; assembly: GCA_037379345.1. Classification (NCBI taxonomy): domain Eukaryota; kingdom Metazoa; phylum Mollusca; class Bivalvia; order Mytilida; family Mytilidae; genus Perna; species Perna viridis. The sequence goes on along the minus strand of CM074515.1, from coordinate 10,543,473 downwards.
TGCTAATAACGCGAATGTCGTGGGTTCGATCCCCACACTGGCCATTATTTTTGACGGCATGAGATGAGCGCTGCACATTTCTTTTCCATAGTTCGTCCGTTTATATAGCGTTGACTTCTAAGTTGTCGATCGTGCGCTTCTTAATTCGTAACATCTTGGTAAGTTCAAGATTTTACAGAGTCCGACCATGAACAAAATCCAAAGTTGATTATTTTCTTAACACACCTTAGAATGAATCCAGCGGACGGGCGATAAGGGCGAAATAGAAAAGTATTATAATCGACAAATTGCATAAGCTCTGATATAATTCAAAGAAACTGTTGTAGAATAAGTGAGTAGCTATTCAGCTGTGCAATTTTTTGACGTTACTAACGGATAAAAGACACCCGAGTAATAAGAACCAATATTTTCATCACTTTAAGTCAAGGGCCGGTTAGCTCAGTTGGTTAGAGCGTCGTGCTAATAACGCGAATGTCGTGGGTTCGATCCCCACACTGGCCATTATTTTTGACGGCATGAGATGAGCGCTGCACATTTCTTTTCCATAGTTCGTCCGTTTATATAGCGTTGACTTCTAAGTTGTCGATCGTGCGCTTCTTAATTCGTAACATCTTGGTAAGTTCAAGATTTTACAGAGTTCGACCATGAACAAAATCCAAAGTTGATTATTTTCTTAACACACCTTAGAATGAATCCAGCGGACGGGCGATAAGGGTGAAATAGAAAAGTATTATAATCGACAAATTGCATAAGCTCTGATATAATTCAAAGAAACTGTTGTAGAATAAGTGAGTAGCTATTCAGCTGTGCAATTTTTTGACGTTACTAACGGATAAAAGACACCCGAGTAATAAGAACCAATATTTTCATCACTTTAAGTCAAGGGCCGGTTAGCTCAGTTGGTTAGAGCGTCGTGCTAGTGGATTTGGTTTTTGGATGTACCATGTTTAACATGTAAACAAAGTGTCATCCGGAAATTATTATGATTTTGGTGAGTTCTTCGCCATATTTGTAACTATAAACATTTCCTGAAGTTTAATGTGTATTATATGATTGAATGTGACATATATTATCGCATAATATTTGTTGAATAGCCCCTTTTCCTGTGTTTTCGTTACAGGGAAAAGGGGGAGGGAAGATGTGTTTGATTTGTATTCAGTGGTTTGACTAAAGACTGATAGCAAACTTTAATAATAGTGGGGGAGAAAGTTTCCGAAAAAAACATGAATTTTTCAAATGAAGAGTTCTCAAAGGAGAAAACCGTTTTAGTTGGGTGCCCCGTAGATGGTTTTGGTGCCGTGGAGGCTGAAATGATTATTGATGAAATTGAGAAGAAATGTGGTGTTGGAAGTGTCGTTGCATGCGTACCGAAAAATGGAGTTGGTTATGAGGTGGTACTCAGAGAGAGAAAAATGATGGAATCCGTTATTGGTGAACTATCTTTAAATGGTAAAAAGTGTGCTGTTAATGAATTAGAGGCAAGTTTTAAGTACGTTTCAATTCCAAATTTAAGTATGTATGTCTCAGATCGAGAAATTATTGATAGATTTTCCAAGATTGGAGTGGAGATTGTTTCTCCCATAAAGAAGCATAGGATGAAGTCAAAGAATAATGTCTTTGACGGAACTCGTATTTTCAAAGTTAAACTTCCGCCGAACATGGCTTCAATACCGTATTCAATGAAGTTTTCAGTTAATGAAAAGGAGACGGCTTACTACCGGGTTATTCATAACCATAAAGTCAAGGTGTGCTCTGGGTGCTTTAGCTCAGAACATATATACAAAGACTGTCCAGAATTTAAATGTTTTGAATGTGGTCAGCAGGGGCACATTAGTAGAAAATGTTTAAAAAACAAGTGTGCGTTTTGTTTTCGAAAGAAAGACTATTGTAATTGCAAAGCCAGAGAAGAATTGCAAATTGTGAATCAATTTCCACAATTTTCTTCTGAGAATTTGCAAGAAATGTCATCTCGGGAGTTGATAAAAGAAGCAGAAGAGGAGGCTATGAAAACCACAGATGTGAAAGTTGGATATACGGATAAAAATTGTAAGGAGAAGTAGGTTTGTACAAGTGTGCAGGAGGGAGAATGTTGATCCTCGTGAAGGTATAGATGTAGGAGATAGTAGGGAAGATGGAATCGTGAGTGTAAATGGCGATGCTAGTCATTACACTGAGGATGTAGATGAAGTGGGTTTTGGTGAAAAAGGTGGTGCTAGCCTTTGCACTGATGATGAGGGTGACGGTGATTGGAATGCAGATGGTATTTACATTGATGAGGAGCAGTGTTTTGAGATGGAAGATGGTGTTGGTGATGACAGTGCGGAATGTGTCAGAGATGATAAAGTCAAGAAAGGTACAGATAAAGAACTAAACAATATTTGTTTGAATAATTGTAATATTGAACCAATTTTGCTTACTAAATGAAATGTTGAATTGTCTGGTGAAAATAGAATTGATAAAATGTCTGATGGTTTGAGTGTTGAAAGTGCTGTCTCCCCCTTGAACAAAATGACAGTAGCCAGGGGGAAGTCAGAAGTTCATGTGATTCTCTGGATGAGATTACTATGGACACTTTTCCCGTGGTCAGTGAAGACCAAGAGGAAAGTGGAGATACTTCCACTGTTGTAGGGAAGAAGAGAAATTACTTGGGTATTAAAAGGAGAAGTATGCTTAATATCAAGCCTAATATTAAAGCAGCAAGGTTGTCAAATTTACAAAAAAAACATTTGAATAGTTAATAATGGAGTGTTTAATGTTGTATATTATTAGAATTATTTTTGTGATGGCTACTTATAACTTCATAAGTTTTAATTGTAATGGTCTATGTAACCAAAGTAAAAATGATTGTATTTTTTCATTATGTAATGAAAGAAAGTATGATATTGTATGCTTACAGGAAACATTTTGGAATAATATTATTTTTGAAGATATAAAGAATGATAAGACATAATGGAATGGTGATATTTTTGCAAGTAATAGTAACTGTAATAGATAGGGTGTTGCAATTCTTGTCAGTAAAAACCTTTAAAATGTATTTAAAGTTTGTGAATGTGTACCAGGTAGATTTATTCATATTCAAGGTAAAATCAATGATAAAATTGTAGATATTTTTAATTTGTATGTTCCTAATAGTGTAAGTGAAAAATGTGAATTTTTTGAAGATTGTAAAAGTAAAATTAAAGAAGACGGATATGTTATAGTAGCAGGTGATTTTAATACTGCACTGTCTCCTTTAGATAAAAGTGGGAAAACTGCTTTTTATGCAGATAGGTCTGTGAAATATCTTAATACTATGATGCACGATAATTGTTTGTTTGATGTCTGGAGAGACAGAAATGCAGGTGTCAAAATGTTTTCACGAAAACAAGTTGTACAAGGTTTTTTGACACAGAGTAGAATTGACTATTTTTTAGTTTCTAGTAATGTTAAGCCTTGTATTAAAAATATTTTTTATAGAGATACTTGTTTTAGTGATCACTGTATTGTTAGCATGAAATTAGATTTTACAGAGGTTGAAAGAGGACGAGGTATCTGGATTTTTAACTATTACTTATTAGATAATGAAGAATATGTAACAAGAATCAGAAAGTTATTAGAAGATGAAATATGTTCAGATTTTTATTATTCAAACCCTCTCATTTGGTGGGATAATTTGAAATTTAGTATTAAGAGAATAAGTCAAATCTATGGCAAAGAAAATCAGAAAGAGAGAAGCAAAGAATATTCTAAATTGCAAAATAAGTTACAAGAATTGTCAGTGAAGTCTGCATGTGGTATAGAAATTGATTATGTAAAATATTTAGAATTAAAAGATGAACTTGAAGCTATAGAAAAACATAGATGTAATGGTGCTATATTAAGGTCTAAATGTCAACATGCCTTAGAAAGTGACAAGAATACTGCTTATTTCTTAAGTCTAGAAAAATATAAACAAAATAAGAATTTGATAAGTACTTTGAGAAATTGTGATGGTAATGCTGTTAGTAGTACTGTGGAATTATTAGATGTTGTGCATAATTTTTATGAAAAATTGTTTTCATGTGTAAATACTGACAATGATGCAATCAATGACATGTTAGATTGTGTTGATGTTAAAGTTGATGATATTGATATTACTAAATGTGATGATGATATATGTATTGATGAGATTGAACAATCATTGAAAAGAATGAAAAAAGGCAAAACGCCTGGCTCTGATGGATTGACTGTTGAATTCTATCTTTATTTTTTTAAAGGGATTGAAACCTGTATTGAAATATATTTATGATAGTATTGAAGAAAATAAAGTTTTATCTAGGTCTATGAGATATGGCATGATTAATTTGATATATAAGAATAGAGGTGACAAACCTGAACTTAAAAATTTCAGACCTATAACTTTATTAAATGTGGATTATAAAATACTAGCAAGAGTAATGGCTAACAGGTTTAAGTTTGTATTACCAAAAATTATATCACCTACTCAAAGTTGCTGTATTATAGGTAAAGACATTTCTGACACTACTGCAAGTGTTAGAGATATTATTGATTTGGTTGAAATGGATGATTTAGAATGTTACTTGTTGAAACTTGATCAGGAAAAAGCATTTGACAGGGTTGGACATGAATATTTATTTTCTGTCTTGCAGAAATTTGGATTTGGGGAGAAATTTATTTCTTGGATAAAAATATTTTATACTGACATTTTCAGCACTGTCAAGTGTAATGGGTTCCTGTCCAAATATTTGCAATTAAAGAACTCTGTAAAGCAAGGTTGTCCTTTATCAGCTTTATTATATGTATTAGTAGCTGAACCATTGAGTACAATGATTAAAAAGAATATTAGTATTAGAGGTTTGAATATTCCTAATACAAACGTTGAAGAAAAGATTTTTTCACATGCTGATGACACTACTTTAATTTTGTCTGACAAAAATTCAGTATATGAAGCCTTTAGAGTTTTACATTTGTATGAACAAGCATCTGGGGCAAAATTAAATAAGGATAAATCAGAAATTTTGGCATTGGGAACTGGAACTATTTCAAAACATGAATTAGATGCTTGGAGTATTAGAGAGTGTGATGGGGTTTTACAGCTTTTAGGCATATGGATTGGTAAGGATAAATCTCTTTGTGATAGTTTGAATTGGGATTGCAAAGTACAATCTATTTTGAAGCTATTGAATTTTTGGAAAATGAGACACTTATCAATACATGGTAGATTAACTGTAATAAATACTTTATTGATGAGTAAACTTTGGTATACTCTTATGGTTGTTAATATACCAGAAAAACATTATTTAGAAATTAAGAAGAAATGTATTGATTTTTTGTGGAATAATAAACCATCTCTAGTTGCATATGATGTAATAACTAATAAGGTGTTAGATGGTGGTTTAAATTTTCCTGACATTTTTCAGAAAATGTATGCATTTAGACTAAAGTTTTTAAGTAGGCTCTTAGATATGGATTATAATGCTGTTTGGAAAGTTACATGTATTTATTTCTTTTCTAAAGTAGAAGGAATGAATCTTGGTGTTGAAATATTGTATTGCGATTTTACTCACAGACAATTAGGATGTTTGCCTGATTTTTATAAATGTATGTTGTATGCATGGGGGAAGATACGTCATTGTATGGAAATAGAAATTAATGTGACTAACGTTTTTGATATTCCCCTCTTCTGTAATCCAATGATTGTGAATGGTGATAGTATGTTATATATGAGAACATTTATAGAAGCAGGTATTATCAAGATTAAGGACTTAGCTTATGAATGCAAGAAAGGTTTTATGAAGGACACTTATATTCAAGATATTGTATCTCAAAAGTTCCCTGATGTTTCCGTTGATAAAATTATTAAAGTAGTGAAATGTATTAAGCAGTGTATTCCACAAGATTATGTAGTTTTAGTTGAAGAAAATGCAAACACTTGTAAAGCAACTGTTTTAAATATAATTTACAGCGTTAATGGTAGAAAGTATGCTTTACCTAATACAAGATCATTTTATGATATACTGTTAAAGACATTAACAAGAGAACCTAATTCTGTAAAATACTGGTGTGAAATATTTTCAGATTTTGATGTTCAAAAAGTACAAAAAGTTTTGAACTTTTCATTTTTACAAAGTGATTGGATTGAGTCATCATTCAAAATTTTCCATAGAGTTTTCTTCACTAAGGAGAGACTGATGAGATGCCAAATTACTGTGTGTCCAGTTTGCGAAGATGTGCATGAAGACTTGGAGCACTTGATCATTGTGTATAGATGTTTGACTCAGTTCAATGACTTTTTTTTAAAGATTTCCTACATAACATTCTGTGTAATAGTTCTACTAGCTTTGTCAATACTCTAGATTTCAATTATATATGTTACTTTGGTCTAGTCAAGAAGGATAAAAATATAAACTTATACTTCGTAAATACAGTTTTATGTGCTAGAAGATTCTGTGTAGTAAAGAGGAGAAATATCTCTATGAAAGATGATCATTTGATAGACATAGTGCCATATTTTAAAAATGTTCTGCAAAAACATGTGAGTTATGCATACTTGTATTATAAACAGAAGAAGTGCATGTATTTATTTGAAAAGTATTATTTAAACAAATATCCTGTATTAAGGATAAGTAATGATGAAGTACATATTGAGTTTTAATTGAGATCTGTTGTTAATAATTGTTACAATTCTAACCAACACTGTGATCATATGAATTAATGGGAGACTAGCACAATAATTCTTTTATGAATGTATTTATTTGAATAAAATTTTATCAAAATAAAAAAAAGAGCGTCGTGCTAATAACGCGAATGTCGTGGGTTCGATCCCCACACTGGCCATTATTTTTGACGGCATGAGATGAGCGCTGCACTTTTCTTTTCAATAGTTCGTCCGTTTATATAGCGTTGACTTCTAAGTTGTCGATCGTGCGCTTCTTAATTCGTAACATCTTGGTAAGTTCAAGATTTTACAGAGTCCGACCATGAACAAAATCCAAAGTTGATTATTTTCTTAACACACCTTAGAATGAGCCCATGGGCGAAAATTGTATAATGGACATATTGCGTAAGCTGTGGTGTCATTTAAATAAACTGTGGTAGTAGCTATTCTATTGTGCACTTTGTAAAACCATTTTTGATTTGTTTTTGTTTTGTTTGTTTTTGAATAGTTTAATGAACTGGGACAATATGGTTAAATATCTAAACTTTGGATTCTATCTTCCTTTATTTTATGTTTTTGTTAATTTGATGTTTTTTCGATTAACGTGTCGTTATTTGACGTTTTAGTTTATTTTGATGAAGTAACATTGTTCTGCTAACCGTGGAATTTATTTTTTTTTTGTGGAACCTTTCAGAGCTTACTTGAAGGTGTGTTTACACCTATTGGAGACCTTTGGTGATCTCTTTAAGTATTTGATATTTTCTGAAAAGTTCGACGATTGTACATTTGTTGCGTTCCAGCATATCTGTTCCTTTTTTTATTTTATAATACAAAAATGATTGAAAATTTAAAATTCATCTCACTTACTACACTTTTTGAAAGTTCATTAATTGATATCAACGTATTGCTATATTCCCTTAGGTTTTCCTTTCTATTTGCACCTTTAGTTTATTTGACAATATATTTTGCCTTTTTGCCTTTCCATATGCAATTTAATCACTTGTGTCGTAGCTCTTTCAACACAAACATTTCTCAAAACTCTATGTTGAATGCTGAAAAATATATCAATGTAATCATCTGTTTGTAGGTCCGTATAGTTAGTGTTGAAAATAAACAAGTTGCAGTATTGTTAGTTCAACGATGACATCAAACACTTCCATATTAAAAAAATTAAATCCTGAATATAACCGAAAAATGTAAGATAATGATCGTCTTGTTACCTCTATTTTCAGTTTTTATGTGTAATCCATTCGATTCAGTTCTCTACATTATGTATGTAGTTCGTCTGTGTTTCATGTGCTCACGATTAGGTCATGTTTTGGGGATTCTGCCGTATTTGAATTATCCCAGTGTTGGCGCTTCGTTATTTTATTTTATTTTTATTTTATTTATTATTTTTGCCGATATCTGTCTTCCATCTGTCATTTAACTGTTGGAGTAACATGTAATTTGCCTGCTTAAGGGTCGGCATTCAAGTCAGCATTACTTCAGTACATTGATTAAAATGTGTAATCAATAAAGGATGGGGGTACATGAAGCTATGTAGCGTCTACTAGAAGAAATGACATTATCTCCCTTCACTAAACTTGAAATGTTTCCAATTTTTTAAAGATCAAAACAAATTTTTTCATCTTTGTTTTTAACGAAATCTAAAAATAAAATTGATTTTCGTTCATCAAAAATAAACAAAGTTACATCATGTTCAATTTGTATATGTTGAAAAAAAGAAGAAAAGCAATTACATCTTATTTAATATTTTACGCTGTTCTTTAGATATATAAAATTAAGTAGCGGTATCCGGTCAGGGACGAACATATAGTATAGTAATATTTATCTTCTCTTTAGTGTGGATCTGCTGTGTGTTTTATTGATATGTTAGATGAATGGATTATCGAAAACATAATATTTTATAGGTGATATAATTTTCATAACCATATCATAATGTCAATATTGTATGTTATTTTTTCACTTTGCATTCCGCCAGAGAAATGTTTTACGAAGCGTAAAGGACTCTACATAGTTAAGCATTGAAGCTTCAAATTGAGGAGGCATTAAGATATAAAATTTACTTTTAACAGCCCGGTGTAAATGTGAGAAAAAAATCGTTGGGTATTCACGCATTGGTAAAGTCACTTATTTACTCCTGTTAAGAATGTTTACATTTGTACCTTTATTTCTACGCGTCAAAAAGCTTTAATCAACGTAAGTTGCAGTTAAATAGTGTTTTTCAACAAGTATTGACATAATTAAAAACATACTTATATAAAATTCGGTGTGATCAAGAATATGTTCCACTGAAAATGGAATCCACGGTATATAATCATGTTTTACCGTTGCCACCTCAACTATAGACAAGGTAGCACTGCATGACTAAATCTTCAAGATCACTGGTGTTTCTTGTGTTTAACTACAGACAGACAGACAGATCCTCGCTGTGTTTAATGTTTTCTGAGTACAATAAGTAAAAACATAATAAGCAGGTACATGTACAAATCATGTTTGATACATTTATAATTATTTTTAGCAGAAATCAACTATTCCTATAATTTTTGCGAAGTTTTAAAATATACAAATGAGAAAAATAACATGCTAATGACACTTTTCATTAGAAATTATAACCATGAACAGTAGTAAGTTGATGTGAGAAGTTTGAAATGGCTGCATCTAAATAGATGTTAACGCTCGCGCTTTCCGTTGGAGCCTCCCGATATTTCATTTCATCAAACATTTTGTAATCTCCGACTGTTATGTCCGTCTCCCAGCGAGAGCTTCGGAATTGTCAGTATTCATCGGTTACAGTGATTGGGAGAAAAAGGGGGTCAGGGAGCTCAGATGTGACACACTTCAATTTATGTTCAAGATAATTTTTTTGTCCAAAACATGTTGTACCGTATGAAATTGAACTGTCATAAATTTTAGAATAGTTTATATCAAAAAGAGTTGACAACACAAATATGTCGTGAAATGACGTTTCGTCAAATTTCAGAAAATCATAAATGGCGGTGTTCTTCTTTCCGCGGATTCACACCTACGCAAATGGTATATCCGCTCAAATGCACAAAATTCCATATCTTCAATTCAGTTCCAAAAACCATTTTCATTTAAATGTCATGTGGATATTATTACCACAGCACCTCAAATGATTCGCCACCGGGACGCACCTGCCCTTGTTTTTTTTTTAAGATTAACAGAAATTATAAAAGACAACTTAAACACAAACTAAAATATAAAGGTAAAATTTGCATGAAAATATTCGAAAAGACGACAAAAGCTGGACTGTTGACAACAATAAGCACGCCAGGACCGCTTGGCACCAATGTTAGAACTGTCATAACAAATACTTCAATTATAAGTAGGCTATAGAGCACAGCTATTGACACGTGACCGCTGAAAATTTACAAGTACATCCATGCTCTTCATAAACTGTGTGCATCGGCAAAGTAATTCATCTGGTAACTAAGGGTCAGTGTTTACAAATTCTTTGGCCTATGTTCAGAAAGGTGTACACTGAATACGAACGAAATGTTAGAAATTTTACGTTGTATACAAGAAACTCAAGCAACAGGATTTTGTTCGCACAAAAATGCGTCAGATTTAACATATATTTTGCATATAAACTTAGCAAAATCGAATTAACGTAGGGGCATGTTTGATATGTGTACATTGTACATATACATGCATTTATTGTACATATTATTTATTTTTTTTTTGGATAGAGAAGGCAGTCTTGAATGAACATTGTTAGATATATAAGACTGTTCTTAATCATTTCATGAGAAAAAAATAACAAGAGTCTTCATCTTCTTAACAGACAAACAAAGAAAATTGCGTTGATCAAAATAAGGATCAGAAGACGTAAAAGCTTTATTTGCGCAAGATATTAAAACAGTTTCCAACTTTGTAGGATCGTGTTAGGGAATAAAAAGCAACGCGATAATAATTATACAAAATTATTATCTTTATACAGCGTGTTACTATACACTAAGGGAGCAGTTATTAGATTTTTAGGAGGGGCTAGGATCAAATTTTCTATCACGCCTTTTAATTTTTGCGATTTATTATTTAATACAACGAAAAAATCAAAGTACTCATGTACTGAATAAATTTATATCGATTGTTGGAATTTTTACGCCTCAAATAATTGTCAAATTGCAACAATATCGAGTAAAAGGAAAGTACGGGATCGAATTCAACTTATCTAGTCGCGGAAGGTTGTCAAAGCCAAGGTGTGGTATCGGGAATGGGTTCTCAATATCATTTAAATACTCCTTTCGGCGTGCGTCTCAAGCAGCCTCTGACAACTAAAGTCCAACTTCAACCTTCACGACGTGTTTACCAACTGGTGGACCTGGTCCGGCCGTTTCGACTGACTGGAGAAGGAGCGAAGGCGAGTCACTGGCGCCTTAAAACCAGATATTCTCGGGTAGATGGGGCTCGTAAACTTTGGAGGGTAGCCCATCTAGGAAACGGAAAACTGATCTAAAACGTCCGTTGCCTTGCGGCTACACCGAAGACAACCTCGAAAAATCCAGGACCAGGAATCTGTAACTTCCTTCCTGTACTTCCAGGATCAGAAATTTTGTTCAGAAGCTAAGGTGAGATAACCCCGACAGAAAACCTAGAGTGCTGGACGGAGGTGTTGGGTGATGCAGCGCACTCGAACAGACCACAACACCAGGCACAAACAGCCAAAATGATACTTGAAACCATGAACAAACGATTTAGTGTTCGCCCTATGAGGATCCACCAGGCAGGTGCAGTGCCAGGCTCTGTTTCGAAGGAGCCCAACCAATGCTCCTGGAGGTACCTTAGTTTCGTCTTGTGGAGTCGGGGGACAAACAAAGAGAGCTATTGACCATAGAAAGATCAAATCGAAAAGGAAAGAGTAACCACATATTAACATCATGCAGTGGAATGCAGAAGGGGTATCAAACAAGAGAGAGGAACTTCAACACATTCTTCATGAAACCAATGTGAACATCTGCTGTATTGAAGAAACACATCTGCAAGAGGACAAACATTTTAAGATCAGAGGATACTAAGTCTTCAGGAGTGATAGAAAGGAAAGAAAGAAAGGTGGTGTAATGACTCTTGTAAAAAACAACATTAATGCCTTAGAGACAAAAAAAGTTTATGGACGAAGCAGAATACATTGAAATCAAACTATTGGGAAAAGCTCGTATAACATCGTTAACTTCTACTGCCCCAATGATAAGAAACTGTCACTTGACACCATACAAATACCAGACAGTTCATTCCTCATAGTAGATTTCAACAGCCAATCACAAAGTTGGGGATATAATATAGGATGAAAACCACCTTATCCTTGTCAACGACGCCACTGACGCGCCTATTTTTTATTCTCGTCGATGGCATACAACCACCACACTAGATCTAGCTTTCTCTACTGATGATATACGCCAAAAAAAAGGCACCAGGTCCAGATAACATCACCTATGAAATGCTTCAACACCTTGGCGCCCCATGCAGGTCCGGGTGTTAAAAGAATAGGCCTGCAGCAGCGCTAAGCTTGTCGTAAAAGGCGACTTAATAGTGCTCAGAACCTTAGCTGGGGGCTAGGGCGCTCTGCCTACAGAGCAACTGGGATGTGTGCCCCAGGTAGTGGAATGGGGTACCCCTGGTGTGTTACATGCTGGGGTTGTCAGGCTATAATACGGAAAACCTGACCGCAAACCATAGTGGTGCACCGTGTTGGGAAAGATGCCACGTTCCTCGCACGTTAAAGAACCCTACTGTGGTATTCTCCCGGAGTAGGAACCATAGGGCTCCGCCACAGGAGGCTAAATTGCCCGACCCTACCCACCTCTCCCTATTTCCAGTGGCAATCAAAATTTGTCGACCCCATTGTCCTTGTGTCCCATCTCTTTTTCATTTCATCATCATTTCATGTTCATTTTATCAATTTCATGTTCATCGTCTGAATATAACTGAAATATTGCTGCTCGGACGTTAAACCCCAACAAACAAACAAACAAACAATCAACACCTTGGCACCTTAACATTAACAACTTTGCGAGAGATTCTCAACCTGAGCTGGAGACAAGGTCAAGTCCCTCAGTGTTGGAGCCACGTGCAGGTCCGGGTGTCAAAAGAATAGGCACGCAACAGCGCTAAGCTTGTCGTAAAAGGCGACTAAATAGTGCTCAGATACCTAGCCGGGGCTAGGCGCTCTGCCCACAGAGCAACTGGGATGTGTGCCTCAGGTGGTGGAATGGGGTATCCTTGGCGTGTTACATGCTGGAGTTGTCAGGCTATTATACGGAAAACCTGACCGCAAACCAAAGTGATACGCCGTGTTGGGAAAGATGCCACGTTCCTCGCACGTTACAGAACCCTGCTGTGGTATTCGATAGGAGGAGGAACCTTTGCGCTCCGCCACAGAAGGCTAAATTGCCCGACCCTACCCATCCATTTCTTTTTTTCTTGTGGCAATCACAATTTCTCGACCCCATTATCCTTGTGTCCCATCCCATTTTTCATTTCATCATCATTTCATGTTCATTTTATCATCCACTTCATGTTCATCGCCTGAATAAAGCTGAAATATTGCTGCTCGGGCATTAAACCCCAACAAACAAACAATCAAACATCAATGTTGGAAAGAATCCATAATGATGCCAATTCTAAAGAGGGATAAGAACAAGTCGAAAGTCTCAAGCTACCCCCCAATTAGCCTCACAAGCGGTTGTTGCAAATTAATGGAACGTATAATCAACAAGCACCTACAGACATACTTGGAATCGGAGAACATTCTTGGTCATGAACAAGCTGGTTTTAGACAGTACAAGAGCACAGAAGATCAGAAAACACGTCTATCTCAAGTAGTCGAGGATGCATTTCAATCAAAGAAAGTAACGCTAGCTGTCTTCGTAGATCTTCAGAGAGCATTTGACAAAGTGAAAATTCTTAGATTTGGAGTAAGTGGAAGAATGTACAAATGGACCAACTCATATCTGTACAATAGAAGGGCAAGAGTACTCGTAGATGGGAAACATGGCCGAAAAATACTTCTAAAACAGGGTGTACCACAGGGAGGAGTATGCCACCGTCTCTCTTCATACTCTATATGAATGACCTAGTTCCAGAGCTACCAAATGGTGTACAATCAACAGATGCAGATGATCTTGTCCTCTGGTGCTCTGAAGAGTATGCAACTACTGCAAGGTACAGGATACAAACAGCATAAGATATGGTAGTCAAATGGGCCAATGAGTGGTGTGTTACCATCAATAGAGAGAAAACAACAGCAACCCTCTTTACACCCTCACCTAAAACCTAATCTGTCAAACTGACCATGGATGACATCCATATCACAATAGAAGACCAGCAAACATACCTTGGTGTAACCTTCGATAAAAGATTTACACGGAAACAGCATATAATGACAGCAGAAGCCAAAGCCAGACGAAAACTAAACATCATGAGAAAACTTGCTGGTACAAACTGGGGTACTAATGAAAAAGTTTTGAAATCTGTCTACGAAGGAAATATACTCCCATATCTAGAATATGGCTCTACTGCTTTGATGACAGCAGCTAAGTCTCACCATCAGACTCCAGATAAAGTCCAGAATCAGGCACTCCGCATCATCACAGGAGCCATGAAATCAACACCTTCTGCTAGTATGGAGGGAATTACAAACATGTAAGAGAATGTAAAGTTATGATACAGACCACCAAATACCAATGGTTACCAAACCACACAATGAATGCGAGACTAAAACAACTATCCTCAGGCAGACTCAAAAGATCCAGTTTCACTCTAGAAACAAGAGCATTGCAAAGAAAACACAAAGAACATCTACCTGAGCAAACCTATAGATTTTAAAATGAATGACAATCTATATGCAGAGAAGGAGGACAATGTATCCATTTAGACAACAGTTCCGTTACTCAGTGCCAAAGATGAACAATCAAACATCGTCAGAAAGATCGTAACAATGAGCATGCTGGAAGAAGAGTATCAATCAGAATTGTGAGCAAGAGTTTACACAGACGGTTCAGCCATAAATGCGACAACAAAAGGAGGGGCCGGTATCTACATAGAATACCCAAATGGAGAACAACAGTCAATGGCAATACCAACAAGACTACATTGCTCCAACTACAAGGCTGTAGAAGAAGCACTCATACATGCGGCAAATTATATCGAGGAAAACGCAGAAAATATGCAAGTAATATTCCTAACAAATGTCCTCCCCGTAATACATGCATTGACCAACAACAAACTACCACAACTTGAAAGAGCTATTTATTCCATCAAGATCCTTAAAACTGCCATATAGTGGATACGTTCACACTGTGGAATCATCGGAAATGAAAAATCAGATAAGCTAGCAAATGAAGGCGCTCATCAACAGCAAGATGAAAATCTTGTCTGCTACACAGAGATGAAGACCATCATCAAGTCTCTGCACAATACCCCTCAGAAGCAAGATAGCTACCATCAACTAAAAAGTTGAGCAAACTACAATCTTCATGCTCAGGACAGGACACAACAGACTCAACCAACATCTGTACAGAGATTGGAAAGTCATACCATCACCTATGTGTCCCTGTGGAGAAGCAGAGCAGAATACAGAACACTTTCTGCAGATGTGCAAGTTACAACAGGCACAGAGGGAGAGATGTGGGATAAACCAACCCCCATTACAGAGAAAGTGTATGGACCTGTGGAAGACCTACAGAAGACGGCTAGATTTGTGGAGAGGACTGGCATTTAAGTGTAATGGCGAACGACAAGAAGAAGAAGAACGTATCTCAACACAAGCTTTTTGTTATAAATCATAGGGTAATTAATTGGAAGGAGTGAATAACCAAAATATGATCACGAGTGCCGAATAACGCCTAGATTTAACGAGTGTACGGAACTTGTTCCGCGCACGAGTTAAATCTTACTGCGTTTTTGGCAGGAGTGATCTTTTTTTTTTGGTTATTCACGATAACCAATTTATTACCCTATGATTTATAACAAAAAGCTATTATTCGTTGCTATTTATTAACATGAATTTCAAATGTTGTGAACGGCGGATTGATTTCAAAGTTGTGACGTTTTGGCGGGAGAAAGTCCCAGAGTGAATTTACCTAATTTATTTCACAGTATGAATTATCGAAATTTATTTCACTGGATACATTCGATAAAACACTGCTATCTATATAATAACGGTTAATAATGAACTCTTTGTTTTATTTTTAAATTCGCCATTCTGATTACGAAGGACATTTAAAAAACACACACACCAAAATTCATGATGCATCGTAACGGTGCGGCAGTTTGCGTAAGATTTAGGTTCGATATCGGTTTATAAGGAACACCTAGATGAATGTACACAAAATTATCCGACATAGTGCATAATTGAAGAACAAACTACTAATTGGCCATTGTCAGTTTTTAAATTTCCAGATCGAAATTCAATTTATCGACATCCAGATCGAAATTTAAGCCATAATCATTGAAATAAATCATATCCTCAGATACACGATACTCTCAACTCTGTTGCTATGCTTTATAGCTCAAGTGTTACAAGTTGTTTCATAGTTGTTTTCATACCCGTAAACGATAAAGTCTTAGAATATAATTTCAACGATCATGTCTAGTGCAGGAACATTAGCCATGCACCTACAACTCTACATGTATTATAATAACATGCAAATGGCCAAAATAGTCAACTAGAGTAAGAATGATTACGAAAAAGAAAAAAATTGCCAAAATAACAACAGACCAAAACTGACAATGAGAAATGCATTATCGAAATTCCTATGCCATCGTCTATGCAAAGCGTCATTTTTATTTGTAATCTTCGGGCTTCCGATTTCACGTAGCGGTAACCGTACCAATAAAAAAACGCGATACAGTGGGTGATAAGTCAGTATGGCCTCAGGGGTTATGCTACTTCTTTGTAAAAAAGAATGACCAAAATACGAGGCCTGAACCCCTTTTCTTTATAAAGGTTCTTGATCGGAACCACTTCCCCTCTTATCTGCATGAAATATCTGAGGACATCTAATCCAATTGGTACTCAGCATTCCACTGTATATTTCAATTCTACGATTGATGACCATTTATAATCTCGCATGGTTTCAGTTCTGGCTAAACGTCAACTGGTTTATTATGAACGGGGCGCCAAATGGAACTTGATTTTATTGTAATCAAAATCAATTTTGTGTACACAAAATAGAATTCTGTCATAACAAAATAATTTTTGTAGTACAAAACTATGTTATACAGACTTGTTTAATGATCACTTAAATTTTCTAATGACAAAATTCAATTTTGTCAAATAGGTATGCAGATATTAATTTATTTGCATAGAAAATTGACTTTTGTTACCTGATATGGAAATTAAATAATAAAAGTCAATTTTGTGAGCCAAAAGTCAAGTTTGGGTCACAAAAGTCAATTTTGTATTCAAATTAGTTTATAGAATCCTTTTGATATGCAAATGAATTCTCTCATCATGATTTTGTAAGAAGGCCTTTCATTGGATATAGTAACCGCGGGTCTCGCGGGGTTCCGATTAATATCGAGCAAGAGCATATCAAAAGTGAAGTGCGTGAAAAAATGAATTCTGTCATGACAAAAGGAACTTTTGTCCACTGAAAAATTACTTTGTATGACAAAATTTAAATTTGTAGTATATTATAAATTTTGTTAATCTGAACTCATTTTTGTTGAACAAAGTTCACTTTTGTCTATACAAAATTGAATTTTGAGTACAAAACCACAAGAGTCCCATTCGGTGCCCCGTAATTATACGTCTAAAAATAAATAGACAACTTTAATAAATTGATACCGAATGACTTATTCAGGGATAAATGCATATAAAGAAACAGGTACTGATAAGAGGTTTGAGGTCAACTATTTTTTATTGGATCGTTGTTAATGCAAACCAAATTAATCGCAGTAAAAATTGTTTATTGGGTTTGTTTATTGGGCGTAAATAACACAGAGTTGAATTTGATATAGTAGAAATGCCTACAAAGGGTGACCTAACTATCTGCATTTGAACCTCAATGGGGGTATGCCAATGGGACTATTTTCTTGCGGTTGTGTCAAATAATTGCAGATGACATCAGGTTTTACAAACCTAAAGGCTCTGACAACAGTTATATCAATTCTGATCTAAATTGATAAAAAAATATATATATATATATTGGGACAATAATAGAACCTACCCCCCCTCCCCCATATAATCAAACAGAAGTTCCCTAATGCTTATACGAATTTATTTGAAACCTCTCATTTTTTTGTATTAGTCAACGCAAAAGTAAATCATAGAGTAGAAAACTAAGGAAATTTATACGGATACTAAAACCAACAATGGATTCAAGTGAAGAGACAGTGACGCGGTTCAAAGTTAGTGGTTGACAATTTTAAGGGCTGAAGTCATAATAATTGACAGCTATTCAAAATTATAAGAGAGTGTCCATAGATCTCACAAGTGTTTTGTGGTAGTTAAGTAGGACTCATTGGTACAATTAAGGGCATATTTCTACCTAGAGAGTATTTAAATTACTCACTAACCTAGCTGGATTTCTATTGCAATTGGAACTGGTCTATTTCAACTAGCTGTAAGTCAGGTCTCATGATACATATACAGGTAAGGATGGACTTTTTAAAGCAATTTCAAAGGTGATTTTTGATAGTTTTTTACTAAAAGGACAAAGCGACAAAGCATTAACCAAAAATCCTTATTCCCGTAGAATGAATGAATAAATGCACACTTTCAGTTTCAATGTTTTTGGGTAAACGCTGAATCTCACTATGAAATAAGTTGCAAAAGAGTGAAAAAATGTTTTTTTCTTTCCTGAATGGCCTTCCAGAGGGTTTTTGGTGCCTTCGATTGTTTCTCAATATTTCCTTTTTAATTTACAAACTTAATGCATACCATTGAAAATTTACCACTTAAATTACATTATTGTTGAGTTTTCTTTCAAAATTAATGATAATTTCCCCATGATAATTTTAGTAGTCAAAATAAGGCCCTCCTCCTTTTCTTGTATACGCAAATTGAAGTTAATTGCATTTGCAATGAACCGCATTTAGAAAAATATGATACCGCTAAATTTGGTATCATTTTTACTAAAGAGTAATCAAGGGAACCAAGGTTATAGCGGTAATCAAAAGAATGTAATCCAAGGACAAAGACCAAACATGGAAAACAGACATACACAACAAAGAACGCAAAGTACCGAAAATCATACATACTAAGTAACAAAAGTAAATGACCAACTCGGACTCCACTAAAAACTGGGAGCATGGACCAGGTGCACCGGTAGGGTAAAATGACTCTACTTACAAATGAGAATTGTCGTACTCTACCAACAGCGTAGAACATAGTGAAGCTGATTTTCATTAGATTAAAATAACTTTAATCGTCAATTTTAATAATAAAATCTTAATTTAAAAAGATCTTGCTATCAAAACAACATTTAATCAATTTCCATTTTTTTATTTTAACTCTGAAAACTTCTCACTTCCCCTCGTTTTTTGTTTTGTTTTGTTTTGTTTTGTTTTTGTTTGTTTTTGGGTTTTTTACCTGCATTTCAATGAAAGGGCAAAACTAATGGTTCAAGTGAACGAAAGAATGTGCGTTGTATTAAATTGATCTATGAAATGTAGTTATAAATTGATGCGAATACCGGTATAATACTCTAATATACTATAAAGAACAACACATTACATGTTATATCAGTTATTGTAAGTTATGATTACAACGTAAAGCAACTCTCATTGTCTGAATTTAGTTCAGCTTTTCATTTATTTTAGAATTCATTAATTTCAAAGATTTCCAGTTACATTTAAAACGTCAAATGTGAGTTTTAAAAGACAGAAATTTGAATGATATTTTAGGCATCGAATCCCATTAGATTGTTACCTGTATTTCTATTGTATAATGTAAAATAATTATATTGGTAAACACATAAGTAACACTCCAGATAAGAATCATGCAAAATGTGATTCATGGTTGGAAAGCCTACATATTTTCATTTTTTATATTTTGTTTAAAATGTTATAATTAACAGAAATTAACGTGGCTTTTCATATTACCTGTGCTCTTAGAAGATAAAAATTGTATAGAATGTACAGGAGAATTCATAACTAAGGGAGATAATTCTGTAAATGACACTAAAATACAATAGAAACTGTTGGATTTTCAATGTAGATTATTACCAACGAGCAGACATATTGGAATTAATGATAATATATTCCATCATATAGACCCACAAAACAACTTAAAAATATATAGTTTTCTTTTTTCTTTTTTTTTTTTTTGTATATCACATTTTACAGAATTTGCATGATTCTTACAGAGACTGTTACATAATACGTGACAATAATACAAAAGAAACTGACTTGCAACCAATGACTGTCTAGAACATTCAAAACCCGTTTGTGTGGGCCTTGTAAGTATAAGGGGAATCTAGTATGTATTACTATAATGCAGTTATACCTCGCACATTTCACATGAGATTTAATAATGAAATAATATTATGACGTCATTTAACGTCTTATTTTAATATAAAAAATCGTTACACTATTCCTTAATCCACTGACAACATGTAATTACGAATAACTGTAAAATCTAAATAGTATGATTAAAGGCAAATAGATCTGGTTTTCTTAAATAAACGGCAAATATGCTATCTCGTCAGTTAACCCCAAAACGTCAAAAACGTCGCTTTGGCAATCTACCATAAAACAACAAAAATGTCGGTTTGGCATTCAATACTAAAAAAAATGTTGGTTTGGTAATGATAGGGTTAAGTACTGGCGAATTTATGTTCCAGACAGTTTGCAATATAGCTGAATCTTTTATGAAGTTTTTGTGAGGTTGAAATGCTTTGTTACAAATGATCGTGTTGACAGAAACATGTTATTTAAGAAATAAAAACAGACGGACAATTTTGCAGTGTATTTCTAGCAATTTTGAACAGGAAAAAAATTCGATCTGTGGTCTATAAAATAAAGTAGATTGTAAGTATAACTGAGGTATTTGAACATCAAACAATACAAGTATACAAACTTCAAAAGTCCACGTGCATTCACGGAATTTCGTCTAAATTTCTTCACACCTAAAACATTTTTTTTACCAAAGAAAAGGGAAAAAATACAAAAAATAAAGTCTGGCCATTAAAGCCAGGAAATAAATGTATTTGCATTTTTTCGACATTATTAATTTTCCGAAATATTGTGTTGCTTCGACTTGATAGAAAAATGAACATGATAACGATGTTTAGGGTCGAAATGTGAACTTATAAAGTGATTGAAATATGAAACACATTACAACTACATGTATAGCGAGTGAAAACAAATAACAAATACAGCCGCTATAACATAAAAAAATGATTCTGTATAAAAAAAAAACCTTTGATGCACTGAAATGAAAGAGATCTTCCATATAACCAAGCTGAAGGACTTCATCTTCCAAAGATAACCAACTATATATAAACATTTAAATATTTGTTAAATCAATAATCCATCGGATGTGAGTCTGCTTATTGGTGTCCATTATGACTATTTAATCGTTACTCGAACCACCAAGACTTGAAACTGCTGAAAAACAGTAATGACAATTCAGGTAATTTCGTGACATTACAAATTAATTGTATTTTATTTCATCGAAATACGTACAGTGATTGCAACTGAAATCAAAATAAATCCACGGTTTACGGTATTAAAAACTTCTCAAGAGTCGAGAAACAAAAAAAACTCAACAAGAAACAAAACACATGAAAAAAACACTAAAGAAACTAAGAAAAAAAATACTGGAAGTATGCAAAAACTATCTCGTTTAGTAATGTATCCGCTGTATTTATGAAGCCATCAATTTGTGTTTTAAAAGGCACGAAAAACTATGAAAAAGATTATATCTTTTCGACAGAGATTTATTTTGACTTATTTTGTCCATAAATGAGAGAGTGAAAGACAAGAAACTGAAAGATCTTGAATCGCAAAAAGATGGTTTACAGTAAAAGTGTAAAAACGTAGAAGTATAATTCAATATAATATTGAGTGTTATCGCTTTAGCTAAATCCAAGCAATGGATATTTTTTTAGTCTTGTGTATGGTACAGCTAGAATAGAAATCATTATTTGAACTGTTTCAAACTCATTTAATTAAACAAACGGAGTCGCTTTTTCTACCGCTCTTTTTCAAATATGACATGTATAATATCTAATTTTAGATGTGACCCGCTTTATGATTGGATAAGAAATTTTGTCCATCATCTCATAGTCCAATTTTTGTAAGGTGGCTGTGACGTCAACTTTTTTTGCTGATACACTTCTTAATTTTTTTTATACTAAAATTAAATTACAAGGAATAGCTGTTATATGTTTTCGGTCTATTTGAAATAGATAAACGTAGAACATTTCATTTCCATTTCTTTTTTAACTTCGTACACGTTGTGCTGTAATCAACTGACGTATAAATAAAATTTCACTTACTAGGTCTCTGGCATTGACTACAATTTTTCAATTTGTTCTTTTACACTGCTGTTTTCTGTTTTATCCAGTGTGATCGAACCGTTCTCTTTTATCACTCCATTCACACTTTCTAAAGAGGGGTCACGCTTTTTAAGAACATTTAGCTGTAAAATGAAATTCATGTAAAATAATTCTATGTTGCTCATTGTTAGTTTATATGGTCCACAAAATACCCCCTACAACCTAACATTCGAAAAACTGAATGATTTATAATATAGATAGCAGTGATTTATCCAATGTTCCATGTGAAAATAAATTTCTTTAATTCACATGTGAAATAAATTTGATAATTTTTCCCATGACTTTCTCCCGCCAAAACATGAATATAATTCCGCCGATCACAGTATCTAAAATATAAAAAAATATGCAGTCATGAGGATTAGCATATCTGTTCTTTGTTGTGTTTTCCTGTTTTCCATGTCAGGTCTTTGTCCCCGGATTACATTCTTTTGATTTCTGCTAGAATCTTGGTTCCCTTGATTACTCTTTACAAAACCTAACCAATTTTATTTTTTCCGTGATAGAGCGAAGAAAATGAACACCAAAACACAGTTTTTCTTTTCACAGAGAGTTGGTGGTAGTATAAGTATGTTCCGTATCGCATTATCTAGGCATTTGACTACTTTCTATAATAAAAGAAATCAGAGACATTTTGCTGAGAACTTGGCAATTTCGCCAATGTAATCATCAGCCATTCATTTTGCCAACACTTAACACAAACTTCACAAGATGCAATTGTTGATCAGAATTGAAGAGAATATCTAAAAGAAAACACAAACTTCAACGTTGTCAGGCGACTGTGTTTTTGCAAGTGAAGCTATGTACAGGTATAACGGAGATAACAATCTTCTGTCGACAGGCTTCTTTCTTGTTCCACCTAAAATAAAAACTTTGATTTCTAGTACGTCTCAAGAAGAGTCTGGCATCTTAAGGTCTGGTAAAAATATTCAGAGAAGTTAAGGTTTCCTGTATATCTTAAGTAATGTTGTCCAAGAAATATAATCCTGGTCAGTACAAAGTTGACTGCTTGACATGTTCGTAGTGAATAAACATTCTTTATATCTTTTACCATCATATTTTTTTCTACGCTAGAAAACATATTTTACTGTAAACAGGAATCCTTATATACGTTCACTATATACGTTCACTTGGTATGAAGTATTGCTCATGCCATGTATGTGAATTTGAAACAAACTGTATTTGAAATGTCAAAATAAATACGTACAATACACTACTCGAGTATCTATAAACCGTTATTTACGTATATATGCTAAAAGAAAAATAATTCCAAAAAAAAAAAATAAATAAAAATAGTTATTTGGAAAAGGAGACAGAAAACGATCATAACTTATAACGAAAGTTCACAGAAGCTGTTGAATATGTATGCAGAATTTAAGTTTATATCTCATGCCAGATTAAACATTGAGATTCGAATTGTTTATTATAAAAATTTAGAGTAATATGTAAGACAGACCTACCACGATTTGTTGACTTTTGTATCAATTCTGAAGAAAGTTTGATAATTATTGTGCTGTCTGTCAATATAAAACACTTTTTACCATATAGAGATCTGGACCCTGAAAACTTTGATCTTGTAAACGGAACTTTGATCTAGTAATTGAATTTACTTTGAACAAAAAACAACATTCAATTCAGTATATACACGAAAATGGATTTGAATGACCACAAATACGACTCCGCTTAACATTTAACCAGTGAAGAAATATGTAAAAGATGTTTTTTTTTTTATTTTAGGTTTTTAATCTCTATATCAAGATCAAACAAGGAAGTGGTATTGAGTAACTAATCACGTGATTTTCTCTAGCCATAAAAAAAACAGTAGTGTCTTTATATAGCAGTTTACCTGTGAAGCAACTGATGAACATCGCTACAATAACAGCTACTAGTACTGCTAAAGTACTGTACCATAAATATGATATACTGTAAAAAGTCTGTAGACCAGTCCTAAAGAAGTGGAAAAAAATACAAAAATACCATTGATACATATATTACAAATTTCGATATGCTGTACACGTATTTCAAGGGGTAACCTCTCGTCATCAGCATTAAAACAAAGAATTTAGGAAAATCTAAATCTAGAAATGATTCAAAGATGCAAGATTGTTCAACTGAATCTTTCATTTCAAAAATGTAAGATAAAAATGAAATATTTTGATTTTGTAGTTTAAAGACTATTTATATTTTAAACTTTTTTATCATTATTAGTATGATAAAGATCAGTCAATCACCTTTTCGGGGCACCTTTTGTCACCTTTTTTTTTAGTTTTGTGTGATGTCTTGCTTTCCTTTTCATCAGTTTCCAAATGCAAGTGTTTTTTTTTGTCTACATTGTGTATACATCTCTGCTTTCTGTTTTCACGTCTTGGTCACGTACTTTAATTTTGGTACCTCTGAATTATTCTTATATTTCGTTGCCTCTAAATTTTTGCCGATATTTCATACAATTTTATTACTGATAATCATGAATGTTATAGTTGTACTCGTGATATTTTTCAGTTTCAGTATGTACTTTTTTTCATTTCTTCCTCAGTAATTTGCTTTTCCTTTGCTTTATATGTCTTTGTTCCTTGGATTATGATTGTTGGATTTCGATTCAACCATATTCATTCCCGATTTCCGGACATACTTGTTTTGTTATTTAACGTTAAGTTTTGCTTTGTTTTTACTACTTCATGTGATATATTATTTTCTTAAGACGAATTTTGTTTTGTATTTAGATATTCAATTTGATAACTACCTGCCTTAATAGAAATATTCTCCTGTTTTACCTATCATTATTACTATGTAAATTTATGATATAATAAACCTACAATTACAAATGAAGTGTACCGAACGGATAAATTCTAGGCAATAGTCAACAAAAGGAATAATCAAAGAAATTACATATAATAAATGGCAATATCAATGGAAAAACTGGAAAGTTGGAAACAAGTACTTATCAGTGTACTTACTTTTCAACAAATGTGGCAGTCATTGCTGCAGTTGTCGAGTTCACTGTAGTAGTTATATCAGTAGTGAAGGCATTAGTGACATTAGTCCCTATTAGGGCAACGAGAGATGTGTTGGTATTAGATGGACATGTGGGAAGCGGAGGACTAGGTCGAGTTGCTATTGCTCCTATAGCTAACCAGAATGAGAATATCATACTACATACCAGTCCTACTATAGCACCCTACAATAAACAAACTTTAACTTCATTGAATGACTGCTTTTTTTTTAGGAGAAAAGGCTGTTTGGTGTCAATAAACATTGTTCTATATTCATGACAGTGTGTTTATTCTTTAAGATATTCTTATTGTAAATATTGAGTTTCTATGTGTAAGGTTGTGCAGCTTTACTCAAAGCACAAAATACATAAATAATCATAAAATAATATGAAAAACCCGCTCTAATGTAAATCAAAGAGCAAATAGAATTTACTTTAATTTTGCAAATACTGGTAATGCTTTTTTTCGAAGACTTATATAGACTACGTATTTGAATTTGACTACTTACAAGTGAATTTATACACGGAAAGAACAAAGCCATGACAAACAGTGCCAGCAGTGGTCCTCCCACCATTCCAAATATACTCAATGCAATTTGTAGAATCAGACTTCCAAAGTATTGGGACAGGAAGGCTAAAGCAATGGTTATTAGACCATAAACCAGGGCTATAACTTTGGAGCATATAGTTGCCTTTGTCTCACTGATTTCTGTCTGTGTAAATCTCTTGTACACAGGTTTGAACATATCGGTCATGAAAACTAGGGCCAACGCATTTACTCCAGATGAAACTGTACTGTAAAGTTCAAATGAATAAATTGGTAAAATTTTAGTATGTCTAAAGAATAAAACAATGAATCCAAAATAGCGACAACTAAATTATTATATGACGAGTAATATCAGTTATCAAAAACAAACAAAATTGGCGATTCAAGTATTTATTTAAATTAATGTAACCTTCAACTTATTATAAAACGTCAACAATTTCATCGCTTTTTCCGTTTATCTTTAATTCAATGCTATGTTCATATGCGTTTGATTCTAACACTGCTGATGATTCAAACATACCTCAAAGAAGCACTAAATATACAAGCAACAAACAATCCTGGGACACCATGAACATCACCAAGAACATCCATCACTAGGTAAGGAATAAGCTAGCAAAGAAAACTAAATAATATTTAAGATTTTCTATGAAGTTCTGGCGTTTTTTTTCTCGAAGCTTTGGTTCTTAAAGCGAGGATATAATATAAAACTTTTTACCATCACTAAGATTTACAGTAACAATACAGAAAAATAAATAAAATAAAAAAGTTCGTCTGCATTATTGTATCTAAATCTGGATTCCCTTCAAGTTGCTAACTAAATCTAGTTATTGACCTTTGTGGCATTTTAAAACTTTTAACGTACCTGGTCATTTTTTTCTATGATACATGGAAAGGGGTTTTGATCACCATACTTAGCATATAGAACCAATCCAGTGTACACTAATAATGAGGTGAATATAATACTAGCTGGAAGCTGAAGGTAAAGAGCTCTGAAAATAATAGTTAAGGTAAGATATAAGTTACAATGAGTAAACTATTAATTTATTACACAAATTAAAATTAAAACTCTGGAATCTTTGACTGGAGTTAAGTATGTAGTAATTTTATTCTATGGATAACAACCATCGTGACAATAACAACGTGATAGCGAAAAATCAAGTTTCATTTACAATAAATTTTGACTATCAAGTAGAAGTGACAATTATTAAACTGATTGATCATTACATTTCGAAAAAAAATCATAGTAAACAGGCATTCAATTGTTTTTTGTAGTGTACATAAAGATAGTGACAAGTTCTACCAATCGGAAGCATGTAACTAAAGACAGTGAAGAGTTCTAACAATCGGAAGTATGTAACTAAAGAGAGTGACGAGTTCTAATAATCGGAAATATGTATAAAAGACAATATTACTTTTGTGCTCCTCTTAAGTTCTTCATACTAATGTATCTCTGAACCATAGCTTGATTTCCTCCATAAATGGTCAAGGACGTCATGAAACCGCCAATCATTAGAGTCCAAAAGGTATGTCGAACAAGAGGACTAGGATTGAAGCTGAAATACAAGAAGATAATAAAGTTAAATTGTATACTTGTATCTTCACGAAAATTCTGCAGAATTAATGTAATGTTTTTAATTCAAAACCTCCTGAAATCCACTTTAAAAATCTTTAAGTAAATGACTTTATTTTCCAGTACATGCTCATAAGTTGTCCCGTAAATTTAATAGTGTCGAGGCTTATCACTTAAGCGGTAGTAAAAATATTTATCTTATAGACGCTTATGTTTAAACGTGTCTTTTCCTCTCATGAAGTTCACTTTGACCTCGGAACACATTTTCTTTTTTCATAATTATAACTACACTGTCGTTGATATTTACTTGTCTACCTCAAGTTTACCCCCAGCTGACGCTTTTTCAAAAACATATGAAATTCCTCCTACTTCTATAGTCGCTTTAATAATTAATGTTAATAAACCAGCGAATACGATGAACATTTGGAAGGCATCTGTCCACATCACAGCTTTCAATCCACCCTGAAATTAAACAAGTGGCTTGTGTAATTAAGAAGCAATTTAAGACGTGCAGTATGGTTTTTCTATAAACTCATCAATATAAACATTTATAGAATTTTAAAAATTAAAAGTTTGGAAATTGATCGACACAATGTCAATTTTTTCAATGGATTTTTTTTTCAAATTCGATTAAGGTAGAAACGTTTATATGATACAGCAATGTACTATAGCAGTATAAAATGTGCAGACTAGACCGATAACGAGTATAGACACGAGCATGTCGATACTTATTATGGCTGTATAAAATGTGCAGCCTAGACCGATAACGAGTATAGACATAAGAATGTCAATACTTAATATGGCTGTATAAAATGTGCAGACTAGACCGATCACGGGTATAGACACGAGCATGTCGATACTTATTATGGCTGTATAAAATGTGCAGACTAGACCGATCACGGGTATAGACACAAGCATGTCAATACTTACTATGGCTGTATAAAATGTGCAGACTAGACCGATCACGAGTATAGACACGAGCGTGTCGATACTTATTATGGCTGTATAAAATGTGCAGCCTAGACCGATCACGAGTATAGACACGAGCGTGTCAATACTTACTATGGCTGTATAAAATGTGCAGCCTAGACCGATCACGAGTATAGACACGAGCATGTCGATACTTACTATGGCTGTATAAAATGTGCAGTCTAGACCGATCACGAGTATAGACACAAGCATGTCAATACTTACTATGGCTGTATAAAATGTGCAGACTAGACCGATCACGAGTATAGACACAAGCATGTCGATGCCCATAACTGTAATATAAATGAAATGACATCAAAATACATAAACAATTTAAAAAAACGAAAATTTTAGGTCAATATGCATTTTCGAATTAAGGCTTTCGTTCATTTTATACTTTTGTTTTGTTCGTTTTTTTTTTTTTTGTTTTTTTTTTGTAATTTTTCGTTCTTTCTTGTTACTCTGAATAAAATCATTCATTACACGATCAGTTACTTCTGAAGTTATACAACATGTAATTGTATATTATGTAAATCGCTAATAAATCGATGAAATTTTCTCTCCATCAAGAATGACTTGTAGGGGTAATATTTCGATTGGTTGGACTTCAAAAATATCTAGGCTTACTAATACGTTTTTTTAACTGTTGACCGTGACTTACTTTATGTTGTTAAAGCTAACAGTGCATCAAGGTATACATGTATCATCACATTTTCTGCAAGAAACTTAAAAAAAAACATAGTTGCAGTTTTCTCTAGGCATTTAATTATAAAAACAACAGAAAACACGTTTGAGGTGTACTTTTAAAATCTCCACCTTTGGACTAACCTTGGTTCAGGGCAAGAGCGGGGGCATACAGGACTACTGCCATGTAGAGTATCTGTAAAAATATCAACACTATTTCGGTCTTTTGGTTGTAAACTCATGTCAATAGCAAACATAAACAATTGTATGTCTTACCTGTGATTAAATTAGTTTGTTGTAAGTTTGCCTTTGCGTTGACAAGAAAAGAAACCTTGTATATCTTGAAAAACAATGCGAGTCATAATATTCACCAAAAAATCACCTATTTTCAGTTGACGAGATTACATCTTCTTGTTTTTGTAAAATGTTGTCACCTTAGGATCATGTGTCAATCCTCAGCGTTGAATGCTGAACTATGCCTTATTGCTGCTTTGTAAGTTAAGTTTAAAACTGAAGCCACTATTCCAGTGACATATTTCAATATATAAAGTTTTAGGTCGCTCGTTAACACAGACATCAAATTTATACTACAAAACAAATATTACCAACATACAACTTATTTTTCTTATCCATGTATCGAATTTTATTTTTTTAAAATTAGAAACATACCAAATAATACAAAACTTACCATCTGCAGCTGAAATACTAAACATCCTATAATTCTTGCGGTTTTGTTGAATCGCAACTCAAGGTACTAGGGGGGAAATACAGAAAATATAGTCATATAAATAGCAATAAAAATTGTGTGTAACACAACGAGAACTCTTCAAAATAAATAAATACAATTTGTGAATTGCGAGAGATGCAAACAGAGAAAAAAAAAACTACGTAAAAAGAATGGAAACAATCAGTCAATTGGTTATAGATGACCAACTAGTCATCCGAATAAAGGCTTTGAAATAACTGGTTGTTCTTTCGTGAATCATCTACTCGAATATCAAAAATTTAGCTATTTCGAAGTTAAATTCCTCTTCAATGTTGTCTACCGGTATTTCAGAGTAATACCCCTTCAATGCCGGCTATTTCAGGCAGTATATAATGCCCTTTAAATGCCCTTAGCGTTAGGTTTTATTCTACGCACAATAAATTGATTAAAAAGGTACTCGTAAATACACATTTGAAAGAATAATGAGAAGTTTTTTTACGTTGTGGTATGTTTATGATTTTTGTGACAAAAAGTTTCAGATTTCTAGCAATTTCCTTTATTAAACAAAAAGGTTATACACATGTCATGTATTATATATATGACGTTAGTCATAAACACAAGTACTTTGGTTAATGTTCATCTAAGAAGCAAATATCTAACAGTGTTGTATTAGGTTCTATATCGTCAGAGGCGTAGCTGCCTATACGTAAATACGCAGTTGCGTACTTTCGGAAAAAGTAACCAAAATAAAAACACACATTTTAAAGATTAAATAAAGGTTATTTATCACATATGCATACCATGAACTTAGTATAGGCTCTGAAAAACTTGCTCCATAATCGTTAAAATTCAGGAGTTTCCCTCAGGACTTTGCCTTGCCGGACTCACTGGGGGCCTTGAGCGACCTACCCCCAAGACCCCTCGCCGTAATTTTGCGTACAACTAAAACAGGCCTAGCTACGCCCCTGATCGTCACACATTTCCATTGAACCTATAGGATGTACATAAATTTATTTTGAGCGTCAACTTTAATGAAATGCTTACTGCGTATGTGTGATATTCACACAGTATTGAGATTCTTGACATGAAATCAAAATTAGGGAGACAATTGCAGGTCAAGGATTTATAATATCGGATGACAATTTTCGTCTTAGTCCAGTATTAATATTATTGAATACTTTCAAGAGACGAACCTTGAAAGGCGTATTAACATGACTTTGCATACTAGTACTGGATTAATGACTTACACCTGGCAAAAGATACATATTGATTTTTCTGAGGTAGTTTCAAATACACCTTTCATACATATGCAATGTCTAAAACTGTGCAGATTGACCCTAATTAATTGAACATTTTTTTTTATGTGATGCCTTACTGCTGGTATAACTAGACAACACTTATCAATTATTTGTCATTAATTGCAAATCGTATGTAGTTCATTTTGAAATACGATCGGGGATATGGCTGTCCAAATAATTATCTAAAAGGGTTCTACGGTTAAAGCAATAACGATACATACATAATTTACAATCGATATGCCATCATTTATACCTCCAACCACATTGTTATGAATCCTGTTTCCAAATCATGTTGCAATTTATTATTTCAAGTACGCACCTTGAAAACCATATTACACTGTACCAATATTATGCCAAATGTTTGTAGATGCTAACAATAAATGGGTGACTTGAGAGACACTAAATTCACTTTATTTGCATTGTGCACACTTTTAACATTATAAAGTATGTTTCCGATTGGTACTAATTCATTTACCTGTCAATTATAACCCCTTCCCCTCTTTAAAAGTAGTAAGTATAAATTGATCATGGCGCCTATTAGTCCATCCCCACTTTTTTCGTTACAGACAGTTTGTCTTGAACTACTTACCACAGCAACTTGATATTTTAACAAGCATCAAGTGAGTTTCCCATATTGTGGGGTTCGATTTTAGACCGTGAAGTGACATTCTGTTTCTGTTGGACGATTTCGTTTATTTTTTTACCATATATTCTCTATGATGCGGAACGGGTCTCTTTGAGTGAGCTTTGTTTTCTAGCATTTATTTTCATTTAAACACTATTGAAACTTTAGGACTCTGTCCTGTTTCATTCGCATGGGCTATCTATGACAAAATTTTCAAATGTTGCTTTATCACTTTAAATTGAGTTGATTATGAATCTAGAAGGCAACTGTAAACCGGAAAATTTCGCGCCGTCTTTTTTTTTGCGGTTTCCGCTATTAATCTGCTTTCACGCAGTTTTAATTCGCGATCGTTCATTAAATTGTACTGTAATATTATTCGAAGAAAATATTCGCGACAGTTTAATATTCGCGTAATGAATTTTAAAACATAATTATTTTCCAAGATTTGAAGTCGTGAGTAAAAATCTTAGTGTTGCTAACAATTAGTTGATTCTTTTATAAGGTAGTCTTCGTTTTAACTATACCAAATACGAAGGTTCAGTCTGCGTGAATAGTTATAAATTCTCGTCAAAAGGAAACAGGTAGCACCAAAACTAATCCACAAAGTTTGTCAGACGTCCTGGACCTACCTCATAAGCACTTGTAATGTCTAACTTATGAAACACAGGCAGTATGCAGTGAACAACAAATGGAAAAGTCATCATATTAGAAAAAGATATCATCCAGTACATTGTTCCATGGTGAAATATTTCAGTTGGTACTCCTAGCACAAGAATAGCCGACAAAAAACTGGCTGTTAGAGAAAGGGTAACTGGTAATAACCTCATTTGTCTCCCTCCGAGTAGGAAATCTGAGGTATTTTGTTTTCGTTTGTCTGTCCATGCGTAATATATCCCTATGCATGCAGATATAACTAAAGTTAACACAAAGATCACATAATCCGCCCAGTGAAATTTGGATTGTTCCTTCGATGCCATTTTGAAGAATTCTTATGTTATGTCATATTCAATTTGGAACATTTTGACGACCTTTGTTTAGATAACTGGGCTCTGGTCATTTAGGTCACAGGTAAAAGTTACCAATAAATGGGTTCATCTCCTTTATCTATATCTAATCAACTTTCAAACTTTAGGACACAACATGCATAGATTACATGTAGGTCGATCAGAAAAAAAACCAATCCGTTGACATTATGCATCGTTTAATTCAAGTTTTTGCAAAACAAATACTTAGTTTTTGTTTAATCTTTTTAAAGAGGTGCCGTTCAATAATTGAAGAGAGCTATTGTGGCTCGTGTTATTTTCTAAATAGACTGGGACCAATTATTGAAAAAAGAATATTATAAAAAAAAATTTAAACTCAGTGCAATATACAATAACGTTATCTTTTTTCTTTCTTTTTTTTTTCGTAGTAAAATATTTCTAAACATTCGGAATATTCGCAGTGCAATATATCTCATTTGGGAATAAGGGGACACGTGCAAATATGTTTACATGGCCTAAGTTCGTGAATATACATTAATCCTAATGTGTAAACTTCGTTGTACTCAAGAAATATAACTACACATTCAACGTCATCATTAATCTTAATTTTAGATTTGAGATGGAGACCTCGCATTTATGAATGAGTCACCTACAACTAAAACAATTTAACCAATTCTTTACAAAACTAGAAAAACTGTGAGCAATGCTCACTAACAATACCCCTACTTCCCTAATTGATACCATGCACCTTTTGACCTCCATATTTATTTGGATCAATATCAAAAATAGAAGGTGCACACTGGAAACATGTAATAAGCATTCTGTGAAAGTAATCAGTAGTGAAGGCGGAGTAATGGATATGCGATGGATCCCCATGTCCCCATATTCACAATAACGGAGTCCATGTTATATTATGTGAAACCCCCAAATTGATTTGGATCAAAATCAAAACTAGGAGGTGCACAATGGGAACATAAATGATGCCTCCCTTTGTATAACGGAAGGACGGAAGAACAAACGGACACCTCTATCACTATACACCCCACTTTGTATGTGAATGGTATAAATATTTAGAATATACACTACACTTGAATTCAGGGAACACGATGTATTTTACTGGCCTTGTGGAAAGCTAAACAACGATTTAATGCAATACAGTATATTTATATGGCATCCTTGGAGTTCGAAGTCAAGTGGTGTTACTCGCAAATTTACCACAATTCGGAAATCTAATGAACAAAATTCAGATAAAATGTATTTGAGAACATGAACCTTTTACGCGATTCTTCAGGGGCGGGCACTTTGAAAAGGAGGGATGCCAGCCGTTGTTCCTCCGAAAAGGGTGGTACTATGACATTATCTGCAATTTTTTGACGATTTTTCACATGAAAATGACAAATTTTCAAATAAAAAAGAGGAGTACCAACCCTCTGAACCGTTCCCTTGATCAGCCACTAAAACATGTCAATGATTAAGGTCTGTTAAATTCAGACAGTTTATCTTGTACTCGACAGATCCGGTGTATTCAAAGTCGATTCTGGCATTACCGGACTACGTCCTTATATAATGTACTAGTTTGAATATTTGTGTAACTTAGGACGCTTATTGGGAATCTTCAAAATGGAACGAATTGTTGTTTCAATCACATATTAATCACCTGATTTTAAGAGAGATAGTTTGTTGGTATTTAAGGCGTTTTTAGTGACCGTATATATGCATTTCCTCCAGTTATTTGTATATTAAATACTTTTATATCTTATGTTATGTCAACTATGCCATAGTAAATAGACAGGCGTCCTCTAATATGCTCGGCTATTTCCTGACACTTACATTTGAATTGCATTTTAGGCCATATGAAAGTACTCGCTTGCTCTTCAACTATCCAAGTATTTAAGGAGAATGCGTGCACACTTGACAGAATCAATTTATTATCTAAGCCAGCACTCTACAGTAGTGTAGAACTGCCTAATTTTGGTCTAGTAATCTGAAGCTTTGTAACATTTATCACTTTAAAAAATTGTCAAGCATCTGTAAATCTATATATTTAGAATAGCTCAAGCCAAGGCCTTCAGGATGCAGTAAAAAATATTCTGGAAAAAAATTACCCACAGCATATAGGGTTACCATAGAAACCATGCAAAAATATGCGAAAATTTGAAAAAAAATTCATAAAATCAGGTTTAAAAATATCAAATTTCCCGCAAAATATCTGAAATTTTTATTTCATCCCCTGAAACTGTTCAAACTTTTTCCTTCGAAAACCCCTTCCTCATATGGGCATCGCCGGTTAGATTTTGAGCTATTTCACTTTGTAATCCACTTATTAAATTTAGCATGGTGAAAAATTGACTTACTTTCACTTTCACAATGAAG
Organism: Perna viridis; assembly: GCA_037379345.1. NCBI lineage: Eukaryota > Metazoa > Mollusca > Bivalvia > Mytilida > Mytilidae > Perna > Perna viridis. The sequence continues at coordinate 10,508,565 of CM074515.1, read as the reverse complement.
TCAAATTGTCATTGAAAAAAAGCCCCTTCAACATTGAAAATATATAAAACATTGCAAAATACTTTTAAAAGTCCCCTTTTTCAGAAAAAGTTTTATCAACAATAGATTCTTCATTTTTAATCACTATAGCAACCACCGGTTTCCATTTATGTCATTTTTCATCCCTAGCCAAAGGTGCGAAACTAAACTAAACTGTGGAGTGTTGGCTAATATATAACTCCAATCGATTTTCGTGCATTACGAATGGTTGTTCACCATTTTAAGACCTCGGCGATTATTGAACGCCGTATTTATATTTATTCCAATTTGTAAATGTCTTATATAATTAAGTAGATACCTTCTAAAGTTTATGAGATATCTGATAAAGGATTTAAGATATCTTACATAGTTTATTAGATATCTTATAAAGTAGAAAAGATATCTCATAAACTATAAAATATATTATAAATAAAATTTTATAAGAAATCTTTATATGTAAAATAAAAGATCTCTACAGATTGAAATAAATATAAATATACATATCTTATATAATTTAGTAGATATATTTTACTGTCTATAAGATATGTTATAATATATAAATGATGCCTTACAAAGTTTTGTTAATAAGATATCTTATAAAGTATATAGGATATTTCATTTGCTATTTACTAATAATGTATTGAATATTGAAATTGACAACAATGTCACGTCATCGGTTGAATGCCGCCATTTGCAATGTTAATTTGTCAAATTCATTAAATGAGAGTCTACAAGAAAAAAAACAATATTTATAACTCAGATTGTTTGGGATTGGAATGACAAAAATACATTTTCCAACATTTATAGATGTGTAAAAATCGGACCATTCACTTGCTAACATGATATAAAAGTCGAAGGACTTATATTTGTCTTGTGAATGAACGGTTCAATTTTAAACATCGATAAATTATGTGAAAACATTGTTTAAACCCATAATATTTTTATATTTTTCATACATATTTAGAAATAGGGTACGAACGGTACTGTACGTGGTTGGTGGTTGTTCACTATTCATTACAGTGAAGGGGAAAGATTTTTTTGGTGTGTCCTAAACGATTGACTTCTGAAACGAATGCATTAATTGCATACTTAAGTCAAAAACCAGTATGGTTCTTTTGTAATGCACATTTCCGCCAAATGACGTTAAGGACTTTAATTGACAACAAACTTCTGACATAGTTTTATACAGGTCACGTGTGTGATATTCTACCTACGTCTTCTTTACGAAGAAGAACATGGTAAATCCCCGTAAATATACATTTATGACACGCTGTATTTGCATTCATTCTTCTTTAATGATATCTCGCATACTAAGTTAAGGAGAAATACTAAAAGTTGAGTAAATGATAGCCTGTTTCCTCTTTAATGAAGTCTTGATCGGTCCCTTTGTTATAAAATTCCGGATACGCCCCTGGGTGTCTACTTGATAGCCTGTTTCCTCTTTGATGAAGTCTTGATCGGCCCCTTTGTTATAAAATTCCGGATACGCCCCTGGGTGTCTACTTTGAACTGATTTTCCGTGACAAATATGACACCATTGTCTAATTCATTTAATCAGAAATTTGAAAGTGAGCTATCATTTTGACATCACAGTCCTCTGAAAGTGCATCTTCAATGACAGGGAAAATGCGTTAGAATTTTATTCTCCATTTTTTTTTTTTTCAAAATCATTAACCGGACGTATTATATTCCATTCATAGGCCATTAACCCGGCCCAAGATTTTTAAAAAAAATTATTGTATAAGGAGGCGGTCGCCCATTCATGTCTACAGAGATATCAGATATCTTATGTATTTTATGCGACATCTTTTAAACTAAACATTCAAAGGGGTATAGTATAAACTTTATTCGATAAAAAAGAAGATACATGTAACTTATAAAATTCATACAATATCCTTAAATAAGAATAAATAGAAATGCAGTGCTCAAGACACATTCACCAATATAAATCTAGGACTATAAAATATTTAACATATGGCTAATTAGGTAATAACATTGTACAGAAATTCTGATCTGTATAACGTTTTCAACCAATGATTTAACCAAAATATAATTTGCAGATTAATTAGATAGACTTTTTAAAGAAAGAGTATTTTTTTCTCCGCCTTTAAGTTAAAACATATTTATTCAAGTAAATAAGCACAAGCAAATACAGTACGCACATTTACATATAAAACTAACAACAGGATTCGGAAAGAAGCTAAAAATAGCTGAAACAAAGGTCCGTGTCCTTAAGAGTACACTTGCAAGAAGATTCTTATAAATCATGTGCTGTCTGGATTCGTTAATTGACTAACAAATAAAACAAACAAATAGAATCAATAGAAGTACAAAATCAGTGAAGAGATTCAGTAGATGGAAGTCAGGCATTGATACAACCTTTTACTTTTGATAACAAAATTCTATATTTCGTTCAGAATTTAGAACATTTGAGACGTACATTAATACAGCAATAGGTACACCAGGCGCCTTTTACTTTGGTTTATCATAGGTATAAACATCAGCTTTTTGCGATAGAATTCAAAATGGTGAGAATTGTCGATGTCTGAAATTTAATTTAAAAGATTCTTGTACATTTTAACGAAGTACCTATAACTTCCAGTGATATTTGAACACAATGATGCTTCAAACTCAAATATATGGGACGAACGAGAGAAGTAAAAAAATGAATGTTTCAATAACATGATTTTTCTATGATATGTGAGTGTAAAAATCTGTTAAGTTTTAATTTTGATTATTTTCATGAATTAAAAGTCATCCTTGACTCAGTGAGTCGCCACTTTTTCTAAGTCCAAATTGGTTAGCGGATCCATTATGACTTTCCAACATGTCTACTCGTATAATAAATGTTAAGATTGCAAATACGTTTTAAACCTTCATTACTCTAGTATTGACAGCACCACCTCCAGTCAAAATAATGACAGTTAATTAAAAAAAAACAGTAGTTTGCAAAACTTTAAGTATTTCTTAATTTTGCGCCTAATTCAGTGTGTATATGAGATCTTTCCCTTAATTTCTTTCTTTAGTGAACAATCATAAAATAATGTACGACATATATAAAAATAAAACGAATTATTTTATTTGATGGTCAATGAAATTCATAGCAGAATTAATTCTTTTCAATTCTTAATTCTAATATGACATTAACTCAAAACATTCTTTTTTACATACAAAACATTCTTTTCAACATATGTTTTGAGTCCATTTTAGGGGTTATTAAAAACACTTAGGAGAGCAGGTTTGTAGTGAGTAATGGTGATGCAAAAATCCGCTTTATAAACCTCATTTCTATGTATGATCTAAATATTCCTCGCGTTGGTGATTCACTACTCAATACACCGATGCATGATAACATATCAATATACGCATTTGATGTAATTTCAATCTTGTTTTTCTGTATAGAAAAAAGGGTGGATGAATTAACATATTTAATTATATTTCTCAAATACTGCACAAATAATAACGCATCTGTTTTAATGTATATATTGTGCCTATAGCTAGCGATTTAAGAAAAAAAATCAGAAATAAGTCACCAAACGCGACAACAAAAAATATTTAAACTATTCATACCCCAAAATCAGTTTTTTTTAAATATCAAAATGTTCCATGATCCACCTTTAAAGAATGTAGGCCCTATAAGAAATCAGCTGCCTTTTCTATCGTGTTCTAGATTCAACAAAGTATTTTGGACAACCGATATCCTCCTTCTTCAGCATAAAATTTAATTTCAATTTCATACTGAAGAAGGACATCGGTTATCCGAAATATTCAATGTAAATTTAACCATCATTTGGTGTTGTTGAACATATTTAGACGTTTTTTTTTAAAATCATAACATCATAAATGTCCTTCCAAGGGATTGCCAAATATAAATATAAAGCATTGAACACATCAGTGGATTAAAAGAAAAAAGGCAACAACAAAACATAAATAGAAAGAAAAACGCAGAAACATGCATTTAAAAATTTTCTATATATTAATTTATGTACTTGTGATTTAGTTTCTAAAACATTAGAAGAAAAACGGCTTGTAAAACCGGTCGTAAACCATATTATACTAATCCTACCTCATATGCGCTAGTGATGCGAAGGTTGTGGAATACAGGCAAAAAGCAATGTGCAGTAACAGAAAACACCAACACTTTTGAGAAACTAATAATCCAAAACATACTTCCATTGTAATAAACTTCTGCAGGGGTTCCCAACAAAAATACAGCAGACAGAAAACTAGCTGCGATTGATAGAGTTACAGGAAAGATGTTCATCTTTCTATCCCCAAGTAAAAAATTCAAAGTGTTTTGTTTTTTCCTGTCTTTCACTGCATAGAATATTCCAATGAAAGTTGATATAACAAGAGTCATTACAAATATTAAATAGTCAACCCAGTGAAATGTCTTTGGTTCCATTTCCTCTGAAAAGTATGATCTTGAACGACAAGCGATGTATATAGTCTACAGGGAAAGAAGTTTTGAAAAGTATGCCACTTTCAGTTACGCATATATGCAGATGTAGAGGTTAGTTGCAGGTATATACGTGTCAACACATAATTTTAGAAAAAGTTTAATGCTTTGAAACTTGTTTATGGTTACGTCTACTTTCATGGACCCAATAACAATCCTATGATTTATATAATCAAATTAAGAAATAAATCACGGAAACTCCATTTTATCATTGTTTTACCACGGGCTGGCCATTTATGTCGTTATTTAACCCTTAGCTATCGCTCGTGGTAAAACATTGATAAAATAGGAAATTCCATGATTTATTTCGATTCCAATAAGACTAGTTTCTTCATATTTTTGAATAGACACAGACCATGTGTTTCACGAAATGTTGGCCATGTGTTTATCAATTACCATGGCTGTTGTCTGAAGAGCTAACTCGCATACATACGTTTAACCGAGATAAATCTTTATTCCATCACGACCTCTATTCGTTCAACCCAGATATAACAAACCAAGATGCATATTTGTTCTACCAAGTTCAAAACATACAAATTATTTAAAGGGAAAGACTACCTTTGCATTAAGTTAGGCTGTTATGAAAAATCATACCCACGTAAACAAAAATAAATAACTTTTAATGCAAAATGGGCTTTTATAAAATGCTCAAGGCTATGCAAAGTTCGAAATCCTTGAAATTTAAGTGTATAGCCATCTTGCAGAACTCTCCTATCTGAAGGAAGATTATAGCCAGATTTTATTGATTTTTACCGATGATTTGTCAAGCTTACGATTGCACGAATGATACAAGAGAAATGTTCTCAAAGTTTGTTTTTTTTACCAGCAACACGAACATTCTTCGGAAGTAGCCATAAGATTTTCCTTACAAATACTAGTCATCTGGCTACAAATCCCGTTGTTCGTCAATGATGTCTGACATTTGCTTACATGTTGTGCCTCAGTCTCTCCTTCTATTAATTTTGGGTTGAAATTATAGGGGAAAATCCCAAATTTGCGATTTCTTCGGACATCGTAATAATTACCTATTTACTTTCACTTTACTTCGTGACGTCACAGTTCAACCGATCATGCGCGGGAAATTCATTTTTCTAATTATAAATCTTGATTAATTAATTTAAGAAAAGTAATTATCTTGTTTCAATTCAATTTTCATGCATATTTAACAAACTAGTTTCGATATTTATGACTTGCACAATAACATGGTCATCTCCTTTAAGTAAGAAAATCGGAATGGTTAAAAAAGAAAACGATCGATTAAAAAATCACCTTTGGTCATTACATAATATGTAATTGACAAACTGACAGAGTTGTTGCCAAGAAAAAAAAACAAACAAACAAACAAAATAAAACGAAATAAAGAAACAACAACAACAAACAAACAAACAATCTATCATCATCATGTTATGGCAAGCCAAAGTGGACAAAAATCAATATTTTGTAATCAGTCACATTTTTTAATATTACAAGATGATTTTCTAATATTAAAAAATCGTCATTGAATACGACAAATCCATTTTCTAATACATGTATTTGAAAATCAATTTCTAATATTCAAAAATAGTTTTTTTTTAATATTAGAACTTCAATTGAATTTTTGATGTTAAAATGATTTTTTTAATATTAAAAAGTGCTTTTTGATATAAGAAATATAATTTGTGATATTAGAAAATGAATTTGTAATATTAAAAAATCATTTTTAATATAAGAAAATGCTCATTTTTGTCCACTTTGGCTTGCCATAGTCATGTAGCTAAGTCGATACTGTCCAATAGATGTGTTCATTACTGGATCTAATACAATTAGGCCAAAAGTCCATTATTCCCTTGTTCTGTAACATTGACCATCATGTCTGTTTTATATCAGATGTATGTTTTGTTTGCAAACAGTGAAGGCATTATACTCTCTGATGTCACCAGTTCCTCCGCAGACCTATAACAGATCCAAATTTACTACGTATCGCTCCACCAGCGTATAGGCTTTGCTATACAGGATGTGGAAAAAAAACTCAAAGGGCATGAGGAAATTACAACTGAATGAATAAGTTAATTAATTTGGAAGTCAGATCCGAAAAAAAAATGGAGAGACCGATTAAATCAGAAAGCCAATCAATCCGCACAAAAACATGATGATAAGGCTCGAACAAGAAAGATAGTACCTATATACTGTCTTTTTTGAAAAACTGAACAAAAATCTATACTAATCCAGTGAACTTCTTCCATCTGAGTATCATGCTTCACATGAAATTGAAAACAGAACGGAATAAAATCCGACAAAAACATTATGTTTACGGAGTTATCCCCCCTTTCCAATGTTAATTTCCATAGGAAAGTTGAAATTCATATTTTGAAGTTTCCACACGTAAGATTTTGTTAGACTTTTCTGTGTTTCTTTGTAATCAAATTGCTACCTATTTCACCCAAAATATTTTCGGTTGCATTTTTTTTTATAACTTATTTTGACTGGACTTAACTGAAACTTGTGAATGCAGGCTGTGCTATTTTCCACGGATTATGCAAACAGATTCTACAGATAACGCGACTCAAGCGACTGCTATGTCAATTCCGACCTTTGATCTTAACTGACAAAAGAAAACTTCAACTAAACGTAGAGTACTACAGGAAATGGAAAGGTAATTATGGTAAACAGACAAAAGTTCAACATGGAAATTTACTCTCTCTGGAATCTACTGAAAATGACTTTAAAAAAAACTTTACTTTTGTGCAAAATGTTGATCGCAACTTGATGCATGTGTGATTTGCTACATTATGACATGAAGAAGTTACAGATTATTTCATAAACATTTTACGTTTACAATTATGTTACCGATGTGTGTACAATTCAGTGAGTAACCAAATGTGTCATTAGCTAGAACGTCCTAAACCAAAATATAAACAAAGGTTACAGACTATTTAACCAGTCTATTTAATCAACCAGTTATCGATGTCACAATTCACTTCCGATAATAGACTTCGTAAATTCAGTGCCCTTACTCCTTCGCTCGAGAACCAGCATGTCAGTACTAAAAAGACATGCACCATGTCTGAGCAGTCCGACTTTAACACGGCCCCGCTTATTCATACAAGAACACAAGCCTATCAATCTGGTTCACCAATCTTGTTCCCTCATCAAACATACAGTTCCCCACCACCAACTACATTTGCATTGCAACATAGCGACTTACGAACAATTATTCAATCGCTACAAACTACAATTCATTAAGAAATTAAAACAACACTTGCACTTACAATAAAGCAGGAAGTAGAAAAGGCAGTAAAAAGTGCGTCCAAACCTTACAAACAACACATCGATCGATTAACTGCAGAGAACGTTAAACTACGTGACGATCTCGATAGTTTAGAGTAGTACGGGAGACGGGGACTATTGAGGGTGAGCGGTATTCTCGAGTGCATCACCGAAAATACCACTGATATAATAACTGATATAGTCAAAAGTATTGATGAAGATTACCAAGAAGGTGATATTGTCCGTTCTCACCGCGTGGGCAACCCTAATTGTTTGTTTTTTGGGGTTTAACGCCCGACCAGCAATATTTCAACTATATTCAGGCGAGCAACCCTAAAAGAAAGGATCGCCTTGGAAGGCCGTTGCCACCTCGGCAAATTATTGTACGTCTGAAAGACCCTTTAACAAAAAAGTGAATCTTCAATTCGAGTAAAAATGTAAAGGATAGAGAAAACTTCAAACAAGTTCTGATAAATGAAGATCTGACAAAACCACGAAGTCTTCTCGCCAATAAATGTCGACAATTGAAGAACAACCATTACATTAAACAAACTTGGTCAGTTGATGGTAAACTTTTCGTGAAGGAAAACAATGACAGGATAGTAGTTACCAACACTGAGTCAGCTCTTAGGAAATTTGTTCATGGCAGATGTCCTCCACAAGCCATGAATTTGGTGATCCTTGTATTAGACTTCGAGGAAGAGACAGGTGCTGCTAGTATGGACTTCCGGCGTTCATGTGGTACTGCCGCAGGTAGCAGAACCCGACAGGTGCCGTAATTTCATAGAACACCAACTTTACATTGTATAATAAAGTATTATTCTAAATATTCCCATCTGCTGCTCATGTAGTTTAACATTTTATTTAATTACAATGCATATTGTATTGAATGTTATTTTCTTATTGAAATGTAATATTTCACAATCAAATAGGTTATCTTGTTACTTGACCTTCAGTGACTTGAATTATTATCGATCATTAAGTCATTAGAGTGGAAAGATCAATTCAAATACCCGATCACATCACTTTCTAAAGTTAAATCCTTTTTCAATCAATACCTACTAATATAAAAAAAATAACACTTTGACTATCTCTTCCGCCTGTCTTTAACTGTCACTTTACCTACTAAGTTTGCTTGCACTAGGTTCGCATATGGACTGCTGCCAGGATTGGAATACCACAGCACATGTCCTAGACCTCTGCTGTTGTGATATCCCAGTCCTATCACTCTAGCGTGTAACGGCGCATTACATGCATGCACACAGGATGGTGATTATGTGATGATGACATATGATAGTAATACTACACCTTGTTTTCATAGGAGATTTCTTCGCTCAAGAGAAACCAATTGATCTACAAATTATTTTGACACGATTTGATTGGTTAGTTCGTAACATTAGTCTAGCCTTCACGATCGTAATTATGATGATTTAATCCCCCTGCTATTACGGTTACTTTGTACTAACTGAATTTATCTCAAGTATACCCGTGTACGCTAAATCTTGCAAGAATAAATATAATCATAGAAAAATTGTTAACATGATCAACTATTTTTCACATCAACATTATTTTTCCGCTCACCTGTACCTTACAAGTGTGACATAATTATGGGTAACGGTATTGAATAATATAGAATGAGAGTGGGTCTCTTTAATATATCCATGAAATACAGTAGAACACGGAACTTGTTATTATTAGATGTAATATGTATTATTCTTTTTGCGCTTTACAAGCTTGATTCTTTACTCATTATATTCGTGTTATTGTCACATTCAGAACTGAGCCATAATCATATTAATTCTGTGCAAAATGAGAATTTTTTTTTTTATCCAAAAGCCTGTTCATGTTATATTGTTATAACATTTCTACTGTTATTGATAATAGAGATGTCGCTTCTTATGTCTGGTTTAGAATTCAATCTTTAAGATGGCCCTTTTGGTCATGATAGCGAATCTGGGGAGAGTGTTTCCATATCTGATAGCGATGCTTCAGAGTTTTCACACATTTATGAATTATTATCCGACTCAGTGTCGTTTCTACATCTAAATGTACAGAGTTTATTACCCAAATTAGACATTATATTAGCAGAATACAGTGAGTTTGACATATTGTCTTTTACAGAAACATGATTAAAACAATCTGACACGGATGATTCCGCAGAACTTATTAATTATCAAAAACCATTTCGTAGGGACAGGGAGGGAGATAGAAGATGGGATGGGGTTATAGTGTATGTCAAGGACAACATTAACGCCATCGGGCGCCCTGATTTAGAGTTACCAGACCTTGAGGTTATATGGATCCAGTTAAAGATCCGTAACAAAAGCGTTTTATATGGGACTTTTTACGTTCCGCCTCATAGTAGTAACGAGGTATGGAGTAAAATAGAACATTCTGTGGAATCAGCCGTCAATGATGTCTCTTGTGACTATGTCATGTTAACTGGTGATTGAATCATATTTGTACTACATACTGTTTAGAGCAAATGATTAATGATCCCACAAATTTTACTGAAAACTCATCGTCTGTCATTGATTTTATTGTCACTGGTAGCATAGATTTTGTGCCTTATACTGGGGTGGGTCCTCCCTTATTAGACCAGATTAGATATCACTGTCCCATTATTGGGATACTAAATTCGCCAAAACCAATCCACTGTTCATTCAGGCGTAGAATTTGGTTGTATGACAGAGGTGATTATGATAATGTTACAACAAAAATATAAGGGTCAGAAATAACCTCTTAGAAAGATTCAGCCAACAAGAGACAAATAACAATTTCAATAATTTTAATAAAACTAAATAAGTAATGTGTTACAATTTACAGTAATTGTAATTACAAAAGTTACTTATCACTATATACTCTGGATAGTTTGCTAATCTGCACCCCTCCATCGTATTTATCTTTAGTCAGATTTGATTACTGGACCTGTTGTCATTGGTGTTCGTCCAAGTTTACCTATTGAAGGTATTTCAATGTTATTAGGAAATGACTTGGCAAGACAAAAGGTGGTTGCTGAACCAATTGTTACCAATTTTTAATTGTTAATCCTGAAGTGGATACTGATCCGACAGAAGATACAGACTTGTACCCTGCTTGTGTTGTTACCAGAGCTATGGCTAAGACAAAGCAAGATAACACAAATTTTAAATCACAGTCAAAATCAACTTTCATATATCTTTCTGATACTTTCTTTGGCAATATAGAAACCATACATAAGAATGAAAAAGAATCTAAAGACAGTTTCAAATCCGCTACCTACTGTGGAGCACCATTCTCTTACTAGAAAACAGCTCATTAAGGAACAGTTCAAGGACCCGGAACTCCTTGAAATCCGAGAAAAAATTCTACTGCCTGAGGAGGCTAGCAAGGTTCCAGAATGTTATTATCTAAATGAAGGAGTCCTGATGAGAAAATGGAGACCACCCAATGCAACCCTTGATGAAGTGTGGCGAGTGGTATACCAGATAGTAGTGCCACGGGTCTACAAGCACGATATCATAAAGCTTGCCCATGACACCCCTATGGCAGGTCATCTTGGCGTAAAGAAGACTGGTTTGAAGATCTTGCAACGTTTATACTGGCCAGGACTTAACAAAGAAGTTGCATCATTTTGTAAGTCTTGCCATGAATGTCAGATGGTTGGTAAACCTAACCAGAAATTCCGCCTGCACTACTTCTGCCAATTCCAGCTTTTAAAGAACCGTTTAGTCGAGTTATCATTGACTGTGTTGGGCCACTTCCAAAGACTAAATCTGGTAACTTATATTTACTTACAATAATGTGTGCCTCTATACACGTTTTCCAGAAGCCATTCCATTGAGGAACATCAAGACCCAAGCCATAGTGACGGTTTTGGTTAAGTTCTTTACCTTGTTTGGATTACCAAAGTCTATTCAGTCAGATCAGGGTTCAAATTTTATGTCCATGTTGTTCCAACAAGTTGTGCATTGGTATAAGACAATTCAAGTGTCTACCATCCGGAGTCTCAGGGATACTGAATACTGTGTTACAATTTACAGTAATTATAATTACAAAGGTTACTTATCACTATATAGTCTATAGTTTGCTAATCTGTCCAACTTCTGATGTCCACTTATGAATTCTGTTATATAGCAGGAATCCCAAAGTTGATTTAGGTAGTATTAGCCCAGCACAGAACAATTTCAAACACTTAGTCCAAGTTGCAAAGGTGTCCTCAGAAGTCCAGTGCTAAAGAATGAATGTACTCACAAAACAGCATTCAGTCATTCATCAGTCAATTAGATTAATTCCCTTTTCAGATGTCCAGTATTTATATATAAAATATCATAAAAATCAAGAAATACTAAGAAAGTTCTAGAACAATTTAGAAAACAATTAATCATTAATGAGTCAGATAAACAATACTTGTTCGTTCACAAATTCTAGAAAATTCTATTATTGAAATAAGATGTTTACAAATATGCCATTTCTATATTTAGCAATAAAGGTCGGACAGATCAGGACAAACAATCTTACAATTGTTAAAAATAACAGCATCCTATCAATAAATACATGCAATTATTATCAGATACTAACTGGAACCGCGCGTTCCTGTCGGACGATATTGACCAAATAGTTAACGATTTTTCAGATATCATCTTGAGTTCGGCTGGCGAGTCGATTCCAAATAAACTGGCGACGATTCGGAAATCGGACCCGAGATGACTGATGAACGATTTAAGGAGACTTATCCGTAAAAACAGACGCTTGCACTCTAAAGCGCGACGCACAGATAACGCAAGCCTCATTACCGAGGAGACGGCCAAAGCCGAAACCGAACTGAATGACTCTAACGCTCATTTCCCGAATCCTATCATATGCGATAACGAGCTTACCGAAAACGTTATTATTGAATCTGAGGTAGAAGAAGTATTCAAAAACCTTAATACTGGTAAGTCCTAGACTTTTAAAACCGCGTTTTCCGAATTGAAATGTCCATTATGTAGACTTTTCAACTTATCGCTCTCGAAGTCGTTCTTTCCCACCATGTAGAAGAGAGCTAACGTAACGCCAGTTTTCAAAAACGAGAACGTGCGAGAGGTTTGAAATTATCGGCCTAATTCTTTACTCAGTATCGTATCAAAATGTATGGAACGTTGCGTATACAAGCATGTAAATTTTTGCCCGAGAGAAAATCGGATCATCACTCAGCTTCAATCTGGGTTTACGCATGGCGATTCGGCTGTGAATCAGTTAACTGACATTTCTAGTTCGTCTGGGCAAGCCTTGGATTACGGCAAGGAAATTCGTGTCGTCTTTTGTGACATATCTAAGGCATGTGATCGTGTTTGGCATAACGGATTATTATTTAAGCTACAACAGTGTGGACTAAACGGACACCTGTTACTGTGGTTCGTAGTTACTTATCGGATCGACTACAACGCGTTGTTTTAAACGGTGGTTTTTCTGGTTGGAAACCATTGAGAGCTGGGGTTCCGCAAGGATCTATACTTGTCCTTTATTATTTCTCATTTTCATAAACGATATCGTTGATGACATTGATGCTTATATTAAATTAATTGCCGATAACACTAGTTTTTTTTTACGTTATATTGGAGACTCCTGACGACGCGGCACTGGCATTGAATAGAGATATTGAAAAAATCCACTAGTGGGCTTCACGTTGGCTTGTGCGGTTTAATCCTCAAAAGACGGAAGCCATGTTAGTATCACGTAAACATGTCAAACAGGTACATCCTGCTCTACAGATGAATAATATCGATCTTCAAGAGGTCTTCAATCACAAGCATTTAGGGGTTTACTTTTCGGACGCTGGCTCATGGCATGATCATATTGATTATATTGTTAAAAGGTGTATTCGAGGATCAATGTACTTCGGCGTTTTCGTTTGGTTCTCCACCGTTTTACTTTAGAAAACATGTACATGTCATTCATAAGACCTATTCTAGAATACGGAAATGTAGTTTGGGACACCGGGTCACAGATTTTGATTAACAAAATCGAAGGTGTTCAGATAGATGCAATGCGTATCGTAACTAGTGGTACAAAATTAACATCGTTAGAAAGCTTATATCGAGAAACCGGATGGGAAAAGCTCGCGGATAGAAGGCGAAAGCACAAGCTTGTGGTGTTTTATAAGGTGATAAATGGGACACACCCGAATATTTGAGTACCCATGTACCAGACGCGCGGGTTAACATCCATAACCATTTTACCCGTCAATCTAATGACATCAGAGATACGAACAAGGACATCCTTGTATTCGAACTATTTCCCGCCGTCCACTATTCGATTGTGGAATAACCTTCCGATCGAAACGCGCAATTCTATATCATTACATGTCTTCAAAGTACATTTATATGTTTCGAACGAACGCCGACGGCCATTATGTTATAATATTGGAAGCAGGCTAGGTCAGGTATTGCACACCAGGTTGCGAATGAACAGTAGTTCGCTCAACGAACACCTGTTCAGGCGTAACCTCGTGGGTAGCCCAAACTATGCTTGCGGACAAATTGAGTCAAACAGCCATTTCTTACTTGAATGTAATATTTATTCTGATTTACGACATACCACCATTCACACTTTGAATTTTCAGTTTGACAATGATATTCTCCTAAATGGGTCTGATGCTCTATCAACAGATCAAAATACTGAAGGTGCAATCCTATATTGTGAAGAGTAAACGATTTGTAAAGGCTTAAAAATCTAATTTGTATACATGTTATCTTTTGAGTGCATTAAATCTACTTTTTATATTTTTTTCTTTTATTTATTTATTTATTTATATTTTTTGTATATTTTTTTTCTTCTTTATAATCAATTTTCTTTCTCCTTCTATTTTTTTCTGTAATTAATATTTTCCCAATAAGTTAACCCTTTCCAACTTCATTACACATATAGTACATGTATTTGTAAAAATTCCAGAGCATGCTTCTGAATGTATTGAGATGTCTTTTGTCCTTTATTTGGAGACGGATTAGCATAAGCCATATGGTTGTGTTTACTACACTGTCATATCATGTATAATATTGACGTATTCTTTGATATAGTTTAATATAGTTCCATTATTTTTTAAAGAATAACCAACATCTACTTAAACCACGAGTAGGGAGAATTTGCCGCATCTTCAAAAATGTGAATGCCCTTACGAAACTGGGTTCACAAATTTAATTAATTTAAAACAAATCTAATGATAGTTCTAGTTTCTTGAAAAAGTAAACACTTCATTTATTGTGTTTTCACACGGAATTCATCTGTAACAAATCGAACCTGACCTTGCTCTAGCTTCTGGGCTGAATCCGATGTTCATATTTCGTTTTGATTGATAAACGTCACATTTCTAAATGCATAACTTTATACCGAAACTGAAACAATGTGGTAAAGCTGCTCGTGTATTGTATGACCTGATATACTATATAGTCTATGATATTAACCCAAATACCAGGGGTATGTGCCGGTTAGCGTGAACAAGTTTATCGAAATAGTCCCATGCGCTCTTAATCAATATAAAATGATTACATCATTTATACGTTCTTGGAAAAAAGATATTTTTGAATTACTCAAATCTCCTGCAACGACAAACTAAATGATTTTATTCACTTTTTCTTGTCAATCAATCTTTTGTAAACATCTTCCCTGTAATAAACATGGACGGATGGACGAGCAGACGGAGTGACATGAGAATGTAGGTGACCGTATACACAAATAGCCTTTTCAAAAAAGACGTTTGCGTACTACGAATGTGATATCACTGATAATGCCTTCGGCTGCGGGGTGTTCCGGGTAATATCTCTGAACAATCAATTTAAGCAGTTACTTTTGTAAATACATCGTTAACACGTACGCGTCATTTCCATATATGTACTTTTTGTATGCCATTCCTGGTGTGATATGAAACCCTTTCATTGTCCGCTTAATTCATTTGCTTTATAGATTATCAAATATTGTGTGACCTTTTCATACATGCATGTCTATGGTGCAATCATGTGACAGAGATTGAAATATATCATACTGTAAAGTTTCCTATTTACAAAATACGAGTTTTAAACAAATTCAAACGTATCAGTGAGGAAGTAAACAAGGAGTTAGAAATATAGATACTTGTTTTATTATAAATCCTTGAACTAAGTGGCTTATTTTTTATATAAAGAATTCAACGCATGTGCGTTTGGAATTATTTTAGGCGCCGATTCCTAGGAGGCGGACCCTGGCAAAACATTTTGGCATGAAATCTTGATTTTTTACAAATTCTATCCCCAACTTTTGTTTTCTTGCCTTTAAATCTCTTTACTCCCCCCCCCCCCACAACTCGAAATCTTGAATCCATCCTTGACCTTCTATGTATAGATTGCAACATACACATAATTTTTTTTGCTAATGTAAACAATATTTTTTGGGACATTCCATGACAAAGGCGTTTATACCAGGGGCGGTTCCAGAAATTTTAAAAAAGCAGGGATGCCAGCCTTGGTTCTTCGGAAAAGGGGGCGTTGTTTGTATATTATTTGCCACTTTTTGTCTTTGCAAAAAAATTTTCCAATAAAAAGGAGGGGTGTCAGCTGAACCCTCCTAATTTAAAGTTACACCAAGGAAATTTAAGGGATATATATATCTGTATCTAGAGTACATAAATTATTCTGCTTGTAATGTACTAAGATTGATTACTTGATTTAATTAAACATGATTAAAGTAGATAAAGGCACACTACCTTCACTTATAACATTATAAAAGTACAAATCATTCGGCAAATATATTTTGCTTTTAAATAACGGAGAAGTACAGGTATTTTGACAAAGACCCAGTATATGTTAATCATACAAATTTTGTTACATTTAAATTCACACTTAAAATAAACATTTCATTTTAACATTTTAAGAAACCATGTTTTTATTATGTTGAAAAATTACGTGTCGTTGCAGCACGACTTTGTGTTGAAATGTATATACAGGTTGCATTTGGGTTATTATAGAAGAATAACAAACAGGAAAAAGAAACATACCTCGAATGCGCTAGCCAATCCAATATTGTGGAATACCGGAATTATAAAATGTACAATGAAGGGAAATCCGAGAAATCCTGAAAAAATTCCGACCCAGTAGATGGCACCATGGTAGAAAACTTCGGCGGGAATGCCCAAAACCGAAACCGAGGAGAGGAAACTAGCCATCAAGGAGAGTGTAACTGGTACAATCGACATTCTTCTTCCTCCGAGTAAAAATTCCGTCGTAGTCTGTTTCCTTTTGTCTCTCCATGCGTAAAAAACACCGATGCCAGCAGATATAACCAGAGTCAGAGTGAAAATGACATAATCCAAAACATGGAAGCTTGATTTCTTCGTATACATTGCCACTTTATTTTATCTTTAAATAAATAAAAATAAGTGAAATGAGTTTATCCTGATACATTGATATTCCGGATCGGAAACAAAGAATACAGTCATTTGTACAATCTTATTAAAACCACAAATCATGTTCCGATACTAAATGCAGTTATCAATTGGATAAAATGTCCAAGTTATTTTACGAGTATCCTCTTGTCGTCAGTGATATTACTGTAATAACATAATATGGTTGGCAAACTAATTCAGTGACTCTCTCTAGAATCGTAAATGTAAAATCCACTCAGAAAAAAAATGTTTTAATAGGTTGAATGAGCCGTTTTGACAAATGTTATCCATTAACATGGGATACGGTTTCTATTGCACTCGACGACAATTGTTGATGAAGTGAAGTGTATCATTTTTCATAACAGCCCGATAACATACCATATTTTATTTGGAAGTAGGTCAATTCTTAACGCATATGAATTTAGAGAAATTATGTAATTGGGACAGTCCTTTGGAAGTGGAGATCTAATGTGAATGAAGATTTACATTACCTGCAGGACATGGGACAGGCTTTCCAGAAGAATATAGGGTATGCCTTTTTTATAAAGTACCAGAGTTAATTGTGAGTGTTATGGGTTCGGTTAAGCAAAACACCGTCGTTCACAGCCCTTTATTTCGTCAGTTCATTTAAATTTGTTAATATGTAATAAATCCTAAATTTGTTGAATTTGACACCGTGGGATTGAAGTTGATGACAAATTCAGAATATAGTAAGGATATCGAGGATATGTTTTCAACTACATGTATATTATAATTGCGTAGGCTTAGTAGGATGTTTGTGCAACATGAGAAGTGAGCATTTAATGTTTACTACCTCTTTTTACCAGGCAGACAGCGGAAAGATGATATATGCTGCTGGATAGGAGTTCTCTGTGTGTCATATAGCAGAATATGTAATAAATTATATGCTTCCTTTCGTGTGATCTTTTTTACCTCATTGTATAAGAGGAAAAACTAAATGTAATACGATTAAAAAAGTATTATTTATCTTTTTGAAGTGATCATTGCATATAGTGATTATGTAACGTTATATGTATTACAGTGTGTACATGTTTTTATATCTTATTAAATACATTTTTTTTCCAACTATTTGAAATCATCTTATATAATTAAAATGATTTCTCACTAATTTATTATCATAAAGTTTATGAAATATGTTTTTATGAGACAAATTTTATAGTATATATAAATAGAAGATGTAGTATGATTGCCAATGAGATAGTCATCCACCAAATGCCAATGAGATAGTCATCCACCAAATGCCAAGCAATGAACAATTAAGCTTCTACAAGTCACCACACGGTCTTCAAAGATCGGCAAAACCAATGCCATATAGCAAGCTGTAAAAGGCCCCAAAATAAATGAAGTGAAACTATTCAAACAGATAAAAATCAAATAACTTGTTATGAATAAGACATTGTTTAAAAGTGAATTTATACGATATCTTATATATTTTAAATCTGATATCTTATAAACTGTACAATATATAAGATATCTTATAATTTATTAGACATCTTAATAAGACCAGGAAATATCTCAGACCTTTACAAAAGAATACCTCTCAACAAATACAGTACGAGTCCAGCGCATGATGTGATATTCGACGATACAATACCAAGACGAATTTTGACAGTTACCACTGCATATCGAGAAGTGCAGTGTCATCCAATCTTTTTAAAGAGAGAGGGAGAGAGAAAAAACATGACCACCAAAGAAATGGGAGGGACAGAGGTTATTATTTTATTTTCTTACATCCCTTTTCTGAAAAACAATTAATGATTATGGAATCTTTTCAAACGTGTGCTTACGGCCATTTAATGGCTGAAGCCAGAAGTTTATTTCCAAATTAGTGCACTAAATTACTGGTATTAAATTTTCAACAACAAAAAATAACCCCTAGAACCCTCCCTCGTATCCGCCACAGATGTGTTGTATAAATATTCACTTCTTTCAAATGTGCATGTACTTTAAAAATATCAGACGGAGGACTTTCTATCTACGATTTACTATACTAAGTATTGTATTTTGTTTTATCAAAAGGACGAGGAAAACTACAAAATTAAAGTACATTGTGTATATAGAACAGTACAAGATCGGCGTTAAAAGCTTATATTATTCACTTAAATTGCTAAACTGTTGATCTTCAGCTTGGTAATCATTTATATTAAAATAAACACAAGGGCACCCCAAAGTTCCTTGCATACTTTTAAAGTAAACAAAATGCACATTCGAAAGTTTTGTTTCACCTAGACACAATGATTATGTAATGAACATCTGACAATGGAGAAAGTTATTCAACATGAAATGTTTGGTATTGTCTGGAAAGTTATTTTCCGACTTGGTGCCACAATAACTATGTAGGAACGGAAACCCAACCTGTTCCAGTGTAGAAGTATAGTGATAGTATGTTCTGATGTGAATTTTGATCTTTTCTAAATGTTTAAACTAACTGTTAATTTTAAACATATCTATCAAGCAAATAGGTACAACATAGCAGTTATGTTAATGTTGTTTATGGAGTGGCTTAGTGGTAAACTGAGTAAAATCATGTACGATTTCGCACTTCTAGAATATTATGGGAATGATGATCACCAACTGTGCCAGGTATAATGTTTTGCATATAGGGTATGACATCTTGAATAATTCTGTACATCATGATTTTACTATGATTATCTCGTCTGACAGTAAGCTTGTCCCATCCCAACCTCAGAATATAACTTATCTAGAGATGTCACTCAATGTTAATCTTTAGGGGTGATATCATTATATTAGATCAATAGTTAAACAGTATCCAACGCACATTTACACATTTTGCTTCATTTCACATCTTCATTTTTTTAAATTAATTTGCAATTACATTAAGAAACTATTTTAACCTAATATTAATTTCTTCACTGGAATTATACTCAAATACTCAAACCAATTTCAGCATAATAAAATAATGGAACAACCATTCTAGCTATATTTTTAAATTATAATGCAAAAGAAAACAACAAACTGTTCTGTTAAGTTTTAGTTTGTACAAATTTCCTATGACCCTGTAACCTTCCTCTGTTTATTCAGATATTTACAGAAGGGCTGCAGGGTCAGAGGAAATTCAACTTAGTCTCAGCAAACAGCTCTATTGAGCAAAGAAAAAGTCTGATCAGAAAAACATGAGCATTATTTTTACCGAAATGTATACAGTATATACCCTTCTGACTAGAATGGAGCACTCTTTTCCAAGACTGACCAACTCTGTCAAATTTTTGTTTCTAGCATCATTAATTAGTCAGTGCTTGACAATACTTCAACAATAAATTCAAAATAACATTAACAAGCAGGCTGATAATATTTTTAATAATGAAATACAACAATGGCATGTAACTTGGCAATGAAATAGCCAAAACTAATGTGAATAATAATTGTAGAAAGAATAAAAAAAATTGATAAAAATCAGAATACAGTAGTTTGGCCTACATAAACGCCTATCTGCCTATACAGTTAGACAGCCCAGCCAACAGGACGGAAAATCTGCTGTGACGAAACGTCCATAAGGTAAGAACACAACCTTTATCGCACCACACCAGGTAATATCTTGCTATAAATCATGGATGTTATTTTGGCCCAAAAGAATGTCCACTAAGAGCAAAGTCTAATGAGAATCCATCCCCTTCACCTCCTTCATGTACTGATGTTACAGTAATCCCAGCACTTAAATCTACACTTCTTCCTTCTTTATCCTGCAAAGAGCAAACAAACAATGTATATCTATAATAATTTTCTGTATTGTAATAATTTCACATTTCAGTCATTACTTACTGTGACTGCTTCAAAAAAAGACTAATGAAAGTTGAAGACTATAAATAATTTGTGTTTTAAATTGTGAGAACAAATCTTGATAGAAAGACAAAAAAAGTTTCAGTCTGGGTATAGTTCAAAAGCACTCAGTTTTACCAAGATCTTTGTCAAAGGTAATTGACAATGCTATCCAGAACATTGCCTTGAGATGGTCTTTAAAGCCAGTTATCAAAATCCTACCTTCCAAAACAGTAATCTGGTCTGGACACAACTTGTGACATTTCAAAAACCATTAAAAAAAATAGGCATTAATGTAATATAATACCCGTCATGTTATGGGGAAAATGTTAAAAATGGCTTAACACCAAAACTACATTTTGGACTTTGCAGAGAATACCTTAACCTCTGTTTTATGGAATTTTACACCTGTACAAAGTTTCAAAACAAATTTATCAAGTCATCATCTGGAAACCCTGTGAGATGGTCATAGGGACTATCATGCCACTTTTCGGAGGGTATCACAAAATACCTCGCCACTTCATGTTGCTTGGCATAAAAAAACACAATAACTCAAGGTCAAAAGTCATCAACCATAATATACAATACAATGGTTTAATGTTGTCTACCTACATGTAAAATATCACCTATTACAAAAATCAAAATAGTTACAGCCCGAATATAAACACCATAGGGCTACCATCACTTATCATAAGACTTTTATCAAAATCGGACCATGTTAAAACTGTCACACTGATGAACATGCTCAGAAGATTTGACATTGCTTAGAAAAACAACAGTAAAATTTCAAAACAGTATAGAAGCAGTCAGTCTTCAGACCATCATGATTGAATTTTCGGAGAGCCTTTCATTAATGTTAGTCAGATGCCATATCTTACGTCATACAGTTGTTACTAACCAGACAGATGTGTATTGAAATTTGTGAGCACTGGTTCTGAAGAATTAATTCTTCAACTTATGAAAATTTGTAAATAAATAACAAATACTTACAGCCTTGTAATCTAGGAACATTTCTTTGAATGCCATAAAATCACTAAACGTAGACAGCATTTCAAATATTTCACCATCCAATTCATTTCGCCTCTCTCTACAGAAAAATGAATCCATTTTTAATGCTGTCAAGTTGTGATTAAATTTTTTTTTTTTTACTCTTGTAAGTTACACCTTTCACTTTTTGAGAATAAATAATGTTTAGATATGGTATGATTGTGATGCTATAATCAGTTTGGTCATTCTAAAGATATTGTTGGTTTGTTTGTTTGTTGTCTCTAGGGTATAGTTGGTAGTTGTGAAAATATTTCAAGGCCCCAAAAAGCAAGAAAACACCTTTATTATTGCAATAGTGCACACAAAACAAGAGGCTCCCAGGAGCCTGAATCGCTCACCTGGTTGAATTTTGTCTCTGTTCAAGGGCAATAAATTAAACAATAAGTTTTCCAACAATTTTGACTCAAGAAAACTTTGATAGGACTAATAAGGATCATGTCAGTAAATGAAAGTCTAAATCTATCATAGTTTTCAAGACATTGGCTGAAAACAGTAAAAAAAACAACATCATTTTCCCCTGTCAAGGGCAATAACTCTTATAAGAAGGCGTCTGACAAATTTTATGCATGAAGACTTTTGTAGTCCTAAAAATAAGGATCATTTCAGCAATTGAAAGAATTTGGCTATACCTAACAGTTTTGCAGATATATGCAAAAAACTATTGTCTGACCCCTATGTGCTATTTTTAGTAATGGCAGCCATGTTTTTCGATGGATCAAAAATCCCCACATTAGTTTTATGCAGGATACCCCAAGGAACATTCATACAAAGTTTTGTTCCAATTGGTCAAGTAGTGTCAGAGGAGAAGATTTTTGAAAGAAATAACATAAAAAATAGCAAAAAACGTTGAAAAAGGGCAATAACTCCAACATGGCGCAATAGATTAAAATGAAAATTTAACCGCAAATAGATCTCATCAGGCTGAACACTTTTATACCTATCAGAATTTGGTTAAACCTAACCATTTTGGAGATATATGCAAAAAACTACTATCCGACCACTATGTTCTATTTTTAGTAACGGCGGCGATGTTTTTCGACGGATCAAAAATCACCACATCCTTTCTATGCAGGATACCCCAAGGAATATTCATACAAAGTTTGGTTCCAATTGGTCAAGTAGTTTCAGAGGAAAAGAGTTTTGAAAAATTGTTAATGACGACGACGGACGCCAAGTGATGGCAATTGCTCACATAGCCTTCGGCCAAGTGAGCTAAAAAAAGAACTAAAGAAACATTCAACTAGAAAACCATTTTTTTTAGTGTAGGACGGTATTTAGATAAGAAGATAAAAAAGCAGGTAGGTATTCATTAAAATGAGAAGATGAAATTCCAAGATAAATACTGAATCTCGACTAACACAGTGTATTTAAAATAATCCTGTCATTTTTTAGTTAATTCATTTGGACAAACTCTTGATAAACCATGTGGCATTTAAATAATTTAATTCTGAAAAAAATATAACTGAAAGTGATGTAAAATTGTGGCAGCTGGGTTCATGATCTTGTTCAATCAAACTTTCGAAAATCATTTTATACAAAAAGTTCAAAAATTTTGAAAATAATAAATATTATTAAGAGACATTTTACTTACAATATTTGTCTAGTAAATTCTGCCATTGAAAATTGTTCTATTCTCTTTGACAATTCATCTTCTAGATATTTTTCTATTAATTCTACCTAAAAACAAATTAATATACAAAATCAGTGATATTTCTCTTATATAAGAATAAAATTTTAATACAATGACTATAAATGGGCAATAAACTTTCAATGATTAACCTTCATTAACTGTAGAAGAATTACACTTTGTGTGGTACTAAACTTTATGATTATGTCAAAACATGAATCAAAATCCCAAATAAATCCCAAGTCGGGAATAGGCTTTATCTATGAAGGACAGAGATAACAGTGACATTGTTGATGATGTACCACTATGTTGTTTTTCCACTGATGTAACAATAAACAGGAATATGTCAGACTTATTAATCCTATATCACACACTGCATGTCCATGTCAAAAATCTGAACAATCACTCCCTAATTGCAAGCATCACTTTTATGAAGTATTATTTAAATTTTGCATTACATATAGTGGTGTCTCATTTGTAAACCTTAAAAAACTTACATATTCTCTGTGAATATCTGTGTATATGAATTTATTTTCTTCACTGTCATCAAATTCATGGTAGTATTTTTCTAAGAAGTTATTCTGTAATGTCTGGAATTCATCCTCTAAAATGAAAAAAACAAATATTGAACCTGAAGTTGTTTTCTATCAAAATATTTTGGTTTTCTGGCAAACATGAGATGTGGAAATGAACTAAACTGTAAATATTATTAATAAAAAAACTGAAACTTGAAGAAAATCTTATATTCCTGCATAAATCTGCAGTAATTAGGATTAAAATTTGGAAAAGGGCCATTTTAATGGTATTCATTTTTTAAAACTGTGAAATAAATTCTAATTTAAATTCAACATATTCAAGATGAATGTGATAAATGGCACATAGTCCCCTCAACTCCCAATCACTGCATCTGTGTAAGGAATTTTTAGGCTTTTATATTACAACTACATGCATATTTAATATTCAATGCTTCCTGGGAATTTTCATACTTATTTACCCATAAAAATTAATTGTACCCTCCATCCCCTCATAGGAATTATAATTGGAAATGAAATTCCACTCCTTGTATGATCTCCATTATTTTTTCTTGTATGATCACTTACCCATGATGATATCTTCAATATGACCTATGGTCTCATCGAATCTAGTGTCTACATCACTGGATCTAATAAACAAAAATATTTTTTTATAAAAAGGCAGAACAGAATTACATGATGAATCAATTCAAGAAAGAGCAATTGGTCCCATTTCCTAAGGGTGAGTGAAAAAAAAAGGAATTGATCAAGCACCCAGCTTCCCAATATTCTGAAATATGCAATAGTCTGTTTTCCATTCCAAAATCATTCAAAATTGTATAGAATGATACTGTTTTTTTTTCTCAAGTCAAATTGCTCAAGTCTAGTACATGTCTGTGTTTATATAGACATAGATGTAAATTATGTCTGCTGTTGCATATATTAATTTTAACTTATTTAAAATAAATAATATCACATACTGAAGCAGTGATCTTCCCAGGGCCGTATAGCATTACATTGCCCTGATGCTATATTTTTTACCAGAATGTCATCTGTAAATCTTAAGGAAAACACTGATAAACTGTACAGACATTGAGAGATTTAAATATAATTGACTTCATTAAGTGTAATTAAACAACAATGTGTTAATTTTAGTCAACACAGAAAGGAAGGAAGTTATAAGAAGTAAAAAAAAAAACATTCACAAAAAAAATCACTCAACATAATTAATAGCTCTTTCCCGTTTTTTTTTTAGATGTATAAATAAGGATCCAGTTCTCTGAATAAGCTATTATTGACTATGACGATTTGATTTTAACTCAAATTCTTTAAGGCAAGATTTTTCTATGATTTTGAAAGCTATAGCCACTGAGGAAAAATAGGACTTTTTTAATGTGATTTTTAAAAGAGACCTTTTGCACCAGACACTTCTGCTGTAAACCCCTTGATTGATACTTGAAGCAAAATGTATAGGAATACAGCATATGGTCTAAAATCTGTTTTTCATACAATCCAAAAAGGACTCCCAAACTTTAAGCCTAATAAAATGCTTCCTTGACCAAAATAATTAGTCACTTGCAATAAGACTAATAAAAGATTACATGAACAAACAGACTGATGGATGATGTGATTTTCGAAGATCAAAAAAATTTGTTTCTGGAAAGTATTATAAATAAAAATCTTAAGTTTTAATCAAAGGAAATAAACAATTCACAATGTCATAGCATTCTATGGATGCATTTTTGAAGTATAGTCTGAAAACAAGAAATTGCATATTTTCTGTATGAATTAAGACTTTATAATACCAGTAACTCAAAATTTTGTATAATCCAAAATATATAAAAATCAATAGGGAGCTTATTATAATAGAAAGAAACAATAGTTTAAAGGGCTTTCAAGTTATATATATATTCTGCGAATATGGAAAATCCCCCTTTTTTATGAAATAAGTCCTATAACTATGGAAAAACAGAAATTTATTATAAATTATAACAATAGAAAAGGAAGCTTACAAAAATAGAAATAAACTATACATGTATCCCAAAGATTCCTGAGAATGAGTGCAACCACTCCTGAGTTGTAGTCCAAATACTGTGAATTCCCCCACCCCTTTATGATGAATAAAGTCCCATATAACTCTTAATCATAAAATCAGAAATTTACAAATATAGACAGGGAACTTACATCAATATAAATAAACAATTCCCCAATGTTTCATTGACATTACTACAAGGGTTTTTGAGTTATAGACAATCACCCCATTTCTGTACAAATGAAGTCCCATAACTCAAACCAGCTAAATACATGTACATGTAGGTCCTGAAAATCTTAGTATTTTTAGAAGGTCTTTAGCCAAATCACAGTGACGAGTACTAGAAAAATCAGTGATTTAAGTATGTACATACAATGCACTACAGTATGAGTCGGGAAATGGGAAGCTATATGTATATCAAAATGTCATAAACTAATTAGAGTAGAAAACTTACATTCCAACAGCTAAGTCCTCATCATGGAATGATAATTCCATAGGCTGTACATCATCTGTAATGTAGAGATTATCATTTAGCATGCTGCTAAATAAATGATTAAATGAAACATAGCTTTACAGGTACAAATTACATATGTACAAACTCTGAAGAAAACCGTCTGCTATAAATTATAAATGACTGCAGAAGCATGTAAATTACATGTAATACAAGTACCTTTGAGCATCACTTAATAGCTAGGCAACCATTTCAATACATGTATGTGCTGGACCAAGGCAATAAGAGGCAAATTTGGAGTAGGTGCAGCAATTCATCCGGCAAACCTTTGAAATAGATAGCCTTTTTACTTATATGTTAACCTTCCCACATTAGGGGGAAGCCTCACAAAATCATTGAAAAATTTAGAATCTATCACATTAAAATATAAAATTTGTGGTAGATTTTTGGCTAAAATTATTATACATGTGTATTTTCTGCAAATATTAATAAATATATGAATTTTTACATCAAAGTTTGCTTTAATATAAAAAATTCCCAAAAGATCTGTTCAAAAGGTAAACAGGTATGTTTGTACTATTATTTTGATCCCATCAATTTACTTTGGAACTAGCAAGACAGGGTGTCCAGCGAAAAGGTTTTACATTTCCATGATAAGACTTCTTTACTATTTATTTTCAATTCTTACCCATCTATACTGTCATGAAACAAGTGTTAAATGTAACATTACATTCCCTACACAAATACAGTCAATGTCTATAATCTCCAGTAATTAGTTGTATGTACATCGGCCATATTATAAATGGGATCCATTTGACAGTATAAATAATGGATTTCTAATTCTAGTTACAAAAATGTATTGGAACATTCTGGTGTGGTAATCTAGTTCAAGTATACATAGCATAGTGGAAAATAAGCTGAGATCACAGAGGCCTTAACATTCAAGTGTGGTTACAAGACTTATGCAGATAATTTGTGTCATCTGATAACAAATGCATTTTGAATCTTTCTCAGAATTCTGAAAATCATTTTATGGCAAAATTTACTTACGAGGTACAAAAAATGGAGTATGAATTTTAACAACTTAAGGATAATCTATCAGCAGTGAAGTTCTAAAAATAAACATTGTTCCCAATTTCTGTCACAACATTTATTATTATTTTTCTTGATAAAGAAGATTTGCAATGGATTAATGATCAAGATTCATGTATCTTTTCCCTGAATAGAACTGTTAGAAAAATAGACTTTTTTACAATTCTTTTTTACATCAAAACAATCAAGTATTACATCAAATAAGTCAGTAGTACATGTATATAGCAGACTTACATGTAAGTAAAGCCATGTCAAAAGAATAACTATCCTAACTGAACAACTTCTGTGTATGACAAAATTCTTATACACAACAAACACTTTATCTACGTAATATGATCTTCTGAATCCTACTAATCAGTAAGTCACAAATTTCATTTTCTAAATTTCTTATTTGTTTAAATTTCTTCAATTGATTTTTCCTTTTATGTTTAGAAGTGTCCTGACAAGTTCTTACACATAAATTAATCCCAATTAAGGGATTAGGCATTATTATATCCTTACATATTGATTATGAAATATTGATTACAAATTCTGAAAACAAAGTTTGTACAAACAATAAATGACTATGATCAATATTTACCCATTACCTTATTAAAAAATA
The DNA here is from genome assembly GCA_037379345.1 of Perna viridis. Taxonomy (NCBI): domain Eukaryota; kingdom Metazoa; phylum Mollusca; class Bivalvia; order Mytilida; family Mytilidae; genus Perna; species Perna viridis. Next base: position 10,480,309 of record CM074515.1, on the reverse strand, counting down.
ATCAAATGTACTTCACATTTACATTTTTGCTCAGGCAAAGATATATGAAGGGCATTCATAATAGTGAAAATCACAGAATTTAAATGACATCTCATGTCAAAACATACCAGTTGATCTCAATCTTTTATTAACAGAATTTAGACAAGTTTTACCCAAAGTTCAATTGCAAAATTCCCATAAATTTTTCTGTTGATTAATAATGAATTTGATTCCATTCAATGAGTACATTTACATACATTTCCATGTTGAAACATACATATCAAAAGAAAATGCATCTTAAATTTAAAGAGAACATGTATGAACATGTTTAAGATGCCAATTTCAAGATTATCTCCCAATTAAGAACAGAACTTATCTAAATATTACTATGTTAAAAATCAAAATATGTTGTGGTTTCAGTATCTGAATTATGTTTTATTACATGGGCAGTGTTTTCAAAGTTCTACGTTATGATGTCACTTGTCAGGGACAGTATCAGGTGCCATAATTTGTAATCACGACTGTCATGTCAGATTAAAACTATTAATAAAAAGCAATGGGAGTTTGACAGGAAACACTTAAAATGAAGTTTACGAAAATAAAAATCCATATAAAAAAAGAAAGAAAACGTGGTCAAGTAAATATTCACTCACAAAAACAAAGGCTCATGTTTGTTGTCCGCTGTTTCCTACAGGAAGTTTACATCGTCAGGATTAGTGGCGAGTAAATTTCGAGAATGCATCTCATTCAACGATTATTTTTCATTTGACCAAAATAGTTTCGACAGAGAAAGGGGTGGAAGAATACTGAAAAAAATATTGCTGTGATTATTGAGACTATAAGAAATTACATTTATAGGAGCGATATAACAAGAAACCAAAACAAAAATAAAGAAAAACATAAAAAGGGGGCCTGATTGGCCTGAATGACAAAAGAAGTGTTTATATCAATTTGTACGCTCTTCTATGTATTGCCTAATAAATTTGATGATTTGCTTATTTATGTTAGTGTTAAACGCGAGCCATAATAGCCCTTTTACCTGTATTTTCATCATCGGCATTTGATGCCATGTTCCTTTTGGAGGAACCGGAAATATTAGGTCTCGCTAAAATTCGGACGAAATTTATTTTCAAAAATATTGTCAATGAAAGGCGTTATACATGTCTAAACGTCTTTTTTTTCTAAATGGTCTTCAAATATTCAGTTGGGCTTCGGAGCTAACTCACATATAAAAACCAGAAGATGTGGTATGGTTGCCAATGACATAGTCATCCATATTGGAATCTTTAAATATAACCAAGAAATTACTTCATGTATGGGGTATCATCCGCTCCTCCCTTTAAGTCCAAAGTACATTCCATGTTTTGGATGAAGTCCAAAGTACAAGTTTACTTTTTGGTAAAGTCCAAATTGCATGAACTTTGAAGTACAAAGTACGGCTGTTTTGAAATGTTAAGTCCGTAGACTTGTGTGCTAAGTTTAAAGTACTCTCTAAAAAAATAACAAAATCCCGAGTCAAAAATGGGGTGATACCCTCACGTATCAAGGTTTTCGATATCACAAGCTCATAAAAACGTTCACATATTTTTTCAGCAATACAAAGAACTCATTCTCAAATACAGATGTACTTGTAAAGAATTAATAAGTGCAGGTATCTCTCACCCTTTGTTTTACGGTAATATTCTACACCAAGCACGAAAAGCTCGAAACCCAATAAGGTATAGTTGTGTAATATTTTTCCAACATTGGTCAGATTTTAAAGGGGAGGGTTGTGATCACACCAAAGTACGTTTTTTTGCGCCTGTCCCTAGTCAGGAGTTTCTGGCATCTGTGTGTCTTGTTTCGTTTTCACCTGTAGTTACTTGAGTTTTAAGGGGCAACTATTTTGTTGTACTTGTGTATAATTATGCTTTATGCTTTTGGGCCAGCTGCAGCCTGCCCCCCTGGTGTGAGGGTTTCCTTGTCGTTCGAAGAAAACCAATGGGTGACCTTGGGCTGACATTATCACCCCGGTGGGGTTATTGCCCCTTTGAATAATTCACCATACCTATTCTCGTAATATTAGCATTTTAGTGAGTTATGCGTTCGTGTGTTTATTGCATTTCACCATATGCATTCATTCTCCTAACATACAAGGAAGACACAGGGAACCTATACGCTATACCTATTTCTGACAAAAATCACATGGAATACCGATCTAATTAAAAGCCGATCTCGCAGCTCCCGGTTTTCTGTTATGTCACACGCGACATAAAAGGAAACCGGGAGCTACGAGATCGGCTTTTAATAAGATTGACGAAATACAATTTTAAGCAATTTTATAAACGATGGTTGAGGGGATGTGGATCGGTGATTGAAGGGGCGGGGAACGGGTTGTGAAAAAATGCGATAAGCGGGGATTATGACTGTGGCCTAGGTGTAGGGAAGCGGGTATGAAGAACCGTCCTGTCCACCACCTCAGAGAGGGAGGAGTACCTTTCTGTTTAAGAATCAGGCAACATGTGTATAAGGTGTAGCCTGGCAAATGAATAAAATTGTGTTTAGAGATTTGATGGCATTATCAAATTATTTATACATCTTACCTCCAGATAGATATAACCATCAAAGTGTTTGTAAAGTTTGCCTTTTTAATATATTCATAAGTCAAATTTGGTTGAAATGCACTATGGAAAAATGGCGGGAAATTTCCCACTCTAAGCATTTAATAATATCAATGCCACAGATTAATGTCAATTTTTTGTATGAATCGCAAAAATATTATCTAGCGTGGAATATTTTTTGTCTGGAGCCGAATTGATTTTCTTCGGAATATTTGTTCAACCTAGCATTATACAATTTCCTATAGAGTAGACAGCTTAAAAATGACCAAAAATTAGGAAATACTCATTAATATTTTGTTTCAAAATTTACTCAAAAAGGTACCTTTTTGGTAAAAACAAACACACGTCACTACATAAAGAGGAATCTAATCAGACAGGAGAAATTATCATATCCAACTTAAATCATTGAAAATATCGGACATTTTTCCTTGAAATGATTAATTCTGTTCACTGCATATTTTTTATGACAAATAAGCTACAGCTTTCCTAAGGCTAAGTATGACAAAGTTCTATGCCATTCCAGAAAAGTAGTGCCGGCATGGGAGAGACCAATGCTCCAGGGTCTGCAACTGGCTGTTTTTCAAAATTGCAAAATTTCGCACAAACTTGAAGAATTAAAATCATGAACAAATAAGCAGAAAAATGTACACTTTTTACTTGTTTTTTTTAACAATAATACCATGCGAACTTACTTTTTCTGGCAGTTTTTAAGTGCCATATATTTTAGAAAACCTGTTTATTTACTATTAATTTTAGGAAGGCACAAAATTATGTTATAAAAGATAGATATTATTTTTATTTTGTTACCATGGCTACAGATTTTCATAACAAAATAGAAAATAATATCTATCTTTTTTTTTATGGATCTCCATAGTAAGGTTTTGAAAAATATATACTTTTTACGGGAAAAAAATGTTTGATTTGCTTGTTTAAGTGTCTCAATATATAGCTTTATTTCCACAAATTGTCATATTTGTTTAACTATCCACAAAAAAACTATAATTATATAATAAAAAAAATCAACAAATAACACATTCTAAATAAACAGAAGATGTTCATAAAGTTGGTATTTTGGATCAACAACATATTTGTTTTGCGTTCAACAGACGGTCGGCATTCCGATGGGAAAAAAATTGCTCGCTACTAGTATATTTATTCCTTCACTCTTGTGAGACCTACTTAACAGCTGATCTTATCCAAAAGAAGGAACATCGTTTAGCCCGGCCGTATGATCTTAGTTTCCGATATATAGATGTCATTTAAATCTTATCTAGGATTTCTATACATCTACCCAAAAGAACTTTAAATAAAGGATAATACAAACTCTATGAAGTCAGCCCCATATCTAGATCCACTCTTAGAGATCGATGAAAAGAGGACTAAACGAAAAGCGCAATGATCTCTCGTTTCTTATCCTCAGCTTTTCTTTCATCTGTGGCTCCCCGTGCAGATCCGGGTGTTTAAAAGAATAGGCCTGCAGCAGCGCTAAGCTTGTCGTAAAAGGCGACTAAATAGTGCTCAGAAACCTAGCCGGGGGTTAGGCGCTCTGCCCACAGAGCAACTGGGATCTGTGCCCCAGGTGGTGGAATGGGGTACCCCTGGCATGTTACATGCTGGGGTTGTCAGGCTATAATACGGAAAACCTGACCGCAAACCATAGTGGTGCACCGTGTTGGGAAAGATGCCACGTTCCTCGCACGTTAAAGAACCCTGCTGTGGTATTCGATAGGGGTAGGAACCTTTGCGCTCCGCCACAGGCACAGGAGGCTAAATTGCCCGATCTTACCCATCCCCCCTTTTTCTAGTGGCAATCAAAATTTGTCGACCCTGTTGTCCTTGTGACCCATCCTTTTTTTTTTATCATTTCATGTTCATTTTATCATCCATTTCATGTTCATTGTCTGAATATAGCTGAAATATTGCTGCTCGGACGTTAAACCCCAACAAACAAACAAACAAAAATTCATCTGTGGCGATATCACTTCCACCCCCTGCGTATTGAGTTTTCTTATCACAACTTATATGTTATGCCAGAGCTAGCCGAAACCACGCGGATTTTTTTAGGCACGCTAGTCTTCATACAATTAGGCATCTGGACCAGGATTACACTGCTACAAGATTAAAGCTAGTACTGCTCAAGTTTTATGGCCATAACCACGAACCCGTAGACCGCCGTGATTTATCCATCTGCACCTTGAAAACCGATTTGTTCAATGTGTCAATTTTCCTCTTCAGTCTACTGGGCGTGACATTTTATGATCAACTTGGTGGGTGTTACTAGAAAAGCAGAGGACACCCAACCTAACATGCATCTGGTCCATGTGCCAATCGGGTTGCTTATTTACTTTTGTTTCTATGTGCATGTTAATTTCTTTGGTAAGTGTGTCTACTTTCTTGGCCATTATTCCTCGATTATGTTCCTTTTTTATTACTGTTCTTACCAGATTCTCCTGATTTCCCTTTAATAGCATGGGTAGACAGACATGGTGAATGATAACAGAAGTAACATCTTTCTTCCGTTTTCATTGCTAACTGATTATCAATAAGATATGCAAGATTTGTCACTTACAATGAAGGCATTTCAACCCTCTGAAAGTCTACTCCATAAATCTATTTTAACACCAATTTGGTAAAAATGAAAAGAAAAATCACAAGTAATAATTTTTTATTAGATAACAGAACAATCTTATATCTTCTTAACCAATGATGATAAATAAAAATTTAAAAGCCATATTACTATACAATGTCAAATTCACAATAAAGAAATCAAAGTTTACATTGATTTAACAGGCATATACTGATATGCCTCAAATTTTTTTACAGATAGTTCTACATCACATGACACAACTATTGAGTAGAGAACAGCTTCATGCAACATCAGACAGTACTTGAAATATAATGTAGAAAACTGTACCACTTCTTTCAGAACTAGATAGGGGACACAAGTTATGTTCAGAAATCTGCATATTGTTTTTAACTAAACAACCCCAGGATTTAAAAATTGTATAAAAATACATTTTTGTTTGGGAAAAAATGCCACTCTTGCAGCAAATAGTGTTCAATATTACATTCTTGCATGTCAAAAATCCTGAATAATAGGCCAATACCTGTGACACATTTCTTCCATTATAAATCTTCCGCCATGTTATTACAAATAGCTGTGAAATTAGACCTACAACACATATAAGACAGAAAGTGAAAACCCCCAAACCAATAACACTACGAATCCCTTTCCTTTATCTAACAGTACTAGAATGGTCTTTTATAATACACATCCATGTAAAAACTTGGCAACTTTTTACAATCCCCTTTTTCTAATGACATGTAATCTTGTCTAATTAAATTGAATTTAAATGCTGCAATGAAACATCTGTGATGTATAAACACTGCCCAACTTTGACATGAACCTGTACTTAACCAGAGGTATAATACCAATCAAACTGTCAGAACAAGAAAGATTCAAGATGTATGGAGATTGCATTGACGTATGAAATGAAAGTACATGTATGATATGTAAAAAGCACAAGCAAAGCATGTTCATTCAAACAACCAGGTGACAAATTTAAAGGCTTCCTTATAAATATAGCCATTTAAAATCATGTATTGTGTTACCTTTTAGTTCTATCAGTATCCATTTTTTTCAATATGGAGAGAAAAACAAGTAATTAATATTTTAACCTAGAACTGATCTCTGACCTGTCCTAACCAACTGCCCACATTAGTCAGGATGTAAATAGCAAGGGCTAATACATTTTAATCTGTTATTCTACCCCATTATTTCTTTCCTCAAAGGGACAAGTTTAGTATTGGACAACCCTCTAGGTGCTACATTTCGTGTTACCTAGATATAACATAAAAACAACAAGGCAGCTCCATATGGGTTCGAAGATACAGAGTGATGATTAATAAATTCTCTTCAAATGAAGCAACATCAGAAAATAATACTATATTTTCCCTACAATTCAAGTGAACTGTAAAGGTAATCATAGCACAAGTATTAAAGATAACACCAAAGATAACTGAATAACTTTAAAATTTGTAATCAGAGGACAAATTTGACTGAACTATCCTATTACTAAAGATTGATCCAGTCAAATCATATTATCTGAAATCAAGAGCATTTTTAATATTTAATTTAAAAATTACAAGCAGATAGCTAATAGAAACAATAGGAGGGACAGACATTTACATATACATGAAATGTCTGTTCTATAGGAAAGAGCAGGAGGAAACAAAGAAGGTGATAAAAGGCAAGGTGTATAAGACAATAAGCATTTGAAATAATAACAGATAACACAAATCAGCCTACACAGGTAGGGACAACCAAATCATAGAACAAATATGGAGGCATACTAATATACAAAACAGTATATCATGAAATGATATGAAAAACATTAAAATGAATATTTATATATCACATTTGACTCTCACTAATTAACAGGTATATACGAAAACATGGAATTGTTCCCTGAAGTTACCATTTTAAGATTTAAGTTCACAGTTCAGGAAACAATTTGATGGTTGTTTAATACCTATAATTCAATGATTTCTTGATGGGTTCTTTACATCTGGAATATTTTGCTAACATGTAGAAAATTATGCTTAAATCATGCATGCATCATGCTCAAATGACACCTAATACATTGTATAATATGACCAGCATAAACAATAAATTATGGGTGTGGCACAATGTGACACTAACCCACAATATCACATGAACCAAAACTGAAAATATTTCCTTGTATTGGACACATTCTAATCACTAAAAATACACACACATTCACACAGTAAACATACACTACACATACCAACAAAGCAGAGGCACTGGTTGTATAGAACAATATTGACACATAAATCTACACTTACAGCCAGAGTTAACCGATCAATGGCAGGTTTAAAAAAAAATGATTTAAGGTGTTCCAGTCACCATACAATCTATTGTGACATCATCGTTCCAGTCACCATACAATCTATTGTGACATCATCGTTCCAGTCACCATACAATCTATTGTGACATCATCACTTTCAATACTTTAAATCCAATGACTGAAGGTGATATCTGCTATTGAACATTAATTACCACACAATTATCTCCCTTTGTGAAAATAAAGTTACCACAAATAGTTCACACCAAGTGGGAAAAGGGTTAATCATTGTCACAGACATATGTTTGAAAAAAAAAGCAGCATGGTAAATGCAAAAAAAAAGAAGTAAAAAAAGGCAAAAACACCCAAAAAAACCTAATCAATTTATGACATACAGTGATCTTCAGGTTAAGTGATTATTTGAGCTTTAATATTTGAATTACTGACAACCCACATCTGATATGAGTACCTAATAAAAATCATGAGTTTTTAATAAAACTTTCTAACAAACCCACAAAACAGTATGTGCCAACAATGATGGTAGCATGAAGTATCATTTAATTATATACAATAGACATGTTTGGGACTTGAATTGAACTTGCAGCACTGAGAAGCTAAATCTGATAATTAATATACATTACATAATAAATAGATAACAATTTTCAAATCAATATCAGATCATGTTTTCACAGTCTATTTGTAGATATCTGAATGATACGTATATAGAGTAAGTCATACATATATATACACATACAGAATATAGATCTGCTTAGTACTAGATTACAACATGATATCAGGTTTAGATTAGAAAATTGGAAGAATTTCTTAATACTTTAAAAACTGATTTACGATGGTTCAAGTTAACTATTGACTTCCAACATATTTGACAGTACTGGCATATTTTGGTAGTATTAATTACCACCTAGTGTTTATAATATGTGATGCAAATTGTTTTGGAAAGTAACTGTTTAAATATAACTTTTGTTGCACATGCCATTTTGAAAAACAAGGTATGTTCAGTCATGTCAAAGGTATTGGAAGTCAGAAAGAACTTTCTTTTCAAGTACATTAAAACTATGACTAAATATTAATCAGTAAGGATTCATAGTACATGTTTACTGCACTGAGTCATCAGAGAAATAGACAACACAAAAAATAATTCCAATTATCATAAAGCAACATGTATGTTACTTTTACAGTGCTGATCATTCAATCATAGACGAAAAGACAAAACTTTCATAATCAATCAAAATCATTCCATTATCACATAATCAAACATATCAATACAAGAAAATACATCTTTGGTTTTGGTAGTGCCAAATATTGTATGTTGTATCAAACACACACTCCAAGAAAGACTTTATTCCTGACCAAATCCTTCAGTTTCTTCAATTGCTAAAGTTAATTTCTCTACTAACTGTTCATAACTCCTGTAAGGTGGGAGATCCAAACGATTGAAACATGTGTGACTTCTCGGTAGCCATGTTTCCTTACCAACTTTTTCAATACAAAACCTCTGTGGACCGTTGCTCCCTAAATTACAACAAACAGAGTATGTATAATAGTGAAAGTTGATGAGATATAAATCTTACATGATAAGAATAATGTAAATACTTTAGACTAACATAAGCCATCTATCATGACTTATCAAAGTCAATAAAATTTTCTTTTTCTTCAAAATCAATATAAATATGCTTTCAATACTGAAGTCCCCTCAATATATTTACAGAATACTGACAACATTAACAGAAAAGCAAGTTTCATACCTGAACCCAACTGAAATCAGTAATAAAATAAGCATAAAATAAAATATAATTGTTTATTATTGGCCCACTTCGGGTCAGGACAAAAGCCCCCTGGAAAAAAGCCCCCCGGATAAAAGCTCCCTAGGACAAAAGTCCCCATGAGAAATTACTTAATCAATTATGAATAATATTTGTATTAGTACTGAAAGTGTAAAATTTGAAATTTAATTTCTATAATTTTTAACATTTTAACTTTTTGCTTCTTTTTAAGACAATATTTTATTAATAAAATGATAACAGTTGTCAAATATACACTCTTTAAAAAGGAAATATATCTAAAAGCAATCATTTTGTTTTCTTTTTGAAAAGGGTATTACTGGCAGCTTACCATATGTCATTGAGGAAATTTCAAATGATTCTGATAATAAGAAATACAATATCAAATATAAAATAAGTATACCCTTGGAAAAAAAATTACACAGAAATTAAACCATTTTAATTCAAACAAAAACTTCCTAATCACTCTAAACAGAATTAAAAATTGTACAAAAAAGACAAACACAAATAAAATGCAACACTAATATAAAAGGAACAGTCACAACAAAAGAAAAAAAAAAAATACAAAAAAAAACAACAAAAAAAACAAAAAAAAAATTTTTACATTAAAATTACGCTTATCATAAGATGGGGGCTTTTGTCTGGGGGCTTTTTTCCTAGACCCGGCCCACTACTTTTAGTTGGATTATTAAAATTCTTTCTCTTATAGTAAGCAGTCTAAGATTTAATTTTATACATGACTACAGTTAATGATTTTCATTTTTGTTCAGTTGTATATTCAGATCACTATAGAGGACAATATGGATTTGATGATCAGACTACTCACATGCTCCCCAGTAAACTCAATTTGTGATATATCAAATCTCCAATTAACTACTCCAAAATACTAATCTCCAAAGAGGATAATTAAATAAATATGAAATGTAAGTTGTCATCATATGAAAAGGCATGCCAGCAAACTAACAAAATCAGTTTATGTGCTTGACCGTTGTTTTGCTTAGTGTTGACATGTTAGAAAACTACAAAGTATATATTAAAAATAAAATTTACCCATTAGTTCCATAAATCCACCAACTGGCAGTCTGCAAGTTCCTGTCACAAACTGAAGTAATCTTGTTTTTCTTTCGTTGTCAACTTCTCTTACAAACTATATAAAAATACATCAACTTATCATTTCAATTTCTACTGAATCAAAATTTGACCCCTCATTAGAGTGAATTTAGAAAAAAATATGAATCACATGAATTACTGAGGACTTTATTTTATTAGATTAATTTTTTGACATTTTTTTTTAAAGGATTCCTTTAACAAGATCTTGCCTTATTTGTTTCACTCTATAAAAACGGGAAAATACACACTATGTCAAAGCACAATCATATGTGTTAACAGTAGCAAAAAATGTGCTCATAAGACATTCCCCAATCATCTTTATATGGACCAATATGACAGTTGCACTTAAGCAATACAAATTACCATGTTGAAACTGCATACGAAATTTCATATCTTTTCCATTAAAGGACAAAAATTGTCATAACTGATATGCCAAATACTTCAAGATGAGAGGATGAATAACAAATACTAGTTTAATCTTGTTACTATTTATACCTTCCAGAACCACATTATCTGTTTACTGTTCCTTTGGTAGTGTCTATAAATAGCACTTCTCTCCCAATCATCAACATCGATCTCCTGCATACCGCACAACATCAACTGGAAACAAAATAGTTGTTCAATTCTATGCAACATTTACATACACAGTAATTCTTCAAAACACACTAATGTACTCTCTTGAAATATCAAATTTCTTTCATTAAAATTGTTTGAAAGCATTGTACATGTGTAATGAAATTTCATAGTTATACCAAATTTAATCAAACTTAGTGACCAAAATAAAATTCAAGAAAATATGTGATTCCAAATGACCCATGATTATGATTTTGAGGTCAGTATAACTTCATTTTAATATTAACTATGTCATAATAGGTTTTAGATTTTATCAAATGTTTTTGAGATTTTTAGTATCTAGATGGTTTTCCTTATAATTTTTCAACAATCTGATGGATCATCACTTGAGTTGAAAACAAGCTGGAAATACATGTACCTTGACATATAAGGAAAATTTTGAGATTTCATTGGTATCACTCAACCTGTATTTTTATATACCTCTTATGAGTAAAGAAATTTTGTTTGCAGGTATCTCATTTCTTTTTGATCATTTATGAACATGTATTATGAAAAAAAAGGAGAAGACTAACCATTGCCTTTTAGTTAATTGTGAAGGGTTTTAAGCTAGGGTTACTGCATATGCATCAAAATTTGATGTGTACTAATTTTAGTTACTTTCAAAGTAGTAGATATAATAGTGTGAAGTAAATACCTGTGAAAATGATTATTAACACAATAAATCAATTATCATTTTTCAAAGACAGGGAACATAAATATCCGCTAATATGTTATAAATCAATTATCATTTTCAAAGACTGTGAAAATTAATACCTGCTAAAATGTTCAATTAACAGAATCTGCGAACTAAACAAACTAGAAAATAAGTATATAGTACTGTCTCAAGCACATTTTCCATATATTTTTGCTTCACTACAAATGTGAATATATATACCTCCAGTTCTCTTTCATCAAAATACTGAAGCCATTGCAGTGGTACTACTTCACTGAAACCTTCAAGGAATGCCTTAGTCTGTTCTTCAACTCCTCGTGAAAATCTCCATTGTGTCATCAAACTGTAAGAAACATATCTGTTAAACAAGTTTTCAACTTTTTCAAGGGTAACCCCAGTTGAATCAAAATCCAATGTAATCTTGTAAAAAGGACAGGGATGAAGCAAAGAAAAAAAAAGATGAAATAGGTACAATTACATTTTGTTTTATAACAAGTTTTAAGTTGTGCTTGCAAGCAAGTCACATGCAAGTCCCCTCATGTTCCCTAAACGATCACAAAACCCGAAACTTTAAATTCAGTATACGATTTTAAGCCATGTTTCATAAAATTTGGACAAATTTTCCAGTTTTCCAGTGGGGCACCTTATTTCAGATGGTGGCCATTTTGAATGGCAGCCATCTACAATAATCCAAATATGAAACTTATTCACACTTGGATGGTATTATATATCCTTTCAGTTTGTGTAACATATCTCTAGTAATTTGTCCTACACAAAAGAAAAACATCTGGAAAATCACAAAAATCAACCAAAGTTTTCATTTATTTTTCGTTACCATGGCAACACATGAAATATCAATTCATTTTGTTGTGATAATATTATCAAGATCATCAAACTCTACAACCACACCAATTTTCAAGTTGATACCTACTAAGATTTACGAGATATCACAATGTCCTATACTATGACCTATACTCCTTTTCAACCGAAGCACCCCTCATTGTATTTTTTTGTGATGTGAACATCTATATGTTAACATTCCCAAAATTTTGAATTTTAGCATTCAACTTTAAGCCTGTATAAAGTTGCACAAAATTCTAATGACATTTTCACAATTTTTCCAAGGAGGCACCATACTTTGGATGGCGGCCATCTAAATAAATCTGAAATTAGCTTTCAATTACAAATAGATTGTTTTACACAGCTATTAAGTTTGGGGAAGATATCTAAAATCATTTATCTATGGGGAAAATATCTAAAATCATTTATCTACATAAAGAAAAAAACAGCTGAGAAAGTGCAAAAAAATGACAATTTAATTTGTGTTATTCTGTTACCATGGCAACACAAAACATATCGACTCTATTTTTTGCGTAATATTGTAGAACTCTTCAAATTCTATAACTACACCAATTATCAAGTTCCTGGCCACCTAGGTTTCCGAGATATCACAATGTCCTAAATTATGACCCATCCCCCTTTTCCGCCAAAGCGCCCCTCCTTTCAAATTTTTTTTTTGCGGCATGCACATCTATAGAGTGAGGCCAAAATTCTCAGTATGTTTCATTCCAATTCCTCTATTAGTGTCTGAGAAAACGTGCGGACAAGTTCATCGGTTAAAACAAAAACAATAAGTCCCTGACACTTCGTGTTTGGGGACTTAACAAGAGTCCTTCCACAGAATTGGTGACTCTGCATTCTGATGTTTTGTTGAAAGGATTTCAGTTTGTTTGTACCTTTGGATTCAACATTTTTTCTTCAGAATTTGAACACAAAGATTTAAGAATATACAAAAATATCTTACTTGATGTATTCTTCCTTATTTTCCTCTGTAACTTTGATATCAGCCCCACCCTCCTTCAATTCATGCTGATTTATTTTACCAAGAATTTCAAAATCAGCACAGAAATACATCTCCAGGCCACATTCTTCTATATCATTATCCCTGAAAAAAAATAATGCATTGTTTACAATAATAAATGTGTGAATTTAATTAGTATTAATTTATTCCAAACAGTTCCTATGATGAACACATTTGTTGCTTCAAGTTCAAACTTATTATTCTTTTTTTATACAAAAAGGTTTTCAATTCAATAATACCAGAACTATAGCATAATCAATATTTGATTACTGTAGTACTATACTCAATATTTCACTTTCATTGTGTTACAAAATAGACATGATCAACAATAACAAAAACAAAGGTGAACAAGAAGCTTCAATATGTCTATGAACTTTTGTAAGTTAAAAAGTGTGAAAATTTATGGAACAATTACGATCTTTCAAGGAGACTCTTTCCTTCTGATGAAATATTATGAAATTGAGATTTTGCTTGTAAAGGGATAGATACAGTGGTTAAGGAACAGCACATTCTATTAGGGCCACTGTATCTGTATTCATTACAACAACACTCTGTAGTTGCACAAAACTTACTTGATCCAAAGGAGAGAGTTGTAAAACTCAGAATCTACTGTTTCTATGTCTGTCAACTGTATTTTCTTATTCAACATTCGTTTATAAAATGGTAGTGTGAATCCACTGTCTATAAACTTTCCATGATATAGAGCCTGGAAAATAGATAAATCTACTGTGAAAGTACTTTAATTTGTGGATACCAATTTTCGTGGATTAGGGAAGAAATACAAGTTCATGGATTTTTGAATTCATGGTTTTGAGATTTTTAGTATACAAATCAATGGAAATCTCCTTTTCGCTTTGGACCAAATTTTGTGGTTTAGTCTTACCATGAAAACCTCAAAAAATGGTACGAACAATAGTACTTTGACAGTATACAATTAATCAAAATAAATTACAAAATAAATCTATCATTTTATGTAATGCAAATGATTTAATAACACTTTGATTACAAGACAGTTGTCTATAAATCTGGAGGTCAAACATTTGAGTATTTCCTTCACAGAAAAATATTCCAAGCAATTATTACCTTTAAAAAATTTTGCTTATTTTCAGAGTAGTTTGTAAATGTATTGGATATGTGTTCTTTTGACCAACAATAATCAATGACCTGAAAAATCAATTGTGAACCAATATAGATATCCTACCATTGCAATGAATCTTCCAATAAACCTGAAGTATATAAGATGATCTGGGTTAATACTTGAAGCTGGATTTATCTGTAGACAATAGTTACTGTGGCTGGCATACTCAAATAGACAGTACATTGGATTTAGTACATCATGTGAAAGGTGAAAGAACCACTCCCTGAAAAAAAAAAAATATAAAGAAAGGTTTGATTTTCAGTGATTAATATTTCCTCAACAAATTCTCTTTTTACCATTAAAATATGCAGATCCTCAAAATCTTTTCTTTAATTTAAAAACTAACTTAGGGAAGGGGTTTCAATAATCATGTTTTTATGACTAAAGTATTACAATGTTATAAGTTCAGTGAGCTAATTTCCTTGGTTGTGTAAATGATCCCCCTAATAATAGTTTAATCAATACCAATATTTTACAGCCATAGTCATAAATTGCTTAATCAAAGACATTTCTCACAAACAGTGGATGAACTGTATAGGTTTACCTTGCTACACCACCATAATCTAGACCCTCTTCTCCTTTAAAGATTATATACAACCTTCTTCTCAGATCAAATGGTTGTAGTCTCATTATCTGTAAATAAGAATTATGTACACTGAAAAATAATTGTTCTCAAAATTTGAATACTAGCAAACAAATTAAATATCATTTTATAATGAGCAAGATAAAACATATCTGACCACTGTAGAATAGAATATTGTGGAACAATATCTTAGACATTCCTATGCTCTTACGTGAGTTATATGCTAGTAGTTTAATTCCATGAAATGCTTGTTTTAGCCTCTACTGGCACCTAAAATGTTTGGAGCCACAACCCCCATAATCTATACCAACCTTCCTTTTGCGTTTTGGAACCTTGTTATAAAATTTTATAAAGATCAAACAACTAATACTCAAGTTATTGCATAAAAACCAAGTGTTTACTGAAGACAACAACACGGACAACAATGACGACAGTGCTTTACCAATTTTTGTGGATGTATAAAAATCACATGAACTCTTACTAACTTGGATATCAATGTTTAATGACACCAACATTTTAAAAGACTATTATTTAGCTTATCTACCTGAGCAAAAGAGTCTTCAAAGAGATTGTCTCTGGAGACTGTGATTTTAACATGTCCAGGTAGGCAGTTAGACTGGCAAAGATACCGGAACTGTCCTAGCTTCCATCGGAAACTTCTCTCATACTGTATAGGAACACCATATGCACCTTTAGGCCTGAAATATTTTTAGTGAAACAAATTGTTTCAAAATTACGATTGCTACATTTATTTAATCAATTAATTTTCTTACCTTTTCTATCTATAAGTGAGTCGTAGAATACTGTAAACCAACTTGTTTTTTGGGAGCAATTTATTTTCAATAATTTCATAAGCAAATGGATAAAAATAAATCACTGCAAAGAAATTCTTTCATTTAATACGGAATATTTGTTAAACAAAAGGTAAGTCAAGAAAACAAGTAGAATTGATATCACGAAATGCAACTGTTAAAGACAAGGCATAATGCATTATTTCAAGGTCTAATTCATTAAATAATGAAGACTACTTCTGTTAATATCACATGAAAAGGACAGAAAAGTTTCCAACATACCTTAAATTAAAGAGATGTAACAACAATGCCATTTTTGTTTGTTTTGAGACCTACCCTTTAAGGATTCTCATCTAGGCTTTGCTATGACACTCACTCAGAAGACTGTCATCCTCTAGGATTTGTTATGACAGTTGCCCTTAAGACTGTCATCCTATAAGATTTGTTATGATACCTTACTTTAAGACTATCCACAAGGATTTGTTACGATACCTTTCTTTAAGACTATCCACAAGGATTTGTTACGGTACCTTTCTTTAAGACTATCCACAAGGATTTGTTATGATGCCTTCCTTTAAGACTATCCACAAGGATTTGTTATAAGACCTACCCTTTAGACTGTCCTCCTCTAGGATCTTGGAATGTGGTTGTTTTAGTGTTATGATCAACAAAGTATCGGACACCGTCTGATGTGTATCTCATTTCCCAGCCTTCTGGTAATGGATCCTCTTGAACAATGCTGGTAATGAAAAAAAAAAAAATACTACTTCTACATACTAGTACCAATGAAGTATCAAGAAAAAATATGTTTGATACAAGTTCTTACATAAATAATCAGTAAATCATCATACAAATATTACGTAAGGAACTCAGCAAGAAACAATAAAACAAAACTACTAGTATTAAAAATAGGAGTTTAATATCTTTAAAAAAATATGATTTTTTAAAATAAAAGAGTTACACTCAAGAAACTTACCCCTGTGTTCTGGGATCCTCCCACTGTGTTGTTCTGTTTTTGTGATTGACAAAGTACACTCTACCATTTGGATCCACTCGTTTTTCTAAAAATCAAGAAAATTGAAGATAAAAATATAGCGTAGTAAAATTGAGGAAAATATTCATAAACATAAGAAGTTTCAAAAGTACTGTGAATGAATATACCTGTATTTATAAGGTAGGAAAAAAATATAAATCTTACCCCATCCATCTGGTAGAGCTCCTAGTGGATCATCCTGTACCATAGTGGCTGGATTAGGAAACAGAAATCTGTTCTGTAAGTTTTCAAATGCCGTACTTCTCTGGTTGCGCCAGGAATCCCACTGATTATAGTTGCTGATTATATCTGTAGTTGGACGCTGCCATGTTGTTGTTCGACTGTTGTGATCTACATAGTACACTCTGCCCCTGTTGTCTACACGTCTCTCCCACCTGGTGAACGAAAAAAAAAAGTGTAAGCAGGAGTAGGATAGCAACACCCTTTTGTCTGATTTTATAAAATTAAGCTTTGAAGATGATGAGTTTTAGTAGGGAATTTTTTATTTAAATATAAAAAATTGCTAACAAACCTCAGAGGAGATATAAAAATGATAACTTCAGCCAATAAATAATCGTTAATGGACACAGAGGATAACATGATACCATTATATGTAAGAAAAATTGTCTCGGCCATATAAAAAATTTCTAGTTAAAACTCTGATAAAGTGCCATTGTGCTTTTAATCTGCAGGAACTAGAAAGGGATCTTAAACTTTTCATTCCAAAAGTTTTAATTAAACATGTTAACTTGATAAAATGCATACTGCAAATGGTGCTATCTCTGAGCAGAAGTTTTCCCCTTAGATATTAATGTATAAGGTGCATTTGTACTTTCATAAAGGCTTACCCAGGTGGTAGAGGTTGTGGTCTCTCCCAAGTGGTGGTTCTGGTATTGTGATCAACATAATATTTTCTCCCATGTGAATCTGTTCTTTCTTCCCAACTGAAATATACATTTTCAAATAAATTTCTTTCAAGATTGCAAAAAAATCTTTCAAAAGATTTATCATAATATCTATTTAATACCATACTGGTAAGCCAAAAACATCAATTTTCTTCATAGTAATCATTAAGTTAAGATTTCATAAAACAAGAGGCTCCCAGATAGCAAGATATTGTCTGACAATTTTGTGTCCATGAAGACTTTGGTAGGACTTATCATGAGGATCATTTCATCAATCGAAAGTTTCATTCTATTTATTATAATTTTCAAGATCTTGACTGAAAACTGCAAAAAAAACTTTGATCCCTGAGACTTTTGTAGGCCTTATAATAAAAATCATTTCACCACTTTAAAGTTTCATTCTATCTATCAAAGTTTTCAAGATATAGGCTGAAAACTGTAAAAAAAGGCATTTTTCACCTCTCAAAGGCAATGACCCTCACATGGAGTCCTCTGACAACTTTGATCCCTGGAGACTTTTGTAGGCCTTATAATAAGGATATTTCAGCAATTAAAAAATATTGGCCAAACCTAATGGTTTTGAAGATATATGCAAAAAAAACTACTGTACGACCCCTACGTTCTATTTTTAATAAAGGCGGCCATGTTTTTTAACCGATCATAAATCCAAAAGGTCGTTTTGTTAAGGATACCCTACAAAACAAAAATACCAACTTTCACTGAATTCTGTGTAGTAGTTTCTGAGAAGATTTTTGAAAGTAATAACACCAAAAACATCAAAAAATGTCCAAAAAGGGCAATAACTCCAACATGGGTCAACAGATTTTCACCAAAATTTGACCAGGGATAGATCTCATCATGCAGAATACTTTTACCCATGTTAGAATTTGGCTAAACCTAACGGTTTTAGAGATATATGCAAAAATTTGCTGTCTAACCTCTATGTTCTATTTTTAGTAATGGCAGCCACATTTTTTAACCGATCAAAAATCCAAATGGTCATTTTGTGCAGGATACTCTAAGGAACAGTTGTCATAAGTTTCATTCAAATCTATTCAGTAGTTTTAGAGAAGAAGTTTGGAGAAATTGTTAATGACGACGACAACGGACGCCAAGTGACGGCAATAGCTCACATGGACTATGGCCAGGTGAGCTAAAAAATTGAAGTAGTTTCATGTCACCAGATCAGATCCATATAGAAATCCTATTCTCATACTTTGTCCGGCATTATTTAGAGAAATTGTTTCACCTGCCCTGCATCTTTTTAAAAGTTTTTGATCACTAAATCAGCTAGTTAGATTAATGATGTGAATAACGCATATTCTCAAAAGATGGGGACAAAAAATGTATATAGATTAAATAGTTAAATGGTATTGCCATATGATTGCACTACTAACTTGGAAGGGAGGGGTTCATCTTCATTGTTGTTGTTAGGGGGTGGAGCCTGTCCTGGTGGTGGTTGGTTAGCCGATGCTGGTGGTGGTGGTTGGTTAGATGGTGCTGAACCTGCAGTACCATCTGATGCCCCTGCTCCTACAGGTTCACCATTTTGTTGTGGTCGTGACTGAGTCGTAGTTGTGGACGGAGAGTTGCCTAGAAAAATGAAATCTTGGACATGCTCTTTCATTTAAAATAACAAAACCCAAGTTAACAAAAATCATTCTGAAAATACAAATTCATAAAAGCTTTAGAAAATGCCTAGGAGATACCACATTGTATATCTGGCAAACAAATTTCAAAACTAAAATATGACTCAAAACCTTCATATACATATAGACACGATTTTACGAGGTCTACAAGCAGAAATTGGCAAAATTGGAAGTAAATATACAGTAAAAAAAAGAATCATAACAGTAAAATCCAGACTTGAAATAGCAGAATTCTGTTAAAAAGCGGAAAAAAATCATGTCTGTACATATTAAGTTCCACTAAATTAATTATTTTCATGACAGATCAGTTGAGATTGTGCTACATTTGTGCAAGAAACTGGACTGTGACTAGAAATAAGACAGATGAACTGACAACTATATTATCTTTCCAGTTTCTAAAAAGTTTAGTATTGTTGGGATATAGAACCAACCTGCTGCAGCACCTGAACTTGTATTTTTATTTCTGTTTGGTGGTGGTGGTACAGGTGGAGCACGTCTGTTACCGCTCCTTTCATTGGCTTGTCTTCTTGAGCCACTCCCACTCCCAACTTGACCTTGAATGATTAATACATCTTTAAGATCAAGTTTCCCTTAGAATCACAAAAACGTAATTATTCCATAATTTATTAACTTTCTAAATAGTATAAGTCTCAGAAAAAGTGTTGCGCATTAGAAATAACACATTTATGAAATGAATGGCCACTCAAATTTTTGTATGTGCTCATAAAGGTGTGATGTAGCAGTAACGTAAAGCAGCGCCATCTAGCACAGATTCTCGGCTTCCTGTACCACCTGGTGTTAATTACAAATTTTGTTCATTAATTTTGCAATGACGTGTTAATTTTGCATTAATGTCTATGTTTTTGAAACGAAACTGATGATTTTATTTTTGACTTTTAATTCAGTTTCGTTTATATTTAGAGTATTTGATCTTTGATTTGCATTTTAATGTTTCTAAATTAGTTGTTTATTTCGTTTTGATATCTTTTTTGCCCTATCTGCCAGCAATAAGGGTGTCCATGCACATGGTAAATTTTATCCCACCAAATTTCTTGTTCCAATTTTATTTATATATATCATATGCAAGTCAAATTGCATAAAGTTTGTTAAAAATTGACAATGGATGGGTCAGAAAACGATATTAAAATTTCCTAACAAAATAAACTATTTTACTCCAATAAAAGAGTTATCTCCCTTTCTTCAATGAATTTTGATTTCAATCTATGTTACATATTTCTCTTTAGTCATTGCAGTAAATCAAAAACCAACATTCAACTTTGAGAAAAGATGTATTTGTGATATGAAATGGGTGAAAAGATTTTGAAAATAAAATTTGTCATGTGCCACACACTGCTCTGTTTTTGCATTGCCTCCCTCTTAACACCTTTTGTCAGATTTATGGCTTCTCTAATGATATTGAAAGATGAAAAGGCACAAGGGCATTTTTGGGTCAAGTTTAAAGGGCAGAAGGGCATGACCCAATTCTACATTGATCTAACAAGACCACTGTGCTTTATCAATGGGCAATGAGAATGAATGTCGTAACTTCTCCCTAATAACAATTATTGAGGAAAATAGATTTGAACTTATTTCCAACTTCTTCTCATCATTCTAGAGTGATTTACAAAACTCTTACACAGTGTTAACAGTGAAATCTGTGTAAACCTAAGCCCCTTTGGACATAATATTTCATTCGGTTCAAGCAGGAGTTCAGTATGAAATGAACTTTCACAAAAAGAAATCAGAAAATATCTGGAGTAGACAGGTATTAAGTTCAATCTGGTCTCACCAAATATAAAAAAAAAATAAATAAGTGATACCCATTTTGAAAATATTTTTCTTACCATTAGATTGTGATTGAGAATGCCTGCTCTGGTTTCTCTTGGGAAACTGTGTCATGTTTAAATTCATTCCATGCAGAGTGAGATTTATCTCCCCTGTCTTGCCTTTTCCTTCAAGGGTAAGTTCAATAGCTTTTGTCACATTATCCACTATAAGAAAAAAAAAAACGTATGTCTCCCACTTACACACATAGACAGGTATCTTAAAACTGCAAGAACAATATCACTTTAATCAATATATGTAAATTTAAACAGTTACCCGGGCAGTAAGCAGTAACGACATTAAATTTTCATTACAGTAAAACTGTAGACGTGTCAATGATAAAAACTCTAATTTAAGATGCAATTCAAATTCTAATTGCTATGAAACTGACATATTACAAATTCAAAAATACAAAAGATTTACATAAGAAGTACATTAAGTTTTTATATCATGTGGAGGAAACCTTTCAATGTTATTGATTTTTGTATTGATATGATGTCAAATACTTTTTACAGTAATAAGATACATAAAACTCATATTTTTTGTACCATAGGCAAAAACAGATTGATTTGTTTCCCTTACATGTATCTACAGGTACATGCTATCAATTTGATTTTTTTTAACTTTAAATACTATACTAAATGCTATTATATTTCAAAACTTGAGTATGCTTCATTTCATTTAATGGAACAATTGAAAATTCAATCGAAATCAATATCTGTATTTCGAATAAGAATATTAGAGTACACAAGAAATTCAACATTTAATGAAACCAAACAATACTTCATTTTCTCGCCTTCAACTATGTGGATCAATCTGAAATAAAACTTACAACTTAATTGAAATTTATCGCAAATCAGCAATTGATACAAAGTGTTAAAAAGAGCTTTTTTGCAGTCTCTTATTCTATAGAGTAAAGGTCATAACCCCAAAAAGCAATAAAAACCTGTCCTTTTGAAATACAGGACCTTTTGGTATATTTTTTTCAAGATCCTATAGTTTATACTTGTTATCACAGGAAAAACCAAGTGCCTACAGATTAAAAAATGTAGTTGCATATGCTGTCATCCTAGAGATACCCACACTCAAAGTGGACAGCAACCAAAATCAATGTATGCCCACTTATATAAAGCCACTAACCAAATTTAAAAATCAAACTCCCATTGTGAGCAGAGATTTATGTGACGAAAATTCTCTCTCTCATTCCATATAGTGAGAAACGGTAACATACCACGAAACAGGAAGTTTATATTGTACAGCAACCACTTTTAATGTATGCCCATCTATATTTAGGCTTCACATCAAATTTGAAATCAATCCATTCTTTGGAAGTTGAGATAATTGCAATAAAATATTCAAGATTCAAATTTACCACCTACTAGT
The DNA here is from genome assembly GCA_037379345.1 of Perna viridis. Lineage (NCBI taxonomy): Eukaryota > Metazoa > Mollusca > Bivalvia > Mytilida > Mytilidae > Perna > Perna viridis. The sequence continues at coordinate 10,457,501 of CM074515.1, read as the reverse complement.
TGATTGGGAGTACAGTTGTGCCCTGCTATTGAACAATTGCATATATTTTGCAGCCATTTGAAAATTAATAAGCCTTAAAGAATCACTTAACTGTATGTAATAAGTTTTTCCAATGGTTTATATCAAAACACACACATACATGCATTTCTAATTAGAATAAGTGCTTTACATAACAATTTACGTAAGTCCACTGGGAAAATTTTTAATTCTATTGATTTAGACATTTAACATAATACAGACTAAAGCATATCTAGTATCACTTGTACTAATAATGCAACATTTTTAAATCATCTAGGCAGTATCAAACAGCTCTAGTTGCATTTCAAGGAATTTGATATTATTTTATGTTCTTTTATTCTCCAAAACAAAGAACAAAGTTATAATTGGTTTACCTGCAACAATAACACACTGAGAGAAAACATTTTTAGTACTTACATTTGACTCAGTTTTCCTCTCAAGTATTCCATGAAGTAAGTGCTTACATTTGACTCAGTTTTCTTCTCAAGTATTCCATGAAGTTTAATACTAAGCATGCCATATAAAGCATTTGTAGTACTATCTGCCTGAGTTTTCCTCAAGTATTCCATGAAGTTCAATACAAGCTGTGCCATATAAAGCATTTCTAGTACTTACATCTACCTTGGTTTTCCTCAAGTATTCCTTGAAGTTCAATACTAGCTGTGCCATATAAAGCATTTCTGTTACTTACATATGCCTCGGTTTCCCTCAAGTATTCCATGAAGTTCAATACAAGCTGTGCCATATAAAGCATTTCTAGTACTTGCATCTGCCTCAGTTTTCCTCAAGTATTCCATGAAGTTCAATACAAGCTGTGCCATATAAAGCATTTCTAGTACTTACATTTGCCTCGGTTTTCCAAAAGTATTCCATGAAGTTCAATACAAGCTGTGCCAACAAGAGTATCAGCTCTGAAGGTATTCTGACTGTAGACTTTAATGTCAATCTTTGAATATGGTGTTACAAGCCTAGAAATATTCATTTACAAGTTTCTGAATGAGATGTTACGTGTTAAGCTATCATATAGGTCAGCAGCTGTTTTAAAATGCTACTGTAAATGATCAGAACTAAAACTTCCATTTGTTTACCAGTTGTCTTAAAATAAATGGTAAATGACATTACCGTAGTTCAGAGTAAATGGGCTGAACAGCCAAACAAAAATTTAAAGCTAAATATTATCAAGTATAGTTCCACTTAAGAATCATTTCGAAAGTAGAACATAAGTAATTTATGCATTCTGTATGTACTGGTATATTTAACTATTCTCTCTAAAATTCCATTCAAATCTAAATCTTTCATTATTTACCCAAAAATTCATTTGAGAAGTTTATGTTTAACAGTCAGGCTTTATTTCTAAATATCAGAAGACTATCATGCTAAACATGATTTTTTTAACAAGTCTACTTCACAGTATACAGAAAGTTGGGTCTAGCAAAACTTTAACAATACAGTGACTTTCAACCCATGATATTAAGGCCTGTGTACCAAACATCAAAACATTCTGCCCCATAGAAGCTGGGACAAATCAATAGACAAGCAAGATTGATAAAGTGATGGCAGTATGGCCTTATTTTTACAATTGGGACTATAATAATAATTAGAGCAACATACAAAGTAAAATCTTCATCCCATTTTGGAGTTAAAGTTTTCTTGAGAATTTCTGTCTTTCTGGGAGGCTGTCCATCTACACTGATTTCTGCGAATGGATCTGGTTTTGAAGGAACTAATCCACCAACAGTTGATAGTTTAGATGATTTTACTAAAATAGAAATAAATGAAAACATTTCATTAAGCTTTTTATTATGTCAGACATAATAAGTTGATTTTTAATAAATGTAATTCAGTACTTGCTGAAATTTTGATGAGTTTGAGATCATGTTAGAGAGAATAAACTGCATTGTCATTTTTTAAGTGATTACATCTATAAGTGTCAACTAAATTAACAATTCAATACCATTATATAATGTTAATACAACATAAGCCATTACATTCACTTGTGAAATGTTAATTTTCCTTCTTTTTGTTCTATTTCAACTGAATATTTGTTGTAATTCATCAGTAATTAGGAAATGATTAGAAACTTTATTTGTCCAGAATTTCCTACTGAACACTTTTCAGATATTTCATTAACAATTGCAAATAAAGATTCAGTTTAAAAAAAAAAGAATTTCTAACTAATGTTGACACCCCAAGTGTTTTACTAGTTTCCAACGTATCAATATTTTCACCAGGAAAAAACTTCCATTGTAAACAACTGTATCACCAAATCTATGCCATTTAAGACAAAAAGCTGAGAACACAATTGTTCAAGTTACATGTAGCCTTGTACAGAGCTACATTTGTGTATATTGTTATTTTCAGAAAAGAACCAATGATTTCATAAATAAACTCAAGATTTTTCATCAGTCATTGTACTGTTATCATGTGTTAATATGAAATGGTAGATGCTGATCATTCCAAAATGAATTTTTTGTTGTTGAAACTGTCAAATGTATATCCTATAGATGAGATATACAATGTATGTCGTAAAACATTCATTTCCGAATAACGTAGTTGAGTTGAAAAAGAAGTTCTAGCAAGAAGTTTAGTGCTCGAGTTCTAATATGAAATTTTGATGGATTTCAGTTAAACTAGTTAAAGAATGTATTTTATTCATGTATGATATGATACAAAATGATGTCTAAATTACTATATAATAAAAGGGTTATTGCATCAAGCAACTTTATCATATCATTACATGTTCCAGTTAACATCAAAGCATTAATTTTTTGGCTACAAGTTCAAAAATGAAGCCTTGCTGGCTGCAGCTTGATATGACTACAGAGTTCAAACCCTGAACAGTTAGGGTACATTTTAACTGTTCAGGGTCAATTACTGACACCATGTCAGTTTTTTTCACTTGATTTATAGCCATGTTATATCAAGTTCAAGATTAACATTCTGGCATTTTTCCACATATAGTTGATATTGACCCAAGTTTTATAGTGATTTTTGTTAATCTTAATTTGTCTATTTAAGATAATCTTCCACCATTTCTCCAATATTATGTTATTAACACCATGATACTTTGTAGAATTGAATTATATCCCCTAAGTGTGAATTGTTTTTGATGGGATGCCTTTGTGACTCATGTTCAGTAGCTGCATTATCACGATTATAGTTGCTGGACTTTTACTAGATAATACTCACTTGCTACTGGCTTAACAGGACATGCTTACCCTTCCAAAGCACCTGATGTCACTCCTTATCTTTTCAAAAATTTTTTTTTGGGGTTTTGCTACACTGTGTATGTACATGGTCTTTTTTTCTGTTTAAATGCTCAAACTAAGTAGTTGACGCATTTGAATTGTCCCATTATCAATGCCTTGGTGATATTTAATACCACTGTAATAGCCACAAGGAAGACATTCCTTGTTCTTTTAATATCTTTATATTTGATTAACATCATACTACTTTCAGTATATTTATTATCATAAGCTCAAAGTGGTTACATTTAGATTATATTTGGAAAAGGTTTCATCTGATAAAGTTTTAAAACAGAAGTAATGAGATTTATGGGATGGAGTAATGTGGGTTATTTTTGTTGAAATTAAGGAATTTCATGTGCTTATTAAAGATGAATGTTTACCTTTCAAATGATGCAAGCTATTTGCAGCTTCAGTAGAATCGTCTGAATATAGCTGAAATATTGCTGCTCGGATGTTAAACCCCAACAATCAATCAATCAATCAGTAGAATCGTCACACTGTTGCTAATTTTTCCACTATCTTCAAAAGTTAGGATTTCACTGACTACTTTCATTTTGTCAGCACGCCGGCATAACCGGAAGTTTTATTTATAGATATATTGGTTATCTCTATTTCTATCAAGAAACAGAAATGTTTCTTTCACATCTCAGTCAAAGTCTAATAGTTTTAGAAATATTTATCTGATAGTTTTAAACAGTAAAGTAAATTTGCTGTTACTATTTTTAAGTAACCATGTTTACTATTAGCGTCCTTAGCGAGATTGTGATAAGTAATTAGTTATCCTTATTCAAAGTTTTATGCCTGGAAAATTTATAGTTGTAATAGTTTTGGTATTGAGCCGGCTAGGATATATTTACTCATTTTTGAGTATTTTGAGATGCCCACGGGATATGAAAATTTCTGCCGGCATCCGAGAGTATATAAGGCGGGAAGCTGAAGCGTCATGTCATATCGCATAAGTCAGTACACTTGTCAACTTAAGACCTGAACTTAATGAAGACAAGAAACTTAAGAAAATAGTCACATAGCTGTTATAATGATCGCAAATGGATCTTTAGTTGACTAAAAGTTGTAAATAAGCCATTCAAAAATATAATACAAGCTAATAACTATGTACTGTCGGGTATAAGCAGTACACATATTCTAGGCACTGCAACTATTTATATATACTTCTACAATACAAACAGCAATGGTGACTATTTACTTTCAATTTGATTTTCTTAGGTTCTACATTAAGATCCTAAAAATCAACCAGTCATAAAATAAGAAGAAAGTTTGAAGTTAATTTTGTTTTCGGACATTGGATATAAAAGTAGTTTAACAGGATGCAATATCCCACCACATCGACGCTCCCCGCCTTATCCTTTATAGTTATATATATATATTTTGGAGAATTCGGAAGGCCATCATCATCTTTGTTGACTTACAGAATTGCATGTATTTGCATGAATAAAAATGAACTTCATTTAATATAATATTGAAGCAGCATATCTTATCATTAAAATCAAAAAACGAGGAGCCGTGACAAATTTACTTATAAGGGACCACTTGCCTGTCTATGACACCACTCTAAGTTCTGATTGTGAATAAATGCTTGACACAGCATAAGAATCCAACAAGAATGAAAGGGTTCAAAGACCTTTAAAATTAGCAATTAAACATAAATAAGTGATTTATAAAAAGTTAATAAAACCGTTTGCTTCTGATCACATTTAGGCCCTAATAACTAAAAGGAAAGGTCCATGACCATTGAAATCCATCTGAACTTTCTTTTTCTTATTGGTATGGAATGGTAAAAACAGGATTTGAAATAGCAGATGAAAATCATGTCTGTAGAAAAATTTCATACCATGTAGAGATCCATACACCTTTACTCCATTTATTGTCTAGATACCAGAAAAAGCTTGCTTCTGGCAATTCCTAAATGGTTCCATAACAACCACTACTTCAATCGCAGACTTCTTTTGTGGCATGGGACTTGTCATAAAATATCACAGAGATCCATACACTTTCACTCCAGTAATTGTAGTGTCACAAGCAAAATGTTCAACTTCAACATGCATTTTTTTGGCCCCTAATTTTTTAATTGTAAAAAACAACCCCTTAAATTAATCCCAGCTCTCTTTTTGTAGCATGGCACCCTATGGTACAATTTCATACACCATATTTTGGTGTTTGCATAATGCACATTTATGTACATATTGTGCACAGTGTAATTTTGAAGGTCTAAATGTGTGAAAGAAAGTTTTTTTAGACTACAGTAAAATTTTGTAAAACAAAAGATCGATATTTTGCACTTGATCAGTCAATTTATTTACCTTGATGCGATATTTCCTATGAAAATGTGAAGGAAAGAAACTTATATGCAGACTGAAACATCATCTTAAGATCAGTAGCTACATAAATTGGATAATTGTAATTTCGAAGCTTGATAAAATTGACACAGGATATATTAAATGGCTTATAAAACAAAATTGGAAGTTGAGAAATTGGACATTTCCGGTTTTGATTGTAACTCAAATTTCACAATTATTCATCTAAAAACACACTTTTAAGAAAGAAAATTGTAAGAAACAATCAAAATAAGTATCAGAATAATAATTTTCAGCTGTAAAAGCATTTGATAAGGAGGGTTTGACCAAAAAAAAGCACTTTGTTACTTTTTGGTTTTCAGTTGTTTCATTTTAATCTCTGACCATGTTTTATAAGAAGGAAATATTGTACAACCTTTGTTTGAAACATGTTATTAAAACATTTGAACATGATCTGAAGAAAATATCATTAAAAATTCAATACTTAAACCAGTGTTCTCCCCAGGCCTTAGCGCAGCGCTTTCAAGTTTAAACGCTGTGCTATTGACCTCTGTACAGTGCTATTTCGCTATCAGCACTGTGCTATGAAGTTTAATATGAGGATAAAAAATCAATAATGACAGGAAACATGTGTGCCCCAAGGTCATTTATGGCATCCTACAAGGCAATTAGCTCAACAAATAGCAGTAAACACGCTATGGTCTGTTGATCAACGCATAACTGCACAGGTGTGTGAAGCCAATCATGATTATGACATTGCCAACAAATTTCTTAGTCAGTCACCCCAACTGGCCACAAAGTCATTTTAAGGAAGGTGTCAATCAGATACAAATATCCATGCACTGAACCAATCAAAACTGACTATGGTCAAAGGTAACTCAACCCTGACCAAAAGCATGTGGCTATTTATAAATGCAAGGTTGAACGTTGCACAACCACAAGACGTTTTCAACATTTAGAAACTGATTTACCTTATAAAAGAATGTATTTAATTCCCAAACATGATTTATTCCATCAGATACTTACACTTTATTTTTTGAAAAGAAAAAAGGAAATGGCTGACTTTTGTTTATATTGCCATGTTGTTGTGTATCATCTGCACATTTACCCTACCGGTGCACCTGGTCCATGCTGTGAGTTTTTAATGGAGTCCGAGTTACTCATTTGCTTTTGTTACTTTGTATGTATGATTTTATTTACTTCGTGTTCTTGTTGTGTATGTCTGTTTTCCATGCTGGGTCTTTGTCCCTGGATTACATTCTTTTGATTACCGCTATAACTGTGGTTCCCTTGATTATTCTTTGGCGGGAAAATCAGTGAAATAATGGATAGAAAAATGTCCAAGTCTAAAAATAGTACCACAAGTGTGATGAAAGTTCTGTCAAGAATAAACTTCATTTTAACATAATAGTAATTAAAAACAAAAAAAACAATAAAACAAAACAAAACAACTGAAGTGTCAACCTTAAATAACAAGAATAAGATTTTTGTTTTTGATTTCCTGAAATTATGGCAACATGAATTTTAAGACCAGAGTTGTCTATTACATGTACCTGTTAGATAATTCTAAATCTATATATTGAAAGTCAGAAAGACTAGAAAAAGAGTTTAATAGAGAATGATCTTAATCAAGTGAACATTTCATTCATAAAAGGCCCCAAAACAAATAGAAAATTGTTATTTCCAATGGGTCTGCTGTCAGCAAAAATTTGCAGGTAAAACATCAATGAAGAACCTTGGTGTGTATGAATAAGTGGAAATGTTTGTGAAGGATTACTTATAATATTTGCGTAAAACATAAAAAATAAAAATATTAAACAGCTGCCCTTTTAACTTGTCCTCATACTTTCAATGAATTTATATGATCAACTAGAAATACTGTGAATATCCCCCCAAAAAAAGTAAATAAAAAATGCTAAAAAAATTTGGCACTATCAAGGCTACCTCAATTTTAACTAAGTTTGTTGTCTTGATTTTTCACCCATGCATTTCTACCTTGTTTAAAATACACTTTTCTGACAAGGTTACCAAGTACCTTTTATATTTATTAGTCGATCATCATAACAAATGGTCTGTTTTAAACAACTTTTCAACAAATAAAATTACCTTGGCCGTTTCCGGCTTTGTTTAAGAGTAAACACAGAAACGTAAAATTTGACAAAAAACGAAAGGCAGCTTACTTCAACAGATATGAACAATTCACCAAAGTTTCAAAAAAGTTGGTGAAAGTGCTTTTGAGTTATTGTCCGAAAACTTTAAAAAAAAATTTAACGAAAAAATTCATAGCACGGAAATTGAGAAATCTGAAATTTATAAAAATCAAAAGGGAGCTTACGTCAACAGATATGAACAATTCACCACAGTTTCATTAAAGTTGGTGAAAGTATTTTTGAGTTACTGTCCGAAGTAAGGACGATGGACGGACGGATGGACAACGGTACACCATATGTTCCATCTTTGACGGGTGTATAAAAAACTGTATTAAAGCTATAATTACTGCAATGGTAAAATATTTACACAGATCAATATTTAAATAATACATAAAATACGAAGTGGCACTTTAAGACAAGGGACCTATTAAGGACAAGTCACATGCACTGAACACAGTGCTATCCAAAAATCCTGGGAAGAACAATGCTTAAAGATGTATTTGAATTATAATTTGATAAAAATTTTTCAGTAACATTTCACTTCCGGATTGTTTGTTTACATTATGCAATTTCTTTTCTCATACTAAATTTTTTTATTTCATGGCCAATTCTTATATATTGATGCATAATAAGCACCCCCATGTTTTGGAAATAATTTTCATGTAAAATATGCACATAATATACACCAAAATATGGTAGATCAATTCACTTTCACAGAAGTTATATTGTTGGGTCTTTATTGCTTTTAGTCCCTAACCTCAAAACTCAATCTCAGCTTCCTTTTGTAGTACATGTAAGGTGTCTGGTGGTTAAATTAAAGTGTTTCAAAGAGATTTATACTCTTAACCCCCAAGGTCAATTCAAGCTATCCTTCTGTGCTATGGCACCTCATGTTACAATTTCTATGAGATCCATGCTCTGTAACTCAAGTACAAGTCAGATTTAAAAATATTTCTGATATTTGGTAATTCCATTTTTACATACATGTAAGACAAAATAATTCATACCTTTTTTTGTCTTTATTTCATATCAAATTGTAAATAGAAATGTATGAATTATATAGAATGTTTAGTGACCACATAATGGTGAAAAAAGGGGATGGGAAAATTTTCAAAACTCAAAAACTTCATTAAGGATTTAATGAATATTAAACTTAACCTGAATCTAATGGTTTTAAACAATTGTGTAAAGTTTAAAAAAATTATTATTTATCTATCCTCAGGTTATCACCTAGAAACTGTTGTGGGACTGACAGACAGATGGGTGGACTAACACACAAGGGTACTATCACATAATGCCTCTTATCTTGGGATCAGGAAATGCATTTTGGACCTGATTTCTGGAAAGTTGAGTTGCAACCCTAAAATCTGTCAAAGCCTTCCTACATATATAAAGAGATGGCACCTTGTGGTAAATTAAGTAGATGTAAAGTCACATCCATACATTTTTATTCAAATTATTACCATAACATTAGGATAATGCATTTTTGCATAAATACTCAAGTTATAGTCAAGACACAAAACATCTATGTACTGTACTAATTTTTTGCAGTCATATAAAATGAACTTACCAATTCAAATGCTTATGCTTTCAAGGAATAAAAATATAAAAGTAATGCAAAGAGTGGCATGCCCTTTGATCAATGACCTTATATACTGACTGGTCCAGATTTTCCTAAGGACTGTAAGTTTGAAGCTAGGTCAAATCTATAGAAATCACTGTCATATTTGTCAGCACATAGGTATCTTCCATATGTACAAAATGTATACAAACAATAATAACTTAAAAAAATTAATAAAAAAAAGAAATTAGTGTGGATTCCTACAGTAATGTAAATGTACATTAGCATAAACTGTTGATGAAGTGGGTTAGTTCAACATTCTAAAGACTTAGGAAAACAAGTTTTTCTACAACAGGAGGTGCACTTCTTCAATACATGTATATATACACTGCAAACAGATTCAATGTTATTAGGTAAATACTTTTTGTGTTACCACTTACACAGCATACTTTTCAGGGCATAAAGTGATGACAAATGGTTAAATTCATTTTGCTTGAAAATGTAGGAAAGCATTTGTCAAATTTCTTCATAACATGAGGTGCACAAGTTAAATTAATACATTTGTACTATGTATGTAAATGAACATTGTGCAAAGATTCAAAATCATTTAGTAAATACATTTTAAGTTGATGAGTACACAAGGTAAGTCATATGTGTAAAGTCTCCCACATTTGGCGGGAGTTTCCTGATATGCAACTATATTTACATGCTTAATTTTAACCATGACTTGGCACCTGTAATCAACACTTACCACACATGGGAAAACACTTACCAGTTACTTTTAACTGTGAAAACTGTGTACTTCCTGTAGCTGCAGAGGCTGCGTCGCCCATTATTTGGACGTGAAACTAGATTACCTGAAAGACCAAATAGTTCCATGTATTACAGACACTTGTTCATGCTTTCAGTAAGAATTTTATTACCATACAGAAGATATTATAGATAGCACATTGTAGTGTCAGATTGATTGATAATGGTATATTGTCCTGTGGCAGATATTTCGAGCATTTTAGGATGATAATGTTTGATGAATTAAACAGACCCTGCTTACTGCTAGTCTTTCAGTGACATAAGGCCAGACCACCGGACAGTGTTCAATTAAAGTCCTGTCAGTCTGGCATTATATGAAAATTACTGCACCAAGTGTCTGACGAAAGTTTGCCACTGCGACTAGCTCAAAATCGTATAACACTACTTTAGTAGGATTTCTATTAATAGATCTTAAGACTCTATATTGACACAGAATTATCAAAAGTGTTGCAAAGGTGTCTTCCAATGTTGAATGGAAAAGTCATATATAGGTGAATTGATAAAGGCATGAAAAATCCAGAGAAATCAGATCCAAACGGCCATTACTATTTCAAACCTAAAAGAAGTGACTCATTCCAGACCCACACAAGTTATTTTATTTGTTCTATGTTGGCAGTCACCTTTGACAGAAACTGATAATTGGTTGTATTTTTATGTAAATATTACAAGAATATATACTTATTTCCCTACCTTGCCTATATTTTTATAATTTATCATAATTTTGATAAAGAAATGTAATACAACATGTTTATCTCAATTGCAAATTACAGTGATACATATATATCAAAGTAAATTTCAACAGAAATTCAATTTTTCAACAAAAAAATTTCACAAAAAAGTTACGTTTTTCAAAGGAAATAAAAAACTTCGCCTAGCGTGGCATGGTTCCATTGCAGCAAGTTTAACTCAGTTCACCTGAGGCAAGAGTGGACACAATATTAGTATTTGACACACTAAACATGGGAACTTATCAGTTCATTATGGACACAAATTGCACCATATTTTGAATTTCAATTTCAGTATAAAGGTCTGCTTCAGGGTGCATTCATGGATCACTTAGTACCACATTAACTCAAAACCAGTATATGATAGGGTTAGTTTAGTAGGCATACTTCTTAAAGCTCTTGTACATAGGCTGGGACTTTCACACAGAATCTCAATAAATTTCTTTTTTTCAAAATTGCACCAAAAATAAATTTTTTTGGCTGTTTTGACCCCTTGTAACTGAAAAACCGTAAAGAGATCTGAAATCTGATTGAAAAATGCATGCAGAGATTTTTTTTCATGAGGAATCTAATAAATAAAATTTTCAAAATCAGACCAGAATTTAAAACAAGCTATCGTCAAGAAATCGGAATCTTGTTTCTGACCCTTATTCTTACTTGGCGCCCCGTGCAGGTCCAGGTGTCAAAAGAATAGGCCGGCAGCAGCACCAAACTTGTCGTAAAAGGCAATTAAATAGTGCTCAGAAACCTAGCCGCGGGCTAAGCGCTCTGCCCACAGAGCAACTGGGATGTGTGCCCCAGGTGGTGGAATGGGGTACCCCTGGCGTGTTACATGCTGAGGTTATCAGGCTATAATACGGAAAACCTGACTGCAAACCATAGTGGTGCACCGTGTTGGGAAAGATGCCACATTCCTCGCACGTTAAAGAACCCTGCTGTGGTATTCGATAGGAGTAGGAACTTTTGCGCTCAGCCACAGGGGGCTAAATTGCCCGACCCTACCCACCCCTCCCATTTTCTAGTGGCAATCTAAATTTGTCAACCCTATTGCCCTTGTGCCCCATCCCCTTTTCATTTTATCATCATCATCATTTCATGTTCATCGTCTGAATATAGCTAAAATATTGCTGCTCGGGCATTAAACCCCAACAATCAATCAATCAATCATTCATTCTTACTTGGCTCAAGTCACAACCCATAAAATCAATCCCAGTCTTCCTTTTGGCACTTGGTAAAACAATTTGAAAATGGTTCATTCACTAACAGTCAAGTTATTGTCTGGACATCAGGAAAATGCATGTTTTTGGCCCTAAATTTCTGAAAAGTTCTAGTCTTTACCACAAAAATTAAATTCTATGGAACAATATCATTGATTTTATTGGTATATTTTGTCAAATCCATGAAATATTTGCTTTCAGGCCCTTTTTGGCCCCCTGATTCTAAAACTGTTGGGGCAAAACCCCAAAAATCAATGCAATCTTCCTTTGTGTTTTGAGACCGTGTTTTTATTTATTTAAAGATTAACCAACTAGTACTCAAGTTATTGCATGACCAAGTGTCTATGGACAATGACAACAGTGCCATATATGTACCAATTAACAACCACAAATTTTTTAGGTCGTATAAAAAAGGTGTCAGAAGAGGACAAGAATGCAGAATTTGGCTTCTTTTGCCCCAGAGCTTCTGAAATAGTAAAAGAGCCTTTAGTGGCCCCCCGACCATGACTGTTTAAATGACAACCTTAAGCTTGATGCAGCAGACAGGGTTGGACTCCACGTTTGTCAGTCTAGTCCTTATCTATTTAATCCAGTAAAATTTTCCACACACCTTGACCAATCTCCAGTCCCATTCTCTTCTTAATTTCTTTGACAGTATTGACCTTAAAGAAGCAACATCCTGCAGATATGCATGCCATCACACTTGCACAAATTTTTGTGACAATGCTTGGTCTCTAACCTACAACTGCATTTGAGGTAAGCATGCTATCCAGAGACAACCAAGGAGGTTCATTGAACTGTCTGGGTTTGATATCTACATTGTATGACTTCGGCACACTAGTTTATGGAACAAGTAAAGTTGAACATTACCTAGCCCGGCAATGAAACCACTACCAATTGTTCAAATATTAATTATTTCTAAATTTTCTTTATTTCACTTTTCCAGAGGTTGGGAAGGCAAGGGCCTATAGGCCACTTGCCCTTTCCAGCTGGAAAAAGCCCTTCATCTATATATAAGAAAAATTTTATGGTTTCTAATCAAATGATCCTTTCAAATTGTGAATATCAAAAAAAATTTCAAAAATGGCCTTCTCAGAATTTCCTTCCCAACCACTGCTCTTAAAGTTTGTTCCCACCACATCAAGATTTATGTATGTGATCCGAATGACAAGATACATTCTGCAAACAAATCCTTCAATAGCTTAAGTAATTTTACTAGCCTGAGGCTAAAGGTTTGATAAATGTAATGAGAGTGGATATGGTGAAAATGACAAAGAGAACAATAAAACCAGGATGAAAAATGTCAGCTCAAGGCCACCATGGGTCTTCAATGAATGAATGAATTTACAAACTATCTGAGCAAAATTACCTTCAAGTTAATATTTGGACTATGAGGGAAGAGCTTGAAAGTTAGTTTTTCAGCCTCACATTTCATTGATATAATTGGGCTGATAAAAGTCAAAAGGGTGTCCCAATTAATTCTAAATACTGATGAAGTAGGAATTGTATGTCACCCTATAGTGGGTATTTTACTAAGAATAATTAACCAGAAACATACTATACTCGGCGTCACATAAATAACATACTGTTAAAATTTGAATAAAAATATTTTCTACGACTTTATTGACACCTACCGTCGTTTAAATTGTCTTAAATGACTTGCTCATTCGTTTAGCCAAACGGCTTCTCCCTAAACATTGAATCGTTAAATTCCTGTCAGATTTTAATTCTCGGTGCCAATATTTACATTGTAAAAAGTCTGCCATGTTTACAGTGATCGGGTTGCTAGGAGATGTTGTTTACGTTTAAATGGTTTGTCCAAAAACCGAAGAACCCAGAATGCATTTCGGCGTTATTTCAGATATCTCGAATTTATTTTACGCGAACAACGTACAATACCGAGAAGTTGATCAAGCAGACGATTGTCACCAGAGTTCGACAGGAACTTACGAACTTCGTTTGTAAACAAATCGTCCCGTAGAAACCAACATGGCGGATATTAGTATGGGATTTTCCCGTAAGGATTTGTTACGCATGATTTAAGCTAATAAGCAACTTGTTTAGGGAGAAGCCGTTTGGCTAAACTAATGAGCAAGTCATTTAAGACAATTTAAACGACGGTAGGTGTCAATAAAGACTTAGAAAATATTTTTATTCCAATTTTAACAGTATGTTATTTATGTGACGCCGAGTATAATACTTGTTCTAAAAAGCTGAAGCAATGAAAAAAAATCCTCCGTTCAATCAACACACATGCATCATTTAAATGAATTGGATAATGGGTACTCTCCCTCGTTCTCCTCATGCAACATATTTACAAACGTTCCAAAAATTTCACAAGATTTCAATCCTGTCTTCTATAAAAATTTGTGAATTTACATTTGGTTAAATATCTATTATTTAGTTATTTTACAAAACATGTTTAGTATATAGTTTTTGGGGACTTCCAACATGTCAGGATAGCATTAAATCAGAAAATAGCTTGCCAGACAATCTCAAGAATTGCTGGAGTATTTGTAGTGGGAGCAGAGTTTATTTACATTAAAAAGCCAGGCCATGGTCATGTGTTCATGCTTGATAAAAAGAGACTGTTTCCATTCATTCCTAAACTGTCAACATGATCAAAATAAACAGTCGACTAATAAACAAATGTTTAAATCAATTTAAAAAATGTTAGCTGTTGCTCATGAAAAGAAATGAGATTCTTGTGAAATATTTATTGTCATGTTCTGCAAAGGTAAAACGATAGCCAAGCAGGATGTGGTGTAAATAAAGACCTAATGCGTAATCATTCGAGGGCTAATTTCTGCATATATTTGTATTCAAAGCAGACTAACAATTTGTGTTAATATTACACGGATCCAAATCACTAAAATGTCTTATCAGATAAAGAACGGACCTGTATTTGGTAACGAGCAAGCACTGTCAAAATAGTTACATGTCCACCATTTCTGATTGGTCATGTGATACATGACGTAACAGTATTTTTTCTCAACTTGTTCTACTTTGTGACATATAACGAAAAAGACATTTTAAAACCCTTTAATAGATATTTGTTTGAAAAAAATACAATATCGAATTTAGTATAAAGACTATTAATTTGCACACTATAGAATTTCGTAAACAAAAAAATACATTGTCAGTCGCGCGTTTTAATCTCAAAGAAAACTAAAGCGTCTATTAAACGTCGATTTACAGAAATGTCAAAACACGTGAAACACGTTGTTGCTGATTCTGGTGCATTTATTCGAAATGTTTCCTTACAGGTAATTAATTTGTAACCTCTCTGATTTTCAGTGTGATTGACTAATTATCCCTTTAACTGTCACAATTTTTGTTTCATTTTTATACACTCAATGAGTAACTCAACATTACAAGTACAACAAGCAAGGTACAAATCAAATTGCAAATACATGATTTTGCTCCGAATGACCCCAGATGAGATTTGTCTCGGAATAACCTTTTGACGTCAATTAAACAATGTAATTTGAAATTGTTACACCATTGATCTTTTAGGTGAGGGATAACTCAGTAAGAAAACGGGAAAATATATTATTTTCGTCAATGGCGTCCATAACTGCATAACTTACATAACTGAAAGTGTAAACTAAATACACTACAGGTAACAACTATTTTGACGATGCCACTTGCCCGCAGTGGACAAATCAAGTTGTCCACGCTTTGCCCACCCTTAATGCCCACGGTGGACAGACGACCACATGCCCACTGTGTCAGGTGGACAGTATAGTGTCCACGCCGACGGTATCTGGTGGATGCGTGATAACCTGTTGATTAGATTTAATCCATGATCAGCAATTTTATTACAATGTTCAAACAGTTAACAAATAAAAGAACAATGTGTCAATCATTACCTTGACCGTGAGAATCAATTTTCTTTCACGTATAATTGGCCTCAAGCCAAAATTGTGACACCACCAGGTGTTTACTTAGGAATTAATATAATTAGGTTTTTATATGAATTAAATGCTTTAAATTCTTGTTTTTTTGTGGTTTTTTTTTTACTATTTCTTACGGCCCACATCATACTTAAGTCTGTCATTATTTAGTATCGTCGAAATGTAAACCTGGATTAATCGGAAACCAAAGTTGATATAATTTTTTAAAGAAATTCATAAGGCCTTAATTATATCATTTCTAGTTGCTACATATATCATGTAATAATATTGTACATCTGACCTGTCACCAGATTGTTACAAATTGTAAAAACCGCGTAGTTCATGAGTTTTCAGATGGCAACAGATTTAACCGCATATCATCTGAGCACAAGTTAGCCAAATATAGTGATGGGTGAAAATATCCCCTCTTAAGTTGAATATGCAGTTCTTTTAGATTTAGCGCGCCATAGACAATTGAACAACTTATTTCTTCTGTTTTTTTTTTCTTCACTTAGTTCAACAATTTTGACTACAATTAATTCTGTTATTATGTAATAACAGTAGCATACAAATTGTAAATTAAAATGTTCAAAAAAATTGAGTACTTGCGAACAACTTATTTTACTGACAGGTTTCGTACGTAATAATTCTAAAAAAAAAAGAACAAAGTGTTTTAAACCAATAACTATAAAAATGCTTTGAGTGTGTCAATTTCTTATGTAAATTTGATAAACGCCTTTGCAATATTGTCGACCAATCAATGTGTTTCACGTTTTATCAGAATATTGACATTTTGTTGACACGGCAACAATTATCGATCGACGAACAATGTGCCATATTTAAGATTTTAGATAATAAGAAGAGTAATAATACATGAAAGTATTTAAAATTCGACACGTCGTTAAAAAAAACATTTATGTTTTCTTAAATTTTTCCTAACTATTGACGTTAAATCATAACTTTTCCTTTTACGAGTCAGACTTTTTAATTAAAATTAATTTATATGTAATTCCTGGAAATCTTCGCATATCAAGTTATTAATCAAAATGCACTTCGAAAATGGATTGCCTTTAAAGTGTTTTATTTTAAAACTTCTGTTTTTTTTTTTTTTGAGGATCTTCTGAAACTTTATTCCAGAAACATTATTACTTTCATTTTTGAAATATCCATTGTTAGTTTATGAATATACAAAATTTGTGAATAATACAAGGGCAATCATATTTTTATTTCAATAATTAAATGTTAATTGTTCTTGTTTCTGGAATAAAGTTTCAATACAAGTATTTATTTATTTTTACTAAACGTAATAATTTTGTAAAGTGTGATTTTCATATCATAGCCACCTAGAAATAAAATTAATTAATGTGTTTACAATGTAAACTTAATTAGTCAAATCAGTATTATCTGTGTAATGTCACTACTTAATACCCGAGCGTGTCACACTTAGCCAATATACAGGAAGTGGTCGATTAACAGCTAATTAACGAGAAGGAATTGTTTGGTAATATTTAGATTAAAGAATAAAAAGAAACCTAATTTAATGTTTTATGATAACACAGGCATATTAGGGACATCCAATAATTTATAATTTAATCAAAATTTCGACATTTAAAATCCCTTATAAAATATGAAATAGTGTTTGAATCCCCCATATATAATATGATAAAAAAATTAAATTCTTCTAGTATGACTATGTATAGAATAAATTCATTGGTATCTTTATTCACACTGGTGTGCTGACTTAGTAGGCCTTTTTCTGAGAATCTCCAATATATTTCAATACTAAAACGGGACAAAATGAGTTTGAAAATTTCTTATTTTTGCGTTATTTTGTCTTTCACTTGTATTTGTTGAAATGAATACATATTAAATTAGTCATAATTTAGAGTATTATTCAAATTTTAGCATATTTAAAATTCATAACACCAGCCCACAGTCGTTTCGATTTTATTTTCGAATTTCATGAAGGTTGCACTCATCGTATATCTCGTTTATTTGTTGATGGTTGTTGACAAAAAAAAAATTTTATTACTCCTATATCTTAATACACATGTGCACGAAGGTCTAATCTTGATTAAATCACCTACATGAATACATCTTCTAAAATACATGTAAGTGTCGTTAGCTAATACGCGCCTGTTAACTGTCCAGTTTCAGTTTACAATACTTTAAACCACACCCTCAATATTCCTATAATTTATCACCTGTCAATCAACGTTACTGGATCTTTACTTATAACCACATCCTTGACATTTTATTTAATTGATTATCTGTCAATCAAAGGTCCGAGCACCTGCATCTTTAGCCACCTTGAGAAATTCAAAGCAAAATAATGCAGTGCCGTAAAAGGGGATGCAGTTGTAAATAGTTTCATCTTTCAAAGGGACTGCACATCCAATCTTAGCTGATTTTCTCTAAGAATTTTAAATATTATAAGCAAAAGGAGGGTGCAATTTTTCCACAAATGGCTGTTAAAGTATTTTTCTCAGAATTCATCTTACAAGATTAGTTTCTGTTTCCAAATGCGTATATGTTATGTTGACCTATTCAGTATTTCTGAATATATTCTAATCCAACAAGTAACACTTGATTAACATTAAATCAAATTTTCTTCTATAACACAATTTATTTTTTGACAAGTGATAACGCTGCACTGTATTAAAACCTGCCGCTACAGTTAATTGATTAACTGTCAATTAAAGAGATCAAATGGCACCTATCAAAAGGTTACCACAATTTCCTGTATTTATTCCATTTATTGGCAAATGCTCACGCTTCTCTGCTTTAATCCCGCCCATAGGTAATTGATGACTGTCAATTATAAAGAAGCTCTCTATTGACACCTGTGAAATATTGTTACCGATAGTTCATACAATTAGATGGGCTTTTTATAATACAACAAGACCGTAATATTTATTACGTAAGAATGAGTTTTAACTCTGATTCCTGTTAAAACAGAACAAGATTTAAAAGTGACCACCAGAATGCGTGGGCAACGTTGACAGAGACCAACCACGTGTTCACCGTGGGCCGGTGGGAACATGTCCAAGGGTGGACACAAATTGCCCACCATTGCCCATGCCCACTGTGGGAAAAGGGAATCGTCAAAATGGTTGTTAGCCATAGTGTACGTCCATGCACTGGTCAACTCATAGCTAGAGTAGATGCTTTCTAGTCATCTCGGCCATAGAACGTTTCGACCACAGTACTTTTTAGCCATAGTTGTTTCAGCCATGGATTTCAATATGCATTCAATTAAGTATTTTGATTTGTAAAAAAAGTTTCATTTGATGCATCATTTAATATTTTAATAAATATCAACATCTACATGTAGTTGACTTCAATCGTTCCCAGCTTGGTTTTGAAATATTAATTGATTATGAACTTGATAGTTACCTGTTTATACTGCCTGGTACGTATTCTGCTAAAAGTGAATACAAGAAACTGGTTAAATTTGTTATCATGACAGTACAAGAGAATAAATGGAACAATTGAACAAGTGAAGGTACTCATTTTCAAAGATTTAGGCATATTATTGATTGTGTGGAATTAGTTCCTTTTTAGAAGTTATCAAAAACTAGACATGATATAAGACACTACTATTTGTACTAGTGACTGACATTCCGAATAGCACTGCTGGTTTATGTGTGTTTTGCAATGGTGTGTTCACGGGTGTTGATGTCATGCAACTTGTTACTGTTCCGGAATGCTACCTCTACAAGATTTATTATGGGGCTTGCTGATTGAACATTTTTCTGTTTCATGTTCATTGTGAAATGGTGTGTATTTTTCTTGTTTCGGGCAAGTTGAGTCCTAAACAGTACTCTTATTATTGGGCTAGTTGTTGAGAATTTTGAAGGAAAGGACTGGCTTTTTGAAGTATTTGTAGGAAAAAATCAGTTGAAATAGGAGACCTAGATTTGTATGAGTTTAATGGGTTATGCTATGTGCACATTGTTCAGTGTTAAGGTCATTATTATAAACTTTTGAGTGCCAGAGCTAATGCTTGGAATGATCAAGTTAATATCGCACCAAACTACATTTTTTTTATATCTACTATTTCTCACATTATGGCATTTCTGTTATTTGAATTTGATATATACATTTTGATTTTTTGTCCTTTTGACGCTCACCGTTATGATAATGTGTATTCTGGATAGGTATTTGATGAAAGTAATATAATTGGTTCATGCAAGCAGCAAAATGATTGAAAATCCCCAGAGTTCAAGGAAGCTTGCCTTCCAATTTTACATCACAATGCTGCAGTGTAGGAAACCAGTATTCACCAGCTTGCCAAATACGAGTAGATGTGTAATTTGGCAAGTTCTCATTAGCTTACACTCATCAATTTGGCGACCGTCATTTGATTGGTGAGTTCCAAGAAAAGTTAACCAGCCAGCAGGTTATTTAATTTAATCAAACCCTTAACATCATACATTAAAATATGTTCCCTTCATTTTAAGAACTTTAGCTTGAATATGTCAACTTATCATTTTCCTTATGTCAGATTTACCGAATAAAACTTTATGTATATTTTGAAATCATTTATATTATTGGATTTCTCTTAGGTGGTATTTTGCCAATAATAATGCAGTCTCTAACCCTGGTTACACGATATGATGTGTTTTATGGGCCTCCTTGTCCTTCGTTTGCTGCCCCAACAGCTGCACAGAAGGCAGAGAAAACTATACCCTTTAGTACTGAGTTATATAGCTTGTTTTACACAAATATTCAGAAAAAAAACAGATACTTAAGTAATATATAATAATATATAATTAATCTATCCACCATTATCATTCAACTCAGGATACCATGTTTATTACAAAAACCAAGGATTGTTTAAATCGAGCAAATATAAATAACAAAAAAAGCAGGAAAATAACAGCAATTTTGAAAATGGCTGCTTCAATCAAATTTTCAAAATTACCGTTAAACTCAGGATAACATGTTTTCCTGCATGTACCAAATTTTATTGAAAATCAAATAATTTTTCAAATACTGCCCAAAAATGGCAGTAATTTTGAAATGCTACCAAGTGATTGGTAAAGGGGGTGTCATGCACTAAAGAAAGGTGAATGGTAATTCATTCCATGGTTCATGGAAAATAATAGCAAATAAAACCCCTTAGTTCGTGGGAATTTGAAAGTCACATGCATGATTAAAAAATGTATCTGTAAAAAATGGACTATGATAAACCTAGTACAAATGACATAGCATGCCCTCAGTGTTGAGCGATCTGAAACATGTTTTATCAGTATGTTGTAAAAAAAATTATCATGCCGATGGGATGGTCTAACTTTTCTATGTACCCAAATACTGTTTAGCTAATTTCTTCCAATTTCTTCATTATTACTTGATATTTCTAGCTGAAAGTTGGTACACATTTGCAAATTGAAATGATGGATAGGCTTGAATTAATGATTTTTAAAATATTTGTCAAAAAAATAGATTTTATTCAATTTTCTGTTTTCAAAAGGTCTAAAATGTGTAAACCTGAAATTCCCTTACCCAAAATCAAAGTCTGGTATTGTTGTTATCTGTACTAATGTATTGCATATTTGACAATAAAATGTCATAATATAATTAAAATTTTCATTGACCATAAATTAAAATAGCATCAGACTCTGTTTATGAGATTTTGTTTTTCATATATTCTGGATAAGATCATATCCATTCTTTGCTGGCATGGGGATTGATGCTAGGTACATTATTGAATTCAAACTCAATCGCTTCTTTTTTTTTTTTTTTTTAAATATCAAATCTTTCAAAACGTTATCCATAGCCTTAAGGTGAAGTTTTAACCTCTTTAATAATTTTAGAAAAACATGAAATTGGGATAGGTTAGTGAGAAACAGTCAATAAATAGTTGGGTATGGTAACTTCCAGTTACACATTTTAGACTTAACAAAACCGATCAAACAAGAGATATCAGAAAACATATACATCAAGTTCTTGATTAGAAATGAATTAAAATGGACCTTTCTACATCTCATGCAATTTTCAGTTCTTAAATGTGGCGTAAGAAGGAATATTTTAGCAAAACAATGTTTGGGTACAGGAAAAGTCGGTATGGATGCGGATACGGGTTACACATTTTAGACCCTAACCATACGAGTTATCAAGATTGGAAAAAAATAGACAGTCCTAATCATGATGCATGAAAAATAAAAAATGCCCGGAACAGTACACGAAAATAACCCCTTACCACCCACTGTTTATTTAAATTTACGAACAATCTAGAGGATATGGTAAAGACCAGAGAAAGCCTAGTCACATCATCGATGCGTTTTCATCTATGTCGATAACAAATACGCTTTAAAGGACAGCATCCCCTTCTTATATATTTGGCTCCTCCATTACATAGGAGCCACCACAGCATGGATTTTAACAACAACTTCAAAAGTAATTTCTTCACAAATTCGGCAATAAAATTATTTGGGTCGCGACAATTTTTTCGGGTCAGTCAGGATTTGGAAAACAAAGAATATTTTATTTTTGGCCCCACCAGGATGGAAATGTCAGCCCAAGGCCACTCATTGGTCTTCAATGAACAAGAAGGAAATCCTCATACCAAAGGGCACAGCTGGCCCCAAAACATCATTACACAGACTTGCATAAAATCACTTTTAAGAGTTCCTGTGGTATATACTACAAAACCAGATAACCTGAGTCAGAGACAGTTACAAGTGCCAACCTTCCCTGCACTGAGTAGTGAAAAATCATTTTTGCTTAATTTTATACAACCATATAAAAATTAACATTAATATTGAGATTTTCCCCAGTGATTTTACAATTGTATATAAATGTAAATTAAAAATGTAAATGTTATTTGAATTAAAAAAAATGTCTGTTTTAGGATATAGGGGAATGTGTATATACAATACCAGAAGTTATCAAAGAAATCAAGGATAAAGCCACAATACAAAGGTTACAAGTCCTGCCTTACAAAATAGAGTTCAGAACCCCTTCACAAGATTCTATTCAGTTTGGTAAGTTTATTTTATATACATGTACTAGTTGACTCTTCTCTAACATCTGCCCTCTTTCTGTTTTTTTTTTCTATAAACTTGCTAAAGGCAAGATGAGTAAATAAGGCTTTCTGTTGAACCTGTTGTATTTTGTCTTGCCGGCAACAAATGTTGCAAAAATTGCAATTGGCAAGACTAAGATATTACTTTCATGGAATCAGTGCCCATGTTAGGTTTTCTTATTACATGTAAGTCAGTTAAATATGAACAAGTAATCAATGTTCTTCCGTAAGATTTACAGAAAACATCCTGAAAACCCCTATATTCCAATATACAAAATGTAGCATCTTGCATCTAAAAATTATAGCATCAAATTTGTATTGGACTCTATTGGAAGTTCTTTTCAAATAGCATCCTGGTAAAAAATATAGCAGTAGGGCATTGTTTAAGAAATAATATCAGGATGCCTGACTTTATGACAGTATAGCCTAATTTTTTACCAAAACATTAGATATTTCTATGTGTTCTTATGTAGTACACTATGAACGTAGTAGAATAGATGCGTTTGTAAAGAAGTATTTTTGACTTTCTTGCTTTCATAATTAGTTAACTATTACCATCAGTGAATACAATGAAAAGTGACCAGTTCATTACAATGATTGCACAAGTGCGAGCATGGTTTTTTGACTATTTAGAGACTACTGGTATGTGGTCCTGGAGAGATCACTACACTTATACTAGTTTGTTATTCAGTTGCATTGGCATCACTATACCACAGTTCTACCTGTTTCATGCACATGCCCCTGCAGTCACGGTCTATTAACTTTAAATTTCAAATTTAAGGTTAAAGTTGCATTAGCTGTCATTTTTGTAAATTTTTGTTTCTGTTGAAATATACGTTAACTTTGAATTATTTCTACTAAATTGTACTTTCCTATATAATTTCATTTGATATCCACAAATAAAATGCATTAAATATGTGAAATAGGTATCTATATATTTATTGTGTTGCAAGACAAAAATTGACCTAGGTAAATTTGTATACATGTGACTTCTGGTGACCTTAATCCACCCATGTGCTGTAAGGGTTGCTTCTTTAAAAACAAATCTGATTGCAAAGTGAAAGTGGTTATTCTACGGCAAGGAAGACCGACAGACTCAAGCCATAAAAGAAAAAAGTTCGAAAATAACGCAAGGATCCTTTTAAATTTTACGTATTGTGATATAATGTGGCTCATTATTATTTGAAAACCAATCAAGAAATAGATGAAATGAAAACAAGACACTTGCTTACCTGTGTATCTGTTATTGTTATTTGTTTTTTACCAAGGTTAAAGTATTTTTAACCAAGGCTAATGTTCTGTCGGCAATCTTCGGAAGTAATGGCGAAAAGTAATTAGATCAGAGCTATCAATCTTCTCTGATTAAAAATACGTTGTTTTCACAATATTCTGTAGGTATTATGGACATTTATTGCTTTAATTGCATTACTACAAACTTATTTCATTGAATCAGCAAAATTCGGTAGAATCAAAACTGAACCAATTTGACAGCTGATGCAGCTTTAAGGTTTTAAGTAAAGTTTTCCTATTAGATCAGTCTAATATAAACCACTTGTGCTATGTCAATCATATTTGGTATGCTGTAGTATTAGCATCATTTTTCAACAATTCTATATCTGTTTCATGCACATGGCTCTACAGTCATGGTTATTGACTGAAATTTCACAAATTTAAGGTTAAGTTTCTGATTAGGTGAGTTGAATAAGAACCATTCATACAAGGTCAATCTTACTTGATGTGCATTTGCATTAGCATTACTATGCCACAATTCTGTTTCCGTTTCATGCATACATGTATGCCTCTGCAGACACAGTCTATTGACTTTTCAATTTCAAATTTTACCTTAAGATTTTATGATAATTTTCAGATTAGCCAATACATGAAGGTCATTTAAACATGTATCACTTCTACTAAGTCAGTTGTATTACATTTGCTTCACTACTTCACAATTCCATATCTCTTTCAAGCACTAGTCTATTGACTTTGAAATTTCAAATTTTACATCAATATTACAATTAGATTTTATGATAAGTTTTAATATGAACCACATGTGCTTGGTCAATCATATTTGGTATGCAGTTGTATTAGCACCACTATTCAACAATTCTGTATCCATTTCATGCATACATGTATGTCCCCATGGTCAGGTCTATTGACTTTGAAATTGCTTTGTCACAATTCTACATATTCAAACAATGAACCATACCTGAGAAATCTGTCCACTTTGAGGGTGTCAAATGGTTATATAGATTATAAATTTTTCATAGTGTATAAAAAATTACTAACAATGTGACCATCAATCAAGTTTTAAATATCAGTGTGCAGACATGTCTCTGATACAATGTTACAGTTTATTTTCAGACCAAGCCAGTATTGAACATTTGTTTTTGGTTTAAATAACACCCCATTTTTATAATGCTCTGTTGTCATCATTTTTGTTGCTATCATTGACAGCAAATTCATCCAGAGACATTGGGTTTTTGCACAGTAATAAGTATAGATTTTAATGAAATTGCACCACAAGTTTCCATATCATTACAATCAGGTAATAAAAAATATTTAAAATTTCGTAAGAAAGATCTTAAACAAAAGTTTGTTTCTTTTTTTATACTCTGCAACAAAGTTTGGTGATAGCGATATTGGCAGCCAGAGAACAAACAAATCAACAATTAATAGAGAGAAAGTGGAAAATGTCAAATTATTCCAAAGGAACCTGATTTGGAAAATTCATGCATTGTTGGACCCGAGATCTTGGGATTCAAGTGCTACAAAAAACTAAAAATACATGTTCTCTTATAAGAAAGAATAAGTACAGATAGCAGACTCAAAGAGTGATTATCCAATTTTAGGGTTTAATGTGTAAAAATGTCGTAAGGGGAATTCTTCCTAAACTGCTCTTGGGATTCCAATGAAATTTTATAGCAAGGTTGGGTATCATATGTACATTTTGTAGATGTGCATGAAGGTATATAATAGCAGTTGGATAACACCTAAGGGAGATAATCCAACAAGGGTTTTACATATAAGTTCATTTGAAGTGGGGAGTATTCTCTTTGTGAGCTTGTTCACAGTATTTCTATTTTTTTTTTTAATTTCTGGAAGTTCTTTATTGTTTACTTGAGTTAATCCTTATGACTAGGCTGTAAGGCATAAGTTTACTTTTATGTTAATCAGAATTATACAATATTCTTACTTTTGCTATTTTATTATAGTTCATAGTTCATATGCTGATTCATTTGCTTTATATATCTTGCATTTCTTGTGGTTTCAGTAAGCAACTTTGCAAAGAAAACAGGTGACTACAAAAGTTTATCTGCTGTAGACATTAAAGTGCTTGCACTAGCCTATCAACTAGAGAAAGAACATGTTGGAACAGATCATATAAAAACTACTCCAGATAGACAGGTAATGTTTAAAACCATCATAAAATACATGGATTTCCAATTTCTCAATCTTGCCACCTTTTTTGTTATTAACACGAATATTTTACCCTGTCTGTCTGTCTGTTTGTTTGTCTGTCCATGATGAAGGTGCCACACTTCTTATACCACTGAATGGATTTTGATAAAAATTGAATGAGAAGGTAAGGAATGATATGTAGATAAGCATGAATGAACATAACCTTGGAAATCTTTTTCATGTTTGCTGGTCAGTAGGTCTTGCAGAAATTGACAATGTGCAGGACCTGTCCAATTCTTGCCAGAACTACCATTTTCTATTACTTCTACTCTATTACACATTCAATTCATTTAAATTAATAGATATCTATTACTATGCTACCAAATAGCATTTCAGATTTGTTTTAAATTAAATAATGTCATGTGTGTTATACTCAGATTGAATGGAACACTAGAGGAAGAATAGAGAAACCATCTGACATTGCTGGATTTTATGTGGCAAATAATGTAAGTAGATTAAAAAATACTAAATTTTATTATATTTTATAGTTATGAATTTTTGCCTATTCAATTCATATGAAATTAATGTGTGGATCTCACTCTTTTTTTATATATTACAGTACTGTTATTATATGGGGATGTCCTGAATGTTAATTTTCATATTGCACACTTTTGGTCCCGTGAAAAAAAATAAAATTGTGGAACAAGACATCACTATCTTTTTAGAAGAGGATAATTAATCCAACCCCTAGAAATGAAAACCACAAACTTAAATCAATTAAATATTTGACAAAAGAAAAGTGAAGGTTTTATAGATAAAAAGAAGTAAACAGCTGTAAACAATACAAAAAGGCACTTATAACTTGGTGGCTGGATACTTTGTCAAACTTGAATGACATTTTGGGCAAGCATCCATATTGAAAACTACATTTAACTTAAATTTCATGACCTATTAAGTAGCACTCCACATAAGAATCAGGCAAAATGTGATTCATGGTTGGAAAGCCTACATATTTTTATTTATGATATTTTGTTTAAAATGTCATAGTAAACATAGAGTAACATGGGGTTTTTCATACGATCTATGTTCATAGGAGATAAAAATTATGTAGAATGCACTATAGATTTCAAAATTAAGGGAGATAACTCTGTAAATGACAATCAAATACAAGAGAGTCTATTAGATTTTTAGTGTTGATTATCTCCTAAGAGCAGACAGATATGATAAATAATTACACATTTCATAAAATAGACCCATAAAACAACTTAATTCCCAAAATAAAAATATGTAGCCTTTTTTTGGGTGTATCACATTTTCCAGATTTTGCATGATTCTTACAAAGATTGCTACTTAATGTCACAGTCTGGAAGTAATTGTAACCAAACAAGAAGTATAGAAGCATTTTGTAAATTGACTCATCTAATACAGTTTACATGATTGAGTGAAAAATCAAAGTTTATTTATCATGTTTCAGTAAAAAAATAAAATGAATGGATGAAAACAATTTTAAACACATGTATTGAATACATGTATAAACACTATCAAAGGAAAACTAATAATATTGTACTAGTTCTATTATCAGTATACTGAACCTAGTGCAATATAAGAACAGTGTGTAAAACATCTGCTAAAATATACTGCAGGAACACTAGAGTATTTATACCTATAGGATAAAAGGAGTATTTTAAGTCCAAAGGGGACTTAGGTTTGCACTCTGTCTGTCCGTCAGTCTTGTCAGTCCGTCAGTCACACTTGGTTTTCTGGACTTTCTATTGTAATGCCTCATCCAATTGATTTCATATTTGGTATATAGTCTTATCTTGACAAGTTACAAATTAAGTTCGAATGATGTTACGGTTGAACGATTTTACAGAAGTTATGGCCCTTGGACATAGAAAATTTCATGAAATTTTATGTTTTTCGGTTTTTTTTTTGTAATGCTTCATCCAATTGATTTCATATTTGGTATATAGTCTTATCATGACAAGTTACAAGTTAAGTATGAATGACCTTATGGTTGAATGATTTTTACAGAAGTTATGGCCCTTGAACGTAGAAAATTTCATGAAATTTTATGTTTTCTGGACTTTTTTTTGTAATGCCTCACCCAGTTGATTTCATATTTGGTATATAGTCTTATCATGACAAGTTACAAGATAAGTTTGAATGATGTTATGGTTGAATGATTTTTACAGAAGTTGTGTCCCTTGGACATAGACAATTTCATAAAATTTTTTGTTTTCCAGACTTTTCTTTGTAATGCCTCATCCAATTGATTTCATATTTGTTAGCTAATCTTATCATGACAAGTTACAAATTAAATTTAAATATTATTGCGGCAAAATGGTTTATATGGAACTTATGGCCCTTTGACATAGAAAATTACATAAAATTTTATGTTTCATCATATTGATGCAAATTGCTGCTGTCATTCTAGAGTTATTTGCCTTTAATTCATAATAACGAAGTTTTTTTCAACTTTCCAGGTGATAGAAAGAGAAATAGAAATAACACCATCCATTGTTAGTTCACATATATAAAAAAATCTCATAAAGGCAATGAGTTCAAAGGCCGAAAGGTGACACTGTATCGCATACAGCAATACAGTCAGAATGCTTGTTATACTATATTTTATCTTATCTAATTTTATCTGCTCAACCAATTCATTTAATGGGGTCCTGCTGTTGTAAATAATGTCATCCATAGACATTTCATGTCTAGGCAGTAACATCAGAATAATTGTCTAGATCTTTTTGAAAATATACCGCAATAGCCATACCATCAAGTAAGCCAGGGATTGATTTTGGGAGAGTATGACTTAAATTAGGGACCACGAAGGGACCAGAAATAAGCAGAAGCAGTATTAGGAGCAGAATCAAGTTTGAATGGTGTGTCCATACTTGCCTCAACTTTTCAGGGTCGAACTCCTATGTTTGTATCAAGCAAAGCATTTTTATTAAATTTGAACTCAATGCTTTTGTCTGATAATGGTGAATAAGGATTTTTATCCTTTGGTGTTATTGACATTTTTAGCTTCTAAACTTAGGATTTTCAGAAATTGTTAATTTTAATTTTTTCCTTTTAATCTTTACAGAAAGGACAGTCAAGGACAACATCAACGTGTGAAAGCGTAGGAACTAAAGAAGAAAAATCATCCGAGGTTGCATCTGAAAGTCATGTGACAAATGAGTCAGTTAAACAATCAGGTTACAATGAAAGTGATAGAGTAAGTGATTGTACAAATAAAAATGAAACTGTCAATGAGTCTTCAAAATGTGCTTTTAGTGAATCCCAAAAATCAGAAACTATAGAATGTGACATTTCAGTTGGTCAAAATGAAGATGTTTCAGATGCATTGGAAAATTACCTGAATCAACAAACTATAGAAGTGGAATCTGATGAAGATTCAGAGAGTGAATGTGAGGAAGAAGATGATGATGATGATGATGATGAGGATGGATGGATAACACCTAGTAATATCAGAGAAGTACAGAAGAAAATGGGAGAGGTGCCTGCAGAAGAGGCTGATATAATGGTTGGATGTTTGACCCTTGATTTTGCAATACAGGTACATTTGTATCCAGAACAACTGGGTGGTGTATTGGAATTATCTTGTCCCTCCATCTGAATTTTGTCACAATTATCTCAGCTTCCAGTAGATGGATTGATTTCTAATTTGATCTGTGGCTTTATATAGGTGGGGCATACATTGTAAGCAATTATGTGAGTTTTCTGATTTGAACTTCCTATACAACAGATGGGGGTATATCTAGCAGGATAATGTAGGCAGCTTTTTGTGCACAAATGTTGCTACCATTCTTATGATTTATGCACTAACACCTTTTGTCACTTAATATTGATAGAAAGTTAAATAAGGAGATAATTCTATTGTATATGAACATTTTGAAACATCGTTCATAGATATTGCAACCGAACAATATCAAGTTATACTTTATGTCTAAATACCTGTACTTTATCCATTTCAGAATGTTTTGATTCAAATGGGTTTAAATGTGGTATCAGTGGAAGGCTATCTGATTAAGAGAGCAAAAAGCTATGTTCTTAGATGTTATGCATGTATGAAGTAAGTTTTAAACCATACTTTAAGTTGATTGCTTACAGTGTTTTTAGATACATATCAGTTGATGAAAGAATAATGTCTATCTATATAGTCATTTCAATCTATCAAAAGTTTTGCCCTCAATCTAAACAAATTGCAACAGAAAATATTTAAGTTGTAAACTTTAGCCTTATGACCAGAAGAAACACAGAAAAAATTAAA
Organism: Perna viridis; assembly: GCA_037379345.1. Lineage (NCBI taxonomy): Eukaryota > Metazoa > Mollusca > Bivalvia > Mytilida > Mytilidae > Perna > Perna viridis. The sequence goes on along the minus strand of CM074515.1, from coordinate 10,426,853 downwards.
TATAATGTGTGGAAATCTTGAAATAAGCATTTCAGATAACATTGGAAAGGGAAGATAACTCTGTCAAAATGGCTATAGAAACAATAAAATTTGATACAAGATCGTAATTATACTTTATCTGATAAATAAAATGAGGCTATAGTTGACATTTTAGTATTGATTAGAGGATCATTGACATCTTAAAAAGATTTTTCTCATCTTTTACCAATAAAGTAAACCATGTGTCCAAAGGCTAGGTGAGCTATTGCCATCACTTGGCATCCATGGTCCGTTGTTAACAATTATACAAAACTCTATTACTTTGAAACTACTTGGCTGATTAGAATTCACTTGGTATAAATGTTTCTTGGAGTATCCTGCATAGAACTGGTGTGGGGATTTTTTATTCATCGAAAAACATGATCACCGTTACTAAAAATAGAACATGGGGGGGGAGGGTGTCAGACAGTGGTTTTTCACATATATCTCCAAAACCGTTAGGTTTAGCTAAATTCTTACAGAGTTAAAGTGTTCAGCATGATGAGATTTATCTCTGGTCAAATTTTGGTTTTAATCTGTTAAACCATGGTAGAGTTATTGCCCTTTTTCAACGATTTTTGCTATTTATAATGTTATTTCTTTCCAAAATCTTCTTCTCTGACACTACTTGACCAATCGGGACCAAACTTGTTATGAATGTTCCTTGGGGTATCCTGTATAGAACTGATGTGGGAATTTTTCATCCATCTAAAAACATGGCAGCCGTTATTAAAAATAGAACATAGCGGTCAGACAGTAGTTTTTCACATATATCTCCTAAACCGTTAGGTTTATCCAAATTCTTTCAGAAGCTAAATGATCCATATTATTAGGACTACAAAAGTCTTCAGACTCCTTATAAGAATTATTGCCCTTTAAAGGGGAAAAATGACTTTTTTTCAATAGTTTTCAGTCAATATCTTGAAAAGTATGATAGATGAAACGATTCTTTCAATTGTTGAAAAGATCTTTTGATAGTCCTACCAAAGACTTTCGTGAGTCAAAATTGTTGGACAACTTCTTGTTAAATTTATTGCCTTTGAAAGGCAAAATTCAACCAGGTGGGCGATTCAGGCTCCTGGGAGCCTCTTGTTTGAGATAGTGAAGTTAAAGAATTTTACTTTTTGTGGTTATAATACAACAAATGCCAGATAGTTGATAAACAGCTTGTAGAAATAAACAATATAATTTTTATTATTTTTTTAATTAAAAATAATGAAAGTGCCTGAAAAAAAGCATTTTCTTTAATTAAAGCATTCTAAAAATGTGACAATACCCATCCTAATTTAAAATGTTAAATGTCATATGCAGCATAATATGGGAAATAGTCAATATGGAGAAAAAATCTAACAAAAAAACATATTTTTATGGAGTTATCTTTCCTTTCCAATGTAATTTACCACACGTTAGTTTTTGTTAAATTTTTTTCTGTGTTTAATTGGGTCATTTATTGGGTCATAAATATTTTAATCAAAACATTTTCTGCTGAAATTTGTGTAAGTTTGAAATTCATTTGACTGACTAATATGGTTTAAATGATGTACCAGTTACATCTCCAACACCTGAATGGAATTTAATGAAATTTTCCCATAAGCTTTATTATACAGTCGAACCTCATTAAGTCGAGGTCGAAGGGACCATGCAAAATGTTGGAGTTATCCAAGGTCGAGGATAAACCGGAAATACTAGTAGTTTGGTCAATGATTGTTTCTGTATTTACATCATTTTTTGTGCTTGTACATGTACATGTACTTCACTTTACACGGTACTTTATAATGTTTTGCGTTTCATATCGGAAGATTTTTTTTTGTATGTTGTATATCATGTTTGAAATGGTAAACGGCACCAAGTGTTTTAGTGAAATTTCCTTTTTATTTTTACTACATCAAAAACGTCACAGTTCATAACGTGCTGCTTTGTATGATTCACTATCAGGAGTATCATCAAACCATGTGCTCTACATTATTACAATAAAATTTCAAATGCACTAGCAAAATGAATGCAGTCTGTTTGATGTTTCATTAAATAGTAAGATACCATTACAATTCATCTGTATTTTTTCAAATTTTTTATCAAAATATCTGATATCACTGTTTATAATGTAAGTTGAGACGTGTTATTAATACAATTCATTTCTTTTAACAACACGCGCAACTTTAAATTAATTAAATAAACAAATCAAACCACAAAGAGTGTCAACAAATTAATTTTAAAAGCCACGCTAATCGTTGTTAAGACATACTTCGATCATGGTTTGTAATAAAGCAATCAGTTTTCTGACTAATCAGAGTTCGACACATCGAGGTTCGACTGTATATTCTTTTTGTGCACATTCTGTATTAAATTTTGGTTCAAATGGATTTCAGGGATTCACATAGCAAGACATTGACTTTGTCTTTTATGAATTGGGGTCATAGGCTTTGGCAAATATAAAAATGCCTGGTCAACTGAAACGCAGCAAAGCTTGAAACATACTTCAATTTTTTAATGGAAGGTACAAGACCACAGTTAATTTCATCTTGCGTTATAATGTACCAATAGAAAAAACAAATTTTTTGAATTACACCGCTTCAAACTTAATAAAACTTCACTAATATAAAAATATTTATATAATTGGATTCCTGTGAGAATTTCAGAAAAATTCACAATAATTTTTATTTTTAACACCTGTGATTTGGAAACCTTATAGACATGAAAATTGGCCACAGTCAGGGGTCTTGCATTTTTTCCCTTCTTCCACTAAAAATTAGATTTAAAAAAAATCACATCTAAATTTCATCCTTGCCCTACATTTCAGTAGGAAATACTAAGCAATAAAGCTTATGACAGCACTAAAAAAAAGCAAGAGGAAACATAATTAAAAAAAAAAGAATTATATTTGTAAAGTTAATTATGATCTCATATCTGTAATTCCAGATTTTTAATTTTTTTTCACTTTCAATTTGCAGATATAATGACAATGGGTTGGCTGGGGAAACCGTAAACGGACATATATTTTTATGGCCTAAGGGTATATGCATACAAAAGATGCAGTCTGTGGTCAATTTTAAAGATTTGTGAAAGAAGAGAAATAATTCACTGTTTCTTTTGAATTTTGCTTCTCATCACAAATTACTGGTTTTACTACTGTTTTTTTTTAAACAAACTTTTGAAAGTAATATGAAATGAGAAAAATAACTTGCAGCAAATCAAATATTTTTTGGGTATTTTAATTCATTGTATTGTGGAAAAGTTTAGTTTCAATGGATAGCATTCTTGAACAAGTATCTCTTGATTATATTTTAAAACTTGTTTCTTTTTCTTAAATTATAATGGACAAAATTATTTTGGTTTATATCACATTCTATTAAGACATATTGCTTTGAATGTTACTCAGAACCAGGTAAATTTTCATTTTCAGAGTTACAACTAATGTACTGAAGGAGTTCTGTCCATTTTGTGGAAACAACACACTACAGAAAGTTTCCATGACCGTGGACAAAGATGGCAGTATTCGTTACTTCCTGTCAAAGAGAAAGCAAATGTCAACCAGAGGAACTAAAGTATGCATTGTTAAAACCTCAAGGAATTACTTTTATGTTCTCATATTGAAGTAAAAATTACTAATATGAGTTAGGCACAGCCTACAACCGAGCATTGCAGTCATACATTTTTCTTATGTTTGTAAAATAATTGAAAAAAGAGACAGGATAGATAAATGGTTTCCCTCCCCCCCTTTTTTTTTTATTTTACCTGGCCATAAGCCATACGAGATATTGCCATCACTTGGCATCCATTGTTGTCATCATTAACAATTTATCAAAACTCTTCTCCTCTGAAACTTTTTGACCATTCAAAACTGATTTGAGGATTTTTGATCTGTCGTAAAACATGGTTGTCCTTACTTAAGGGGTCAGACAAGTTTTTTGCATATATCTCAAAAACCCTTAGGTTTAGCCGAATTATATCATTTGTTGAAATGATTCTCATTATAAGACCTACTAAAGTCTGCATTGGGTCAAAGTTGTCAGATGACTCCTTGTTAGAGTTATTGCACTTGAAAAGTGTAAAATGACATTTGTTTTCACAGTTTTCAGCCAATATCTTGGAAACTATGTTAGACTATAGAAAGAAACTTAATTGCTGATATGATCCATATGATAAGGCCTACAAAAGTTTGAGGAGATCAAAGTTGTCGGATGATTCTTTGTTAGTTATTGCCTTGAAAGGAGAAAAATTATGGGTTTTTTTTTTTGCAGTTTCAGCTACATGTTGTAGTATGTTGAAAACTATATTAGATAAAAAGAAATTTTCAAGTGATGAAATGATCTATATGATAAGTCCTACCAAAGTCTTTTTTGAGTCAAAAGAGTCAAGAGTTATTGCTTTTGAAAGGCAAAAAAAGCAATAAGCAGATAAGCGATTCAGGCTCCTGGGAGCCTCTTGTTTGATAAATCAGCGTGCTGGATCTAGACGCTGTAAATAATTAGTTTTTTTTTTTCTTTTTTGTTTTTGAATTGCATATTTTAATTTTAAATCAATTCAAAATCTACTTTCACTTTGAATTCACTTCCCTGACCCATTTCTGTGGGCCTGTCTGATACCTAATCAGTTTGATTTGAACTACACAATCTGATTCTGTACCAACTTTGTATGTTTTATTTATACTTGTCCCAACTATCCAGAGTTCAACACTTGCTGTCTTATCATGCTGTGTCCTGCAGAGGATATTTATATGCCATGATCCTAAAGAATCAGTGTGTATATTGCACATTTATATATTGAACACAATGTTGTTTTGAAGGTCAAAACATGTGAAAAAAAATCTAGATTGCAGTAGAATTTTACAAGAATGATGGTAATATTTTGTAATTGATCAGACAGTTAGCTTACGTAGATGCTGTATTTCCTACAAATATAGGCGTGATTCTTCTTAGAAGAACCTTAAATTCACACTTGAAGATCATATAGAGGCCAGTAACTGCACAAGTTAGATGATTTTAATTTCAGATCATGATAAAATTGCCACCAGATGTATGATATTGCTAATAAAACAATGTCAAAGGTCAGGAGAATCTGACATTATATGTAGTGGTATTACTAAAATATTTAGTTTTTCATTTTAAAACATTCTTTAAAGAAAGAAAATAATAAATTAAGATTTGAAATACTCATTTTTAGCAGATTTTTTTCTTTTAACATTTACTTTGACATGGTGCCTTCTTGTTATTTTTACAATATATTATTCAAATTTGGACCATTGATAAACCTCGTTGTGAACTTTGACATGATGCTGCTGTGAAGGATTTTATCATCTTTTATTGATTTTGTAAGCTTTTTTTTAACATGGTCCCACCTCTGTGTATTTAAAGGTATTGTGACATGACTTAGTTAACTTGTATTCCATGTTTTTCTAATATGTAAGAATAACTGGAATGGTACTTTTCAGCCTACTTAATAACCTAAAAGCTAACTTTAAACACAAGTGTAAAATTTTCTTCCATTTCTATTATACTTTATCAATTTCATTCAGTTAAATGCACACCTTATCTTTTCTCAGTATTCCTTACCATTACCAAAGGGAGGTAAGCATGCCAACAACCCTGTACTGTTTGAAGATCAACCACTACCACAACAGAGAACATCTAAGAAATCTAAACAGAAATTAGATGTGTTTGATCCAGATTATGTCGCTGGCTGTTCCCCTTTCATGATAACCGATATTACAAGTCGAGCATCACAGTTAGGAATAAAGAACTCTAGAAATGGACAGTTTAATAAAAGAAACCCAAATGAAGTCAGAAAAAAGTATGGCAGGAGAAAATAAATTATTATTAAATGTTGAAATGTACAGTTAAGTCATTATTCTAATATTTAAAGTTCTGTTATAAAAACAGTATCCTTTGGTGAGGAAGTCTGTATATTTACTTCTTTTTAATGGAATTTAAGTATGGATAATTTTTTTTATTATCAGTTCTTTTCATCTGTTGTATTGTCAGTCTACAAAAACAAATAAACCTAAATACACAAGTGGCCAGGATAAAATTGTCAACCTGTTATAAATTGTGTTAGTACTTGGGATGTCTGTGATAGTTCACATTCCTTTTGCTTCTGTTTACACTGGTAAAATTAGCATCTTTTTTATTGTCGTGGCAGTGAGTGTTGATGTGGAAAGATTTGATATGAAATTAAAGTTAATTTTCTTTTTGGTTTTTAGTTTGTTTTTGCCTTCAAAAATGTATGTTTCCTTCTTTGTTGTATGGCTGGGATTGATTTTTAACTTTTTTTTTAATTAGGAGCCTTAAACAAGCATTTTCTTTTAATTCGGACAATAACTTGAATAAAAATGAATGGATCACGTATAAATTTTACTACAAGGTGCTATACCACCAAAGGAAGACTCAGATTGATTTTTGGGGTTTTGACAAGCCAAGTAAGAATAAGGAGATACAAAGGGGCCAGAAACAAGTAATTTTTTTTCCAATTTCCTGAATAATAATTTTAATAAAAGAGAATGAATTGCTTTGAAATTATACCACATGTGCCTTACCCCAAAGGAGGGTTTGGATTGATTTTGGAGGTTTTGTCCAACCATTTAGAAATAAGGGCCAAAAAGTGACCAATTCAGTTCTGGTCAAATTCTTACTCTGTGTCAAATATCTAATCATTACTAAAATTAAAAGCTTCAACAAGTTTGAATGGTGTGTCCATACTTGCCCCAATCGTTCAGGATTCTCCTATCGTATTATTAATCCCCTGTGAAGCATTTTATTTAGTCTAGCAATAGCAGTATTTCTGTTCACTGAGAAACCAAAAGAGTGAATTAATTTTATATGTTCATTTTCTGACAGACCTATTATGGTATATAGCTGCAGATAAAGAACAAAAAACTGAAAATCTATCTAGGTTTCTTTTTAAAAGGTTGATAATGTACATGTATTGTGTATTTTTAAGAATACCTTTTTGATGGTGCTGTCATTGTCTGTGTGCAATAATTTGAACATTAGATGTGGTATTGAGTTTTGGGGTTATTCCCCAACCATTTCAGAATTTGTCGCTGAAGCAAGTATTTCATAAAATGTAACTTCATTATACATATACCAATGAAAGCATATGGATCACTTTTATATTGTTACCACAAAGTTCAGATTGTTGAGGGTAGGTGTTTTTTAGTTCAGACCTGAACTATTTTCGAATAAGGCTGGAAATGCTAAAAATGTGGTTTTGTTGTGTCAAGCAGCAGCATGAGTAAAAGTGAAATTGTACCAGAAATTCAAAATCAAAATCATGGTCCCTCAGGGGCATTTACATTTAAACCTAATATCCATCAGATGACATTATAAGACATGACACAATAATACAATATAGAGACTAAACATGTTATTTAATATTCATGTAGCACAATAGATGTGTCTTGTTTATTTGTAGTCCAGGTGAGATGAGTTGTCTTACAATTGAGAAAATTAAGTTTTATGAAAGAACAAAGTAAGTTTTTCCAATTAAATTTTGTCCTGTAACAAGATGCAGAATTCTGGTTGCCTTGGATAGTCTTTTTTTTTTTTTTTCTTTTCTTGTTTAATCAAATGACTTGTGAGAGTATTGTTTATCTACCGTGGTGCTCAATGATACATTACCAGGTAGAATCATTGCATTCCTCATGTCTTATGTCAGTCGAAACAACTTGTTCGCCTAAAGGGTCCATATCACAAAAATAAAGATGTTTGTTTGTATATGGACCATTACTGTTTAAGGAAATGGTATCAAAAGAAAGTATCCTATAAAAATTACCAATAATTATATTTACAAATCTCTAGAAATTAAATTACTAAGTTCATGCCACCAAAGTCAGTCTTAAGGGGTGTGGTGATGGCTGCATCTATTTAAAAGTTTTGATGTCCAGATTTCCATGTTTTTAACCATACTACAAAACATGTATCACCCACAGGTTATATACTAGTGGGGCTGCATATTTGATAGTGGGAGCAAGCCCCTGTGAATCACTGAAGCTAGGCTAGGAATTCTCGCTATATGAATTATTGTGAGGGCGGTGACTATGGGGCGCCCAATGAGACTCTTGTGGTTTTGTACTCAGAATTCATTTTTGTACAACAAAAATGAGTTCAGATTAACAAAATTTATAACATACCACAAATTTAAATTTTGTCATACAAAGTACTCTTTCAGTGGACAAAAGTTACTTTTGCCATAACAAAATTCATTTTTGTATCACAAACTTTACAAAAAGTCAATTTTGTATGCAAATTAGTTTAGTTTGGATTCTCTGAACAAATTTGCATAAAAAACTGAGAAATATTTGTGTCCTAGCAAAATCACTTTTGCATGCAATTTAACACAAAACTCACTTATGTGTCTCAAAATGAATGACACATCTTCCATGAAGATATTACCCAAATTTTCCCTTTATTTCACCTCAATTTATACTTTAATAGATAAATGATTAATTTAATGTGCTAGTTCTAGTGGTACTTACTTTTAGAAATATTTTGTGTTAATCATTCAATTTACTCGTGGATCTTTCAATATCTCTACAAAAGAGCCCGTGAATGATCCACTTACAAGTTCATAAATAAACAATAAAACAGTCCTTTATTTCAACAGAATTACATATTTAGTCCGAAGACTAGTTTACAATATGGTCCTGCATTATATACATAATGTACAACATAAAATAAAATACACATTAAATGAAATAACAATTTTAAATAGATAATTTTACATGTATATGATAGGAATGTCTAGTTATTGGTTGACATATTAAAGTAATTATCTAAGTATGTCTTTTTAAAACATTCAATTGTAGAACAGTTTCTTATGTTCAATTGTAAATTATTCCATAACCGGCTACCTGACATAACAAAGGATCTTTTAAAATATTCTGTTTGAGCTTTTGGTATATATGATAAATTTCTTTCGCTCTGTCTGGTGTTTCTAGAGCTCACCTCATGTACATATCTAAAAACATAAAGACATTCAGGTGTTAACTGATGAAGTGACTTGAAAGCTAAAATAGCTTTTCAGTATATAAAATAATCAGGCATTGGCATCCACCTCAATCTGTTAAATAATACACTATATGGTGTCATAATGTTATGCACATTCAAAATTATACGTGCAGCTTTTTTCTGTAGTTTAAAAATCTTATCTATATTTGTCACATTTTTGGAATTAGACCGTACAGTGCAACAATAATTAAAATGAGTTGTATACCTTTAAAAGCACTTCAGTTGACATAAAGCTTTTATAAACGTTTTAAAACACCAGTTTCCTGGTAAAAAATCAATATGATAAGACCAAGATAAATAACAATCAATATTAATACCTAAAAACTTGGAATCAATCAGGATAATCGTTAAATATAATAAAAAATAAAGGCCCTAGGATATACCCTTGAGGTACACCTGTAGTAATGTTAATATCCCTTGGTTTTGATAACGTACCATTCAAACCAACACATTGTTGTCTAAGTGACAAGTAAGATTTGAACCATTTTAAACTATTTTCACAAACACCAAACATTTTAAGTTTATATAATAATACAACATGATTAACGTGGTCATAGGCTTTACTCAGGTCTATAAATATATTTGATTCCCTTGGTCTATATTATTTAACCAATGATCAATTGGACAATTTAAAACAGTTTCACATGAGTACTAAAACCAGACTGACGATTAGCAATTAACTTATTTATGGATAAATAATCATAAACAGAATTCAATACTCGTCTCTATATTTTTACTGACAATAGGTAATACCGCTACTGGTCTGTAGTTATTGACCATGTGCTCATCTCCAGATTTAAATATTGGAGTTACTCTAGCTATCTTCCAATCATTTTCAAAAATACCACTTTCAATTGATAAATTCAAAATATGTGTTAAAATATTAACAATGACATCAGAAATAATCTTCAACCGTTTTACAGAAATATTATCAAGTCCAGTTGCTTTGGCTGTAGACATACCATGTATTTCTTTTTTAACAAAAGTTTCAGACATCTGAAGTATCGAAAAAGAATTTAAGTCCATTAATTGTTTCACTTTAGGTAATGAATCGTCAACGTTTTTACCAAGATTATGCCAAATATTGAAGAGGAAATCATTAAAATTGTCCGCTATTTGATCACTTTGCGAGACAATTTTACCATATACCTCCAAATAAGATGAAGACACTGATTTTGATTTAGATGTTAAAAATTGTTTCAAACGCTTCCACATGTCTTGGTTTCATTGAAGATTGTTCAATAGCTTCGTCTACAAAAGTTCTCTTTGCCTCCTTCACTTTAGACACCACAATGTTTCGTGCTCTCTTGGATACTGCCCAGTCTACGTTTGAGTTGGATTTCAGAGCTTTGGCGTGTAAGAAGTCTCGTTGGTGCATGGCTGATAAGATATCATCATTAATCCATTGCTCTGCGTCTATTTTTATTCGTCTTTCTTTGTACGGAAGGTGTTTATCGATTATCTCCGTAAATGTCTCTTTAAACGTTGACCACATCTGATTAACATCTTTGCTTTGATGGCATCCCAGTCAATTTTATACATGTCCTCTATCAATAAAGCTTCATTTTGATGTTTGAAGTTTCTATATTTAATTGTGTGTTTTCAATGGCCGCATATCACTTTTTTGCGAATAACGTTAGTTAAATTATGATCACTGATGCCAAGGGGTATTACACCAGCCGTTGAAAAGTTCTCCTCATTTGTAACATATATATGATCTATGAGTATTGATGTTTCTTACGTGACTCGAGTAGGATCTTCAATAAGCTGCTTGTAGTTGTTTGTATTCATTAAGATGTTCAGTTTATTATCCCTTTGTTGATCGATATTGAAGTCTCCCATTATGACGGTATTTTCTGCTTGGCTTGCTAGTTCTTCTGCAACATTTTCAAATTCCTCGAGCCATTGAACAGTTGAGTCAGGCGGTCTGTGGCAACTCCAAGTTGTATGGTTGGTGAATTTAGTTGCTTGATATCAAGAGTAAGCACCTCCAAGATTTCGTGAGATGTTACATTAGTCACAGACCACTTGTCATTTATATAAGGAAGAACACCGCCACCATGCCTATTTCGATCTCGTCTGTAAATTCTATAACCTTTAATCTGAATTTCAGAATCATCGATGCTGTTGTCAAGTTTACTTTCTGTTATTCCAAAGACATCAAAAGTTTCTTATAAAATATTCCTTTAGGTAAATTACTAAGTAGTTGATCTGTTGATTGGTCTAGATCATAGTTCATTGGTATATAATTGATGCAATTATCACATATCCATTCTAATTCATTGAAATACGTTACTCCGTTAGGCAATGGTGAGTTTTCTTTACATCCAAGGTATAACGGCCCGGGGTTCAAATTTATATCACCAGCAAACACATAAATCCAATCAACGGTAATGTTTTCATATTTCCTTTGTATTGTGAAGTGATTTTACTTTTTGAACTATTTGAAATTAATTTTTGCAAAATATCCTTTCCATAACAAAAAACGTTTGACGTATGAACTAGTCAAACTAATCCATGTTGGCATTATAATGCAAAATACTAGGAGAGGTGCCAGCACACCACCTACTCCGGCGGCCATCTTGTCATGATAACCATATACACTTTTGAAGTGATGACGTAATCTTGTCGCAAATAAGAGTAACAACAAAATTAGAATACTAATCCGATCCTTAATCTAGTCCAAAAATAGATATTGCATCACCGAAGTAGCTGGTACCGCAATGGTCCTGACTTGGTACAGTCATATCAAACGATATGGTGGGTTAAATCTAGGTTTTACAGAGAGCTAAACCTCCATCTTCTAAACCGGTGGTGATGAAATAGAGTTTCCATGCTATAGTGTCATAATCGGTAAATCCGTGCATGGACATACCAGTGGTAAGAATGATTTACAAAAGGCAGTCATTAGTAATTGTTTTAGTAGAAAATGAGTATTTTTCAACCAAGGACTGATATACGAAGAGACCGCATTTCCTTATACCCCTGATTCAGGAGTCTGTTACGCCGTATTTATGGCATTCAAGGAACTAAGAGTAGTTGGTTCTTTCTCTAGATAGCGTAACCAACGAATCAATTGTGAAATATAAACACCATATGCAGGAGATGAAGGCATATTGTTCCACAAGTAAGGAAAATTAATTATTTAAAACTGAAGTCTATTTTATCATAAATATCAATACTGTGATTACCACTGTTTCTCGAATTCGAGATTTAGGACTTTAAGATATGCTGAATGAGCTGTTTTTGTAGTTTTCTTTATTTCGAGCTGTGGTCGATATATTGAAGAATAACCAAGAAAATCAAGGTTATAGCGGTAATCAAAAGAATGTAAACCAGGGACAAAGACCAGACATGGAAAACAGACAAACACAACAAACAACATAAAGTAACTAAAATAATACATACAAAGTAACAAAAGTAAATGAGCAACTCGGACTCCACTAAAAACTGGGGGCATGGACTAGGTGCACCTGTGCGATAAGCGTCCTTTGATTTTCTAGAAACACCCACCGAGTTGCTCTTAAAAATCAAGTCCGAGGTGACGAAAGAGGAAAGGAAAACTATGACACGTTGAACGTATCCGTTTTCATGGTGCAGCTGGATACACCGTAACAATCCACGAGTTCATGATGACGACCATAAAACTTCTTTAGTGATAACTTCAATCTTGTAGCAACATAACCCTGTTCCAGAAGCTTAATTGTAAGAAGTCTGGCACGATACAAAAAGTCTGCGTAGCTACGGCAAGCTCTGTCATAACGCATTTGTTATGTTAAACTCCATACGCTGGTGCTGAAGGGATGTTGCCCCAGATGAAAGGAAAGTTGACAATTCTGAATGAAAAGTCATCACGTTTGTCGTAAAGTTTGGTCAACAGTTTTCCTTTACCATCGATCTCTAAGTGTAGGTCAAGATATGATGCTGACGTCACAGTGTCTGTAGTATTCTTTATCTCAAATTCTTTGGGGTAGAAGGGATGTATCAAATTCCCGACATTAGGATTGTTTAACGATAATACGTCATCTATATAGCGGAAACTGATATTAAAGGATCTAGCTATACGATGTTCCATCTTTCAGAACAGATCAGTTATAAAGTCGGCCTCAAAAGAGTGAAGGAATAGGGCAGCAAGTAGAGGAGCACAATTTGTTCCTATTGGAATACCGACTGTTTGTTGAAAAACGCGTCCACCACACTGGACAAATATGTTGTCGATCAAAAATTCCAGAATTTTGAAAACGTCATCTGTATATTTGGAAGATGATTTGAAATTATTTTTTACAAATCATGAGGAATTTCTACCAACAACTATATATTTGTATCTGATATGATAATAATCTTGAATTGAGGCTCTTCAGGAGATCTTTTAGAATTTTTTCGGGATCCACATAGAATTAATACCACTACGAGAATGACAGATGTTGTGGTAGGACTGGAGACCCTCTTTGACAGCTGTGAGTATAGAAGTTAAATGTTTTGAAAGGTTTGGTGGTACGTTCTGCAGATCCAGCTATGTAACGCTGATTTATGGTTTTTCACACTCTTCTTGGGAGAGTGTAGTGGCCTTATAGGTCTTATCACTGTTATTATTTTCTACATCTACCTCTGATAATAAATATTGGATGTAATACGTTTTGCAGACAAAAACGATGTTGTTTTGTTCTTTGTCTGCTGGTATGACAACATATTTCTCATGTATAGTAGATAATGTTTTTTGCTTCATCGGGGTCTTTGAAAACTGATGTAGCATTGACACTCATCGACCTACTTAGAACTTTCATACGTTCCAAAATTAAAGACCTCGCGGCCTTTACCCACTCTGTCAGTGAATCAATGACAATGAACGTAACCATTTACCATAACAGGGTTGTTAATGGACAATACATCGTGAATATAGCTGTATATACATGAATTAATGGATTTAGCGTCTTTTATTATTATTATTTTTTTGTTCTTTTCGAGATTCTGGAGAAATTCAGTCTCGTATGAATACAAAAACAAGTCAGCTAGGAGAGGAGCTCCATTCAGAGTGCCCATTGAAATTCCAACTTGTCGCTGAATAATGGCTCCTCCAAACGTAACAAATATGTAATAAATGAGGATGCTAAAAACCTGCCTTTCTATGTAACACACTTTATCATTCCGAGATGTTTTAGAAGAATATATGGATTTTTAACCTAGAACAACATAATTTCTCGAACCAGTAAAAGATTTACGAATAAGTTCTTTTATGCACGAGATTGCATTTAAAAGTCAAAATTTTGAAGAGAACTAACATCCGAAAAACTGCGGGATTTTAGGTTTCCAAATTAATCTTTAGAATTTTTAATATCCAGATAAGATTAATGCCACCACGAGAGTAAGTAATATTGCAATTAGCTTGCTATCCATCTTTCAATATCTTTGTAAAGTGAATTGACATCTCTTTCGTGGAGCAGATGCAGGTCCAGCTATGTATACCTTCTTAAGACATTTGGGAATCAAATACAAGTAAGACAAGTACTCATGTTTCGTTTCAATGTTGAGAGAAGACATGAAGGTCTTATGTTTTTTTTTTATGATTTTATCTTTGTCAAAAATAGTACGTTTGTGTGTGGCATTACCTGGCGTGCAACTTTCAATGTCCGATTCCTTGATAAGGCATTTGAGGTAATGGGCTTTGCAAACAAATACAATGTTGTTTATAGCTTTGTCCGCAGGGACTATAACATGTGTCATACAGTGAGGAGAGGCATTCGTGCAAGTGCCTTATGATCGTTGAATACGAACTCGAACATTGACACACTTCTTGAGATTGTCAATACGATTCCGTTTCAACGATCAGATAGTACGTAACCCATCTGACAAGTATTCAAGTTCCGGTTCTTGGTCCTTTTCTGTCTTTATCCATGATCTGGCATAACCTTCAGCAACATCCATTATGGCAACTTAATCCTGTCAGGCGCGGATCCAAGGACTGGCGTACCGGGAGTACCCCCCCCCCTAAATCGGTAAGAATTTTTTTTCCACAAATTTCGCCCAATTATATTTTTGCCTTGCTTTGCACTGCATTTAATTCAATTAACGCCCCCTAAACTCAAATCCTGGATCCGCCCCTGCCTCTCGTAAGAATTCTAGCACGGTACAAAAAGTCGATCCACGTAGTTTCGGCAAGCTCTGATAAAACGCATGAGTTGTATGAAAAAAAACTCCATATGCAACTAGGTGTTGAAGGGATGTTGCAATAGATGAAAGGAAAATGCTGGCCACGACATGAAAGTCATCGTTCGTCACATAGTTTAGTCATGAGTTTTCCCTTTCCACCGATCTCTGAGATTAGGTCAAGATATGAAGCTGACTTAATAGTGTCTGTAGCAGTGGCGGATCCAGGGGGGGGGGGGGGGGCTTAGAAAAAAAAATGTTGAAAAATTGTGTGTATTAAATCATGAAAAACACTCACCTCGTGATCCCCACCGGTGACCCTGTCAAGAATTATTGCTCCCCCCCCCTTTACCTAAAACTCTGGATCCACCACTGTGTAGTACCCTTTATCTCAAGTTCTTTTGGGTAGACACATGAGCTTGTTCCCACTGTCAAATACGTGCAGTTCGACTAGTATAGTGTCTGTAGTATCCTTTATCTCATGTTCTTTAGGGTAGACAAATGAGCTTGATCCCACTGTCAAATACGTGCAGTTCGACTAGTATAGTGTCTGTAGTATCCTTTATCTCAAGTTCTTTGGGGTAGACACATGAGCTTGATCCCACTGTCAAATACGTGCAGTTCGACTAGTATAGTGTCTGTAGTATCCTTTATCTCATGTTCTTTAGGGTAGACAAATGAGCTTGATCCCACTGTCAAATACG
The DNA here is from genome assembly GCA_037379345.1 of Perna viridis. Lineage (NCBI taxonomy): Eukaryota > Metazoa > Mollusca > Bivalvia > Mytilida > Mytilidae > Perna > Perna viridis. Next base: position 10,410,985 of record CM074515.1, on the reverse strand, counting down.
TGCAGTTCGACTAGTATAGTGTCTGTAGTACCCTTTATCTCATGTTCTTTAGGGTAGACAAATGAGCTTGATCCCACTGTCAAATACGTGCAGTTCGACTAGTATAGTGTCTGTAGTATCCTTTATCTCATGTTCTTTAAGGTAGACAAATGAGCTTTATCCCACTGTTAAATATGCGGTAGTATATAAACTAGTATCGACTAGTATATAAACACAAAAAGAAATATACTAGTCTAGCACGGTATATTGATAGTGAGAGCAAGTCCCTGTGGGACCTGTGGGGCAGATGCGATGTATAGAACCCCTAAATCTTGAAATGTTTAAAGACAAAACGTCATCTGACTGCATTTGTCGCTGTTTTAAGCTGCATTCCGTAGAGTACTTTTTTTCCATTTTTATCGGTATTTTGTATCTGTACTCTTCATGTCTCTGTCAAGGTTTTCTAAACTTGATACATACCCGAAAGGCAATATAATGCGTGTCCTTACCATGGACATAATATGCGAGTGATGTTTTGAAAAGGATACATACTAACAAGGTCGTAAACACATGCTATTGGTACAATTTCGGTTAAAATACATTTGTATAAAATAGATTTACCAACTGACAAAAATGGATGCATGGAGTTCAGCGGTTTCGAGACTTAAATTATTGTACGCGCATATGTGATTTGTGTTATCATAGGCAGGTCCAAAAAGGGATTGAGGGGGCTATATATGCTCGAAAATTTAGTTGATTATATAGAAAAACTGGAAAGCATTTGAGACCTCCCTTATAAAGGCCAATCAGCGGTACTCTTTTGGACTCTTTTTGGTTATCATGGACCATTTTTAAGTTGAAGTATACTGAAAAATATGGACTTGCTGTCACAACTGGGTTGTGCGCGCTGTTCGTACTCCTTTGAATAATCAGTGTATATGGCTAGAATCGTGCTCGATAACCGCAATTTTCGTGCGAAAGAACCACTTTCTCCTGTATTAATTTATAATGTAATGATATTTAAGACAAACAACAAAATATAAGGCACATATTTTATATATAAACTAAACCACTATTTTCAAGTAAATAACAATATATAAGTAATGAATAAGATATCATTGCCTTTTCAAACAAGGAGGTTCTGGTAGTAATATTGGTAATATTCTATGTTCTTGTGATGTCACGGAAAACTTATTCGTCCCTTATGGAAAAAGAAAATATGACCCGCATAAAAATGGAAGCGGCAAACAAATTGTAGAAGCAAAGAACGAAGATTTAAATGAAGTAAGGGTGATAATTTTATTACTAAATAGATGTTATTTTGCTAGAAGTATAATTGTTCCGCAAAATTACCATCAAATCGTAATGTTTTGTAATATGAGATACTTTACTGAGGCTTACGGGATTGTCGCACTTCCAGTTTTGTCCGAAATACGAGACTGACTGAAGTTAGCGGCTATGGTTAGTTTAGTAATGCTCTTTTATAGGTTTAATTTCATGAAATTTCAGAATGTTATTTTTCTCAATTTTTACAAAAAATAATATTTTATTCCGTTGCATAAGATTAAAACACTTTTTTTTTAGTCTGTCAAGAATGTCCGTTTTCCCTAATAGCTTGCGTTGCTAATAATCTGCTACGGTTCTGTTCCGCTTTCATGTACGCAGGGTTGGATTCAGGCGGGCACGTGGCGGGCGTGCCCCCCCCCCCCAAAGAAAAATGCAAAGCATGGGTTGTCAAGGGTACATTTAGGCGATTTTAGGTTGAAACTTTAACTTCTCGCTAATTTTACTACAAAAGATATCTACATTACATCCACTCTAGAAGAATACTTAAAAAAATTAACCTTAAAAATTTTTTCGTCTCGCTCCGCTCGGCGAAATTTCAACTATGCGCCCCCTAATCTAAAATCCTGCATCCGCCCCGGATACGAACATCGCGCGTAACGTAATGCAATTTGAAATTCAGTGAAAGTTAAAAGTAGAATATAGTTCTCAGTTTCGGTCACCTTTTTGTTAAACTCTGGATCCGCCACTCCATTTCACAACCATTAATAATATGGATAGAAATATTTACAATCCCGTTTCAAATATTAGCTAGACTCGAAAATTTTTAAGTTCGGAGATTACTTCCGAAATTAGCATTACCATATGGTGTTTCACAAGGTCCCCGGATGTTGGTCTGAAACTAGCCACAGAAGGCGAAAATGATACGATAGATTTTAATTTTACTTTCAGTTTCTATAACCATTTAACTGACAATGGTGTGCAAAGAACTAGACGAACTTTGTGCCAAATTTAGGAGTTTAAGTCCACATCTTCGGATTGATTATATATACGGAATGCTGAGAATGTGCCTTCCCCCGGAGTTGAGATTCATCGGATCTGTTGTGGAAGACCTTGCTAAGAAAGATTTTAATCACTTACGGGAACACGAAAACAAAGCTAACAATCAGATGGAACTAATGAAGTATAAAATGGTTGATGAGAAAATGCTAATCGAAGGGATGGCTTTTAATTTGTCTCTGTTGCATTCCGTAAATACAGCATGTGCTAACATCATTTTTAGCCTATTGAAGGAGAAGTCCAAGACTGCATTTCATATCACAAATACAACTGACAGCAAAACAATTGACATTATTCTTTTGGTGCTCACCATGGCGAAATACCACCCTGCTTTCACATTTCATCAAAGATCTGAATTTGCAGAATTTTATAGGACTGTGGAACAACAGTTACACAATATTTGTTCAAAGGTAAAACAGGAATGAAAAAAATGTTGAGCAATGGCAGGAAGGATATTTTTTGTGTATTTTTGTTTCCATACAATCTACCTAAAAGCATCATCTTGCATACCTGCCAACTTTTGAAAATCCTCATGGGGTTTTTTATGCGTAATCATTTTTTTTAGTCAATTTTTATGGAAGCTACATGTACTTTAAGTGTAATTTTTTTGTGCACAAGTTTTAAATTACAAGCATTTCCTTCTATTTCTATTGACTCAGATATACTGGCAGTAAATGACAAAACATACTATATATAACATTTATCAGGGTTTTAACTAGGATTTTGAGGGCTTTAGTCACTTTTGCGTAGAGCTTGAATGACATATTATGGGCAGCAAAATTTTGTAAATAGTCCGTAGTATCATAAACTAAAGACATAAACACTCTTAATAAATTCGTTCTAAGTTTACAGATACAGGCATAACAATAAATACAATAAATGTTACAACAAAGTAACTATTATTTTCTATAAGAAAACGTGTGTTACTTAATAAAATAAAATAGTTACTATTAGAAAAGTAGTAAAATAGAAATTTTTTTTACATCATGACGAAGCTTTGATGCATTCAGTCTAAAAATAGCTACTATTTGACATAAGCTACTATTATGGTATGACCTGACACTCAACTAATAAGAGAAAATCCTCCTGTCCTTTGCCAAACACCACACCTCAAAAGCCCTCTTCAACCTAAAACTCCTCAAATCAGAAGGATGGAGACAGATCTTTAGAAGAGAATTAATTCATGAAACCTTGAGCCTGTTCCTAAGATAGGTCTTGATTAGCTGCGAAATCGTAGCTCTTAATCTTTTTTTTTTTGATTTTGCGATCTATACAAAAAAAAATAGTTAGAGCTACGTTTCGCAGCTAGGTCTTGATCAGATAGTACCTACTAAATCCCCTCTCAATCACCAGAAGATAATGCAGAAACTAGACAGATAGAAAGGAGGTTGGGCACATTGGCATAGTCAACTGTAGAATGTTGCACTCTATAAGCGGTTGCTGCGTGATATCTTACTGCTGGGTGGTAATTTTTTAGTGACCTTTGACCCCAGATCATGAGTAGAATTGAAGGCGTTCGTAATCATTGTGATTTCGTTTCAAGAGGAAAAGAGAATAGTTAAATAAATATTTATCGTTGATTAATACTTCCTAACTGTCTGCTATTGCTTTAAAATTAATTGAAATGACCAGTCACACATCGGAGACATTGTTTTTGTGTGCATTTAAATTTCTAATAATAGATAGCTATATATGTTGCGAGGTTCGTGAAGGGTTTGTTTTTGTATGGGAGTAAAATCGGTCGGTATCCATTAAAGATCGGAATCATTTAACACTACTAATCCTTAAAATAAAGATATATATAAGTTATATTTTAAATGTACTTAAAAGCAGAAATGTCTCAAGTCAACTCGTGGCTTTTTTCAGCGGTCGAAAACGACTGGCTGAAGTTGAGTGAGAACCCAGGGGTTATCTTTTGTGGTCCTAATGATCAAATGATTGAAAAATTGTTGTTATTTTTAAGGATTATTAATGATGCACATATCAGGGATGCCAGGTTAACAACAATAGAATGTATTTCACACCTGCTTGACCAGGTAATTACCAAGCTTGGGGTCATAAACTTATCAGAGCGTAAGGCCAGGTGAAATTATGTAACTTTCGATTGACAGTTTTTAACAACATTTTTATTTAAGGCGACGAAAATTTATCTGAAACACTTATTGAATGAAATTTTTTTTTATACACTTTTCAAATTTTAAGTGACGAAAACGATCTAAAACATTTTCGTCATTTACGAGATTCTTTCGTAAATGGCGGAAATGATGAGCGCTAGCTAAATCACTGCCTTTTTTATTCTTTTTGAAATACATGTATGTAATAACCAATAAATAGTAAGACATCACAAAACATACATCACTCTCTCTTCACTATTTCACAACAGTATCAAAATTGAAAAGAAAAACCATGAACATTACATTAAAGTTGGTACATGAAAAGATCACATGGAAACAACATCACACACTCTAAAACTACCTTACAATTTGTTAAATATCTCATAAATCAATATTAGCACTACAGACAACTCATTTGCGCACACTATTTCACTGAAAACAGGTATACATCACATGTACATGATTATCACATAAATATATAAAAAAAGAAAGCACTAAATATATAGATATTCACATATATATATAGTTTGAGTCCCGCAGAGGGAACGACCAAAAATTTGCTTCGCAAATATACTGATATAATGTTACAGTTTCATTGCAAACATTTTCTAATTACACACTGTGTTGTATGAGCAGCAGGCTTGTTTAGAAGTTTTAAGCTAATCCTGACTTGGTTTAAAACATGGCAGTTTGTGCTAGACGCAGATCTTCCCATATGTACTTTTCGGTTGCGCGTTTGTAATTAAGTAAACACTGATATACTTTCACTCTTGCATTATAGTAATAAAAAAATGAAATTAACAAGTAAATTTAATGCAAAATGAATCAAATCTGTGTGTCTTTGTCAGTTACACACAGTGGATTGAATAGCTTCAACAGTGACCTGCATCGATACTAAGCAGGGTGTCCATATCCAAGTTTAAGGATTTTATTTTAAAATATATGAAATGCCTAGATTTTTCTCTTTTCATACAATGTTTGTAATTATCATATTGACATAAGTTCAGATGTTTCAATATCTCCACAAGTGCATTTGTTATCCTCCACATGTAGCCCATTAATCGGGTGTTGATATCCCTTAAGCTTTGAGTATCCTGATCCGAGTCCATTTAACTAAATAAAATGCTTTATAGGTTGCACTATACAAATGGGATTGAGGTGCACTGTTTCATACACAAAATTGACCCGATCTAATTTTGTAAAACTTGATTAAAAGAAGGTGAAACTTGGTGGGAATATTGATAGTGGGTTTTGTACATAAATAGATGCACGGTAAAGAGGTGTAAAATGTATGCTTTAAGCTAACCTATGATTAGCTCTCTTTTCCCTGCACCGTCTGGCTGTTTTACAAAAATGCAAAATTTCGCATGAACTTTAAAAATTAAAATCATGAACAAATGAGTAGAAGAGGTACACTTTTTATTTGTTTTTGTTTTTTTTTTTTTACAATTAAACCATCAGTGTTCTCACCAGGCCCTTACAGCACTATTGAATTTGAGCGCTGCGCTTTTGACCTCAGTACTGTACTATCTTGCTTCCAGTGTTGTGCTATAAAGTTTAATGTGAGGATTAAAAATCAATATGACAGGAAACGTGTGCCCGAGGTCATTTGCAGCATCCTACAAGGTAATTAGCTGACATTGCCGATGTGATTCTTGATCAGTCACCACACTTCGCCACAAATTGATTTTCAGGGAGGTGTCAATCAGATACCTATGAACAGATGTCTATGTACTGAACCAATAAAAACTGACTATGGTCAAACGTAACTCAACCCTGACCAAAAACATGTGGCTACTTATAAATGCAAGGTTGAATGCTGCATAATCAAAAGATCTTTTCAACATCTAAACTCTGATTTACCTTATGAAAGAACGTATAAAGTTCCAAAATAATATCAATTCCATCAGATACTTCCTAAACACTTTTGAAGGAAAAAGTAAATGGCTGCCTTTTGTTTTCACTGCCATGTTATTGTGTATCTTCCTTCAACTCTTGAGAACACATGGTTTTTTTGGTGGTAAAATCAATTAAGATACAGATAGTAAAATTCCCCAAGCCTAAAAATAATGCTACAAGTGTGATGAATAAATATGGATTTTAGTTATGATTCAAAGATTGTACATGTACATGGGGTTTCTGTAATGAATAAACTTAATTCATGTTAATAATAATAATTAAAGAAACAGACAAATAACAAAACAACTAGTGTGTCAACTTAACAGGAATAAGACTTCTGTTTTTTTCCCTGGCAACTACCGATATGTAAGCTCCAAACTTCTAACATCCTAAAAATTGCCAACTGGCATTTTTTGCAACATGAATTTTTAGAACAGAGTAGTCTAGTGCATGTACATGATTAGATAATTCTAAATCTGTAAATATATTGAAAGTTAAACAGACTAGAAAAAATTCTTTAATGGATAAAGCCCTTAATCAAATCAATATCGTATTCATAAGAGGCCTCAAAACAAATAAAAGATTGTTATCCCCAGTGGGTCTGATGTCAAAAAAAATTTGGAGGTCAGCATCAATAAAGAACCCTGGGTGTGTATGTGTCAGAGGAAATGTTCATGAAGAATTACTTACCATTTGATAGAATATCTTCATAGCTCACCTGGCCGAAGGCCACCTGAGCTATTGCCATCACTTGGCGTCCGTTGTCATCATTAACAATTTTTCAAAACTCTTCTCTTCTGACACCACTTGACCAATTGAACCAAACTTGGTATGAATGTTTCTTGGAATATCCTGCATAGAACTGATGTTGGAATTTTTACTTTCAGTTTGTGGATAAATTGACTTAGGGTCAGGGGAAAAACAGGGTCGATTGGGTAACCATAAAAGGACACACATGTATATTTTTTTATGGCTTAAGGTGCAGGGCCTGATCTGGACATCCATGACAAGGAGATGTTTGAGTTAATTCTATTTGAAAAAAAAAAACCTGTTGAGATTTTTTGTGTATGAAACCTATTGCAAAAAACTTCTCCCTGCTTTAAACACATGGGAAGTAAGCACAAACAAGGAGAATATTTACCTTATTTCTCCCTCTAGATTAGGCCCCGATAAAGTGCGAAGGGAATCCTACTCTTCGAATAAAATTTTCTAAGTCATCGGGTAACTATGTGATATCATACTTAATATATGTAGATTTTTGGATCTTACAGGGAAAATTTAAAATATGCATATTAAACAGTTTTAACTTTGGCTATATTCCAGTCTGTTTGAGCTAATCTTAAAGGCTATAAACAAAATTTTGACAAGATACAAATGTAATCACTGATAGTTTAAATACAAAATTCTCCTAATTGAATGTACAGTTAACAGGACTTATAGTTTATCTATCAAAACAAACTACATTGTTTTTTTCTTTTAATTTCAGTCGAACATACATACTACTACATCATCCGCTTGTTCCTCAAATCCAGCACAGCAACACATGACATTTGCCAAAGTGAACAGTTTGCCTCACTCACCATTACACTCTCCACAGGAAATGGATCAAAATAGACTTGGTATGTCTTCCTTTTTTGTGTTTCTTTTTTGCTAGACAATATGACTTTTCTTTTTGTCCAGTACTTATAGAATAAGTGAATACAAAATGCAGACATGATTTTCTTCAGCTGTTTTAAAACCTGTGTTTGCGATTCTTTTTTTAGCTCACCTGGGCGAAGGCCATTTGAGCTATTGCCATCACTTGGTGTCCGTCTTTGTCATCCATCGTCGTCGTTAACAATTTTTCAAAACTCTTCTCTGAAACTACTCGACCAATTGGAACTAAACTTGGTATGAATGTTCATTGGGGTATCCTGCATAGAACTGATGTGGGGATTATTGATCCCTTGAAAAACATGGCCACTGTTACTAAAAATAGAATGCATATATCTCCAAAACAGTTAGCTTAAGCCAAATTCTGAAGGGGTAATAGTGTTCAGCATAATGAGATCTATCTGCGGTCAAATTTTCATTTTAATCTATGAAGTCATGTTGGAGTTATTGCCCTTTTTCAAAGTTTTTTTGCTATTTTTAATGTTGTTTCTTTCAAAAATCTCCTCTTACACTACTGGGCCAATTGGAACCAAACTTGGTACGAGTGTTCCTTGGGGTATCCTGCATACAGCTGATGTGGGAATTTTTGATCCGTCGAAAAGCATGGCCGCCATTACTTAAGAACATAGTGATCAGACAATAGTTTTTCGCATATATCTCCAAAATGGTTAGGTTTAGCCCATTCTGAAAGGGGTAAAAGGGTTTAGCATGATGAGATCTATCTGCAGTCAAATTTTAATCTATTTAGCCGTGTTCGAGTTATTGCCCTTTTTCAAAGTTTTTTGATATTTTTAATGTTATTTCTTTCAAAAATCTTCTCCTCTGACACTATTTTACCAATTGAAACAAAACTTGAAATAAGTGTGTCTTGGGGTCTCCTGCATAGAATTGAAGTGGGGTTTTTGATCCCTCGAAAAACATGGCCACTGTTACTTAAAATAGAACATAGGAGTCAGACAGTAGTTTTTCGCATATATCTCCAAAACTGTTAAGTTTAGCCGAATTCTTTCAATAGCTGAAATGATCCTTATTTTTAGGACTACAAAAGTCTTCAGGCATTAAGTTTGTCAGATGCCTACTTATAAGAGTTACTGCCCTTGACAGGGGAAACTGACAGGTTTTTTTTTTTTAGTTTTCAGCAAATGTCTTGAAAACTATGATAGATTTAGACTTTCATTTACTGAAATGATCCTTATGATAAGTCCTATGAAAGTTTTCTTGATTCAAAATTGTTGGACAACTTCTTGTTTTATTTATTGCCCTTGAAAGGCAAAATTCAACCAGGTGAGCGATTCAGGCTCCTGGGAGCCTCTTATTTTACTATATAATTACAATGTATATGTTATATTTGCCATTTTCAGCTTTTTTTGTTGACCTCGTAAAATCATGCCTGCAAATGATGCTGGTCTGTCAGGAGTCTTAGGACAAAAACAGGAGTTTGAAATAGTATAGAATTTATTTTTAAATATAATTGTCTGTGCTATTCAATGTCTTGCATGTCTTCGAAAATAGGTTTGGACTAGGAATGATGGTAAACAAAAAGAAAAAACGAACTTGGTTGACATGATGACTTGCTGTTGATAATTTAAGACTGGTTTTGTCAGTTATATTAAAAAAAATATGTTGAAAAACTAGTCTTACTGATCAGGTTCAGTGGTGCACTTAGAAGATTAGGCACTGTGTGTATGTTATCACATTGCAAGGTAATATACAATGCATGCAATATGAAACAAGGACCTGATCAAATTAGGATTTACATTGTACAACATGCACATTTTGTATGACTTGTGATTATTCAGTTTGACACACATTCAGTCTGCAATCACTGTTAGTCATTTCAGTCCAGGTTAGCTTGAAATATTATATATGTAGAGAGATGCCATGTCCATTCCTTTTAATATACCCTTCTGCCCTACAGAAAAATGTACTATGTGAAAATTATTTTAATCTGTTCACATCTGCCAGTTTTTAGGTTTTACGTACTTTACCCTACCAGTGCACCTGGTCCATGCTCCCAGTTTTTAGCGGAATCTGAGTTGCTCATTTGCTTTTGTTACTTTGTATGCATGATTTTAGTTACTTCATGTTCTTTGTTGTGTATGTCAGTTTTCCATCTCTGGTCTTTGTCCCTAGATTACATTCTTTTGATTACAGCTATAACCTTGGTTCCCTTGATTTCTCTTTGAAAATATTTGTTTGAACTAAAAAAATTATCTAAAAGTTAATTAGCATCAACATTTATTCATAATTTTACTCCAGATGTATAAAATGTGCCCTAGTACACACCGAAGAGCCCTCTATTCCAACAATAAAAAACATAAAAATGGACCAGCTTTGGAGCAGTAACGACAAGTACTAAAAGTGCGGTACTCAAAATGGCGAAAAAGTTTACATATTTTTCCCTGTTTTTGCAAAAAAAGAATAGGCAATAATTTGAAAATTGTATCCTTTTCAAATAGATCTTTTAATGGCAGTTGATAAACCCATAGGATGTGGATTTTCTACCTTCCAAAAAATTACATGTCGGTCTGTCTATCTTTCCATCCCCCAACGATTTCCAGATGATAATTTGAGAACTGATCAGTGATTTTTTTGGAACTGCACCTTGTTAAGTACCATAAATACAGGTCAAGATTAATAATTAGCAAAATCCTAAATTATAATATATTTTCCTGTTAGAAAATTTTGAACATTTTTCTCCATCTCCTTTTTTTAACCATATGTGGTGGGGTATCACTTTTCATTCCATTAATGCCCAATTTAATCTACATCTTAAAATTTATGTTGATATCTATTGTAGGAGAGGCAGTAAGCTGTTTACCTGTCGCACATGTTCAACCTTATACTGAATCTGAATACAGGTAATGATTTATAAGACCTACATGTATTGTGAGTGAATGTTTGGAAGAAAGGGCATGTAATGACAGCTTTTTGAACAACTGCTTTCTTTCCAAAAAAATAGTGTTGGTAAACCCAGGTTTTGGCAATACTGGATAATACTGTACAATATATTGACAAGAAATTTCATCTGATAGTCTGTTTCAGATTACAATAACTTAGTGTCATTTTCTTTAATTTTCTTACTTCAAGAAGATACATGATTTTTTAGAGTGTGGGATAGAAAGTATGAAGTTCTGTTTATTGCCTTACATTTCAGTTATGTTTAAAGAAGAAATAGCAATGCTGCAGTTAACTATTCCATAATATCCTTTTGTATGTTCTAGAATTAACATCATTTAATGGATTTTGACAAAATTTAGTATCTGTAAAATCTGTAACCCTTTAATTTTCAAGGTCAAGATTATGAGGCCTGATCAGATGCCAGATTTTATATTGTCTTTGTTTTTTCCGGTAGTGATGCCAATGATATCCTCTTTCCATAAATATTTTGTTATCTATTTTAGACAACAGTTAGGATCTCCAGATTCCTCTGGTAATGTTTCCTTGAGCAACAGTAGATCCTCGTCACCAGATACTGAACTTACCTTACAAAATTCACCACAAAACAGCAAAATGACTGAGCCATTGAAAGTTCAGCAGGTATTTACAAATTTGTCAATGAACTCCATTTTGAAATGGAAGACCATAAATCAACATAAAAAATAACTAATGCCTCAAGAACTTGTGTGTATGAAGATTTTCATTTGAACAGCTGAAACTTTTATAACATTATTTGATGTGACAGATAAATTGATACTATTGTTGTTAGTGTATAGTTCTAATGATAGGCTACAGTGAAGATTAATTACAGTATTATTTTAACTGTGTATAGTTCTAATGATAGGCTACAGTGAAGATCCATTACATTTTAACTTGACTTGACATATTTTTCTTTTTATGTTTTTAATGTAGTCTCCAGTCATGACTATAGATGAAGGAAAAGATACTAAGATAACTGATTCAAGGGTTTCTGTTAATACAGAGGAAAAGCCCAGGTAAATGTGTAATACTTTCAGGGCTTTAGCCATGATTTTAAAACCATTGGTCAATTTTGTATGTGTTAACACTTGATGTAAATTTAACAGATTTGATTGGAGCCAATCAAAACACTTGTTGCAATTGAATTTCTAAGTGGAAAACAATGTCACATTAAGAAATTTTCTGGAGTAGGTGAATCTGATTACACACAGTTATTTAAAAGTAAATTCATCATCATTTTACCTTGAGCTATCATAGGGAGTTAAATAAGGCAAATAAAAGGCCAGCCTGTAGTTGTAGCTGTAGCCTATGATTAAATGGATTCGCTGTGAATTATTTCTTAAATAAACAATATCTACTTCAGAGTTTTGTCAGCATGGTTTGTTCAAGTAAAAAAATACAGTCGAATCTTGTTATGTCGAAGTTGAAGAGACCATGCAAAAATGTTCGAGTTGTCCGAGTTTCGAGTAATCCGAGGTCGAGGATAAACCGGAAATACTAGTAGTTTGGTCCATGATTGTTTCTGTATTCACATCATTTGTTGTGCTTGTACATGTACATGTACTTCACTTTACACAGTACTTTATAATGTCATGCGTTTCATATCGGAAGGTATTTTTTTTGTATGTTGTATATCATGTTTGAAATACTGAACGGCACTGAGTGTTTAAGTGAAATTTCCTTTATATTTTTTCTATACCAAAAAAGTCATAGCTGATAACATGCTATGTTTGATTCACAATTAGGAATATCGTCAAACCATGTGCTCTACATTATTACGATAAAATTTCAAATTCACTAGCGAAACGAATGTAGTCATTGAAGTACCCTTACTTATCGTCTCTTTGATTTTTCATTAAATAGTCAGATACCATTACAATTCATCTGTATTTAAAGAAAAAAAATCAAAATATCCGATATCACTGTTAGTGTAAATTCTGACATGTTTTTAATAAACTTTGTTTCTTTTAACAACACGTGCAATTTTAAATTAATTAAATAAACCAATCAAACCATAGAGAGTGTCAACAAATTAATTTTAAAAGCCACGCTAATTGTTGTTAAAACACACTTCGATCATGGTTTGTAAGAAAGCAATCAGTTTCCGACTAATTAGTTGACTTCGAGACATCAGGGTTAATTAACCTTGAAGTCCTATTTAGAGGACTGATTGATTACCTTGAGTTATGCGAGGTTTTGATTCATCCGAGTTTGAGTCATCCAAGGTAAAATTGTGAGTAAGGAGAGTTTTGCTGGGACTTTGTAATTAGTTAAGAGTTATCCGAGATTTCGACTAATCCGAGTTTGACACATCGAAGTTCGACTGTATGTAACATTTTTATGGAATACAATGTTAGGAAATATAGATTTTCTAACTGAAATGGCTTTCAAATCTGCCAAAAAAATACATGTATTGTTTGTTATTTCTCAAGTTCAGTTATATGAAGCAGAGACTATGAACAGTATAAACAAAAATCTTGTCTTCTTAAGACTGACTAAATGGTCTAAATTGACTGACCAATTTTTTATGCCATTCAAACATAAAGTTGTGAGGCATATTTTTTTTACCTTCCCTTCTCTGTCTGTCCCCCAAGTTTTTGCACTATAACTTTAAAATGCTTGCATCAGTTAAAATTAAACTTTGGGAATTTGTATAAATCCAAAGTGGTTAACTCCCTTATTTTTTTTTAAATTACAATTTTTTTTTTCAATTTCTGCAGTCCTTTCATGCTAGGCTTGGCAAGCATTTTATTAGACATTGATCCAAATCAATTTACAAAAGGTGCATGTTATCAAATTGGGGAATGGGGCATCAATTTAGTAAGAATTGCCAGTCATTACAAAATATATTTCTGACTTGTCCGATCAATACCTAAAGTTAACCTTTTTCTCTTATATAAGCAAAACAGTCAAAAAGATTTTTTTTGTCTGACATGTCTGTCAGTGAGACAGTATTTCATATTGACTACATTGCTCGCATTTTTTCTAGTTTTCTTGTTACAAACTATGAATGCTTTAGTTTTTAGCCCTTTTAATTGTTGCTTTTACAGAGAGAAAGGCCATGACCGACTTCCTAATGGAGTGATAGAACATCCTCCATACATGTGTCACCAGATGTACTTACACCCACCTCCTCAGCCCATGTATCACATGGGGGTACCATACCAGTTTCAAGGTCCTGCTTCTGTTATTGCATCTAGAGAAGCCTCATCCTCAGGAAATTCTAGTCCCTCCTATAGCCCGGTACCTCAGAAGAAGCCTCCAAATAGAGGAGGGGAAAGCTCATCAGATGATAGTGAAAAAGGTTTGATATTTAGAGAATTAACTTGCTTCAGTTGTTTACAGTAATTTTATGATCATTAGATGTGTCTCAAATAATCTCCATAATGTTCAGTTAAAATAATTATACCCCACAAAACGAAGTTGCGAAGAGTATAATGTTTTTGACCTGTCCATCAGCCGATCTTAGTTTTTCTGACTTTTTTTCTAAACGCTTGCAGATATTTACAAGATTTTTGGTATATAAGTTTACTATGATAAATTACAGTTAAATTTATTTAGGTTAAGTTTCCATTTTTGTTTTGCTCCAATGATTTTTATGGAAATTACAGGCCTTGAACTTAACAAAATTCACAGATATAACAGTTTTCTGGACTTTTTCCTAAATGCTTGCATATATTGACATGATTTTTAGTATTTAAATTCACCATGATAAGTTATAAGACAAGGCTGTAGTTGGTTCTTTTCCAATGATTTCTACCAAAATTATGGGCCGTGAACTTAGCTGAATTCACAGAAATAACCGTTTTTCTGACTTTTTTTTTTCTGAACGCTTGCAGATTATGACATTATTTTTGGTATATAAATTCACCATGATAAGTTATAGGTCAAGTGTATATTTTGTTGTGCTACAATGATATTTACTTTGGATTAACTAAAACTCAAAGAAATCACAGTCTGGAGTTTTAAACTACCATTCTGAATAACAGAAGTTGGTTAGAAGATAAAGGTGTAAAGTTTGGGAAACACTCATATTCCTTTTTTTTATCGGGATCCTTCTGTGTGTATTTCTCTTATGAAAAAAATCAAACACGGGGACCCGTGGGATATGTGAGCTCACTCACTAAGGTTCTTTAATATTGAAATAGCTATTTTTTGCTTCTACTGGGCAGAATAATTTTTCATCAGCTTGTGGCTACTGATACTAACTTTCACATAATAAGTTGTACATTTTATCTACCCAAAACTCATCATCCCACAAAGAAAGAAAAGGTCTAAAAAGTGTGGGTAACCTTACCATTACTCAGTCTCTCTGCATGTTAACTAATTTTTTCATGGTTATAACAATCTGTACTAAAATATCAATTTAATGATAAGAACCTTATTTTAAATACAAATATTCCATTATAGTCCCTACTATTCAGGGTATGATGCTTTATGTCTGGCCTAATAAAGAGAAGATCAACAGTTGTGTACTATTGTTTCAGGAGGTAACGTAGAATATCCTGATGTGAGAAAGAAAGTTATTGTTGTCAGTCAGGGCTTGGAAGATGAAGTAGATGACGTACCCCCACCTCAACGCAGTGCTTTGGATAATATCAGTGGTTGTAGTAACAACAGTGGTTACCAGTCTGACCCAACCCCAACACAAAATGTGCGCTTCTACTTGGCAAATAATGCATTTAAAGCCCCACCAACCCGTGGAAATGGATTTTTGGCTAATAAAAGTTTAGTCAACATGCCTGATGTTGTTGCAGGAAGACATTTTACCTATGGCTACCCTATTGTACGTCATGACATTCTTACTACCACAGTTGCATCAACAGCTAGTCAGCATGGTCAGAGACCAATTACTTATGCTCTAAATCCAGCTTCAATTCGATCTCCACCTGTCAACAGTACTGGACATAATACATTTATGTGTTCTGTCACCTCATCAACACACTCAGTTATGGCTACAAATCAGCAGAATGGAATCAACGCTAATAAATTGAGGAACAACATGTCTTCTGCAGCATCTGAACCTACTATGTCAAATATTCAAAGAATTGATTCAAGAGGAGAAATAGCATCTTCTACATCTAGTCCTGTGTCAAATGGCAATCTTGGTTCTGAGGTGAATAGTCCAGTAGGTTACAATCAGGCTCAGTGTACTACCTGTGGTTGTACAGGACGGCACCAGATGCCAACATATCCGTATCCTCAAGTTCCAAATCACTACTTACCAAACCATATGATGGTTCCCCATTATATGAATGGAATGGTCCCACAACCATTTTATCACCAATTTCAGTATCCTATAAATGGAATACCTCCGAACTATTTACCATCTCTCAGTCATCACTATCCACTTTCTAACTTCACTACACCACAGTATGGTTTTCAACACATGGTTGTACAGCGGAGAAATAGTGCAAGTCATAATATCAGCAAACCACCAAGAACATCTTCAGCTACATGTTCCAATTGTGGTTCTACAGAACATATGTCAACTGATTGTAGAGAGAATTCAATGGAATCCATGTCAGGTTAGTAAACTAAAGCAATTTCTTAAAAAAAACAAGATGGCCACTTTGTCAAATTTTAAAGGCTTTTGACAAATTTCTGCTTAAGTTATTGTGGTTTCATGAAAGTTAGGGTGTGAATAAAGACTTAAGTACTTAAGAAATACTGTAACCAAAGTTACTCTCAAATAAGCATCTTTATTACACCCCCTACTCGATGAGTGATTGGTTTATGGAATTATCTTGTCAGTCTGTCATTCCCTTCCTCCGTCTGTATTTTGTCAGAATTATCCTTTCTCCCAATGGATGGATTGATTTCAGATTCGATGTATAACTTAATATAGATTGGACATACATGTACATTGTATGTGATTAAAAGTTTCTCTCCAGTATCAGCTTCCTTTATGAGTTGGGTTATGTTTAGCAAGACATGTGAAACTTAATGTTTCATATGTTAAGCAGTCCCGTGCAGGTCCGGGTGTCAAAAGAATAGGCTTGCAGCAGCGCTAAGCTTGTCGTAAAGGCGACTAAATAGTGCTCAGATACCTAGCCGGGGCTAGGCGCTCTGCCCACAGAGCAACTGGGATGTGTGCCCAAGGTGGTGGAATGGGATACCCCTGGCATGTTACATGCTGGGGTTGTCAGGCTATAATACAGAAAACCTGACCGCAGACCATAGTGGTGCACCAAGTTTGGAAAGATGCCATGTTCCTCACATGTTAAAGAACCCTGTTGTGGTATTCGATAGGAGTAGGAACCTTTGCGCTCCGCCACAGGAGGCTAAATTGCCTGACCCTACCCATCCCCCCTTTTTCTAGTGGCAATCAAAATTAAAAGACCCTATTATTATTGTGTCCCATCCCTTTTTTCATTTCATCATCATTCATGTTCATTTTATCATCCATTTCGTGGTTATTTCCTGAATATAGCTGAAATATTGCTGCTCGGGCATTAAACCCCAATAATCAATCAATCAATCATATGTTAAGCAACAGAAGAAATGCACTGTTTCTTTCCATTGGGTCAAATTACACTATTGAATTTCAAATATGTGGTAAAAATATTTGATATACTAAAAAATTTTAACCATAGGTTTGATTGACATTAACACAGAAATTCAAAGGGTTTTGTGATTCTGTTTTAATGACGGAATTTCATCTATAGAAATTGAATTAAAAGCCTTAATTTGGTCACTTTCAAAATGAGTGGTAATGAAGAAGAAAAAGATCCCCGAACTGCTATGAAAATTTTTTTTCATTTTTTCAAGGTAAAAAAAAAACGTGTATTGCATCAGCTTATCAGCTTTTGACAAGACAAATTCATTTTTCATTTTAGGATTTTCATTTTCGCACAAATTGATGCTATGGATTCTACTTAGGCCAGATTTTTAGTTTGTTACATTTATTTTATTTTGAAATATCTATGCTTCGTATTTTTATATTCCAAAGAAATACATGTAAATAAACATTGAAGTCGTGTGTTTCCTCTGTTGCAGAGTATATTGACCAACCATAATGACAATTTGACATACATGTATAACTGTATTGTACTGAATAGTGAAGTGTTTACATGCATGCTTAATAGTAACTTATCGTTTTACTTAAAAGTCTGTTAATATTAATTTAAGCAAAATGTAGAAATTATATATCCTCAAATAGTATACTGTTGACAGGCATAAAGCAGAACTTGTAAATGGATATTTGCTGTCATCCAATCTTGATTGATGACAAAAAATCTTCAAATTCAATATGGTTATCTCCATTCTGATGCAACTGTAAATTATCACGGTGAAAATAACAATTAAAAATAAAATGGTGCATGTGTTAAAAATTTAGGACTGTATATTGTGAAATTAATACCCTGAAATTTATGATGTTATCCAATGAATGTTGCATTATAATGAAAGATACAGAGGTTCCTCTTAGCAGCCAGCTCTACATGGCATGGTGGAGTTTATTATATTAAAATTATTTAAGAGATTACTGTTATCCATGGCTAAAGTTTGTGTTCAGAATCTATCTCATATTAATTATGGAAATGTCACACAACTTGTTTAAAATGTCCATTTCATTGCAATGATTTAATGTTTTTTTTTATTATTTTAGCTGCATTTCAACTGAAATATGATCCGAAAGCAAACTCTGACTGACAAATGGAGACCTAAGTACAGACATTTTACATTTTAACACAGACTTCTAATGAAGCTATGGAGAGTGTTTTTACATCTATAACATTGTCTCTGTGATATACACATTCTCCATCTTTTAATCATGTGATTTTTATTGATTGTTAGGTTATTAGAAAAATATGTTTGTTTCTACTTAACTTGTATAATGTCAAATATTTTTTTAAAGTTTTTATGTGGTGTTTATGCCACATTAAAGGAAGGATTAGTTGATACCCTGGTAGTTTTTTATGAGGAAAACTCTTAATGTATTATAAATGTATTTGAGTCTTTAAAGCTTAAAATTGTAAACATTGTCTTGACTTATGACTTGGATGATATTTTTTCAGCAATGATAGGGTTATAAATGCACTTAAGTGTAGCAGTAGTATAATTAGACTTTTATTTTTAATAATGATGACCTGAGGCTTTCTGTATATAGGCATAGGGAAACAAACATGTTTTGATGATTGATATATGATATCAATGATTAGGATAATCATGATTATGATTCAAACACTGTAGATTGTTATTATTTAATCATGTCACATTGTGATGTTATATGCAGATGTAATCAGTAATTTTCTTTTGTATTGTGAATGGGTATCCCATTTGTAAAAATTGTATTAAACTGTTTCTGTGTTGTTATATCCTGCTAAAATGTTTCATTCATGGAAATGCACTGTTTCAAATGTCTTATAGGACAAGAAATATTGTTGAAATGAAAGACCTCAAATTAAATTAAATTAGTGTTTAGACTTAACTTGTTTCTGATAAAAAAAAAAAAGAATAGTCTTAGTATTGATCTTTTGCTTAGACTGCTAATTTCATTAGTCAAAAAATTATTTTTAATTTTTAGAGGACATTTTAAGTGAGTTGCAAAAGAAAGGCGATGAAAAATAATGAAGTTCTTTCCAATAAATTGTAATATAAATTGGTGTCTAACATGTGAGAATTTTAGTCATTGATACAATGCAATCAATACCATTATGTATTTATCCAGATCCTATGATTCTATAGAAATAGTAAAGAAAATGTCTTACTTTTCCTTAATGTGCATGACAGACTATATATGAAGTATGTTTTTGTGTTTCTTGTCCTAATCCAGGGTGTTAGATACACATGGTATTTTTTCATACCTTACCTGTAAAATACATGTATGTATAATTTTTTTAAAAACATTTCAAACTGTAACAACTGTCACAACATGTGTTTCAATAAGTCTTTACTAGCCTAATCTAGACCTGTGACTATATAAAAGTCCTTCTCTCTGAAATAATTCATTTGAATGTATTACTTAATTATAGATACTGATTCAGGTTCTTCTCAGATTTGTAATTTTTATGTTCCAGTACCCACTTGTTTATATGTCTGTTTCAATTTATTTTTAAAACAACCATTTTTGAAGTGGTTACAGCAGCAACAGAATCCTTTTTTTTTTCTTTTGTCAGTTTACTTTCTCTTGCTAGTTAATTTTCAATCATATATTTTTTGAGAAAGGTTAGTATGCCATTGAATAAATTCATCCATGCATTTATTGTATATGGATCATGTTGAAATTCCTGACTGGTAAAATGGCATTGATGAGTTGGAGTCAATATCTATAACAACATCTTTATACTTTTGTATGCTGTTGGTATTTAAAGCTGAAAAATACCTCATTTTTTTTTAACAAACCAACAAATTGTATTTTCATTTGACACCAATTAACTGCATCTTTTATCTGCAATTTTTACAAACAAGATCTCTTTCTTAAGAACTAAAACAGTTGTTTTAACAAATGGGATTATAATATCAGTGGGTAAAAATGGATTGTTTTTGCAATATTGTAGATTTTTTATATATATTAGACACGTCTGTTTTGACAGGTGTATACAATATATACTGCTGTTTGTCAGCCCATGGTCTGGTTTCATAAAAAATTCGCAAATTGAGATAGATTCTAATATTGTAGTTTTTGAAGAAAAGATGGGTGGGATATCATGTGCTTCAACATAGCTGGTTTAATACAGATCATGTTGATAGAATGAGGAACATATACATTAGTATGTATATTCTTGGATCAAATAATCCTGCAACTAGTTAAGTGAAGTTAGTAGATCTTTAACTTTTGTTGGACTGAAGATTTGGATCTGATGTGAATAGAGATACAACGGAATTTAACAGATGCTCGTGGTTGATTTTTTTTTCTCAATGTAAGGGTCTAAGATTTACAGAAAAGAATTGTAGGGTAGACTTGTTTTAGCTTCTTTTGGCAGGTTGTTTTATATATGGAGCCAATGCTTGGTAGCTTAGTTGTGAATTTGTATGTATTGAAGTGCCAGTCCATGCAATGTGCAAATAACCAATACCTTCTTGCAGTTATTCAACTTACTGGGGGTGTTAATTGGTTCATATTGCATTTTGCCAAGTATTGAATCTTTCCATTAGTGCTGTGTAATATTTGATTATGTACAGTGAAACCTGGCTATTTAAGCAGGTTTTACTGTATCTGAATTGATATGTTCTTCAGTGCTGCAGGTTACAGGGTTGGAGAAATTGACGTAACTTTTTTCTGTACAGTATTTATTCCTTGCAATATTTGACCTGTATTTAAACCTCTTAACTGAATTCTTGTAATTGTGAAAAAAGTTAATATAAATTTATGTCTTTGAAGTCATTGGTATGGTAAATAGTGAAAGTATAATTCTCTCAGGTTAAACCTGAAATCATATAGAAATTGAAATGGGTCAGACATCTAGCTATCATGGTTACATGAAAACATTTAAGTTTATGAACATAATTCTTTTATTAAATTATTTCTATTTGTTAAACTAGTATAAGTGGATAAGAAAGAATGTGCTCTGACAGTGATTCCCTAAGTTTTTTGGTCTTATCTGATGATGTGGATTAAGTAAATTATTCTAAGAAATGAACTTAAAGTGGGTTTGTGTCTTGACAAAGAACCCACATTTTTAAGAGGACATGACTATAAATTATTCTGTACATTTGAGAAAGTGTAAATGTAATTTTTGTTCAGTTTTTGTCTTGCTATTATAAATGTTTATTAATGGGTCTGTTGGTTATCAGCCAGTGCTGAGCCTTTTTCACAATGGTAATAAAAGTTCTGAAAATCTATATTCAAGAGCTTTTAAAATTTTAAAATGTGTCATATCAAATTTTACAACTACTTATATCGTGCATATAATTAATAGTTCTAGACACCTATTTACATGTCATTACTTAAGTAGAGAAATACCATAAGTGAAATTAATTTTATTTTAGAAGGTGTCCATGCAAAAACCAGGCAGTGGATAGCACAAGACAAATTTTGTTTTTGTTTTTTTTAAATACACCCTTTTCATATCACAAATACATCCTTTCTCAAAGTTGAATGATGGTTTTGGATCAACTGCCACCATAATGAAGAAATAAATTACATAATAAGCATTGAAATTCTTTGAAAAAAGGGAGCTAACTCTTTAATTTGAGCCAAATTTTGTTGCTTTGTTAGGGAACTTTAAGATCATTTTCTGAGCGACACATTTTCAATTCAAAACAAACTTTATACTTTTTGACATGCATATGGTATGTAAATTTCACTGGAACAAAAAAAATAATCAGTGGGATAAAATTTACCCTGTGCCACTCATATCATAGGATCTGCCTGATTTTTATATGGACAGCCTCTTAATATTCTGTTACAAAGTAACTAATTGTATTAAATCTTGTAATTGGGTAAATTTATTAATTATTTCTTGCACATGATGGTGACATGGCAAAGAAAATTGAATATGGTTAGAATTAAAATGTTTAAGTTACCATTATCTCTTGATTATAGATTTATTAAGAAATGAAAGTACATTATTTAGTTATTTTCATTTTTATGTTAAAAAATGTTGAAAATGTAGAACCAATATGAGTACATATGTTACAAAAATGATGGAAAAATATCGTACAGTCCATCAACATCATGTTTTATTTCATTTTGTACAATCTTTGCATGTAGCTTCTTTTTGGATTTATTTTAATTTCAAACTAAGAAAATTCCAATTACTTGATGTAAACCTTATTTTAAAATCAATCATTTTAACTGTAATCTTACTTTATAATTTGAAGAACGTACTACATGAACATGTATATCTTTATTTCAATACAGATGGATAAATTTTAGAATGCAGTATAGTGTGAAATATGAAGGATACAGGGGCAGATCCAGAAACTTTGAAAAGGAAGGGTTCCTCAGAAAAAGATGGATGTTATGTCAATTTTACACATGAAAATGACAAATTTTCCAATAAAAGGTGCCAGCCCCCTGGATCTGCCATGAAGGGTACTATTTTCATTAACTTTTGTAAAATATACCAACAAGTTTTGTTTCAAAATCTCCAGAATCATTACCAGATCAATATGTTAACACATAATTTGCATTTAATCAAGCCTTTTAGTCACCATGTATATATCTACGATACAATCATCATGAGTTTGTGCCATCTTGTTTTATGTGTGTTAGGGATGTTTTACCACCATGTCGCAAAGCATTTTAATATTTATATTGATTTTTATGTGAATGATATATATGAATTGTTACTAGTAAGAGTCCTTGTGCGATTGTAAGTAAAGTGCTGTTCCAATGATTTAAAAATAAAAGTAAGACCAAGGTGTAATCTTGTTGATTTACATAAACTTTTATAAGTTACCTTTTATACAAGTGCAGAATTTTTGCAGACTTACGATATTGTGGTGCTGTTGAATATTGAATAACCAAAAGTGCCGAAGAACACCTTGATTTAACAATTTAACTTATTTATTATATAGATTTTCTTTATAATTTATCGATGTTTTCAATATGAACTTTGAATTCTGTGATTGGCAGATTGATATCAAAGTTGTGACGTTTTGGCAGGAGAAAGCGCGAGAGTGAAATTACAAATTTATTTCACAGTGTGAATTATCAAAATTTATTACATGGAACATTCGATAAAACACTGCTATCTATATAATAAAGTAAGTATTCATTGATTAAGTAGTTGAAACTAATTTTGGGAGTTATCGGCCTCTTAACAAAAGTTATGGAATTAGGAGCCAAAACCTGCATTCTTTTAAATCTTGAAAAATATGTAACCTGGGTCTTAATGAAATTGTGCTACAAGGTTCAATACTTAGAAAGGAAGGTTTTGATTGATATTAGTGGTAATTGCCCTAATTATATAGGAATATGGGGCAAATAGGTTATAACAAGAAACTAGAGAACTTAAAATCGTGTGTAACTAGAAAAATTGTAGTGGTACAATTGCTTATTTAATCAAGTGGAACCAAAATTTTATCAGATGTTAGAGTTGTCCCTATTACCGTATTATTTCTGTCTAGAAAATATAGTCTACATAGTGTTTCAATGGCAACTATGAGTGGCCGCAGCTACCTGAGCCACACAAAAAGTGAATCGTTTGTAGAGGGCATTGAGGTCATTAATTTTCAAAATAATGACACCTGTGGTTTCAGAGAAGTGGATCTTTGAAAATTGGCCAATCAGAAGCTTAAATGGCCTCTGGCTGCCATCTTGTTTAATCAAATGGAACCAAAAGTGGATATTGCATACATTATTTCTGCAAAGTTTGGTTAAAATTGGTCAAGTAGTTCTCATGTAGTTGAGCAAAAAGTGAAAATATAATGAAAACAGGGAGGTTGTATATGTTGGAGAGACAACAACCCCACCAGGATGAAAATGTCCTGCCAAAGGCCACCCATAGGTCTTCAATAAACGATGAGGAAATCCTCATACCACACGGCAGGCTGCAGTTGGCCCCAAAAATATAAACACAGGTACAGCTTGATACTCGAGTAACATTAAAAAAATAAAGGTGAAAATGAAAAGAGACCAAGAAGGATGGACGCAAAGTGATGGCATAAGTTAACTAGAACCTTCAGTTCAGGTGAGCTAAAAAGTGAAATTACAGGAAAATCTAATTTATTTACTACAATATTCTAAGCACATTTCTTTTGCAAATTTCTGAATAGTTCTCTTAGAGACTTTCATATCTTCACTTTTAAAATAACTTTCTGATCTTTCTAACCAGAAATCAGTAGTCCTTGAAAAATAATCCTCAGGATCCTCCTCTTCTTTCCTCTCAGGAACATCACATCCTTCCAAAATGTCATCTAAGTCATCATCATCATCATCATCATCAGAAACTAGAAAAGTATTTACATAATTCTTAAAAGTGTTCATGTATGTTAAGAACTGACTTGCATAGTTTAAACAGCAAATAGATTAGAATGCTTTGAAAGCGAGTTCAGATAAAGTGCCCACTGAGTGTTTAATACTGTTTATAGTTCAAATGCATACTTCATAAGTTCAATTACATTTAGCACTAAATTATTTGTTGTCAATTGCAGTTTATTTGATAAATATTTCAAATGCATATACTATATGATTAAACAGTTTTTCCAGAAATTCAGAAACGAATATTAAGTCCAACTTTTATGTCAGGTTATTGAGTGAATGGTCCGATTTTACACATAAAAAATTCCTGAAAAACAGTGTTTAATCCTCATAATTACAATCCCAAACTACCTGAATAATTTCTTTTACTATAGGATTAAACACTGTTTTTCCAGAAATTAAGAAACGAATATTAAGTCCAACTTTTATGTCAGGTTATTGAATGAATGGTCCGATTTTACACATCAATAAATTCTTGAAAAACAGTGTTTAATCCTCATAATTACAATCCCAAACAAGCTGAATAAATTCTTGTTTTTTTCTTTTATGTAGACTTTCATTCTGTGAAATTGACACCCAAAACTGACATTGCAAATGGTGGCATTCAACTGGCAATGTGACATGGTTGTCAATTTCAATATTCAAAGTACATAGGAGCTACTAATAACTGTATTCTTCCAAAATTATTGTTTTGAAATAAGATACTGAGAACAAATGGAATGAAGCAGATTATACTGTTTCACACCTTTCATTGGCTCTTATCTTTTGTCAAAGCCAAGTTTGTCTATGATATGTACATGGAATTAACACTGTAAAAACTGTCATCACCTATAAAGTCATAAAAGGTGAACAACCAATCATAACACTTAAGTGTTTGTTTCAAGAAAAGAACCAATAAAAATAAGTTTAATGCTTTCAACAGTAACGACATTGGAAGAAGGTTAATGACTCTATGGCAAACAGTTGCATATAGTTGCATTTGTTCACCAACAAAAATACTAGTAGTTTAATTTTAAACAGCCAACTTCAGGAAGTCCTAGCTACCATACTGGTGCCTCCAGGTCAGCACTTATGATTACAAAGATCACTGCAATGCTGTTAACAAATCTAATTTTAAAGGACCCTAAAAAAATTTAGTTGAGTAAAAGTAATATGCTATATTGTCATTTGTTGAAATATCATGTCCAGACAACAACTTACACATACTGTAAACTATAAAAAAAAGTTTTATTTTCACTTTTTTTGTGGTAAGATTTATAGTGTGAAAATTGACCTGTTGTGAATTTTTTCTTTGAAGAACATGCTATTTTGGGAAATATTGGGAATTTAAAATCGCATGAAAGTAGATTTATCACAGGAATCCAGAATATAGAAAGCACAAAAATTTCCCAGTTAACAGTAATTGTATAGATCTCTGTGAAATTGTACCACAAGTACACTATCATTCAAGTTATTATCAGGACTTCAGTTAAAACCTCAAAAAGCAAACTTAGTGTTCCTTTAGTTGAATGCCACCTTGTGAAATAGTTTCAAAGAGATCTTATACTCAATTTATTGTCCTGAAATCATGAAAATGCTCATTTCCTGCCTGTCATTCCAAAACAGTAATGTCATAACCCAAAAATCAATAACATGCTTCCTTCTGTGGTATGAAATCTTGTGGAACAATTTAATATACATGTAGATCTGTTTACTTATACTCAAGTTAATGTCCCACAAGGAATACATACCATTATGAACCCCGAGATTAGTAGGTTATACAATATTGTATTCTCCTTCATTATAGTTCCATATATATACCTTCCATGTCTTCCTTTTTCTTTGTACTATTCTCATCATCTTCAGAATCTGACAAATCAGCCACCTAAAGAAAGTGAGAAGAAAACTTCAAATTAACACTTGAAAGTCTCACTTAAGTTTATAATATAATTATTTTGTAGTATTTCATAAAATCTGTACATACAATTCCTCCCTGTAAAGCTGATTAAACTTTTCTTAAAATAGTTTACAATAATACTTAACATAACTATTAGACTGAAAATAAAAATGAAGAAAATAATTACTAATCCAAAACTAATGATATCAGATTATAAATGTACTGTAAAAGTACTTAATTCCTTGATACCAATTTTAGCTGAATAGGGAAGAAACATGAATTCATGGATTCTTTAATTCTTGGTTTTGAGATTGCTAGTATACACATCAATGGAAATTTCCTTTTCGTTGTGAACCAAATTTTGTGGTTTAGCTTATCCATGAAAACCTTGAAAATTGGTACCCCACGAACAATATTGCTTTCACAGTATTATAATTTCAGAAGTAATTTTGTGTACCTTTGTGTACCTGTATATTTTGTGTACCTTTGAGTACCTGTATATTTTGTGCACCTTTGAGTACCTGTATATTTATATTGTTATTATTGAATATATCCATTTATGTAAACATTGTGTGGATTTCAAGTTCTTGGCCTACTGTTCTTTTTTTCCTTACACTAGTGAATGTGTGTAAATTGCAAGAATTCAACGCCTTTGTTAAGGCTTCTCCATAGTGAGGCAAAACAAAGTTACTGACCATGTCAACCAGGGCTCAAGGCACCCTGAAGCTCTGGGATTGTTGGTGCAAAATACACACAAAAAATGTAGTATTCCAGACACAAATTAGTCATGAATTAAAATTTAAGGTCAAAGATTACCAATTATGGTTCAAAACACATTGTTCCCGGCTGATCTGCCAACATGCTCAATATCAAAAGCATACCCGTACATCAAAAGACAGACATGTCACAGCCTGGAAACATGTAAGTCAAGCAAAAATCATTCGACACTGAGGTCTAATTTGAAGATCAAAGGTCACCAACCATTCTCACACTACACATGGTGTTGAGCTGATCTACATTCATACCCAATATCAAAAGCCAACACCAAGAGAACAAACAAAAGTTACAGGCTGGACACAATTTACTACAGACTGAGACTGATCACTATCGGGTGTCCGAATAAAATATTGTCTAGAAAAAACAGCATCTACAACCCATTTCTCTCACACAGAGAAAAGATGCAATATGTATGGGCTCATGTATACTTTCCCAGTACCTGCTAACAGATCACATGACTATGTGTAATATGATTCTTACCTTTCCTCTTTCATCATCTTTAATTAAGATCTTCCATTCATCCATTTTATGTAGATCTATTGAGTAGAAATCTGACATAGTCCACTGTTTATCATCAGATTCAAATACACCACCAAACAGAAACAAAACATTATTTTTTACAGCCAGAGCAGACCCCATACGAGGACTAGGAACAAATAAATTTTCATTGGTCACATCATTTTCATCATCCACCTCCATTCCTTCACAACAGTTGGCACCAGATGATGAACTCTGAGGTCCTACTTTGAGGGTAAAAACACCATCAGAACATTCAACTGGTTCCCCACTACCCCCATTTTCCTCTAATTTTAATCGTTTTATATCCTGTGAAGGATCATTGCACTCTTCTTCACTTTCATTGTCACTTTCATCTTCGTTTTCATCTTCATAGTTTTCATTATTTTCCTTTACCCTCCTTCTTTTTTTCTTTTCTTTCTCTTCCCTTTTACCTCTGTACCAAAAAAAGTTTTCATCATTATAATGCCTATAGACAATTCAATATAAAAATCTTATTTAATTAGAAGTGTCAGCAGCTGATGGATTTTTTTCATAAAATTTCTATGATCAATTCTGTGAAGTGCAAAAATAATGATTCATATTTTGCAATTTTTAAATTTCACGAATTATAAAACCTTTTTCTCTATGATTCCTTTTTAATATTTTGATGCATGACACTCAGCATACATCATGACACAATTTTTATGAATCACCTGTCCATGATGTCATCAATTGTTTTAGAAAACAACATAATAAACATCACATGATCACTTTTGACCAATTAGATTTTATCAGCTATGCATCATAATCACAATGGCAATTTTTTCATATCACTATTCCATATCTCATTGCCCAAAATATCTAGCAGTATATGAAGTAGATAAAACAACAAAGTAAGTTAAATATCTACATTGTCTTCTATTATTCTAACTCCCTGATTAATTGATTGATTGATTGGTGTTTATCACCAAAGCAACAATATTTTAGCTATATCTGGGTTATGAACATGAAATGATGATGAAATGAAAAATGGGATGGGACACAAGGATAACAGGGTTGACAAATTTTGATTGCCACTGGAAATACAGAGAGAAGGATAGGATCACCCAATATAGCCTCTTGCAGCAGAGGCAAGATCCTACTCCAGTCGATTACTAAAGCAGGGTTCTTTAACGTGCCAGGAATAAGGCATCTTTCCCAGCACATTGCACCAATATGGTTTGCAGTCAGGTTTTCTGTATTATGGCCTGACAACCCCTGAATGTAGCATTCAACCACCTCAGGCACACAACCCAGTTGCTCTGCGAAGAAAGTGCTCTGGCCCTTGGCCAATATTCTGAGCACTATTAAGTCGCCTTCTACAACAAGCTAATCACTGCTGCAGGCCTATTCTTTCGACACCAGGACCCACATTGGGTATTACTCCCTGATTTCTTGACCACAGCTTTTTATTGTCATACCAAAAATCTCTGAATTTTCATTACAGCATTCCATAAAATAAACCTGATATCACCAATAAACTAAACACAATGAAATCTGTGTAAAATGAACCCCTTTCAGACAATAACTTTTTTCCCTGTAGACAGGTGTTTGGTTTTCTCAGGTTCAAAATACATTACACTGATGTTAAGGGACTTCAAAAACTATTTGGTTAAAACAGGTTTTCAGATTATTCAGGATTCATTTTAGACAGGTTTTCAGATTATTCAGGGTTCAGTTTAGACAGGTTTTTCAGATTATTCCCGGTTCAGTTTAGACAGGTTTTAAAGTAATGTCTCAGTAGAATATTTCATCCTACCATGCTCATTGTGGTACATGTATTATCTGTCACAACTTTAAAACGGATGCTATTCAGTATTTACCTGTCTTCCAACAATCTATGTCAATCTTACCTTGGTTTTATATTAAACCATCTGCCTTTCTCCATATCTAACATGTACATGTCACTGTAAAATTTACCCTCAAGTTGTTCATCATCTTCTTCCTGGAGTAGAAGAAAATGAACAATGATATATCAAATAAGGTAAATCATTTCACCCTATATCACAAACAGCACATTCCCTTCATAGATTACATTGGTGTCAATTTAATGGATACAAAGATATACTTCTTTTGAAAAATCAAATGACATCAGCTAGTTTTCTTAACAAAATTGTGTCTAATACTTTGTCTACTCTATTTCCTTATGGAAATTATTAAATTATTTGAAAAAGGTTTTTTTTGTGAGATTAAACTTGTAGAAAAGTTTCATCAGAATCCACCAAATAATTTAGAAGAAACCTATAGTTTAACTGTACAAGCTTTAACTAGAGGATCAAGAGAGCCTGAATCGCTCACCTGGTTAACCATTTGCTTATTTGAAAAACTTGAGGAATGAGAGAGGCCAAGTTAAAATCAACTAAATTGTCAAATGCAGGAAATATTTTTCACAGCATTTTCATGACCTGAACCAGAATTTTGCTAAAGGCAACAATTTTTGAATTTTTTTCAAAAACCTGTCTTATGACCACTCAGTTCAATTTTTAGTATAGGCAGCCATATATATTCATGGATTAAAAATCACAACAGTCATTTCGAGCACAATACACTAAAGAACTATTATGCTTATTTTCATTCAATGATCTTAAATGGTTTTAGAGAAGATGTAAATGTGAAAAAAACAACAAAAAAACAGTTTCAGGGGTCGTAACTCCTACATTAGTCAATGAATGGTTTTGAAAATTTCGGCATAGGTTCTTCTCATTATGCTTAACAATTTTACCAATGCCAGAAATTTGGTAAAGGCAACGGTTTTTGAGTTATTTGCAAAAAACTGCCATCTGACCCCTATGTTCCATTTTTAGTAATGGCAGCCAAGTTTTTTCATGAATCAACAATCCCAACAGCCAATTTGTGTGGGATACCCTAAGGAACATAAACGCCAACTTTCATTGAATTCTGTGCAATGGATTTTGAGAAGATTTTCAAATTTGCACACCAGAAAAATGCAAAAAAAAAAAACTGTTTCAGGGGCCGTAACTCCTACATCAGTTGACCAATTGTTTTGAAAATTTTGGCATAGGTCCATCTCATGATGCTGAACAATTTAACTTTATGCCAGAAATTTGCTGAAGGCAATGGTTTTTGAGTTATTTGCAAAAAAATGCAATCTGACCCCTATGTTCTATTTTTAGTAACAGCGGCCACGTTTTTTTCATGGATCAAAAATCCCAATGGTCATTTTGTGCAGGAAACCCTAAGGAACAATCATGCCAAATTTACAACCTGTCAGTCCAGTAGTTTCAGAGGAGAAGATTTTTAAAAATTTGTCCACAACAATGACGACGGATGCCAAGTGATGGCATAAGCTCACTTGGCCTTGGCCAGGTGAGTTAAAAATGGAACTGGAATACTTTCAGGGTTTTAGTTTCCCTCTTGTAATGCACTAATTATTGCATTCACATAAAGTACAATTCATAAAAACAATTGAACCATTGTCAAGGTCACTCTACAGAGTACCACTCCATATACGTCAGACACTACCTATGGTAGAGGTAATTCAAGATGTAACTTGATATTGTTGAGATGGAATCCATCTCTGTGGGCCACACTGACATAAAATTCCTGTACAACAGCCATGCATATACATTTAATCTATCACACAAAACTCACAGCAGAAAGTTTTACAAAACAGTTATGCAAAAATCATTAATTTTACCTTGAAGTCAAAGTTCAAAGTCAAATGCTACCAACCATGGCACGAAACACCTTGTCCTTACTTATCTACCCAAATGCAAAAGGATCAAAAGCGTACATTGAAAGACAAAAAATTACAGCCCGGACACAAGTTTGTAACTAATGGAATCATAGACAGACAGACAGAGTTATCATAGTAGGGCAAATGCCACTTTTTGTGGTGGGTCCAACAAATACACAGAACAACCTTAGCTTTTTTGGCCCATAAGTAAGACATTTTTATGTTTCTGGATCTGTATTTTTGAGAAAACCATACATTCATTTCAAATTAGCCAAATCAAGGAACAATAACTCTTACCAAGTGACAATTTCATACACAATCTATAAAACTTTTATCTCAAAAGTGCAACAGCTGAATGACAATTTATATGGTCTATAACTATTTCTGAATTAGAAACTACAAAAAATGCTACCATCCATAGAAACTATATAGGTAACCTTATTTTGATGAAAAAACAAAATAGGAGTTGCACAATGGTATCATGTGATACAGAGTGTGTGAAAGTTTAATTGAATACCATACAGCAGTTTCAGAGGAGTTGTGAATTAGAATAGGGCCCCCTAATGACAAAGTCTATGTTTTGTATCAGCAAACACCCGTAAGGGACCTTTTTGTTTTGTTATTTTGCTGTTGTAGTTGTTCTGCCTCATTAAGACCTACAGCAACAGTTGAGTTAATTCTGCCTCATCAAGACCTACAGTAACAGTTGGGTTAATTCTGCCTCATCAAGACCTACAGTAACATTTGGGTTAATTCTGTCTCATTAAGACCTACAGTAACAGTTGGGTTAATTATGCCTCATCAAGACCTACAGTAACATTTGGGTTAATTCTGCCTCATCGACACCTTCAGTAACAGTTGGGTTAATTCTGCCTCATCGAGACCTACAGTAACAGTTGGGTTAATTGTGCCTCATTGAGACCTACAGTAACAGTTGGGTTAATTCTGCTTCATCAAGACCTACAGTAACAGTTGGGTTAATTCTGCCTCATCAAGACCTACAGTAACAGTTGGATTAATTGTGCCTCATTGAGACCTACAGTAACAGTTGGGTTAATTCTGCTTCATCAAGACCTACAGTAACAGTTGGGTTAATTCTGCCTCATCGACACCTTCAGTAACAGTTGGGTTAATTCTGCCTCATCGAGACCTACAGTAACAGTTGGGTTAATTATGCCTCATTGAGACCTACAGTAACAGTTGGGTTAATTCTGCTTCATCAAGACCTACAGTAACAGTTGGGTTAATTCTGCCTCATCAAGACCTACAGTAACAGTTGGGTTAATTGTGCCTCATTGAGACCTACAGTAACAGTTGGGTTAATTTCTGCCTCATTAAGACCTACAGTAACAGTTGGGTTAATTGTGCCTCATTGAGACCTACAGTAACAGTTAAAACTATATACAAGAAAACTTAAAAACAAACAAAAAAAAACCATCTTATTGACATTTCTGTTTGTGAGCAGGGAAAGAGCCCTTCAGAAAGAGGAGTGTGATCCACAGTTGACATTTACAATTTCAAATGAATGCAAAGTTGAAAGAAAATAAAACAATAACAATGAAGAGAATAAAGATAAAAGACAAACATACAAAACTGATTGCTAAAGCTTAATACAAATAAAAGTGCTGTTAGCACTGGAGGTTTTTGATTCTAGTGAATGTTGTAGCATCATCAAACTTTCAAAATTATATGACATAAAATAAAACTATAATAATACATTTGCATTTCCCGTATTATTTAGAACAGTTTTTCTTAACATGTATAAACTAAAGGTCAATCAATACTACTGATTTCTGAAGTACAAACTGTAATCAACTTCACACACATTTACAAATTTAGTTTTAAACCTGTCCAAAAGTTTATTTGCAATCACAATCAAAAGTATTTCAACAGAGTATTATCCTACACTGTAATTATATTCAAATGGAACCAATTTCAACTTTAGAAATAATTTCCTTGATAAATAAACTACTTTCAAAACTACACACGTATCAATTTGAATTTGCCGTCAATTTTACTTGGTTAAAATCACTGCTCTTCACTTCCTGTTTATTAATAATAAGATATTAATGATAGGATGAAGGTTTTGACTGGTAATTGTGTTATATGGAACATGATTAGCATATTTAATGCTTGTTGACATGTAACTGCAAGGACTTAATTCCAAAAATGCAAATTTATTACAAATCATCTTTCAAGGCCAGAAGGAGTACCTAAAATCTTTAAAAAGTTTATTTTAAGACTAATCTTTAATTTTATTTGCAGAAGTAATAGAATATTACTGACCTGAATAATTGCCAAAAACATATTTCCATGTTATCAAAGAGGTATTGAATGATATAAAAGAAATTACATTTGGACTATATTTTTATGTAGTGTTCAGAAAAAGCAGGGAAGTTCCAGGCAGGAGGACATAAGGTATTTTTATCCTAAAGGATCAAAAACCTCAAAAAGAATAACAATGAAACATTCAGTATAACAAAATAAATAACATACAGATTATAGGGTGATAGGGAGTTTGGCTACACCTTGGGTGACAATGATTTTCTTGGGGTAACAAACTGCTCTTTCACCCTCTAAGCTATATATTATTTACAGCATAATTTGTATAAAAAAATCTTCCTTCTTTTTTGAACATCTATTGTGAGGGAAGTTCTGTTCCATGAAATACCAACCTCATCAAACACGCCTCCAAAACAGATAGCCTTGTTACCAGTGGTCACTACCATGGGCATGCCACATCGTGGACTGGGTTTATTACCTGACTGTTTACCTTGAACCCATCTCCACTTTAAAGGAGCAGTCTCATCTTTCTTTTTATCTTCAAAGATCATTTAAATAATAGGTTATGAACATAAATAACATTGAATAAAAGAAAGAATCACATACTGACCACATACCAAAGAAAGCTCCTAAAAATGATTTTTAAAATATTAAAATATTTAAAACACATATAATCTTAAATTACAGTGACTTCTGATCCTCAAACAGACTTAACCATAACTAAGGCCTGCTTTAAAAATACTCTTGTTCCCCCAGGGCTCTACAAACAGAAAAGAATCAGTTTTGAATTATCAATTACAAGTTATGATTGACAAATTTAATTATTTCAAATCTTTTCTTGTTTATTAGTTTGATTATCACAATTGACATATCATAAAAGGTGGATTAAATCTATTTGGTACAGAATCATTTACTTGTTCCATCAGACAAGCCTCATTTAGATTTTACTTGTCTGACAATTTTTTACAAGTGTTATTGTTGAGCCCTTTTCCCATGCCCGACCTTATCATTACTAACAAGATGCCAAATGGACTATGCATTTTATTTCTCCAGAATATGTTATGAAAGTAACACTGGCATGCTTAATTGACAATTTGTTCTCTTATATTCATTTTAATATATAGAGTCAGATAATTATAGGAGAAGGGGCAATAAAAGCTCTTGTTCCCCTAAAACAACTTAAAATAAATCATTAAGTGTTGAAAGATTTAATTTTGAATTTGGAGACTTGAATCAACCACAAATGGGAAAAAAATAAAGACTTCTTGCATTAAAAGGACAAAAATGTTGCTTGAGGTTGACTAGAATTAAGATATTCTGTAAATTTTGTACTTTTGATCATTTTCCAGTCATACTTTGGACAAGGATATGGTGTCCACACACAAGAGGCAATTTGTATTTAGGCAATGCATTCATTATTACATAGCTTATCAATTGTGAAAAAATTAAGTTATTTCTTAAATGTAGACGTAATTTTCTGGATGTAAATATGTTTGAAAAGACAACACACTTCCCACCATTTTTGTTAAATGATGTATACCGGTAGTTGTGGCACCATTAAGATGTCATTACAATGAGCTTACATTCTTTTTCCTAATACTTATATATATTATGAATTTGTTTATGTTTTTACAACAAAGCTTTTATTTTTGGGCAATAGCCCAATGACCCTAAACCTTTCAGGTGAGTAAGTCAAGCAAAGGAAAGAAAACTATCATTAATTTTGGCTTATGCTATTTCTACTTACTATCACAAGCACAGAGAATAAACATATCACTATGCACAGTTCCTTTATCTACATCTTTTTTCAATCTTTCTTTGCTATATCCTCCATAAATCAATATTTTAGGTATATCTTGGAAGACCCCCATCATAAATCCAGATCTTGGGGCTGGTGGAGTCCCAGTTACCTCAATCTTATCCCAGGAATATGTCTCCAAATTGAAAGCAAATGCATCATTGAAGTATTTGTAATCTCTAAAATTCAGAAAAAAAAAAACATGAAAAAATTTTGTTCTAAATATTTGATAGCTTTGATAGCTGCACAAGAGAAGGAAATGATAAATAATGGGAATATAGAGTCTCTCTCCCGGAATTACCGGTATCAATACATGTACTGTAAATATCAAAATAAAACCAGCTGATATAATTGCTATTTTTATTATAAACCAGTGACCAAAAATTAAACTCTCTGACCATAAAAACAAGAACTGGATTCTGATTGGAAGATACATAGAAATAGAAAGGTGAGAAAACTATTCAGCTTAGAATATTATTTACTGACGCCCCTTTTCTCAGCCAAAAACTGATATTGATATCTTAAAGCACTTCCACAACAAGTCTTACCCTTACTTGGGCAGGTAATATTCATATCATTTACATCAAATTCTTCACACCTGCTTTATTAGTGTAAATCCATTTACCTGATATTGTCATGGAAACCCCCAAATACAATCAGCTGTTTCTTACAGTGGATCATTCTGTGACCACTTCTACTGGATGGTGCTCCTGGTACTCTGGTAAAAAAAGAAATAATAATAAAACTTTAATTTGTTTCTGATTAAAGGAAATATTTTTCTACCCAGTCAACCAGTATACTGGCAACACCAATTCAGGTTCACTAAAGATACACAAGTATGATATACAACTGAAATTATATAAACCTCCCTAACATTTTAGTTTTGAAATACGGTAGAAACATTTTTTTTCTATACACAATAATTCAAAAGACACAACTTTAACTGGAAGAGTTTCAAATTAAGACAATGTACTGAAAATTACATGCAAACAACACAAGAATGGATATTATAATCTATAGGAAATCTTACTTGATATTTTCCCACTTTTTATCTTTGAAATGAAAGACCCATAATTCTTTATAATGATAAAATTGTGACTGAGTAGGACTGGCAAACTCTCCACCAAATATCCACAGCTGACCTCCACCCTGTTTAAGTGTTACAGCCTGTAATACAAAATCTAAAAGATGTACTGAAGCATCAAAACCGTAGTTTATAGTGGAATGAAATGTTCAAGTCTGAATTAAGTCAGACCTACCCATTTTATGTCCAAGCTACTGGATTCTCTGTTGTAAGTACATATGGATGTATTTAGGCCAAATAAAATTATACCTTTATTTCCCATTACATGTCAGAAAAAAAATGGGTCAGTAGGTCGAGATTTTATTTTATTTTATTTACTTATTTTTTCGCAAATTTCATAGAAAACAACTTCAAAAAACATCTTGTTACCCACCCGGACTTTGTGGAAAGCCAAAACTGACTACTATCTGTAAAATGTTGAGTTGTTTGGTGGTTCTCATTGTTGTTTGTTAAATTGAAAATAATTCCATTAGGGGGGATGTGTGTCAAGGCATGAGTCAGTCAGGTAATAGGAAACAGATGTATAATTTTACTTGGCCTTAAAAGTCACTACTGTGAAGTGCCTGTTATCTGACATCATTGTTTATTTGGGATTATTCAAGTTCTTTTCAACTACAAAAAATATATACACAAGCAAATATTTTTCATGTGAATTTAACATAATTTCATGTAGGATTCACTTAACATTTATTTCATTTGAACATTTCACATGAATTTCATGTGAAAGCTTGATTTACCTGAATTTCACATGAACTCTGTCACAAAGTTTATTCGCTCAATTCTGGTGAAAATCGTGTCAAATAATTGTGCCTGTGTATAGACTACAACAAATGTGTCAAAAGGGATGCCTCTGTCATCCAAACCACTCCTGAAATCAATAAGGAGACAGCTTATTGGTGACTGTCTCTGTCATCCAAACCATTCCAGCAATCAGTAAGGAGGAAGCTGATGCATGACAAAGTATGTCAAAAGGATGCATCTGTTATCCAAACCACTCTAGTAATCAGTAAGGAGACAGCTGATGCGTGACTGCCCTTGTCATCTAAACCACTGCAGCCATCATTAAGGAGGAAGCTGATGTGTGACCGAACAGAATGTCTCAAACAAGATACATTTCCTTTTGAAATATTAACACACCCAATTTAAAATTATTCCCATGACAAGTTTGTAAGTTTGCTGGTAAAAATTACATTCAGATCCAGTAGATTTGGAGTGGTTGTGTTCGAAGCAACAAATCTATGATACAAAATATAATGCTGATGCAGCCTACCTACTACTTTTGTTGGCACACCCGAAGACAAAGTTCTCATAACAGCAATCAATATGAATTCAATCTTGACATTAGAAGCAATGAGAGCCCTAATTCAGCCTGAGAAGAACTTAATATGGAACTTTACTAGTTTCATATCTTTAACAAAAACAAAATACTCATCTGACTATAGCTCATATATTAAAGTTTTGTTAAATTACAAAGAAAAATAAATCCTATTTCATGAAAACTGTAAAGGGCATGATTGTTTTATACAAAATATCAAATTTGCCCTCTTAAAGGTTAAACCTGCCCCACATTAAATGTGTAGCCTAAATCAAAGCAAGTTTGAAAAAAAAATAATCAAATAACACCATCTTTTTTAATATCTAATATTTTGAGGAAGTAGATTCAAAAACTACAAAATTCAAATATATGCTAAATTTCATTACCCCATCCCTTATAAAAAATATGTAAGCCAAAAACATATTTTTGGGCCAGAAAAAGTCTTAATGACCCTTTCTGAAATCCTTCCCGTATATGGTTTCAAAGTTTTAAAAAACAAATTTCAGATAGATGTCTAATAAGCAGGAGGTGGATTTGCAACTGAGCGAACAGTCTCAGACACATTAAAAAGCTGTGGTACATTTCAAGGAATTGTTCCAAATATTCACCACAATGACATAAAAACAATAATAACATAATGCAAGATCCAGTAATCAGGAAGTGGATGATAGACAAAGCTTAAAGCTCAACTTAGTATAACTTATTATGCTGAAGCTGCATACCAAGTATAAATTCTTTTGCATGAGTAATTTCACAATTGA
Source organism: Perna viridis (assembly GCA_037379345.1). NCBI lineage: Eukaryota > Metazoa > Mollusca > Bivalvia > Mytilida > Mytilidae > Perna > Perna viridis. Next base: position 10,372,080 of record CM074515.1, on the reverse strand, counting down.
AGGGATGAAAATTCATTGGACAGACAAAAAGGCACAGTAAAAATAATAATATGAAAATTCTTTGACACTAATTATGATAGTTCTGATTATATATCCATTGGGAGTTGATATTTTTGTGACAAAATTTTCTCTACAGTTCTATATAGCTTATATGCTTACAATGTATGCCCCGTCCATAAGATGCCACACACCAAATTTGAAATCAATCCTTCCATTGGGAGCCGAGACAATTGTGACAAAATATGGACAACAGACTCGTTGAGTTGGGGTATAATATTTACATACTTAAAACATTGGTTAACATATATACAACCGGAAATGCTGACAGACTGACCTACAGACAGACAGAGTGACTCCTATATACCACTTTGTTGGGAGTATAATTCATACCTGATGAGAACTTCTTGGAGGAGGTGCATTAGGTGCTGTGACCTTTGTCCATTCATTTTTCTTTATATTATAGAACAGGAGATCATTGTACATATACATCTACAATAAAAAAGAATAAAAATCAGGAAAGTTATCTCTCCTGATATGCAGTAAAATTGCATACAAAGTTTCTGAGAAAATGCTTAAATGTCCAGAAGAAAACAGCTGATTAATAAAATCATACATGTAGTTCAAAGGATTTATAAGTATTTGTCAAATACCTCTGTAGTGTGATTATAATCATTAGAGATTTGATAATTCTTTTATTAAATACATCATATCATTATCTGCTGCGGTGAATATACCTTAGAGCCAGTGAAAAACTCTCCTCCAAACATAACAAGTTCATCTTTGTCTGGATGAGCATTTAGTGTTGCATTTGATCTGTAATGTACATGAATCAAAAGAGAGATAATTGAAGGTTCCAATTTTTATACTTCAAAAAAATGTTAAATGGCTGAAAAACAAGGCATAAAATGTATAAATAATGTGATAGATATGTCAATATAACTTGGTTGACATTTTTTTAAATATCCAAATCATTTTATTTCAAAGTATTTTCTAGTCCTAAATAAAAATTGAGTTATTAAAGAGTAATCAAGGGAACCAAGGTTATAACGGTAATCAAAAGAATGTAATCCAGGGACAAAGACCAGACATGGAAAACAGACATACACAACAAAGAACATAAAGTAACTAAAATCATACATACAAAGTAACAAAAGTAAATGAGCAACTCGGATTCCACTGAAAACTGGGAGCATGGACCAGGTGCACTAGTAGGGTAAGCATCCTCTGCTTTTCTAGAAACACCCACCGAGTTGCTCATAAAAAGTAAAGTCCGGGTAGACGAAAGAGGAAAGGAAAACATGATAGTTGAACAAAAACATGAATAAAATTGTGAATATTGGAAATTTTGACTGCCAGTAAATTGAAGTTTATGATATCATTTGAAGTACTCCAAGTATACAAATAAGTCAAATTGTAAACTACTATCAAAGATACAAGTGAAAATTAATGGAAGTCTTATCTGTAACTGTTAAATATCAATAAAACAAAATATTAAAAAAAATCTCACTTACATGGTTTTAGTTCACATTTTTATTTGAAAGGACAGTCATGAAGATAAAGATAATTTTGACTTACAAATTATATCTGACCATAATTATCTTGAATTAGTCCAATCAACCTAGTAAAATTTTACCATTAATCTAAACAATTTGCAACAGAAGATATTTAAGTTTTAATCTATAGCATTATGACCCAAATAAACACAGAAAAAAGTTAAACAAAATCTAACAAGTGGAAATCTCAAAATATGCAGTTCAAATTTCCATGGAAATTAACATTGAAAATGGGAAATAATTCTGTAAATATAGCTGATAAAAACAATAAAATTTTATACAAAATCACAATAATGTCATATCTGATAAATAAAGTGTAGCAATAGTGGATGGACATTTTAGCTTTAATTAGAAGACCATCTACAATTTATGAATAGGTTTCATGTCTTATACCATACAACAACTTAGATTTTGAAACTAAATAGTAAACCATACGCCCAATTTTTTTGATAATGACAATAAAGAATTCCAATTGTGATGGAAATGATGAAGTTAATATTCTACTTTTTGTGGTTTAAAGATTCTTTGAACAAAGGCAAACAGTTTACAGATGTAAACAATACCAATTTTATAAAAAAATCAAAATGATGGAAGTGGCAGAAAATATGGATTTTCTGTAATTAGAAATTACCCAAAAATTCAATTTACCCATCATAACCAAATGTCTTACATATCATAGGCAGCACATCATGTGTGATAGTCATTAAGAAAAAAAGTTCTACATAAGTATCTTTCTTTACATGAAATAGATAAAAAAAGAACAAAAGCATGCTATTTTTAAGGAGTTATCTCCCCTTTCAAATGAAAATTTCTATATGGATTTTGAAATGCTTATTTTGAATATTCCTCAACTTACTTTTTTCTGTGTATATGTAGGCAATAATGCTATGTATTTGAATCAAAATATTTTCTGTCGCAATTTGTTTAAATTTAAAAAATTATTTTGACTGGACTAAATGTGATTCTCTACACTACAATTATGGAACTTTCTGTTCCAAATCACAATCCATATTGTGCAATTTGAAAGTAAAAGTCCATGTATCATAAAAATACTTAAAGTATAGGTAAATACCTCTGTAATAATCAAATGTAATCAATGAAAATTAACTGATCTAGTAGATCATGCTGTTCTAATGTTATATTTTCATTTAATACCTGGGTGAAGGAGGTTCACATTTTTCTTCAATAACTTGAGTCCTGGCTTTATCTTGTTCTTGAAATTCAGCAATCAATTTCTCAATGTCATCCTATAAAACAAGTGGTAACGTAGTCTTTCAAGGACATTTGACATTTACAGATTGATGTTGTTCTACTTTTGAACAAATAAAATAAACAGCATTGGTTATTAGAGTTCACAAAGTGAGCTACACAGCAACGTGTTTGTACTTTAAAATATCATTCTTCAGATGGTCCCTAATTACAGATATCAACCAAACCAGAAATGGTTCATTCAGTGGTCAGCAGAGACATCCTCAACAAGGAAGTTTTGCAACAAGTTTACATTTATCAGGTGCAATTATCGAAAACAGAACTTTAATCATTGAAAATATTCACTTGTCTTCAATTCATTCCTTTCATTTGTTTTTGCTTATTTCAAAAATCATGGAAAAGTTAGGGAAATGATGCATGTACTGAAGCATTTTTCCCTGCTGTTCTATTAGCTGTTTAAGAACCTTAAATGCCTTGGGAAAAATATAGCTCTGATTGTATTATCATAGCTTTTCTAAGATAGGAAAATCAATCTTTTTTTAATTATGCAAAGCTGTCAGTTGTGCATTTGTTTACCTTACAGGTAATGTGTAAAATATTCCTGCCATCCATGGCGAACATTATATTGTCGGGATTTGTACATTTTATGAATTAGACTGGCTAAAATGAAAAAGGAATATAGCTGGAGCTGCTTGTAAGGTTAAAAATGAGAATTCAGGAATGTAGAATCTCACAGGGATCAATTCTATAGGCATTACATGCTTACAACATACTAGTCCTTTAACTTACAAAATATGAAGAGTTTAAAAAATCATAGAAAAAAAAATACAAGAACCTGTGAGCAATTCTCACAAAATTGATCCTTAACACCTCCATGTCAGGGAATGACAAGTCCATGCACTGCTATAGCACATCTAAAATTTATAATTCTAGAAGTTTGTTAAAACTTATTCAGGGATGTACATGAGGAATTATGGATAAGAATGTGGATACCCCTCTATGTCATGGAAGAACAGATGAAATACAGACACCCCTATCATTACATACTACCCTCTTTACAATTGCAGCAGAATATAAAAAGAGCTCCGGACAGACCTACATGTTAGCTTTATAAATTAGAACCTCTTTGGGCTTGAAAATTAGTATGGTTCAGACATCTTCTACAGGATCAAAATGTTTGAAACTGTTCAAAACTGTTGCTAATGGTTGTATCATGGGTCCTGAATTCTAATGGCTAGAAAAACATCAATATCTAGTTTGTGTATGTAAAATTGAGAGCTTAAATACAGCATCATGGCAATTTCATTCTTGTATTCTTTAAAAATGCAATTGAGAACCACACCAAACATTTGCTAGTTTCAATGATTAATCACAAATCAATTCTTACATGTAGCTTTTTACAAATAGGGATGGTCAAAACATAGCACTAGAATGTTTACGAAAATGAAGTAATCAGTGATTGGGATTAAAATTTTGCCAATGGGAATATGGGCCCCTTACCCTTCAATTCAATGGGACATTTTCAATTTCAATGGGGCATTCTAAAAAAAAAACATGGCACTAAATTTGGTATAGCAGCTAAGGCCGACTAGACGTAGATATTGAAGACCAAATGTAGCATAAACAAACTTTAATTTACACTGCAGATCAAATGTTTGTTAAGAGTTAACAATTTACGTGTAAATTAATCATTACATCAAACCACTTTTCTTTTCTGTTGTTTGGGTTTTCATACTTATGTATTGTCTAGTACTTTATCATAGTCCACAGATCCCCCATCAGTTAGACCCTAACTTGGCTATTAAAGTAGTTTATCACAAATGATAGGAAAGAGTCTATTTTTTTTGTTTGGCTGCAATCAGATTTTGTATTTTTTTTTTTTTTTGGGGGGGGGGGTGCTTCAGGGTCAGATAATATGACTCCACCATAATTAATATTTTCAACTGGGGGTTCACAATCATGTCCAGCATGCAGCTAATAAAAACATTGTTAAAAGACACGTTCATGCCTTTATACTGTCACAAGTAGTGGACAACACACCACCATCAATGATGGAAACTTAATGCATGCACAGGACACAACACATAAGTCACTCCATGCGCCATTCTTAGAGGAAATGCGACTATGGTGCATGGCGCACGGTAATCCCAATCACTGCATACTGGACAACTCAACCCCAAGGAATTTCAGACCATGACAACCCATAGTTCCTTATAATTGCTGGACATTTTAGCCCATAGACATTTTAGACCATGATAATCTGGAGAATGCATTAGGACAATAAAACCATATATCACAAGAAATTTTACTATTTTGGAAGCTAATAAGAATAGTGTATTATATCAGGGCTGACAAAAATTATGAAAGGTGTTTTGAATGTAAGTTTCTTCAGGAGCGTTTTAGTTTTCGCTTTCCTCATATTATAAACAAACATTTTTGTCTGGTTTAATGATTCTCTTGATTTATTCTAAGTTTTCATTTGGGAAGTGTTTACTGTACAGTTAGAAGGAAATAACGCTCTGAAAAAAGTATTCAAACCAGATAGAAGAATACTCTAGAGGATCCGTTACTAGAGCCCCATTTTGTTATTGAGCTTAATGTTAGACAGTAATCATTCTGCAATATTATTATACTATTGTTTAGAAAACAGATTAAAATGAATAGCCAAGGCCATAGTCTGGGCATAGATGGTGTAAGATTGTCTATGTTACCTCGCCCTTAGCAGCTAATTCTTTTTTAACTTTCTTTGCAGCTTTCCTTTCAGTTTTTAATTCTGTCTTCTCTTTCCCCTTTCCTTGCTTATCTTTCTTATTCTTTTTACCCATTTTTGCGAAGTATTCCTCACGTGTCAAGGGGATAGATTCTGCAGGGGAAATTAACACTAAATAATATATAGTATTTCTCGACAATTCGTCCCTAATCAATGTCGCCTCATAGAAGTTCGTTAATCTTTCCCTCTAATATGAGCCAATATAGTATGGAATGATTGAATACAATAAAAGTGTTGATGTGGAAATAAACCTAGCCATACCACTTTGATTTGTCACAAATAAAAATGTGGGATGGTATATTGATTTTTAACATTTTTAACAGAAGCTCTAATGAGCCTGATAAATAATTCAAACAATGAGCCATTATTTTACTTGAACCATTTCATACTTTTGTCATAAGGGTGAACCATTTCTTACTGATAGTTCCTTTTATATATTAATTTTGGTTTTCAAGCTTCAAGCAAAAAACACCAATTTTGGAAGTTTTTTTGAGCAATAATTCTAAAAAAGTTTTTTTTACAAAGGACCCTTGTAAGCCTTGTAATAAGGATCATAACATTAACTGAAAGTTTCTATCTTGAGTGATTTTGAAGTGATAAAAGCTAAAGCCTTTTGTTGCCTTCCAAGGACAATAACTCTAACAATGATACATTATACAAATTGGACCACAAGGACTTTAGTAGGCCTTGTCAGAAGGATCATTTCATCAATTGAAAGTTTCTTTCTGTCTATATCGTTTTCCAGTTTTAATCGAAGATAAAACTTCGAACTCATACCATGAAGATCATCATTCTTGGCTTTACAAGGGAAATAAATTAAATCTAAGGAAGTCAGACCTTAAGAAAAAAATTGTAGCCTAATCATCTGGATAATTACAACAAGTGAAAGTTTCTTTCTCTCTATTTCATCGTTTTCTAGTCATAACAAAAAATTGAGCAATTAAAAGCATGATTTTTTTCCCTTTGAATGGCAATAACTCCTATTAGAAGTAGTCACACATCTTGAACCCTATAAGAACTTTTGTGCACATTATGACATAGAAATGATTTCAACAAATAAAGATTTTTTCTATTACAGTTCTCAACTTTTAAGCTTAAAACAACAACAAAACATCAATCAAAGAGACCCATTCATTTTTACTAAACCATTTTGTGGAAACTGATTGTTATGCATGTAGGATAAAATCATGCAATATCAGTTCTCCCACTCAGGAACTTAACTCGTGTGTTCCACCACAGCAAAAAAGTTGAAGCCCAAAAAGCCCCACAATTTTTGTAAAATTTGTAGATTCAACATAATTGCAATGCAACATAACCAACTACATATTAGGATTAACAATCCAGCAAAACTTGAAGAAAATCAGTACAGCAGTCTCCAAGGTGTTCCAATAGTGTAGCAAGTACAAACTCAACAAAGTCCCATAACCCACGTAAAATTTGTCAAATCAAAATGGCAGCGTTATATAATCAACTACATTTATGGTGACTAACAATTTTTCCTACAAAATTAGAACAAAATCCAAAAGGTGTTAAATCTATAGTGTAGTATGCGCAAATTATACAGTACAATAACTCCTGTAAAATTTATTTCAAATAAAATGGCAGCCCAATATGATCAACTACATATGGTGAATAAGGCTCCTTTCATAATTTGAAAAAAAAATGTTGACTGGTTTCTCAGGAATTGCATCCACTAACTCAAGTGTGAAGGATGGACTCTTGGATGGATACCAGTATTCTATTTCTAGGTCTCCTTCTGCATTGTGGCTGGGGACAAAAATAAATGTTAAATGATTGGTAACCTGAGATCATATTTTAAACTACATAAAAAAGCTAACTTAATTTACTCTTACCATGCTGTGGCCAGATATACAGTATATGGGATGGGCCTGTGTTCTGCCAACGTTATCTTGAGTTTTAATAGAGAAACACAATTTGTTTTCATCTACAAACAAAGTGAATGTGGTGTAAAATGAGACTACCTAAAATAGAGCTTGATAAAAAAAATATTGACATGAGGGCTGAACAAGAGGTCATGAGTTAATAATGGCCAAAAAAATTAGGTTTTATACTTTTTGACTCCTCATTAAAGCAGAATTTATTCATAATCTTATTTTCTTTTTTACATGAATGCCTTAACCCCTGATCTTTCACTCATCGCTGTAATGAACCTTATTTGGCTTTACTGGCCTTTACAGGATACAAGCTATGAGACAAATGGACTTTGGGTCTTGTCTTACTGCTGATGATCCCCACATCTGGCAAATAAAAGGCTTTGCTGAGGGCAGCATGATACGACCGCAATGATCAGATCCTGACTATCTTTTGTCTACCCTGGACTTGACTTTTTATGAGCAACTCGGCGGGTGTTTCTAGAAAAGCAGAGTACGCTTACCCAACTAGTGGAGTTTGAGTTGCTTATTTGCTTTTGTTACTTTGTATGTATTATTTTAGTTACTTAATGTTTTTTGTTGCGTATGTCTGTTTTCCATGTTTGGCCTTTGTCTCTGGACTGCTTTCTTTTGATTTTTGCTAGAATCTTGGTTCCCTTGATTACTCTTCAACCCCTACAACTTTAAAACGATCCAAAACACATAAAATCTGCTTGATACAGTGGTTTACCAGGAATAAATAACGGACACAATTAAATAGAATAATTAAAATTAAAAAGAAAAACCAAACATTATACATGGGTTTTAAAAAACGACTATTTTCATCCTTTTTGGCCATTTTTTCCTAAAACTGTAAGGGCAACAAAGTCCAAATAGAATATGAAGCTAGTGGTTAGTAAAATTATATCAAAACTTCAGAACAATAAGTCAACCATAACTAAAGTTACCAAAAGGAAACAAAGTGTCCCCAGACAATGACAACTGGGCCATAACATTATATGACAGCAAATATTTTGCAGTTGTAGGAAAATAATAAAAAAATATCACAGAACATATTTTAATAAAAGAACAAATCTTACAAACATATTCCCTAAGATAATTTTTTTTAAATTATGGTTTTCTATAATAAAGCTCAATAACCATATCATTTACCAATACTGACTTGATGTAACATCTGCATATCACTTCTAAATTGTATACATCTGATGATTCCCTTCCAATTTTTAATGTCATACTAAACATATTGTCAATATGAAGACATTTGGAAACATAATAAGCTAATAACTGTGTCACAAAAATATATTTTTCTAAAGTCACCTTTTCATTTTTTTGTTGCAGCACAGAGCAGCTAGATACACAAGCAGACGTGAAACCCTGAACAGATTGGGCTTAAATGGACACAATAATCAAACTTGATATACATGCAGCTCTGAATCTGATTGTGATTAAATACATAAAAAAAGAGCTACACAGAAAGCAGAAATATACCACTGCAGTTATCGAACCTGAACAGATCGTGTGGGCATGTGTGGACACAATATTATTTTTTGACCATTTAAGCATAGGGACTTACAGTTTATAATGGACACAACTGGTTGAGACTCTACATAACACAAAATTTGAAATATAACTAAAAATTTTCAAAATTGGACCAAAAATTTTTAAAAAAGTTGGTTTTTGTTGGGGGGATGTGGCCCCTTTGACCCCTCATAACTCAAAAATGGTAGAAGATATCTGAATGCAGGCAATGATTTTCATAAGGAGCTAACACCATAGTAATAAACCTTTTACCAAACCAAAATTTTATGATAATATGTGTAATAACTACTAAGTAATATTCCTAAAACTGTGAAATCTCTCTCTTTCAAACAAAGTCCCATTTCTCTAAATCATAAAACTAGAAATTTACTAAAATTGGAAGGGAGCTTATATCAGTATAAATTAAAGAGAGAAAATTTATAAAAATGGAGCTCACAACAATAGAAAGAAACAATTAACTAAAGGCTCACCAAAATTGGTGGCAGCATTTTTGAATTATGGTGTGAAGGGTGAACAGACATCAGTATACTTAAAATATGTTCTGTAGAGGATGGCAAAATGTTCTAACAGACCAAACTTGCAAAATACACTTTGCAATTTGCTGAAATCGAACTTAACCTGTATTTCATGGTTTAAACAACTTTTTAAAAAAGTTTAAATAAAATGCATTAATCATAATCATATAAATAATCTTAAGTAATCATATAAAAACAGCCTGGGGATGGACAAGCAACTTTTCCACACTGTATAATAGACTTGTACCATTTTTTTAAAAACCAGACAGATGCAATATACATGTATCACCATCCATGTGTTGTCAGGTGAGAAGCTATTATTATTATTTTACTCATACTTTTTGAATGAATCAAACATTGTATGTGTGGCTGATTTAGAGAACTATATGTATGACACCAACAACAAACCAAAAAACACATCATTCAAAGCTTTCAAAACAAATTTTTGCATGAAAAATATGTTTGTTTACTTCATTATTTATATAAAATCACATCTATTTTAATTTCTGTAAAATTACACCACAGATTAAAAATTCAATGCATCTACTGTCGATACATTTGATACAAAATGCACAGGATACATCTAATCCCATAAACTGATACATTCAAAAGCAGACACTTCTTTGAATGTCTGAAGGTCTTTATCCAATATATAAAATTGTATATCTGGGTGAGTAGGACAATAAAATCACCGATAAATGAGGATTTTTGTTACCATCCAAATGTTTCCTTTTGATTCAGAAATTGAAATTAGGTCTTATACATGACATTTGTGTTATCCACATTTATTGCTGTTTTGGGGAACAACCTTTACCTTCAAATGGGGGGATATTCCTATTCAGAATATTTTCAATGAGCTGCGTACAAAATCTTTATGATATGTCAGACTATATTACACTTAAACTATCAAGGATTTTGGTAGAAAACAAGTTCATAGTGGTGTAGTCCTGTTTCAGAATTTTTCTTCTTACCCTTCCGTAGCACATTTCTTTTTGAAACTTCGAGATAAAAAACAAAGCAAATACAAATACTCCAGCTCCTAAATGAAGGTATTCATTATTAAGTGATTATAAAGAATTGTGCTTTAATTGATTCCGAAACAGTTGGTCGGGATCGTATTTTCAATCGAACTTGCCCATATCATTATTTTTTTTAATGATGGGTTCAGATGTATCATGAAAATAGACAGGTACCCATGAATTTGATATTACTAAGCATTTTGCAATTTGTTTGTTATACATGGTAGGCTGATGTGTTGAATTTTTAATTTGTGGCGCTATTCATAAAAATAAAAACTAGAAAATGATTCTAACATGTGTTAAAGTCAACAAATGTATTTTTTTGTGCAGAAACTTGTTTGAATGATATATATTTTGTTTGTTCTTGGTATCATACATATAGTGCTCTATATCAGCCACACATACAATTTTTGATTCATTCAAAAAAGTATGAGTATAATAATAAAAATTTTTCTTACCTGACATTAGTTTCACCTTGTGGACAGGGATGTATTGTATTCATCACCTTTTTTAAAAATTATACAAGTCGGTATTACGGTGTGTTTACCAAGGGCATCACATAATACCTAACCACTTATGTGGTGGGATATAAAAGCATTGTTTTGCAAACTTTGTACACAATGTCATTCATTTTATACACATTTATCGAAAACTGTGACAGTAATTGATTGCAAAGAACATATGAGTCATATTCCGTGTTTTTGGACAGCAGTAAAATAAAAAAAAACTTTTAATACAAACGAATCTAAAATAATAGTAAGGAATTTTTAAAAATCATTCATGTACATGGGATTGTCATAAATATAGAATAAAAAAGATAACAAAAGGTGGAAAATGAGGTTTTGATTACTAGCATCAACAATATCATCATAGCACAAAATTAAAAATGTTATGGTTTTGCAGAATAAAGCCATTTTACCTTTAGATTATAAGGAAAAGAGTATAAATTTGCTAAGTTACTTTCTGTCCTCAACACTAAAAATTAGTTGATAAAAGCTGTCAAGCAAAGTTATAAAATCTGTAATTTGCTTTGAATGTAGAAAATGAGTGTTGATAGCCAGCACATTGGTCCTTTTTTCACTAATAGATTAAACAGTCACAGATAGTGTTTGGTATAACTTGTGATTGTGTATGACCATTGGGCTTCAGTTATTTTGGTCTAGGATGAAGTGATTGACTTCCAGAGGAGTTCTATAAATACATTATTACAGAGGCATATCTGAACGAAAGCAGTGCTAAGTAGGCCACCAAATACATGATATGGTAACAAGGATACAATAAATATGTATATATAATTCCTGTACAAAGAAAACTATATACTGGCAAGATCTAAAATCAACTATCACAAATATACTATTGCACTGACAAGTTAAAAGCATTATAACAACAAAAATACTGACATGGCTAGTTATGAAGTAAAACATTCTTATGACTAGTTAATACAATATGAACCATTAGGCAAATAAACTAAAGGCTCTAAAGAGCCTGAAATGCTCACCAGATCAAAAATAATTTTTTAGCCTTCTGAAGCTACTCTTCTATTGCACAAGAATCATTTAATCAATATAGAGCACCTTAGTCCAGGTTTTCATGTTATAGAATAAATCTCCCAGTCATTTTTTTACTCTTCAAGGGCAATTACTCCAACATTGATCAACAGATCATCATGAAAATTTTGCTACACAATATATTGGTTGGTCTCACCATGCTGATATATTTTACCCCATAAAAATTTTGCCAAACCAGGGATTTTATATTACACTAATACACACTCCCTGACTAAACCCATTGGTATTCGAGTTGTTTCCACAAATCCTCAATTCTAAAAAATCTCCACACACAGATTGCTATGGATATTCTAACAAGCATTCATACCATGTTTGGTTACAATCCATCCTACTAGTCGTCTCAGAGATTTTCAAAGTTGGAAATGTAATTGGGAAAAAAACCCATTTCAAAACCCATAACTCATTTATCTGTCAACTAGTCTTCCTGAAAATTTCGGCATATCATCATGCTGAACAATTTTAATGTATGTCAGATTTTAGCTAAACCCAACTGTTTTTGAGTTATATGCATAATTTTGCAATTTGACCATTATCCATAATGGTATATTTTTAGTAATAGCGTCCGTGATTTTTGCAAGATCAAAAATCCCTAAGCACAGATTGTTGAATATATTCTACTGAACATTCATATCAAGTTTTGTTTCAATCAATGCAGTAGTTTCAGATGAGAAGATTTTCAAAGTTGGAAATAAACAAATTAGGGTAAAAAATACATTTCAGGACCCATAACTCATTCATCCATCAACAGATCTTTCTGAAAATTTCAGTATAGATCCATCCCATCATGCAGAACAATTTTACTCCTTGCACGATTTTAGATAAATCCAACTGTTTTTGAGTTACTTGCAAAATTCTGCAAATTGACCAGTATGGTCTATTTTAGGAAAGGGGGCTGTGTTTTTCACAAGATCAAAAATTTCCACACAGACTGTTAAAAATGTTCTACAAAACATTTGTTCTAAGTTTTGTTTCAACCCATCCAGTAGTTTCAGAGGAGAAGATTTTCAAAGTTGGAAATGTAAAATTCAGGAAAAAAATCCATTTCAGGAACAATAACTAAAACATACGTCAACAGAAAATTTTGGAACAAGTGCAATCCATATTGATGAACAATTTTACTCCCTGCCAGATTTTAGCTAAACCCAACTATTTTTGAAGATGTTTAAAAATGTTGGACAACAATGACAGCGGACACTAAGTGATGACAAAAGCTTACACAGCCTTTAGGCCAGGAGAGCTAAAAATAGATGTATGCTTTCTGCTACCCTACCTATCCTATTTTTAAGCCCACCCTTAACATTCTAAGGCCATTTCAGCTCAAGCATCATTAAAGTTTAGATTGTTTCCCCACTGACTCAATGTTAAATATTTTTGAAAAATAAAATAAATTCCCTAACTACTCTATTTTTTCTTGCTGGCAGCAGGAAACAAGATTTATTTTTTGGATCCTTAATAAGAACATATGTGATATTGACCACAATATTACAACCCTTATATTTCAAGGTTTTGTTCTTCCTCTAACAACCTTCGTCGCTTGAATAGTTTCTGTTGAATACTCCATTGTCTGTAACCAACAAGGGCTGTTAATCCATACAAACACATAGATATATATCCCAAAACCTGGAAATAAAAAAAAAATAATAGAATAATATTCGATGCCCCTGACTGGCTACTGTTAAGGTATACATGCCAATAAAATAATTTTTTTTTTTCATGTATGGGTGATTTATGGTAGCAACTTTTCACATAAATCTGATCAAAATCCATTGCATGAAATCACTTACAAAATAAATTTAGAATTTCAATTTCAAAGAGGAACAAGCTACATAATACAAGCGGTTCATTGATAGACCTTGAATTGTAAGAGAGCTTTTGTTTATATTTAATCCAAATCAGTAAAGAAATGTAATTGTGTGTGTTTTCTTGCATGATGTGAGGGACTTTCAGATACACACACAAAAGCCTACCACCTTTTAGTCTGTGTAACATTAGACAAAAATATATAATACATATAACTGATATAGGGTAGCACAGTACAACTGCATACTTAACCTGGATATAACAAAGCAGCTTTTAGAATATAATCAGAAATACTTTCCAGTAGTCATAATACATGTATACTTAAAGAAAAAATGTATCTAACTATCATGGGTTATAATTCTACTAAGTACTGCTCATACATGTGCCTACAACTATTTGCCTTTAAGTGAAACCTAATAAAGAATTCTCTGCTTGCTTGCAGGCAATCCCTTGTCCCTTTAACATTCTTGTACCGGTAGTTTACCAAGAATTTACTCTTTATGATATCCCCCATTTTCATTGACTCTTCAGCAATTTCAGATAAACACTTACTACACAAAATACCAGTTGTTGGTTTGTAGTTCTAGGAATATCTTTTCTCATTTTCTCATAAAAATCAAAGACACTAGCAACTAATGATGTGGCAATTAAATACAAGAATGAAAACACAGAGTAAAGAGCTGTATCCTGAAATATAAGTTTAGAGAATTAAAATATTAATACAATGATAATGTAAAGAGACATAAACAGTTCTTTTTTTATCATTTATTGGTCATTAAAAGACTCATGTTTGTCTTTTCCATTTAATTTGTCTTCATCTTAAAATGAATATTGATAATCATCTAATGGTGGTTGACAGGACATCCTAGAGCTGAAAAACGCCCTAAAATATGCATCGATATGGATCTCATTTGATGAACCAATAGGGAAATCCCCCAATTTGATGAACCAATACGGAAATCCCCCCCCCCCCCATTTTTCATAAATTATCAGAAATTTATAAATATCTAAAGAGATTGCACATTCTGAAAAATGTGAAATTTTCACAACAGATAAATCTAATTTCAATACCATAATTGTTGGAAGCATTTTTGAGTCATTGTGTAACAATGGTAAAATAACCCCTTATGATAAATTCTGGTAACTCAAACTGCTCAATTAGAAATTATAAATAACAATAAAAAAAAACAAACCATACAAGTACATGTATCAATAAAATGCTTCGCAGGACACAGCTTGATATGACTGCAGAGGTTAAACCCTGAGCTGTTTGGGAAAATTTGGACACACCACAGCTTTGAATTTTGATTACGATTAGACATGTGACACAGAGTAAAAATTTGACCAGAACCAAAATGGTAATTTTTTGGCCCTTATTTCTAAATGGTTTCAGTCAAAACCTGCAAAGTCAATCCCAAATTTCCTATGGGGAAATGGTACCTTGTGGTAAAATTTCAAAGCAATCACGTAAGTTATCATCCAGAAATCTGAAGAAAAAAAAACTTTTTTCTGGTCCTTTTGTGGCCCCTTATTCTTACTTGGTTCACTTTTATTATATGAAATTAAGGAAAATGCTTGTTTCAGGCTCCTTTTTGACCAATAACAGCTTCCAACCAATGTTACCTTTCATAAAGTTTTTCAAGCCCTTTAATTTCCTGTATCTCTTTTTATCTTGGAGAGATATTAGAAGTTAAAATAGATAACTTTTTAAATTTAGTAATGGCAGCAATGTTTAAGTTATTATCTTTTAGAGTACATTGGTAAATAAGGATGTATATGACCAAATTTGATTACAATTCACTCAGTCATTTGACATTCATTGTTAAATTCATAAAATAGTTAAATATAAATATAATGAATTATTTACCATTAAATACCAGTTTAAAGGCATGATATGTACCAACCCAGTGGCATTAATGAACCAGAGGGTTAAACTAGTCATTGATGACAACAGGAGAACAAACATCATCACTCTGAAATGCCAACTAAGGGGAAGCTGTAGGAAATCACCATCCTTTTTACCAATCGTTGTCAGACTTACTAAAGATATCAATGAGAAAAGCTGCAAAAAATAGGATTATTTTGACAGGAGAACTTTGTGTTAATTTTATACATAGTAGTATTTGCAATGCCTAAATCATATATTAAATTGAATTAAACCTAGTATTTCAATTGCTAGGGGATGCCACATCATGCCATGATTGCACCAACTATAATTCATTTAATTTTTCCCTTGGATTTTTCTCGCTCTATTCTGACAATAAATTGAAAGAGCACAGTGCACTCCTAACATCCTGTTGTTGATGACAATTGGAATCATTTAAAGCATACATTAACTTGAGGGTATAGTTGTCAACTTACATGGAATTGTACCAAGTACATTTGTATGCAATGGATTAAGAAATTTACAGATTGATTACTGAATGGTTAAGAAATTCAGATGGTGACTGATTTTTCATAAAAGTTATATATTCTGTAAGTTTCAACTATATCTGTATAATGCTTCTACATTGGTACTCAGAAAATTCTTTGCATTTCCTAAAATGCCAATTAAAACATATTTAATTAACTAAAAGCTAACAGTTAACCCCTTCAATTCCAGTCACACACATGTACATACCACTTGAATAATCCTCAGAAGACCAGTACAGGATTTTATATATGTCTTGTCTATGTAGAGTACAATAATGCTTTTGTCACTTTTAGATTTCTCATCCTTGGTTTTTCTATAACCTGGAGCTTTTGGTCCATTATAATTCATGTTTTGAATGGATGATGATTCTGACTCTGATGTGTAAAGGTTTGCATCACTTTCTCCAACTTCATCCAACTCTCCTTGTTCCATGGTATAATTTGGTGATACAAAAAGGATGTCAACTGCTGAAATCAATTTACTTAAAATACTTTATCACTACCCTTTCATTTTAAGATGTTTTAATTACATTTAACTAATGCAATACACGTTTGTTTGCTTTATCATATTTTATGTTTTAGCTCCTTAGAAGCATCTTCAGCATCAGTCGCTTACGTAATTGAAAAGATAAAAAATATAAGAAAATAATTTTAAATGAGATACAGAAACGGTAGAAATGTGAAAGGAGAACATTTGAGATTTTTAAATGAAGTAAAACAATTTATGCATTCCAAAAATAGTAATAAAAGATTTAAAAGTTCACTTTTTCTCGATGGCAAGATTTTTGTCACGTGATTTTCAAAATGGCGACACCCATGAAAATCGAAAATAGGAAATTAGTTGTACACAATTTTTAGAATGATCGTGACTTAACTGTTTATAAACAATGAACGAGAAGGACTTTGCACCACTAACGCCAATATGCATAAAAAATCTAAGTGACAGACTCTATGAGAAACGTAAAACGGGGGCAATTGAAGTTGAAAGGTATTTTTATTCTATACTACTAGTTTTTATTCTATACCTCTCACTCTACTACACTCCCTTTACAAAACAAGTCTTGACACTCCTGTTTCTGATCCCACCTCATCATTACACAGACTTGTTGCCATCATTTTGGATATTGGTTTCCACAGACTCTTTAAATCAGTTTGTGTGAAAAGTCAAGATGAAGAAAAACGATCATTTCTTCCACTACCGTTTGTCAACAAAGGTATAGATGCAATTAATTTGGCTAACATACTCATTCACGAAAATGTTACCAACAAAATTCCCCCATATTTCAAAGACAAATCCATACCAATTATTTCATATTCCTATACTTCACCCATCGCATCCAAAATTTTCAATTATAAAAGGCTATTGCAGAACCTCGAGATTGAGGACTTCAAGGCTAAACCACCTGACTGTTCTTGCAAAACCTCTCCATTCAAATATGGTCTTTCTGGTCACATCGTTACAGAAGATTTAACCATTATCGAAAACGAATCTCTACGTAATATCCTTTCTAAAGGTCCCAAGTACCGTGAACCACGCTCCATAAATTGAGATTATAACTTTAAAGTTCTTATGGATGCCGTCGAGGACTATGCAAGAAAATGGATAAAACGAGAATAAGAAGACATTGATTGTCTGTCAGAGTGCTTAAAGGCCGTGAGGTCTTTAATTTTGAAACGAATGAAAGTTTTAAGTAGGTCAATGAGTGCCAAGGCTACATCAGTTTTCAAATACCCCGATGTAGCAAAAACATTGTCTACTATACATGACAAATATGTTTTCGTACCAGCAGACAAAGCCCAAAACAACATTGTTTTTGTCTGCAAAACGTTTTATATCCAATGTTTATTATCAGAGGTAAACGTAGAAAATAATAGCAGTGATAAGACCTATACTGCTACCACTCTCTCCAAAGAAGAGATTGTGGAAAACCATAAATCTGTGCTATCCTCTTTTGGTCTCTCTACCAAGGACAATGATTGTGATTTACCGTCTATGTACTGGATTCCTAAACTTCACAAGAATCCATACAAACAACGTTTCATAGCTGGATCTGCAAAATGTACCACCAAACCTCTTTCAAACTTTTAACTTCTATACTCACAACTGTCAAAGAGGGTCTATAGTCCTACCACAACACTTGTTACTCCCGTAGTGGTATTAATTCAATGTGGATCCTGAAAAATTCGAAAGATATTTTGGAGACAATCAGTTCAAGACTATTATCTGAATATAATAGCATTAAAACCCATGATTTTTCAACACTGTATACTTCTATTCCCCATACTCAGTTAAAATGCCGACTTAAAAACATTATACATCATTGTTTTTCCAAAAAAGATGGTACACCTAGATACAAATATATAGTTCTTGGTAGAGATTCCTCATACTTTGTAAGAAATAATTCCAAATCATCTTCCAAATATACAGAGGAAGATGTTTACAAAATGCTGGAATTTTTAATTGACAACATATTTGTCCAGTGTGGTGGACGTGTTTTTCAACAAACGGTCAGCATTCCAATGGGAACAAATTGTGCTCCCTTACTTGCTGACCTATTCCTTCACTCTTATGAGGCTGACTTTCTGATCAGAAAGAAAGAATATCGTTTGGCTAGTTCCTTCAATCTCAGTTTCTGCTATATAAATGACGTATTATCTTTAAACAATCCTAATTTCGGGGATTTGATACATCGCATCTACCCAAAAGAACTTGAGATGAAGGATACTACAGACACTGTGAAGTCAGCCTCATATCTTGACCTACACTGAGAAATCGATGGTAAATGAAAACTATTGACCAAACTTTACGACAAACGTGATGACTTTTCATTCAGAATTGTCAACTTTCCTTTCATCTGTGGCAACATCCCTTCGGCTCCTGCGTATGGAGTTCATATCACAACTCATATATGTTATGCCAGAGCTTGCCGAAACTACGCAGACTTTTTGTATCGCGCTAGAACTCTAACAAATAGGCTTCTGGAACAGGGTTATGTTGCTACAAGATTGAAGTCATCACTACAGAAGTTTTATGGTCGTTATCATGAAATCGTGGATTGTTATGGTGTATCCATCAGCACCATGAAAACTGATTTATTCAATGGGTCATAGTTTTCCTTCCCTCATTTGTCTACCCCGGATTTGACTTTTTATGAGCAACTCGGCGGGTGTTTCTAGAAAAGCAGAGGACGCTTACCCTACCGGTGCACCTGGTCCATGCTCCCAGTTTTTAGTGGAGTCCGAGTTGCTCATTTACTTTTGTCACTTTGTATGATTTTAGTTACTTTATGTTCTTTATTGTGTATGTCTGTTTTCCATGTCTGGTCTTTGTCCCTGGATTACATTCTTTTGATTACTGCTATAACCTTGGTTCCCTTGATTACTCTTTAGTATTATGTATTGATTTTTAAGTGATAGTTCTCAGCCAAACTGGATGCTGTTAAGTAATCAGCTGAAAACTAGAAATTTCCCTGGCATAAAATAAGAAATTGGCACTTACAAGAACCAATAAATGAAAAAAAATTAGCTTAGTATTTATTTTTATCATTGAAAACATTTTGTAACTTGAGAGCATATGATTTGCCTCACACAATGATACTATTGACACCAAGGATCAAATCATAGGCCTCTCAGTGACAAGCCAGTGACAGAACCCATTCAGATAAAGAATTAACAATTTAGTCAAGTCAATTAACTGGCTATTGAAATAATTAAATCTACCTGCTACAACACAAGTCAAGTAGGCTGTCCCTGCCACACTTCACTCATCTTGAATGTATTCTCTTTCTTTTGTTCTTCTTCTAACTTTATCAAACAATTCATTGAACTGCAAATATGATCTGAATGTTTAATGTACTTGCCCATTATTCTCTTCTGTTTCACAAGAGCCTAACCCAACTTGAAATAAATATACCTCTGATTGTATTATTCCAATCAAAGATGATCATTTCTAAGACAGAAAAGGCAATCATTTTTCAAATTGATGCAAATTTGTCTGTTTGATACACATTATTAACAATCACAGGTTATGTGAAGTATGTTCTCCATCCATGGAGAACTGTTATACTTCCAAGTTTTGGGGATGAATAATATGAGACAGGTGAAAACTGAAAGAGTAATCAAGGGAACCAAGGTTATAGCAGTAATCAAAAGAATGTAATCCAGGGACAAAGACCAGACATGGAAAACAGAATACTCCAGATGATATGCAAGTTCAAAACCCCAAAGCTTATGAAATAGGATTAATTCACATTAATCTCTTTGTTTGTTTTAAGATTATTTTTGAAAATCCAAACTTTAAAACCTCAAGGATCAATGATCCTTATTTTCTTTTCTAAATGATACTGACATATTTGCTTGTTGCCATTTCCATTTTCATCTGACATTTATCCTATAATTGAAAAAATAAAGAGTGTTAATGTTTTTTCAATACTTAGAATGTAATTTTTATTTTTATATTTTTTTTAGAATTGTTAAGGAACTGGTTAGCAGTGGGAAAAAATCCCAAATCAAGAGAGTATTAAAGATTCTTGGGGATGACTTTGCTCTCTCTCACAATCCTAATGCCAGAAATGGTGGATTTATTGGTCTAGCTGCATCTGCTATTGCATTAGGAAAAGTTAGTAATATTAGGCAGGTTAAACCTGTTAGAGGATTACATTAGCCTTATTGGTGATTACCCAAGTTCTAGTAGATGAGATGACTTGTCTGTGGGCTAGTTTTTTTCCATATATTCAGATATAAAATTAAACTAGCTTACTCTAAATTCAGTTTGTTTTTTTTTCTCATTCAGAACTATTTGGTCATTTTGCCTGCACTAAATCCATAAGTTCTGGAAGTAACTTCATGTCAAAAAGAAATCAGACTCTCAGTGCTTCAAATATGATATCTTAAATTTGTGTTTATTATCATCTTGAGGATTTTATCCTGTTTTATTTAAATTAATTCATTTCATTCACTTTATTGAAGCCAGATTTGCAAATAAAAATGTGTATGTCCCATGGTGAATATAAATCAAATCCATCATTAGTAGTCACAAGTCCTTTTCAGGAAGCAAGTGTATATGTTGAGGACTTGATAAAGCCTGTGATACCCTCTTTCACAGACCAGGACAGCCGAGTCAGATACTATGCATGTGAATCACTATACAACATCTGTAAAGTCTGTAGGGGATTTGTTCTTCCATACTTCAATCACATCTTTGATGGAGTCAGTAAGGTAAAGTAAATTAGAGGTCATTATAACTAAGTAATGGTATGATAAATTGTATGGTAGATGACAAACCTGAAAAAAATCAGTAAATAGGATCCTCTGCCATATCAATCAATTTTAACATTTTTAAGGCTCCAAGAAGAACATCTTTCAATTACTAACTCCTCAAAGGGGGAATATAGTGTGGTCAAACTTTGAAACTTTGATACGACATTTTGTTTTTTGGCCCACCTGGCCAAAGGCCAAGTCAGTTTATGCCATCACTTGGCATCTGTTGTTGTCGTTACTTAAAATAGAACACAGGGGTCTGAAGGCAGTTTTTTGCAAACAACTCAAAAGCTGTTGCCTTTAGCAAATTTCTGCAGGCTAATATTGTTCAGCATCATGAGTTGGACCTATGCTGAAAGTTTCAAAATGATTCGTCAACTGATGTAGGGGTTATGGCCCCTGAAACAGTTTTTTTAGGCATTTTTTGCATGTGCAATTTTGAAAATCTTCTTCTCAAAGTTTGCAAATAAAAATGGAACTTAGGGATTGGAAGACAGATTTTAGAAGATAATTCAAAAATTGTTGCCTTTAGCAAAATTCTGGTTCAGGTCATGAAAATGCTATTAAAAGCATTTCCTGCATTTGACAATTTAGTTGATTTTAACTTAGCCTCTCTCATTCCTCAAGTTTTTCAAATAAGCAAATGGTTAACCAGGTGAGTGATTCAGGCTCTCTTGAGCCTCTAGTTACTTAACAGCATTAACAAATTAAGCTAAAATAGCATAATTGTTTTACTATTAATATTTGTTCTAATGTTGTTACATGTATTAATTTTTTTATAATTAATTGGTGTGTTTACATGTATATGAAACTGCATCCAGTGTCCAATTATAAATCTTAAGAAGCAAAATTTTAGAGGGAGATAAGTGAGGGGATTTCCTTCCGAAGGAGAGAAGGTTAAAAGCTTTGTCCTCTGCATGTATTGTAGGACAAATGACTAAAAGATTTGTATTGATTAATCATAGTAATTTATTACATAAATAATTCTTTGACTACTATTTGACTCAATGATATCATAATACTTTAGAGATTTAATCATGGGTAACTTCTTATATTACACAGTTAGTATCTGATACTGAAGTAAATGTGAAAAATGGGGCTGAAGTCCTAGATCGACTTATAAAAGTAAGTTTTGAATAGATTTATGCCCAGGTAAGTTCTTGGTTGATTTGAAAAGGTTAGTATAAAAATACATTTTGGATTGACTTTCTAGTACATGTATAACAAAGAGTTGATGTGAACATAACTGCTGGTAGACTTGCAAAAAATCTTGTTGGGTTAGAGGAATTTTTTCAATTTGGAAAATGGGTTTGAAATAAACAATTAATAAAAATAAGCAACTACACAGGTTTTAGTGTTATTTTTCTCATAATTATCAGATTGTCTTACATTCTTAGTTCAGATAAAGGAAATGGCCAAATTGTTTTTTAATAAACAGTTTAGAATTTTCTCTCTTACTTTATTTCAAGGATATAGTGACTGAGAGTGCTTCCTTTGATCTGAAGGCATTCATCCCATTGCTTCGTGAGAGAATTTATACTAGAGATCCCTATGCTAGACAGTTCATTGTGTCATGGGTAGGATATATTGATAAATAATTGTAATTCTAATGCAACAACAAGTGTAATATTAAATTTAATTAGATAATTTTTTGAATTTCAAGTTATCAATGCTTTGATTGTCTCCTCAGTTATTTTACCTACAGTATGAGTAGACATTGTATTTAAGATTTTAATTGCAGTTTTCACTAATGAATTTTACAGTTGCATTAGAATAGTGAGAACTGTTTTGTTTTTGAGGACTTGTTATCCATAATTGATGCCAAAAAATGTTCAAATACAATACATATATCTTTTTACATTATAACAAATATATTATAAGATTTCTCATATCCAGATATGTCTACTAAGATTATCTGATGAGAATGGAAAACTCATGTGTCTACTAAGGTTATCTGTATTTACACAAAGGATCAAGATATGGTTAAAGTCGCTGGAAATAAGAGAAAGTTGAATAATTTAATTTTACTGTTTATTTCTTGTCTGGGCAAGATAGGTTATTTGCCATAAACCAACGTGGTACTGTGAAATATTAACATTGATCGATCTGCAGTCGACAGTTCAAATAATTACCAACTAAATATGGCCTTGATGAAGGGACAAATCAGAATTTTGACATAAATTGATTAGAAATTAAATTATAAAATTGTTTTTAATTTTTTTTAGGTTGTGGACTGTGACCCAAAAACATTTTAAAGAAATAAGGGTCAAAGCATATTTTAACAATTGGTCTCAGATGAATGTTGAGATTGATTTTTGGGGATATGACCCTAAACATTTAGAAATTTTGAATAAGAAAATGGATGAAATAAATATTTTGGTTTAAAAAATGTTTGAAAACTTTATGAAATATAGATGCTTTCAACTAATTTTCTACAGCCTCATCAAATATTTGTTTTGAATAATGTTGCCATTAAAATAATGGCTAGTTGGTTACGTTTTTTAAACAAAGGATACGGTACACTTAGGGATTTATTTTGGCCCTTTCTAGGCTGAATTTCTAAATATGGTTATAGAATGTTACCAATCTGCATTTTTGTTCAAGACTTAAGGTTCCGCTAAAGTCGTAATCTAGGACATTAACTGTCAAGATGATTTTAGTCAACATGATAAGAACCAATTATTATGTTTCTGAAATCGTTGCTTAATGCTTTTTTATACAGTATTCTACATATAAGCAAATATGCTTTAGCCTACATATCTAGTGCAGTGCAAGCTAGCAATTATTTGTGACGAATAGCCAGATTTGAATAAAAATTTGAATATTTCATGTTAATTGATGTTGGTATTTAGCTGGATCATGGCATGAAATATCTCAATTCATCTAAATTTAAAGAAATGGCAATTGCTTCAAGAAAATTAATGCTAGCTTGCACTGCATGATACATTTAGGATCAAGACTACATGAATTCTGATAAAATAGACCGAAATGCGTCAGAATTACTGACTATCAAAATATTACATGGGTCTGAAATGGCGCTGACACTTGTATTTCATGTGGAATGGGTAATATATTTCCTGGCTTTGTTAAATTCCAAAAAATCTGCTATTTTGACCAATGATTATGACATAAATGCGCAGTGTAAATAAATCATAAATAAAAGCAATTAAATTTTAGGTTTAATACTTCTGTTCCGCAGCTAAAAGTTTGGTGTGATTCAAACATCAATTTTCAGGAAAATAAGTGGGTCTACTTTACCTGTAAACATACCTCAACCTTTCTGGATTTGTATGACTTTTCTCAGTTGAGTATGAAAGGATTTTTTTTGGCTCTCTAAGTTGCCAAAGGGGCACTAGCTTAGATAATGATTACTTTGAAATATATAATCAGTTTCTAAAGGCACATCTTTTCAGTCCTAATAAAAACTCTATATATTTCTTCTTGTATTGTAGATAGCTGTTCTAGATGCTGTTCCAGACATCAACATGTTAGTGTTATTACCCGACATCCTAGATGGCCTGTTTTCAATACTCAGTGACAAAAAACCAGAAATTAGAAAAATGTAAGTTCAATTTTTTAAAACAATTATTATTTATTTACACAGTTTTTCCCTTGTTTGTACCTATAGTATTGCTGCAGTGTACTACACTCTTTATAGAGGATATTGTTTAAAAATAGTTTACTTTCTGCCTATTAAACCACACAGCGTGCAGAGAAACAGTGCTTATTTCTAACTCCATGTTACACATATATATGTACATTAGGTAAATAAAGATTTTCCCTTACCCTGTTTTTTTTAAGGTGTGAGAATGTTTTAAAAGATTTCCTCAATAGTATAGACAAAAATGGTACTGATGTAAGATATGAAGCAATGGCCAATATACTTATCATGAAATGTCATAGTGATGGTAAGTCAGATATTTTTATGTTAGTAATTCTAAGTCAGACATCTGGTGTGAAATGATGATAATATTAAGCTTAACATAATTGTTTCAACAATTCTTCTAAAGAAAACTGTACAAACTCAAATTAAGCAGGTATTACAAACATTGATAACATTGACTAATACCAAATATTTCAGTAGAAAAGGGAATAGAAGGTTGTAGAATATCTTGAAAAATTTAGAAATTAGTGAAATTATGAATTATAGATTCTCCTGCAGTCTCGAGGAGATTGCTGACTATCTAAATATTACATGGGTCTGAAATAGCGCTGACACTTGTATTTCATGTGGAATGGGTAATATATTTCCTGGCTTTGTTAAATTCCAAAAAAATCTGCTATTTTGACCAATGATTATGACATAAATTAGCAGTGTAAATAAATCATAAATAAAAGCAATCTCGAGGGGATTGCAAGATTTCTCTATTCTTGGTAGTTATATTTTAGATTTCAACCCACAAGCCTCAAATTTAAATACCGAGATTTGAGAAATCTTGTAATTCTCGAAAGAATTGGAGGAGAATCTGTTTCTCCCACAAAATCTGTTGAAAACTCGGAAATGTAAATTGGCAGGAATACTCTTGCAGAAATTTAATCACCCCCCAGTGATTAAAAAGTCACATGCATTTTTAATCACTAGCTTAGAATGGGAGATACCATTTTAAAACATTTTCATCATTAACTCTTTGACATATTGTTTTAGATGAAATAATCCAGTGTACAGCAATGAGATGGTTAACAGTATTTGTTTCAAAAGCTGGTCGCACAATGTTAACACATACTCAAGGAATTTTAAAAGCAGTTTTACCTTGTCTCACCAATCAGTCACCCAAACCGTATCCTTATAGTTTAAGTATTTTAAAGTATAACAGTAGAATATCAGGGGTTTTAAATTATGATACAGCTCTTATCAAACACATATAGGATTACACTTTTGAGGTTCTGACATGGAATGAAATTATAGTACGTATTGGATTCTACTTGTCCACGCATTCATCTGTTTCCATACATCCAAATTTGGTATGTGGCATTATATACATGGGACATGTATTATAAGCTATTTTGGTGCTGTCATTTACCAACTTCCTTAATTTGGTGAAGGTATACCTAGCACAGCAAGGCATGCAACTTCATGTGTATACTGCACAGCAATTTGTTGGTGGCCTTTTTAAATATAAAAGGTATCAGTGTGTCATTTCTTGTCTGGTAAAACCGTGTTAAACTCAGTGATAACAATGAAAGGATTAACTTAAACAGAAAACATCATCCTTTTGTTAATGACTGTGTATCATATCTTTGAGTGTTTCTTGTAACCATAGCAATTTTTTAAACATGTTGTTTATGAAAGATTCTAGCAGAAATCAAAAGAATGTAATCCAGGGACAAAGACCAGACATGGAAAATATACAAACACAACAAAGAACATAAAATAACAAAAATAATACATACAAAGTAACAGAAGTAAAAGGGCAACTCTGACTCCACTAAAATCTTGGAGCATGGACCAGGTGCACTGGTAAGGTAAGGGTCCACTGCTTTTTCTAGAAACACTCTATGAAGTTGTAAATTCAGAAGTTATTGCAATGTTTTTTGTATTGTTAAAAATGCGAGAAGGATGTAATCACAAAATTTTAGTGAAATGGTGGCTGAATTATTTATATTCAATAGCATAAAAATTACATATTTACAAAAAAAAAATGACAATAATAATGCAAGCGGTGATTTTTGTATTTACAGTATGCTGAAAATATTTTGTTTTAGTGACCAAAGTAAATGTAAGACGCCAACTTCTCAATGAACAGTATTGTAACAGGGACTGGTCCTGAAAAAGTTGAAAATAAATATTTTGCCCTACTTTTCCTAGAAAATAAATAAATTTTCTTACCTCAGTGCACATACTTCATACAGTGAAATGAAAATAAATTACCTTGCTTTGATGTTGTTGGAAAAGACTTTTGTCCTTAACTAAAATAAGTGTACTAGAATCCGCTAGAAAGCTGAACACAGCAATGAAGACATTGATATGTGAGCAGGATGATTTACCTACACCAACAGTTGCAAGTCCTGGGGAGTATGAACCAAAGACTAAGGACCAAGACAAATCACAGGTCAATGAAGGGGAGACAACTCCTCCAAGTATAGAAACTGCAAGGTCAGTATGATAGTGCTCTGAAAAATAATGTCAATTTTTCTTAGATGATTTTTATTTGCCTAGTCTTTATGTTGCTTCAACTTGGTTATTGACTATGGCTTATTTTCTTTGTGTGTCTTATTCAATTTATGTATGTCTGCATGCTTTTATATTTTAATATTTGTATGTCTTGTGTCTATTCATTCTATGTATAAGTTGTTTTAAAAGCTCATAAGAGCTTATGTTGTTGTTAATATGAAATGTTACTATACTGTTAATTAAAAATTACTTACTCATTAAACAAAACATTTCTTATTTTGCCCCTTGCTAAATGAAAATTCAGTAGTCATAGAAATATAAAGTGATACTACAAAATCTGTCCACCAGGCATTCCAGAAAGTTTTGGATTTAGGAAGCATTACAAAATACAAAAATAAAGCATTATAAGAAGTTTCCTATACCAAGATTATATACTTAACTAACTTTTTAAATTATTTAGTTGCTTAAAGGGAAACTATGCAAACAAAAAAATCAAAATTTTACATGCTGTTTATGGTATAAGAAACATGGGTTTACATCCATCTGATGTGTAATATGACCAGAAAGCTGTGTTAAAAGCAAATGTGAGGACCACTATTACATGTACTACATTGCCAAAAAGTCATGTGACATGGAGGTTGGTCTGTTGACTGCAAAGTTCCAAAATTACAGAGACTCACAATTAACAATATACAAATAATCATTTGATTAGAAAAACATACTTTTATAGGCCATCCTTGTAAAAGCAAAGTGAATGTTGCCTAACAATTTGTACATATTTTACAAAATGTCTTAGACCCAACTATAACAACTTATATAGAAGCTTGTTTTCATAAGCTATATGACCAATTCATTTTCTTTTTGTGACATATACTGTCATCATTTTACAGTTTAATAATCAGGTTTGAGCATTGTTGATTTTATTTTCTCCTACTAGAGTAATAAATAGAGCCAACTTAACCATAATTTCCATTTAAAATAAGAATTTTTTACTGGTGATATATGTTCATGAATGAGACATTACAGTTTATGAATGTACTTAAGGACATGCATATTTAGTTAGGTTCCATTTCAATAATTTAATATGAATTGTAAATTGCAGGGGACAAATTTAAATGCTAAAAAACTTAATGAAGTACTTTTATTTGGTAACAAAAGTCAGTCAAAAGTAGGAGTATATTTTATCCCTTTTAGTACATCAAACCGAAGCAGCAAGTGTGTAAAATTATTTTATAAAATTATTCTATCAGCAATTTGTGAAGGCTTAAACATGGCTAGCAAAGCAAAGCTTATGTAAGTTAGAAAAATTTCAGCAGAAGCTATTTATATATTTTCAGGAGAGAAACATTTTGAGTTCAATTTCATTTCCTATATGTATGAATAACAAGGTATTATTTAAATTTTGAATCATTTTGGAATTTAGGAAATGACAATGAAAATAATGTGTAAAACTAACTCTTACTTAGGGGATTACTCTAATGGCATGGCTAAGAGATAAGGTTAGTTGGATAACAAAAGGCATGAACAACTTAATAACCCCCATAGTCATTACAGCATGACTCAGTCATGACTAACCCCCTTAGTAGAGGTAAGATTAATAAATGATTTTTTTGGGGCTTTTTTTTCTTAAATCCAAAGTAATTCCAAATTCAAATAATACCTTGATGAATCCATTCCCAATTGTATCATTATTTCTGTTTTCATTGTTATGGTATTTTTTCTTTATATTAAACATTTCAACTACATAATGCCCCCTTTTTTGTGATAATATGAACTATGTAGACTATAAGACTTTAAAGAGACATATTAGAATGCTAAGAGGTGGAATGCATTTTCTGTAGAAATTACAATTGGTTTGACATTTTAATTGGTGGCAAGGTTTGTATAAAAAAATGATACCGATAAGACCTCACATCATTTTGATGTGAAAACTTGGGTTTAGTTGTAAGACTGACCTGTGCTTTTGGTTAATTTGGCACCAAGACCAAGTTTATCAGGACCTGATCAAATAAGCACCATAGTAACAAGTAAAATTAACATTTGGTGAAACTTAGACCAAGTAAAATCGGGACCTTGTCAAATCGGCACTTTGAATTTTTATTCTTTTAGAAATAGTTATTTGTTTTAATTACAAAATGTACTTCATTCTATCCATTAAGATATTTATTAGGAATGTGAGTTGAACTTCATTGTGTATCAAATGTAAAAAACATGTGTGCAAAAATAAAAATATAGAATGTCACAATGGATAAAGAATTTGATGAAGTTTCATCAAATTCTATTCAGCTGTTTTAGAGGAGTTGTGGATTAGAAGTTTGTCCCCTTTTATCAAGCAATGACTTACTCCGTGTTTTGTAACAGGAAACCCCAAAAGTCATGCATTTGGAAAATCAAAATAAGAGGTGCATAATGGCATCCTCTGGTAAAGAATTTATGAAAGTTTCATTAAATTCGATTCAGTTGTTGAAGAAATGTTGTGGATAAGAAGAAG
Source organism: Perna viridis (assembly GCA_037379345.1). Taxonomy (NCBI): domain Eukaryota; kingdom Metazoa; phylum Mollusca; class Bivalvia; order Mytilida; family Mytilidae; genus Perna; species Perna viridis. Next base: position 10,341,941 of record CM074515.1, on the reverse strand, counting down.
GTCTCCTTTTGGTCAACCAATGACAAAGTCCATGCCCAAAATCCATTCAAATAGAAAAAAAACAAGATAAGAGGTGCACAGTGTCAGCATGGCAAAGTAAGTGCAGCAGCCATTCATTTATACACACACAAAATTTCATTACCACAATTATGCGGTACAATACTCAGCAACTCAAATCAACCTTACACTTCTTAATGTTGTCAATTAAAATGTACACATTTAGAACTTTCTAATCAACAGGAGACTAGCTTAAATTGTAAAAGCCAAATCTTCTTCCAAACAGTGGAAAATGAGTTTCATGAACTATCTTCTGTTGTGAATGTCCTAGTAAAATCCTTCAATAGTTAAATGTAACACTTCACTGGTAATAAGACACACCTGAACAAGCCAAATAGGCCAGTATTATTGTTCAATATCAGCTTTGGGTCCGGTAATTAACATGGCAAAATAGGCCAGTATTATTGGTCAATATCAGCTTTGGGTCCAGTAGTTAATATGGCAAAATAGACCAGCATTATTGGTCAATATCAGCTTTGGGTCCAGTAGTTAATATTGCAAAATAGACCAGCATTATTGTTTAATATCAGTTTTGGGTCCAGAACTTGTAAAAATTGAAAAGTTTCCCTTCAAGTTAAAAAAACAAATTTGAAAATGCATGCTTTTTTTATACTTTGACAGTAGTGACATGGTTGCAGTGCAGTTAGACGTTAAGGAAGTGATCAATGTTTTAAGTCAGATGTTGGAGGAAGGACATTTTCAGTCCAAGATTGCTGCACTAGACTGGATTAATCATCTCTTACAAAAAGTACCAAGTAAAGTAAGTGCATGCTAGAAAGAAAAAAATTAAGGTGCTTGCGTTGAGATTTATAAAGATTTTATTTCAGGTAGGAGTGGTTTTAATTATTTTTATACCCCAGATTTTGGTAGTGAAATTTGGATTTTGCAACTTATGAACTACAAAGCACATGTACAAATCAGACTTATACAACTACGAATGCAGAAATAGTTTGGATTTAACTCCTGAATTGCTGAAATATTAATAAGAGAAAACTTGGAAAATATTTAAGTTATCAGGAAATTTTATTTGTTTGTGGAATTGGCTTTTTACATGTAGTGTTCAATACTACAAACTTTGGAAGAAAATGGGGAAACGATTGATGGTTACAGATTTGACTATTTATCATAGAACATCTTATGTCAGGGTACACATGCAAATGTGCAACACATGAGAATCGTATGGTTTGCCATACACCATATAATAATCATATGTTTCAGTTTACATATGATAATCACATTATTATCATGTGATAATCATATGTTTTCACAAACATATGATAGTCATGTTTTAAAGCCAAAATTAACATATGAGAATCATATGATAATCATATGACTATAATATGTTAAATATCATACAATTGTCATATGATTACCATATGATTATCATATCATATTGCCTGTGTAGTCTTCTAATTACTAAGTTTTCAATCCAATATCTGAATTGATGCACTTTGACTGTAGTAAGTGGGAGGTGGAATATTTAAGTAGACTTCTTGACATGTGTGCCTGACTTGAGTAATCCTTAGGCTTTTAGCATGTTTTTATATTTTTATTTTTGTAGACGTTCCTTAATATGGAAGTATTATTTCAAGTCTTACTAAACAGCTTGACTGATGAATCAGAGGAGGTATGGCATTAACTCAGAATATATTCTCAAAGAAAGTTTATATATTGATTTCAATATAATGGATATGTATGTATTCCCATGGCTGATATGTATGTACTCCCATGGCTGAATGACCAAAAGAAAAGACAGAAAAAGACTTGGTTCATCTCCAGTCTTACTTTTAAAACATCAATGTCGACATTAACTGAATAGAAATCTGTTTTATTTACTAATATGGTTATCCTTTCATCCTTTCTGAAATTTGAATAATGACAATGAATATGAATAATAAAAGTATACAGCTGCATTATGACAAATTCTTTTCTTTTCAGAAGATAAACATAGATACGCAAAGAAATATTAATGTTATTGAACAGGCCATTTGATACATTTCCCTAAAGAAGAATTTATAGAATTAAATATTATACCATTATGTGTGATTCTACATAATGTAATCGATATATGGTAGTTATCTGAAGTCTAGTTTTTGTGCAGTTTAAAATATTAGGATGAAAGCAACATCAATTCTGAAGAAGACAGATTCACTGTAATAATCAAGGGGATGTAACTAAGAAACATATCTTTTTGACCAAAAATGACAAATTTTCAATAAGAATTGTAAATTCACATTGAAGAGAAAATTTCTTTGACTTAAAGGATAGGATAATGAACATTGTGTTTCTCTTTTATACAGGTAGTGTTATTAGACCTTGAAGCATTAGCTGAAATTTCTTCTAATCCTGCTGGACAGTCACTACAGGAGGAACAAGTAGATAAACCACAAAGGGAGGCAACTCCCGATAGAAAAGATAAAAAAGAAAAGGACAATAAAAGACGTTCAGTTGATTCAAGGAGTACAGCTGCTAAAAAAGATCAGAGAGTTCCTAGAGTTAAATTGACTGTTGAATATCAATCTAAACATGGACTAAATAGATATTTTACTAAGTTTATGGTTAGTTTATTGCACATGTTTAAGCTGGATCAACAATCTGCCGAGCCTAAAGAAAGAGAATACTTTATTATAAGGTATAATTATACAGTTCATTCAGCTTCAATATCACATTCTGCATTTTAAGCTTTAATTGTTTGAAGATAAACAATTCACATTTAGATTCTAGAAATTTGTGAAAATTTCTGCTTTAATTGCCAAAATCTCTATTATATGTGAATGGATTTTCTCTACATTTTCTTACTACACCAACCATACATATCGTTTATGATAATCATCATCAGATTTCTAAAACAAAGTAAAACATTGAGAGTTTATGGAATAAAAGTTGTTATTTGGTAGCATCAGACCAAAGCCAATCAAAATTTACCCCTGTCTACTATAAAAATCCTTATATTTTGTAGATAATAAAAATCACATAGTAAATATTTAATAATTACTGCATTGACAATATCTCAATTGAAGAAATTCAATTATGTGAAAAACTGTATCTTATGAAAAATATGCAATGATTTTGCTATGTATTAATTACCAGAAACATAAAGTCCACTTTTGTTTGATGGTTCTTTTTGAAGATTGTTTTGGTCTCAACTGCATCTGTATTTATTTCAGGCAGTTGTGCCATTTATTGAATGCGGAGGATATTTTCCAGTCCTTCTCCAAGATACTTGTAGAAGAAGATGACCTAGATTTTGCTAAAAAGATGGTACAAACACTAAACACTATACTATTGACCTCGACAGAATTGTTTGGTTTGAGGATCCAACTGAAAAATCTTAATTCACAGGTCAGATTGTTGTTTATATTTACAGAACAAATTTTAAGTCTAAAAGGTTCTTACATGAGTGAAGATTTAAGATTGGGTTACATTTCACAAGTTTGAGAAATTCATGTCTTTTTAAGAGTGGAGTGTATATAACCCTAATCATTGCTCTTCAACAAATGTATCTGTTTCTTTTGTGAAAAATATATATTTTGTTTCATAGTGAGCGCCACCATTTCTGGAAACAAAGTATACACTGACATCAAATTTTCTCTTGCATTTGTATTGAATATGTCTTTGACACTGCCACTTAAAGATGTTTCATTGGTTAAGAAGGAATTAAAACAAGCATGTGTGACCTTGTCTTACACGTGTAGTCTCAACTCGCACTTGGCCATTTCCAAAAGTAATAAACTTAGATTACTCCCCCCCCCCATAACTTTGGGTACAAATAATTATAGATGTGTTTTTTCATTACTCTAGTCCTCTTGTCTAATACTGAGATTACTACTGTTTTATCCATTTGATACTTGTATGCACAATTCCAGAAAGCCTGATTTATCACAATATTTCACTTTAAAGTGTCTGTGCCAAGTCAGGAACATAGCAGCTTATGTCATTTTTTTGTGTATCTTTCAGTTAATGTATTATTTGATACTCTTCGTCCCAATTTATAATTATGGGTTGTTACCTTTATGAAATTTAAGGTGAGCTTGTGAAACCACTTACTAATCGATTACATGCTGGAGTTTGCTTATTACCAACTGTAAAATGGGGAATGATAAATGTACTTAACACATTACTTTTCCTTTGACATAAAAAAAACTCTCATAAAGTTTGTGGTGATTTTGGTGGATATTTGGAAATTAATTCAAACATATGAATTATTATCACCACAAATTTAGGGTTATTCCTCCTTGTGCTTATACATGTATATACATGTACATTACCTGTAAGTAGCTGTATTTGCTATGTCATCGATCATTGATCAGTTTCAGACCAATCATCATAATTTTGCTGATGAGTTTTGGGACTGTTGTAGGTTACAGACCACCAATTCAACCAATGAGCATTCGGAACGTACGCAAAAATAGTCCTACGCAGAAATTACCCCTGTTCCTCATAGTGCTGTGAAAAAAGTTCTCATCTTATTTAAAAAATTGAAACAGTTTCTGAAAGGAAAAACATTTCTGTACATTTTATAGGTGCATTTTGCTTCTTGTGATGTGAAGCCTAATCTCCATAATGATTTTTAAATATACCCCTATCTTGTGAAAACACTGGGATTTCCCATGCTATTTATAGACCCTTCACTTCCGGTGACCAGTACTGCACTGCAAGTCTGCTAACCCCACATGCCATTCTGAGGGTTGTGAGCTGACATATGTAGAATCATGCTGATATATAGTCCTCTGCAGGTTAAAGTTAAGGTAAAGTCCAGAGAAGCCATTGAATATTGTGAAATTAGCATAGAAGCCTATGGAAAGTGGAATTAGTGGTTTTTAGCCTTAAGTAGAAGCCATGACAAAATGAAAAGTTTTTTGAAATAGCTTTAAACTACTTGAAGATCTTGTTAACTTTGCCATGAGAGGAATACACTACAAAAATCCTTCAAAATATGCATTTTTTTAAGTTATAGGTCCAAATTATTGAAAATTGGTCTTTTTGGCTGATTTTTATGTCCTATCTTGTAAAAAGTGTAGAAAAGTTAGTAAAAATATCAAATATTAAACTTTGAGGGCTATATTTACCTAAATATGGTGGTAATAAGCACTTGAAATCAAGTTTTGTGTAGATTTGAGCAAAAATTAGGTTAGAAATGAGGAAAAACTCACTTTCATTACTGCGGTTAAGGCCATATCAGCATTCCCCTATGGCAACATGGAAAATCCATTATTGAGTACTTTTTTTGCTTTAGGTGCCCTTTACTGGTCATGTTTTAATGTGAAAACACTGTATTTACAAATTTAAAGCCAAATATATCACCTTTTGTGAAAATTTAAAGATTTAGGATTTTTGACATGTGATCAAGAAAAAGGGGGAGGCATGTCAGAAATAATTTTTTAAAAATAGACCAATTTCTCAGAAAATGATTACTTTTAAAACTATTTCTTCATTAATATTGTTAAAAAACAAGTTGTGATTGATATTTTTTATTTGAAAAGTCAGAAAAAGTTCTTTGCAAATATTTAATGCATTTAAGTATGGTAGAATATTGTCACTTTTTTGCTCGCACAACTTGGTTACCCTATATTTAAAAATCAAATATTTAAAAAAGTGCTTGTCACATTTCACTGAAACTTTGCAAATGCATTCAGTATGTGTGTAGGAAGATACCTGTATAGTTATTTATTTTTTCTAAGACAAAAAGTGACTCTTTAGGTTACAGACCACCAATTCAACCAATGAGCATTCGGAACGTACGCAAAAATAGTCCTACGCAGAAATTACCCCTGTTCCTCATAGTGCTGTGAAAAAAGTTCTCATCTTATTTAAAAAATTGAAACAGTTTCTGAAAGGAAAAACATTTCTGTACATTTTATAGGTGCATTTTGCTTCTTGTGATGTGAAGCCTAATCTCCATAATGATTTTTAAATATACCCCTATCTTGTGAAAACACTGGGATTTCCCATGCTATTTATAGACCCTTCACTTCCGGTGACCAGTACTGCACTGCAAGTCTGCTAACCCCACATGCCATTCTGAGGGTTGTGAGCTGACATATGTAGAATCATGCTGATATATAGTCCTCTGCAGGTTAAAGTTAAGGTAAAGTCCAGAGAAGCCATTGAATATTGTGAAATTAGCATAGAAGCCTATGGAAAGTGGAATTAGTGGTTTTTAGCCTGTATATTCCAGGATTAAGACAAAATATAAATCACCCCATTTTACAACAAAAAAAACACACAATTTTCAACCTACAAAAAAAAACAATTGGAGGATATACTAATATATATTTTTTTTACTTTCAGGATAGCTGCTCTTTGTTCTGTAACTTATACATGTCATGGTGTCACAGTCCTATAGCTACAGTCTCTTTATGTTTTCTGTCACAGAACTACAGTCATGCTTGTCAACTACTGCAGTCATTGTATCTTTTATGTCACTAAAATCAATCCTCGAATTATGAATATTGCATAGAAGTTTTTAAAGAATGATACATTTATGAATCCCTTGTGTTATTGTTCTCTATGATTTAGTATTAAGTCTTTGACATCTTTGGTTTGACTGAAAACTGTAACTATTAGCCTTTTAGTTGACTGTGAAATTGTCACAGATGTCAGTTGGTCTTAAGATATTTCATTATCTTTTTCTTTGAAGTTTGTCTTATTATAGTCAGTTACCAAGTTAAGGTTACTTTGCAGGGTTTTAGATTATGCCTCCCATTTTTTGTAACATGTAAGTTTAAATCAAACTAACTTACTCAAAGATTTTAAAAAATAAACATGTATAAAGGTTTGGCTTCATATTCTGATATGCGTTAAAGATAAAGATTATTCTTAGATGCTTTGAAGGAGAAATAATCCAGTTTAAGGGAGCCAAGTTAAAGTTTGTGATATCTTTTTAGCTCACCTGGCCTAATAGATATGTGAGCTTTTTGTCATCGCTTTGCCTCAGTCATCTGTCATCATGGTCTGTAATCTTTTTTAAAGATATTCCCCTCTGAAACTACTGGACAGATTGTAACCAAACTTTGCTTGAATGTTCCATAAGGCATCTTTAACAATCTTTGTGTGGGGATTTTTGATTTAGTTAAAAAACCTGACCTCTGTTACTAGAAATAGATCATAATGGTCAAATTGCAGAATTTTGCAAATAACTAAAAAATAATTGGGTTTAGCTTAAATATGGCAGGAAATCAAACTGTTCAGCATAATGGAGTTGATATTTGCTGAAATTTTCAGAAAGATCTGTGAACAGATAAATGAGTTGTTGGTCCTGAAATGGATTTTTGTTCCAGAATTTTTCATTTCCATCTTTGAAAATCTTCTTCTCTTAGACTCCTAGTAGGATGGATAATACCCGAACATAGCATAAATGTTTGTAAGGATGTCAATTACAATCTGTGGGTAGGGATTATTGATCTGTCAAAACTTTCCTAAAAATTAAGGATTTGTGGAAATAACTTGAAAACCAATTTTCAAAAAATTAAAACTGATCAGCATGATGAGATAGGCCTATGCCAAAATTTCCATGTTGCTCTTTTGATTAATGTTGGAGCTATTGTTTTTGAAGGGTTAAAAATTACTTTGAGAAATTTATTTTATAAAATGAAATCTGGGGGATATTAAGATGTTCTCTATTGATTAAATGATTCTTGTGGCAATACTACAGTAGGGTAAAGAACCCAGCCTTAGAAGGCTAAAGAAACTATTTTTGACCAAATGAGCGATTTAGGATCTCTAGAGCCTCTCACAGTTCTAGTTCAGCATGTAACATGTAACTTAGATATTTAGGTAGGAAATTTGATGAAATATGTTTTTTATTGAATATACAGACAATCTGATGAGATAAATTTGTTATATTTCTTTGACTTGTGAATCAGTGGTGAACTGGAGATTACTGTTGATTTCCTCAAGGAGATTGATAAACTTGTACAATTGATTGAGTCCCCTATATTTGCATGTAAGTATTTGTTTGATACATGTATCTTATTATTTTGTCCTTTAGGTTGAAATTACTTACAGGTTCCTAGGATAAGATTTTACTGAACAGGTACATGTAGGATTTTACTGAACATGTACATGTAGGATTTCATTTTTGTAGATGTATATCGTAGCTTAGGAAAAGAAAAAAACAGAGAAAAAAATTTTAAATATGTAATTAGAAATTGGATTGGAGTCTTCCATAAAATCAAATGCTTGCCTTTTTTTCCATGATGTCCATTTGTTTATACTAACATTTTGCCATTAGTTTATATTGTGTATTTCTAAGTTACATGTATGTATCTTTGTTTCCATCTTTAATTTCAAGTCCATTTGTAATATTTTAATGTTATCCTTCCATTCATATGGAGATGGAACACCAGAGAAATATGTGAATAGAGGTTGGAGGACAGATTTCCTATCCACTATCATTCTATCATTATAACTCTTAAGTATTCTATCATTTCCTTGTAGCTTGTTTGATTTTAACACTTATCTAAAAAGCCTCATTTCAATTCCAGATCTTAGATTACAGTTACTGGATGCACAGAACAATCAAGATTTAATCAAAAGTTTGTATGGTTTACTGATGCTATTACCTCAGTCAGAAGCATTTAAACTTTTACGCAATAGACTTGATTGTATTCCTCAGTACCAGTTAGCTCTCATCAATGATAAGTAAGTCGTGTCTGTAAGTCTGTTCTCCAGTCTTACGGCATATTATTTATATCAGGTTTTTTTTTCAAGCACATCTGTATATAATTTTAAACATAAAACATCCTAGTTTACTCATGCTTTGCTTTCTGTTCTGAAATCTGTAAAGTTCATTGCATATTGAGGTCATAGTGACACTGAAGTCAGAAGAAGTTGAAAGCTTGAATGAATGACACATTAGATTGTGATGTACTACTCATCATAATTCACTTTTCATCAATGCCCTATACATGTTCTGTTGTCTATTCCTCCTATAAGGAAATTTACACAACCAAGCATTCAAACTACTGTCAAATATTTTAGAAATTTTTTTCATAATTTGGTGGATTTATTAGAAGATGAAATCCCCTTTACTGTTTTGTGTGATAAATTTATATTTTGGACTTTAACTATGTATGTTATTTTTAATGTGAATACAAACATTGGTAATAATCTTTCTGCATTCAAATTTATGGAGAATTCTTCCATATGAATCATACTTGTATATTTCTGATTTTATTATTTTATTTTTTTATTTTTCAAGGGTATTTGTTATTTCTGTTTTTCTAATTTATTTTTCCAATTATTTTAAAAATGAATGACAGTTGCTGTAAAGTCATTGCACTGATAAAAATCAAGGAAATTTATCAGGGGGAAACATTAGTACAGGATGTAGGTTTTATCTTTGCGAATAGTATAATAAACTGAGCCTTAGTTCATAAAAAATATGTTCTATAGTCAAATTATTTCCTTTATTCACTCATAAAATTTAAGTGTACGGAGTGACCAAAATGTATATTATTATTGATGATTGAATGTCAGTTGTTAACTTATTGAAGTAGTACAAACATTTTACATTAAAAGTAAGGTTCCTAACTGAGAGTTTAACTGACTTCCGTAACCACTTATAATCTTGTTAATAATACGAAATAATAAAGGGAGATGTTTGTTGTACTTCTTCCTGCCTATAGTTGTCATTTGACCCTGAGTTTCTATAATCACGTAAAATATATTTCTATGAGGTAAAATGAGAGTCAATCAAAGGACATTTTTAAATGTGGATAGAGAATGACAAGGACTATGGTCAACCAGGGTACAAATTCATAAAAATCCTTAAATTCTTCCTCAGCTCAAAATATAACGAACCAGATTACTTGAAATCCAAGATTTGAAGAAATTCTCAATTTGAGATATTTATGGAACCTTGGCTAAGGTTACTGAGCATTGGATTGGCAAGTGGGTTGTGACTGAAATCTTTTAGGAATTTTTGGCCAAAAAGAGAGACATAAACAATTATATTCCTGATGTCCAAACAATAACTTGAATAAAAGTGTAAAGATCCCTTTGAAATTTTACCACAAGGTGCCATTTCACATAAGGAAGGATCTGATTGATTTTAGGGTTTGGACTTGAGCCACTTAGGAATTTGCAATAAGGAAAAGACAAGTTTCATTGCAAAAACTTGAGTGAAATTGTATGCAACTCTATGAAATTGAACTACAAGGTTTCTTCCTGAATTGATTTAATGGACCAACTTTTATGATTAAGGTACCAAAAAACTGTCATAAATAATAATTTTCTTCTTCATTGTATAAATGTCATTTCTTTTGTCTAAATGCATACTAAATGCATACTTTTATTTGTTGGTACCAATTTTCATGGTTTAGGGAAAAATTATCAGTTCATGAATTCTTGAATTCATGGATTTGCAACTTTATCAGAAAAAAAGAAAGGAAAATTTCCTTTTAGTTGGAAACCAAATTTCATGATTTACCAAACCCAAGAAAACCACAAAAATTGGTACCCAACAAACAATAATACTTTCACAGTATTTTGAAATCTTTGACCACCTTTAATATGGTCATAATCATGTATTGTGTCAAAAATTTAATCTAAAACCATAGTTAGAACTATATCAGGTTTGAATGCTATGTCCATACTTCTTTCAACTGTTCAAGGTACTATCTTTGCGGTTGTATAAAGCTGTTGTCAAGAGAAACATAACCCAATATATATATATACATGTATGTATATCCTTTGCAATTCAGATGTAGATTTAGTCTTTCTTATATTAGAACAGAAATAATTCGTTTAAGATATGGTGGTGTACCCATTTACACATGGGTTGGCTTTAACATTCATATTTTATACCTTGCCATCCCTGGGTACAACATAATTGAATATAAAGACCCAGCCCATGTGTAATTGAGGACAATACCATACTCCCCATGAATTATGTCATAATTTTCATTGAAACATAGATGTTCTTATGAAATCCAATATATATACTAGCAATAATTTTGACAAATAATGAAAAAGTTCCATTAAAAAATACAAAAATCTTCATGCTAATATAGAATATTTTTAGGACATACTGAAAGCAGTCCAACTAGCAGAAAATAAAACCAAATGTTGAGGAGCAATTTCACAGTGACAGTGCAATTAAACTACATGAAAGTAGATGTCTTCCAAATCATTGTACATGTGATGATTATTAAGACTGTTTTTAGTTAAGATAGTTAAGACTATCTGTTTTTCACAACCGTGTTTGATAGACATACAGATGTCATTTTATCTTGGTAAATGATAAAAATGTACATGCTCCACCTACTTTCTATTTCAGCATTTTTATACAAAGTGGAGTATTAAACATGTACCTAAATGTTTATATAATTTTGCTCATTACAGTTATACTTACATTGTTGTATTTTGTATCACAATGATTTTTTGTGAAAAACACTTCAAATTATCATTTTATTCACTAACACTCTACAAAAATATCATTGTGAACATAAATATGATGGTATTGTTACATCAGCTCATAAAATTTAACATTAAAACTGATTTAATCTAAAAAAGTAAAGAATCTTTTTTATATTTTTGAGAACTTGAAAATGTCTAGCGACTGTTGTAATTGAATTCTTGTTGTAAGTTCAAGTTTTTTAAGTGCCTGTTATTTATAATTTGAAAATGCTGATTTAGCCAAACTTACATTTGTATTGTGAGTGAACTATAGGTATAGTACATGTAAACATTCAAGTTTTATAGATCTATCAAATATAGTCTTCACAGACCACTCATAAACAGTGATAGCATTTTGGATTGAGATAGATACCATTGGAGTGTCATCTTGTTTTCTTATCATTTTGTTTTCTTTTTTCTATTTCTGTTTTTATGCTATATATGCTGGGAACTTTTACAAACTAATACTCTTAGAAATGATATAAATAAATTAAATTTTGAATGATTATTTAGTCAAAAAAATTTATTGAAGTATCTCTTTTAACTTAACTTCTTTATGACTTAAAATTATTGTCTCTACTGTACACTGTAAGACTATACTTTCCTGTACATTATACTATTCTCCTATCATGTAAGAGGTTGGTATGCTATTCATCCATAAACCAGGAATGACTTCAAGTCAGAAAATAGATTGAATGACAACCTGTAACATTGGTGGAGTAGTTGGTTCTACTGTTGGAACAATTGATTTAATTGAACGTGAAAATGGATGGGTGGGAAGTTTTATGTAACTTTCAGTTTTATGCATCATTTAACATTTAAAGTAATGTCTAATTTAGATTAGAGAAACAATTACAATGTAGAGTATCAAGTTTCTGGATGTGTGACTAGTTATGTGCTATTAAATGGCCCATAAAATAAAATTAAAGGGGGATAATTCACACTTAATTTGCTTTGATGTTGGGTTAATTGTAGTATTAACCTGTCACCAGTGTACACTTAACCAGGTCATATATACAGTGACAAAGTAACAGATAACATTAGAGAATGTCTGGTTTATTTACTATTTATGGTCTTTGAATGACAATAGATTCTCATTAAATTGTGTTCACCTTGGTACTATCATGGTTATTTGAAGTGGTATGAAATATTTACTAATTCATTTTGATACAGACATATTAGCATCCAGTAGAGGTCACTTGGTTTGTCTGTTTTTAAAAAGGGAAATAAAATTTCATGGCATTGAGATAACAAGCATAAATTAGATTTCTTATTCTGCAGCATTTGACAGTTTTATAAATAGTTGGTACTTGAGATCATATTCTTATTGGTTGGTATATATTGAAGTCTGTTACTGCAATAGATTCTCCCATTAGTTGCTTTGGAAATTTTTGGATGCACTTGTGAAAACTACTGCTCAGCCTGATTTTTAACTTAGCTGTTTTGTTTGGAACTGAAAATTGTGATATTTTTTTGACTATTTTATGATTGCCTTGATTTTATGAGAATTTGGAGAAAAAATATTTTGTTGTATTCCAATATTTGTGATTTCAGGGAAGGTCAAACTTTCCAAACTCATTGAAATTTGAACTTAACAATTGAAGTACAAAAAATATTCCACTGTAATTCAAAACTATGTAAGAATACCTTTTTGTTCTATAGTGAAGAAAATAACTAAATAAAAAAAAACAGAATTATTTGTAATTTATTTTTTGTCAGTACTTTTTATAGGATTTACATTATCAACTTTCATTGTGGTACAAGATATGATTCATTCCCAATTATTGTCAATCCTAAATAATTGAAATAATCTTAATTTTAGTTAATGCAAGGATACAGCCTTACAGGTTGAATTAAGGTTGCAATGTAAAAACTACAAGTATGGCCTATCAATCTCCCTTTGTTTTACGTCATAGGAATCCTGTATATAAATAACACAGGATAGTCATTACCGATTGTCAACATTCCATGACTTCATTTTCTTTATTTGGTTTTAGGTTAAAGTGATGGATTACAAACTTAAATTGAGTGCAACCCTTTTAGACATTATTTTTTCACACTTTTTGTATCATAAACTTTATTCTTGGAGTTATTGTCTATAACCAATCATATTTATAAATGTATTTCTTTATACTGCCAATTTCCTGTTCTTTAACAAACAAAAAAAATGTGTGTAAAAATATTTCTTCCTTAAGGCCTTCTCAAATTATTCATAAGATACGCTGCCATTTTTCAAAATCATAAGGATGAAAGGAAGAATTTTATTTTTTTATTTTTTTGTTACGTTTGTTTATATACATATACTTCAGAAAAATACTGCTTTTATGTGAATAACTATGAAAGTCAAATTAGGATGAGTTTAATATGAACAAAAATCCATCAACAAAAATTAAAAGTGTGTTTACACTTATTGAAGACCTATTGGTGGTCTCTGAAAGTATTTACTGTTTTGTATTTAGGTTATACTCTGGGGCATTTGTTGCAATTCACCATATTTGTTCTTTTTCTACTGCATGCTTGCCGATGTTCATTTGATATTTGGTACATAGCTTTACCATGGCAAGTTGTTCTGGTTTGATATTTTTCTTTGCAGAGTTATGGCCCTTGTACTTAGGAAATTAATGCAAATATTTGTAAGCTAAATGTTTTTAATGGTTAATCTTAAGGTAAACATTGAAATGAAAAACAACATCTGTCCAAAATTACATTTACTTTAATAAAATAAGATAAATTTTCTGACTTTATCTGTCTTTTTCTGTGTCTATTTATCATGAAAATTGACACTTATTTTGTCATTTTTATTAACTGAATTATTCATAAATGAAAAAAAAACTTATGTTAGTAATCCTGTTGATTTTTTCCAACAAGAATAGTTCACTCATTTTTGTGGTTTTTGTGGATCACCAAAGTTGTTAAGAAAATGGTGACATATTCAAACACTTCAAGATAACATATTTTATATTTTAGTGTTCCTGAATGTATAAGAGAACTCTTTAGATTTTAGTGGAAAGTCATTCCCAATATTTAAAACATGTGCCACTACTTGATATTTAAGTAGAGGTCTCACTGCAATATGGTGTACTTGTACATGTACAATGACTTTGTAATATAAATACATGTTTAGATTGTTTTGTGTGCAGTATTTAATGATGAACAAGTTCAAAAGAATGCATGAAAACAAATGAATAAAAAGTGATTTTAAAGTGCTTGTAGTAATATTTTTAGATAAGCGCTATTTAAGCTCTGTCAATATTAATGATGATAATTTTACTGTAAATGTGTTTTATAAAACAATTTGTAATGTTGATGAACTCTTATATACTGTGGATATTCTATTTTTTGTGGGGTAATAATATTCTAGATTTTCATGGATGTGGCACACCACTACATTTAGTTCCAAATGAAATACAAATTTCCTATTCAATTGTATGGTAGTTGTCAAAAATCATAAATTCAAGAATTTATGATTGACGTGTTTGACCTGTACCATGGGTAGTGGTTTTGACCTTGAACTGTGACCTCAAGTTCATATTCCTGTTTTTTGGGGGTTTTTTTAGTGATAAACTCATGTCCAGGCTGTAACTTTTATGTCTTCCAATGTGGGCTTTTGATATTTTGCATGTAGGTAGATCACCTAAAAACAATGTGTCATGTACCATAGATAGTTGCCTATGACCTTGAACTTTGACTTCAATGTCGAATTCCTGTTTTTTTCGTTGACTAGCTCTTGTCCAGGCTGTAACTCTTTTGTCTTTCAATGTTAGTTTTGATATTTGGCATGTGGGTAGATCACTAAAATCCACTCATAAACATGGCTTAATTGCCACAGTGGAGCACACATAGATGGATTCTCTCTCAGTGATTTCTAGTTTTTGCTATTTTTGGACATGCATAAAAAAAATTGGTTCCACAAAATTAATGTTTAACACTATGAAGCGCTTATCTCTTTTGAAAACAATGAAAATTTATACCCCTGAATATGTTCAATTACAGAAAAGTAACCATGAAAATTTTTAAATCCGTTCACAGTAGTTTGGACTTTGGATCCTACCTTTTCAGAGATGCAATGCCTTTGTTGAAATATAGATATAATTGCAGTACGCTAGTACATGAACCTAAAGGGACCACAAATTAACTGATTTATGTAATATAAGTTATTTATAAACCAAATAACTTCTTCAGTTGCACTAAGAAGAGACCTTAACAATAAGGGTCCCTATTCGAGAGATAATGTGTTTAGTTGATGGCCTATAGATTCCATGATCATCCACACATATGGCCAGTTGGTGCTCTTTTTCTTTGAAATATAATGCATCCACCTCTACAGTGAATGCATATTGAACATATGGTTTAGTGTGATTCAGTTTGTACAGGTTTATGTTCATAACATGTTATTATAGATATGTTCAATGTTCAGTACAAACTGGTGTATTCTTGTAGCTTCATTCCATCATATATATCTGATATTGATATGTTACTTTCACAGACATCTGTTACCAGTATTTAAAAAATCTAAAGTATAAAAATAGTTGTTACAGTGAGTTAAATAGTTAACTTCATGAGATAGATCATTAGTATTAATTGACCAATCACTGATGTATTTTCTCTAAGTAGCTAACAGGACAATGAACAAGATTATTTGAACTTTGAATATTCCATAGGTATTTGAATCTGTACGATAGGAAGTATATATCTCCATTGTCAAGTTAACTTCTATCACCTTATATAGTCCATCAGGTATAATGGTCATTCAATACCTTCTATAGTTCATCAGGTGATGGTCATTCAATACCTTATATAGTTCATCAGGTAATGGAGAGAAGACAAACAAGAATTTAATTGTTTTTCTCACCATATATTTTTGATGTAATATATTTAATGTATATCATTTATACACTTCAGACTGAAAATGAAGAGTGCAACAGATCAGAGACCACTCGTGTCAAGTATCAACTTCCAAGAACTACTCCAACATTTCCAACAAGTCCAAGCTAAGCATAGACAGAAGGCCATGTCACTAAAGCCCAGGAGATAATACCAAATTTGTTTTAGCTTCAATAATTTTATGATTTGTCTAAACAATTGTTATAAATTATACCAGAAATGTTCCAAATTTAAACCTAGGATTAGCATTGATGTGCATATGATACAAGTAATTTGTAAAATCACATTATCTCTTTTGTTGTCTATTAAAATAGCTATTGTGTTATAGTGAGTTATTTTTAAGAAAATATCACGATGTCAACAACATGATATTTTATAAAAAAACTGAGATATTATCACACCAAAAGTCGTTTTATTAAGTTGCTAAAATTGTTAGCAACTTCTTGCTCTCATAATTTCAGTACTTTACATTTGTATATGATTTGCATAATTATATATCACTACACCACCTTATGCTGCTGATTGGTGCTGTAGAATCGTCAATTCTAGCTTCATATGAGATCAGAATGTACCTCTTGAATACTTTATGTGTGTTCTACAAGTGCTTTTTACTTGTATGAGAGGGGGAAGTTTACATTAAAAGATGAAATGATCAGTTAGCATTGAACTTTCTGTAATATAGCTGAGAAACTCCTAGTCTCCGAGTTGTTTTGATTCAGAAACATTTTGGTCATCATGGTTACAAAGTCACCTAATTTATACCCTGGCCACTAGATGTCCAATGTCTTACCTCTATCGAGAATCTTTCCATAATCTTTTTGCTAATCTTTTGTAATGATTTTGGTATACATCATTGGTTGAACATTGCATACTTCTTTAATCTTGGCTTAACACTTATCTTTGAACTTTATTGTCCTTTTAAAGGGAGGATTTTAAACAGGACAGTATTGTTACTATTCCCAATGTATTGAATTACAGAATTATGGGATGACCATTTGATTCTGAAGGGGAGGGGGGCCTAGCAGTATTTTTAAATAAATATTCTGGCCCAAACCTCCTTAAAAATAAACAAAGTTTTAGATACTTCATACAGTTAAATGGAAATAATTTATCTTGCCCCCATGTGGTAGAAAATAAATTTTATGATCTGCAAAATTTCTGACCCAACAAAATTTTCTACCCCCCCCCCCCCCCCACCACTTAGAATCAAACCATTGTCCCCACAGCCCGTAATCACCTTTAATAAATCAGTAACTACATGAACATGTATTTAAATGGTATCGTTTTATGTTTTAGTAGTTATAAGTTTCTTTAATTAATTGATGATTGTAAGCTTAATGCAAAATTTTTGGTATTATATAACTTAATTTTTGTGGAACATAATTATTGCAGAATGGTGTCAAAAATTGTTTTTTTTTTTTTTTTTTAATTTTGGCTACTTATAATTTTTGCTGTCTCCTAAATGCTGCATAAAAATACATTTTGTCACATAATGATAAGTGGAACGTACCAGCCATTGAGAAGTTAACTTTTTGTATTTATATTTGATGTTTCTATCAAATTTTAATGAAAGTAGGTTTATTCATTATACCTCTGAATATTATGTTGTATTATTGTAAAAATACATATTCTTGAATATAAGTTATAGTTATTCCAACTGAAGTTTTTGTACCTTATGATTTCTAACCTGATGTGTGAAGATATGTTTTAGAACTGCCTGAACTAGATTATTCCATATTTGTTCAAGCATGGATCCAAAGGAAAGGTGTGCTGGGCATACCCCTTAAAATTGGGAAATTTTCTTTGGCATGAAATCTTGTTATTTTCAGCAAAAAATTTTCTTGTCATTAATTCTATTTATCCCCCTGACCTGAAATCCTGGATCCATTCCTGTTGTTGAATTGTGAAAATTTAGATAAAAAAGGGGTATGATAATTATATATGTGAAACTTATTTTTCAGGTACAATATAATGAAACATAGTTGTTATGTTTTAATAAAAGTACAAAAAATTGTAATGGTGTAATGGTATCAAGCTTGAATGGTGTGCTCAAACTGTTCAGGGAATAACCTCTGCAGCTATATCAACTTGTGCTCTGTGAAGCTTTTTTTTTATAATTTGGTGCAATTGTTAAATATTGTCATTGTTCATATCTGTTGCTTTTTTAATAAAAGGATATAACCAGTATTTACCTGTTGCCCTTATATATCATCTTCAGCCTCATGCCCCATCCCCATAAAAGTTTAGAAAATTCTTAAGTCTGAGAATATTCTTAACTTCAATGGTAACTCAAATAAACGTTTTGGAAATTGATGATGTCACAAACAGTTAAGAATTTTCTTAATTTAAGTGTGGTGCCGGGGCCAAATATCTAGTAGTCTGCTTAACTCATTTTTAGGAGATTGTTAGATCCCTAGCCAATCCATACCAGATTTATAGCCTTTTCATACAAAGGGCTTTATAACTGGTAGTCATTGCTTCTACATAAAGGATGTGGCATATAGAAGATAGATCTGACTGGTTGGCTCAGAGTTCGAGTGTGGTGACATGTCTACCTTAGTATGAGCTAACACATTGCAAATCAGGCTTAATAAATACACATGTAGTACAAAGCAGGGTCTGTTAAATTGGTCAAACCTCATTGTCCTGATCTGCAGGATTACAGTCATAGCTATTTTACGCTTATTCTACCATACTAACATATGGTTTCGTCAGTTCGAGTTATTCTATGAAATGTCTGAAAGATGCCTTGGATTTGTTACATTGTAACCAAATTTTGTTTGAAAAGAACGTGTTGGCATGCAAATTACAAAAAAAAGTAATTTATTCGCAGTATCACTTCCAATTACGGCTAGACTGAATAGTTCAATCAAAAGCATGCAGGATTTTATTAAATTTTGGTTGACGTGTAAATAAGAAATATATCACATGTACAACCTAATATCAATATCAACAAGACACATATATGACAAATATATATACATTTGAGTAAAGCAAACCAAATAATACTGGCGGGCAACATAAAATTTTGAAATGTCCGCCAAATAACTGAATGTGAATGATATCACCCAAAGGAAGAAACTCCTCTAAAGTCTATTATAAAACCAAGGCGTATACTGTCGCCTTATAATCCCTACGCCTGAAATATTGAATCATGCACGTTCTCACAAAAAATAAACTTCTCCTTTTTAAGAGATACGGTGCTTCAAAGAATGGACTACTTCCTTGTTAGAGAAATACAGCGCTCCATCGAAGACAGAACAAACATAACTACAAGCGACGTCATCGGAGGAGAGAACCAAGAAATATAAATATGTCTAAGAAAAATACATAAAATATCATATTACATATGCGCGAAAGTATCAATAATGGACGGGCGCAACTGCCTAGTTCCCTCAAAATTTAAATGAAGCCCCGTCCATTCGGGCGTATAAACTCCAAATGGGATAACCTTGGTGTAAAAACCTGACAAACTTTAAATCGTTACGAAGACAAAATTACTCTAATTTGATATCAACCTCCTTATAATTTTTTATCAACACACTTTCCTATTGAATCCGAGATTAGAATAGCTTTGCGCTCATCTGGAATATATTCAATAAGTTAATTAAGAATGATGTTTGGCCACCTCATCTTGGTCAGCTACATTGCACAAAAAGTAAGTATAGCAGATATACATGTACATGTACATGCATCTAATTTAACTAGTACGGTTAGTAATTAACCATGAATTCTGATTATAAAAATTCAGGTACAGCAAATAGGCGTCACTCGCCGAGTTACCCATTTGTAATTTTATTAACTTGTACGGAGCGTTCGACTGAAAACAGTAAGTTGTCCCTTCTCGACAGAACGAAGTCGGGTCACGATCGGAACGACCTATTAAGTCTTCTAGGGACCTGGTTGTACTGTATGTATGTAACTGTAACAAGACCGTGTTTCTTTCGAACAAAAAAACAAAGCTCGATGATGCAAGTACCAGAGCACACACATTTTCATAGGTAAATTGGACATAACGATGATTCAGGGCTTTCTAGTAAGGGTATCTTTAATAATCTCTGAAAATCTTATCGAACTATGAAGTGCCAACCACCGGTGGAAAATTATAAGGCGATAAAGTGTTTAATTATTTGTAAAATACAGAAATACAATGATAAAGGAATAACAACTAACGTTTATTCTCACGTCGGCGTAATTACTTGTTCTAATGAACTGTCCCATAATGAGAATGAAATGGTGAATTTGTCAGCGAAAAAAATATATAAAGAGGTTCTTGACATGGGGCAGGCGCCAAAAAAATGGCTGGGTTAAAGTACTTTGGTGTGATCACAACCATATCCCCCTTTTTGATCTGGCAAACTGTGGAAAAAATATTACCATTTTTATACGAGGGGTGCGGGGGTTATTTTGAAAAAAGAATATTCCAAGTTTAAGCCAATTTTTTTTAACGCTCAGACATGAACAGAAAAAAAAATATGAGTTAATATTTTCCCCAATACTTAACAGTGTAGATTTTCAAATAATAATGTACAAGTTCAACATCAAATCCCAGGTTTCCCCTTGAACAGAAAATGGTCTGCGCCTCAACTGCCCTCTTCGTATGTAAAATAGCTTTAGCTGAGTATAGAGTTTTATAAAATGTTAAAAAGTAAAAAGGGGACCAGGATTCTAGCGGAAATCATAAGAATGTCATCCACGGACAAAGACCAGACATGGAAAACAGAAAGATACAACAAAGAATATAAAATAACTAGTATAATACATACAAAGTAACAAAACATCTTCAACGTGAAATACTGCATTAATTAATTACCTTATAAGAAAAAGTCATTCTTGAACAAAATTAGAACCATCATTTCTCGGCCTATGGTTCCCTGCCCAGGAAATGAGGGTTTTTGGTTTTTGAGAATTTTGGGGTTTAGGTTCCAACAGTTTAGGAATTTGGGTCTTAAATAGTATAAAAAAAAATAATAACAGACAACATCTTAGCATAGACCTGTAATTAACTGCAGGTCTCCGATCTTAGGCTCTTTTGCTCGAAGAGATCTATATACCCATGAAATTTCAAGATTATCGATTTCGTAGCCAGACTTTCTTTGAAGTGGAAACACAAAATCGGCAAGGGGTCTTAAGGACCGTTCAAGGCCCCAGTGGCGGACAATGAACGAAGCCCCCGGCAGTTCCCGGTGTTAGAGCGTTTTAGGCCCATAAAAGTTAGTCGCAAATTATGCTGAAAAGGGCTTCACTGCGAGATAATTTTGTTGAAAATTCGTGTTTTTTTTTTTTTTTTAAATTATACCTGCAGTGATCATGATCAGGGCAAAACAACTCAAATAAAGAAATCGTCCTCCCCAGTTTGATATGTTATATTTTGTATGATATTAAATTTCCAATCTCTTCAGCATCTGTGTATGGAGTTTTCATAACACAACTCATACGTTATACCACAGCTTGCTGTAATAACGCGGACTTTTTGTACTGTGCTTGTCTTCTTATTATCGCCGGATTATATGTTGCTACAAGATTGAAGTCGTCACTACAGAAGTTGTATGGTCGTCATCATTAACTCATGGATCGTTACGGTGTATCCATCTGCACAATGAAAACCGATTTGTGTAGGTGTCATAGTTTCCCTTCATTAGTCTACTCCAGACTTGACTTTTTTATAAGCAACTCGACAGGTGTTTCTAGAAAAGCAGGGGACGCTTAATCTATCTACCGATGCACCTGGTCCATGTTCCCACTTTTAGTGGAGTCTGAGTTGCTCATTTACTTTTGTTGCTTTGTATGTATTATATGTATTTTGGTTATGTTATGTTCTTTGTCATGTGTCGTTTTCCATGCCTGATCTTTGTCCCTGGATTACATTCCTTGCCAGTTCCAATAGAATCGTGGTTTCCTTGGTTACTCTTTATTCCTTACAGTGGTCTCGGAAATAAATGTATGTCGGCTCGGGTCTCTGACTTTTTTAGCTTTTGAAAAGAACAAAAATTTGCAACATATTCCTTCAAAAATTTACGAAAGAGTTTGATACACTTTAAATTTAGAATAGTATATCCGGTTTTGAAGTAATCATTGCAATCATCATCGATTGGGTAGATCAATGTTGAAAACCCATTCACGTCTTGATATCAATTAACTATTGAATAGGTATCTGTGATAATACGTCTGAGTCTGTAGTTGTTCTTTATATGGAGTCTGATTGTTTTTATTTGTTTTTTGTTTTTGTTTTTTTTTGTTCTCTAGCTCTTATAATGACCTTGAATCTGTATTTTACAGTGACGGATCCAGGGAAGGGTGCAGGAGGTTGGAACCCTCCTTATTATTGAAAAAAAATGTCATTGTCAAAATTGACAAAACAAATGGCAAATAATGTCTTTGCACCCCTTTTTCTGAGGAACCCAGGCTAGCATCCTTCCTTTTCAAAGTGTCTGGATCCGCCCCTGATTTATGTGTGATATATATTTTTAGCAAATGGATAACGTTGCAATTTGACCAGTTAGGGGTCCAATCTTTTTATGAGTTAACTTATTACCCTGAAATCCATCATCTCTGTTAAACATTATTATTGTGAAAGTCCTTTTTGAAACGACAACTTGTCCACACACAGTTTACATTGTATGCCATTTTTCAGACAAACTCGATCTGTCTTGAACTTTGACAAATTCACATTACATGTATTTGAAAAGACGTATATATGTAACCTTCATAAAATTGGGATCAGAGTTTCACATAATAAACCCGTGTTTTTACTCTATGAGGATATTGTAAATCAAGCGCTTTTCTCTTATATATTATCACCTCTTTTCTTTCATTCCTAGCTCTCTTTATTTCATTTCATTTCAATTCCTTTTTTTTGGCAAAACGATGTGAAAGTTGAGGCTATCGAGCTCCGGCCTGGCGACACGCCCGTGAAGGTGTCATTTTTGACGTTTTTATCAGTTTTTTTGCCTATTAACATTTTAATATACAAGTTATTGCAAATCAAAAAAGGAAAAGGTTGGGAATTCAAGTCTTCCATATTGTCGGGGAGGTCAACCTGCTAGAAGTGAGGGGCATGATTAGGATCCGGTGTAATAAAAATTAACCTATATATCGTTTCTTTTGGTGTCTTAATTTATCACTTCAGTGGTGGATCCAAAGACACTGAAATTTGGAGTTTCTAGCTACTCATTGCTCATTTTTGTCCAAAATGTACACGAAATTAAAAAAAAATTCCAGCAAAAGGAGGGTGACCCCCAATAAAAGAACATAACAGACTATCATAAAATCAATCGCTGTAGTCTATGCCCACTCAACAGCTCAAATATATATACAGCCCTAGATTAATCTTACGAGGAGGATGGAGAAATAGATTTGTCACTTAGCATGTAGCGAAAGCTATATTTTATATAGCCTAGCTGGCCGAGTGGTCTAGGGCGCTGGACTTAGTGCAGGCGGTGTTGCCATAGATGTCACAACGGTACGAGTTCGAATCCCACGGAGGGAGCGACCGAAAATTTGCATCGCAAATTTGACAGTTCTAACATCGTTGGGAATTTTTCAGACATTTCTATGCGTTTATGTATCTTCCCTGTATCAATTTGATCCGATGGAGCAGTGTAGCGAATAGAGTCGTCACATTCTGACACGTATATATATATATATATATATAAATTTAAAATTCCTAAATAGCACAGAACACACAACCAAAACATTACTTTACACTTGCCGGTGTAGGGGCGTACTCGAAGAGTACCCATTTTTTTTTTTTTAGAAATTACTAGTAGGGAGTGGATTTATAGCCACATTATCCAATAATTTGTGTCTGATAGAAGAATATGTTCCAAGTAAAAAGGCACGGAACAAGAAAAATCGTACGAGAATGGTTAAAATTAATATATTATTCGTTTCAATTCATTTTCATTGAATGTTTTTTTTTTTTCAAGGAGGTACGGCCAATACCGATTGTACTGTACACAGTCACGTGATCCTATCACACAACAGAGCGGAAATAATATCCGCTTTGCGAGCACGTTGGTACATAACTACTCAAAATGATTGAAACTACCCTTGAAATGGATTTTATTTAGGATTATTTCGTTCATTACAGTACTATGGAGTATCCCCTTTATATCTGGATTACTTGAATAATTTTTATTTGTGATTGTATATAATTTCGATCCTAAATTCAGTGTGTTTCACATTGATTTTTGTTTTGTTGTGATCGGAAGTGTTACAATAGGATGTCTTCTGTGAGTCAACAACAAATGGAAGGAGGGATGGATAAAGATTGTAGTGCTCTAGGGATTTTGTTTCAAACAATTATTAATGATATGAGGGTAAGTGACAAGACGGTAATTTTCATCTTTTTTTGTAAATAAGGCTAAGGGGGAGGTTGTTTTCTTTGTAAGTACAGTGTTTTTTTTCAGGCAGTGGTTATTGCAGGAATGGTAATTTAGCAGCCGTATAGGCTATATTTCTCTTTTGAATTTTTGTCACCAGGACAGTTAAATTGATACATTCTTGTAAATTGATATTATCTGCATCTGTTACAGGTGCAAAATACCTAAATATTATTTTATTACATACTTTTGTAACTGCTGTCGATAAATAAACATATTCATAGTACATTTTACATGCAATGTACATTTTGGAAATGTATACATTTATAAATGATATTATTAGACTGTATTTGACAAAATTTATGCCTACTCACAACTTTTGTCACATAATCTGTTCAATCATATTCTTCTCAATTATTTCATCTTAACAAAACCAGCCATGCAGAAATACTTTTTCTATTTTGTTTAAAAGTAATACTTTTCTATTTTGTTTAGGTCTTCAAAAAGATGTTTTGATAATTCAAAAATTTCAAAGCACGAATTTTGGTTACAATGTTTACCCTAGGAGAAATGTTGAGGTTAAAATTCAGCTATAAAACACATCTTTTACTACTTGAATAGCATGTGATGGATGCTGAGTCATTCAGTTTATACCTTGAAATAAACCTTGTTTGATAAGCTGTTAATTCTCTCAAAGTTATGGATTACTCTTGTAAAAATGTACCTCTAAAATGTTCTAAAAGTTTTTTTTTAAATGTATGTTGTTTATGTGTACATGCACATTTTGTACATTGTACAATTTACCTTTTGTTTGAACTTTATATTGTATTTACACTAGTAGTATACATTTAAAACTGTGTTCTAATTTTGATGCATTTCAGAAATTGATGTACAATACATGTATCAATAATATAATTTGAAATAGTTCAATGAATTTACACAATTTTCATGAATCCATGTAAAATGTACGTAACACTGTAACAAAACAGCACATTGATCAAAATCTCATGGAGCTCGCAAAAGTTTGTTTGCCATCTTTGGATACCTTAGCAGGAAGTGGTCATTTAGCACTGATAAAGACATTGAGTAAGCATAGATGACACAAACTCTTTCACTTTCCAGGTCAAGATTGTATTGACATTCCATTTGTGTCTAATTACACTGTGGTCAGCTGTGATAACTTTTGGATAATTATCAAGGTTTATGATCTACATGTATCATGGCCAGGGGGAGATTGGCCATCAATATTAAATGGCCTTTGATTCCTGTAATCATGGTGGAGCTTGTCAAATTTCTTTGGTCAATCATAAATATATTATGATAAAGTGATTAACCACCCCTGAAGAGAGTCATTCATGTATGACATGTAAATATCAACATCTGGTCACTACATGTACATTGTTACATGTACATATACAATGTACATGTTGTACAGTGTAATGTTAAAAGAGTCATTAAGAATAAATGAAAACTGTGTCAAATGTACATGTACAATAATAATAATAATAATAATAAAATCTTTATTTTAAGAGGGTTACACAGTTTACAAGCTAATCTTCCCCGAGGCCCTCACACTCAAAAACTATACCTACTAGAATTTAGAAATAAACAACACAACACAAAAACAAAAGCTGATTTGACAATACCAAATCACTTTAAGATAATACAATATAGAACATTAAAAAAACAGTGTAAGCAGCAACAATTTTCTCTTTTAAGATACTCTATTCAAAAGTGTTAAGGTACTTCTTTAGATTGAATTGGAATGAGTTGTCAGTGGCTTGATTACATTAATGTTTGGGTAACTTATTCCACAAGACAGACCCAGAATATATGAATGAATGTCTGAAAAGTTCAGTTTTAATTTTTGGGATTATCAAATTTCCTTGTTCAGCATTTCTTAGTGAATAAGGTTTGTTTCTTGAAACATAGTTAAACTTTTCTGATATGTAACTTGGTGCTTCCCCATGGAGAGATTAATAGATTAAAAGGTATTTGTGATATTTAATCCTTGTTTCTACTGTCATGATTCCTAATTTATTGAACTAGAGTTCTGATGGAGAAAAGGGTTCAGCATCTAGAATGAGGCGGGTAGCCTGTTTTTGGAGTTCAAGAATTTTGTCTAATCCTTCAGAGCCACAGCCACTCCATACAATACAATAGTAGTCAATAAGTGGAAGAATGTACCCATTATAGAAAGTTTTTCTCGTTTCAATGTTCAGATATTTCTTAATCTTTGCTAGGAGATACAATCTTGATGAAATATTAGAGCATATATGATCAACATGACATTTCCAGCTTAGAGTATCATCAATTTTTACACTGTACATTACACATACAAAATGTTTTTTATTTGATACCGCTGATAGTTGGATGTAGATTACATATAGTGTACATAAGTATAATAATAAGGAAACTAAAATTCCACTATAATACATGTACATTGTACATTTGTGTAATCGTTATTTTTTTTTTATGTGTACCATGTGTCAGCATGTAGGAGAAAACTAGTTTCTGCTCTTTGAAATTCTTAGTAGAATTTTTTCATGGTATTGAAAGAAAAAGTATTTATAGAAGCAGCAATGCCTTGACCTTCCTGACCTCAGATGACTCAGCAATTGATTTGTTATTTAGTGCCTTGATGAACCTTTTACCTGGGAAAAAAATGTCTGTCAGTTAATTTTGTAAGGGAATGAGAAACAAATGCCAGCTGTTGAGTTCCGAAAGATTTATTACTGTAATAAGTCATGGATATAAAATTAAATTTTTTTTTTTTTAAATTTTGGTACAATATGTAATATGTGCAATATGTGCATGACTACAGATTGTAATCTGTCCTGAATTGAGTATAAACTGTATATACACATTTTTTGTCTTTTACTGATAAAAGAATTATGTAATTTTGTGATATGATATTGTTTTTCTTTTGTATAATATTTAAAAAAAATACATGCACTCTAACTAAACTCTTCAAATTATGAATACATGTACATGTACATATGTTCATGATAGTATTGATACAGGCAGGTGATAATCAGGTAACTGTGTAAGTCTCTATGGGCTGACATTAAGATGCTGAAAGTTCTCTGTATTGATAATGAAATGTCATGTAAAGCTCTATGGGTGGTCTTAGGGTAATTAAATTCAAGAACAAAGGTCATTAGTTCACTTGCTCAACTATTGATCCAAACTTAGTTTGAATAATTACAAATCTGTTTAGAAATACATAGGATTTACACAAATGTACCATTATGTTTTTTTGTTTATGCAATGCATTTAAGTCTACTGTACATGAAATGTGACATTCAGTAAGATACTTATTGACATTGGTTGGATGTACATACGTACATTTGTAGTAAACTGCTACCCTTTTTTTAAGTTCATTGATAGGTGTAGTCATAATATTTTATATTGGAGAAGATAGGATGACAGTTTATAGGGAGGAATAAAATATATGGTGAAAAATCTTGGGTAACACAAAAAATATTAATAAAGGATTGAAGCAAGTTAATTCAAATTTTTAATGCAAAAAGAAACTACAAAAAAAAAAGATAAAATCTTGCTCTTTAAATTAAATGATTATTCCCTAATGTTAAAAACTGTAGACTTATTTGAACTGTGTGATTAAGTTTCTGTCTTGTTTGATGTACAATAGATGCACATTAATATATTTTATACTTAAGTTATGTGAAATATTTGAACACCTTGTAGAACAAGATTTTTGTGGAGTTTTTATCAGTATGTAGAAGGAAGTGTCTGATAGTGCTTCCTGTGTACATGTACTTGTAGGTCAATAAAACCTCACCCTTTTCCTGTTGTAAAGCTTACATTGTACAATGTACATGCCTTTTTGATCTACATGTACACTACATGTAAAATGGACACCATCACTCTTTAAGCAAACCTTATACAAAATGTCCTTACATGTAGGCTGCTTACTTTCGCTGATATACACAATGTACATGTATAAGGCGAAAAAAAAGCTATGACAGAACTGATCAATTTGTTTTGTTTTCCATTTTAGGGTAGTTCAGTTATTTGGGAAGACTTTACAAGTAAAGCAGCTAAACTCCATTCCTCTCTTAAGTAAGTAGATATGTAATTGCTATGCATTTGGGATATTTTTGTGAATATTTTGAAGATACATGAAAATTTCATTTCATCGGTAAAACATGCTCCTCTAAGTTTTTATGTGAGTTGAACAAACTGTTACAATGTACTGTTTCTTGTTTTATTATATACATATATAAGTAAATGAAAGAATAGGACTTGTTTCTTTTCCTGTGATCTGGCAAACTATAAAGTTTCAAGTGTAAAATGACCAAAATAAAAAATAAAACCAAAAAATAAACTAGAAGGTTTTTTTTTTTCATATCTCCCTCTAGATAAGGCCCTTTAATTTAGCATTATTTGACTTAAGAAGTTTGCTGAAAAACCAACATCTATTTATGGATACCAGTCATATTTAACATCTCCATTTCACATTGATTTATATGCCATTTTGAATAAAGTTCTGCTAATGGCAAACAACAAACAGACAAAATCAATCTGTCAATAATGTACTCCCCATTGAACACACTTATGAAAAGCTAATTCCATTTTCCAATAACAATGTAAAGTTTCCTTAAATAGCAACTAGTATGAATACAGTTATCAGTGTAAAGATGCATGCAATGTTTCCACAATTTCAACAAAATTGATTTGATCATAAAAAAAAAAGAGTATAATCAGGTTCGGTTTTAAAACCTATTTGTTTACCAATCAGTTGCGGATCTTATACGTTGTAGCAATTTTAGACTTCGTCAGATGGAGAAATTGGAAATCTATAATCCTAAAATAGAAATCATTAGAACCAAGAATGAATTAAGTGACATTAATCTTGAAGATATCAATAAGAAATAATTCAAAAGACTTCTCCAGTATGTACTAGCAACAGGTAGATTGAAGGGCCGTCATCATTGGCACATGATTTGTCAGAGTAGTTGCTTGGAAGAAATGTCAATTTTATAAGCCTATCTAGTTGGTTTCAGGACTGAAGAAAAGCAGATTAGTTATCATTGAATTAGATTGATAACAACAGTAGATATGTCCATACATGTAGCATTATATGCATGCACTCTAAGAACATTGTGCACTACCAGAACTGCCAACCCTAACTATTTTGTTGTAAGTCTTTGGATTATGCCAGAAGAATTAGGAAGAAAATCTAGCTTAAAAAAATGAAAATCTGGATTTTTTACATTGTTATGACCAAGTTTTAAAATTAGTGAAATTGGCTTCGCTTTGTTCTTTTTGGTGTTTGCCTGTAATGTACATTTTACAATACAAAAATGAAATTCCTGGGTTTTGGTTGAACTTGTGTAGAAGTTCTATAAAACAAAAATATCTGCTCCTTACAAAATAATTCCAGCAAACCCCTGGCCTTACTATTTTTCATAACTTGGGGTTGGCAGCTCTGTGCTACATGTACATTTACCGGTATCTTGAAGAGTGTACATGTATACATGTATTTACATTGCATTGTTACCAGTTATGTCATTATTTTTCAGAGCTACATTAGCAGCAATCGGTGGCTTTTTAGATGCTTTCCAAAAAGTAGCAGATATGGCGACAGGATCAAGGGGTAAGTTTAGCTGTGATCCTTTGTGCCACAGACCTATAAAAAGTCATCAGAAGTCTTTTCTGTACTTTTTGAACCATGAGAACCCCATAGAAAACAAGAATTTTCACTTCAACAATTACCATCAAAACTGACAATTTACATGTACTTGGACATGTATTTTTCCATCAACCCAGTGGCATGGGCTTACAACTGTACATGTATCTTTCTTTAGGATATTTATGTATTCTTTAATACGACTTTTCAATACTCTAAAATCATAAGACCCCACAAATATGCTAGGTTTATTACTTGGGACGTTGTACAACCTTTGTTACATGTAGACCCCCAAATTTTGAAATGTGAATGACCATTGACAGTTCATTTAGGATTACATGGGTTATCACGTTCATTTAAGATACAATGTACAACATACATGTAGTACTGTGTACTTTTCTTATGGAATTGAAATACAAGTTAACCAGACACTCCTACAAGTAGCTTTGCCAGTAGCTGTGTATAATATTATATTTACATGTACATGTATCTCAAGTACTTGTGTTATGCATGAGCACATCTTTGGGATCTTTGGTGAAGGATTGTCTATAAATGTCATAACTTCAACCTACATGTAAATGTATTAGAAAATTGAAACATGAGTGTGCATTTTTAAAATCAGTCATGTTGGTGTTACAATGTATTAAATATTATGCTTGAACCATACAAAGAATTTTATGTTTCATTTTTTTGGCAATCCACCTATGACAAATGGGTATGTTTAATCAGTGCATTACATAAACCTGCAGGTCTTTTATAATCTGATCATTGATCCAGTTGGCTGAGTAGTATATAATTACACTCCTTTATTGTGTAGTCTGATAGAACAGTATACACTGTCTGTGTACTTTATTGCAGTGCTGTAGGTTTAAAGTTCCTCTTTGCCATGTACTTAGGATGTAGCAATATTATTCAGAAATAAAAAAACTATATACATGTATGTGTATTGTGGTCTGTACTGTATGTGTTCCATTAATGGAAGTGGGATACTTTTTTCAATCTTCTGATATATTTTATTTGTTTTACTACACAGTTCAATGTATAAAGTACATTTTGTGTAAAAATGTACATGCATGCTATTATACTGATATATGCTTGAAAAACAATTAGTTTCAATCATGAATTCTATAGCAAAATACCTTCATACCATTCTTGTATAATTTTTTTCTGTATTGTAAGCTCTGTCATGCTGTTAATCTAGTTGATTAAAATATTTTTTCGACATATTGTATAATTGATGAAATAAACAAATCAGAAAATTCCAGGTTTAAGGGGTTAATAACCCTAACACAAAGGTTGCCAATGGAAACTTGAATGTTTTAGCTGCTGCTGAAGAGGAAGTAGAAGACACATGTCTTGTCTGTTACACAGCTGGTAGACATTCTCCAACATCTGTCCTTAGGTCTGTGTAATGTTGAATCATCACCTTATCTCCTGAGTGCCACATACTTACTTCATCTACTTTCTGTAGGTCAGAAAAATTCCCTTTTTCTCATTACATTAATTCTAACTTTTGCTATCTTGGCTGGTTGTTCATGTACCAATACTAGTTTAAAAATGTAGAATTGTACATAATGTACAAAGTGTACATGTACATGTATATGTTCATTGTCTATATACTACATGTATAATACATGAATGCCAAGTGAAAAAAAAATACTGTAGTCAAACACATCATACTTGTACATGTATAATACATGTATCTAATTTTACTGTTGTCTAATAATAATAAGCTTATCAATTTACTTGCATATGATAAAAAAAACTTTGAATAAAGATGAAAAATGTACTATTTATTCAAATTCATGTGGTATGCAGATTCCTATGTTGGCAAGGTGCAAAAGACCTTAACCCACTTTTATTTGATTTTTTGAACTGCTTTGGCTTAGAATAGGGGTTAAAAAAAGGAAGAGATAAATATAATGGAAAGAATCAATCGATTGGTTATGTAATACTAATGGTCCTTAATCATTGACTGTAATCAGTTCTCTGTACCAGAACAAAGAAACCCTGTCCACCCACAGTCAGTTGTATTGAAATTTCTGCTGTAAATGAAACTCATTTATGCTTCATTTCAGTCATGTAGCCATGAGTTTAATATCAAGGTGTAGAAGATCTATTGACTGAAATATGCTGATAGGCATGCATCATTTGCATGTCAATTTAGAAAATTTGTAGGCACATAATAGATAAAAATTTGAAGTAGATAAAAAACAGAATGAGTAACATATGTATTATTTGTGTTGAATGGCTATATATATTATTCTGTTGTTTATAGTGTCCCCACCTCAGTTTTTATACAGTGAAAAAAACTGTTTGGTTGATCAATCAGTATAGGAGAAAAAAAGCAACATACATGTATCTAGAAACATATAAAGTTTAGCCTCATTTATCATAATCAGTTGAAACATTTTGGATCTTATGTGTATGACCTTAAGTGACTGGGATCAAGAGAGATTTCTGTATTTACTTTTGTTAGACAGTCCTCTCTTGATCCAGTTTATTTAAATATCCCCTTTGAAACTAGACATTTTAAGCTTCATCATAAATCAATCCCATTAAGGTGTTTGCTCCATTAATTTATTAGGGTTGATGATCCTACATATACAATGTACATATGTCTTGTACATGTATATTTTCTTTTAGGCTGACTTTCAACTTATCAGGGAATGACTTTAAAGGTTGTGTGGGATAAGTGAAACTACCATTCAGACAATCAGATCTTACTATTTTTTAACATGTATATACTAAAGGACACCTAGATTCCTTTAAACTTCCAGAAAATTAGAAGTCAGTTTTATTGTGTATCCAGTTCAGTAAATTTTAACTTTATAGTTACTTCTCAAATGATGTATCCCACCCTTTGAATTTTCTTTTCTGGTTTCTTGTTTCAGGATTGTGTATTCAGTATTGTTGGAGACCTGTTTTATTGCCTACATTTAATGTAGCTAAATTAAGATGAGGGTAGAGTTTCCTTATCAGATATGGGTGTAAAAATGATAAGAGTGTCAAAGTCCTTTCGACAACACTGGTCTTTATAATCAAGTGACATTTAGATCTTTCAAACAAATCCAGGTTTTTAGTATAAATAGTTTGTATTTCCAGTAGCTTGTTTAATCTATATTTTTAATCTCCAGTTATTTGAAAGGTACTTTTGATCTGTAAAAGATTTTTGTAGGTAAAATTGTGTAATCAAATAAATACATTTTAGTTTGTTCAAGGTTGTTTCAAAAATTACTTTCACATAATGTTTTATTTGTCTGAAAATTTGGTATGAGTCATTTAAAATTAATATGTGTTTTATGTATAAGTGGCTGCTAAACATAATTTTACTGCATATCTGAGATTGTAATGTTGAACGTACCCCCATTCTTTTTTGGAAAATTTTCTTGATTCTTTATTTTGTGTTACATCCATTTTGATGTAAAACTTCAGAATGAATTTGCACATCTGTTACACTAAATATTTTTTGTCTATGTTAAGTACAAATTTTATTTTGTGTGTACAGTTCCTTCTCAAATCAACTGTTTGTTGTGACGAAGAATTAAAGGCCGTCTAATTTATACTGAAATAGACTAAAAAGTAAACACTTATGGTACACGTACTCAGTACAGAATGTAATAACTATCTGTTTCCCTTCAGTCATCACTATTTCTTTATACAGGATTCTCAGTTTAAAAAGTGATAGTTTTACCAAGTTCAGTCAGATCTACTTGTACTTTCTGCCTTGTTTTCCGTTAGATATGGCTTTCCAGGTCCAACTTTTCTTTCCTCTGTTACTACAGTTACTTGAAAAGATTGAAGCTAGCCCATGTGATAGAAGGTCTGTTTTATAGACCATTTCTTTTCTAAGGCCCATTGATAATATACCATTGATGTAAGTTTCTACTACTGACTACAGTAAAGAGAATACCTTTCTTGTTCTGACCTGAAAATATTTATGTTCCACAGCCATTTCTCTCATTAAGGGAATGGTAAAACCATTTGGCTCTTGTTTAACTCCATTGACTTTCCATCTATATTTTGTTTGGTTTGTTGCTAAGACAAAGATACAAAAATGTATTGTTCTTTCAGAATATAATTTTGAAGTATCACTAATTATGATAGCAGATAGAAACTCAGTATTTCATCGTCAATTCTCTAAACATTTTGTCATAGTTGTCACTTATTTGGCATGGAGTCATGTTGTTTCTATGTAATCCTTCTGGAGATATGTCAACACTTTCGTCAGGGAACATTAAGAAATCTGATGAGCTCCTTGGAGAAAATAACTTACTAATATAAGATGAACATGCTTCATGATTAGGTTTTTACTTCTCCTGAAGTAGTTCTATCAGGCTTTAATGATATTGCAGTGTCTGAATGAAATTATTCAGAAACTTGAATCTTTCAGTAATGAATGTTATTTTTTTTTCTTTCTGCAAAGTTTAGGTCATAATGTTTCTATGGTAACCTCTGTTAATTAATTCTGAGGGCAGATATGATTATAGGGTAAGACTTGACCAGATTGATTCTCTGATAGATATTGATCGAAAGAGCATGACAGGTTCTAAATGGATATAGTATTACTTGGCTTCTTGGTTATTTTCACATGTTTACCCATGACAAAACACAGAATTTTAGTTCATTTACATGTACATACATAGTTTTGAGTAGCTAGGTCTTCTTGTCATTTAAAAAAATGACATTGTACTTCCTGTAGAAGTTTTAGAGGGTTCCTCTTGTTTTTTATCTGTATATGTCTGTACTGGATGGTTTTCTCATGTACACTTCACCACAAGTAACAGGGATGATTTTATTCCACTTTTTAGCGGAGTTCCGCTATTCCAAATCCAGATTTTACCATTGTGATGTGTTTTGTTACTGTATATAAACGTCCAAATTTGTCAATTTCTGATTTGCTTGTTGACCTTGTAAAATCATCCCTTAACTATTTGCAAGGATATTATCTTATTCCTTTTTGCTTTTTGGCATTCCTACGGGTATTTTGACAATTTTTATTACTTGTATCATTATGTAATGGTTGTTATTATTAAGTTAAGGGGCTCTGTCTGCCATTAATTCATTGTATTTACCATAAACATGCTATCCAAGGATATTGTGTTGTTCATCATTGCCTTATTTCGTATTTAATTCTTGGCAAGTTGTATTTTTTGTATCTGTTAAATTAGAATGGACAACTGTTTTGTTAGAGGACTAAATGAAGACAATTTTAAAAACTTCTGATTGTATGAAATATTAGCTTTATTTAGGATATCGAGTTTTTATGTAGTTTTTTTTGTCTTTTGTTTTGACATTTCCATCAAAACAACTGCTTTAATAAATGTAAATAGAATAAAATGTACACAGTATTGAAATAGGGAAACTGGTATCAGTGGTGAAAATGTTTATATCACCTTTTTGTGCAAGTTACTTTAGTTATGCTTGGCTGACCTCACTGAGGTTGTTTCCTAGTTGATTTAGAACCCTACCTCCCATATTTACAATGTTTGTTACTTTGATGTTGAAATTAATCTTTTACCTATTTCCTAATGATATTATTTCTAATGTACCTTGTCATGAAAACACCTGGTCCAACAAACAAAATATATAAAATGTTGTGACAATTTAAAATGAAATTATGGTCCAGGGACCTTTTTTTCACTCTAATTAAGGAAAAATTACAAGGTTTTATAGTAGAGGATTTATGTAATCTGTTAAACTTGCCAAATGTCTGTTTTGTACTTGAACTGCTTTTAAGTGTCCTTGGTTGTTTAATGACAATGGACAGTAGTGAACTGTGGTGTGAGCCCTATTTTAGACTGAACAATGCTCATGGTTGCTTTCCACATTGAATCAATTTTAAAAAAGGGTTTGAATTGTATTAGAAGATGTAACTTAAAAATTAACACTTCTTAAACCTGTTGAAATAAATACACATGCAACAGCTTCCTTGAGTTTATTAGTTCTATGATGTATAGAGCCTGTACAACTGTTATATGCTGGTACTGCTTTTATTGCCTACTTAAGCAATTTACCACTTCAACTGTTATATTCTGCTTTACTAAGAAAACCAGTGTGCTCCAATACAGTAATGAAAGTTTTGTGGTTTTTCCTGTTTCATGCTCAAGTTATTTTTTTTTCATGTATTTCATTTTGTACAAGTACATGTACATTAAGCTTTTCTTTCAGTAGAATAAATGAGTTACATGTAATTCATAGTCAACACATTAGGATTCTTGTAAATATAAATATCTACATACTGTTAAAGAATTTATCACAGATATTGGTTAAGTACATGTATATACCTTTAGTGGTACTACCTTAGATTTACTTTCATGGTCAGAATTACATGTAGTTTGAAAATCCTTCTAATGAATGGAACAGTATAGGTTGAAAGTTATTGTTCGAAATCAGTTTATTGTACCTCAACAGTTGGTATCTAAGTATTAGTCTGACAAGTAATTAGTTTGACTATGTAGTTAATGAAGATGATGAAAGCAGGTGTCTGATGTGGATGTCTGACTTAGCATGTTTACCTTGAGAAACTAAAATACAGATACCAGTTGTACCAATATAACTTGAGTCTGATGGACAACAGAAGCTCATAAATCTTAGAGAGAAACAATTCTTGCCAATTGATATGATGTTCCCTTAAGGTTGATTTCTATGTTTCTAAACAAAGAGAGTTTGTTAGTTATTGCTCTCTCTCCTTGAAGCTTTTTATTAATGTTTTAAGCCAAGTTTCTTTTCTGTTTGCTTTGAAGAATTTTACTTACCACTACCGACATACTTTGATATGGGAATGATTAAAGTAAGAAAATGTTTTTCTCTATTTGAGAAGTTTGAATTGTTCTTTAAGTTTTGGGTAAGTACCGGGTATGTAGAACATGTATAGTGCTAGTACCGTAGAAGAAACCCTCTTACTGTGCTTTAAAAAGTAAAGAATAAAATTTTCCCTGTGCTAGTTGACTTTGTACAACAAAATGAGGAAGTCCTTGTGTAAGAGATTTACAGCAAATTCAAGCATATGTCTATAAGTGTTCTTTCAAATAAAAAAAATTAGGACTCTACAAAATTTTGGACCTACAAAATCTTTCCTGCTACAATGTACATTTTTAATTTGACTGGAAATGGGGAAAAAATATACATTTATTACACAGTTGTTGTGAAGGAAATTTTGGGAAGGGGCCATTTTCAGGATTTTTCAAAAATTCTCTAATATTTGAAGGGGCCATTTTCTGTCAGAAGAAGCAAATGGCCCATGTCCCCTGCCTTCGCATCCCCTTACTACACAATATGCTGATGAAAGCAAAATATTAGCTAGACTGGAAAAAAAAGTTATATGGTCTTAATTTGGAAGGTTTCACCCATTTAAATTGACAAACATAACTTATTATGAGGATAAAATTCCCAAACACTGATAGGCTTTTTCAATATCCTATCATCACATCTATAGAAATATAACAATTAAAACATTTATTCTTTAATTTAATAGGTATCAAGATATTTAATTCTCATGTTTGTACTTCAAGATTTAAAGATTACATGACCCAGACAGGTCAAGTCTTTAGATAAATTGTACTTTAAGTGGGGTAGTACACTCTTTGACATGTATGTTGCATGTAACAAAAACAATCTGGTACATCTTTTGGAAGATTTGAAGATTGTTTTAATACTATTTCTTGTCTAAGGAAATTTATTTTGATTAATGTCCATAATTGTAGAATGGAACATTTACATTTACAAAGGGAATGGTTTCATTGATTCATTGAAGGCAATAGTTGATCTTGAGATTTAAAAGAAAAATGAAAATATTCTTCATGATCCAGGGATGAAGCACCTGGTATGACAGGTACTTCTGGAGCTGTACCAAGAATTTTTATTGGTGTGTCATGCAGTACCTAAAATTCTTGTCAAAAAATTAAAGAAACAGAGTATTTTATTTGGTTTCTTATTAAGACATGTTCAAAGGTATGCGTTCATTACCTCTGCTGTACCATTAGAGATTTGGGTGCTATATCTCTGTGTACATTATATATTTGTGCCCTTTCCATTTTCTTCATAAGGTTTTTCTATTAGTTTCAGTATATTTGTATAGAATGGATAACTTAGACAAAAAAAAAGTAATTTGATTGCAAACAATTCTCATACATGTTTGCAAAATGATGTCACTGCTTTTATATAGCCAACATTAAAGACTGAAGTCTTCAAAGTTGCTAATCGTCAAATATTCACTGTCACTGATTTTGGCATACTTTAAATATCCGAAATGGTACAAGTGCGATATACTCAAAAGTCGGGGGACTTCTGCAAAAATCTTGGTTCCCTTGATATTATTGAGTACTCTTTTGTAACCGTCATGACCCAAATGGCTATATATAGGTATCGGTGTACTGATAATATATATGACCTTTATATAATCAGTTGTAATGAACGCGTGTGTTTGAATCGAAAACTGGGTAATATTACCTAAATTCAATGCTAACTGATCATTTTATCTTTTAATGAAAACTTCAGGTTCTAATACAAGCAAAAAACATGCATAGACATGTATATGATATGTTTTTAAAAAAGATTGTTGTAGTGATCTTTGAGTTGCTTATGATATTGACTAGAGAACCAGTTTAGGAACCAGATTAAGCAACTGGCAATGAATATTCATAAATATCGGGGCGTACTAATGTATATCACCTATATAGTCTTGTGACTAGCCTCAATGCCTGAATTGGAAACTGGGTAATGTTCAAAGCTAACTGATCATTTCATGTAAACTTCCCGTTCTTATTCAAGCAAGAAACACATCTAGAACACACGTGTATGATATTTAAGAGGTTTATTTTTATCTCGTATGAATCTACAACTATAACACTGTGGTGGTGAACACAGCGAAGATCTGCTGGATTATGTGGTGTATCTACCTACCCAAACTGTTCAGGTTTTTGACCTCTTCCATAGTATCAAGCATTTTATTTTTACACAAAATTTCCTTTGAAACTCATAGTTCTGTAGGGGAAAAAAGTAGCCAAAAGTGTCTTGTGTGAATTTGTTTAGGTGCTACACATATTTTCATGTGAATGATAGTGCATAACAAATTTGACTATGTGACACTTTTTGAAGTCGCCTTGTTTTGAAAATACTGCTGCAAAATGCAAGGTAAGTGATTTCAAACAGCAGAATTTGTATACATTGAAGCTTGGTATAATTAACCATAGGATAAATGACAATGTCTCTCATTACATGATCTGCATTCAAGATAAATTACAACCCCTCATTGTTGACACTGCAGTGAATGCATTTATTATGTAAGGTTTGCACCCTAATGTTTCATATGACTGACTTTGAATGAGAACCTTTTCTCACTGTATTATAACACTGCCTTTTAGATGTCATGCAAGGTTTATCAATATGTCGGTCTAAGATTTATTATTTGGCAGTCTAGCCTCAGTCTTTTTGCTTTTTTTTGGCCTATCTTATTAAAGAATTACGTCAGAATGACAAGAGGTTGTTTTGAGTCTGACTACAAAGCAAGAGGAAGATTGCAGACAATATGCATGCTTTTATTTCCAATTATGGTAGTGTTCATTGTTTAACCAACTAGCATGGCTATCAATTGACCCATCATGAGTGTGTGTTTATGGCCTCAGCAGATGATAAAAGTTAAAGTTGTCTTTAGATTCAAACTAGCTACCTTAAGGTCTGGATTAACAATTTAGGTTGTTTTTAAAACCTGTACAGCAAACTATTCATTTTTCTGCTTTTTGGCTGCCTCACATTTTGCACCCCTACCATCTTACTTCATATAGCCAGTAAAACTTGTAGTCAAGACTAGTCAAATATGTGTAAGTGTATGTGAACTGTTTTAAGTTTGAACACTGCTTGTAGAGTAGTTGTATCCACCATTTCTACATCTTTCATCTTTCTTGTCTTCAAAGATTTATTTGAAGCATTTAAAAAAGTGTGTGATGAAATTTCAAATTCCTGCATAGATTGTGGGCCTAACTGTTTGACTGTTTTGTAGTGGACACCAAAAGCAAGATTTCTCCTCCAAATTTGATACTGCAGTATTATTTATACCCCTTTATTATATAGATAGCAATGATTTACTAATTGTTCCCAGCGTAATTTTTTTCGATAATTTACACTGAAATAAATTTGGTAATTTTACTCTCGAGCTTTCTCCCGCCAAAACGTCACAACACGAATATCATTCTACCGTTCACAAAATTTTAAATTTATGTTGAAAATAACAATGAATAATGGAGGAAATCTATATAATAAATAAAATAATTAATTGGTTGTTGTGAATAACCAAAATATGATCACTCATGCCCAGAACGCTTTTAGATTTAACTCGTGGTTTCACCCTCTATATCCCTTTGTCTGTCCCAACTATTTTCTTAGCATCTTGCAGCATTGTTATGAAACTTGGTGGATATAATGTGATAACCACATGGAGTGCAAAACTTGTTCCCATGTGATGTCCGCAACCCCTCCTCAACAACTTTGCAGGATTGTTATGAAACTTTATGGGGTGTAAAATTCCATATAGGGATGTGCATATTGTCAGTTGATACTTGTCATATGTTTAAAGTAAATTTGCAGTCATACTCTGTCGATTGTTGTCAACAACAGAAAATAATATTGATTGTGGTTTGGATTTGGATGTGTTAGCAATGTCAGAAAAATTGTGTGTCAAGAGTGCTTAGTTTATCCCCAAAAATGTTGTGTCCATTATGAATCATGTGTTCACATTGGTCCCAAAATGTACAGGGTTCAATAGGCTGCGGGGGTATTAGTCTCGTTAGGGGCAATGTCTAGTTTTAACACACTCAAATCCTATCATATTCTCATCCCTAAATCAATTTATTCTAGTTCAAGAATAAAAACAAGTCAATAGAGTAGGAAATTATTATAAACAACATAAAAATTAGCCTAACATAAGTGGCAAAAATTTGTAATCAAGGGACAGTGTTTGTAATGATCTCTGCTCAGCTACTACTTAATGATTTTTACTCTTGCCATGACTTACCTAAACACAATATTGTTGCTTGTTCAGAATCTATTGTAAATACTTATAATATCAAATAAGCTTTAAATCCTTCACATATTGAGGTATCAGGATGATCAATGGATCAAACAATGGCTTTGATGGATTTATACATAGGGAAAGTGATGAATACATTAACTTCTTTTGATATAAATCATAACTAGAAAGTCACTTTTCTGTTTCCATCACAGCTGCATCTCTAGTATCCCAGACTTGCTTAAGGCATATTGTGAAAAGTGGATGCGCTTCTGTTTATTTAATCAGTTTCCCTCTCTGTTTTGACGGAATGTGGTATGGTGTACTGGTGTCCATCCATCCATCCGTTGTTCACAGTTTGAGCAAGAACTCCATTTTTTTTTTTAAACTTTAGTAAATTGTTTCTTTCTATTGATACAAATTCTTTTTCAATTTTTATACCTTGCCACATGTAGTGGGGAAGTATGAGATTCCCTTGAAAGTGGCCTGTCGGCTCATCCATCTGTTCCTCTTTATCTCTTCTCAGACGGTTTAAGAATGGATCAATGATTTTTTTATAAACTTTGCACAGTTGTTTAACACTATACATTTCAGGTAAATATCAATTTTCAGCAAAATCCATAATGTAGTTTTCTAGTTATGTCATTTTGAGCATTTTGCCACCCCCTTTTTCACCATTAAATGGCAGGTATCACTTAATGTTCCATTAACACCCTATTTTTTTTTAAGTTCCAGCTTATTTTGTTGGTTTTTTTTTTAAATCTTGGAATTTATTTCTACAAAAAAGGAATGATTTTATGAATTTGGACTATAAGAAAAAAACAACTCTTGCAGCAATGTCAATGAACTTTATTGAATTATTTATTTATATTGAGGCAAGCTCCTTTTAAAAATTTTTGTAAATATCTGATTTTCTTATTTTGAGTTATTGGACTTAGTTCATACATGTACACTGTTTTTGGACTATAACTCAGTAGTGGTTACATCCATTTTTATGAAACTTTGGAAAATAGATTATTACTGTTGATGGTAGCCCATCCTTCAATTGTTAAGAATTTCTGATATAGAGGTTTAGAGTTTCGGACTTTAAAAAGGTGGGATTTCCCATAATTGTAACTTCAAAATTCTTTTAGAAATTTTGGTGAAACTTTGTAGAAATTTTTTATTCTTTTTTCTTTTATATGTTTTGTAACAAATGTTGACTCACAATTAAATTCAGAGCTGTGTCAAGATATCAAGCTTGAATTATGTGTTCATTTTTATCCCAACTGTTTAGGGTTCGACCTCTGTGGATGTATCTAGCTGCTCTTTGTGCAGCATTTTGTCTTATCATTGCCTTAACTATATTAATTTCTCTTATGGAACATATTACACAGGTAATGTGGCATTCATTGAGAAAAGATTACTATAGGTAACCTGAAGGTTTCCTTGTGTCTCCACACCATGTTTTACAACATGCCCTTAATACATGGTGAATTCCACTTAAGTGATCTATTTCCTTTCTACTGTAGGGAGTTACTATAATTACAATGTAATGAGGTCATTAAGTGGCCCTTACCATTGGCCTTTTGACCCTCGTCCTGTTAAAAAAAGAATTGAATTTCACAGGATGTTGTATTGAATGACTTAAGCCTAATGATGATGTAATCCTCATCATTTTTCCTCAGGTCATTTGGTTTAAAAAAAATCTGAAGGCCTCTTGCCTTATGGGGTCCTCATTTCCACTAAAATCTAAAAATAGATCTGGTTAAAATTTCTTTAACGCAATGTTGCTAAAATAGACCCATATAGTTTTTAAATTAAAAAAAAAAACCAACCATGTCATGTGCCGTTTCTGTCTGTAAATTAAGGCTCAAATAGGGGGATAGTTTTTCGAACATCAATTTTTCGGTAGCCACTCTAAGCCGTGAGTGTCCCATATATTGGCTGCTAGCTTTGAAACTTGATACTTTTGGTTCTTTATTGTTCATACAATTTTTTCATGAAATTATCTTTTTTATTATTCACCATTTGTAAACGTTTCTGTATTTTTTCCAAGGGTTTCATGTTGGGGTAAAGATTTGGAGGATACTGAGGAGACATAATTGGGCGTTTGTAATCTTTTGTAAATACATTTTGTGATACACTGTGTTATAGGTTTCCATGGAAAAATTAAGCTAGGTGAAAAAAAAAAGAGTTTTATCATCTATAAGTATATGTACCTCTTAATACAGACTTAGTATTTTCACTTTGTGGACTTAGATCTTTACTGAAGTAAGTCCACAATGTCAAACTTGACCCAAGACTTCTGTTCCCTGATGCTCACTACTGGTGATGGCAGTCTATCAAAAAGTCTATAGAGAGGTTACTGAGTTAAATTGAACTTTTTTTAAAATTTGCCTTGTCATTATTTCACCTACTAAACTCCTTCATTTTTTCATTTCAGGAGCCACAAAAGAGATTGGATCTGCCCTGACTAGATTATGTATGCGACACAAAAGTATAGAGTCCAAGTTAAAGTCATTAACAAGGTAATCAGGCTGTTAACATCTTTATCATAACCATAAATAGGGGTCATTACACTGTGTGGCATACCCTGAGGCTAGTCCAAGGTCAGTAGTAATAATTGAAGTGATTTGACATTCTGGCATCTGATAGTCTGATTTTGTGATTGTGTCAAAGGTATCATCTTTCAGTTGTTGGTCAAACTTCATGTAGGTTTTTTTTTTGCTTTCATGTATAATTACAGGCTCCCTTTACTTTAGTTAGATTTCATGATAGCTTAGGATACATTTTACATTGTAATCCATTAATAGCTACATACTTAGGACTATATTTTTCAAATGACAAAAATGTTACCAGAAAAAAAAATAGCAGTAACCAGATATCATATTTACTAACAAACACTTGTAGAGGCAACACTGTAGTTGATGCAAGAATATGGGTTGTGCTTTCATACAGCAAATTATATTATTAAATTACCTTACAGCACTATAAACAAATAGGATCTTGGCCATATTTAGTTTATCAGGCAAACATAACTACTACAGTACTGTGTCCTTTTTTAACCATTACCCACCAGCCATTAGCATCAAGTCTGATATCCAATTAACACAAATTACTATGTTCTGCTCTAGACAGCAAATAGATAGCTGAGAGAAGTCTTGATGTATCCCTGATTGATGGGAGGAA
Source organism: Perna viridis (assembly GCA_037379345.1). Taxonomy (NCBI): domain Eukaryota; kingdom Metazoa; phylum Mollusca; class Bivalvia; order Mytilida; family Mytilidae; genus Perna; species Perna viridis. The sequence goes on along the minus strand of CM074515.1, from coordinate 10,297,444 downwards.
TTGGGTACTTTTTGATGACTGTCATGATTTCATTAGTATATTATTACAGACAGTATGGATGTTCAGTAGTTTTTTTTCCAAATCTTCTTAGTTAGATTATGATTAATTTCCTTTTTGTTTATGTAATGTTTTGTTACCTTAAAAAGTTAAGAAATTTACAGTTTAAAGTGGAACCTCTGAAACTGACCAGAAAATGATGTTTGATAAGACTGAGGTTGGAGCACAATTCAGATATGTCATTTAAAGAGTAGCAAAAGGTGTCAGATTATTCATGATTCAGATTAGATAGCTATATGTAAATTCCAGAGATTCGTAGATAATGGGTTTTGGTCCATAAATCCATTTTGTAGATACATGTACCGGTACTCTGCCTCTATATTTCAATGACTTACTGGTACAATTTTATAAGTTAATATGTCATTATCTTTGAATTAGAGCTTGATAACCAATCATATCAGAGTATTCCACCATTGTATACGTATTACATGTACCATGTAGGTTTTCTCTGGGCATATTCTTCCTTATTCAATCAATTTAGTGAGGAGACTTTTACATGTACATGTAGCTTGTATAGCAAAGCCATATATGCTGACTAGAAATAAATTTTGCTCACTGAACTTTTTCAATTTTTAATAAGCAACTATTCAGCTGATTTTGCTGTATTTTTCTCATATCCCCCTTAGGCAATCATAGACTATTTAGGTAACACTGTGGGTAATACATTAGGAAAACAATACAACATAGACACATCAAGTATTAATTTACACTGAGCAAATGCTAAGTTATGACACTGTGTATTGATCAGAGCATTGTCATTTACACCAGGGATGTGTAAATAGTCAATCCTTTTTTTTTTGTTGGAAGTCTACATTACATATACAATCTCAGATTGAATGGTCTATGGCTTATACATCTATCACCAAGACTGGTATTTGGCTGTGGAAATAAACATTTTATTGTCTGTAATTTGATGTAATGAAGTACATCGATGTTTTTGATCAGGCAGAAAATCAGAAAATTAGTACTTAATTTCTGTCAGTATATGTACATGTGTAAATCAGACCCTTAATTTTGCTGATCATTGCCAAAATTAATTGACTGGCTTCATACATAGCTGACAAAGCCTAAGATATTGGTTAACCTATTTTTAATTTGTTACGATTTGAGATAGAAAGTACATGTATATATAAGCACTATGTACCTGAGGTAAATGAAACAGGACACACTAGTATACAGTTCTTTACTGACAGGGGGAAGGTTACTTCATTGGTGTTTGTCAGGAAGGTTCCTTTTATACACTTGTAGCGCCCAAAAGCTAGAAATCCCAAAACACTGACATGACGAAATTTTGAATACAGCAAAAGCTAAATAGGGCCTACTTCTATATTTGTACATGCTTTTAGATCTAATACTATACAATCCAAGTCAGTCTTGTGTAATGAGGGTGTAGTGTGTTGCCCATTTGGCTGAACCTGTACATTTATAATTTCTGGGGCCAGTTGTAAGCAGACTGTTGTTGTGGGGTTTCACTGTTCAGTGATTTTGCTATTTTTGTTTCGTGTTTGGTTGAGTGGGTTTGTCTCTTTGACACATTGACTGTTTCCACTTTATTTTCAAAGACAGTCCTTTGACCCCTTCCAATGTTCAGGTTAAGTTACTTGTACATTATATACAATGTATGTGTACAAAATGTAACTTTATTACCAACATTGTTTAAGTTTGGACAAAGAGATAAAATCTTCAGTGCAGGATATTCTGATATGAAAATAACTGTTAGTGTTTCCTGTCGGATGAAATAGTAAAATGATGATATCATAACTGGACTTTATGAAGCTTTGAACAATGGTCTGATTTTTTATGCTTCCATGAATCTGACTTCATCTGATCATTTTTTGTACCAAGTGAAAAGTTTTGATGTATGAGCAAAAAGTCTGCTTTAATTATTGCATCACTTTACTTTACTGATTTTGAGTTCACTGTCTAGTCTTTGCCAAGTATCAAACAAAGCACCCAGTGTTATTTAGCAATCTTATTTACATCCTGGTTTGTTGTGGAAACATATTACTCCACTATGGCAACATTTTAATATTTATTAAGAGTGTCGTTATTGGTACAGAGTAACCATAGTTACCTGGTTGAAGAAGTTCTTCAGTGTCTCCTCACTTCAAGGGTTCCTGTTGATTATTTTTTTTTGCTTTTTATACAACTGCAATAAATCTGCAGTCTTATAATAGTATCATGCTGAAGTCATCTGGCATCCATAGGCATAGACAACTTGGTTTTCAGACAATAACTGGCATATACAAATGTAAGTTTATCAATCTTTATGAAATTATTCCAGAAAGCTGGGATTGATTTTGGAGTTAGTAACTAGAACCATACTTAAATAAGTGACCAAAAAGGGGCCTCTTTGATCCTAATCGAATTCTAAATCCAGTGTCAAATTTTTTTTAGAAATCAAAATGCAGAGCTGTATCAAGCTTAAATGTTGTGTCCCTACATTCCCCAAGTGTTCAAAGTTTAACCTCTGCAGTTGTGTTAACCTGCGCCCATTGAAACATTTTATCTTTTGTTGGAAACATTCTCAGCAGCCTTTGTATCAACGTTATAAGCAATCTGTTTCGTATTTGTTCTGACAATATTTACACTGACAGAGAAATACTTGTACCTGGCATTTCCAAATCAGGCTCCTCTTAATTAAAGACCCTCATTTTAAACCAAGTTATTAGACCAGGCCTAAGATTTGTTGAGTGATATGAAACCTGATTTGGGAAATGCAGATATGATTTTCTTTCATCTTAATACTTAATTAAGCTTTTTCAAATACTGATTTACCATTGTGATTCTCCTTGTTTTTACAATACTCTACTGATTTCTTTTTCTTTGATGACTTCATATATTCAGGTCTAGAAATGTCATGTTATACATTTGTCCAAGACACCTTGATATTTATGCTATAGAATGTCCTTATAAGGTATTGATATTTGGGTCTTTTTTAGCAAGCATTACTAACTTTAGAAGATGTATGGAAGGATTTGATATCCAAACCTTAATCTTTGAGCAATGTGGAACGTCTTGATTCTGGAACTGGGTCTGATAATGTTCGTTTTTCATTGACCTGCCATATATGACATGGAGAATACTGGCTATATTACATGGACAAATATGGTGGAATAAGGAACAAATTAATGCAAAATTTACGATTAACATGTTCTTAGGCATTCTTTACACTAGAGATAATGTAGATGTTTCTTCTCTACTTAAAGGTACATTGTAGTACCAAAATATGAAGATAACTGACTACAATATATTTTAATGACATGAGATGTTTATCAGTAATTAAAAGTGTATGATAAATTTCAGCACTATAATGGAGAACTTGGTTACCCCCATCCAGGAGAAAAGTGAAGACTGGAAGAAAAGTGTTGCTCAGCTAGACAAAGAACATGCCAAAGGTATTTATAGAAACCTTTGTGATATCTACCCTTTGATAGGAAAACCACACAAATACATGTACAAGTATGTAACCCAAGTACTTGTATTCACCACTGGACATGTATCTACAGCTGATAGTTTAATGTTTACTATGATAAGTATAAACCTGTAAAAATGATTGACATTACATCATAGAACAACACCTGGTCAAGTAACTGTGACAGGTAGATATGGTTTGCCAGGTAACTGTGACAGGTAGGTATCAATCATTTGTCTGATTAACACCAACTACTGCCAGGTTACAGGTGGACTAGGGGTACAGACACTTATACACTATCCAGAAACAGAAATATATTTACATGTACTATCTGGCTCTGCCATTTCTTAGAGATAGATCAATCCTACATGTTCTCTGTAACAAGTCGATGTTCAGTGAAATGTGATATTACCTAAATGACACTACTCTTTTACCATTGAAAATTCAGTGAACTTTGTATGGATGTTAGGCATGGTTTTCTTCTGCTTCATAACAGTATTCCACTTTTCAAATGCAGAAATTCCCATTCTGATTCTTTTTTTTTTACTTTCGATTTGTCATTTTCTGTTTTTGTGTTGGCTTTGTTAAATTCTGTCTTGTGTTAACAGTAATGAACTGCTGTACTGGAGTATGTGATATGTCATATCCCCTTTCATGGTGTTTAAATTTCTATAACTCTGTTACACAAACTCAGAAAAATCAAGGAAATGGGAAAGGGAGCTTCCTTCTTTAAAGACAGACAGTCTACCAAAACAAAATCTGTTTTTAAGTTTTTTATAAAGTTTTTTAGTTCTCTAGTGATGTACACATAGATAGAGAGACAGACAGACTGTGACTATTTTGTCTATCAAAAGAAGGTTTTCAGCTAGTACCATTACAGAACAACCTCAGAATTGTTGTTTCTACATCTCAAAATAATTAGAGAAAATTTCCAACAAAAAAAAACAGACATTCTATAAATACATTTACATTTAAAACAAACTGGTTATAGTCTGTAAGTTGTTATCACTGAACTGACTTGGTTGTCATAATGGTAGTTCAGTTTGAATGTATGGAACATCACAAAATGAAGTACTAATACAATTTGTATTGATCCAGTAAATGATAAAAAAACTTGATGATTTCCATTTATCATCCATTTCTACAGGGACAAGATTAAAGCATAATAAACCCAGAAATGAAGTAGAATAGAAGATAATCTTGTTTCTACTTACTTTAAAATGTACTGAATTTTCCAGTAGCCGGTTTTCATTCATGTGATAAAGAAAAATCAATACTGCCTCCTATGGTTTGCTATCATTTGAACTTTTGATATTTTGTTTTTATTTGCCAATTAATTTTGTCTACTGTCTGCATGCAATTGATACTTTGATGTATGTATTTTTTATCAGTTCTCACTAACATGATATTATTTACATATTTCTCCCACAGAATACAAGAAGGCTCGTCAAGAAATTAAGAAGTGTGCAACTGATACCATGAGGTTACAAAAAAAAGTCAAGAAAGGTGCGTTTGATTGTTGATATGTATATATCAGACACCTGTTGGTTAGTAAGGTGTAGAGATAGTGCTGGTTCATGGTTTGTATAGTAACAGTATAAAGAACACAAAGAAGGCATTAGAGAAAGATCATTCACCTGGTATTGTGTTATCAAACAACCACCAAAAATTTATCTACAATTGTTTATTTATAGACCTGTTCTATGTTGTATATCTTCTGTTGGCCAAGACTTATTTCATACTTCATAGTATAGGGTTGAATCTCAAATCTTGAAATCAGGCATCTAGTTCTTTAGGTATTTTCTAAGAAGTAAATTCTTACCTACATGTATCTTAGCAACCATCTGTATTTAGCAATATCCTGTTTTAAAAGACTATGAATGAAATATCCAAATTTAGTGTATTCTATGTAAAATAAACATGTATATAAAGACCACTTATTCTTTTTTTTTATTTTACTTTCATTTGGAAGGTCACTTAAGACATAGGTTTAGTCTCTATACCATTGTACCAATATCAACTACTTTTAAATACTTCACTAAATATAGATCAAAATGTATATCAAAAGTGTGCACATATGTGTACATGAAAAAAATTCTTACTGTAAATAAGTAACTGAATTTCTTGACTTATTGAAAAAGTTCTATATTATTTATGTTTGTCTCCTTTTTATTTGTTGTGCTGGAATGGTCTGAGAATACATTGTTATTAACTTGGTCAACTGTTAATTTCACATTCTGAAGTGGACTCTTAAATTTTACAAATTAGACATTAATGCCTGCATTCACTCTTCAGTGAATATTAACGACTGAATTCAATTCTGTTTGATGTTTGATTTGCCTTTTACTTGTAATTAATAAAAACTAATTCCATGTTGTAAAGTAAAATATAAATTGTTTACTTTGAAAAATGTTTTGAATTGCATGTATGAATTTACAAAATCTGTCGATCTGTTCCTTTAGATATAAAAAATTAAGATATTATATTTCTAATATTAACATTTCCCTGTAACAGCTGATTTGCATATTATGCAATCAAATCACGGTAAGGTACAAGGAGACCAATTCTATTTATTCTGTGATATCTTTTGATAAAGTTATATTTTTAATTCATTATTTTGTGACCAAAAATTTCAGGATGGCTGGTTTTTGTGATTTTGGAGATTGCTGAATTTGTATTATAGTTTTTGTTCATGGATTATGTAATAAACTGTTGACTGAAGATCAGATTTTGTTCAAGGAACACTGATTAAACATTGGTCAAAGCTTAATGTAAAGATTTGATTAAATTTTTGTCAAAGCTTAAGATTTCATGGAAATTATTTGGCACTATAGAATTTAGATCTTTACCATTCTGTCTGTCGAGTGTCTTTCCAGCTTTGTACCAAAACTATAGACTTTTCAGTGATGATCTCATTTACTGTGTTAAGATAAAATTAACTGTCCTTACCTAATGGACTTCAGATGATGATCAAATCACTGTCAGTTTTGACTAAGGGTAAAACTGAGTATAATATTGGCTTGATTTCTTGGAAGAGTCCAGTGAATTTAAAATAGTACTTCTCTAGAATGGTATATTGCTTGGTATATGACCGCCAAATAAAACTGCAGTTGTTTATTGGTATGGCATCTTCTTTGTCATCATTGTCATATGTAGATCCTTGGTTTTTGTGCAGAAGCTTGAGTATAAGTTGGTTGATTTGTAAATTTATATATTCTAAACCACAAAATGAAGTTGGTATTGATTTTGGGGGCTATTGTCCAAACTGTTTTAGAATTAGGGGCCAAAAATGGGCCTAAGACAAGCATTTTATAGAATTTAACCATATAGTTCCAGGATGGAATTATGTGGTTAAATTCTTAGCGTAGGAATGTCTATGATATTGTTCCACAATATTCTATACCACAATAATAAGACTTTGAGTGTTTTTAGGGGTAAAGACATGAACGTTTCTTGAATTTAGGGATTAAAAAGGGGGCCAGATACATGCATTTTCTTTGTGTCCAGACAGTAACTTGACTTTTAATGAATGAATCATTTTGAAATTGTATTACAAGGTGCCATACCACCAAAGAAAGACTGGTGTTCATTTTTTGGTTGACTTGAATCTTTTAGGAATTTGGGGCCAGAAACGAGTATTTTTTTTTCAGATTTCTGCACGATAATTTGAGAGAAAGGGAATGGACCTCTTTGAAATGTACCACAAGGACCCATCACGGAAGACGTGGGGTTGATTTGCTAGTTTAGACTGGATAATAGCCAAAAAGTGACCACTTCAGTCTGATCAAATTTTTATCTTGTGTTAAATGTCTAATCATTACCAAAATTCAAAGCAGTGTCAAGTTTGAATGGTGTGTCCATACTTGCCCAACTGTTCATGGTTTGACCTCTGCTGTCATATGAAGCTGTGTCGTGCGAAGCATTTTAATTTTTTTTTGTCCTGTTCTGAATGTTAATCAAATTAAGGTTACATTAGTTAGCAGTAAAACTCAACATTTTATGTCACGGGATTATGCTGTTACTAAGCTCAAGTGATGAGATTGGAGTGGATCATGACATCTTTATCAATGTGTTATTAATATATTTTTTCTAGTCTAACAAGAAAACCTATAGAAACAGGATAACATTACTACCAGAGGGCAGTTGTTGTTCGAACTCTGACCAGATTCTGTTTCACCTTATTCTAACTTTTCTGCTTTGATATAAGTACATTACTGTGTTTATATGGAACACTTTGTCATATGCCATCCCCCAATTAGACCAAGTGCTTTCAAGTTAATGAATTTAAAGTGTTCATGGATAAGAATTTGTTAAGGACTTTGTTATGATTCATTTCCTGTTTTGAAGCTTGTACATAATGTATGGCCACATACATGTATTCGATGAATTTAGACCTGAGTCAAGATGTGGAAGTAGAACTGGACAGGCACTAGGTTCCACCTTAGCTCAAATGTTGTGCAAAATTATCAGTTACATTAATTACTGAGGGTGAAGTGTATGAAAGACTTTAAAATCTTTGGAATGTTTGACACAAAGAAGAATAAAGTTAAATATATAATCAAGAGATTTTTTTAAAGGGCACCAAGTGTCAGTTTATAGGATTATTTTGGAGTTGCAGAGGATATTTAGGCATCAGAGTTTAGAGAATACCTAAAAAGCAATAGTAACATTTCATCCCTTGATATTTGAAGTGGAGTGTCTCATGTGTATTACAACTGTTTTTAAATAATGCAAAATGATATAAAAGCTACAACAAAAAATGTCATTGAAAAAAAATGGTATTGAAGCCTATGGAATCAATAATTGAAATACATTTCCCATATGTTCATGTAACTGAAGTACTGATAACCATTATAACTCCCCAAGAAACAAAATAATATTACATTACTATAAAATATGGTATATAGCTACCCTTATTCATGGGAGTTGGTAAGGACTGTTAGTTTGGACTGTTAGTTTATCTTTGATGTTTACATATTAATGTTTGAGAAGAAGAATGTATCTAGTGGGTCTATTTGTATGTAATATATTTTATGCTGGAATTTTAGCCATTTAAATCCATGATCACAAATCCTAATATTATTATCAATGATGTAAGATCTTTATAATGTATTAAAACATTAAATAAATATGTTTTAAATGATGTTAAGTAAGGTTATTGTTAAGTATTACTTGTGATTAATTGAATTTTAATGGGCCAACACCTCTATCCCAATAAAGACCTTAATCAGGACATGTAAAGTTAATATTCTGGTTCTCATGTCTTTTGACATAATATCTTAAATTTGGAACAATTATAGGAACATTACAGAAATGAAAGAGATGGCATTCTTATTAGGTTAACCCTGTAAAAGTTATTTACATGTAGGTACCATTTTATAGTTCAGGAGCTAGTTAATGTTGTCTACAGCCTGTAAACAGTTGATGTTGCCTCACATTGAAAGCTCAACACCCCTTTGTTGTTGGTTTTTGTTTACAGTGTGTTACACCATGGGTTTATTATCAATAGAAATCTCGGTAGATCTCTACCTTTAGTATTGCTTCTACTTCTCCTTTTTACCAGAATAAGAACTGACAGTCACCAGAAACCAGAAAGCCAGAAAGATTTAATTTTATGTAGCCTTATGACATTGAACTACATTGTATATCAGTATGTCAGCATTAATCAAGATTAGGTAGAATTATTAACATTTTGATCAATGGGGTTTGAGGAATTAAAATTATCGTAGATTTTTTTCTCCTAATGGTAATTATTAAGCTTAAAATATTTGCAATAAGTGTAAAGGATGTTAGTTATTGAGTTAGATAGACGTTATTCCCATCGTTACTTATACCAACGAGTTTCGGTGGTGGATGTGAGTCCCAAGTCTATTTTTTGGAAAATTTTAATTTTGTGCAAACTTTGATCAGATTTGTTTGTTTGTTTGTTGGGGTTTAACGTCTGAGCAGCAATATTTCAGCTATATTCAGACAAAACTTTGATCAGGAAGAACAAACATAATAACCTGGAATTCCCCTATATACTGGAACCCCTTCTTCAAAATCTCTGGTTCCCTAGAGTAATTCATTTGCTTTTTTGTAGAACAGCAAGTTATTGTACTAGAGGTGTATCTGATCTTCCCATTGGATATTTTAAAAATTATTTCACAAAATAATTGAAATGGCCAGGGCTTTGTAGGATTTTAGGTTTTAGAATGAATCTTTTAGGGTTATTCAGTTCAGTTTTGAAGTAAAACTTAGTTACACTTGTGTCATAATTAGATTATTGTATTAAAACCGGTACATAAAGAAGTCTTGAAAGCAGTTAGAAGTAATTTTTGAACTTCAGTAATGACTCATTTACCTTTAAAAAAAATTGCAAATGAAAGGAAACTGAACTCACTTATGGAGGTAAAAGTGCAATTAAGTATAAACAGGTATTAGCTGCATTGTTCATGTGTATAGTATGTAAATGTATGTTGCACACTTACACATCAATAACTAAGAGAGAAAATCAATAAACAAAGACAAATCATTAAAAAAATCCAAAATAACATCATGGTCCTGTAAATAGACAACTTAATCATGGCAGTTATGACCTAAGATTGATTTTATCCTGTATTATTTTCTATTCTGCAAATTTGAAAAAAGGCCCTCACAGTAAATGTGAAATGTACAGTATAATCTATGATACCTGAGATTTTATCTCTGAACAACTTGATATCTATAGGCCACACTGACCTGAAGTCATTATGACTAAGTGTTTTTACTTAGGTTTTTATCCAATCTTTTTATCTGATTGTAACTTTGTAGAATATAGTTGCAGGTGGTTTAAGATTTGATGAGCGAGCGATTATATATGTTGAAACTAAATAACATTAGTATGATTATTAGATAGCTGTTTTGGTCTTGGTTCTCAAGGTCTCCCCATTAATTGTTTTATTAAACATGTCAAGTCATTTCCTTACAAAAAGATATGGCTATAGATAGTTATTGTAAAACTAAGGTAGATAACTCTAGTTTGGGTTTCAAGTTCTAATGGAACAGGTCTTGAATATAATTATTTCCTTTAGGAAATGGAAATTAATTTGCTATATAGTTCTCAGTAAGGGTATTTTTTTGCTGCAAGTAAGAGAAATCTTGAATGCTTATTTATACTTTGAAGCTTAATGAAATATATTTGTAATAGAAAACTTGGGAGGCTACGTTTATGGCTAGAGAAAAAAATCCAAGAAATCTATGGTATTCTTGTCAAATAATACTTAAGCATTATAATATGAAAAGTTTATTTCATTTCTCTTAATGTTATTTTTGTAGGAGTTAAATACCGGGGTGCAATATGTACATAACTACATGTAGACTTTAACACTTAGACATATCTGTATCTAGAACTATAACAGTCTTTATCTCTAATACTAAAATTTAAACAAATGTTTTATATCAACATTCCACTTAGTATTAAAATATTTTATCAAATGTAATACAGATGTATTTATTATCCCATTATGTGGCATGAGTTAGTGAACCTGGGATGTTTATTATCACATTAGTATATATTGACATGTATCAGAATATTGAGAGTGTAAACATTTCATTCCCAGGTATTTCTGTTCTGTAAACAATTTAAACTGATATAGACACATTGAAATTTATATGATAAACTTTATTTTTGCAGCTGCATGCTGCTAAATTGGGCTGTATTTTCTCTTTTGTCAATATACAGATCTCTTTTGTCATGGTAACATGCTTCAAGTTGAATTTTTTTTCTCTATTTTTGTCAACACAACATTCATTTTTATAACAGTCCTTATTTTAGACAGCCAAAACTACAGAGGTCTTAAAGTAGCATAGACAGGTCTGTGACAGTATTGAAGGAGGCAGAAGTGTGAGGTCTACCCATATTCATTTGTTTGGTATCAGTTTCTGTGACAATATTGATAGAGGCAGAAGTGTGAGGTCTACCCATATTCATTTGTTTGATCCCCATTCCTGTGACAATATTGAAGGAGGCACAAGTGTTAGGTCCATATGCATTTGTTTGATACCCATGTTAAATTGTTCTGCACTCTTTTGAAATGTTTATATTAGTTGTAGCCATATAGCTCTTAGCTTGTTTATGAATAAACTATCAGACAAGGTTTCCTTACAAGAAATGGTTATTGTGAAGCCCTGTCAGACAGGGTTTCCTTACAAGAAATGGTTATTGTGAAGCCCTGTCAGACAGGGTTTCTTTCATGGTTGTATGAAAGTTGTATTTTCTTACAATGTAACCTCTGATGACCTTATTTCTTTCAAAAGTCACCTTACCTTGAAAGTGAAGATTTTGAATTATACCCCATCATATATAATCTGTGTTTAAATGTTTTCCTTCAATACAAACCATTAAGCTACATTTGTAAATATGGTCTAGCCATAGTTGATAAACAAGCCTATCCTTGTAGGATTAAAGACTTACCAGTATTATATTGATTTTACTTAGTGATTTCTCTTATCATTGCAAAACACTTTATTTTATGGGGGGATCTTGAATAATAATTTTCATATGGAAGTGGAATTTTGTATAAGGAAACGTTTAACCACAAACCTATGTACCAAATTAACTCTATCAACTTATGCTAAAATGTTTTCACCATTTAAAGACACAGATCAATATTTTTCTTTTCACTCAGGTGGCGACCATTTGAATTTTATTGTACAGTATGATCATGTTAAAAGTTTTAAGGGTCTTTGTGACAAAGACAAGTCTTTAGCAATCATTTGTGATAAAAATAATGTATAATGATTCAGAAAAAAATATATATATATGGTTTACCCAACACTCTCATTCAGCAATAACTGGTTGCCCCTTGTATTTATAGATATTTTTTAGAAAGAAAACATATTATTCAATGTATGTTTATTCTAGATATTTGTATAAAATGTGTCTAGGAGATAAAGCCCATAAATGTTATGTCAAAATTTGTGTTATCTTTATCTTTTCTTACCAGTATACTATAATTAAATAACTGTGTTCTATTTATGAATCACTGCATCATCATGAAGTATGTGGCCTATAGGAGGTAGAGTAACAACTGGTTGGGTCTGAGTTTGTGTTATATTTCTGAGTGGGGTGACAGGCATTGCATGCTATTGCTTCTGTGTTATTGCAAATTTTAAAAGTCAGGTCCAGTGTAATGGGCCATTAACATGGTTTGTTCCATTGATTAAATGTTATTCTGAAATGCATGAAATTGTTAACCTATTATCAATCAATCAATCTATGTATAACTTTAGGAAAACAAGACATGCAGACTAAACTGGACCATGCTATGAAGGAAGTGACTGACAAGTACTTGTTGTTGGAGGAGTCAGAGAAGACTGCAGTTAGGACTGCATTGATTGAGGAACGAAGCAGATACTGTCTTTTTATAAGCTGCTTAAGACCTTTTGTTGTAAGCATGTTTTGGGTTTCTAATTGAAACATTAAGTAATACTTTAAGAAAAGAGTATATTCAGTTTCTTCCAAACTAATAGACAAGATACAAATTACAAGGTGAAAATTTTTATGTTTGCAAAAAATATTTACAGAATAAAAAAATGATTAAAATGGTGGATCTGATCCCCAAGCTTGACATTTTACTCTTCACATTGTAGATACTGATTCTCAGCTAATCATGTTGCTTTATAATTATCCTGTATATACAAGGATGATTTTTTCCTGCTTTTTAGTGGAATTCCACTAATTGAAATCCCGATTTTACCGTTACAATTCTTTTTTTTCTGTTTATTTATTTCTGATTTGACCAATTTCTGTTTTGTTTGATGACCCCAAAAAATCATCCCAGTGTATAAGAAACAATATAATATATGTTAGTGGAGTGAACAATATATCACATCAAATATGGATTGTGCCAGCAGTTTAACCCATGGGCAAAATCATGTTGAGGACATACAAAACAACATGCATTGAAATATATTTGGTGTAATATTTCAGGAACATGAGATAGGGCTGTTAACAGAAATAACTCATCTCCAGGATATTACTCATGGCTTATGTCTAATGGCTGGTGAGCCCAACACATTACCACCTGCCAGTGAACAAGTTATTATGGACATTAAAGGCAGTGACTCAAGTAGTTTCTTCAGTAATCTTAGTTCAGTAAGTAAACAGATGTTACACATACAAAGTGAGCAAATCAAATACTGATTCAACAATCTAAGTACAGTGGGTAAACTGTGTTACAAATAAATATATTTATTTGTATTGAAAGGTTTAGCATTCAAGATATACACAAAAAATTTATTTTTCCATGGAAAAAGCAAACCATAACAATATAAAAAAAAATACTGAAGCATGAACAACAGGACAATTCAAATACCTCAAAATCCAAATAAATGGTTAGATTATAAAAACTAAAAACAACAACAATCAACATAAACAATATAGGTTACTGTATAAAAATACAATGTAATGATTTGAAAACTTAAAACATCATGTTTGAAGAGCCAAATTGGAATGGAAATGTTGATTTCTGTATCTAATCCTTAATTACTTATTATTTTAATTGTTGACAGTAATGTTGTATATAATGTAAACTGATTAATTTTTGCAAGCAATTAATTTTGGTTACTTTCATGAGCAAGAAATAAAAACCCTGAAAATACAAGTAAGTCTTTTTATAATAGAATAGAACATTTACAGGGTTTTAGGCCAGAAAAATTGGATTGACATCCTAAATCATGAAAATAAATTTTGCCCAAAAATGAATTGGTTTACAGTTACTAAAAATTAAAGATTATTGGTAATTTTGATTCAAAAGCCAAATTATGATGAAGGTGGACTGGAGATCCAGTTGTAACAGAGTTGTGTCACATGATTTCCATGATGAATGATACATGTACCGATATTTTTTAAGAATCATATAATCAACTATATTAAAAACACCAATGGAAAAATGCTCCATGAGCTGATAATTCTGTATTCATATGTTAGTTAGTACTAGATATGTAAGGTACTTGCTTTGTATCATCGTCATACTGACCATCATATACCATGTTATAATTACATGTATCATATTTTCAGCTGCCAATTTGTCTGTTTATGTACCTGTTACAACAATTTCCAAAAAATGGTAGTTTTTTTTTGTTCATCAGTCTAATTGAACAAGACAATCTTGTCTATTAACACTAACACATACAATTTACATTATTGAATTGCTTTATTAAAGGGAAAGACTACCTTTGCATTAAGTTAGGTTTTTATGATAAATCATACCCACGTAAACAAAAATAAATAACTTTTAATGCAAAATGCGCTTTTGTAAAGTGCTCAAGGCTATGCAAAGTTTGAAATCTTTGAAATATAAGTGGACAGCCATCTTGCAGAACTCTCCTATTTGAAGGAAGATCATAAGCAGACTTTATTGATTTTTACTGATAGCTTCTGATTGGCTCGTGATGTCACTAAGTCGGTTTGGTACTGATACAAGTACTGCAAATAATATAAACAAGGAATATTCCGTAAATATTTCTATGATCCTGTTTATCTAATCACCAAAACATATTGTCTTGTCAAGCTTACGATTGCCAAAATGATAAAAGAGAAATATTCTAAAAGTTTTTTGACCGGCTACTCGAGCATTTTGCAGAAGTAGCCATTAGATTTTCCTCTAACATACTAGTCTTCTAGCTGCAAATTCCGTTGTTCATCAGTGTTGTCTGACATTTGCTTACATGTTGTGCCTCAATATCTTTTTCTGTTAGTTTTAGGTTGAAATTATAGGGGGAAAGTCCCAAAATTGAGATTTTTTGGGACATCATAATCAATTACCTATTTAATTTCATTTTGCAAACCGACTTTGTGACGTTACAGCTCAATTGATCATGGTTGGCGCCCATAGTCATGGGAAATTCAAATTCCCTAATTATAAATCGTGATTAATTAGATAAGAAAAGGAAATTGTTTTGTTTCAATGTAATTTTCACGAACATTTAACAGATTAGTTTTGATATTTATGACTTACACAATAACATGGTCTTCTCCTTTAAAATGAAAATAAGAATCAGAGAATTAAATTTGTTTGGACTTACTTGAACACAGGAGGCCTTAAGAAGTCAGATTGACATTCCCTGTTTGTGTTTTAGCAACCAAGTCCTCCAAGTTCTCCCAGCAGTCTTGGTTCCAGAAAATCCAGTATGTGTAGTATTAGTAGTATTAACAGTTCCTCCAGTGGTTCAGTACAGTCACACTCACCAAGTCACCATACCAGGAACCGTAACTCTTTACAGGTTGGTTGTCAAAGAACCATAACTCTATGTTGATGGTCTGACAAGTGGTGGTCTACCTTTTCACCCTGGCATACTGTTGTGTCATTTGCAGTTTGCAAAAAAAAAGTTATATCTAAAACATTATATTTGTGCTAATATTTTTTATTGCAGGAATCTAAACATATGCTTACCTTGTACCGACCTATTGTTGGAAGAGTAGTAAAATTTAACTTTGTTGTAAGGATTTGGTAACTACTTCAAATACAGACAGATTTTTACTATATCCTAGAAATTTTACATAAGCCTCAGACTTCATCCTCTACCAATATTAATTAATTACACATCCATCATATCTTATTACCCTAATTGTCTAATGTTCCTTATTTCATTTCCTTTACAAGACAATTGAACAAACCAAATTACATTATCATTACGACTGAGTCTAATGACTGTCACTTCTTATCAAGAAGATCCATCGCTTCTGAAACAGTTTTTAGCTGTTCAGTAATTACTGATAGGACAGTAGTAAGAGGAGGGGATTACCATTACAATGTCTGTCTCAATGATCAATATAATATGTCACACTAGTACTTTATTAGGCCCTTTGCATAAATTTGTTTGTTTCTTGTTCCTTGATGTAGATTTTAGGCTACATTACATTAATTTGTTTGTTTCTTGTTCCTTGATGTAGATTTTAGGCTACATTACATTAATTTGTTTGTTTCTTGCTCCTTAGTGTAGTATTTTAGGCCCAATTATAATAATATGTCTGTCTCTTGTTACTTGGTATAGGCTTTTAGGCTCCATTACATTTATTTGTTTCTTGTTCCTGAGTATAGGCTTTATATTTTATGTACTAAAACAAAGACAACATTGATAAAGATCAAACAAAACTTTTGTGTGGCCTATATATAAAGTGCATGTCTATAACATACTTGAAAAACAAGGGTTTGTTACACATCATCATGACTTCCCATCTAGTATATCAGATTCTTTATCTTTTATATTATGCATTTAAAATCAGCTTCGATAATGAACAAGTATTGCCGTATAAATTATTTGTGCTAATGGGGTGCATATCGATGGTTTTTATCGTATTTTTGAGAATTCAGATATTTGGCAAATATATGGAATTCTATTGCAAGTCTTGTGACATTCATGAATTCACTTCACAAAACAACAAAATGCTGTCAAATTATGAAAATTGATAGCTTTATGAGTTAAAGTTCTTTTTTCAGAGAATGTTGTTAACATAGTACTTTAGTGATCTATACAGTTCATAAGGTGAATTCTGACATGATTGTGACAGCTGTTAAGATTAATAAATAAACCTCTAATGCCTATAAAAGTTCACCAACTTATTTTTTGTTGTATATATGTTTATATATTCTAGCTACTAATTTCCTGTGATCATGCTGAAATAGAAAACCATTTTCATGACAATTAATTATATCAGCTGTTTCCATACACATAAGAGATTTATATCTATCAAGTACAAATCATTTTAAGGATCAGGCACATTTGGATTTAATTGTTATAATAGATATTTTTGTTTAGCCATTTTTTGTTAATAAGATGAATGTTGCCCTTGTGTCATTTTGGATTGTACTGGCCGTGTTGGCTTTTGCCACCATTGGTGTTCGTCGTTGTTGTCAGTCGTTAACAATTTTTCAAAACTCTTCTCCTCTGACACCACTTGACCAACTGGAACCAAACTTGATATGAATGTTCCCTGGGGTATCCTGCATAGAACTTTTGTGGGGATTTTTTTTTGTAAAAAAAAAACATGGCTACTGTTACTAAAAAGAGAACATCGGGGTCAGACAGTAGTTTTTCGCATATATCTCCAAAACTGTTAGGTTTAGCCAAATTCTTTCAATTGCTGAAATTATCCTCATTATAAGGCCTAGAAAAGTCTCCAAGGGATCAAAGTTGTCAGACAATTCCTGGGAAGGTGAAAAAAGATGTGGTTTTTTTTTTAGTTTTCAGCCAATATCTTAAAAACTATGATAGAAAGAAAGAAACTATCAGTTGCTGAAATGATCCTTATAATATATACTACCAAAATCTTCTTGAATCCAAACTGTTGGACAACTCCCTGTTAAATTTATTGCCTTTGAAAGTTAACCAGGTGAGGGATTCAGGCTCCTGGTAGCCTCTTGTTTCTACCCGTTTGTTGTTTTAACAGTGATTAGCAGTAAAGCAAAAAAAATATGTGCAATCCTTCAATTTATTTTTATTATGCAATGATGCAGTCAAGATCATTTTCGTGTTCTGAAAAAATGTGGTTGTCCATAAAAACTGGATTTTTTTTATGTATCATCTTTTTTCATGATTCTTTATTTGACTCCTGCTTTTTTTGCTATGATTCTGGAAGAGATTGACTTTCTTATGAGCCATTATAGTGTGACCTTTAATGATTTGAGAAATAGGTATAATTATTGTTTGCATTGATAAATGTTGTCATAGTATCTACTTTTTAAAAATAACATAGTGTAAACTGTTAATTAGTTGCTATCATCTTACATGTTTGTTTTTATACATGTTTTACTTAGATGTATGCACATAGCATCATAGCATAGTGTTCACACCATAAGGATTTGTTTGGGCATAAGTTTAGGAGTTGACATGTGTTAGGTTTTTCACTTCTAATCATAAAAAAAAATTGTTTTCTAAAATGTTAAATTTGTAGAAGGTGAAAAGTGTTGTGAATGTTATGGATTTTATTTTGGGAGAAAACTTTATTCTTATCATATCATGCATGTTTTACTTCATTCCTCATTTTGAACCTGTGCTGTTAGATATGCATGTTAATTTTCAGTTCCATTATTAAGTATTTTCCTCACTGTAAAATTAAGCTTTTATCCACCACCTTCTTTGTATTCATTTTGTAGACATTTGTCCATTATTTTTTTTGCAGTTTTGGGGTAGATTTTAGATTTTGAAACTTTTGATGAAATTCCCCAAAAAATCGTAGTTAGAGATTTACTGGTAGACTAGACACATTAGAGGAAAATTCTTCTTTGAATCTTTATTTCTCCTCTTTCATTGATTTTTGGCATGAATTTATTTTCTTTTCTTGATAGCAACTGCCCATGGGTACAATACGTTTACAAAGTGTTTCATCACAAGATTCAGGATTTACCTCTCAAGATACATTGTTTCAGCGACCGACCACCCCCTCGTCGCTAAATCTCCGACAGAAGGTAGGAACTCCATGTAATCCATCTTCCCCTTCACATCCATGGTATGCATGCAGTCACTTTTTTGTAGCATAGTTACAGTTTGTTATTTTTATAGTATATTTCCATAGTTATTGCAAAATTTGATTATTAGACTTGTACACTTATTATGATGTTGTCTGTTGTAGTGTAGCTTTGGTTATGCAGTGGATTATCTGTGTACTGAATGTCTGCATATCTGTATTATTTTGGACTTTGTATTTGATGTACATGTTTATTAATAGCAATGTGACATTTCTTTTCTTTGGCATATATTATATTTTAATATCACCTCAGTCATATAATGGTATGGTGCTATTGTCATCATTCTTATTGTTATCTTTCATAGACACTTGATTTTCATGCAACAACTTGGAACATTACTATTAATGGTTGATCTTGATAAAATTTCCTAAGGTCCTAATCCACAAAATGATGGTTGATTCTCAAGGTCCTGAACCACAAAATGATGGTTGATTCTCAAGGTCGTAAACCACAATATGATGGTTGATTCTCAAGGCCCTAAACCACAAAATGATGGTTGATATTTAATTTGGGTTTTATTTATCTTGCTGCTTACAAAAAGTGGCTGAAAGAAATACATGGTATAAACATAATATACTTGTATATTTGGTATACTGTAATTTTCTAATTTCAAATTTGCATCACAAGGTTCCATGCCGCCAGTGTCAAGCTAAAACTAATTTAAGTGGTACCTGCATGTACCGGGAATTAAGAAATAATAGGGGTAACAAACAAATGGATTTTTTTATTGTTTATCAGGCAATTACTTGGTAAAAGTAAATGGATCTCAATAAAAATGTACTACTCTGTTCCATACCAGATTCTAAGGGTTTAAAGGGTTTTGGCCGTGACATGTTAGGAAAAATATGGCAGTCAGAAATAAGCATTTTCTTTAACTTTGTATAAATTACTCATTTCATATGTCAAAATGCAAATTCTATGAACACTTTGGTTCCTGTCAGAATCTAGTCAAACATTTATTCACGAGACAAAATTAAGAGTTTTATCCAGTTTGAAACTTATGTTGATACTGTATCACAGCTTTCACTTCTTTCCAGGGTTTAACATTTTTGTCTTGGATTTTGGAGTTGTACATCAACTAGCATTATTCAAATGGCTACTAATGAGTATGGTTCCAAAGGTACAATCAGTTTCCTGGGTCTATTTCAGTTTCTCAGATTACTGAAGATACAATCAGTTTTCTTGGTCTTATTCAGTTTCCCAAATTACTTCAGATTTCTTGGAAAACAATGTATTTTGTAAAGACATGTAGTAGATTGAATATTTTATTCTGAATGAAAATTTTAAATCATTAAGATTGTTTTGAATCATGGTTGATAAGAATTAATCTTCAACTAGTGAACAAATAGTAGAAATTGTTGCTTTTGTGCAATGCTTTTATCCTCCTTGAATGGCTTCTTTGCAAATTGAAAAAGGCATGCAGTAGGAATGGAGTTTTCTCCCTTTCATTGGTACAACATTTCTTTTATGGCTTTTGGAATATTGGGTATTAAGCAATGTACTAACCATTCTACCTTACTTTATCTGTTTCAGGTGTATTTTAGTACCACTCCATATAAAATTCAGACATTGCTTAGGGTAGAGGTTATACAAAGTGTGGAAAAAATCTACCAAACCAACAATACCTTTTCAGTCCATACATGCTATATATTATATAGCTGTAGTCCGTTCTATGTACAGATTTATGAGAAAACTGTACATCTCCCATTTAAATCAAACAAATAAATAACAATAACTCTTGCAGTTCCATACTCAATTTATATAATTTTCAAAAATTTCTCAAAAGCCCAGCAATTGAATGAGGGTAAGAATCAAATTACCGAACATGTATCAGATCCATAACAAGTTGAAGTCAAAATAAATCTGGCAAAATAGATATTTTACTACTGGAGCAGTTAGTACGGCAATGGTCCTGACTTGGTACTAAGAGTTGAATTTGGTGGGTTTTTGACATGCATGAATCACCTCTAGTCTTGTGCTTATAAAGACTGGTATTTAAAACTAGCCTCTTTGTATAATGATCTACTGCTGACTTGTACTATATGATTTTGATATAACATCAGTTTAATTTTACCAGACGTTTGTTCTGATTTGTTTTACTTGTTTCCTGTGTCAAGTAAAAGTTGATGTTGACAAAGTTTTTGTTAATTACCTTATTTTTTTTTTACATATATCAACTTACAATTTCACAATTTTATTTCAGCAAAAAAAAAAATTAAAAAAATTAAATTGTATTCGTTATTTTCAGCAGGAGTGTATAGTATCTGTAGCATTTTATAGCACTTAATGAATATTGCTGTATATGTTTGAAAAAACAACTTTTCCATGATAATATTGATTCTTAACATGATCTTTTGACCTTAAATGATCTTATATGACCTTATTTTATTATACAGGATGGCGATAGTGCTAGTCTAGGTGCCCAGTCAGACAATGCTGATTCGTCTTCGTCCACACCGTCAGACAACACTCCTTCAGCAAGCTCTACATGGACAAACTGGCCAAATCCACCAAGTACAACTAAAGCTGATACTAACAACAGGCCTCACACAATATCGTCAGCATATGAAAAAACACATAACAGACCAGCTTTGTCTGCATCACTATTTGAACCTCCACCACAGGAGAGTCTAGAGGAAGATGAAGTTCAGATGCGCCACCCACACAAGAAGAAGAATCATGGTTTGCCTGACACACCCTATGCTCGCCCTCCATCAGCTTCTATTAACAAAATGCAGCCAGTGTTACCTCCCTTGGCACCCAAACCCAAAGTTAAAGCTGTTGCTCCACCAAAGATACCAGGTATAAACCAAAAGTAATCATACTTCCCTTGGACCCAAACCCAAAGTTAAAGCTGTTGCTCCACTAAAGATACCAGGTATAAACCAGAAATAATAATAATTCTCCTGGGACCCAGATCCATATTGAATACCATTGTTATACCAAAGATAACAGAACCCAGTTTAGGGATATTGGTTAAATTTAAAGAACAGTCAGTTGTAGCTTGTAGGTGTTAACTGATAATTGTCAGTTTAACTCACTTATGATTTTTATACTTCTGCTTTGAAGAAGAGGGGGTATACTGTTTTAGCTCTGTCCGTCATTCCATCATTCCTTCCATCCATAACCAGAACTTTCATAACATTTTTCTTGGAGACTACTGATCATATCCACTTGATATTTGGTATGCAGCCTCAGTATGTAGTCTTATACTGCATGTACTGATTTTGGTCCTGTTGGACGGTTACTTCCTGTTCACCGACTTAGTTAATTTTTGAACATAATTGTACCCCTGCTTCAAATAAGAGGGGGTATACTGTGTTAGCTCTGTCCATAATTCCATCATTCTATTGGTAACCAGAACTTTCATAACATTTTTCTCAGGAACTATTCATCATAGCCCGATGATATTTGGTATGCAGCCTCAGCTAATATTTTGGTCCTGTCTGACAACTACTTTTTGTTGACTGACTTTGGGGAGAGTATATTTTTGGGGGAAAGGGGGGTGTATACTCAGTGAGAAGTAGCTTACAGATCCCTTGTTGAAATAGCTTAAGAATGTTTAAGAACACCTTTTCTTACAAAATTTGTAGTGCCACAAAAGATCCAGGTATAATGAAAGTAAATAAAAGCTGTAAAAAGTCCTTGGAAAGTCCTGATTTTTTTAAAACTTATATTTAATCTTTGAAAAAAAAATGATATTTGTGGTATTTGTAAAAACTTTCCATTTCCTTTAGTTCTGCATTGATTCTTTTAAGTTGCACTTGAGCTATTGAGACCTTTGTCTCTGAACACACTTCCTGCAATGTATGTATATTTATATATATATTTTTTTAAAAATAAAATTTGTTATTTCCAATATGTATTTGCTATTTCCAGGGTTTCTGTCTAGTACAGCTACAGTATAGAAATTGTACAGCCAATTTGGATATTTCATAACATTTTATTTCAGCTAACATTTATTACTCTAAACTAAATTATTTTAGTGTTTCAAAATAGCAGTTCAATGTCTCTACTGTTTATTTTCTTTACTAACAATTTGAAAAACAGACAGGCCATTCTGGGAGAACATTTTTGCTGTGACCTATTTTCATGATAGTTTCTTTCTCACAAAATATGCAATATTTCCTTCATTTTGCACATAACTTAAGTAAGTCATCTGGTTTATCTTTACCCCCCATTTTTGTGTGTTTACAGAGTCAGAACAGCCAGCATATGTTAACTTAACTGAT
Source organism: Perna viridis (assembly GCA_037379345.1). Classification (NCBI taxonomy): domain Eukaryota; kingdom Metazoa; phylum Mollusca; class Bivalvia; order Mytilida; family Mytilidae; genus Perna; species Perna viridis. The sequence continues at coordinate 10,274,249 of CM074515.1, read as the reverse complement.
CTTGCCAACATGGAGAAAGACCGTCAACGTGAGCAAAGCACAGACAGTGATAGAACCCCTACTGATAAAAGTCCCCCAGATACAACACAAACACAGGTTCATGATACCTCTTACTTCTTTAATAATACCTTCTTTGTTTTTAAGCCAGTGAAATTTACCATCTTACAGATCATGCTTTGAATGCTAGTAAAATGTGCATCATGGATATGCAGCTATGCATCAGTTGCCAGTAATAAAATGGCAAAAAGTCTTTTTTTTCTGTCATCTGCCAAATGTTATCTCAAAAGTTGATTTTTCTATCTTTCTATCATATCTTATAGAATTCAATATACATAGTATTATTACAAAATCAAGTCAAACCCAATTGATTTAGAACCAGATATTTTTTCACATTATAATAACAATAATGCAAGGTAAGGGTAATATCACAGTACTGCAGTACAGACTTTTAGTATTTTTCCTGACCTTTTAACCTTTGGAATTGTTTATGTTTGAGATTCTCCCCTATTGACACTGTCTCATGTGAGAAATTTTACATAAAAGCAAATTTTTTATATTAAAAATCAATTATTAAGTATTTTTCACTGAAAATATAGTATGTTTAACTAAAAACCTCCCATAAATCCTACATTTCTATTTTGGAGATTGTAAGTTCGGGAGTCTTACCCTTAATGTGGGAGGGTTAGTAGGTATGATTTTAAGAAGACAAATAAAAAAAAAAAACATTTAGCTTTTCAGTTAGAATTAGGAAAGAAAGATATTATCATTGCAGAACACTTAAGTATGCTTTTTTGATTCAAACTTGACATTATTTTTAATTCTTTAGGGTGAAATATACCTGTATATAGAAATGTATTTTAAGTCTACCTAGGACCCTGACATTGTACTTGTAACTTGTTTAAACTGAATCGTACAGAAGTATCTTCAAAATTTAAGTGATTAAAGAAGTATGAATGGAAACCTAAAAATCTTATAAAATTAATTTGGGAAGGCTTCATTTTGTAATATGTTACCTAATTTTTTTTTACAAGAAAATGAAACGTGTATTGATTTCATATTTAAATAATTAAATTATTTTAAGTCAATTAAACATTATTTCATGTGTAATGTAATTCATCACTTCACTATATAATTAACATTTTAACATGTTTTATTTAGCATGAGGTTTAAATTTTCATGCATTTTCATTCGTTGTCTTATTTTAACTTTGATTTTTCCATTGCATTTCCACATAACACAATTTTTATTTTTTATTTTTTGCATGACATGTTGTGAATAACTATGATTCCTATTGCTTTGTTACAAAAGTGAAAACTTGAACCAGATGAAGAGATCAAAATTGTTGTCTTTGCCTTTTTCTCAAGACTTCATACAGTTTGTATAATGACTCTATATACAAACTAGGAAAGTTATGTTCCCCTATCATTTTTATTTTCTCCTTAATCCCACCACACATGCATTATTAAGTCAGTAAGTAATTTTAAGATAAAGCCATTAAAGGATCAGGAATGCGTACCCAAAACCTATCCGTAGGCCAATGAACATAAGTGTTCAAATAGGTGGTGGTCCAAAGATCCACAACCTCAACATCAGACCAAGGACCTGTACCACTTCATTTACCTGATTCCTAGACCATTTACCCTTTAATTGATGGTTTACTGAGGACTATTGATTCCCTCAAGTGGGTCAATGATTTGAAACTTGGAAATGTCCTCGACCTTCTACTTGTGAAAGTCAGTTTGAACCTGTAGCGGCCTAGTTCAGTACCATTTTCTAACATTTGATGAATGATATTTTTAAATAAAATGGAAAAATAAACACATTGCATATAAGTGTTGTTACCAGTATGTCCATTTACTTGAAGTCTATTGATTTCAAATGTAATGTCCCCCTGATCTAGAAACAAACATGTATTGTTTTATCCTTGGTTCTGGATTGTTGACAAGATCACCTTACAACCAGTAGTTACTGTCAGAGTACCAATTTGGGTACCTATTTTCGTGGTTTTCATGGGTAAGTCAAACCACGAAATTTGGTTCCCAATGAAGAGGAGATATCCGTTGATGTGTATACTGAAAGCCACAAAACTGTGAATTTGAGAATCCACGAAATTGTGTTTCTTTCCTTATCCATAAAAGTTGGTATCCACCAAAAACAAATTTTCTCAGTATGTTCCTGGTTGTTCAATGTCTTGTGAAACTTATGCATTATGAGACTTTGAACATTACTGATTTGGATTTTTGCTCAAAATTGCAATTATAAAAATTTAAAATAATAATATTTTGACTTAAATGACAAAGTTGTTAAATAATGCACACCATAATTGTAAATCCATTGTTCTGGATAAGAACACTTTCAGACAGTGACAAGTAGTTTTGAATCTTATTATTATTTAAAGAAAACTTCTTGTCTAGTAGTTGAGTCCCTTGTTGTAGATGTTTAAAGAATTTATTAAGTACACACTTTGACTAGTACATATTCATGGTTCAAGCTTCCACTATTGTTATCTTTCTGATTTTTAATATTGATATTCTTCTCTTTGCTTTCTTTCTGTGTGGTACAGCCTGGCAATCCCATCGACCTGGAAGAAGCCATAAAAGATCTCGATTCTTGTACTGCTGCTTTGCATACAGAATTTGAAAAAGTAGAATTGAGGAAAGGGATGAAGGCAAGGGATCTATTAGAAATAGTTTTCTACATTTAAAGATGAATATGGTGTAGATACTTGAGAAAACATTTTTTTGCAGGGTTTGTTACTTAAACTAATGGTCAGAAAAGGGCCACTTCCGTTTTAGTTTTATACTTTGTAAAAAATTTGAACTGCAATCCAAATTCAAACATATATCAATCTAGGTATGTCTATACTTGCCCCAACTGTTTATGGCTTTCAACCTGTGTAGTTATACCTAACCTACCTATCATTTTATCATGTAATACATTTGTTTAAAGTTACTGCTAATTTATAATTGATTCATGCAATTAGAAAATTCATCTCAATTCTAAGTGGCTATTTTTCAAAAATAAATGAAATACCTTACATGCATTGAAAACACCATATTTGTCTCTGAAGTATAAATTCTCTCTTTAATAGTTTTTTAATTTGATATGTTCATCTAAAAGTACTAATTTTTGAAATATGTGGTATGTCTTGATCTTATGCCTTTGTTTATCTTGTAGCTTTTATATTTAAATTCAATTTTGTTTGAAGGCTTGCTCGTTTACAAATTGTATTATTGCAGTCTAGAAGAATTTAAGTTGCTTAGCCATTAGAATGATGCATTGTGAACATATTCAAAGAAATTACTTGTATATTTGAAGATTAAAAGTGTTTCTTCTTTGAAATCATGTTTACTATTTATAATGTATTTACTAAGTGTACAATGTCATCACTCCATTCTTGAAACAAAAATTAATTGGAGCTGGTTCATTCATTTGGTTATGTATAAAAGAATCCATTTGTAACTTGTTACCAATGTCGCATTAAATGCCCTATTTTTTTGTTTTATTATTTGGAGCAGTTTTTAGGGGGGTTGTTAATATGTTTTATACCTATATCTAATCTTTGGAGAAAAAAAGTTAAATAATGCTAAATTTATATGTTGAGTTAAAGTATCCTTTTAAGTTTGCCTTTTCCAGGTGTAAGTGTTAGTTTGGAATAGTGTTTATATGTTTTAAGTTTGCTTTTTCCAGGTGTAAGTGTTAGGTTGGAATAGTGTTTATACCTTTTAATTTTGCCTTTTCCAGGTGTAAGGGTTAGGTTGGGATAGTTTAAGTTTGCCTTTTCCAGATGTAAGGGTTAGGTTGGAATAGGTTAAGTTTGCCTTTTCCAGGTGTAAGGGTTAGGTTGGAATAGTGTTTATACCTTTTAAGTTTGCCTTTTCCAGGTGTAAGTGTTAGGTTGGAATAGGTTAAGTTTGCCTTTTCCAGATGTAAGTGTTAGGTTGGAATAGTGTTTAAGAATTAATTTTTGTAGGTATCAGTTTTTATAGTTTGCTAATTCTTATTACCATAGTTTGAATTCCTAGATTTGGCAGAAGATTTTGTCAGTGAAAGAAAACAAAACAAAAATATGAAAAATAATTTGTTGTGTTTTTGGAACTAACGGTTTAATAGAACTATGAAATCAGAACCCTACAATGGTTCTTCCTCAACAATTAATTTTAGCCATATCTGAATGTTGTATTGTATAAATGTTGTCTCATTTTCAACCACCACCATTTTCTTTCAACACTGTTTCAGTAGAAATATTTTTAACTTCATAGCATGCAAAAAGAACAAGATCCTCGTTCTGATTGCCTATACCTTCAGTTCATTAACTATTCAAATTAATTGATCAAATTCATCCCCCTTTTTGGGAGATGCTTCAGATATAAGTTACTATGCATAATATTTCAATATTTAGACAAAGAAAAAAATATATATTCATTTGCAAGTATGAAATTTTGTCACATATAGATATGCATGTATACAGCCTGAATAGGGTACAACTCCAAACAAGCTGCTGGCATTCGTTCTTTATATTTATAATCAACAAAAACAAAATGACTGGAATAGTTAACACTAGATAAGTTGTATTAATTTAACTTGTAGAGAAAACAGAATTCTATGGAGTTAGCTAAAGCGATACAAGAGTTAGAAGCCAGTACTGCTGCTCTTCAGAGTACGTATGATACATCTAACAGTCAGCACTCTCTTCAATGTTCTAGTGGTTACGGTACAATGAACAATACACCTGCTAGTTCACAGGACACTATTGCTACAGGCGGTAAGATTGTATTCAACGCACTCTACACCTTGTTTGAATAAATACTCTTCACTAAGGCTAAATAAAAATATATGTGTTGTTATGGTTACACACTCAAAAAAAATGTGGTTACGTTTGGAAGTTTAATGTCAACAAGGGTTAGAAATTCGGGGTGTTTAGTGTCTGAGGGCATATACCAGGAATGTTTGGATGACCAGAATCACACATGTTTTTTTGGGTTGGGAGTTCAGGGTCTGAGGGTATATACCAGGAAAGTTTTGATGACAGGAATCACACACATATTTTAGGGTTGGGAGTTCAGGGTCTACTGGTATAATACTAGGGATGTTTGGATGACCAGAATCACACTCATATTTTGAGGGTTGGGAATTCAGGGTCTACTGGTATAATACTAGGGATGTTTGGATGACCAGAATCACAATCATATTTTGATGGTTGGGAGTTTATGGCCTATTGGTATATACTAAAGATGTATGGATGACCAGAATCACACTCATATTTTGAGGGTTGGGAGTTCAGAGTCTACTGGTATATACTAGGAATGTTTGAATGACCAGAATCACACATATATTTTGAGGGTTGGGAGTTCAGAGTCTGCTGGTATATACTAGGAATGTTTGAATGACCAGAATCACGCATATTTTTTTTAGGGTTGGGAGTTCAGGGTCTACTACCAGTTTATACTGGGATGTATGGATGACCAGAATCACACATTAGCTTTCCTCCTATTTTAAGATAAGATAACAGAATATAGAAGTTGGTAATTAAACTTGTTGATGCAAAATGATAGAACTTAAAGTGTATTTTGTGTAGGTACTTCTTCATATTTTCTTTCAACTTGATCATTTGTTTATACTTAGATAACATTTGGATTAATCATTTTATTTATATTTTGTAACTAGTAACCCTGATGTATAATGGTTTACACTAACTAAACTACAGTTTCCTTGTTTGCATGACTTTTTCTATTTGTCCTTAAATTTTTTTAACTTGATGGAAACCTCCTTATGCCTTTGTTTGCTTTTGTTGTTGTTGTTTTTTTTTTGTTTTTTTTTTATCTCTTCCCAAATTTTTTAGGGTTGTGTCATGATTACAACTATCTGTTCATCCATAAATAATTTGAAAATTAGAAAAAAAACTTGATGAATTAAGAAACAAAGTTGTAGAATGTCAGCCTGAATGAAGCCAGAAGTAGTTTTTATTGGTTCTTATTTTCCTTTTGATATTATGGCTTTCAGCATTAAAATGTTGAATTGATGTGTCATTTCCTTTAGCAAAGCTTAGTATTTGGCTTAGAGGAAACTACAATCCATTGAACAAACAAAATGTCACTGATGATGAAAACAAGCTGTTTTACTTCAGTCAAACTTTCATTAAAGTCTAATGTGTGTTTTGTAAAGTGGCTTCCTGTCAATACTATGTCAATGAGTCCTTGTAAAACTGATTAATTTTTATAACATACAAGAACCACTGAGAACCACATCTTATGCCCATCTGGATAATAGATTTATGTGAGCTTATGCCACCACTTGGTGTCAGCCATTTGTATACTTAAGTTCATGTACATGTACTTGAAAACCCTTATTACATCAAGATGAACTCCTTATGTTATTTCTTTGATTCTATAGGAGCATGTACATGTATGTCACTAGTTGTAAATGCTTTCTTTGTCATGTGTTGTAATCCTTCAGCATCGTGTTGATCTTGCCAAATGGACATATACATAGTGGAGATAACCGGTCTAGTGCCAGAAAGGGAGAGGGACACTTGGGTGATTTTTATAAAGGGGGAAGGCTAGGCCTTCCTTGGGTCTGCCTTGAATCCTACAACAATGAGAGGGTAGAAGTTAAAAGTAATAATTGACCATGGATATTTGAATATGTAGGTTTCTGATTCAAAAAAACATTCTTAAAAGAAATATAAAATTATATTGTTTGTTTTATATTGTTTTGGGGGTTTAATTTGGGATTTATGTATTCTCCATTATGCTGTATGATTAATTCGTTGGTATTTTGGCAAGGTCACATCCTGTATGACCTTTGACTCCTGAATGTTGCATGTCAGTGTTGTATTTTCAGACTTAGATATAACCAGAGAACAAACCGACAAAGAGAAATATTACACCATACCTAGAAATTCTGAAATTGGAAATGCTTTTAAGGCTGTGTTACAATCTAAAAGGCCTGCTTCAACAGCTGGTAGGTTACTCTGTATTAATTAATACTGTGTTACATTCTAAAAGGCCTGCTTCAACAGCTTCAATGTTATTTTAGTTTAAATAACAGTCCTTAGAGAGTAAAACTAAAAACAGGTAAATATCTCAGTAATATTTTGGTATTTTTACAAGGATAGTCATAAAAGAATCTCAAATTGAGATTTTCCTCAAATCCTTCCTCAACTTAAGTTTTAACCAATCATATCATTTGAGGAAAACTCATAATGTTACAATGCATGTCTTGCCTACCTGCATGAATTGTGTACCAGAAAACTCTTCCATTTGGCATGTCAAGTCTTGACTTTTTAATGTTATTAACATGCTCAGATGTTGTCAAGTTTATTGAACAATTATTGGTTTATTTCTTAATAAATTCTCTTCATTTTTAAATTTTTTTTTTGTGTAGGCATTCCAGTTTCTGGAAACTCCTTAGGCAGGAGAAGTTCTATGAATCAAGCTCAGAACAAGCCACCACCACCTGTTCGACGTTCCTCTTCAATTACCACTGCAAATCCAGCTGTGCTTCAGAAACTGAGGAACACCCCTCCTAGAGAGTCTCCTCCAATTCAACAACCAGGAAGACCAAGTTCTCACCGCAGGACTAGCAGTTCAGGAAGTCAGCCTGAACCAGCATACGCTGAACTACAGGAGATTCAGGAGAGTATTCAAGCAAGACAGATGAGGCAAGGAAGTCATGAGAATGTGTATGCATCTACTGCTGCTCATCATTCTTACAATCAACAGTCTGTGCCTAACTCACAACCAAATATGTATGCACATTATAATCCGCCAGTAGGCAATGCTATGATGCCACCACCAAGTGAACCCCACTATGCTCAGACAGGAATGCAAGTTTATGGACAAAATCGGGCACATCATGGACAGCCTGCTGGTCAGGTAGACATGATAAGAAATCTTAACCAACGATTTGCTGCTATGAATGCTTCGTTGCAAAATGATGAAGAACTTCCACCACCCCCACCAGATATTATGTGTGACTCAGATCTTCCTCCACCTCCATCAGCTGAGGAACTTCAGGAAATAGAAAGTGTTTACAGTAATGCCCCTCCCCCTGTGTATAATAAACCCAAAAATAACTCTACTGATTTCCGAGCTTCATTGGTGTCTGAATTAAAGTCTGGACCTAAATTACGACGTGTGAACTCTAAAGACAATGGATCAGAATGCTAGTATATAAAATATTGCTGTAATTGATGTTTTGTTCTTGTCTTTTTAGTGTGATAGTAAACAGTTTTAAACTTTGTATGAAAGGCAGAATTATGTACCTGGCAGGCTTGTATATACAGCACACCTTATGATATTATTGAAGGCTTATTTTTTTTAGTGATTGTCAAGAAATTCCATTTTTATATTTGCTCTTCCTCTTTTAGCAGTATTGTCTATTGTTCAGGGTTTAGTAATCAGCTTTGATTTGTTTTATTTATAATATGATTGCTTGTATTATTACGTTATTTATTTCATTTCCAACTCATTTCTTCATAATCTTAAAATACAAAACCAACTATTAAACTACTCAATTACTGGTGGGCCTGTAGTATGTGGGTAAAGACTTAACAAAGATCTCACAGATGCTCAATTATCACATAATAACAGCCTTCTTTTTTTTTTTAAATATATAAATAGGGGCTAATGTCCTTCATATAATGGTCATGAATTAAAATAAATTTCATTGTGCATTCAAAAAGTATGAAAGACTTCATTTTAGTGTCAGGAATTTTTGTCAGCCAATCTTATAAGATAGGAGCAATTATTTTTGACCTATAAATAGACAAATGTGACATTGTCAACAATAGACTGACATTGTCAACTACTTCTGTACTATCTATCTTGTAGAGCATGTTCTTGATTAGAATCTCATAGAGAGTGATTGATTTTTATGAGTGACTTTGTTCATTATTGTAATTTTATGTTCTTTAGTGCAATGTGCCAAGACAGTTCATTTTGAACATTATGTATATTAGTCCATTTTTATTTCACTTTTTTTTAATCATTATGTCTTTGTCATCCTAATTTATTTTACTCCTTGAATGACACAATATAGATCACAACTTTTATCAATGTTTGATTTGTGCAGATTTTTTTACCATGAAGTACTATTACTGTAATGAAAAGTAAACAAAACGTTGACTCTGTGTGAATAGTTTCTATGGCTACATTATCCAGTGCTATATTTTTATGAAGATTGTTTTAAATTAAATGTGAAAAACAGTTTTACTTTATTCCTGTGTTGAAAATTATCCCCCTTAGTTTATCTTGTGACATTCATGGATGCTGTTTTTGTTATTTCTGTGTCATGTTTTTGGTGAAGACCTGGAGTTTTAATTGCCTTGGTCAATTTTCTGTATATCAGGATATTTTTGTGTGGATTCATTTTGTTTTGAGATTTGGTCTTTACATGAGCAGTAAAATCTTGGTCCATTATCAGTGTTTCATTGACTTGTGAAATGTATTTAATGAAACTGAAATGTTTGCATCATGCATGTCTTCTTGATTAAATGCCTACAGAAAGTACACACAAAAATTCCTGATAAACAATGAACTGTAACTTATTATTTTGATAACTACATCCTGGTTGATAGTGTGCCATCTTTTCTACATCTGTGGTCCATATCTTTTTTTGTTTCCACAGTTGTAACAATATATTTGTACAATAATACTGGTAATACAAACTTCTTCGATTGGAAGGTTATAGAATATCCATTGCATTAATATAACCTTATGCTTTGCTCCAATCAGACAAGGAATGTTCAGGGTCTATGATGTGATAATTATCTTCATTATTATAACAATGCACACATTCATTAGCTCATATTTTCATTATTATTATTTATTAAATGGCTTGTTGTCGATATCCTTTACTTATTTTCGAAATTTTTCATATTAAAATTGTTTTTTGAGAAAAGGATACACAACATAGTAATTGAAATTATAGCAGGACATTTGTACTCAAGGGTGATAATAATATAGTCAGTCACTGTTAAATGGAGAAATATTTATTGAAATTTGTTAAATTCTGACCAAATTCTCAAGATAATTAAGATAAAAAGCCAGTTTATCAAATTGCTGAATATTGAAGATGAAACTTAGATCTAGCAAAAACACATAGGACCAGGATTGATTAACTTCTTTTCTTAACATGTTCATTATCTAAATTTAAATGTCTTTTTTTTTATTTATAACTTCAAAATTATTTTATCATAAACATTGTCTTGCATTCTATATCAGATGCTGCTTCTTTAGACTTGGTCACATTTCCATATCAAATTACTAAAATATTAAACAAGACAGATAGTCTTTTACCAGGGGTCCAAATTTACTTGTGGAGTCTTGGACTTCTTGAAGTTTCAAATCAAAAGTCCCCATTTAAGTGTAAATAGATACAGTTGTAGGTCCTGGACCTAGGTAAAATGAAATGTCCAAGGTTAAAGGTCGGAAATAGGAGGTTCCAGACCATGGACCACCACTGATTTTAACCCCTGTTTACTCTGATTATTTTGGTTTGCTATTGAAATACATGAGATAGTATATCAATGATTATTCTACAGGAGAAGAAATTTGTTTAAATATGTACCAGTATATTTTGATACTTGATTTCTGCTTTATGACCATGACCATAGATCTAGAAGTTACAATCAGGTGACATATAATGTCCTGTATAGTACTCATGTCATTTTAGCACAGCTGGTATCTGATACTAACCTAATCTTTCACATAGAGAATTATATAAAGCTACATTGCATTAAACATTTAAAAACACTGATAAAAACCAGAGTTGACTTTCCCTTTACATTTTGGTGAAAGTATTCTTTAAATCTCTGGTTTTTTTTTTTATTTTCAAAGAAAATACTGAGGTAAACAGTTCTTTGTATTTTGTAGTTACTTCAATTATTAAAACAATTCCACATCAGAAAAATCAGAAAAATCTCTTAACATCAGGTACAAAAGTGCTAGAGTAGTATTCTCCTAATTGTCTCTGTTTACCTTATCCAATTAACAAAAAAAGGAGATATGAATTAGATTTTACTGAAGACTGTAAAGCAAATAAACTTCTGTGATCACTCTCTCCATTATGTACAGTACAGCATATCATTCTCTGCTTATTAGATAGTTATAGATCCTGTGTTTATGTTGTCACATGGTCAATGTAAGGCCGGCTGTGTGAATAATAAAATGTTAGACTAACACTTGTCTTATTTTGCCACTTATGTTGTTAGATCAGGGGGAGATAAAGGTCTCCTCTAGATCTGAGGATATCTTTTATTGCATATTCCAGAGTGTATCAAAAACATGGAGGCTAAAAATCTTTTTCCTGTTTTTAAACTATCACAAATATTGGTATGGTGTTGTCGTCTGTAGACACTTTGTTTTGTGCGATAACTTGTGTATTTATAAAATTTTATATCAAGGTTAAAAACACAAGGAAGTTGGTATCGGTTATGGGGGTTATAGCCCCAACTGTTTTAGAATTAGGGGTTAAAAAGGGGCTTTAAACAAGCATTTCATAGAATTCAACTATTTACCTCAAGTAAAAGCTTAGGAATGTCTATGGTATTGTTCCTCAATATTCTGTAACAAAAAGGTCAGACATGGAATGATTTTGTGGTAAGGACTTGTGCTTTTCAGAAATTTGGGACCAGAAACGTGCATTTTCCTGATGTTCAGAAAATAACATGACTTTATTTATGGTCCGATTTGAATCAGATAAATAATGATAATGCCTGCCGACAAGTTTTAATCAGATTTCAGATATATCTTACGGTCTTCAAATTACAAAGGTTCAAAGGGGCTACACCTAATAAAAATGCACTTTTTAGCTCACCTTGCCAAAGACCATGTGAGCTATTACCATCACTTGGCGTCCGTCGTCGTCGTCGTTTACAATTTTTCAAAACTCTTCTTCTCTGACACTTCGTGACCAATTGGAACCAGACTTGGTATCATGTTCCTTGGGAATATCCTGCATAGAACGGTTGTGGAGATTTTTGATCAGTCGAAAAACAAAAACATGGCCGATATTACTAAAAATAGAACATTGGGGTCAGACAGTAGTTTTTCGCACACATTTCCAATATTATTAGAATTAGCCAAATTCTGACATGGTTAAAAGTGTTCAACATGATGAGATTTATCTGAGGTCAAATTTTCATTTTAATCTGTTAAGCCATGTTGGAGTTCTGGCCCTTTTCGACGTTTTTTTGCAATTTTTAATGTTCTTTCTTTCAAAAATATTCTCCTCTGACACTACTTGACCAATATGAACTGAACTTGGTATGAATGTTCCTTGATGTATCCTGCATAGAACGGATGTGGAGATTTTTCATCCGTCGAAAAAAACATGGCCGACATTACTCAAAATAGAACATAGGGGTCAAACAGTAGTTTTTGCACATTTTATCTCCAAAACCGTTTGGGTTAACAAAATTCTTGCAATTGCTGAAATGATCCTTATTATAACCCAGGGATCAAAGTTGTAAGACGACCGCTTGTACGAGTTGTTGCCCTTGAAAGAGGAAAAAAATGTTTTTTTTTAACAGTTTTCAGCCAATGATCCTTATGATAAGTCCAACGGAAGTCTTCTTGTGTCAAAATTATTCGACAACTTTTTAAATGTAATGCCATTGAAAGACAAAATTCAACCAGGTGAGCGATTCAGGCTCCTGGGAGCCTTTTGTTAATTTTTCATCTGATTTTCAATTTTTGTTGCTATATTGTGTCCAAACTTGTTGATGTGTCCATTACGAATTGTAAGTTCCTATGCCTAATATTGTCTCCACACTTGCCCCCAACTGTTCAGGGTTCTACTACCGCGGTCATATCATTCTACACTACACGAATCTTTTTATTTGTGTTTTTGCAAATGATTATTTTTCATCCGAAGTACCCAGTTAACGTGAAAACTTGCTGATGCGGAAAAACAATGTTTTCATGAAAAAATATGCTTCAGAAAAAGTCTGATTTATTTTTCTGGTGTTCCAAAGTTCGTGCCTTTATCTTCTAAAATGCACCTAAAATAATGGAAAGACTTAATAAATGTCATCTCTTCATTAATACGAGGTACAAAATGCTCTTAGAAGATAATCAACATTGAAAGTTTAATAGATTCTATTGTATTTGAGTGTCGTGTACAGAATTATCTCCATTAATTTTGAAACTACAGTGCATTCTATACAATTTTGAGCTCCTAAGAAAACGAGTTATATGAAAAACCGAATTTTATTTTCTGTTTACTAACGGCAATTCAAACAAAATATCAAAAATGAAAATAAGTAGGCTTTCACCCATGAATCACATTTTGCATGATTCTTAACCAGAGTACTACTTAATACTTCCGCATTTCGATGTTCAAGGCTAATTTACCGTTCCAATGTGGGAAGAACTGTCGAATCAGTATCATTCACTCTGTCTTACTCTTGCTGGAATAAAGGGGGTCCGCTCGACAGTCCGGCACCCCGTTAGTTGCACAAACCAGTAGTCCGACATAGAGCAAATATCAACTTCTCAGTACCACTTGGAAGAAAAACTAGAAGCCCGGTTTGTCACAGGAGCGCCCCCCCCCTTCCCGCGTCATTTGTTAGTAGTGATTTTTTAAGTACATCAAATGTGTCTGTAAGACACTAATGATGCCCCCGCTCGCTAGATTTACCAAATTAAGAACATGTTTATTTTTTACTTTTGTATTAAGACATGGTTTGCAGATTCAGAAATCCTTCCAAGATTTGTGATACTCATGGTCTGTTGGTTCAGCTCAATCCCTTCAAGACTTGCAATGACAAACTGTACTGGTACCACAACTCGAAAAATTTGGGGATCAGTTCGGGGATTAGAATTTCCTAATTATATGTATATCTACATATTATATCTTGGCCATATTATAATGTCATGAAAGTCTGTTTGGTAGTGTCAGACTAGTTGCGATGGCAAAAAGAGGACTGATGGACGGAATGACGGACACATAAAGAATGTTAACACCCTAATAACAAATCCCTAACTTTTTGCTTGGAATATATTTCTGACATAAAAATACAAGTCCAACTATCATTCAGTTCCGTAATATCCCAAAGTCCAACTATCATCCAATTCCGTAATATTTCATGAAAATCAAGATTCTATTACCTTGCACACCTTAGATGTAGCTCAAAATCTACAGGAGATAGCCGGACAAGCCATATAGCCCTATTTCTGATGAAAATTACTAAGTCTAACTATCACCAATTTCCGTAATATTTCATGAAAGTCAAAATCCTGTAATCAATATCATGTAAAATATTTTAGATGTAGTTCAAAAACTGTACGAGGAGATAGCCGGACAAGCATGATCCATATATTTCAGAGTAAAATGACTAAGTGTAACTATCACCGATTTCTGTAATATTTCACGAAAATCAAAATCCTTTGGCCTTGCACACCATCATGTGTAGAAATATCCTGTAAAATGTTTTAGATGTAGTTCAAAAACTGTAGGTGATAGCCGGACAAGCCTTGATCATGTGTAATCCGGACGGACAGGTTAAAATAATATGCCCCTCCGTCAGTTTGTCGGGGGGGGGGGAAGGGGCATAAAAATGCTAAACATGAACTTTTTTTCTCAAAGATCATATCTAAAATCGGATATTAGGCTTACATGAAACATCAAGATGAATGTACACAAATCTCTCCGACATCCTACATTATTTAACTACTTACTAACAGTTATAGCCTTTTCCGGTATCTAGATCCGTCCAGGTCGGGGTGTCAAAAAATAGACCTGCAGCGGCGCTAAGCTTGTCGTAAAAGGCGACTAAATAGTGCTCAGAACCTTAGCCGGGGGCTAGGGTGCTCTGCCCACAAGCAAATGGGTTGTGTGCCCCAGGTGGTGGAATGGGGTACCCCTGGTGTGTTACATGCTGGGGTTGTCAGGCTATAATACGGAAAACCTGACCGCAAACCATAGTTTTGCACCGTGTTGGGAAAGATGCCACGTTCCTCTCACGTTAAAAAACACTATTGTGGTATTCTTCCGGAGTAGGGCTCCGCCACAGGAGGCTAATTTGCCCGACCCTACCCACCTCTCCCTATTTCCGGTTTCAATCAAAATTTGTCGACCCCATTATTCTTGTGTCCCATCCCATTTTTCATTTCATGTTCATTTTATCATCAACTTTATGTTAATCGCCTGAATATAGCCGAAATATTGCTGCTCGGGCGTTAAAACCCAACAAACAAACTTTTCCGGTATCTAAATTTAATTTAGCCAACTCCATATCGAAACTTTCCTGTCAGTTCTTATAGTTCATCTAATTCGGTGTTTTTTTGTTTTGTTTTTTTCTTGTTTTGTTTTGTTGTTTTTGTTTTTCGTACAGAGGGGTATGGTATAAGGTTACATCTAAGCAAAACGGTATACTACAAATAAAGGCTCGATTTTCGTAAATGTTGCTATCCTGAAATATTTAAAACAATGACGATGCATCAGGTTGATTTCGGGTTTGAGTCACTCTTTTGTTTTTAAGTTAGTTTATTGGCGTAAACGTATGGAATTGAACTTGATATTTTAAAAATAACTGTAAAGGGGACATTTGAACCTTAACGGGGTCTGCCAATGGAACTATTTTCCTGCTGCGGTGTAAGAGAGAGATAGTCGCAGATGCTTACAGGCTTTGCTTATCTACAGGGTCTGGCGAATACTACACATCAATTCTGATCTTCGATCTAAATTGATAAAATAGCACTGCCAATTACACCTTAAAATTGAAGAAACTTTGGAAATCCGAGAAGTTCTCTTTTTCACGTTAAGGTCAATTTTGTGTCCTTAAAGATTAAAATTAGCATTTTCCATTAAATTGAGTCAACTTTTTACCGATTGGGGTGTTATTTTTTCCCATCTGTACTCGAAATAGTTCAAATATCTGTTACTTTGGCTAATTTGAAACCTAAGGAGCTAAATAAATATATTGTATCTTAAAAATGTAAAGATTGACATTAACGAGTAAAAATAGAAGAATGCCTGAAATTCTGAAAAAAAAATTACGAAACTTACTTTCTGGAGTGTAAACGAAGTAGAGGCTTTAATCGAGCATGAATCGCCCATCTGGTCAAACCAAAATAGTCTCTTTAGCTTTATAAAGCTGGACATGATCTTCCTGTACTATTGCCACAAGAACCATTTAATCAATTGAAAGCATTTCAGTTACCTACCTGGTTTTTCATATCATAAAATATAAAATCATTTTTGAGTCCTCAAGGGCAATAACTCCAACATCTATTAAAAGATATTCTGTCAATTTCGGCATTGGCCCGTGTCACCATGCTGTAGTAATGGTTGATTTTCGGGGTGGGGGTGGGGAGCTATGGATTTTTTTTTTGAAAAAAAATGTTACTGGCAAATGTGGAAACAAATAATTTAATTAATCACTTGAGAGGAAAAAGTTTGCTTTAAAAAAAATGAAATAATAATAATAATAATAAATCATGATGTGTGAAAGGTGCTATGCAGCAGTAAGGTGACATCTATGGATTTAGCCCCCCCCCCCCACCCCACCGAGAATCAAATGGTTGCTGCCTTAAGAATATCCTAACAAACATCCATGTCATATTTGGTTACAATGCACCCTACTAGTAGTTTCAGAGATTTTCTTTCGAAGTTGGAAATATACAATTTGGGGAAAAAATCAAATTCTCGACCACTAACTCATTCATCTGTCTACAAAACTTTCGGCTTATGTCCAACTCAACATGCCGAACTATTTTACTCCAGTCAGATTTTAGCTAAACCCAACTGTTTTTGAGTTCCATAATTCTGCAATTTGACCCCTATTTTCTTTTTTTTTTAGCTACGACGGCCATGTTTGTCATGGATCAAGAAAATCTTAGCGCCTGAATTGATCGGATATGTTAGGTACATCATTATCTTGGTTATGAACGCCTAACATACGAGTTCTGCACTGTCAGTATGCTGTGAATGAAAATTCTGTTTGATACCGAGACCAGTTTTCTAGGGGTAGGGGTAATATTTTTAACATATTTTGAAAATTCATTCTTGAAAATTAGTTTTTCGTGGTTCACTTATGTAGAAAAATAAATTATCTATGGAATAATACCAAATTTGAGACGTTTTAGTTAAGCAATAACTTGTAGAGTCGCCCCGTGCGGGTCCGGGTGTCAAAAGAATAGGCTCGCAGCAGCGCTAAGCTTGTCGTAAAGGCCGCCTAAAGAGTGCTCAGAACCTTAGCCGGGGGCTAGGGCGCTCTGCCCACAGAGCAACTGGGTTGTGTGCCCCAGGGGGTGGAATGGGGTAACCCTGGCATGTTGCATGCTGGGATCGTCAGGCCATAATACGGAAAACCTGACCGCAAACCATAGTGGTGCAACTTCTTTGGGAAAGATTCCACGTTAAAGAGCCCTTCTGTGGTATTCTCTCGGAGTATGAACCTTTTGGTTCCGTCATAGAAGGCTACTTTGCCCGACCCTACCCATTTCCAGTGGCAATCAAGATTAGTCGACCCCATTATCCTTGTGTCTCATCCCATTTTCATTTTATCATCCATTTCATGTTCATCGCCTGAATATAGCTGAAATATTACTGCTCGGGCATTAAACCCCACCAATCAATCAATCAATTTGTAGAGTCAAATTTATGGGACTTTTTATGGAACATAGAAAATTTCAGTTTTTGCCGTTTGATAAATTCTGACCAAGAAAATCGCAAAAATTCATCCAAGAACCCTAGAAGTATTAATTTTGATAATACTAAACAGAAAATACCAAATTAAACATTATTTACTGAAGCATAAGTACTCTAGGGGTTTTGACATGGAAAAAATGTCAATTTAAGCGATTTTTCGGTGGAGTAGGGGTACATTTTTTCATTTTACCCAAAAACCGCAAGAGTTACCGCAACTTTCTTGATACTACTGTAAGGCTAAGACATTGGGCTAGATGGAGATACATATATATGTCAGTTTACTACATTTTATAGAAAGGAGAAGTTCGAAGAATAAAAACCACGTTAAAAAATTGATTTTTGCCACAAGGGGTAGTCAAAAAATACAAAATTGCTTCAGTTTACCATTTGGCCCCAAAAAGATTCATTAATAGGAAGTATAAGGGTACCTGAAAATCATATTTTGGTTGATGAGTGGAGGTGCACGGGGGTTATCTCAGCCCACGTACTAGTTCCCCCATACCCCAGGATGGCACGAAGTCAGAAAATAGCTTGCCAGACGCCGTTATACAGTTGTGGAGTATGAAAGGTGAATCACTTAGTATCGTCTCGTTATATAATTTACAAACGATCCTTGTCGAGCTATTCATTTCTGTCAACATCAATTAAAGAAAGATATAGAAGTTTGAAAGCCGTTTCTTTCATACTCCAATAGGAATAGAAACAGGGAATACCATGTGAGCAGGTTGGAAGTGATAACTTAATAGATAATACTGGTTCTAATATGACATCCTTAAAAGGCTATGAGACCACAACTGTGTTAGATTTTCGATTGCTATATGAGCTGCACGCGACTTTTGGAGCGTGGCTTTTGTTTGTGTGTGAATTAATCCCCACTTTAATTATGTAAACAAACACACATAACATTCCGCTGTGTATCAGCTATTTTCATTGATTTCAGTAGCGTGAATGAACATCAAATTCATATTTATATTTTTAACCTTATGTTTGAGGTTATATTATATTCCGTAACAATCACTTGCACACGTACACGGTAGCACTCGCCACGTGCGCCATCCTGCATGAAAACAAACGATAACAATCGTCAATGAATGAAACATTGTACCTGTCCATGTGTGAACACTGCTACCTTATTATGCAAACAACTATTGCCATATCTAAAATCATTTTACTTGAGTCGCCCTTTCCTTCATTAAGCAAAGTTTCACTAGCGACCATTTGAACAGACATTGCTGAAAGTGAACAGCCAAATAGACAAATATGGCGGATACAAGGTTACCAAAATAGGTCACGATAATGTAAAAAAAAGTGCCGTAATTGTCCTTATTAACCAATGGGGTCACAGTTAAGAAAAATTTTTTGTTTAAATTATGAGGCAAATGCCTCACTTTTGAAATGACAAGTTTGCCTTTGGCGTTGATAATAACTCTGAATTTTAAGATGGATTGAATATATCAACTTAAACTAGATAGCACCCATACGTACTCGAAAATCCGAAATTTCAACGCCACATATATAGTGATGATTGATTGAGTGTTGTTGTTCAACGCTCGGTCAGTAAAATTTCAGCTTATCCAGGCGATGAACATAAAATGAATGATAAAATGAACATGAAATGATGATGAAATGAATAAAAGAACAGCGTTCCAAAGTCCCCCGCTAAAAAAAAGTGAGGAAAACTTTAAATTCACTGAAATTTTCCAAGTCCAAGGGTCATAACTTACATAAAATCAATCCATCCTAACCAAAGTCGAACTCAATCTGTAACTTCTCATATTAAAGACTACGTACAAAATTTAAAATCAAATGCTGAAAGCATTACAAAAAAAAGTGCGGAAAACTGTAAATTCATTGAAATTTCCTAAGTACAAGGGCCATAACTTCCGTAAAAGTCATTCAACCGTAACCAAAGTCGAACTTCATAATAAGGCCACATACCAAAAACAAATTTATTTGGTAAAAGCATAAAAAAGTGCGGAAAACGCGGAGGGACGGACGCCCGGCATTTCCATGTCCCCTCGCGATGCGTCGCGGCGGACAAATATGGGATGGGACATAAGGGTAATAGGGTCGACAAATTTTGATTGCCACTGGTTATAGGGTTGTGCAATTAAAGACTCACGTGGCGGAGCACAAAGTTCCTACTACGATAGAATAGCACAGCAGGGTTCCTTAACGTGCGATGAACGTGGCATCTTTCTCAACACGTTGCAAAACTATGGTTTGTGGTCAGGTTTTCCGTATTGTGGACTGACGACCTCATCGTGCAACATACCAGGGGTACCCAATTCCATCACCTATGGTATACAACCCAGTTGTTCTGTGGGCATAGCGTCCTAGCCCCCGGCCAGTATTCTGAGCACTATTTAGTCGCCTTTTACAAGCTTTCGCTGTTGTGGGCCTATTCTTTTGGCACCCGGACCCGCACGGGGGTATATAATGATGAACATATTCCGAAATTGTCCCCATGTAAAATTTATATAGAACACACCGAGTTTTCAAAAATTATCCCTGCGATTTTAGAACAAAAAGTGTTTTTGCACAATTGGCTGAAGGCGGATTCTTTGAAACGAAACCCAAAAGAAAAGGGTTCTACACAGCAAACTTTCCGTATTCATCAGTTAATATATACATATCTCAATTTGATGAACTGTCTGGCAAAAGCTGTAAAAACTGTTAATAATCTGATAAAACTGAAATTCGAACTGGATCTTTGTAATATAATACTCAGTAACTTGGAAAGGATCCATCGTATCTTCCTAGTTATCATCTAGAAATATTGTCTTTAATATTCGTTGTCTAATTTCCCTTGATGCTTTGAAAGATTGTCTGTCCCGGTGTAAAATTTAAGTGCGTGTTTTTTTTCCTTCAAATTGTTGCCTCCCTTCCAAGCAAAAAAGAGTCTTTTAAGTTAAATTCTGGAAAGAAATGTGTTGTTCGTGTAGTGAATGGAAGCTGTTGTACTTTTAACACGAGTAGTATTCTGGGACCTGGATGAACGAATTAAGTTAATTTGAATTCTTATTCATTTGGGTGAATTATTTCTTTTATTTTACCATTTGTATGCAATGTGTACTTTACAATATTCACAAAACAAAACAATAAAACAAAATCATAATGAATCAGTCAAATCATGATGCATTGCAAGATTTGCAGCAATTTTTCTTTTATGCGCTATTTACCATTGGCGTTACCACAGCAAACCCCTCTATCGTGTAGTTCTATCTATCCGGTGTGACATATTTAAATAATGTAGTACATCAAGAAGTAATGTAGTGTAATTTACAGTAAATGAGTTTTCGACCTAGTTCATTAAACATTTAATACATTTAAGGACTGATCGGAGGGATGCATGTTGAACTGTGATCTTCAATGGTCTTCTTTGCCTCTAAGGTTCATCCAAACCAGTTTTGTCTTCATCTGTTATCTGGTGACTTATTAAGCAATTGACGTGGCCTAAAAATGGACAGTTTAAAAAGACACTGACAATATTTTATATTCACAAACTTTGATGATACATTTGTAGTGAGTAGCGTTAACTAATAAGCGGCATTTTGAAATACCCCATATACATTAACCACCTTCATAGAAAGTCATATGTTCATTTGGACAAGTCGTGGATAGACTTCTTCTGTATTAATATATATTTATGTTCTTCATTTGGCATGATTAGAGTAACAGGTCTTGCCTGAACACTACTTACTTATACACATTACAAGCGGAGACCGACCTAGACAAATGCAGTTAGTTTGCGCAATTAAATAGATATGCATGTCAGATGCTTTCCCTGTTAACTATTTAAAATCATGCCCCACCCGTACTCGACCGAGACGAAATTAAACGTAACTGAATAAAGCAGAATAAATTGAGTTCGAGTTTCAAGGCTTGATACTTGGGTCCTCTAGTTTGGTATATTCAAATATGATAACCGTTTCTAACCCAGTCTAGACAAACTCAAATAAAGAATAAAGAACCTTGGAGAGCGCTCACATACGCCACGCGTCTACACATTGGACTCTCAAAATAAAAAAGTCTTGAAAAAGGGCCATATTTCATATAAAATATCAACAAAACATAAACTTGATTTGTAAATCAACATGGTACGTTGTAGACTTACATACCAACAATCAGCTCAAAATTATTAGTGTGCTGTTTGTCGAGTCCAAGGCCTGTTATTTCTGTAAAAATCACGAAGCCGAGCAAAACTGAAACTTGATCTGTAACTCATAATGGTAGACTCGCATACTAAAAATCATCTCAATATTAGCAAGCCTTTAGAAAATAGTCCGGAAAACTTATTTTTGTAAAACTTGCTAAGTTCAAGGCATGTAATTTCCGTAATAATCAGAGAAGCCGAACATAACATAAATATGATCTGCAACTCATCATAGTAGACTCACATGCCAAAAATTAGCTCAATATTAGCAAGCATTTAGAAAAAAGTCCTGTAAACTAATGGTGGAATGACGAATGGACGATCAAAACATTATATCCTCCGCAACTTCGTTGAGTGGGGTATAATAAAAAGTAACGGTATCAGAATGTAACAGTATCAATCTCAGTTTCCGCTATATAGATGACGTATTATCTTTAATCCTAATTTCGGAGATTTGATACATCGCATCTACCCAAAAGAACTTGAGATAAAGGATACTACAGATACTGTGAAGTCAGCCTCATACCTTGACCTACACTTAGAAATCGATGGTAAAGGAAAACTACTGACCAAACTTAACGACAAACGTGATGACTTTTCATTCAGAATTGTTAACTTTCCTTTCATCTGTGGCAACATCCCTTCGACTCCTGCGTATGGAGTGTTCATATCACAACTCATACGTTATGCCAGAGCTTGCCGAAACTACGCAGACTTTTTGTATCGCGCTAGAACTCTAACAAATAGGCTTCTTGAACAGGGTTACGTTGCTACAAGATTGAAATCATCACTACAGAAGGTTTATGGTCGTCATCATGAACTCGTGGATCGTTATGGTGTATACATCAGCACCATGAAAACTGATTTATTCAACGGGTCATGGTTTTCCTTTCCTCGTTTGTCTACCCCGCTACACCGGACTTGACTTTTCATGCGGGTGTTTCTAGAAAAGCAGAGGACGCTTACCCTACCGGTGCACCTGGTCCATGCTCCCAGTTTTTAGTGGAGTCCGAGTTGCTCATTTACTTTCGTCACTTTGTATGATTTTAGTTACTTTATGTTCTTTGTTGTGTATGTCTGTTTTCCATGTCTGGTCTTTGTCCCTGGATTACATTCTTTTGATTACCGCCATAACCTTGGTTCCCTTGATTACTCTATCAAAATTCTAGATTTTACATTGTTTGTAATCTACCAAAAACTTGACTGCATGAAAAACAAGTTCTACCTTGGAAAAAAAAGATAGCCGACGCAGTAAAATTTTGTTGTTTTTACTTGCAATTTTCTATATTTCATTCAAGAAAATCACAGGCTCTTGGGACCAGGATTTAAAAAAAAATTATCTAAAAATATCATTAAATCATTTTGTTTCTATATTTGAGTAATTATGTGTGTTCTCCGACATGCCCGCTAGCTATTTAATGCTGTCTATACTATGCGCAGTTTTCATCTATATACTTCTCTAACAGAGAAACATACTAAATGATTTAATGATATTTTTAGATAAAACAAATTTAAAAAAAAATCCTGGTCCCAAGGGCCTGTGAAGAAAATAACAAATGGCACTCAATTTTAATTTTCGATACAGTTTTTTCAAACTCCACTGAGTCATCAGTATTTGGCCAATCGGGAAACAGAACTGCAGTAAGGTGACTTGCGTTTCCACTGAAGGTCGAAGGGTAAAATGCGACTATACCGACTGCGTCGGAAAAAGGTTTTGTATGTTTTGTACTTATCTTTAGTGTTGTAATCGCTGTATTAATTAAAACGAGTCATTATTGAATTTAAACGAAGAGGCGCTAACCAGTAAAATCTTGTTCTTATTACTTATATATTTCAATGGCACGCAATTTCAATTTTCGATAGTTTTTTTTTTCAAACACCACGGAGTTATCAGTATTTGGCCAATCGGTAAACAGAAAAGCGATCAGGTGACTGAGTTTCCATAGAAGAGCGTCTTTAAGGTCAAATGGTAAAAAGCGAAACTAACTATACCGACTTTGTCGGAATAAACAATTTACAGTAAAAATTGGCTTAACTTGAAGTTTTAGTTAAATCAAAGACTGGTCTTCAAAGTCGCTAATCGTCAAATATTCACTGTCACTGATTTTTACTTACTCACAACATCTGAAATGGTACAAATGCGCAAGGAGTTAAATATTTTATATTTAACACCTTAAAATGCGATATGCTCTAAAATCGGGTGACTTCCGCTAAAATCTGGGTTCCCTTGACATTATTGCGTACTCTTTTGTAACCGTTATGACCCGAATGTTTTTAATCATTTGGAACAAGATTAAACAACTGGCAATGGCTATTTATAAATATTGGTGTCCTGATAATATATGACACATATGTAATCAATTGTAATCAATTGTAACGAACGCCTGTGTTTTAATCGGAAACTGGGTAATATTTAATAAATTAAATGCTAACCGATCATTTCATCTTTTAATATAAACTCCCCGTTCTAATACAAGCAAAAAAACACGCATAGACATGTGTTTGACAAGTTTTTAAAAAGGAACCGGTACGTTGTAGCGATCTTTGGGTCACTTATGATATTGAACAGGGAACCAGTTTAGGAATCAGTTAAACGGCCCCCATTCACGTGTTCACTTCAATTACTTCTGTATTGACAATTGAACACGTGTAAATTTTTAAACTAGAGGCTCTAGAGAGCCTGAAAGGCTCACCTGGTTTGATAATTTACATTAAATTTCTTGTAAAAGCTAAAAGCTTTCATAATTTTTTCATGCATAAATTTCCAAACAGTCACTTGTGCAGAATATCCTAAGGAACAATAATCATACCAAGAATTCTGTACAAACTTCATAGGCGTAGCTTGCATTGAGGCAGCCGAGGCAGTTGCCTCGGTAAAAAAAAAAAGAAAAGAAAAAAAACGAAAAAAAAACGGGATTGTTAAAGAAAGGACGAAAGATGGTATGTCCCGTTGTTTATTATGGTTTTCGTCTTCTTTTCGGAAAATATGTTTAATCCGTTATTGGTTATGATTTAGAATGTATAAGTTATGTCCCGCCATCGTTTGATTCGCGGAGAAAAAACTGGAAAGTGAAAATGAAACGGTCGACTCAGGCCAGTTTGACCGAGACCGGTTTAACAAAATGAGTGAGATTTCAAAACCATCCGAATCGTCTAAAGAAAAGCAACAAGTCGATGATCGTCAAGATCAAGTCCCAATCACGACGTCTTCAATTTGTCAACATTAGATTCCCAAACGTATGCATTTGATTCTATTTGTCTTGGAATTCGACAATAATTCCGTGGACAAAATTTAAAAATTACTTATTGAATTTTATGTTGAACGTCTACTTCCCATTCATCGATCATTGTTTGGCTCAACTAGAGGAACGCTTCTCCGAGGACAAATCTGGGATGTATCTCGCGTCTCAACTTATGCCAAGTAGACGGATTGAGCGAGGCCGACATGGCGAAATTTTTTTTAATGGTACAGCCCAGACTTGCCGGAACCCTTTCATTCAGAAATTTTGAGATGGAAAAAGCTATGCGAAAAATCTCTAGAACTGAGCTCCTTGTCCGAGACGTACGTCCATGCAGATCCGGATTACTACCCCAACATTACACGTATATTGCATATACTTATTACAGAACAACCATGAC
This sequence comes from Perna viridis, assembly GCA_037379345.1. Lineage (NCBI taxonomy): Eukaryota > Metazoa > Mollusca > Bivalvia > Mytilida > Mytilidae > Perna > Perna viridis. The sequence goes on along the minus strand of CM074515.1, from coordinate 10,248,796 downwards.
CGAAGATCGTCTCAATGGGTTGGCGTTGCTTCACATCCACAAGAACGTTGACGTTGATAGAGAGCGTGTAGTCGATGCATTTGATGCAAGCGGAAACGGACGAATTGGAGCTTTACACTTTTGACATTCACTCCCTAGAATTTGTTATTAAACTTCTTGTTCCTGCATTAAAAACTTGCAAAACTACTGAACTAAATTTAATATTTGAAACTAAGAATTTACATTTTTGGGTGCAAAATTGTCCTTAGCGTCTGACCCCCCCTGCCTCGGTTAAAGAACGTAGCAAGCTACGCTCATGACAGTGGTTAGTAAGGAGATATCTGAAAGTAGTAACATCAAAAATAGGGGAAAAAAACGTCAAAAAGGGCAATAACACAATAACAGGGTCAACAGATTTTCACCAAAATTTGACCACAGACAGATTTCATCATGATAAACACTTTTACCCCCTTGTTAGACTTAGGTTAAACCTAACGGTTTTGGAGATATATGCGGAAAACTGCTGTCCGACCTCTGTTATATTTTTACACATAGCGGCCAAAAATCTAAGTATACACTATGTTCAGGATACCCTAAGGAACAATCATGCTAAGTTTCATCCAAATCCATTCAGTAGTTGCAGAATTGAAGATGTTTTAACAATTCGTAACGACGACGGCGGGCGCCAAGTAATGGCAATAGTACGGCCAGGTGAGTTAATAAAACTCTCTTTAGTTTTCGGTTGCGTTTTCATAAAAAAAAAACATACTGGGTTTATGTGACATTCTATCGATTCCATCCTCACATAAAGGAAATGTACAAATTTGATATCGCCGTAAGGATACTATGTCCAAGTAATTACATGACAATTACTACATTTTCTATGGAGGCACATGCTGTCTACTAATACTTATTAACTAAATAATGGACTGACGGTAAATCGGTTCATGGAAATAACACTATTTTAAGCGATATATTTAATGCAGTTAATAGATTAAATTCGTTTGTGCTTGGGGAGTTATCCCTATCACAAAGAAGCCCTGTACGAAGTCTAATGCATAGGGTGTGGCAACTCTACCATTAGTTACTAGGGCATTTCTATAAAGACATTAAGCATACACGGCTTATCGGACGCGTATAGGTAGCAAATTATTGAATATTAAACGGTACCAAAATTTAAACGCAAGGAGAACATAGGATGTAAAACTGGTCTCCCCACAAGATTTCAATGCAAAGCTCCGAAAGTGCATGAATCACTCAGCTAGAAAATTCAAAATAACAAGATCGTACTTCCTGGTCCAACCCCGTGCAGGTCCGGGTGTCAAAAGAATAGGCCTGCAGCAGTGCTAAGCTTGTCGTCGTAAAAGGCGACTAACAGTGCTCAGAACCTTAGCCGGGGGCTAGGGCGCTCTGCCCACAGAGCAACTGGGATATGTGCCCCAGGTGGTGGAATGGGGTACCCCTGGCGTGTTACATGCTGGAGTTGTCAGGCTATAATACGGAAAACCTGACCGCAAACCATAGTGGAGCACCGTGTTGGGAAAGATGCCACGTTCCTCGCACGTTAAAGAACCCTATTGTGGTATTTTCCCGGAGTAGGAACCATAGGGCTCCGCCACAGGAGGCTAAATTGCCCAACCCTACCCACCTCTCCCCATTTCCAGTGGCAATCAAAATTTGCCGACCCCATTGTCCTTGCGTCCCACCCCTTTTTCCATTCATCATTTCATGTTCATCGTCTGAATATAGCTGAAATATTGCTGCTCGGACGTTAAACCCCAACAAACAAACAAATAAACAAACTTCCTGGTCCAGTGTATCTGCAATCCGCTATCTTTAGTAAATGATTTTCTGTATTGTTTATATGTATTGATTTTTTATGCTAAGTCAAATATTACAGTGACGCACGTCCAGATATGTAATTGGTCTTGGTTTTTTTTTCATGGACAGTTTTTTATTATCATCATCAGGGGCAGATCCAGGATTTGAGTTCAGGGGTGGGCGTTAATTGAATTGAATGCCGTGCAAAGCAATGCAAAACATATTTTTGGGGTGAAACTAGTGGTGAAATTTTTTTTTCTTACCAATTTAGGGGGGTGGGGTACGCCCGGTACGCCAGTCCTTGGATCCGCGCCTGATCAATATTATCATGTTGTAATACGTTATGTTCCGGGGATCCCCAATTGGTCAAATACAAATGTACAAATGGCTATATATTGCAGTATGAACACACAGTATTTTCCTGTGAACAAAACACATGAATCTTTTGCGGCTGACTTTCAAGTTTTTTTACGTTGTTATAAAATAATTACGCAGTATATATACGTTCATTGGTCTCCCTATGTTTTGGATTTCATGAACAGTTAAGAATGGCAATAAATAGTCCACTTAAATTCTTATAGATGTGATGTGTTATTTCCAAGTAATCAAGATTACAGGTCTAGATGACTGCTGATACAATGGTTCCTTCAGGACACAGTGTAGTCAGTTGTTATGGTCAATTTCCTACTTCTAAATAACCTCATCACCAGAGACGGTCAGTGTCACTAGGTAGTCGTGCGTTACTTCATTTCTACTGTCAGTAGTTTTTAATTTTTGTACGACCGCATCATGCTGTCCTCGTTGTCGTCGTGGCCCGGTACACATGGTGCGATTTATCATATAAATTATGTTTAATACGACAAAAAAGAACTCAAGTCTTTCTGAAACATTAACACACTGTTCCTTGGGGAAAGGCGGATGACCCTCCTGTTTTAGATTTTGATCCAAACCCTTCGACAATAATTAAGGGCTCCGTGGTGTTTAATATGGATGTTATTACACGATAGTAAATCTGTTTTTAATGATTTATTTTTCAGTGTGTTCCTTTTGAAAATCTGGTATAAGAGGTTTTTCTAACAGAAGACTTATCTTTAACCGTTTCCTTGTTGTGGGGGTACAAATTTAAGCCACGCCTAGAAAAGCAGTTAACTTTTAAAACAAAATTGTCCTATTTTGAAAATCCTCGTCTCTCTTGCGGTTTTTGAGTAGTATGGGACACAAAAGTAGACTACGCTTAAAGTAATTAACTTTCGATATCCCCCCACTTCGATTTTTTTTTTTTTTGGGGGGGGGGAGATTCCATATCACTGTGCGTTTTCCAATCAGATTTATTTTCGAGTTGGCGAATCTAAGGTGTTTGATGAGCACTAATAAAGCTAAACTTAGAAATTCCTTAAACTTTAATTTCTAATTTTGAGCTATAGAATTTAAAAAACCAGTTGTGTCTATAATTAATTGTGCAGTCTTGTGTTTAACTGTGTCAAAAACTAAGTGTGTTCACAATGTCCAAAATGAACGAGTGCGTTCAACTCGTTGCGATAATGTCATGCTGTGTTCGACCGAGCTCTTTCGCAGACAATGCATTTTGCTTATAGACATAACAGCTATATGTTGCTTTTTGACTAAATGCTAAACAGAAAGGGGCATTGTTATGCTAATCGGTAATGGGTCATTTTCCATGTTTCGTAAAAGAAAAATAGTTCATGACTTAACTCTTTAGTGACAATAACATAAAATCTTATAAGGCCTTTGATGAAATATGAAAATTAATAATGACTTCGAAAGGCGTCGTGATCATATGGGTAATAGAGAACGCTTCAATAGTCTGCCTATTTGAATAGGCGTTGCTGTAAGTCAAAATAACATGCTAAAAAATCCATTTCTAGACTTATTTTAATGAATTGTGAGCCATTCAAGGCTCTGTGTTTTTTAAGTATGTGATCTACAGCTCATGCACGTTTCTACCACCTCCTTTTCCTTGTGAACCAATATTTCGATTCGCTAATTTGATTAAAATTCACATTTTTGTCCGTTTTGCCCATTCATTGTAAATATAACAAAGAAACATCTAAAAAAATCAAAGTGCTGTTAGCACTGACAGTTTTTCATTGTTGTAAAAATAGCAGCATAAACAGCCAATTTCAAAGATTATATGATGTAAAACAAAACTAAAATCATAAAATTGCATCCATATTTAATTTGGAGCTGTTTTTTTTTCCTAAATGATAATCTTTAATATCGATTTCAGAGATGTGCATACCTGTTTACCTTTTGAACAGTTAATCCCTAATTGACACTGTCTCATGTGGGAATAATTTACATAAAAGTAAATTTTGTAAAAATTCAATTATTTCGCATTTTTTTCCCACAGAAAATATAGTAATTTTAATCATTCCCCAGAAATTTTACATTTATATGTGGGATATACTAAATTGATTTAGTGGGAGTCTCCCCCTAATGTGAAGGGTCAACAGGTATGGATATGATTTGTAAATCATCCAACTTCACTCATTTTCACATTTTGTTCCATTTCACCTTTTACACAATTTGCAATTATATTCAAAAACTCTGCTTGAGAAAATAGCTTCACAGATATGCATACATTTGAAAAAATACATGTTTTTTTTACTTCCGGGAACTCGAAACGCTGCATTACAATGCAAAATCTAATTTATGCTTTTCTTGTAACATGTTTATCATGCAGAACTTTTTACTGGTATTTATTATACGAAAAAAATGTTTGCTTTTAAAACTTATCTCAAAGCTTTATAAATGACACATCTCCATGCATTTGAATGGTTCTCGTGAAATCACCTGACGATATTGACACACCCAACGATAGAATATTATTAAGCTTAATAAGTGCCCAAGCCATATTTACGGCTTTTGAAAGAGAGATTGATATAAAAGGAATTATATATGGAGTATTTTCTGTATTCATTCAGAATCAGTACGGAAGTTCCTGACATAAACCGGTGAAATAAGGTACTTCATAATGAAGAAATCGACTCCGGTAGTAGTATAGATGCGCTTGACAACTTTCTTCCGTGTTACAAAAGTATTTTCCCATAACACATCTACTTTTTATCAATGATGTTTTTAATATCATATTTTTTCCACAATGAATGTCGGATTTCATTTTCTTTACTGGTGCTACCGTCTTATTCTATTAATCAGTGGAGTTTTACAACTGTTTGCAACACTGGTATTTATAAGAAACAGAGCACCATTTTAAATACAAGAAACTTAAAATAGAGAATTCTTCATATTATTTTTTGGAGTGTATTATTTTAAAGTTTCAGCGTAAAGAGCAAGGTCTTCTGTCATTGCCTCCTATTGCATGATATTGCATAATCGGAGAATTATTTTCCTATGTTTTATTACTCTAAGGAAATCTAAGGGAATAACAGGTGTACTTACATGTATTTCACTATTCTGTTCTGGCAATAATAAATCTTTCAATTTTATTGCTTAAGTGATTTTACTTATTATTAAAACTCTTCAACAATAATTGTGTATGAAAGTGTTACATACTTAAAATTTAACTAGAAAAAGGTGTCCTGCTCGGTAATAGTCAACTATTGCATCAACTGAAAGTGATAAATAATGAAAATTTAAAATAAACTGTATCACTTTAAACAAGTCAAACTAAAGGTAAATGTGTACCCAATGTTAGCACAATAATGAAACACCACAATGAACGACGACTTAAGTGGCACTCCAGATAAGAATCATGCAAAATGCGATTTATGGTTGGAAAGCCTATATATTTTTATTTTGGACATTTTGTTTAAAATGTTATAGTAAACAGAAATAAGCATGTGGCTTTTCATCTTAGGAGATAAAAATTATATAGAATGTTTTGTTGAATTCAAAACTGAGGAATATATCTCTGTAAATGACACTAAAATATAATAGGAACTGTTGTAGTCCCGTGCAGGTCCGGGTGTCAAAAGAATAGGCCTGGAGCAGCGCTAAGCTTGTCGTAAAAGGCGACTATATAGCGCTCAGAAACCTAGCCGGGGGCTAGGCGCTCTGCACAGAGCAACTGGGATGTGTGCCCCAGGTGGTGGAATGGGGTACCCCTGGCGTGTTACATTCTGTGGTCGTCAGGCAAAAAACCTGACCGCAAACCACAGTGGTGCACCGTGTCGGGAAATATATATATATATCTGAATATAGCTGAAATATTGCTGCTCGGGCGTTAAACCCCAACAATCAATCAATCAGAAACTGTTGGATTTTCAATGTGGATTATCTCCTATGAGCAGAATGATTGGAATGTCATCATACAGACCTTTAAAGCAACTTAAGTAGCACTCCTGCTATGAATCATGCAAATGTGATTCATGGGCAAAAAGCCTATACTCGGCGTCACATAAATAACATACTGTTAAAATTTGAATAAAAATATTTTCTACGACTTTATTGACACCTACCGTCGTTTAAATTGTCTTAAATGACTTGCTCATTCGTTTAGCCAAACGGCTTCTCCCTGAACAAGTCGCTTTTAGCTTAAATCATGCGTAACAAATCCTTACGGGAAAATCCCATACTAATATCCGCCATGTTGGTTTCTACGGGACGATTTGTTTACAAACGAAGTTCGTAAGTTCCCGTCGAACTCCGGTGACAATCGTCTGCTTGATTAACTTCTAGCAACCCGATCACTGTAAACATGGCCGACTTTTTACAATGTAAATATTGGCACCTAGAATTAAAATCTGACCGGAATTTAACGATTCAATGTTTAGGGAGAAGCCGTTTGGCTAAACGAATGAGCAAGTCATTTAAGACAATTTAAACGACGGTAGGTGTCAATAAAGTCGTAGAAAATATTTTTATTCAAATTTTAACAGTATGTTATTTATGTGACGCCGAGCATATATGTTTTTATTTTTTTGTATTTTGTTTAAATTGCCATAGTAAAAAGAAATGAACATTAAGTTTTTTTCATATAACCCGTGTTCTTAGGAGATAAAAATTTAATAGAATGCACTGTAGATTCCAAAATTAAGGGAGAAAACTCTGTAAATGACACTCAAATACAAAAGAATCTATCGGACTTCCAATGTTGATCATCTGATCTGAATGAATAATTACACATTCATAGTATAGACCCATAAAACAAGTTAATTACAAAAATAAAAATATGTAGCCTTTTTTTGGGGTGTATCGAAGTTTTCAGATTTTGCATGATTCTTACAAAGACTACCACTTAAAAACAAAAATATAAATGTGTAGCATTTTTTTTCGTGTATCACATTTTACAGAATTCGCTAGATTCTAACAAAGACCACTACTTAACGCTCCAGTGTGCTGTAACAACACAACACCACCAATTTTGAAAATGAGCTTTACCTGTTTGTGAAAAGTAACGAGACCGAAAAGATGAAAGTGGGTATAACAACCTCAGAGCTGTCTAGATCTATCATCTCTGCAGTATTAGGCAACTTAAGTTGATTGTCTTCATTTTGATTAAAGAAAACATGGTACAATATATATTGCTGAAGATGAATGCTACTTTGTAATGTTCAGTCGAGTATAGAGTGTATTGTTTTCTAATATGATGTTCTTGGTCAAATCTCATTGCTGAATGTTCAAGGGCGGTGAACAGCTTCAATACAACTTCTGGTATATGAGAACTGAAATATTTCACATTGATAACTCTGATGCAGAGTAAATAAGGAACTAATATAGAACTGCACTTTAAGCACATGATACACTCGTTGCCCTTTTAACTCGTCCTTATGCTTTAAATGAATTTATATGATCAACTAGAAATACTGTGAGCCCTGTCAAATACCCCCACCTCCCAAAAAAAAACTAAATAAAAAATGCACAAAACATTTGGCACTATCACAAGTTTAACAAAGTTTCCTGTCTTGATTTTTCACCCGTACATTTCTATCTTGTTTAAAACACACTTTTCTGACAAGGTTACCAAGTACCTTATATATTTTTTAGTCGATCATCATAACAAATGGTCTGTTTTAAACGTTTTTTCAACGAATAAAATTTCCTTGTCTGTTTCCAGCTTTTTTTAAAGATTAAAACTTCATAACATGGAAACGTAAAAATTTGACATGTATACAATTCGGAAGGGTGCTTACTTCAATAGAAATGGATAATTCATCCAAGTTTCATAAAAGTTAGTGAAAGCGTTTTTGAGTAATTGTGCGAAAACTTGAAAATCTCCCTTTTTTAAGTATAAAAAATCGTAAGACGGAACGAAAAATCTGAAATTTATAAAAATCGAAAGGGATCTTACATCAATAGATATAAACAATGCACCAAAGTTTTTGAAAAAGTAGGTAAAAGTGTTTTTGAGTTGTCCGAAATGTGGACAACGGACAGACAACGATATACCATAATACGTCCCGTCTTTGACGGCCGTATAAAATGCAGTTAAAAAAAGATGTGGGAGTCCAAGTAAAGTTTAATTTGCGTAACAAAATACTCATACCTCAAACAATTTTTTTCTATTGCTATAATATTGTCTGAACAGCACGATTGGGCCATAATTGCAAAACCAGGAAGAATATTTTCTTATGGTAAGATGAAATATAAGGTATCTGTGCCAATCCCTAGACCCCTGTAAAATTTTGTTCTTAAGGATTTTGTGTACTTCATATTTTGATAATTATTCGCGTGCGGGTGCATCATGTGAATGTTGGTACGGAAATCATTATTAGAAATAAATCATTAAATTTAATGTTTCTTACATTTAACTTTTTGCAGTCTCAAATTATAGATGCGTTGTATTATGGTACTTTATTACTATTCTACGTCAAGTTACAAACAAATTCACATGATAATATAAATCAAGTATTTTATTTGGAAATGAAGTATTGAATAGGGGTACCCTTAAGTGTACCAGATCTATTATTTTGGGTTATTAGCTGATACTGCAAATTATTCCATCGCAACTTGAAGCATAATTATCCTAAGTATTGCAAATAAAGAACAGATTTCTAGTAATCATTTAAAGTTATTTTCATGAAAAAAAAACGTAATCGACACCGAGGAGATAAAATCGCGTCAACTTACTTTGTCGGAAATTATTATTTCCGCAGTATTTTTAAATCATACACATTTCCAGTGAATAGAATTGAAGTTCATGCTAATAATATCCATCCAGTGTCCGCGACTAAATGTCAGTGTTGGTTCTTCGCGTTTTTTCCTCCTTTCTTTGTACAGCGTATTTTTTTTGTATATGTATGTTGGATTTTTGTTTGCACGATCCTCAGCTGTTACTTTTTCTTTGCGAGGTCGTCTTGTGTTTATGTTGATATTTTAACCATTTTTTATTTTACATTTAAATCGCTCTGACGACTTGCTAGACACGTTTTTCGTACTGTCAAATTGGTGCAAGTTGTCAATGTCAATGTGTCAGTGGTCGTTTAAAGCTTTTTCATCTCTTGTACTGAATGTGTCATGAAGTGGACCTTATATTGTCTCTCTACATAACCGTTATGCCCGGTGTACCAATGAAATTTTAAGTCATTCAGAAAAATAATGGCCCTCCAGACTTTGACTTCGTTTTTAAACATTTTAAGCAAAGGGAAGTTACTTTCTACATTTTTGTAATCCGACGGAGTGGTTAACAGTCAAACGGTGAAATGTATAGCAGAAGACTTCAAATTAAAACATTTAATTTATTAGAGCCGCAGTAAGTACTTGGATATTCAGGTACTTACCGAAGTTTCCCAGAAAAATATTAACTATTTTTCTTTTACCCAATGAAACCGCCAACCAGACTCGTGTGTAGGTGGGTTATGTCCCTTCGACAAAACAACTAAATAGGCTTGTATTCCGTAAATACGAAAAACGACCATTAGATTTTTTCCCATATGAAAATGGAAGCCACACAAACAGTCGAGAAAATTACGAGAAAATAGACAGACAAACGTACCGAAAACCATGACTTTAATATACAACCAACTCGAAGAGAGCAACTTGGGGGAGGGGTTGAGGTAAACCGCTAGTTTTAGCTTCCAGCGTGTATATGTACATTTCAAATTTCTTGTAGAACTGTTCACTGCTAAAATGTATTCAACATCGTGTGTGTCACAAACTACTGTACTGAAAATACCTGGTGATACGAAAAAATTCTCCAAGTGCATTTCATTCTGTCAAGACTTAAATTGTACACAGTTTTGAGGTGCATTGAAGTTTTGTGTAGAACTGTTATTACAAGACCTGCCTGAATCTTTCACGTGGATCTATAGTTATAAATGTATTTTTCCTGAAGTTTTCTGTACAACAAACCGTGAAAATTACTTCTGCTGTCGAAAGTTAATTTCGCAGACAATGCATTTTGACTTAACAAATACGCATGATTGAAAAGAAATAATCATAATTTATTATATCAAAATGCATAAGCCGCATTGGGTAGCTTTTGAATCTAACAAGGAGTCATCAGACTTCCAGACAACAGCACATTATAGACTATCTGCGTCCGCTGCTAATATCTATATTTTACTCTAAATCTTTAACAGAATCGAATGTGCATATTTTCTTTGGGTGACAATGTGTGTATCCACAGACTAAACAATAAAAATTGTTGAAGTTTTTCACATGTAAATTTTACAATAATCTTGTAATTATCCAATTATAATGTACCACAAATGAACTTAGATCAAGTAAACATCATGTTCAGCGTTTTTCTCTCTCGCGCAGACATATACTCCACGCTTTTTTTTATTGTCAAAAGCAAAGAACACCAGAAATAGTTTAGATTTTTTAAATGCTAAAGCTGCTTTAGCTGTCATTTTTTGTAAATTTTTGTTTCTGTTGAAATATGCCTTAACTTTGAACTGTACTTTTCCTGGTTAATTTCATTTGATAGCCCCAAATAAAATGCATTAAATACATGAAATAAGTGTCGATACATATATTGTCTTGGAAGACAAAAAGTCGACCGAGATACAATTCTTATGAAACTTCTGGTGACCTTAACCCGCATATGTGCTGTAAGGATCGATTCTGAAAAAAAAATCTGATTGCAAAGCGAAAGTGGTTTATCAAAGTCAAGGAAGACCCGTTTCTTTGACGGACTCACGCCGTAAAAGTTCGAATACAACGCAAGGATCCTTTAGTAATTTACATATAGTGACTTAATATGGCACAAATGTGGTCATTAATTGTCTTTATCAATTTGAAAACTAATCAAGAAATTGATGAAGTGTAATGAAAACAGCATACGTCATTTCTATTTTTAACAAAAGTGCAAGTTTTTTTTTAAATCAGGCGAATGTCCTGTCGGCTATCTTCGGAAGTAATGGCGAAAAATAATTAGATTAGAGCTATCGATCTTCTTTAAAGAAAAAAAAACAACAAAAAAAAAAACGTTGTTTTCACAATATCTTATATGCATTATCGACATTCACTGTTTCAATAGCATTACTACTAACTTGCGTAACTGAATCAAAACTGAACAAATTTGGCAGCTAAAGCAGCTGTAAGAGTCATAACCAAGAGGAGTTGTATGTGGTCATTCGAGAAGTTGTTTCCATAGTCTTGTGTCGGAGTCATGCTTTCATTAGTTTGTATTATATGTTTTATCACATCAGTTGGTAATGCAGAAGAATGTCCAGGAGTTACTGTGTATGAATTTGAATCTGTTCACTTATTTTAGTCGTCGCTCTTTCTTAGTACTATCTAATCCTCATATCCATCTGAATGCTAGTTAATAAACCTAACAAAACAGCTCCATATATCATTCAAACCGCGATAACCGAACTAAAATAGACTGAGAAATAGCGGCAAATCCAGAAATGTCCACACCCGGAAACCTTCCACTAGCATGGCGCGGTATCAGGGAAAACATACTGTGAATGGATATTTATAGATATGCTAAAATTATATTTGTAGATATGCTAAAATTTAAACTTATGAATGTGCTAAATCGTTTACGAATAGGCATAATTAGAATTTTGCATATGCTAAAATATCCTTAATTCGAATAAAGCATATGCTTAAATAATTTAGCTTATACGATTTCAATTTAAGCATATGCATAAATACGTATTTTTGACCCTGATACCACCATACACTGGATCCGCTACATCAAGATTGCCCTTTAAAGGACATAGGTCACTTTCACTAAGATTATGACCACTAAAAACTTATTCAATGGCCAAAATTTTCATGGAGATATTTAGAAAAAAAAATTAAAAAGACTTTGTAAGCAATGCAAATCTGTAAAAATCATATGGTTGAAAGGTAATGCATTTTCCACATATTTGCTCTTAATTGGAGCTCCAAAATAGCACTTTTTTCAACCAATACAGCGCAAGGTTTCATTTGCGTTCTGTGATAATCAACTAGAGCACATATTCTTTTAGTATAGGATGGTTGATGTAATTTTGTATGAAAGTGTAACTTTTTTGTTGAAAACACCAAACTCATTAACACTGCACCTTAAATAGCTTACTGGAGCCCAATTGATCTGATAGCCGTACTACAACGCTTCCGTATTTTTTTGTTCGACCCCTAATCAGGCTTATTATTTTCTTTTTGTGTTTTTGGTCCAAATTTCATTATGGCGTTTATAAATTTCGGTAACTATTTTCTCCACTGACTTCATGTTTAAACACCGATTCCCCAAACGGTCAAAGATATATTATTTAAAAAGAGTGAATATTTTTCTATGAATAAAACCACTGGAAAGCTGACCATAGTGCTTTAAAAAGACAGACAACAGGCACATCGGAAACATCAAAAGAAGTCATTAGTTTCAAATGTTTCTCACTTAATGCATTACGGTGAGTGAGATTTTATACATCACCATTCGATTTTTAATTTGCTTTGAAACAAAACTGACATAATAAAGTCATTTAAATACAAAAGTATAAGAATTGACATTCAATGAATAAATTGTGCAGATCTTTCATAAAGAGTGTAAGTAAAGTTTAATCGATGGCGATAAATGTATATTAGTGGTCCCATTTAAGGCCAATTAGTGAGACGTGCACTTTTTAATCCGGATAATTCCTCCCGTGGTACCCGCTTACTTGTAGCTTCTTCATATACATGTGTGCATTAATCATTTTATATTTTTTTTCTTTGACATATTAAAAGATAGCATGAATTTGAAGACAATAACCACTGTGTAAAGTGTTTTATTTGGGTTTTTGTTGTTGTTTTTCTGTCCCCAGAATAGGAAAATAATTAAATGTATGCAACTGAATTGTGTTGGATCACACGTCAGAGAAATGGAAGTAGTAGGAATTGTATTCATTTCAGTGGTTTACAGTCAATGAAATACTGAATCATATTGGAATTATACATTAACGGAACATTTCCTTAATACAAAGGATTAAGTTTAACCGTTCGTCATTTTCATTTTTGTTTCTATATTCATAACTTTTTAACGTTATTCTTTAAAAGAATTATTTTTTTCTTAACAAAAGCACTATTTTCTAAATTCTGAAACTTTCAAGGGCGGTTACTCTCAAACGAAACTCATGGTTCAAAAATATTTAACCTTTTTCCGTGAAGGGCTGTTATTATAATAGCTTTCGATACTTTTTATGTACAACATAACCACTGCATAGTGAACGAACTTAGCGGACAAAAACAACGTTAGCACGAGTGTAGGTCAAATGAAGCTCTGTTAAAAAAATGAAATCGGCACATTTAAACGTCTCGGAGCGCAAATGCAGACATGTACCGTTACGACAAAATTATGCTTAATTTCTTTTCACAATCATATTTGTAGGACCTACAGTAGCATCAGAAGGATAATTGTTCATAAACAGGTTGATTGCACAACTTCATCCTGAGAAAGTTTCTCGGCAGCAGTTACGTAGGTTGCTTTGCTGACCAAAGCGATGGTTTATATCTAAAATCTTTGTGTCGTTTTCATCCGTTCCTTTGTTTCAGTTACAAGGGACACCAACAGAACAGGGTCAAGTGTACAGAAATACAATAATCTTCCAGAAATTATTTTGCCTCCGAATTCTTTTAAATTACTTTACTTTTTTGGGGTGTTATAAGAAATCAATATTGACTGTTCAAATATAATCGTCAGCAAAACTTAATTTTCCTTTCATAGATCAGGATTGCATTGAATTATTGAAATTACTGATATTTAATATTTATGTACTAAGTATTCTAAAGTATAGTTGGGTATCTGCGTTTGAACTATTGTGTACTGAGTTTGTATGTTGTATGTTACGTGAATGAAGAGGATATGTACAGGCATAACCTGTTATCCATTCCATTTTGGATTATTCCTGAATCAAATCAAAATAGTCGAGTCTGTTTTGAAGAACCTCAGTCTTAATCAACTTACCAAACTATCCAGATTATTTTTGTTTCTATTTGCATCAAACTGTTTAAATCTCGCACTTTACACAGTGAAACATATTATGAAGTCTCGATTTGTAATAAATTATTAACTTAAGAAAACCGCATTTTAGTTACAACTACTAGTATAGTTAATACTTAAACGTGATATTTTCCCCAGACGCACCTGCGTTACTCCCTACTTAACAGTCTCCATATTTTTATCCAACTTATCATTTAAGACACTGGATTTAGTGTGTCTACAACCAAAATACAATTCTGGATTTCTCCTATAACAATGACCACTATGGCTGGTAATAATGCGATATTGTGTAGTGCACAGAGACAAAATCAGTTTTCGTATTAACTAAAATTGTTGCCCGTTCTTTAGGTCTTTGTGTAAAGAATCTGCTTTCGTGAAAAAAAGACTATTCGTGGTCTACAAGTCATTTAAACTGACATAGCTGAGGTATAAGGAGGAATTTTTACTACATAATCCAAATAAACTTTTCCAAATACAAATATACACGAACGATTTTTTTTCTTGGAAATGACAGAGGGCTCACGTATGAGAGCTGAAATATTCACAAAACTCCGGAATTCATACTTCTTCTCCATAGCAGCTACTTTATAACATGATAATTAACTAAAAACTTTTGTTTCTCATGAGTTTAGCTGGATACGATCTTTAAGCATGGTTGCCAGTGTATATAATCTCATGGTAGAAGAAACAAGTGACAATATATTATACCCATACTTCATTGTATGTTTAACTGCATTTTATAGTGAGAGATTAACCCAAGTTACAGGCTGTATGAACTATTCGTACCTTTCAAACTCAATACCGGTATTACCTCGGACCTTAATGTAATTGTAAATGCAGTTACAACAAGAAGTTCTTTCTCCAAAATTACAACTTTTCCACTTGTGTCCTACTTGAATTATAACAATTTTTTTTACATTTCACATCTGTTACCTTAGCCACTATAGTTTCTTAGAATTTTTAAATAAGTGTAATATTACTAGAATAACCGGTAGTACAATGTTTAACGAATATCTAAAACGCATTCGGAACATTTTAAAGGCATGATGCACGTTATCAAGAAAAAATCGTCAAAGTGCCGAATGTAAAAGTGTCTTAGACAGCTAAGGTACAATTCTAGTGACGGTTTAATTTTCATCATAATACATTATGCTATAAATATGTAGGTTGTTATTGCAATTAAAACCCATTAAATATCTCAGAGAATAGTAAAAATCTGAAATATCACATATTTCTAGATAATGAGGAGCAGAGATATTTTTTCACCATATATACTGCAATGGTCAAGTACAACTAATTCATAAATCCATGCATTCACGACAACAATAATCTGTCTCAGAAGGAGTGACTTGAGACACTTTAAAATCTGAAATCTGTAAATTTAATCAAAATTTTCCTCTTCTCTGTTTCTTTTTATTCGAATTATCTTTAAAAATCTTTTTCAATAGAAATAAAATACTTTATAGTTATCCAAAATATACTGACAATTACGGCGTCTGTTGATATATATTAACAGAAATTAAACACGCCCGAAGACTGAATAACATGGCATTTCCATACTACTCCGCAACTACATCTGAAATTGTGCAGAAAACTTAACCTGTATTTTACCCCGATTCCTTAACAAATGCATAAGGTTCAAATAATAACCTTTTACCGGTTCCATAGTAATCATAAGGAAAACACAAAATAGGTGACAAATAAATAAACCCAGCAAATAACGGAATAATATCGTTTCATCTTCGGTCATGCTTAAGCCTCGCCCTCGCTTTTACTTTCTGCGGTACCTCGATAGTTCACAAACCTTCCGCTTGCTTTTTTCTTGCATCTCTTCTGAACCAATGGTCCCGAATTTTTCAAAATTAATTATGATGAGCAATACCCCGACATGTAAGTAATCGCTACAACTAATCATCGACCGCTAATCAGTCACATAAATAAAAAAAAGGAATTGATGGATTTCCTCTGTAAATTGATGTTTGTTTGTTTGTTGGGGTTTAACGTCCGAGCAGCAATATTTCAACTATATTCAGACGAAACACTTGTCGATCTAACTTCCAGTTTTATGAATGATTTTGATTAGTGATAGGTTTGAAGAAAAAAATGTTAGGAACAAATTGAACACTTGTCGATCTAACTTCCAGTTTTATGAATGATTTTGATTAGTGATAGGTTTGAAGAAAAAAATGTTAGGAACAAATTGAACACTTGTCGATCTAACTTCCAGTTTTATGAATGATTTTGATTAGTGATAGGTTTGAAGAAAAAATTGTTAGGAACAAATTTATTTTGTCTATTATAATGCTTCCAAATGGACTAGTAGTAAATTTTATTCAGATATCTTGAATTATTCATGACCTTAAAAAAGGAAATGTGGTAGCCGATCACTTATCCATAAAGATCGATCACTTTTTAAAAATTAAAAATCAAGAGATTTTGTTCGGTAAGTGTTTAATATGACTCATCAATCGATAAGATACTGATCAGTGAACGATGATCAGTTACAGTTATTTCGAGTATTCGCAGTATTAATTGAGTAGTTTTTCATTACACGCATTTAAATAGTTGTTTAATTAAAGACCAAAAAAATACTTCTACTTAACATTTTTTTTTATATTTTGCCTTAATACATTTAACTGCACTGTTGTGAACCATATATCCAATAATCCGCCAGTTGCATAGGATATACATCCAAAATCTTTGTGTACCCGTGTTAATAATTTGTGTATTTAGGAATTGGATTTTTCTTTTCTTCCCGAAAGTTTATAGTTTTATATGTTTTAACATTTATTTTATACGCAGTCGGCACTCAAGTTAAAGCATGGACCATCAACATTTGTACGAACACCTTAAATTTAAGAAATATAATGGTGCGAAAAATCTAAACCTTTTTGCACCAGATAGAAAAGACAAAAAAAGCAGTTATATCGCCAAGATGTGTCATCAAAGGCAGTAACTCTTCGTCGAAGAACCATGAACGTTTACAGAGATCACAAGATGAAAGGCAGTTACATTTTATCTAAGGTTGAATATAAATTTATATAGAGCTAATCAAGAAATTACGACCATGCTGTTTGTGTCGAAATGACTACAGACGACAAGCAAGTCATGATGAAATTAGTAAAAAGTTGGTTTAACACTAGTAGATAGATAAATCGAGAAGTTAAATGTTGTAACAAAACATTACCCCTATTACTAATTGTATGACCAGAAAGTTTCTGCTGGAGTAGTTATAATTCTGACCAATTTATTTCAGTTTTTTTTTCAGCATGGAATATGACTGTTGCCCAGTAGTTGCGCAGTTCAGTTCTTTTTATAGGATAGTCCAAAAAATGTATGTTAACCTTTTACAATGGTAAAGCAATTGTCAGAATTTCTGAATGACTTCAGAGGTACATGTAGTTTGTTTTAGAATTTTTCGGCAGTTAATCTTAAGTAACTTAGAATCTTGTACAAGTGTGCGCCTTCTTGTGTCTACAAACTAACTGCAACATCAGCCTGAACTTACATATTATGGAATCAAAACAGTTAATTTAAATAAGACTTTTTCCCTAATCATGTCAAATGAAGATTTGTATTATAAGCAATAAGGTTTTTGTTGCTTAAGTGTTCTAATTAAACTGAAGTCTTTTTATCTTTATCTTGTAAATGAAGACTAGTAATGGAAATAGAAGTCCCTGCACTACTAGATATTCTTCTTAGATGTACTATATCGTGCCCCATAGACAATTTGTCAGGATGTTCACTATACATAGTGGGTTTCCTCGATCACCATTGTATTTCGATCTTTTATTTTGTTTCTCTTTTTTTCTGTTTGGTGAAACAAAAATTGCAGAACGAATTCATTTCTCTTGAATAACTTTTTTGTAGTCATGTAAAATTGAAATGTTATTTGAATACAGTTTTTTTCCCTTAAACATAATGAGAATTTCCTCCAAATGCATTTAAAACTTTAAACTTTACAATTGCTTATCGACAAATTAATATTTCGAAAAAAATTTTAAACAAGTTTACAGATTTTTTTAACTCAAAGCGAAATAAAAATACGACTTACAATTTACGACATTTACTAGTTCGTCCAATAACAGAACTTATAATGACAGTCAAACCTATCTAAACCAATTCCATAAGATATTTGTTAAGGTTAACCAGGCTTAAAAAACAATTTAACTATCAGATACGAAGGACATCAAAGAGAGCCTAGTTTCGGTTTTACTGATATAAAGGACTTCAAAGAGAGTCTAGTTTCGGTTTCAATGTGATTCACTGTAAAATTGCTAAAAACGTGTAGTTGATCTAATCACACACCAGAACTTTAAATCTTTAAAATACGTCGTTTATCGAAAAGAATGAAATTTTCAGCAACTGTAAAAACTAGAATGACTGACGAAACTGTACCAATTAACTTAACTCAAAAGCAATTATCAACAGCTTCAACTTGATAAAAGTATTTTCTTTCGATTATATTTTGTTATAAAAAAAATCCTTAATAAAATATTTCTTACTTGTCACATAAGCGCTGGTTCCATCCTGATTGGCCTCTGTCTATAAAATTGATTGTTGAGGGTGGAAACAGCTCTATCGGCATCCTCTTGACTTCGGAACCCAACCATCGCAGCTGAACCTTGCATATCGTTTCCTATCTGAACCCTTACCGTTTCTTGGATAGGGTTGAATCCTTGAAAAAAGCTGAGCACTTCTCGTATGGATATTGTAAATGGCCAATTATCAGTTTTTACGTAGAAGGTACTTCTCCTTCCAAATTGGGGTCCACTGTTAAGTCGACCTGATGGCTGTTTTATCATTCTCAACATGTCGACCATTTCATTTTTCAAAATCGGTTTTACTCCTATAGCTTTCCCCATAAACACTTCACCATCTTTCTGTAAGGCCCTAGCGCAAACTGATTCCGAGCTAAATTCTGCAAAAGCTTCTCCTAGTGATTTCCCGTTGGAGTCTAGAACTAGATGCATCCCACGGTTGCCAAATTCCAATCCAGAAAAGAACGTGTACTGAAGATCCTGTACTGTCGTATATGGCGGTAGTCCCCGTAAATGAACACATGTGTAGTCGCATTTTGGGGCATCGCCACCTCCACTTGTACCATTTTTATCACCGACAGTACCAAATTTACTTTGCTCTTGTATGAGATTAGTTAATTCTTGTTGAGACGCTGGTTTAATATGAACAGTCTTACCAGCCAATTGTTTCATGTCCATCGCCAAAGCTCGATTATAATCAGTAACACTGTCAAATTTAATCATGGCCATCCCTGTAGGTCTTTTCTGTTGATCATGTTCCAAATACATAGCATTGCCATCTTCAGAAATTTTATAGTCTTTGAAAAATTTTTTCAATTCATCCATCGTAACAGAGTTCGCCCATCCTTTCACCTGCACTATATTGTCTTTTGGTGTTGGCTTTGGTGGAGATACTTTAGTATTGGTTTGTCCTTCTAACCGAGGTTTCTTAGCATCATCTTTTTTAGGAACGAACGAATCAATAGCTTTATCATATTCTTCTTGAGAACATGGTTTGACTTCTACAACATTATCATTCATTTTCCTTCCGTCTCGTTCTAAGGAGTCGAAGTACGCTTGTGAACTGCAAAAGTTAACGTAAGCTATCCCGGCGCGTCTTCCTTCATTATCATTTATCATTTTCAATCCATCCCAAGGTATCTCACAGCCTTGAAAGAATTTTCTAACATCTCGATATCCAGAATTCGGCACAAGATTTTTTACAATAATACATAGTGAAGGGGTTGACTGTCTGTATTGTCTCTTTAGTCCTTTAGGGTCGGCTGCGTCTATTTTACCGGCTGGACTTAAAGTAGGGTTTGGTCCTGCAAGAGGAGGGGTCTCTATGAGAGGAATTTTGGTTCTTGGTTCCCAATCATTTGCAGCTCTACGTGGTATCGGGGAGTTTTGCATATTCATTCCCTGTACTTGCAAAGGCGACATGCCTGGAGGAGCGGCACCTAATATTCCCGGTTGTTTCAGAAGATCCATTCCTCCGCTCGGCGGAGGTCTTACATTTGTAATTGAAGTGGCCATAAGAGGTCTTGGTTGAACGGATGTTGGTCCAGCTGACACATTCATTTGTTGTGTGGACACATATGTGTTAGGACCCTGAACATTATTTTGAGCCCTACTTGTTTCCAGAGGAGTCCTTATTGGCCTTTCTTGCGATGACGATGTAGTTGACGGTGGTGCTGAGGATGCTAAGTTGGTAACTGGTTTCCAATTAGACTTTGTGGAAGTAGTAACAGCAAGGGTTTTTACAGACGTAGTGACTGCTTGCGAAGAAATTGGGATGGACTGATGAGAAGCAGATTTTGCTGTGCTTGTTGTACTACTTGTTTTTGCAGGACTTTTACTGCTTTTCGAATCTGAATCTCTTCTAGAATCCCTTTCGTCCGGTCTTTTATCCCTACCAAATTCATCTTTCCTTTCTCGGTCTCTACTATCTCTGGGTGAGCGACGACTATCTCTATCATCTCTATACCGATCTCGGTCTCTATCTCTGTCATTCCTTGATCTATCATAATCTCTCAAACGATCATAATCCCTGGATCGCTCATAATCTCTAGATCTACTATCATAATCCCTTGACCTGTTGTAATCCCGATCTCGTCGGTCATCTCTTCTATCGTAGTCTGAACGTCTTCTATCTAGATCTGATCTACTTCTGTCGTCACGGCTGAAGCGATCAGAATCTCGCCTCCTTTCCCGACTGTCTCTGTCACGTCGATCGTCATCTCTAGATTTCGAATCGTCTTCACGGCCTCTACGACTATCTACATCTTGTTTAATATCTTTTTCGTTGCTTTTTTGACTTCGAGAATCAATATCTACAGGTTTGTCTATCCTTGTAGTAGGAGCTCGATCATCTTTTTTCTCAAGTTCTAGTGGCTTTTTGGTTTTACTGGCATCCTCTGTCTTGATTTCTTCTTTCTGTAATCGATTTCGCATATCAGGATCACCAACTAGCCCTGGCAGCAATGGTTGAGGCACTGTTGCAGTTGGACCACTTGAATGAAAGGGTGAATTCATTCTCGGAGTAGCTCCTGATGACGATTGATTATCTTCTCTATGAGATGGTCTCTGAAACCCATGTTGTCCCGGTGGAGGATGCCTCCCATCTAAAGGAGGTCTGGCTAATGGTGGTCTACTAGGAAACCTATGATCAAAGCCATGGGGACCTTGAGGACGCATAGGTGGACCATGCATGCTTCTAGGTAGAAAGTAATGGTCTTTTTCTAAATCCATAGGAGCTTCGCTTGTCAAACCTTCAGAAGGAGGGAATGGTGGCCTCCCTCCTCTATTGTCATGCTGCTCACGTGTTCGGTCCCCATAACTTATTGGTGGTCTGCCAGGAGGAAACCCTCCAGGTTGAGGCCTGCTGAATGGAGGACGTTCATATGGTCTTCCTTGTGGGAGGGGTCTTTCACCAAAAAAAGGTACTCTATCCTCAAGATTTGATGGCCTTTCTGGAAATTCATGTAAATCCCTGTCAATTCTGTCTTTGGAAGGTGGCCTCTCATACACATGGGGTGGTGGCCTATCATACTGATCATGCAATGGTGGTCTCTCGAACTGATCTTGGGTTGGTTGTCTTTCATAGTGCTGTGGAGGAGGTCTGTCAAAAGGATCTCGTCTATTTGGTAGATCATGTTGAGTTTGCCTCTCATACAACTCTGGAGGGGGTCTTTCCAACTGATCTAAACCACTTCTCTTACTTAACTGTTCATCAGGTACTCCAGGTTGGCCATATTGTCCACGATTTGGGTTTCTATCATACTGATCTTGTGATGGCCTATCATGTGGCTCAAACTGTGATGCCGTCTCTTTGGTATCTCTTTCATGATGTGGTGGTGCCCTCAGATCTTGCATAGGAGGTCTATTCAAATTTGGTGCTGGTTGATAAGGATCATGTGCTTGTATGCGATTATCCATATCGGCTCCTGGATATCTTTTATCAACACCTAAATTCTCATCTGGCATTTTCATGCTTTCACTGGGAGTGGCTAATAATCCTGAAGGCCTTGGATTCCAATCTGGCGGAGGACCTTGCCCAGGTCTTGGTGGTGGGCCATTTCTTGGCAAAGACGTTGATCTAGTATCAAACTGGTCATAGGGTCTGTTTCTATCAGTATAGGGCAAATTCCCATGAGGAGGAGGATATCTTTCCTGTTCATCAAACCCTGATCTACTTTCAGCTGCAGGTGGTCTACCATCATAACTTTTGTCTTCATGGCCTCCAGGTGGAATGTGTCTAGGTGGCACATATCTTCCCTGATCAGCTGGAGGTCCACCTGGTCTAGATGCTACAGCATCCCAAGGAGGTCGTTCATTAGGACGTTGTCCTGAAGGAGGCCCTGATTCCCATGCTCCTTTTAGCTGGGGATCAACTGGAGGCTGGTGCAGATTTCTTTGAGGATCCCATAGTTGGCTGCTATTATTCTGATGTCTAGGATCTGAAGACGTTGGTGGAAAGTTGTCAGGATAAATTTCTCTTGGGTGTCTGGAATCAGGAGGGAGTCTTTCAGGATATCTCTCTCTTGGTGGTCTATCTGGTTGAATGTTTTCTGGAGGTGGATATGTATCAAACGGTCCATCTCTTTGTAGAGGAGGTCTATCGTAAGTATCCCTTGGCCGAATTCGATCAGTCATGAAGCTTGACTGTGATTCCTGGGAATGTGAGCTATATCGATCAAAGTCACCATTATGTGATGGATTGACAGGTTCTCTGGGAGGATTTCGTCTGTCATCAAGTGGCCAATACCCTGCTTTTGGCATGTCGTCTCTTTGAAAAGGGGATTGATTATGTAGTGGCATTTGTTGCTGTTGACCAGTTTCTGGATAACCAGGAGCCTGAGTTAGTTGTTGTCTGTCATTTTCCTGACTAGGTGTTATGTTAACTTGCTGAGTAGGTGGTTTGCCATATTCTTCTGGTGGTCTACTATATTCTCTATTGAACTCTCCACTTCTTTCTTGTGTTGGATAACCTTGTTGATCATGTCTAGAATACTCATTTGTAGCATAAGGCTGTGAGGGTGTATTTTGTGGCTGTGAAGGAGGCTGCTGCTCAGCAGGTGGCTGAACACTCTGATTTCTAGCCTCTCCTATAACATTCTGCATTTCTGTCTTGCTGCTGAGATATAATTGTACAGCATTAGTATCTATATATCCATTATTAAGCATCATGGCTTTTCTTGCATCTTCATCACTTACAAAAGCAATGAAAGCATCTCCTTTCTCTCCACCAATTATATGAACACCTCCAGGAGGGATATTCAGGCCCTTAAAGAACTGTCTTATGTCCATTGCACTTGCAGACCATGGTAATCCTTGAAGTCTAATGATCACTGACATTTTGATCCCTGTAATGTTAACATTACTGGTGTAAGTTTTGACTCATCAGTATGCATAGCATTATGAGTTCATAATATAGTACGTTAAGTTTTCACTTCAAGGAAGTCTCTACATTTTTTAAATATAGAACGAATAAGGCTTCATGTATAATTATTTTTTAAATATAGCTAAAAATCACATATTATGGTCCAGATTGAAAATTTAGATATATGTACAAAGTAAGATTTAGCACGTCAAAGGACTCTTTAGAATTAAAATTTGTTGAAATCAATTAAATTTTTAACAATCTGAACCCTTTGGACCCATATGTAGACAAAATTGAAAATAGGATGTAAACAGAGAACAAGATCATAAATAAAATTCTCCCAAATCATATTAATCAATGGAATATTAAATCATGTTTAGGTCTCACTAAATACTTCAATAAAAATTTACACTATTTAACATGTTAAAAGAAGAAAAAAATGTGAGCAATGTTCAATAACTTGATACCCATCTCCCATTTGCTAACATGTACCTTTTAACTTCCATATTGATTTGGATCAAAATCTAAAATAAGAGGTGCACAATGGTAATTAGTACTAATAAAGATTCATTGAAAGTTTCATTCAAATCCATTCAGTGGTGTAGGAGGAATAATGGATAAGAGATATTTCCCATCCCAGGCCCCAATATTTACAAATGACAATTTCCATGTTTTGCTATGTGAAACCCAAAAATTGATTCTGATCAAATTTAAATTAGGTGCACAATGGGAACATGAAATAAAGATTCTGTGAAAGTTACATTAAAAAACTATTCCAACATAGTACTTATCCTATACTGTAATTACACTAAAAAATAATTAACTTCAGCTGAAGAAGACAATTTCCTTGATTTTCGAAAACAAGACACTTTTTATCAATTAGAATTTTTCTGCCAATTTTACTTGGTTAAAACACTGCTCTTCAACTCCTGTTTATTTACCATAAAATATTAGTTATAGGAAGTTTCGACTGATAAGTGTGTTAAATGGACAATGCTTAACACATTTAATGTTTCTTGACACATTACTGCAAGAATTAAATGTAAATTTATAACTGAACATCTTTAAAAGCTAAAAAGAAGTCCCTCTTTGATAATTAGATCTTAGTTTTATTTGCAGACATAATAAAATATTTTTTAAATGAATAAGTGCCGAAAAAATTATTTACTTGTTATCAAAGAGATATCAAATGGAATTAGATTTGAACTACTTTTTTGTGTAGTATACTGAAATAGTAGGGATGAACCAGTGGCTTAGGGTATTTTCATCCTGAAGGATCAAAACCCAAAAATTGTCTTCCTTTTGCGGTAAGGATTTTAAGGGGATTCATTCACTTCTACTTTTATTATCTGTACATCTGGAAAATACTTGTTTGAGGCTCTTTTTGGGGCCCCTCATTCCTTATCAGTTCGTCATAACAATCAAAATCAATCCCAGCAATCATTTTGAGGTATGGCATTTTGTACAATTTCAAAGAAATTAATATATTTGTACTCAACTTATTGTCCCAACATAATGAGAATGTTTGTTTCTGGTCCCTTTATGTCTAAACTTAATTAAAGGTTCAAGTAATAACCCTCCTCCCAATCAATCCCAGCCTTACTTTGGTAGTATACATGACACATTATGGTACGACTTCAAAGAGGAACATTCATCTTTCAGTCAATTAATTGTCAAGACATAAAGAAGATGCCTGTTTCTGGCCCCGATTTTCTAAATGGTTTAAGTCAAAACCCAGTCTTCCTTTTGTGGTATTACACCTCGTGAAACCAAATCAGTTCACATTTTATCAAGTTATTGTCCAGCATTATATCTTTTCACATACTTAGTTAGGTAAATATACATTTCTATGCAGCACAGCAGCCATAATTTTACCATACATTCCTTACCAGTATTGTTACTTCTGTATCTGTACTTTGCTTTCTTTTTAACCTTGTTGAATACTGGGTGCTAGATTTATAAATACTTCCTTTATGATTCCCACTGCTTTGCTGGAAATAAATGCAACGAAAAAATTACTACATGTATTTTGTACAAGACTAAGCCTTAAAGGGGTACATTTAATATATCAGTTAGTAAAAATTTTAGCTTACTGATTAAAAAGACTTATTGCCATATTTTTATGCTAATATGATGATTGAAGCTTGACAAGAAGGATTTACAATCAAATACATCACTGAGTACATTGTATTGTTTTTTACAATTTTTAATTCAAGGGTTATTCTTGAGAAATTTGAGTTTGGAGGGTATTTTTTTTGTTCTGGACATATTGGCTAATAGCTTCAAAAACCAAAATATTTTGTTGAAAGTTGTCTTGATACACAACACTTTCATGGTTGGATTTTTAATGTTCTCCTACAAAGAAAAATGTAATGAAATCAGGTATTTTTATCCACAAATTTGGCAGATTTACCACATTTTGGCTGTATTTTGCACTAAGGTTTCCATATTATGAAAAAGGGATTTGTTGGTGAGGTATGCAGACATTCACATGTATATTATCCAATTTCCATGTTCATTTAAGTTTATTTTCTAGGGGGGACTCTGATGTAAACAGAACATATTACTCCTTTGGTGAGTATTTTTTGCAAAGTTCATGGTTTAAAACACATTTCATTTCAGTTGCTGCTGAAACATAAAATTCTGTGCTTGTGCTGAAAAAATATTTGTGTATCCAACAGCAAATTTCATTTAACTATTTACTCTGTCCCCCCACCCTTTCCAGGATAAAAATGATTGGTGCCTGCAGTAATGGAGGAAACATTTTTTTCATATATTTTATTTAGCCCATATTAAAAAAAAAAAGATCCAATGCCTCCCTTGCAAATAAAACTTCATTTTTTTAAGAACCAAGCAAAATTTTTCAAATATTGATTTTTTCAAGGGTAAATTTTCCTAAGTACTGTCTTAAATATGCAATCATCATCTTCATTCTCTTTTGCAGTGATATTATTTTTTGTTTTTAAAAGCTTTAATGTCTCTGATTCTTGCTCAGTACAATACCCTCCTACCTCATTATGCAAAATAATATTTATTAAAATTAACAATGCCATTGTTGTTCCATTCTGTCCAACATGCAGTGACCCATGGGAACAATTAGTAATTCTAGTTATAAGATTGTAGTATCTTTTTCCCCAGGAATTTTGTGTCAGGATGATTTGATCACAAAGTCTCCTTGCTACTTAATGTTTTAAGGAATCAAACATTTTAGAGAGGGCATTGTTTTTCATTTTATGGGGATTCTTCTAAAACACTGTTGAATACAAAATAAGAATCAGGTATGTGAATGCTAATGCCATGCAAGATATAATGCATTCTGAAGAGAGATTACTGACTACTAGCCAAGTTTGAATATCCCATCATCTTTTGTGAATTTAAATCTTCTTGAATTTCAAACTTGGGTGTGACATGCAAGTTTTCATAGCCCCAGGATGAAAATGTACTGATCATCTAGGCTTCATTTCAATACACATATTTTTTTCAAGTATTAAAAATCAACATAAACTTTGCAGGAAATCCAGAATCATTCAAACTTTCATTGAATTCTGTCTAGTAGTTCCTGAGATTTTTTAAAATAAAAGCCTAAAAATAGCAAAAAAGTCCAAAATGGGCAATTATTCCAACGACTCAATATTCATATTTTCATGAAAATTTGACCAGATAGATTAACCCCAAGTTAAAATTTGTCTAAACCTAATGGTTTCAGAGATATACATGAAAAAATGTTTTTTGACCCTATGTTCTATTTTTAGTAACTACTGCCATGCAACATATCACCTTTTCTGATAAGACAAATAGTTACAGCCCAGACATGAATTTGTATGCACAACTCATTAGTCTGACCTTGAGGTCAAAGTTCATCCATCAACCATGGTATGCGACACATTGTCTTGAACTGATGTACCCTCATGCCAAATATCAAATACCTAGACCAAAAGAAAACAATGTTATACCCCAGACATGAATCTGTATTGCAGTCATAATTTGACCTTGAGATCAAAGGTCATCAACCATGGCATGTGGCACATCATCTTTAGGCATAATACCACTATTAAGGGGAACCAGTCCTCTGCACATACCAGAAAGTAGTCCATAATAAACAAATTAGTTCCTACGATGCATTGTATATTTTTGTGATTTAGCCACTATATGCAAAGCTTATCATGCCAGGTACACACTCAATACAAGTTTTTAACTCAGATATATAGGGGGAAAAATTGAGTCTAGATCTTAAGCCAATTGATTTGTCAAATTTCCAAAAACAAAAGTATTATTTTTCAGTTCCTGTCTACTTTCACTTCATCATTCTTTTCGTAGAAGACATTAAAGGTATGCTGCAATTTTTAGGAGAGAGTCTTTAAAAGGTGCCCTCTATGATAAAACCTGTTAAAGTTCATTTTAACAAACTTTTAAAAGAGTAATCAAGGGAACTAATGTTATAGTGGTAATCAAAAGAATGTAATCCAGGGTCAAAGACCAGACATGGAAAACAGACATACACAACAAAGAACATAAAGTAACTAAAATCATACATACAATGTAACAAAAGCAGACGAGCAACTCGGACTCCACTGAAGACATGGAGCATGGACCAGGTGCACCGGTAGGGTAAGCGTCCTCTGCTTTTCTAGAAACACCTGCGGAGTTGCTAATAAAAAATCAAGTCCGGGGTAGACAAACGATGACCTGTTGAATAAATCAGTTTTCATGGTTCAGATGGATACACCATAACGATCCACAAGTTCATGATGACAACCATAAAACTTCTGTAGTGATGACTTCAATCTTGTAGCAACATAACCCTGTTCCAGAAAACTATTTGTTAGAGATCTAGCATGATACAAAAAGTCTGTGTAGTTTCGGCAAGCTCTGGCATAACATTTGAGTTGTGATATGAACATTCCATAGGCAGGTGCTGAAGAGATGTTGCCACAGATGAAAGGAAAGTTGACAATTTTGAAAGAAAAGGCGTCACGTTTGTTGAAAAGTTTGGTCAATAGTTTTCCTTTACCATCGATTTCTAGGTGTAGGTCAAGATATGAGGCTGACTTCACAGTGTCTGTAGTATCCTTTATCTCAAGTTCTTTGGGGTAGATGTGATCAAATCCCTGAAATTAGGATTATTTAAAGATAACATGTCATCTATATAGCGGAAACTGAGATTAAAGGATCTAGCCAAACGACATTCTTTCTTTCGGATCAGATCAGCTATAAAGTCAGCCTCATCAGAGTGAAGGAATAGGTCAGCAAGTAAAGGGGCACAATTTGTTCTCACTGGAATGCTGACCATTTGTTGAAAAACATGTCCACCACACTGGACAAACATGTTGTCGATTAAACATTCCAGCATTTTGTAAAAACACAAGATTCAGATCTTGAAAAATGCTCAATTCAACATGCAAAGTAATGGGACTTAAATTAGTGGTTTTAAAACTTTATCTGGCCCCAGCCCTTTAATTATTGATCCCACAAGGTTCTATACATTTTTGGTTGTAACTAGGACCATATAATTCATCTGGATGGAAGGCACCACTCAAATCGACAGTGATAGACTTCCAGCATTCCAGTTAATACATCAAGGTAGTATATGTGATTCCATTATTTTGGTATTTTTGTAACCCTGAGAAAGGTTTAACAAGCCAAGCAAACAAATAACCAAGAAACTGGCAGTTTTCACTTTCCAAAGATATAAGTATATCTTTAATTCAAGTACTTCCTGTCATTGTGAAGTCTGATACACTTCAGTCTAGGTGAAGATATTTGTGCACTAATTCCAATAAGCAGTTACCAAATTGTGACTGTGTAATACTACTTTTTGTCTTGACTCAGTTCAAAGTTCATTAGAGGTATTGGGCCAGCAGATCTACCCTCATGCCAAATATTAAAAGCCTACACCAAGAGACAACTAAGTTACAGCCCTGACACAATTTTTTTCTTGCAGACAGACTGGTTACTACAGTGTGTCCTCCACATCTTACATCTGGCAGGGTTTGTACCTCCCTAGCCCTCCTTCACAAAAACCTGTAGATGGCTTGGCATACCAGAACAATGAATTCTATGTCTCTGTTAACAACCTTACACTTCCCTTGACTAAATGACAACCAATTAATCAAATTCTTTAGGTAGACTTTAGATTTAGACCTTCAATTATATTCAATGGGTATTTACATCTAAGTCAATAGAAATTTTTATATCTTCTATTGAACTGTCACTACCGAAGGCAGTTCATCCAAAGAACATGATCAAGGAAAGATCAACACTATACCTTGAATTATATGAGGCATGTGAAGTTGAATATATATATTGGTATTTTGTACTATTTTACACCAAATAGGATTTATTGTTCCCCATAGTTTAACTAAGCTCTCAGATGTAAGTAACTTTTTTGTTTTTGTTAAGGTACGAAACTAGTAAATATCATTACTAAGTCAGACTGAAATCTGGCTTCTAGTGCTTTTAAGTACAAAGGTTTAATTTGTATTAATTACCATTATGAGGACTTTGTCCTCTACTATCATTGTATGTACTATAAAATCTAGGCCTAAATAATTGGGTTTTTTTTAATTACAAAGGATACTCTATGTCAATATGAAGTACTGGCACAGGTTTAACAAGAAATTAGACAGTTTTTTTATACTTTAACTTACCATGATTATTTTAATTTAGGGGACAACCATTTTATTCTAAGGGGGGGTGGTAAATTTTGTGGGGTTTTGATATTGCGGGTCAGAAAATAAGAATTCACTGCATGTGTTATTTGCACAAGGGTCATAAATTATTTATTTTCTAGGAGGTGAAGGCCTAAATAAGTATTTACTTTTATGGGTCAGATTATTTATTTACAAAAACTGCCAGACCCTCCCCTGAGAATCAAGTGGTTGTCCGTCCCCTTAGGGTATGTCATGATTTTTTAGGGGGGTGGGGTGGAGTGTGCAAGGATCAAATTCGCAGTAAAAAGGCAGGAAGATGCTGAACAACTGGTCAAATCTAGGGCACAAAATTAGCTCCCATCCCATCCAACTTTTTTCTTGTAGTCAATAGTAATAGAGAGGTAGATCAAGAATTTTAAGGTTGTGGGGATGCTTTGCGTAACTTAAAAAAATCCAGAACCTTTTCTTACAGCTAATATTTACATGGTTTTAACATTTGTATTCATGCCATAACCATTTATTGTAAATGAGTTTGCACAAATAAATAATGTCTATTGACATCTACAGTGATTGTCCACAAAGCCAGTCTACAGCACAACTTAGTAACTCTACTACTCTCCACTTCGCCTCTTCTCAGACCACTTGAACTTTTGCCATATAAATCTTATCTTATATTGTTCTTGGTGTTTGCACATCAGGATACAAGGAATCTTTTTAACTAAGAGTATTAAGGTTTTTTATAGTGAGGATGTTTTGTTCAGGTAACCATCTTATTACAGAGATATGTGAAAAATAAGTGTAATATGTAAAGATGTACAGCTAATGTGAAAACTTGACATTACCGGATATCTTAAATGTTCTTTTCCTTATTCACTCTGTTGCTTCTGTAGTTTTCTTAGTTTTCTGACTTCCTTGCAAGGAATCTGGCAATAACTGAAAAGAAACTATATTATTAAGCATACTATACTGAACAACAACTTTCCAACAAAACACAAGTCTTTGGAATCTTACACACACTGTGGATAATCAAAATGTATGGCATGTCATGAGTAATAAGTTCAAGTAAAAATTTATACTGAATTTATAAAACAAATGTGAATGTCTAACAACACATTTATTTTCATGTAAGATATCCCATATATCGTATTAGTTATCTTATACATAAATATATTTTATATACATTTGAATATAAGATGTCTTGAATATTATATAAGATATCTTATATAAGATATTTGAAATATATCTAAATTACGGAATAAATATGAAAAGTGGCCTGCCATATGGTTATGTTACACTAAAAAGCATTTTTCATTATACATTTGGATGTGCAGTTTGACTTGCATTAATTAGCATTGCTCAAATAAAATTATCAGAAGTTTGTGAAATTCTGAACTAGTCTGAGACCCATTATTATCAATAGTCTCTCCTCTTACATGTACATTTGCAATGCATACAGATTAAGTTCATTTTTTTTTTAATATGTATAATTCTTTTTTCTGGAGGTACATGTATAAAGATTATCTCTTTGTCCTTATTTTAGTCTTTAATATGTTGAATTTGCAAGGTTGCAATCCCATGTTTACAAGATAGTTTTAGAACTTTATATGTCTGACAAAGAGCAATGCATCAACTCAATCAAAGTGCTATTAGCACATGTTAGCACTAGAGGTTTTTGATTCTAGCAAAAATTGTAGCATGAAAAAACTTTGGATTACATGATATAAAATAAAACTGTATTCATACATTTGTATTCCAATATTGTTTATTCCTCTTACTGTAGAAATTGAATGTTAATCTTTACTACAGCAGTACTGATTTTTTTTTTGTTACTATTAAACAGTATTTTAAATTCACACAAATTTACAAAATTTGTTCCATTTCAACTTTTTCCCAAATTTTTTTTTAATCTGTACAAAAGTTAATTTGCATTTACATTCAGAAACTATTTGCAGTAAATGCTAATCCTACACTATAATTATACTCAAATAAACTCAATTTTCCCTTAAAAATAATGTTCATGATGAACATCAGATATTCCAATACTAGACACATTTTATCAATTTGAATTTTGCTGCCAATTTTACTTGGTTAAAATCACTACTCTTTACTTCCCATTTATTACTCATAAATTATAATGATAAGATGAAGATTTGACTAATTAGCATGTTGCTCAGAACATGCTTAACACATTTAATGTAGCTCGACACATTTCTGCAAGTACTAAATGCCTTCAATGAATTTTATTACTAAATATCCTTCAATGCAAAAAATTAGTCCCTCAAATGTTTAGTTGACTTGATGACTCAATTTTAATTTTATTTTGTTGAAATAATAGAATATTATTGAGCTGAATAATTGCCAGAAGCATATTTACTGGTAATATGATATAAAAGAAATCACATCTGCACTATGTTTTATGTAGAGTTCAGATATACATGTAGTAGGAAAGTTCCAGGCAAGGGTATTTTGATCCTGAAGGATCAAAAACCCAAGAAGTATGGTGAACTACAACAATACCTACATCGAGTTTGATTTTGTGTGTTCTATGTACTGAAAAGAATTTGACTGGTACAATGAGACTTGGAATTTTGCTAGAGGAAATTGTCTGTAATCATACAAGTATTTTACTGTGAGCAAAAGAGTTTTGTCAGTGTTATCATTCTCTTTCTGGCTTTAGCTCAGACGAGTCTACCAGATATTGTCAATAGGAATATCCTTCCCTGCAATGTTATAGCTGAAATGGTGATAGTAATATAGAATATTCATTTTTGAAACTACAAATGTAGCTGTATATTGGGCAAGGCTGTAGGATGAGCCTATCTCATGAACGTGTACATGTATGGCAAATTATACAGTCCATTGTTTTTATTGGTAGTTTTTATGTTACACTAACACTTGAAAAATTTTGAGTGTTTTCTCAGCAGACACAAGTTTTGAGTCGTTGTAAATACCAGAGCCAATATTAAAGACCTGGGCTATATCTAGAGAGAGAATATTGAGCAAAACCTTCTTGTTCTCTGTGCCCACTTCTCCTACTTTGTCAGGGACAAATTTTTTTAACAGGTTATTAAGACAAAAATTGACATCTAGATTATTTCAGTTGTGTAGACAAAAGAAACTTACTAAAGATCCAAATAATCTACATGTACTATATACATGAACTATTAAAGAGTGTGACAATTAACAAATCTTGTACTGATAGCATGTGACTATTTCTTTGTTGATTCTATGCTTTAAAGAAATCTGGAAGGATGAAGTAAGTTCAGACAAATTTAAATTCCAACCTAGCATGATAAGTCATTTATTATGCAAATTTTCTATACTGATCAACAATAACTTAATAAAAATCCTGTTTGTTTTTTTGTTTTTGTTTGGGTGGTTTTTTTTGTACTGACTTTCTGGAGAAAGTTCTATTCAGTTGAATTACCAATGAACAATTCTAATTTCTTCCTACTGATATCTATATGAATTTGCCTAAATGTTTTGTTGGTTTGTTTGTTTGGGTTTAACGCCCGAGCAGCAATATTTCAGCCATATTCAGCCTAAATGTTAAAAAGGGTGTCCATGCAAAACCAGGCAGTGGTTGGCACGTGATAAATTTTGTTTTTAAAAAAACTTCCACCCATTTCATATCACAAATGCATCCTTTCTCAAAGTTGAATGTTGGTTTAGGATTAACTGTAACAATAAAATAGAAAAAAAAATAACATAGAAAGCATTGAAATTCGTCGAAAAAGGGAGATAACTCTTTAATTTGGGCAAAATTTTATTGCTTTGATAGAAAACTTTCAAATCATTTTCTGAGCCATCCATTGTCGATTTAAAACAAACTTTAAACATTTTGATGTACAAATGGTTTATCCATTACATTGGAACAAAAAAAATTACTGGGAGAAAATTTACCCAGTGCCACCCATATCTCTGGATCTGTCTGATTTTTACATAGACCATCTCTTTGTAGTCTTACATATAGTGTTACCATCTCATAAGCAAGGTAATGATTCTTTTTTTATTTTTAATGTAATACACCCAGTGATTGGGATTATAGAGGGACTGTGTGCTTATTATCTTTTTCCTGCAGGAAATGTCCCATAAAAATCAGAAATTTTTACAAAGAATGCTAATGAATGGTTTGCAATTGCTTATTATAATCTCATTAAGAAATACCAAAGCATTGTGGTGATGTAATGATAACATTAACTGGTTATCAATAACATTAAGTTATTACAGTGATTCTTTTTTATGATCAGATTTGCATCACAATTTTCATGGATACAGGTCACATTTGTTGTTATTCATACCTTTGTATGTACATTTGCATTTTAAGCTCCACAATCAAACCTTAGGTATTAATAATTTTCTTCAGAACTATTTACTCTACCAACGTCAGTTCTTCTGGTAGAGCAACATGTAAAACAGTTGCTATCCTGCAGTTTTCAGTTGTTTAAGCAGTTTCAGTGTCAATTTCCTGACCATAACTTATGCACAATGAAAATGTATATTTTATTCCCAGTTCATAGTAGCTGGGAAACAATATCAAACAACAACTTTACCAAATTTTTAAATCAGTTCACAAAAGTTGTACTTAATTCAGCATTCTAGTAAATTAAAATAAACTGTTACATATCTTATATTGCATCATGATAATGATTAATTTAGTCAACTTATGATGTTTTCAAAATTGAAGTATCAATAGTTCACATAAGTATAATAGGGAATTGTAAAATGCTTTTTACATAAATTTGTGTAGACTCCATTTATTGTAGTATTTAAATTATAATAATAAAAGAATATCTCCTGTTGATAGGACATCTCTTTTTAGGGTCACTTCTACAGTACGTTTTTTTCGACACGGTATAGTTTTGCTTTTTACCCTCTGACCTTAAAGACCCTCTTCTATGGAAACTCCAGTCACCTGATCACCATTCTGTTTCCCGATTGCCCAAATACTGATAACTTAGTGGCGTTAGAAAAAAAAAGATATAGAAAATTATGTGTTATGTGTCAATGCAGAAAATAACAAAATTTTACTGCATCGGCTATCTTTTTTAAAGATAGTACTTCTTTCAATTATCAATGTCTCCTTTGCATATGACAATTTTCACTTCTGCTTATCTTAACCTCTTAAACAATTTCTTGTAAGTTATGATACGTAAGTACAATAGACTGCAGATTAAAGATATATTTGATTATATTGGAGTTTCTATGTTATCGTCTGTATACCATCTTTCTACAACAGTTTATGAGAGTGAAGAATATGCAAATATAGAGTTGAAATGTATTTATAGTGACTAAATTAGTAATTGATTTTTTTTTAATCACTGCACTGTCGTGTTATAAATCTTCTCTCATTAAGTTATAAGATTCATGTACTAAGTATGATTTCTTTAATTTCTAAAAATCTGCTGCTTTTTTTTTGTGAGCCTATATTTGAATGCTTCAACTTCAATCTTTTCTTTTGTCCTTTAAATGCACGAATTATCTGAAGCCTTTTTGTTTTCTCACTTCACAATTAAATCTTTCACTGATTAATTTTCAGTTGTATTTAAGGCTTACATTTGTATACTTGTATGAGCCTTCATTGTCCCTTCTCTTTACCATCCTTTGAATTGTTACAAAATTAGACAAACAATAGAATTTAGCTGTACAAAGATTTTAAAGTAACTGGACATTGCACTAAAAAATGTTTTAACTATAATTGACTTGTGAAAGTTTTTCTTAGACTACAAGTGTACATGTATTATTTGTGCAATTGGTGGACTTAGAGAATCCTTTAAAATAGTTTACAAGAGATTATCTCCCTACAGTAGCATTGGAGCAAACCAGGTATGTCTAATGATATCAAGTTTGTGGTATATGTAGTTTCACTTTCAGTCTAAGCAATTGTAGAAATATTTAGTTTGAATGTAAAAATCCTTGTATTGATTTAATTAGAAGTATTTGATGAAAACAGTCCAACTTGTGTATATTTATGAGTTTCTTCCTTTGTTCAGTGATTTCAGATCAATAACTATTTATGTTAGATTCTATTTCAAAACAACTGAGTTGAAACCACGCACTCCAAAATTTGGGATCACTCTTTTCCCGTTAACATATTTTTCAGGTTCCATATCTGATCGTGGAAGCAAGCTCCTGTGCCTAAATGTCTAAAATCCTCAATGACATAGATGATAACTACCTGGTAGACACAGATGATGTCCCCTCACTATTGACACTTGTGCAATGCAATTAATTAACAACTTTTCACTGAGCTGCTACATGTAAGTATATTTTCTTTCAATTCTCCCAAAACATCTGCATGTGCACCTAGAAGAACACATTCAGAATTACAGATAAAAATATTTTTAAAGGGTTTATACTGAAACAAGAGGCTCAAGAGAGCCTGACTCATTCACCTGGTTAACCATTGGCTTATTTGAAAAACTTGAGGAATGAAACAGGCTATGTAAAAATTAACTGAATTGTCAGATGCAGGAAATGCTTTTATTAGCATTTTTAAGACCTGAACCAGAATCTTGCAAAAGGCAACAGTTTTTGAATTATTTTCAAAAAACTATCTTCCGTTTTTAGTATAGGAAGTCATATCTATTCATAGATTAAAAATCACAAGTCGTTTCGAGCAAAATACACTAAAGAAACAATAAGCTTATTTTCACTAAATGATCTTAAAAGGTTTTAGAGAAGATTTACAAAATTGTATTTTTTTTTAAGAATTGTTTCAAGAGCTGTAACTCCTTCATCAGTAGACAAATCATTTTGAAAATTTCAGCATTGGTCAATCTTATGATGCTGAACAATACTACCCCCGCAAAAATGTTGCTAATGAACAGTTTTTGATTTATTTGCAAAAACTGCCTTCTGACCTGTATGTTCTACTTTTAGTAACGACAGCTAAGTTTTTCACAGATTGAAAATCCCAATGGTCATTTGTGTGGGATACCCTAAGGAACAAATAGGCCAACTTTCATTGAATTCAATGGTTTAAAGAAGATTTTCAAAGTTGCACATGCAAAAAATGCCCAAAAAAAAAACTGTTTCAGAGGCAGTAACTCCTACATAAGTGGAAGAATTGATTGGCATAGGTCCATCTCATGATGCTGAACAATATTACCTCCTGCCAAAATTTTGCTACAGGCAACAGTTTTTGAGTTATCTGCCAAAAAATGCCTTCAGACTCTCCTATGTTTTATTTTTATTAACAAGGGCTATGTTTTTCATGGATCTAAAATCCCAATGGTCATTTTGTGCACAATACTCTACGGAACAAATATGCTAAGTTTACATCCTGTCGGTCTAGTAGTTTCAGAGAAGACGACTTATGTAATCTCCACGACAACGAAGACAGACGCCAAGTGATGGCATAAGCTCACTAGGCCTTAGCCCAGGAGAGCTAGAAATAGAATTGGTTTCACTATCCTGATTTGGATCTAACACCAACGTCACACAATTTGTGCAAGTGTTTTTAAATGAAATATCTGAATTTTCCCACTTCAGATATAAACTACACTTTCCCGAAGTTTCATTTTAATTGGTGCAAGTGTTTTCAAGTTATTGTGCAAAAATGTATTTGTTCCCACCTTTGATTTGAATAATTTTCTGTAACCCGAAATCAAAAAATAGGAATTTTTCAAAAAATTTAAGAGACCTAATGGCTTACCACTGCAGATATACATATATTTTTACTAATCAGACACACAGAAGACAGACCCATCAAAACTTCTTTGGACCAGCTAGACATTTAGTAAGACATTTTTTTTAAATTTGTCTGACCTATATACATGTAGTTCTTTTTCATATTCCTGACCTTTGACTGTTTTTGAAAGATTTTAAGCAAAGGAAAGTAACTTTCTACATTTTTGTAATCCGACAGACCGGTTTACTGTCGAATTGGAGCAATGCACAGCAATAGACTGAAAATTCAAAAATCTAATTTATTTGACCTGCGGGAAGTACTTGGATACTTTTAAATAATGTATTTCAAACCATTATGGTACTTACAAAAGTGAAAATAATGTAGGTTTCCAAGAAAAATGTTTACCGTTTTCCCTTTCCCCAATCAGACCAACATCCAGGTTGTCATGTGCAAGTGGGTGACATCCCTATGAAAACTTTGCTTAAATGGCTTGCATTCGGTAATTATGAAAAAGGACTATTGGCAAACTTTGAACTGTTGGACCTTTCCTATTTGTGCAAAGAAGAATGGTCTCAAATCTTACGGACATTGGGTCAGAAATCTTGATCTGATGGAACAGATGTATCTAGCATTCATAGCGATCAATGAAGTCTGAGAGTAATCAAATATCATGAAAGTCAAGTCAGCCAAAGTCAAAAATTTTTGAACAGGACAGAACTATTACTAGATTTCAGAGAGGACAAGAATACCAAGGCAACTATAAGCATATTATGATATCTCTTAATGTGTTGAATTGACTGAAATGAATAGTTGTGGGGTTATAAATTTGTTGTATTCATGCTCATTGTTGTCATTCATTACCCTTGCAAAGTCTCTGATTAGGAAATAAAACTACTGTATTGTAATGTATGGTATAAGCATGAAACCCTTTAACCTGCATGACCTAATGTGTTGAGCACAGATAAGAGAATTAGTGGAACCCCATCCAAAACTTGGTTAAAAACTGTTGGTAAAATGAAGTCAGAGCCATCATAATGCAACTTGTTTCTGTTAAAAAAAAAATAAAGAGAAACATAAAATACATCAGGTTTTGACTATACAGAATAAGAAAATCAACTACTAAGTAGCACTCCAGCTAAGAATCATGCAAAATGTGATACATGGTTGGAAAGCCTACATGTTTTTATTTTTGATATCTTATTCAAAATGCTTTAGTAAACAGAAATTAACAATTTGGTTTTTCATATAACTCATGCTCACAGGAGATAAAAATTGTATAGAATGCACTGTAAAATTTAAAAGTAAGGGATATAATTCTGTAAATGACAATAAAATACAATAGAATCTATTGGATTTTCAATGTTGATTATTTCCTAAGAGCAGGCAGATTTGAATGAATAATTACACATTTCATAATACAGACCCATAAAACAATTTAATTACAAAAATTTGTTTGTTTGTTTGTTGGGGTTTAACGTCCGAGCAGCAATATTTCAGCTATATTCAGACAATGAACATGAAATGGATGATAAAATGAACATGAAATGATAAAAAAAAGGATGGGTCACAAGGACAAAAGGGTCGACAAATTTTGATTGCCACTACAAAAAGGGGGGATGGGTAAGGTCGGGCAATTTAGTCTCCTGTGGCGGAGCGCAAAGGTTCCTACTCCCATCGAATACCACAGCTGGGTTCTTTAACGTGCGAGGAACGTGGCATCTTTCCCAACATGGTGCACCACTATGGTTTGCGGACAGGTTTTCCGTATTATAGCCTGACAACCCCAGCATGTAACATGCCAGGGGTACCCCATTCCACCACCTGGGGCACACATCCCAGTTGCTCTGTGGGCAGAGCGCCTAACCCCCGGCTAGGTTTCTGAGCACTATTTAGTCGCCTTTTACGACAAGCTTAGCGCTGCTGCAGGCCTATTCTTTTAAACACCCAGACCTGCACGGGGAAATTACAAAAATAAAAATATGTACCCTTTTTTGGGGTGTATCACATTTTTCATATTTTGCATAATTCTTACAAAGACAGCTACTTAAGTCACTGAAAAAAATTTCTTTTTCTTTAGCAAATTCCATCAATTTTTGGTACAACCCACTTTCCACTTGTCATTTAATTGTCGCTGCCCCCCTTTTTTTTCTGGTAAGCCTTCCATACACATGTATTTGGATTTTATTTGGTGTGTTTGTACTGCAGAAGGGGCAGTCTTTTTTTTCTTTTCAATGGACAGACCCTTTTTAAGTTCTTAGTAGAATAGCTAGAAACTCAGGAGTTCAAAATGTAGTTACAAATACAAAAAATACACATCATATAATGAAATGAAATAATCGGTAAAAAGCATAAATGATAACTATTATAATAAATTTTCTTAACTAAATCAGACGGTTATGCACACAGTTTGTTTTTATTTGAATCAAAATATCTCATATCTGTCCTCGAAAACATATATATGTGTCTTTAAATTTTCCGTTAATGGAGGTTTCTTTTCATTAAATATGTCTCATTTCTAAAATACAATCAAAGATTTCATTCGGAACACCTCGAACATTAACTTCAATTCTCACAGAATGGCATGGGGTGTTCCAATTCGGAC
This sequence comes from Perna viridis, assembly GCA_037379345.1. Lineage (NCBI taxonomy): Eukaryota > Metazoa > Mollusca > Bivalvia > Mytilida > Mytilidae > Perna > Perna viridis. The sequence continues at coordinate 10,208,372 of CM074515.1, read as the reverse complement.
CATTATTGAAGCATGTGCTATCAATACTTTGATTGACCTATTATTTATAAGCAAATTTAATTTTTGAAGGACCATTTTTTTCATACTCGATGGAAAAATATTCGTTTACCAAAAGTTATTAGTATTATTACTAAACTATTTTTGAGCTCATGAAAATATTTGACCACTCAGAAGGTCCTGTATGCTGGGCAATTTTACAGAACCTCAAATCTTTTTTTTTTTCACAAGTCATGTCTGTCGGTGCGGTGCAGTTTGGCTGGGACTGTCAGGTGGATAATTTTCATTCTTAAAAAGCCAAGTTACTGCAAGTAGTATATTATGTGTATTAACCAGATAATCAATTATAGAGAGGGTTTATTTGAGATTTTAAAAGATGATTCAGCAAGTGTTTACTTTAGGAGAAAATATAGACCACTTTCACATTCACTTTTGTTCTGGAAAAGTTTTTCAAGTATTTTGAGTTGAATAGGGATAAGATTGGGAGAGATAATAAGCGATGGGAGCCGAGGGAAGAGAAACGATTCGAGTATAACAAAGAATATTTAAATGGTAGATAAATTAAAGAAGCATTTCAGATATTTTAATGTCAAATACTTATGTCCACACGAGTATTACTGTTCTTGTAAACTTCAAAACCAATATCCCTTCTTTAGTTAGCTTAATACACTAACCCGTTTCCACCAGATTCGAGGTAAAAGTCAAATTAATCAATTAGCCTATGACAGGAAGATTGTCTATTGACTTTTTTTTAAAATTTAATTACAATCGAAGTGGTGATGGTAGCAATGTATTTCCTCCCTTGTATGAGGGTGTGTCTGACTATCAGACTCTTGAACAATCACCATACTGGGTTATCCCATTCCAGTAGTCAAAATGTTATAGGATATGTAAGTCGTCTTGAGTGACTCCATGGTTTCATGAGAATGGGTCCTTGTCAACCATTCAAATGAATGGAGATTTGTCATTAATATATCATTGGGTTAAATATTAAAAGCAAAATATCTTTTGGTGTAAAAATACTGATAAAATATCTAGCCTGACAGGATAGATATGTTAAGAAAAGCATAAAATAGAAAACTTTGCATGGTGATGCAGTGTTTCCATTTCCCGAAAGTAAACAATAAAATGCATATTAGTCATCAGATTTCAATACATTTCACACTGGAATTTCCAGAAGGGAAACTGAAAATAGAACGAGACTTAAAAACCTTATTGGTCCGTACGAGTTACCAAACTGGTCAGACAACACTAATGTTATTTATCACAGTGGAAACCACCACTCGACAGCTCACCATATATGAGTAGATGTGTAATTTGGCAAGTTCTCAATAGCTTACACTCAGCAATTTGGTGACCGTCATTTGATTGGTGAGTTCTAAGGAAAGTTAACCAGCCAACAGGTTATTTAATAAAACATCCGTTAACATCATATTTTAAAAATATGTTTCCTATATTTTAAGAAGTTTAACTTGAATATGTCAGGTGAATTTGCATAATTTTATTGACTTGTAAAGCATTGTTTACAATCATCTGCCATTTTAAATTCTGTTTAACAGGATGTGCCAAAACCTATGCGACAGTCCTAATCTCGTATCAGTAATCAAACGAAATTATCTTTGTAATTTAAGATATGTTACCTTGTAATTACTTGTTTACTGTCAAAATAAAAATGAACAAGAAGCAAATTACAAACATTTTCTTGTTTCATAATGATGAATGTGTTGAAATATAATTTCATTTTTTAAATATGAGTTCAGAAATGGAGTACTTATTTTGTTACTGTAAAGTACATGAAAAACTTCAGTGGGAGGGAATATTTGAAAATGGAAGTGTTTTTGATAAATTTAAAAACAAATGAAAAGATAGTTGAAGAAAGAAAAAGAAAGGCAGAAGATAGTCAAATCCAAGAGAAAACAGATGATAGTACAGAAAAAAAAACCCAAAGATTTGGCTAGTTGAATTTCTAATTGGCTAGCAAGATCAATATTCTACTAGCCAGAATGGCAAGTTGGGAAAAAAATATTTCCCACACTATTTATATACATAAACTTCGGACACTTCACTTTCCACTTCTGGATATTACATCATATTCATGCATTATTTTTTATTAAACCAGTGAATAAAAATCAAATGTCAACGATCCGTCGTGATTATAGTTGTTGTAACCTACATGGTTGTACTTCTGGTGCAGAGATTAAACAAGTATGGGGAGCCATATGGGATACAATACAATTCCACTAAATAAATAGATATATGCAAGTATTTGATTTACTGATGAAAATGTAGTATTGGACAAAAAAGACCATATCGAATCTATTTTCTAGAAGACAAAAATTTATATGTCAGAATTTTAACACTTTGCTTTCAAAGGCAAATTATTTCAAAAGATGTTTATCTGATTTCAATTCCTATTCAAATAATTATTTGTTTAAAATTGATTAAGAAATGAAATTATGTAGAATTTTGTTTAAGATCACTAAAAATTGGTGTACTGTAGGGTGATCGCTACAATTAGATTATCAAAACTTGCTAATTTCTAAATGATAAATTTTCAAATATTAAATATACTATTTATTGTACAACTTACTTTTCACTTGAATCAATTCTAACTTTGAAAATTAAATCATTTATACATTTGAAAAACTTTAATAAACTCAACAAAATAAAAAAACTGTTGAACAAAAAAAATATATCTAAAATTTTCAATTTTTAAATTATTTGTCAAACAATGGAAATATTATTCACAAAATTATACATGAAGGCAGATTTCAATGCATCAGGGTCATATTGTCATTTCCTTCACTTTGGAGATATCTGTAAATAATTGAATAACCCAGATTAGCTTAATTTTGTCCATTATGAACTTTCATATCGTTAAATATTGCCTATCTAATTATCTATTCATTTCCACTGAACTTTTCCAAGTAAAATATTTTAAAGATGAAGAAATGTTTGATATTTTAATTTTTTATTTTAAATATGTTCATGTTTAGTAAGTTGTGCTTTCCAGTCTTTTCTTATGATACGACATATTTTGGTCACATGATTGTTGTTCAGGAAGGTTTGCAAATGGCAGACAATAAACCAATATCGATAGATAGATTCCATGTGTGTTCTCTACATTTCTAAAAGGGTCTTGAATAATATGGCATACAGAGGTTTTGGAATTGTTGGAAATATTCTATGTTGAGCTTAAAAGTTTAAAATTTCATAGAATGCCAGCAGTTTAGCCTTTGTTATTGTTTTGATGAATCAAGCAGGTTTCAGTGTCTGCAACTTCTGACCCAAGCATGTGCAATCTGTTCCATACAAAAAGGGATATTAATAATAGACCCCTTTGTGGTAAGTTGATGAGCATGCTCAAAATACACTTCCGTGAGGTTGAGCTTGGGTAGAACAAAAAGAATTTTCCTCGCGGAAGTGTATATTGAGCATGCTCTATGCATGCTGAACGACTACCCCAACGTTAGCACAAAAGGGTCTACGGTCTATACACCAGGACTAGTTACATGTATACATAGGATAAAGCCGTACTCATTCATAAACAAGCCCCAATGACATAGCATTCGAATGATCTAACTACAGTGAAAACATATAACGTCTTCGTTTATAAAATAACATATCTTGTGTTTATGTTATCTTGATAAATAACAACTGTCTCTGCTGTCTGCAACTTTAGTCGTTGAAAATCATTTGGAACAAGTTTGTGAAAAGCAGCTCATCCGAATCGCGGGATCTGATGTAGTGATCTTCGCAATCTAATGCTTTGTTTAACCTAGCTTGTTATAAGTACCATTACTGATTTAACAATCTTCTGCAAAATGACACAAACCCTATGCATCAAGAGCATCTTTCTTGTGAAACATTGTCTGTGTGTGAATATGTCCAATATGGCGTCGATATAGTGCTTGCCCAATCGGTAATCCTCGGCTATTTCCGCTTCACAAAAGAAGGAAAAATAGTAACGAGAAAGTCCGAGTAGTCCCGATGGAAGCAAAAAATGTACGTGGTGACTTCGCTATGTCGTAAAATGTTCTTTTCCATTCTTTGAATTTGTATGATATTAAATACCTTTTATGGGGAGGGGTCTATGGTTGGATCGTGGTCTTTATCAGTCACACGTGCAAGCCACACCCCACACAAAAACAAAATGAAAAAAAAACACAAACCAGGGGCGGATTCAGGCAGGGGCGTGGCGGGCGTGCGCCCCCTAAAATTTGCTAAGCATGGTTGTCAGAGGTACGTTTAGGCGGTTTCAGGTTGAAACTCTAATTTTTCGCTAAATTTACCAGAAAATATATCTACATTGCACCCACTCTAGGAGAAAATTAAACCTCAAACTGAAAATCTAAATCTCAAATATATTTTACCTCTGTTTCTTCAGGCAACGCCCATTTTATACTGAGGTTGGAGGGGGGAGCTGGATTGAATTATTTTGAAAAAAAAATCAAATTCGAGCAAAAGCTTTTTTTCACTCGCAATACAAAACCCCTAGTAAAAAACGAAACGTGTGACATTTGAATGAGCACCTATAGTCCTTAAAAATCGTCTTTCAAAGAGTAATCAAAGGAACCAAGCAATCAAAAGAATGTAATCCAGGGACAAAGACCAGACATGGAAAACAAACATACACAACAAAGAACATAAAGTAACTAAAATCATACATACAAAGTAACAAAAGCAAATGAGCAACTCGGACTCCACTAAAACCTGGGAGCATGGACCAGGTGCACCGGTAGGGTAAGCGTCTTCTGCTTTTCTAGGAACACCCCCGAGTTGCTCATAAAAAGTCAAGTCCGGGGTAGACAAATGAAGAAAGGAAAACTATGACCCGTTGAATAAATCAGTTTTCATGGTGCAGATGGATACATCATAACGATCCACGTATTATTCCGCATGTGTATAAAAGCTAAAACAAAACAAACCTGACTAATGTGCATATGAAGGAGGCACAAATACATTGGCCCGTGTTGGGGAAGAGTTTTCTCTGAATGCGTGAATTGCACTTAAGGAGGTAGACCTAAGGTAAGGGATGTAACTCTTAAAAATCATTGAAACGTATTCAGCATTTTACATCAATCTCATGTAAGCATCAAATTAACTTGGACTGATTTCAATCTGTTTTAAATGAAAGCTTGATATGTTTTAGTGAAATTGAATATGATACAAACATATCACTGATTTCAAGAGTTATGTCCCTTAACTTTTATTAGACCGATTCTTGAATAGGCCGATGTAATATGGGATACAAACACTGCTATTCTAAAACTCAAAGTTGAAAAGATTCAAATTGATGCAGCAAGAATAGTTACAAGGGGTACTAGATTAACATCAATTAACAATTTATATATAGAAACTGGATGGCAGAAATTATGTGTTCGGCGAGAAAATCACAAATTAACACTAGTGTACAAGATTTTGAACAATATGACACTGGCTTATCTTCAAACTCTGATTCCTAACAGAATAAACCAAATCCATAACTACCCAACTCGGAATTCTGACCTAATCCAATCAGTTTATTGTAGAACATACCAATATTCAAATTATTTTCTACCTTCCACTATTCAATTATGGAACACATTACCAAATGATATCAAGACCTCGCCATCAGTAAAAGTTTTCAAAACTCATCTCCAAAATGAGGTAGTAAAAAAAACAATATATTACTATTGCGGATCACGCAAAGGTCAAATCCTACATGCCAGACTTCGTCTTCAGTGTAGCGAGCTAAATAAAGATCTATTCGACAAAAAACATTATTCCATCCCCATTATGTCAATGCGGCGAAATAGAATCTGTGAACCATTTCTTACTCTTTTGTCCATTATATCAATCGCTGAGAAGACAACATATTTCAGCACTTCAACTTCCTGATCAACTGACTTCAAATCTTCTCCTATTTGGATCAGATGAGATGTCTGATGAGTATAATGTTGAAATGTTTACCAAGGTTCAAAACTTTTTGCTACAGAGCAAACGCTTCAAATCAACAACCTAAATTACACAGTTACTAGTTTGAATAATTTTAAGAATTCCTTACGACCAGAGTAAATACATAGGGCATTAAATATCGACCTCTCCGCTTTGCACCAAACTCACCACATGCACGTTATAAACACTTAAGCACTACTTCCTTGAGCAATGCTATATGATATAATTATTATTCATGATTTCAGGAGACGGATTGATATAAGACTTTAAGTCTTATTTCTGAATCCTGTGATTAATTTGCTATTGTTCGATTCATTCTACCGTTTTGGTTTGATGTTAAAATGTGCAAGTTAGTTAATAAATATGTTTAAACTAACTTAGGTCTACCTCCTTAAATAAAAAGTGGGGGCAACCCCCACGCCCCGGATCCGCTACTGTGAGGATTTTTTCACGTTAGCAACTAATATATTTATTTTTAATTTGGGACATCACTCATCTAAGTCCATCCAGTGGTTTTTACAAACACCCTTAGCAAAGTTAGTCTACCCTATTTTCAACAGAGAAATTTGAGAAAATTGATCAATAAACAGTCAAATAGCAACGGCAGTGTTCTATACAGATTATTACAAGTGACTTCTCCCTCTAATATACTCTTCCTGCCGAAATTTAAATTTTGTATATTGATGTCTGAAAAGTTGAAAATTTATTTATCAAAAAAATCTTTTAAACAAAAATAAATTCGTTAAAAATGAAATATGAAAACAAAACAGCTTTATGATAAACAGTTAAGTCAGATATGGACATAAAGTAACTCTGCTGCATTACGGTGTTTTCAACCGTAAGCAAATTAGCGGAAGCTATTCAGTGCGCTGTACTTGCATGTTTTTTTTCTCCCAATCTGATTAAAATACACGATCTAACATGTTTTTATTCAGTTTTGTTTTTGTTTTTGTTTTTGTTTTTGTTTTTGTGATCGACTTCACATGCCGATCGAAAACACATGCAAAACCATACAATTTAAAGTACATGTATTTTGACTTCAGTCAACTTTGAGTTTCATCTTGAGGAGCAAACGTAGGAACTTATGTGCCTATGGTGCAACTAGACTTGCTACATGTCACTCTTTTTATATTAAAGAATATAGAAAACAGACAATAGACAATAGACAATATTTATTTGCGCAAACACATTTCCAATATGAATGAGTGAAAAATAGGGTAACTCTGCTAGGCGAGACAAGACAAGGCAAATTTAATGGAAAATGCTAAGGCAATTGTTTATGCAACAAGAGCAATAGAATGGTACAAATATCAATTCAACATTCATAGAAATTCAAGTTGCAGCCCTCTGTTAAGAAATTTTACAGATTTGTTTAAAAAAGGTTCCGGGTAGTTCTGGTTTCGACTTAGATTTGAAATGTAGTTAATATGTTAATGTAATGGATTTCGCATTGAAGATGGTTTGGTCAAGAAAGAAGTTAGACAATTACGACATAAACCGTAGAATCAGTCAGTTGTCATGTTAGATCAGGTTCGTCGGAATTAAATCTTTGTCATTTTGGACTTTTTCCTAAATGTAAAGTTCTCTGTTTGAACTGGTATTGGTTTTGAAAGAAGACATATTGACTTCTGATCAAAAATCTTCATAGCGTTCATTTTTTTTTCTGATACGTAAGTTCAATACCATTGTCACAATCGGAATTGTAAAGTTTCCCCTCTGTAAACAGCTAATCATGAACCAGTGTAGCCCTCTTTTTGTCTTTCTTCGCACTTTTTTAGTATTGGATAAAGTTATATTTTTTTCTTTTGTTTTCCGTCTTAGCTGGAAATTGTTCCCTGACCGTAATGTTTACTCGATCGCCATTTTTCCTTTTCTTTCCAAAAGGATGTACATTCATGAAACTTGTGTTTTTATTGACTCAACGTTTGTTGTTGATGAATATTGTCACGGCGATTTCTGAGTCCTGCTTCAAGTTTTACTCCTGGCGCTAAGTTTTGGGAATGTTTGTAAAAACTATTTGATGGATTTTGATGAGTGATGTACTAAATTAAAGATATGATATGAGATTATAGAATGGCAACATATGTTTTATTTACTTGAAATAAGAGGAATGTAAATATTTTCCAGTTCAAAATTAGGTCTTTTCAGACGATTTGTCATTGAATGTTTGTCAAAACTATTGCATCCATTAAAATAAAATTAATATCAAATGAAAGAGAAATCTCTGCAGGATGGCAATGGCCATTTTTGATAAATGAGCTTTGTAACAATAAAATGATGACTAAACGAATGTACCTATGTCTTGAGAAAGAAATATCTAATTTTCAATTTCAAAAACTATTCTCTAGTAAGCTGTTAATCACTATATCTGTGTGTCTGCTTGTTTTACTTGATTAACCTTCTGAATTTATCACCAACTAAAATATTAAAGAAACCTCTTTAAAATGATATAATGTTTATTGCACAATAATGAGTTTGAAATACTTAACACTGATTAACAGTTATAAGTTGGCAATTTCATTAATTTCTCCCTGGCAATTACTGATAACTAATAGGTGTTAATTGGTTTTTACATGTAAATGTTGACATTTTAATTATATATTAGCGTTTTGAGAACACATCCTTCCCAAGTGTTTTCATCATAACTTTATCATAATTATTTTGTATATTTTTAACTCATATAACTAAAATCCTGAATAATTTCTCTTTTCTCCAATATATGCATATGTCAGATATAAATGTAATATAATTAATTTTACCCAGTATAAAGACCGGGAGGCACAGTTATTTTTGTTCATTATATAGACTGTGTTATGAGTGACTAGTCCCTGAAAATAAAGTCCCTGAATCATCCAATGAATTCACAATTCTTGGTAGAGATTCCTCATACTTTGTAAGAAATAATTCCAAATCATCTTCCAAATATACAGAGGTTGATGTTTACAAAATGCTGGAATTTTCAATCGACAACATATTTGTCCAGTGTGATGGACGTGTTTTTCAACAAACGGTCGCATTCAAATGGGAACAAATTGTGCTTCTTTTATGACCTTTTCCTTCACTCTTATGAGGCTGATTTTATAGCTGATCTGATCTGAAAGAAAGAATATCGTTTGGCTAGATCCTTTAATCTCAGTTTCCGCTATATAGATGACGTATTATCTTTAAACAATCCTAATTTCGGGGATTTGATACATCGCACCTACCCCAAAGAACTTAGATAAAGGATACTACAGACACTGTAAAGTCAGCCTCATATCTTGACCTACACTTAGAAATAGATGGTAAAGGAAAACTATTGACCAAACTTTACGACAAACGTGATGACTTTTCATTCAAAATTGTCAACTTTTCTTTCATCTGCGGCAACATCCCTTCAGCACCGCGTATGGAGTGTTCATATCAAACTCATACGTTAAGCCAGAGCTTGCCGAAACTACGCACTTTTTGTATCGCGCTAGAACTCTAAAAAATAGGCTTCTGGAACAGGGTTATGCTGTAACAAGATTGAAGTCATCACTACGGAAGTTTCATGGTCGTCATCATGAACTTGTGGATCGTTATGGTGTATCCATCTGCACCATGAAAACTGATTTATTCAACGGGTCATAGTTTTCCTTTCCTCGTTTGTCTTCCTCGGACTTGACCTTTTATGAGCAACTCGGCGGGTGTTTCTAGAAAAGCAGAGGACGCATACCCTACCGGTGCACCTGGTCCATGCTCCCAGTTTTTAGTGGAGTCCGAGTTTCTCATTTGCTTTTGTTGCTTTGTATGTATGATTTTAGTTACTTTATGTTCTTTGTTGTGTATGTTTGTTTTCCATGTCTGGTCTTTGTGCCTGGGTTGCATTCTTTTGATTACCGCTATAGCCTTGGTTCCCTTGATTACTCTTTCGTCTTTTATTAAGCATCGTCACTTGGAGTCCTCAGCAGTCGGATCAGCCAAAAAGCTGATCTTTGAAGCCCTTTAGAACTCTTAAATAACAATAAAGAATATTCCAACATAGTCTGTTCCGATTTTTTCTTGGTCCCAGTTGTCTGTAATTCCTTCTGTTGTTTGGATTATATATGGACCGAGTTGTCAATGGGACGAGTTGTCTCGTATTTCTGTTAACGACCTGTCAACAAACATGGACGCTAAAAGCGCCGTACTATTTGTTATCATCAAATTTTTGCTATTATCACGAGCCAGTGCGCAGTATAAACCCTTTGTTAACATAACAGAATGCAAAGAAACAGCAACTCATTTTCAATATTACAATATAGCAAATTTAACCTGTACGAATTGTCTTCAAAACAAGACTGTCATGACCGTCAGTTCAGATGGTAAATATTCATGCCCGGACAGGACCACATTCATGGAAATGTTTTTTTCATATCATAACGAAGACCAGCAGTAATTACCAAAATTACTGTTGGTCGACTTCTTTCTGTACCATAGATAAACAATTTAAATATGTGTGTAATGTAGCCTTAAAAGCTTTATAACAGGCACTTGTTTCCATCTATGACCAGTTACCATATCCATGATTATATTCATACTGATAATGTAACCTGCCACAATTAAAAACCAGTGCTTATAAGTCCAAATGTGAAAACGCTTGCTAGATGAAAAGACCAAAAAAAGTAGACTTGACTCTGATGTAATATCCAAGTAAGATTAGACTATGATAAATCAGGCTGTCAGAAACAGACTTCATTCTATATGAATGTTTAATAACATTTTAATTCATTTTAATTTTAACTATTAAAAACTATTTTTAACTGAAAGTTAATCTTTATTTTGTCAAAATCTGTGAAATATAAACTTTTTTGCAATTTCAATAAAATTTTGGCGATTTACATGTAAGATACATGTACACGTATCTACGTGAAATGTACTATAGTCTGAACTACATTTTTTGTGATCATACTGATGTCAGATGTTTTCACACTTGATGTTTCTTTTATGCTTCATGAGAAAAATATACGGTTGAACAAAATGGTCAATGAAACATTTTACTAGTAGAGGACCAGGGAGTAATGATCCATTGGTGCAAAGGTGCATCACAATCTTTTCAGTTATGATCCAGAAATCAACACCAGACCCATTTTTTGTATATTCTGATCTGATTCCTCGAAAATGTAGCAATGACATCCTAGAATTTTCAATCTGAAACAGTTTAATATACAATATGAAGACACTTTTTGTCATTTTATATAAATCATTGAAATTTGAAAGAAATAACACAAATGTGACTTATCTCTAAAAATCATGATATGAATCAGATTGTCAGCTAAAAATCGTGATGTGTCAGATTGTGACTGAGTGGAATCCTTACGCCTCTATAATACATGTTGATCTTCTTGATTACCTATTTTATTGTCATTTTAATGGAAAAACAACTTCAAATTAGCAAGATTATTGTGTTTCTATTCTTATAGAAAAACACAATGTGAACTCACTGTCAGAATTTGAACACAAATGTAAAAACAACAGTAGAAAATCTTTTTGCAGATGTTATTTGTATTCTGTATCAGAATATTATTTTAATGTAAAGAAAGTCATTGTGATAAATTTGGTAATTTTAATCCTAGAATAACTTGCCTGAACACCTGGTCATAGTTACAACATTAAATTGTGACTTGTTTCTGCAGGAGATCATGCTTTGTTAATTTGACTGCTTCAAAACATCAACTCTTAAAACTGGCAACCAATATTAGTTTGTTTCAAATTATTGTTACTATGTTAATGTGTGCAGAACTTCTGAAGTATTTATGAATCAAATATTATGTAGATGTTTATATATATAGCTTTCTTAACTTGAGGTAAGCATTACTAAGTTGACATGTTGTGCAGAATTTCAGTTTCAAAGGCTCTTGAAGCCTTTGCTGTTGACATCAATGAAAGAATTTTTACTTTGTTAATATTATGGTAAATTAAGTAGGATTTTATGTAATTTTTTGTCTGATTGCGAACTTACAATACTTTTTTATCCATTTCTATTATAGGATTGAATTGTGAATGCAGGCCTGGATATCGTTATAACATAGACTTTGGTGGTGGAGCAGTCAATTGTACAAAGTGTGCTGATAATGAGGTTAGTTTTATTCAAAATGTAATAGTATACCTCTACTTGTATTGTTCAATGATTCAAAACTCGTTTTTGAAAACACAAGCACTGTAGTAATATATAATAATCATTCAAACATTTTAAAAGGTTTAAAGAAAGCTTTGAAAATAGAAAGTTAACCTCGTTAAGTTGAAGGGATCATGCAATAATGCTCAAGTCATCCGAGATTCAAGTAATCTGAGGTCGAGGATGAACTGAAAAAACTAGTAGTTTGGTTAATGATTTACATCATTTGTTTTGCATGTACATGTACTTCATAATGTCATGCATTTCATATGGGAGGATATTTTTTTTTTGTATGTTGTATATCATGTTTGAAATATTGAACGGCACCGAGTCCTTTTAATTTTTTCTACATCGAAAACATACTTCATAACATGCTGCTTTGTTTGACTCACAATCAGGAGTATCGTCAAACTGTGTGCTCTACATTATTACGATAAAATTTCAAATTCACTAGCCAAATGAATGTAGTTGTAGAAATACACTTACTATCGTCTGTTTGATGTTTCATTAAAATGTCAAATACCATTACAATTGTCTGTATTTAAAAAAAAAATTATCAAAATATCAAAATATCCGATGTCACTGTTAGTGTAAATTCTGATGTGTAATTAATAGAATTTGTTTCTTTTCACTATATGCGCAATTTTAAATTATTTACCAGTCCACATAAAGTTCAGACACTGCTAATGGTAAAGTGATTCATGGTTAAGAGGAACCCACCAAACAAATGATGCTTTTTCAGTCTACATATGTTGTACTTTCACATAATCATAATCATTTCTCCATTCAGATCAGCACTTTTTAGAAAATCATACATTCATCTCCCACTGAAATCAACCAAAAAATTGAACCAAATGAAGAAAGATAACTCTCTGAGTGCCAATTTCATTTACAATCTATATAAATTTTATCTCAAAAGTGCAACACCCACATGAAAAACTATCACTGTTATGTGGTCTGTAACTGATTCTGAATAAGATATTAAACTGAATTCGGTGGGTTTTCGACATGCATGGATCACCTCCTGTATGATTTTTATAAAGACTGCTACTTAAATACACAAATCAAGCCATAAAGAGTGTCCACAAATTAATTTTAAAAGCCATGCTAATCGTTGTTAAAACACACTTCGATTGTGGTTTGTAATAAAGCAATCACTGTTCCGACTAATTATTTGACTTCGAGACATCAGGGTTAATTAACCTTGAAGTCTTATCAAGGGGACTGATTGATTACCTAAAATTGTATTGGAGTAAGGGGAGTTTTGCTGGGACTTTGTAATTAGTTTGAATTATCTGAGTAGACAAATTCAAGTTCGACACATCGAGGTTTGACTGTAATACGTCATTAAATGGTATACATTTTGTTATTGAAAAACTTGAAGTGCAATATACAGCATTACAAGTCTTCAAATTTAGTTTACTGAGTAAGAATAAAGATGTCAACATTTTGAACTTGATTTGTTACAAATAAATATATAAAAAAATTAATTAAATTGAATATTTTAGGTGCGATCTGAGGATGGATGGAGTTGTATAGTCTGCCCACTTGGAATTGACACTACAACTGGTTGGTGTAATAGTTGTAACAATCCAAGCACAACTACCCCAGGTATGATCAGTACTTGAATATGTTTTTTTAATTATTTGCAGGTCCATGTCAAAATCAAACTTACTCAGTAATACAAGTGGTACTTCATTTTTAGATTTTAAAAAATTAGGATTGTGTGGAAATTACTGATGAATTTTTGAAACATATTTTTTCTATTGTAAGTGAAAAGAACAACTCAGGAAAAAACTTATACTAGCTTAATCAAACAGCTTTCTTTATATTTCATACCAACATGGATCAAATTCATAAATGTAACTTTTTTCAGTTGAAAGAGAATTGAATGGAGCACCTGTTAACCCTAGAGTATGTAGAGCTTGTCAGCCATTAACCTGGCTGAATTCTAATGGAAACAGGTATAATATCTACCAACCTTAGAGTATGTAGATTCAATCTTGGAATTTGCTATCAACAAGAGATTTGTTGTGGACATGCCTTTCTGCAGATAGTTAGTTTACCAATGGACATGCTTTTCAGCAGATAGTTGGTTTACCAATGGGAACTGATTGTGCCTATCTGTTTGCTGATCCATTCCTTCACTCTTATTAAGCAGACTTCATATAGATCTGGTTGAAAACAAAATGGCACTTGGCCTAGGCCCTTTAATTTCAGTTTCCTTTGTACAAATGACATATAATTTTTTTATGCAAGGTAATGAATTTTTACAAAGCATCTATCCGGAAGAACTTAAGATAAAGGACATGCAGACATTTCAAGATCTGACTCATGTTTACTTACTATTACAGATGGAAGGAGGAAGACTCAAAATTTAATTACAAATATGTTATGTCAGGAAATTTTGTTTTTATTTCTGTATAAACTTCTCAGAATAATGCAGTGTTATAATCCTGTAATAATGTATTTATTTGTATACTTGGTAGAATTGATATTATTTGTAATTAACTGTGTTTCTTTTTGTAGATGTGTACGATGTACCGACTTCCTGAAAACTTCCAGTAGCTGTACCTGCAGTAATACACAATTGGTATTTGAATCAATATAAATAATAATAATAATAATATAACAGGGGTGATTTTTTTCCGCTTTTTAGCAGAATTTTGCTATTTCAAATCCAGATTATACTGATATGATTTTTTTTTAACTGCATATTTACTTCCGATTTTGCCATTTTCCATTTTGTTTGTTGACCTCACAAAATTATCCCTGATATAAAATATAATAAAATAATAATTTAAATTATTACAATGTATTGTACTAGAAAACCTGTCCATAGAGTGTTTGTTACCAAGAAACTGCTTGTGAATATAGGCTGTCAACGGCAGTTGTTTAAAAGATCTGCAATTGTTCTCAAAATTGTAATTTTAATCCTGATATTTTAGATTCCTTATGTAATATAATAAGATTAGGTATGATGTGTATGTCAAAGAGAAAAACCCTGCCAGGATTAAAATGTCAGCCCAAGGCCACCGATTGGTCATCAGTGAACAAGGAAATCCTCATACCTCAGGGCAGCCTGCAAATGCTCCAAAATATCATTAAACACATGTACTGCAATAGAGTTGCCCCTATATACTAAAGTAACATAAAAAAAAACTTAAGGTGAAAATGAAACAAGACGTACAGAAGCCAGTAATTCCTGACCTAAGACAGGTGCAAAAAATTTGGCGGGGTTAAAGTACTTTTGCCTGATTACAATCCTTCCTCTTTAAAATCTGGCCACTGTGGATAAAATAATACACAATTAAACACACACACACTCGACATGGATTAATGCTCTATTACCCTTGTCTGATTTTGGTTAGATACTGTTTTTTTACACACACGCTCAACATGGATTTTTGTAAGATACTGTTTTACACACACACACTCAACATGGATTAATCCTCTATCACCCATGTCTGACTTAGAAAACTGTTTTACCCATACAATTTCAAAGTTTCTGGCATTAAATTCTGTAATTTATCTATATAACATTGAAGGGCTGGTTGGATTTGAAAATTATTAAAATATCATACTAGGAAATGAATTTTAAGGCTCAGTTATAAATTTATTTAGAATGCAATATAATGAAAGTTGTTTTTAATTTGTAGGTAGGTGGTTTGTGTTTCCCAGACATAAGCAATGAACTGCCAGACAATGTAATTACAACAGTTCCACTAACGGTTAGTATAAAACCTTATCTATATAATGGCTCTATTTTGTAAATTTATAAGAGGATGCCTTTCTGTATTTCAGGCATGATAGAAGAAACACATAATAAAAACTCTTATTCATACCTTAGGGTTCCTGGGTCTAAGAGTAATCAAGGGAACAAAGATTCTAGCGAAAATCAAAATAAGGTAATCCAGTTGACGAAGACCAGACAGGAAAAACAGACATGCACAACAAAGAACATAAAATAACCAAAATAGTATGTACAAAGCATAGTTTAAATCCCAAGTCAAACAGGACACTTTTTGAACTTAAAACAGATAATGATAAAATTATTACTGACATAAGTACTGGCCAATGCATTTTAATGAATTTCTTTGCTTCTTGTGTTGACAAAATCAGAGAGGAAATAAATCACACCCCTGGCAATTTTGAAAATCTTCATAACTTTTTGAAAGAGAAAATCAGTACTCATGAACAATTTACAATACCACCAGTGAAACTTGATGAAATCTATAATGCATAGCACAGATAGATACAAGTAAGTCCTCTGGTAGTGATAATATTAGTCCAAAAATCTTAAAAGTATTTGCACCTCATTTTGCAACTCCTCTTACATATGTTTTTAATAGAATGATTGATACTGGTTTATACCCACAGTCACTGAAAAATGCAAAAGTGACTCCTATCTTCAAAGCTGGTGAAAGGACATCAGCTAATAATTGCAGGCCAATATCAGTCTTGCATACTCTATCTAAACTCTTAGAAAGGCATGTATCTGATCACATTTACAAGTTTTTGGATTACTTTCTGTTGATTACATGCTTTTGATTACATTCTTTTGATTACCGTGATAATCTTTGTTCTCTTGATTACTCTTTATTTAAATTTGAACTGTTGCATCCTTTACAGTCTGTGTTCCAACCAAACAATTCCTGTCCTGTCAAAAATCGGCACTTATAAATATTACTGATCAATGGTTACAAGAGATAGTAGTATTAACCTAGCTGTATTCGTAGATTTTAAAAAGGCCTTTGATGTATTGGATCATGATATAATATGTAGAAAACTTGAAGTGTATCAATTTCGTGACAAGTCTGTAAATTTCCTAAGTGGAAGTACTCAACAAGTAACATTCACAATGCCTTATCTGAGAAAAGACACATACAGTGTTCCACATGGTTCAGTTCTTGGGCCTCTGCTGTTTGTATAATTCATCAAAGACTTACCCCTATGTGTTAATAGATGTAAAACTGACTTATATGCAGATGATACTACTTTGCATTTATCAGGGAGAAATATCAATGACTTGCAGAGAGAAATGCAAAATGAGTTATTTAATATAGAAAAGTGGTGTAAGAAGTATAAAATGTACATTAATACAAACAAAACTTAACTTGTATTAATTGGGACAAGACAAAGATTGTTATCACAAACTTGTCAATCAGAACTGACAGTTTTATCAGAAATTATAAAAAAGTCATTGTGCTAGACATTACTTGGTGTAAAAATTTACAATTGTCTGACATTGAGAGAACAAATAGACATGATATATAAAAAATGTCTTCTAGAGTTTATTTACTGTCAAAAATTAAGTACTTTTTTAGTATAAAAGTGAGGACAACTTTTCGTAATGGTTTTAATATACTACCTCTGATAGATTATTGTTGTATTGTATTGGGTGGATGTAATAATGAGAATCTGAATAGAATACTAAAACTACAGAAGAGAGCAGCTTGATTGATACTAGATGCCGATCATATGTGACTCTCTACCCCATTATTCAGACAACTCGGTATTATGAATGTTGACCATATGATTGAATATCATAAATATTTGCTTTATAAGCATAAAATAGATAAAGGTCTGCTCCAAAATATTTTACAGATAAGTTCAATTATGCTTCTACAAATCACATTGACTTAAGTGAAAGTAAAAAAAACACAAAAAGTTAGTATTCTCAAACCCCATAATTAAATTTTACAGAAAAGCTTTTGAATATTTCGGTTCAATTTTATGGATAGAATTACCCAGTACATTATGTAATATTTCAAAGACAAATTGCTTTAAACATAAAATCAAGCTGTATTTGAGTAGCAAGTGATCTGTGTATTAAAGCATACAGCTGTGTCTATTTTATAGTAATAATACATATTTGTATTAGTTACTTTTGTTTTGTTTGTTTGTTTTCTTGTAATATTTTGTCATGTTTGTAAACCGACTTAAGTGTATATAATTTCTGTCTCCATTTGTGTTGCATGAGGGTCTCGGGGAAGATTAGTTCTTGTAAACTAACCATGTTACCCTCTCAAATTAAAGTCTATTATTATTATTATTATAAAAGTAAATGAGCAATTCCGAGATGACTTTTGACCTAAATCTATATTTCAAGGAGTGAGGAAAATTGATAAATTGAAATGACATCAACAGTTTGAGATGTAGATAGGTACTTCTAAATTAAAGTTAGACGCCCACTAGTGGAAAAAACACACTATAATTCTAAAATCTAGAATCAGTTGGTTTTATACCCAGTAACTGGGATAGCATTATATCTTGTTGAGTGGTATAAATATTAAATGAACTGCTTTTTCTGTGTTACAGGATGGTTTTGCCGCTCAAAAGTCCCAGTATCTTGAAACTCATCTGAAGGCATCTTACATGATGTGTATTGAAGCAGTAAGTGTCAATGGTGTATTAAGCTCCCTTTCTGTTGTTTCAAAATATGGGAGGAATTTTGCAGTTTTCATACTATAACTCAATAGTGGATGCACTTTTTTTCATGAAACTTTGGTGTATTGTTTTGTTTAATTGATATGAGCTTACTGAAAGCATAAACAGATTATTTACACATGTAAACAATACTCATACACTTTTGGAGTAAATTACAAATATAATTTTAAAGTACACATTCTCAGCTTTATTTTGGCTACTATTGATCAACATACACACATATTATATTAATACAATGCACAGATCTAGGTTCATTGTGTTTTTGCTTCTATATATGGTGGTGGCCATTTGATTATTTTTGAGTTGTGGTACTTTATTAAGAAAAAGTGGAATTTACCATATACGTGCAATGAATTGAAAATGCTACCAGCAATTTTCATGAACCTTTGTTGAATAATTTATTTCTAATAGTGTAAGCTCTCTTGATTTTTGTATATTTCAGATTTTATGTTTTGAGTAACGAGACTTAATTCGTACAAATATTGGACAATTCCCCATTTTTTTAACTCAAAATGCCATGGCATCATGAAATGTTTATTTCTTTTGATCTAGGCTTGTGATTGTTATTTAATATAGCATACAGAAACAAGCTTCTGAGATTTATTCCACTTTGTCCTTCCATCTGTTTGTCTGTTCATGTTATCTTTTGAAGTCTTACTTCAAGTATTTAAATTGTTTGACCACTTCCATTCTGTGTTAAAATTGATAGCTGTATCAAGTTTTCATTTTGGATCCCTATATGCCTCATTTATTCAGGGTTTGACCTCTGCAGGTGTATCTAGCTACATTCTGCAAAGCATTTTATTATATACTGAATATTTTTTTGTCAAAATTGCAACTTTGCAAGTTCAGCTTCTATATCATACCAAGGGCCACTTGCCCTTTGAGTGATGTAGGTTGAGGGTTGATACAGTATGTGATGCAGATTTTTACATGTCTTGTGCACTATATTATGTTTCAAATATACTTCAACAGTGTTCTAGCTAGGATTTGAAAATAGAGGGGAGCAGGGAAGAGGGCACTTTAACGTGTAGCATGTTTTTTTTTCAACAAAAAAGGGACATTGATTTTGTATGTTTGTGTTAAGTCACTAATTTGTATTCTTATTGCTTACCTGCCAACTTTCGAAAATGAAGGTCACGTCATAATTTGCTAACTGAGTAAATTTGACTGCATGATTAATTTATACATGACACCATTGTTGTATTGAAAGACCTTTCTCAGACGACCAAGTGCTTTTAGAAATTTATCACATATATATAGAGGTGATTGAGCTGAAAATGTATTACTGTTGCCTTCAGACCCCAATGAAGGAGTTAGGAAATCAATTTTAATTTGATCAATTGATGTGTGAACAAGAATTGTCATTACTCTTGTAGTGGGGTAACAAATCGATAACGGCAGGTGATTCTTTATATTTATGACATACTATGAGGAGAAATGTTGCATGAAATGTTACAAATATTCAATATTGCTCCAATTAGGTATCAAAATCTTAAGTAAGTAAAAGAAATATTATTTCCTATAACTATTGCAATTACAACTTATGGAAAATGTCCTTTACAGTAGAAGATATAGAAAATTTATAAAATATTGAAATTATAAGGGAGGTAACTGACATCTTGAATAAACAAACATGTGCAACATGCAATTGTTTACACCGGTAGTTCTACAAAATTTAGACCTGTTAACTTAAAAATATTTGTAAAATTAGTTGTGCAGTAGAAATTAATCATTAACCAATGATTGGCTGTCCATAAAATTGTTATAAATCCAATCAGGATTCATTTTCTAATTGTCAATCATTATTGGATAACCCTAGTCAGCTGATTGATAACCGATAATTACCTGAGGTTTACCTGAGGGTTAATTACAACAAGATGTAATTAATGAAGGTGACACTTCTCAATTGGCTTGGGGTAATTTATTAACAAAAGTGGAAATCTTAAAGGGCCATTCAGATAATTGTAAATGGGCACTAAAGGGGTTCTCAATAGGGGCAGAGGGGCACAGGCGTGATAGGGAACGCCCTAGCTAGGGCACTGTTCAAGTGTGTTCCAAATAGGGGTGCGATAAAGAATATGCCTTTTTGGTCTAGGTGTGTGGTATAGGGTATGTGGTTTAGGTCAAGTTATGTGATAAAGGGTATTTGATGTGGGGTTTACAAATACACATATAATGCATATACAAAAATAAGGTATATTTTTATTATAATATGGGTGCACTATACAGTTACATTAAGGTGCACTGTTTCGAACACCAAGTTACCCCGGTCAAATTTTGTAAAACTTAAAATGAAAAGTTGAAATTTGGAGGATATATTGATTACATGTAGATAAGCATTTATACATAGACATATGTAATATATGTTATGGTAAACAGGTGTAATTTAAAGGAAGAATGGTATCCGGAATGTTTCAGTCCCTTGCCGTATTAGGTTCTCTCCTCAGCATTAGATGGCTGATTTTCAAAATACCTTATTTTGCACGCACTTTTGGATCTAAAATTGTGAGAGAATGAATCGAAAAGGGTCTTATTATTTTTACCCTTTTTCCACCTACTCCATGCATGCTTTCATCCTTTGATAGTGTCTAAGTGCCTGATATTTTATAAAACATAGTATTGGCTGTCACTTTTGGAAAGGCACCCCTGATTTGTACTAAAACTCAGTAATATTTTTTTCAGTATGTTACCATGGCTACTGGATTTTATGACAATCACTAAATTACTTATAAATGACTTGAACCTCCACATACCAAGGACTTCAAAAATATGCACTTTTTTTGACTAAACAATAGAAATTTCTGTACAGACTGCCTCAAAACAGCTTTAGTTCAACAAAATGAGACCAAATTTTCAGAAATTACCTAACTGTATTGTACTACCTATATGATATATTGTATTACAGCTTTAATTAGTTTCTTTTGTGACTATTATATCTAGCAACAATTCCAACCACCTTGTTTGTAGTTTTTAAATTATATTACATGTACTATTATATAGTCTTAACAAATAATTGGTAAAAATATAACCATGTTAACTTTATAGGGTACATAGAAATATTGTTTTGTTATAGTACCACAATACAACTGCCTGCCAGACTCTCGGTAACATGTGTGCTCTGACCTTCTTTGAGTATGATTCTACAATACCTAAAACATCAGCATGTAACTTGTATAAAAATATCATTAGAGACAACATCAACTTATGGTGAGTTTAATAGAATTCATAAGTGCATACCATAGACTGTAATTGTGAAAAATTTTGTTTGGTTTGATACAAAGGTAGAACCATTATTTATAGAGGTTTTGATACAAAGGTTCTACCTAGAGTACCAATTTGAATGGTTTACGTAAGTAGACAACAAACTCAATACTGAACATTTTACATTAGAACTGTAATTCTTTGATGCAATTAACAAATTTCAAAATCCACAAACTATCCAATTTTTTCAATCTGTATAGAAAATGATACCAACAAATAAAAATACTTCCACTGTATTATAATTATAACCCATTGTAATATATAATGATACATTTGTTATAACTGAAAGGCCCAGTTTCATAAATAAGATCTCAAATCCATCTTCTACTCATATTTTGACCAATCAGGTTGGTTTAACTTGAATATTTTATGAAAAACTCTAGGATATGAAGAAAATCTCTTTTTGAGGATTTTGATGAAACCCAGGCCAGAATTTATAGTACAATTTATATTATTTTTGCCACTAGATATATAAGTATAAGCCTATCTATTATTTTATAGGAAAACATATCTGCCAGATTTATATTTTACTACTAATGGTGTTGATGCCCAGGATGGTGATAGAGTATTGGATGATGAGTTTATAACAACTACCTATACATTTGAACCTAAGATGTACCTCAATTTTCTAGCAGCTCGTTACTCATTGGATGGCAAATTCTTAGGCATATCATCTGTTCTGGGAGGTTTGATACAACTTTGTTCTGATACAACCACTCGACTCAACGCTGCATATGTCTTTGGGACCTATTACTCACATTCAGTAAGATTTTATTAAGTCCTTTACAAAAAATTTATATTTTTTTCTTTTCATTTTTATTACACTTACAAATATTTGAAGTGATATGACTTTTTATTCACATATGTAATGAAATATGTCATTTTCTTCTGTTTACATATTAATCATATGTTATCAATAAGCAGTTGGTCCATGCTGCCAGTTTTTATTGGAGTCTGAGTTGCTCATTCATGCTTTTGTTGCTTTATGTTCATTTTGTGTGTGTCTGTTTTCCATGTCTAGTCTTTGTCCCTGGATTGCATTCTTTTATTTACCGCTATAACCTTGGTTTGGTTCCCTTGATTATTCTTTAAAATCATGTCTCTTACAACAAAATGGGCCTTTCATAATGTCCATGTGTGAACAGGCTAGAATCAAGATCCTTAATGGATTTTAAAAAACACAACATAAAATTTACTTAGTCCTTAAGAAATCTAGAGCCATTTTGATTTCCAAGGTTAGTCAAGGTCACAAGATGGAATTTTGATATCTCTCTTTGCGTTATCCTTTTTTTATTTCTGATATGTAATACAAATGGTTTAAATTTATTTTTCAGTGTACTATACCAGCCATTGACCTTTGGGACCAGACCAAATACAAGCCAGAATTTTATGATTTATGTATCCTTTTATGCATGTTTTTGTTATAAGGCTTTCACGTATGTTCTGTGTAATGTTCAAGTGTTCAGATTTTCTGGTCATTTCCACTTTAAATACATTTTGATCTTTTCACCAAGAATTACATCAGACACCTTAATTGTTTAAGAAGGCTTTAATAAGCCATCCTGTTTGACTAAATTTGAAATTTTCATTTCTACAAATTAAACATGGAACAGTGCCAATTTTAGAGGTAGTAATAAACTTATTCCAGCATTCTATTCTTGCAGGGGCAGAGGTATCTGAGACCTGACAAATTAATTTTACATGACCTAATTATTTTGTGTTTTTGTGTTTCAATATTTTTATTGGTTGTTTATGCAGATTTATGTAAACTGAACAAAAGTTTGATTTCCTATCAATCCTGTAATGCTCTTTATGCAAATATTTTAATGACATAAGTTTCCTTGACCACAGTAAGACCTGGATTTTGAACGTGATGGTGGACGGCAGATTTTTCCAATACCAATTAGGCTGCATGATTACCAATACAATCGACAACCTGTCAATCAAGGTATTTAGGACTGAATAACAAGGGTTGATTATCGGGATTTACTGAATTATTTGATGTAGTAGTTATATTAGAAACTGATGAAATCAGATTGGCTAACCAGAAAGGTAATAACAAAAAGTAGAATGGACTGTTGTTAGATCCTACGTGAAGTGACTGAATGGAAAATTGGATAAATCCTTGCCTGCATTGTTCATTAAAATATCAGATATCATTTACCATTTTGGAGTTACAAGGGATCAAAGGGGCCACACCCTAACTTTTTTTTATATTTGGTCAGATTTCAAATTTTTTTTATTGAATTACTTATGAAAATCCCTGTCTGGGTCTTTGAATCAGATTTCAGGCTGCTTTTACTGTTTTCAAGATATAAGGGGTCAAAGTTGCTTAAAGAGGGCTTTAATAAGCCATCCTGTTTGAGTTCTACAACTGTTGCTATCAGGTTGTTTTGTATGACCTATTCAAAAATAAGAAGCATTCCTTAAATAAATCGGACTGCAATTTTACCAGGATTGTCTACAATCTAATGATAATTCACTTGATTTCAGTAATTTGAAACTAGAACATATTCAGCCATGACATATCACACTTATTTTGATACGAGGTATATTCTTTTTATTGTCTGATGAAAGTTTATTTGTGTACAAAATGTTGTTAATGTAGTCTAAAACTCTGAACTAAGCATCTATTCCTCATACATTGAATTTTAATATTTACATTTTGTAGAGGATGATACTAAAAACTGGCATTTAATGAAAAGATTTTTCTTAGTTGACAATGTTGCTACTACAGGTTGGTATTGGTTAATACATTTACTAGTGTCTCAGTTATGATGAGAATAATTTTTAAACTGTTGAGGTTCAGATATTTAAAATATATAGTGAACATGCCTAAATGGAACCCATTTTCAACTTTTCAGTTGGTTAAGTTTAGACAGGTGTTTAGTTAAAACAGGTGTTTGGTTTAAACATGTGTTTGGTTTACCAAGGTTCAAAGTACTTTTAAATTGATATAAATGACTTATGAAAGTGTCTGGTTTAGATAGGTGTTCAGATTTTTAGGGTTTGGTTTAGACAAGATTTACTATAAATGAGAGTCTCTTATGGACAATGTGAACAATTTCATTTTAGTTAATTTAGAATAGATCTTTATTTCTAATTTATATTTTTAAACAAAAAAAAAATGGGTTACTCAAGTTATGATTTTTACAGTTCATGATAAAAATCTAGCTTTATTTGTATTTATAGAGAAACAAGACAAGTACCGATAGACACTATGTCCTTAATGTATTTTATTGTTTTGAAGCACTCTATAAATAACTTCTTCAAAAAACATTTTCACCATCTCTTACCCAAAACCCCCTTTTTATATCCTAAGAATTAACATTGTTGGAAATTTCTTATTAAATTTGTCTGACTTGAAAGCTTATTGACCAATGAGGTCAACTAAAAAGAATGTCTTGGTTCTTGGGACCTCCCTAATATCTTTTAAGGGTGCCTCAAAACCATTTTTATTGTCATATCAAATCTGATAAAAACAGAAATTTATGTCTTTCATCATTTTTTTCTGGCAATGAAGAATATGGAAAGCACTCCCTGACTTTAAATAGAATGACCTAAACCAGATGGAGGCCATTATAACTTTATGGCAGCATTTCTCTATGGCAAGTGAAAATTATGTAAAGGCAAAAAAATTGGAACTAATTTGAAAACTCATAGGAATGGTACTACATGTTGCAAGTTGATTATGAAGGTGAAGTTGGAATTGAAACTTTTAATCAAAGTATTTTTTATATTTCAAATACATGTTGTAGGAGCAGCTACAGGATCTTTACCAGAATATGTCCGATATGTTAAGTCTGTTAATATAAATATCCAGTTGATAGAGGGTACAACGACAGGTCAGATCTTTCCTCCATACCTCACCATAGAGTATGGATCAGTTTCACTCACTGATGCTCAGGGGGGTGGAAGTATCTCAGTAAGTAGAAAAATTGATCTCCATACTACATACTCTATACTGAGCCATAGATCTGTTTTAGTCACTGATGCTCAGGCGGCCACACATCACATTTCACTGACTGTATGGCTCAGTATCATTTACTGATATTCAGGAAGTTTCTCATTAAGTAAATGTCTGTAGAACATATTATAGGTAATATTTTATGTATGGTACTGCCTAAAAACTAGGTAGGGGTGATTCATTATATCTCAAGATAATCAATGAAACTGTTCAAATACTTGTCAGGTCCTAAAAACAACTCTACCTATGTTAATTTCCTTGGATCTGCTATATATCGTGAAATATTTTTTGACAGTTTACTGTAAAAATATTTAAATTCATGGATACATGTACCACTTTTCGTGGATTAGGGAAGAAACACTAGTTTGTGAATTGTTGAACTTTCATTTTCACTTTTTATTTTTGAGTCCAGTTTCCATGAGGCCTACTGAAGGATTTCCAATAAAAAATATGTGGGATTAAAAAATGCATGAATCACTAATCATAAGCTTCTGCCTTGTTTTAAGGCAGAGCTGTACTTAATCAAGATGTATGTTATTTTTATGTATTAAATATCAATTTATCACCAAACGATTTAATAGCTTTATAGAATGTTTAAAAGTAGTCAGATATTAAGATGCTTGCTTTAACTATGTGATGTCTGAATTTTTAATCAATAAATTTATTGAACTTAAGGAAAATATTATGCGAGAATGCTATTGTGCAACCGCTTTTTGATTTTTTGCCCCAAAATATTATGCGAGAATGCTATTTTTGCAACCGCTTTTTGATTTTTTGCCCCAAAATATTATATATAAGGAATTTACTTGAATTTCTTTTCCAGACTTCTTTTTCTGTTGACTACTCATATGTCACAACAAAATATAGAAGAGATTTCCAGATAGCTGTAGGAACTTTGTCTACACTTGGAATTATCTATGCTGGTTACAGAACATGGGTGTGGTCTAAAAGGGCAGGAAAACCAGCCATAGACTTTGGAACCATTATTAGTTTCCTGTTCTTTTCAGCTGGGTCACTAGCTAATGTCTTCTTTGTCGTAACATTTGGCATTGCATTTTATTTCCTGACTTTTTTCAAGGTAAATAAAACTGAGTTAAAAATGAAAGAAAGGATTTTAACTTTTGACTTGATTGTATTATTTGATACATACAGTGAACAAGTTTTAGTGTTTTTAGACTTGGGTTTTTGATAGTGCTTTTCTCATTATTTAATAATCATATATAAATAAGTCAAAAATCATGCATTAATTATAACATTACCATATAATTGTAAAAAAAAACAACAAAATAGGTTTATCAAGTGTGACTCTTTGGCTATGTATTACCATTTACAGTATATTGTTATTTTTTTTATGAAAATAGAGCCTATGACCCATAAGTATATATGTAACGTATTCTTTGTAATTACATTCCTTGAACTTCAGTATAACATTATTACCTTCTACTAAAATGCAGTTGGCTATCAATAGTTACAGTGGTGAATTCAATATGGAAACAATGGCCACAATCTGCTTAATTGATCACTTTTTGCAGGGTCAGAACACAGTTTTCTTATTCCACATAAAAGATCTACCAGAAAGGGAATGGCTTGCCTTGTTTGGATGTGCCTTTGCCCTGAAATGTTTGCAGATTGCTCATATGATAGTGATGCAGTGTACAGCTGATGTCTTTCTTATTGATTGGGAAAGACCAAAACATGTCAACTCTAACTCAGAGAAGAAAACTGGCAGTAATGTGTCAATATGGAGGACATACTTTGTAGCTAATGAATGGAATGAAATTCAGACCCTAAGAAAGATCAATCAAGTATTTCAGATCTTTGCTGTTGTTTTCTTCCTGAATGTTGTTGGCTTCGAAAATGTGGTTACGAAAGACCCTGATGGTAGAATAATTAAAGACAGTGATTCTTATCGAGCCCCTGACAGTACTATGTTTAGATATGCTATTGGTGCTTCAGTTTACATAGTAGTTGGTAGGTTGATACATATATATATATACCCTTGGGTAAGATTTCTGAGATTTTTCTGTCTTGCATTCTCAGCTGTGTTAGATTCTGAATAAAAAATGAATGTTATTTTTCTATGCAAATATCTTGTACTGATTATGATACATTAAAAAACATAAATTACAAATGTAATTAACTTGATCAAACTTCCAGACAATCATATAGTTGCTAAGCACCTTCCAGGCAATCAGATAGTTGCTAAGCACCTTCCAGATGATATAATTGCTAAGCATCCTTATAATAGCACAAAACTTACCTAATATGGCCTTTTTTTATGAATTATAGGTCAATGTCAAACATTTTTTTTTAATTTGTTTCATTTTTATTATTCAGCTATAGTTCAGTGGCTGTTCTTTACATTGATTTATGAGAGATTCATAGAAGATAAAGTTCGACAGTTTGTAGATTTGTGCTCCATGAGTAACATTAGTGTGTTTGTGATGGCTCATGCCCAGTTTGGTTATTACATCCATGGGAAATCTGTCCACGGTAAAGCTGATACAAATATGGGAGATATGTTTGATATGATGAAGAGAGAAGAGGTGAGTTTTATACAAAGTTTGAGTAGGATATACAAGAATTTTTGCTAGCTATATTTATTAGGGTTTGGAAAGTCAGTAATGAAGCTTGCCAAAATTAAGTTAAAATTAGTGTGAAATCTTTGATGTACATATACATGAATTATGTTTGAGTTATTTTAGCAGATCTGGCAATAGGTCATGTGAGCTATTGCTGTCACTTGGTGACCATCATTTTCGTCAACATTAATATTTCTTCTGGAACTGCTGGACAGAATTCAAAGAAACTTTGTATGATTACATCTTAGGGTATCCTGTACAAATTTTTGTTTCTGTTTTTGATCTGTCAAAAAGTATGGCAGCCTGATTACTGAACATAGAACATTGAAGTCAGATGGCAGATTTTTTGCATAATTCTTCAGAATTGTCAGGTTTAGCCATAGTCTGAATGGGTTAAAGTGTTTAGCATGATGAGATCTGTGATTTGATGGTCTAAGTTACGATGGTATGTCAATAGGGTATCCTAAAGAAAGTTGAATCCTTAATTTTTGATCCATGAAAACAACTTGGCCTCTTTTACAAAAATTAAAATGTAGTTTATCAGGCCAATTCACACTCATAA
This sequence comes from Perna viridis, assembly GCA_037379345.1. Classification (NCBI taxonomy): domain Eukaryota; kingdom Metazoa; phylum Mollusca; class Bivalvia; order Mytilida; family Mytilidae; genus Perna; species Perna viridis. The sequence goes on along the minus strand of CM074515.1, from coordinate 10,179,495 downwards.
AAGCCTCTAGGTGTTTAAAATATTTTTTTTATGATCTTATTAATTAAAGTATTTTGTATGTGTTGTAGGATGATCTCTGTGGTAAACGTGGTCTACTACCAGATACAGAACAACAAACATTCTTGATGGCTTTACCAAGAAAACTCAGAATTAAGTATGAAACTGTCATGTTACCTGTAGCTTTAGAGGTAAGAACCTAGATTATAACACAGTAATTTTGTCAGAATGTCACACGAGGAGATTAGTTAGAAATAAATAAATTAGGAATAATTGAGGTCTACAGCTATGCTGTAACAGAAAATTTCTTATAATTGGTTGTACCTGAGTTTGCTGAAGTCCTTTGTAAAGCATGTACCTTTTAAAGGTAGACAATGAAAAATATGACCTCTACGTAAGTCATAGGTTGAAGGTATGGAGGGATGAATATCATTTTAGGAGTTGTGTTTACTGATGGAACATGTTGATTGTTTTGGTCATCTGAAATGGGAAAGTAATTTCCTTTTTATACAACACCGTGATATCACACTTGTATATTTGGGTTTCAATAATTGCCAAGAGATGTGTTGCACATTTCAGGCTTTCAAGTGACTTTTTGTAAAATATAAGGGCTATTTTTAGGGCCAGATTCTAAAAAAAATAAGGGCTAAATTTAGGATTTTTTTGGGCTTTTAACACAAAAACAACGGATGACTTTCTTTTTCAATTATCAGTGATTATAATACTAAAAGAAACACAATTTACTTACCTCTGGCTAAAGACAACAATATAAAAGCTATTGATCAACCCAGAAGATCATGTCAGTGGCCATCAACAGTTGTATTGAGCATTCCAGTTCGACCATTAGAAGTTGAACTAGTATGGGTCCAAAGAATGCTGTGAACTGCTAATGACCACCAAAATGTCTTCTGAGGTGTTTATTTGATCATGTTATTTATTTTCTGAAATTATACTAAGCTAGATTCCATTAATACAAACAATATAATGGGAAATTACTATTTAAAAATTTCAAAATTCGAAAAATAAGGAATTTCTCAACAAAAATAGGGCTTTTTTAGGATTCTTCTGCTTTTATTAGGAAAATTAGGGCTGCTTTTGAAAAATAAGGAAACTTAGGAAAATAAGGGCCCGCTTGAAAGTCTGACATTTTGACTGCTTGGATTTTTTTCTCAGTTATAACAAAACCTTTCTAAACTGAATTTCTTTTGAAAATTCAGACCCTCCATATGGTAATATGATTCATGGTGTAGAATAACCCATGGAACCAAGGATGCTTTTTTTGGTCTTCATATACTGTATTTTTATGTGAGAGTACTTTCTGTATTTAGATCTGTACTTTTGAGAAAACTTGAGAACACTTTAATCTCCCACATAAACCTACCAAATCAAGAACGATAACTCTTGCAAAGTGCTAATGTCATGAACAATCTATATAAATTTTATCTCAAAGGTGCAACCTGCAAATTAAAAACTAAGACTGGTTATGTGATCTATAATGGTTTCTGAACAAGAAAAAAAATAATTCAGTGGGTTTTTGACATACATGAATCACCTCCTGTCTGATTTTTATAGACTGCTACTTAAAAAGTGTCTATTTAAGTTTGTTTTTTTTTTATTATTCAGGGTTTTGGTTTATACAGGGTTTGCTGTACTTATCATTGTTATTTGGAACCCCACTTTATTAATGAAATTAATGTGATGAATTTTTCTTCCATTTCAGGGGGCTGGCGCCATAGGAGCAGCAGGCAAATCAAAAGATGCCGTGAATGCCACCAAAACTAATGCATATGGAGTCATCAATAAATTTTTAGCAGGATTTATTGATCATGTAAGGGATATAAGATCAAAGTTATTATACACTCCACTTTCAAAGTGGGTGGTATGTAATGATAGGGGGTGTCCATCCTTTTCTGTCCGCCTATCTCTTATCCGTTTCCTCTACCACAGAATAGAATTGAATGAAACTTTCACAGAATTTTTATTACATGTTCCCATGTGCACCTACTATTTTAGATTTTGATGTGAATCAGTTTAGGGTTTCACATACAAAAAATAAGACTTTGTCATTTGTGAATATGGGGACATGAAGGGACCCATCTGTTATCCCTTACTCCTCCTATACCACTGTATGGAATTGAATAAAACTTTCACAGAATCTTTATTATATAGTCATATTGTGCACCTCCTATTTAAGCTTTAGATTCAAATCAATATGGAGGTAAATCTAATGGGGGAGTAGGGGGTATCAAGTTTTTCTAGTTTATACCATGGTAACTACTCTATTTTGATTTCTTTTCTATTATTTAAATAATTTGACAGTAAAATTTGTACACCCTCTCTTGACAAAAAGCTTTATTACAAATTTTTAGATATTGTTTCAAGACTGTACAATGCACTGACTTTCTTAAACTTTAGGTGTGTTATTTTGGCTTAGAAACCTTATGAATTTGGCTTTATATGTTGAAAAAAACTCTGCCAAGACTCGTATTTTCCCATGCTTCTAATCCTTATGTACTTAAATAGCAACTGCATCAAACTCTTGTTTTTCAGTATCAGTCTAGAAATAAGAGTGTCTAAATACTGTTAAGATATTATTTCCTGACCTGATGAATAATTGAAGTGCTTTATATTCCAAACTTAATATTTTTTTCTCCGTCAATGTAACAAATGGCTAATAACTGAGTTTTAACTTAGATGAAATTTATACAACAATGGTTTTATCCAAGGCCACACAAGGCAACTGTTATTTACTGATATATATTTGTATGGGATATTTGTTTTAATTTTTTTTCAGTCATTGAAAGATATAGACTATGTTGTAAAGGACAAAACTTTACTGGAAAGTATCATGGATACAGAATTTCTTGATGCTTCAGAAAAAGGAATATTTTACAATGGTAAGATGTTATTTTACTATGAATAAAAGATTGATCTCCTTAACCTTAAAACAAGTGATTTAAGAAATATTGAGAATTGCTTTGATTCTTTGGTGTTAGACAAAGATTGACTGAAAATTTCAATATTACTGGTATTCACAATCAAATTGTTAAATCTGTTTTTTAAGTCACCACTTTTCAGCAAAAACCCTGTATCCTCGGGTCATAGTGTTCTTCCACCAATTGTAATTTCCAATAGTTTTTTTTTTATCCAGTAGATAACCTCCCCACTTTGTAATAACTCCCAGTAGCTTTTTATCCACTGGATAACCTTTAAAAGTTTGACTGTAGTTGTATACTTTATCTGTCGTGAAAAGCAGGCCATCTTATATGACCTGTTCTAAAAAACTGCCAAAATATACTTTTGTTGTTATTATACCATCTGCTTTTGAGTAGCAGGAAGTGTATTGGTAATCATGCTGTGTATATGTCTGTCCACAGTTTTTTTATTCTTGTAAAAATTATATTAACAAATGACAAACATTTTTTTTAACCTACATGGTTTTATTCTTGTATTATGCTTACAGATGATGGACATTCCTTTGATCGTTCACTGTTTTATGGAAATGAGTCAGCCCTGTTGATATTTGACACCCTGTTATTTTGTATAGTAGATTTGATTTTCCAGAATTTTGTACTGGCAGGAGTTATTACATTTGTCATCATAGAGGTATGTGTGTAAATATTAGTGAATTTTATCCAACATCTGTAATCTTTCATTGTGTTTTACTTCATACTTAACTCAAATACTTACCACTTACTTACTGTTTTTATTGACAGAAAATACTCAGAAACTAAAGAAAATCTCCATTACCTTAATTTGTATTTTTATGCCCCAACAAACAAAGTATTGAGGTACATACATTTTTTTTTGTCTCTTGTCATCTATTGTTATCACTATACAGTGCATATTTGCAGAACTTTCGGTCTGTTCATGTTTTTTTAAAGGAGCATGGCTATGGACTTAGGCATCACACATGCTCCAGTGTTTTGCCTGCATCTCTTGAAAGAAAGTTCTAGTTCAATCTTGATTTGATGGTCATTAAAGAGAATAAAGGCATTCTGGTGTAGTTTAAATATTTTCAATCTTATTACAGGAAATACAAACATCCCTGGCTTGACAGGATGCCAGTTTTTGTATTTTTGTCTGTTTTTAAGTTTGGCTAAAAATATTTTTCCAACACTGATCCATTTAATATTTTTTCCAAACTCATTTTTAATAACAATGAAATACTGCTCAAACACAATATTTTTTGCTTTTTATAATCCCCACTTGAAAAGTTGGCCCCTTGTTCAACTGTTCATCTGTTCGTTCTGATGCAGAACATAGACTTAGCTATTGGTTAGCCAGAGTGGTCTTCTAATCCTCAATTACTCTGAAACTTTGTTCTTCATCATATGAAGCCATTTTCCACTTCATTTGTTTGTAGCTGATATCAATGGGCAGAGATAGTGGAGGAAGAATGAATCTGGCAAGGAAAACATTAGTAGACAAACGTTTCTTGATATGAGGAGTAATAGTGCTGATAACACATTCCACAAGGCTGGATCTCAACAATGAGCTAGACATAGTGCCATCAGTTGTTTTGTCATGTGGTTATACTTGTATGCTAGTAAACTATTCATTACATAAATGAATTAAGGTCAAATAATTACAGGTATCTTGACAAATAAGCATCATTTGATATCATATAAAACATGTTATTGATTGTCTTTTCTGATCCTCATGGATTCATTACAGTAATTAATTAAAGAAATAAAAATAAACATCCTTTGATGTCATGCAGTAGATTATTATAATATGTTGATAGAAGTAGATTTGTTACATAAAGCTATACCATACATAGAGGTTCGGAATCAGGTTGTAAGTTGGTAATGACATAATCTATTGTATAATTACATCCTGAATATTGTGGCTGTTTTGTTTTTTTGAGTTACATTACTCTGAGCGTACTATTTCTGCTATTTTCATTTGGGGCAAAAAACACCTGCTAAAACCATTTCTTCTACAATAAATCATCTCATCATCACTTAAGCTATGAACATTGATACCAAGAGTATATTTAATTGACAGCATTTGAGAAAATAGTCAACCACAAAACTTAATATCTTAACAGCATTGGTTGATTGATAATAACTATATATGAGAATTTTAATCATTGTATCAAATTTTTTATTTAACGGTATTGAGGATTATCTATTTTCAATAATTTTCAACTTTCACTTGGAGACAGTTCTTTTTAATTTGCATGGTATATTAAATTCAACAAATATTAAACAGATTATTGAAATATAAAAAAAATTGAGAAAAAAAATCAGGTTTAGGTCTAAATTAAGCTAGCAATTCAATTTTCAGGAAAGTTTGCTGGATGAAAATATTATTTTTTTAAAATTTCCCTTTTTATCATTGTGTATCTGTGTGTAATACTCATTATAATCATGATATCACGTCATGTGTGAATGTTAATATTAGTTTTGATGGTTTATAAAGGTACTGTGAAAGTACTTTAATTTGTGGATACCAATTTTCTTGGATTAGGGAAGAAACACAAGTTCATGGATACTTGAATTGGTGGTTTTCAGTTATTACACCAATGGTAATCTCCTTTTAGTTGGTAACCAAATTTTGTGGTTTGGCCTACCCACAAAAACCACGAAAATTGGTATCCCACAAACAGTAATACTTTCACAGTATTACAATTTTGTTATAGCAAAGTGTCAGTGTGGTTATCAGAAAGAAATTTTATGAGAATTCCGTCCAATATTCAATTATGTTGTATTTTTCTATGTTTTAAACAATTCAATTTTGTTTTTGATATATTTGTTATACAATATTATTATACTTGTTAAAGTGTTTCATCAGTGATTATAAGGACATTAAGTAACAATGCAGATAAAAATTCAGACAGCCAATGGTAGAAGTTATTCAAAACCCAGTGTACAAAGAATGCTTTTTTGATCTTTATTATTCTAGATTTTTACACAACTCATTTATTTTCTACTTAAATCAACCAAATTTAGAATGATGAGTGCATATTTTATTAAGAATGTCTGATACTGTATCTCAAAAGTGGAACAACCAATTAGCAAACTAATACCAATTTTGTTGTCTGAAACTGTTTCTGAATAAGAATTAAAATTGAGTTAGATGTGTTTTTGATATGCATGAATGTGACTTGAAAAAAAGTTTCCTGTATACTACTATTTGGTTTTTATTTGAAGCATTCTTTCATGAAGACATGAGCATAGTAGTTGTCATGTTAGCATTAACTTTTTCTTCCTTATATTTACTTCTTGAGTTTTTATATGAATTTCATCATATGAAAAGAGCCAGTGATTATTGATAGTAAGACTATGTATACTGAACAGAAATGTTAAGTATTACTAAATAAAAGAGTGCCTTTAAAAATCACTTTGTTGAATTCATCTGGTTTACCGAGTTAATCACATATTTGTTTACTTTGCTTAAATTATATTTATATTTTTTGTCCTGAATGAGTAAATTATTAGTTAATATTTATGTAGAATTAATAAGGGAGATGTTGTTTCTCAAGAATTTTGAATTCTGTGAATAAAAATGTATTAATTTGTATACAAAATTTAAAATGTTTATATTCTTAGTAAATTGTTTTATGGTAATTGTGTTTTCTTTTATCTTAACTAATTAATTTTCAACCAAATTGTCCTTTCAAACAAGTTAGATTAGCATAATATTTAAACATTAGGCTACAAACATACACATGAACACATAATATACAGAGATGTCGTTTTCCGTAGACACTTGGTTTTCGTACGAAAAATTTAGTTGTTGTTGACCAATTATTATGACATTTGGATATGGTTTATTTTACCACTAATGGAAGGTTCCTAATTAATTTGGAGTTTGTGGCTACCATTTTAGAAGTAGGTGCCGAAAAAGGTAAAAATAGGTGTTTAATTAAAACCTATGTAGAATGTTTGTTTTTCTTCCGATTTTGATAATTCTTTTTTATTGTGTTTTTTATTTAATTCTGGTAAACAATTGTATCAATAGATTTGATGTGTTTTGCACTGTTTTTTGAGTTATAAGGGATCAAAAGGGGTCTCACCTCCAAAAAATTTTACTTTAACTTTTGGTCTAATTTCATTTTTTTATTTGATTCCTCATGGAAATTCCTGCCTGATTTTTTCAATCAGATTTCAGATATATCTTATGGCTTTTAAGTTATAAGTGGTCAAAGTGGCCACACCTCCAAAAAATCTGCTTATTGGTTTGGTGCTGGTTCAAACATGCGTCAACATTGGTTTATGGATGATTACTGGAAAAGTTCATACCCAATTTAAATGAAACTTTGGGATATTGTTACATTTCAGGTAAGTGAAATCCCTATTGACTTGGGGAAAATTTCGTTTAAGGTCGAGGTCACAGTGACCAAAAAACTTAGAAGTTTTTCGTGTTATCTGTTACAGAAAGTTTTAACTTGAACAATATTTAAACTTTGCACAGTGTTTAATTATATACATTTTGAAGAGGTGCACCTCCTATGATGAGAAATTTGAGTTGACAAATGTTTTCTTACATTTTTAGCATGATAAACTTAGCCATTTTTCATCACTTTATGTTGTGGAGAATACCTACTTTTACCCTATATTACTGAAACTTTGTACAGTTTGTTTTTACTTATTTGCTTTGTGTTTACTTGTGTGGTGACGCATGTTTATATTATGCCCAGTTTTCATCTATATACTTCTATAGATGAAAACTGGGCATAATATAAACAGCATTAAATATCAAGCGGACATGTCAGAGAACACACATAACTCAAATCTGGAAACAAAATGATTTAATGATATTTTTTAGATAAAAATAAAATAAAATAAAAATCCTGGTCCCAAGGGCCTGTGATTGGGGAGACCGGTTGACAACACACTTAAATTAGAATGGACATTTTGAAAAGGTAACTGTCACCATAGTAATGTATGATTACTATATATAATGTTATATATTTAAGGTCTTTCCCTACAATGGAATGACCCTTATTGTTTTTCGTATGTTTTTTCTCATCCAGCATTTACCTAAGTCCTTAATTTGGCCATCTTTTGTCTTTTTTCAAGATATGATAAAATCTGGACTATCGATAGACCTCATTCAGGGCTTTAAGAGGGTGACCCTATGATGGATTTCCTTATCTCTCTCTTCAATGACATGCCCCCCCCTCCCTTAATATGCGAATAAAAATTTGGTGGAAACTGGTATACGGTTTTATACTAGACAGATATCGGGTTTGAAGGCTGCATGACCAGTAATAGTAATGTGGAAATACTTCTCCGAACATAAAATATCTGAAACATTTCGATAATTTGTGTATCATTTAAAAATTCTTTGTATTCATCGAATAAAGTTTCTGTTCCCTTGGCTACCATTGCAATGTCACCCGATCCTCAGTTGACCTCGATATGATTGAAGAACTTTTACGGAACTGAAGTGAATGTGAAAGTTGTGTATTCTTTTTTAAGGATATTATAAAATACACTAAATACTAAATATTAGATATTTATTGGTACAAACACAATTACAATAACTGAATAAGACCCACATGTGCATAATACAATTTATAAAATAAAAGAATACATACAAATAATGATACAGTATTTGTGCAGAAACATGTGTTAACGTTGATCAATGTACCATTACAAAATATGAAATTTATAAGAAAAAAAAGGGGAAAAACAAACAAAAATAGTCTTCATGTACTATACTGAGATTTCATCATCATTTTAAGAAATTTTGTCCCTTTAAAATAATTTCCTTCAATATCTCATTTCTTCAACCATTTGAAATAGAATCAATCTGAAAACGGTTACAAGTACACAAACAGATCACGTAATGAATTAATTTGTTTATCAAACTTTACGGGAGTTACATCCCTTGAAATATCATACTTTAGTTTGAAAAAATTATATTTCGAGAACCTGAAATCGTAGAGACATGGCACCTGAACCAAGATCTTTGGTACATGTGACCTTTCATTTGCACTCAAGATCAAAGGTCACAGAGTGCTAAAAAGCTTTTCTCACTGCAAATTTCTAGCCTTAATACTAAGAAAATGATAAGAGACAAGTGCATATATGCAGCGTATGAAATGACCCTTTTGCTAAGCTCTACATTTTGAGCCTTGTTGTACATCAGTCCGACCGTCTGTTCAAAAGTTAAGACAATTTAATTATTTCACATGGTCAGGTTTGTGACCTTGACATGATTGTATGACAATGACCTTGTAAGTTTTTTTCAAGGTTAAGTAATCATTAGGTGCATGGTGGTAGTCCCATGTCTCTACGACCCTCCGGTTCTGGAGTTTGGTATTGCATCATATTTCAATTATTCACTATGCACAAAATGAGCTCTGAAATTGCTAAAGTTTTGTCAACCTGTTGTTTATGTTATTCATATTTGAGTTATCTTGTCTTGCTTTTGGTCAATTGAAATTTTAATATTTAAGAGCGAGGGTATATATTTCAAATTTCACATTAGACACACAAATAATATTTTATGTATAAAAATCAACATAACAAAACAACTTTAAATTTTCATATTTTACAATGGTTTTGTATATTTCATCAGTACATATCTATAGAATTGACATTGCATCATTTTTCTTCAACTTCGTCGAAGAGGGTCATATGATATATATCGTTTTAGATGTTTAAATGAGCACATTTAAAAAATTGAAGTTTCAAACTCGATATTTTATAAATGGTCGAAGGGTATATATAACTCATTAAGTTTAAATATTAAAAGTTCTTTGCAGGTAAGAATGTTAGATGTCAAATGAAAGGTCTTCAAGCGTTCATCCGAAATATCGATGTTTTATACCCCCCCCCCCCAAAAAAAAAAAAAAAAAAATAAATAAAACTAAAAAAATACGCTCGGTGGGGTCAATGATTGCAGAGACTAAAATATTTCATCAATATCAAATGCAAGGTTGTAACGTGTACTTCACAAATATAAAAAAAAGAATCTGATTGGGGTAAATAAGTGCAAAATGCTTAAGTTCATTAAAAGTAGGGTTGTTGCATATCAAATGAAAAGTCATCAAGTGTACATTACAAAATCACCAAGAAACCTCGACAACTTCAACTGACAAGGTCACCAAGTGCAAAAAGGAAATGGTTGTGAAGAATAGCTTGTTTTATAACAAACAAAAGGTCTTAAAGTGTACATTACAAAGTGAAAACTTTGAAGGGAAAGACCTTTCAATTATTTAACAAACAATTGACATACTAGTTGTTGTCATTGACTTTTACGTTGATTTTGGTCTATATCCATGTAAATATAAGGTTCTCTAATTTTTTTGATTGTAGTTAATATATATCAACAAGGTGTCCAGCCACTGTCTTGGTATTACTTTACAAATATTAATTGTATGCATGGAAGTCAAATTAAATATGCATCTCACTTCTTATGTTGAATGAAAAAAAAACGTGGGTTTTTTCCGTAATACAAAAATATCACTTATCAATAGTGTACCTTTGTTTCGAGGAAAAACCTCTGATCAGCACTGGAACAAAACACAGAAAGATCTGACTCCATAAATTAATTGTATACAAGAAATATCTTTTTTCAAATACGTAAAACACCGAGGCTTCATTCCTTGCATTGCATATGGTAGAACCCTCGGTGATGGATTTGGCTTCCTATTTCGATAGATTTGGTTATAAGTACTTCTTGTATACAACTAATATTTTGATCATGACCTTCCTACATATTTGATTTTAATGCTGCTGATGAAAGGTTATTCCTTGAAACAGGTGTACAGCATATCGAAATTTACAATATATAAAACTGGTATTTTTTGTATTTGTATAAGAAGACAAAGTTCTACCAAGTGCAATATAGGGAATGAAGCCTCGGTATTTTATAGCTTTTGAACTTTATAATAATTAAATTTCGGTAAATTATCTATGTTGTAAATTGAACCAGTCGAGTCTGACAAGGTGATGAATTATTGACCATAAGATTAAACAACTATAAGAAAACAAAATACTTTCATAACATCCCATTTTACAAAACAGTTTTACGACAACTGTGAATAGAACGCATCAACAAAACTACACTGTGTTCCCTAGAACAGTTTATCCCCTACAGAGAAATCTGTAAAGCGTTTTAAATCTTGGAGACAATAAGGTAAACATGAAGAAGGTAAAAGGTATGTTACAAATGTATAATACTGTGCTCAAAATAGACATGATACCTGTAAAAACTCTAAATCCCTCATCTTCAAACGACAACCTTCTCAAAATGTCCCATGAGCTAGACGGAATAGCAACAAGAGTAACGATCGTGTAGAATATTGCTACGATTACGGTTACTTTTGCAATTTTCTTGGTTTCCATTGCTTTGGTCAGGTCGGCAGTCATCGTCTGTCGTACCTGAACGATTTTACTGATCGCCATCGATATCTTAACGGTGAAGATCAGCAACAAAGGTAAAGGAACAAGCCACCTTAGACATTGGCTTACGAGGAGAAACGCATGTGTCAAACTACCTTGACCTTCAGGGAGAAAAGGTCGCTTCACAAAGTTCTTGTGATGACAATAATGTGTAGTGACATTGTTCCTGGTTATTGTGAAGAACTTGTGTTTCGACTCTGAATAAGTCATTGGTATTGTTACAAATAGGGACACGAACACAGAAACCAGTACGAAGATACCAATGTTTCTCCTGCTAGCTATGATTTTCACCGTGAATGGCTTCTGAATAAGTAGAAAGACAAACGCAATATACCCAATTTTAAGCCACTGTGACAAAGTTGACATAAACAGTGGAATTCCTGTAGAGAATACATCGTACGGTACACACAAACGACCGGGTAGTGCCGACGGAAAGATGAGTATGAACACAACAAAACATGATTCCTGTACGAGTAAACCGACGATATCGACTATTGTACATGCAAACAACAGACCATACCTAGACCAAAAGTTTTTTCCCCGAAGTAAATGAATAAGAACTATTTGCCAAACGACAAACAATAATAAAATGAATGGCTGTATATAGATGAAATAGAAATTTACCCCTTCTGGCAAATTTCCTCCGGAATGGTTGGATTTGCGGCTTAGCTCTGAACTCCAAGTATTAACACTATCCACCATCCCTTGATCAAATTTCGATTTCATTGCCCCCGTCGAATCTAAAACATAGATTAAATAGTTTTTCCTATTCAAACTGCAAGTGGTCCTCTTATGCAACAAAATTATTAGATTATAATTAAACAGAATGTCATTGAATCTGAAGTTTTTGAAACATACATTATTAATAGCTTTACTCGTTCCTTGAAAACTTAGTTAATTTATTAATATTAATGTAAACATAAAGTCTGTCTAAAGAGTATTGAGTATTGAGTCGTAAATGGTTAAAAATAATTTCATCATCATACAGGCTTTTTTAGTGTAGACATTTAAATGATTTAATGTGCATAAACTAACAAAGCGCTTTGATTTACAGAATTTATAAGGAATATACTAAATTAATGTCTTTTATCTTAAGATTTGAATAACCTAAAACTTACCTTTAACTTGTGTAGGTTGGTCAATGTTTTTTGTTTTCTTTGTTGAAATAAAATCGCAACGAAAACAACAGCATGTGTCATACCAAAAGACTGGATCGAGTACATGTAGAACTTTATTACAGGAATATGGCAGATCAGACAACATTGATTGGTCATTCTCGTCAATCCCACGCTTCTCCGCTGAAATAAGAACAACGTAGCCCAATTAATGACATGTATCTTTGATACGATTTTACGACACCTTGCCATATTCATTTGTTAAACATAAGCAGAATTAATTAATATTTCACACACAGAGTGATCAAATATCTCAAAAGTCTGTTGCGAAACCCGAATCGTGTCATGGTGTGGTAAAAGATACAAATATATGTAATATGCTCCTTGATTACAACATATCCTAGTTTGATCTTCTCCAGTAATCTTTGTACGTATGTCTCATTTTTTTTTATCTCGACCACTTTTTTAGGGTAACTTGTGACATGTAGTCTATCCATAAATATGGAGTGTAAACGCCTTTAAATGAGATGACTTCTAAATTAACTATTCATTTCAACGGAAATACCGCAATTCACATCTTGAGAGTTTTTGTCGTTTAATTTTTAAATTGAAAAAAAAAAACAAACAAAAAACAAAACAAAACAAAACAAAACAAACGTATATACAAGTTATTGATCTAGCTATCATTGATTTTTGGCGAAATAGTTCAAAATTCACGTGAAATAAAGGCCCTAAAGAAATATATTATCTTCCGGATATAATCAATTGTAAATAAAATCGGATATTGTTTTGGGGAAAAAAGATATCTTCACCGCCTCCTTAAAAAATTGTTATTCTTTAATTGGTCTAAGAATTGAGAAAAATGTCAAAATTAAGACAAAATTATAAATTATGGGTGTTACTTCAATAAATTGGTTTGAATCATATTTAAAAGGCAGAAAACAAAAAGTCAGCGGTAATGTTTAAAGCTTTAAAACTATTTCCTGTGGTGTTCCGCAAGGAGGTATATTAGGACTTCTGTTATTCTTATATTATGTAAATGATATGTCAACAGGTGTAAATTACTATCATATGCTGATGATGACAAAACGTTTATATTCGCATAGGAATCCTGACGTTATATCCGATCGCCTGGGAAACGAACTGCATTCTTACAGTCAGTGGCTGATTGATAACAAACCGTCATTACATTTGGGTAAAACAGAGTGTATTCTCCTTGGGTTAAAAAAAAACTTTCTAAAACTTTTTCTGCAATGATCACACTATTTCTTCACAAAATAGTGTGGAATATTTGGGGATTAATAATAATAAATTTCTATTGGGGGAGATAGTTGTCAATAATATTATTAAAAAATTATGCACGACTGAACTTGTAATACAAACATGATCTATGATTATCTAGAAAATTCTAGAAAAAACACTAGTGCTAGTTTGATTAACCAGGTTCCTCCTGGCATGGTTTTATATGTATATATTACACCATAAACTACAAGTCATATAAAACAAGTGTATTAGATTTATAAAGAATATGGATCCAAAAACTAGTTTTAGGTAAATGTTGAAAATAGAGTGAGACAAATCAGGTTGAAACATGTACGTAAAATATTTCATAATAAAAATCCACCATATATGAAGGAAAGTTTACAAGAGTTAGGGGTTGCCATCGTTATTTTACAAGATCTAGTAAATTTAATTTTTGGGTACCTCCAATCAAAGTTCATCAAAAATCTCCATTTTACTATAATGCTATTAGAGATTGAAATTTTGCCAAATAGTTTTAAAAATACAAAAAAAATATTGATGTTTTCAAAATTAGTGTGAAAGAGAACTTATCTAATAACTTTAGAACAAGATAAATAATATTTTTCCTTAATATGTAAAACCTGCCTAAGTTAGAGGTATTTTAATTTTTTATCTTGATTAGTAAGAAGTAAACACAAAGGGACCCTATTGGAAACAAGCCATGTGGCTTAAGTGGGCTGTCCTGATTGTATATACAAACAATCATATTTTTAGTCAATTTTTCTTTCTTTTCCATGTTTATTATAAATGCAATTTAACATCATGGAATAGTTATATATGGTTTTATCTTTTATATCACAGATTTATCCTTTTCAGTCTATCTTCATAATCAGTATATGGTCAAATTGGTAAATTGAACAAATATGAGAATGATTTTCTTAAACAATATACGATGAACATATGATACTCTACTATTACAGTAACCTTCGCCTACAAGTATAAAAAAACTCATCGATATCATTTTTTTAAGTGCAGGATTTGTTTTTCAACCTGCATCTTTGTGTCGTAGATCTTACAAAATCAGATACATAGCGCTATTAAAGGAGCCACCTACGTTGGCCCATGAAACCAAGTTTGCTTTGTTTGGCAGTAATTAAGTCAGTCTCCTTTTGATCAGAAAGAGTAATCAAGGGAACCAAGATTCGAGCGGATATCAAGAATTTATTCCAAGTATAAAGACATATACACACAATGTTCAAAGAACATGAAATAACACATATAAAGAAACAACAGTAAACGAGCAACCCGGACTCTGACAAAAATGGGAGAATGGAACAGGTTCACCAGTACTCACAGGTGTTAGACCGGTATGGATTGTTGAATATATAATTGCACTTCATAATTGTGGTAATAAACATTTTTATTTTGTGTACAAATGAATGCCTATCACACTTCTATACCCATTATTTTGTTTTCATCTGAATTACGTTTGGGGTTTCCTAATGCAAACCATGAACTAATTGTCGTTGGTTGACCAAAAGGGGATCGTCTTCTGATACCAACTTCCCTAAAATGGTAGAATATGATTTGTTCAAACTTTTACAAATTACATGATGCCATTGTGCACTTTGCATTTCTGTTTTTTCCATCTGAATGACCTTTTGGGTGTTTCGTGATGCAAAACGGGGACTATATGTCATTGGTTGATGAATTAGGGGGTCCATCTTCTATTCCTCAATTCCTCTGATACCGAATATAATGAATATAACTTAATGAAACTTTCATTTTTTTATTACATAATTCAATTGTGCACCTCTTATTTGTTTTTTTTGGTAGTGGTGGGGGTATGGCAAGAGAGCATTATTTGCCCACAATTTTTAATTTTTTAATATTTTTGTATTTTGATTAGACTAAGAATATGTCAAAAAGGCAAAGAAAGTACGAAGTTCATATTTATAAATAAAGTACATTGTCATGCTCCGCAAATTTTATATAGTATTTTATATAGTATATTAATTGCATAAAATGATATCATGTGTTGTAATACTACCTTTTATTTAATAATGTAAATCCTATAAGCTGTATTTTCTCATATGATAAAGTTATATATTATGTTTGTTTGTTGGGGTTTAACGTCCGAGCAGCAATATTTCAGCTATATTCAGACGATGAACATGAAATTGATGATAAAATGAACATGAAATGATGTTGAAATGAAAAAGGGATGGGACACAAGGACAATGGGGTCGACAAATTTTGATTGCCACTGGAAATAGGGAGAGGTGGGTAGGGTCGGGCAATTTAGCCTCCTGTGGCGGAGCCCTATGGTTCCTACTCCGGGAGAATACCACAGTAGGGTTCTTAACGTGCGAGGAACATGTCATCTTTCCCAACACGGTGCACCACTATGGTTTGCGGTCAGGTTTTCCGTATTATAGCCTGACAACCCCAGCATGTTACACGCCAGGGGTACCTCATTCCACCACCTGGAGCACACATCCCAGTTGCTTTGTGGGCAGAGCGCCCTAGCCCCCGACTAGGGTTCTGAGCACTATTTAGTCGCCTTTTACGACAAGCTTAGCGCTGCTGCAGGCCTATTCATTTAACACCCGAACCTGCACGGGGCTATATATATATTATGTGTATCATATCGCCACTACGCATTAAGAACACCATGAAAAGAGAGGGAGAATCGTGGACCAGATAATCGTATCACCACGTCAACCCGAACAGTGTGGGGTCCGCTAGACCAGGTGGTCGCATCACCACGTTACCACGTCACCACATCAACCCGAACAGTGTGGGGTTCGCTAGACCAGGTGGTCGTATCACCACGTCACCACGTCAATCAGAACAGTGTGGGGCCCGCTAGACCAGGTGATCGCATCACCACGTCAACCCGAACAGTGTAGGGTCCGCTAGACCAGGTGGTCGTATCACAACGTCACCACGTCACCACGTCAACCAGAACAGTGTGGGGTCCGCTAGACCAGGTGGTCGTATCACCACGTCACCACGTCACCACGTCAATCAGAACAGTGTGGGGCCCGCTGGACCAGGTGATCGCATCACCACGTCAACCCGAACAGTGTGGGGTCCGCTAGACCAGGTGGTCGTATCACCACGTCACCACTAACTAATGTGAATCATATGATGTTTCCTTTTGGCTTAAGGCACCAATAGTTCAGTATCTTATTTCGCATAATATCGAACTTTGGCATAAGGAATTCGATAAATGTAGCCAGCCAGTGCACCTGACAAGGTTTTTAACCTCGAGATGGAAATGGTGGCTTTGATAATTTGATAAATCTATTTGTCATTGAATTATGTGCCTCAATGTTGAACAGCAGAGAATATTCATAATTGTATCAATGCTGTCAAAAATAGAGAATGCGCTTCATCATAGGGTTGGTAAATACACCCTTGATCTCTCTTTATATGGTGGTCAGGGGGTGGAAGCCTTGTTTAATCAAACAAATGGTCAGGTATTTTTAGAATGTGGCACAAATTTACAAAAATATGTAACGATAAAATGAATAAGAAAATTTGCCATTGACTAAATGGAAAAAACGTTTTATACAGGTAAAATGTGGAAAATATCAGTGTTTTTTATAGACTCTTATATCAAACTCATTGTGTAATTTGTTAATACTGTTTATTGTTTACATTTAATGTTAGTAATGATAATTTCAGTGAATGTTATATCACGAATAACTGTTTTAATTATATTTCTTAATATGAGAGGTTTATCAAAGATGCTAAAACTAATATTAAAAATAGTTACCAACACTGATAAACGAGTGGAAATAATGGAATAAAAGATGAATGAGCAAATAGGTGAACTTTTAAAGTCAGAAACTTCAGTGACATCAAGAGTATTTGACCCTGAAAAAGTAGCGAACGTGAAAAGTAAAGTCCCTGAAGTAGAAAACAACTTACATGGAGTTAGTGACATATTGGATCAGGTCAATACTCAAGTTAAACTTTACCCTTCTCTAAAAGACGCTAAAAAGAAGGGTTACAAGGCATATTTGGTAAGGGATAGACTCTTCATAAATGGATCAGTCCACTCAGAAAACCCAACGACTTCAGCAATTCGGAAAAATAGAAATGGATACCGCGAAGCACTACTTTCGACTTCGCCGAAGGAACAAGATAGACCATACAAAAGATTCAGGAAATATTACTCAAGCCAATCCCTAGTATAGAACGTTAGGGTAGCCATGGGGTCCCTTCTCATCAACATGTTGTAAATAAACACTTCGTAAATGAAACTAATAATTCAACACAGATCTGTATGTAATGTTTGTTATAAACATATAGATGTCTTACTACTGATACTTCTGACCATTCAATTGGAAGAGTGGTATCTCGATAACTATTTTGAATACTATAAAAATTTCAAAATGACCACAAGCTTTCTCTGTAATACGAAAGAGTCAAGTGTGTAATAATCAGAACTGATATCGAAACAATACATCCTAGAACAAGAATATCAATAGTAGACTGTTCATGGATCAAAATAACATGAATGACACTTGCAATACAGAAAATGTATTACCTACTATGAATAATGCTTCAGAACTCGATGTTGCCATTTCCCCTGAAAGTGTTAAAGATAAAGGCCTAAAATCGAAAGTCATGCGTTAAAATTGTTGTGGTATTAAAACAAAATTGAAAACTATGACATAACTTGCTTTGTAGAAACTAAAACTGACGACTTAGATACTATAGACCTCCCATACATTTTCTATGAAAAATAGAAAACAAATTGCAAGTAGACATTCAGATGGAATTATAGTTGGTTATAGAAATGAATTGGAGTGTTATGTAGATATTTTATACAACAATTGCAAATATATTGTGTGGTTCAAATATAGCAAGGAACTGTTCAAAACAGATGACCCTGTAATATTTGGAGTCCTTTACATTCCTCCAGAGTACACAAAATTCTCATCTGACGATGCCTTTTCAGATATTGAACATGAATTTCTTATATTCTCAAACAATTCTGATTATAGGTTACAGACCACCAATTCAGCCAATGAGCATTTGGAACATACGCAAAAATAGTCCTACGCAGAAATTACCCCTGTTCCTCATAGTGCTGTGAAAAAAGTTCTCATCTTATTTAAAAAAATTAAACAGTTTCTGAAAGGAAAAACATTTCTGTACATTTTATAGGTGAATTTTGCTTCATGTGATGTGAAGCCTAATCTCCAAAATGATTTCTAAATATACCCCTATCTTGTGAAAACACTGAATTTCCCATGCTATTTATAGACACTTCACTTCCGGTGACCAGTACTGCACTGCAAGTCTGCTAACCCCACATGCCATTCTGAGGATTGTGAGCTGACATGTAGAATCATGCTGATATATAGTCCTCTGCAGGTTAAAGTTAAGGTAAAGTCCAGAGAAGCCATTGAATATTGTGAAATTTGCATAGAAGCCTATGGGAAGTGGAATTAGTGGTTTCTAGCCTATATTTGTCTTCTTGGCAACTTTAACACAAGAACTTCTGACGAAAATGACTTTATTGAGTTTAATGAAAGTAGATACTCCGACAATAATATTACAGAGTTCATAGAAAACTCCACCAAATATTTGGAAAATATAGGAATCCTCGGCAAAAGAAAGAGTATGGACAGAGTCAAAAACAGATACGGAAGTTTGTTACTTAGCTTCTGTAAGGGTAATGATATGTTCATCGTAAATGGTAGAATTGGCAATAATCGAGAGCTTGGTAAATTTACATGTAGAAATGCAAGTGTCGTCGGTTATGCCATAAGTAGTTCAAAAATGTTGAATTTTTTTTAAAGATTTTGACATACTTGAATCAAGTAAGCTCTACTCAGCTGTTCACACACCATTGCACATTGCTTTTAACGTAGATGTGATGTCAAAGGAAAACATTAAAACCATAGCTAATGATAGAAATAAGGTTAAACCATGGGAAGCCAATAAAACTCGTGACTTCCACTCAAATATCGATATTGACAAAGTACGCGATTTGGAACAAAAACTCGACAATGTTTGTCAGGAAATAACTTTAAATGAAAACGTGATGAATTCCGTCCTGGAAGATTTAGGTAGCATCCTTATTAACTCTGCGGCAAAAAACATTTGGAACTTACCAAAGTAAAAGGTAATAAAATTAACAATGGTAATAATATCAAAAATCAAAAACCATGGTTTGATCAATATTGCAGATTTCTGAGACAGAATTTTAGACAACTTAAACCGTTTGTCAACAAAAGTATAGATGCAATTAATTTGGCTAACATCCTCCATCACAAAAACGTTACCACCAAAATCCCCCATATTTCAAAGACAAATCCATACCAATTATTTCATATTCCTATATTTCACCCATTGCATCAAAAATTTTCAATTATAAAAGGCTATTGCAGAACCTCGAGATTGAGGACTTCAAGGCTAAACCACCTGACTGTTGCAAAAACTCTCCGTTCAAATATGGTCCTTCTGGTCACGTCGTTACAGGAGATTTAACCATCATCGAAAACGAATCTCTGCGTAATATCCTTTCTAACGGTCCCAAGTACCGTGAACCACGCTCCATAAATTGGAATTATAACTTTAAAGTTCTTATGGATGCCGTCGAGGACTATGCAAGAAAATGGATAAAACGAGAACAAGAAGACATTGATCCTCTGTCAGAGTGGTTAAAGGCCGTGAGGTCTTTAATTTTGAAACGAATGAAAGTCAATGAGTGCCAAGGCTACATCGGTTTTCAAAGACCCCCCATGTAGCAAAAACATTGTCTACTATACATGACAAATATGTTGTCGTACCAGCAGACAAAGCCCAAAACAACATTGTTTTTGTATGCAAAACGTTTTACATCCAATGTTTATTATCAGAGGTAGACGTAGAAAATAATAGCAGTGATAAGACCTTAACTGCTACCACACTCTTCAAAGAAGAGATTGTGGAAAAGCCTTAAATCTGTGCTATCCTCTTTTGGTCTCTCTAGCAAGGACGATAATTGTGATTTACCGTCTATATACTTGATCCCTAAACTCCACAAGAATCCATACAAACAACGTTTCATAGCTAGATCTGCAAAATGTACCACCAAACCTCTTTCTAAACTTTTGACTTCTATACTCACAACTGTCAAAGAGGGTCTACAGTTCTACCACAATACTCGTTACTCCCGTAGTGGTATTAATTCAAACTGGATCCTGAAAAATTCGAAAGGTCTTTTGGAAACAATCAGTTCAAGACTACTATCTGAATTAAAATAGCATTAAAACCTATGATTTTTCAACACTGTATACTTCTATTCGTCATACTCAGTTAAAATTCCGACTTAAAAACGTTATACATCGTTGTTTTTCCAAAACAGATGGTACACCTAGATACAAATATATAGTTCTTGGTAGATCTTCCTCATACTTTTTAAGAAATAATTCCAAATCATCTTCCAAATATACAAAGGAATATATTTACAAAATGCTGGAATTTTTAATCAACAACATATTTGTCCAGTGTGGTGGACGTGTTTTTCAACAAACGGTCGGCATTCCAATGGGAACAAATTGTGCTCCTTTACTTGCTGACCTTTTCCTTCACTCTTATGAGGCTGACTTTATAGCTGATCTGATCCTAAAGAAAGAATATCGTTTAGCTAGATCCTTTAATCTCAGTTTCCGCTATATAGATGACGTATTATCTTTAAACAATCCTAATTTCGGGGATTTGATACTTTGCATCTACCCCAAAGAACTTGAGATAAAGGATACTACAGACACTGTGAAGTCAGCCTCATATCTTGACCTACACTCAGAAATCGATGGTAAAAGAAAATTATCGATCAAACTTACGACAAACGTGCTGACTTTTCATTCAAAATTTTCCTTTCATCTGTGGCAACATCCCTTCAGCACATGCGTTTGGAGCGTTCATATCACAACTCATACGTTATGCCAGAGCTTGCCGAAACTGCGCAGACTTTTTGTATCGCGCTAGAACTCTAAAAATAGGCCTCTTGAACAGGGTTATATTGTAACAAGATTAAAGTCATCACTACAGAAGTTTTATGGTCGTCATCATGAACTCGTTATGGTGTATTCATCTGCACCGTGAAAACTGATTTATTCAACGGGTCATTGTTTTCCTGTCCTCGTTTGTCTACCCCGGACTTGACTTTTAATGAGCAACTCGGCGGGTGTTTCTAGAAATAGCAGAGGACGCTTACCCTACCGGTGCACCTGGTCCATGCTCCCAGTTTTTAGTGGTGGAGTCCGAGTTGCTCATTTGCTTTTGTTACTTTGTATGTATGATTTTTGTTACTTTATGTTCTTTGTTGTGTATGTCTGTTTTCTGTGTCTGGTCTTTGTCTCTAGATTACATTCTTTTGATTACCGCTATAACCTTGGTTCCCTTGATTACTCTCTCTAAAACCGATCCAAGGCATTTTGGGAAAATTCTTGGTAATAACAAAATACAAAATCAACCAAATATCGATATAAATACACTTTATGACTTTTTTAAACAGTTGAATTCTGCTGAAGAAGATGACCAACATTTGGTACTGACTGTCCAAAATGTTCCTATAGAATTTTCAAATGCTTATATTAACGGTTGCATTTCTAGGAATCATTAAATGTATTAACAACCTGAAGAATAGTAAGGCATGCGGAGAAGATATGATAATTAATGAGTATATCAAAAATACATCAGGTATTTTCATTAATATACATGAAAAACTTTTCAGTGTTGTCTTTGACACAGGAATTTTGCCTAGTAGTTGGTTAATAGGGATGATTAAACCAATATATAAAAACAAAGGAGATCCGAATGATCCAAAAAATTATAGACCTATCACAATTGTAAGCTGTCTCGGAAAGTTGTATACTGCGATATTAAATGCTAGGTTGAACACTTTTTCCGAAAAGCGTCGTATTTTAAAGGAAAATCAATGCGGCTTCAGACAAAAGTATTCGACGGTAGATAATATCTTCGCGATCCATACTTCGTTCCAAATCCTAAAATCTAAGCGGAAAAAAATTGGCGTAATGGGCTTTTTATAAACTGTTTTTGAAGCACATAAATGGGAAAATGTATAACGTGATATTTAATATGTATTCCAATATCAAATCATGTATTACATTCAGAAACATGACATCCGACTTTTTTAGCCGTGAAACTGGTGTGAGACAGGGTGAGAATTAGTCGCCTTTTCTAATCTCCATGTTTTTAAATGACTTTTTACAGTCCCACAAAATAAATGGTCTAAACTGTGTATCTTTAGAAATCGAAACATTTCTAGGTATATACATGAAGCTGTTCGTTTTACTCTACGCAAGTAATACCGTATTAATGGCTGAATCTGCAGAAGATTTACAAAAACAATTGATTGCCTTCTCAAACTACTGTGATATCTTGAAACTGACAGTTAATGTAGATAAAACAAAAGTGTTAGTATTTGGCATGGGCAGTCTCCCTCGTGACCTAACATTCACTTTTAAAGACAATTTAATTGAAATAGTGAAAGAATTCAATTATCTTGGAGTTATTTTTAAGAAAACTTGTAATTTTGATGTTATACTAAAAAGAGTTTAGCAGACAAGACAACAAAGGCAATGTATGAAGTACTTAAACTAGCAAGGAAATATAAAATAAATACAAAGGTACAAATATATTTATTTGATAAAAATTAATGGTGAAACCAGTTTTATTATATGTTTGCGAGATCTGGGGCTTTGGAAAAACCGATATTTTAGAAAAGGTTCATCTAAAATTTTGTAAAATACGTATAAACTTAAAAAACGTCTATTCCGAATTACATGATACATGGTGAACTTGGTAGACTTCCGATTGAAATTGACATAAAAGTACGATTCATATCATATTGGGCAAAACTTGTCGGTAAGCAATCCAAAATTTCATGTATATTATACAAACTTGCGAGAAGTCTGGTTAATCAAGGTAATACTACGCTTAGTTTAGTTCTTTATGTTCGAAAAATCTTAAACGAATGTGTTGTTCCAAATGTTTGGGAAACAGAAACTTTTCTAAATAATGAATGGCTAAAATGTGCAATCAAACAGAGACTGATTGATCAATTTGTTCAAAAGTGGGATCAACAGTAAGTGACTTGCCAAAGGGATTAAACTATAGAATTTTCAAAACCAAATTTGAATTCGAAGCTAAGAAATTCTGCAGATTCAGAACGACAAATCATTTTTACCAATCGAAACTGGTAGATGGCAAGGTATAGAAAGAGAAAAACAGACGCTGTGTATTGTATTATGCAATAACCAAGGACTAGATGATGAATATCATTATATTCTCGAATGTTCATCCTTCTCAGAGAAACGCAGTTTTTACCAAAATATTATCTAAATCATTGCAATACTTTCAAGTTTTCGAATTTATCTTAATATCAACTAAAGCGCCGCATCTACTTCTTAAACTTTGTAATTTAATAAAAGATATGAATTTCCGCATTGGTACTCCTGGCTAAGCATCCACCTCTTTTGTCTGTTTTCTTGTATTTTTCATGTAAATATTTTTTGTATGCTTTTTATATTTCTCAGTGTGTGTGTGTGTATGTGTGCCTCAAATTGTATTGTTTATGTTCTCTATGTCAATTAATTTGTGAGAATATCTATCTATCTATCTATCTATCTATATACTTAATAACACCTAGATGAACTGTCCCGTACTACCATACATCGTGTACTAAGTTACAGCCCTAGATTAATCCTACGAGGAGGAATGACCAGGCCAGCGAAAGCTATATTTTTATATAGCCTAGCCTGCCGAGTGGTCTAGGGCGCTGGACTTAGTGCAGGCGGTGTTACCATAGATGTCACAGCGGTACGAGTTCGAGTCCGGCGGAGTGAACGACCAAAAATTTGCTTCGCAAATTTGACAGTTCTAACATCGTTGGGAATTTTTCAGACCCTTCTAAGTTAACAATTCGACAATGTTTCAATGCCATTGCTTAGAGATTTTGAATAACAGTCCGAAAACATAAAACCAACACATTTTTGTACGAATGAAGTCCCGTAAATCAAAAAGGAAAACACAGCAATTTTTAGAAATGGGAAAGGAGCTCTCATCAACAGAAAGAAACAACTCACCAAAACTTCACAAAAATTGGTTGTAGCATTTTTGACAGACAGGTGTATAAAAAATATTGAAAAAGTCCCATAACTCGGACACTGAAGAACTAATTATCTCCAAAAAGTATACCAATGGACTCTAAGCCCATTATAACAAACAAATGTATAAAGTTTGAAGTTTATTGTACAAAGGGGTTCTTAACTTACGATGTAACATGTAAGGAAAAAAAAATACTCTGAAAAATATGAAACTGGTTAACCATTTGCTTATTTGAAAAACTTGAGGAATGAGACAGGCTGAGTTAATATCAACTAAATTGTCAAATGCAGGAAATGCTTTTAATAGCGTTTTTGTGACCTAAACCAGAATTTTGCTAAAGGCTAGTTTTGAATTATATTAAAAACTGTCCTCCGATCCCTATGTTCCGTATTTATTATAGGCAGCCATATCAATTCAGGGATTAAAAATCACAGATCATTTCGAGCACAATACACTAAAGTACCAATATGCCTATTATCATTAAATGATCTTAAATGGTTTTAGAGAATAAGATTTTCTAAGTTGTACATGTGAAAAAAAAATAACTAAGAATTGTTTCAGGAGCCTTAACTCCAATTGTTTTGAAAATTTCTGCATTGGTCGATCTCATAATGCTGAACAATATATTACCCCGCAAAATTTTTTTCTAAAGGCAACGGTTTTTGAGTTATTTATTCTATTTTTAGTTATGGCAGCCATGTTTTTTTCACAGATTAAAAATCCCATGGTCAATTTGTGTGGGATACCCTAAAGAACAAATATGCCAACTTTAATTGAATTCTGTACAATGGTTTTTGAGAATACGGGTTTCAAAGTTTTACATGCAAAAAAAAAACTGTTTCAGGACCCGTAACAACTACATCAAATGATAAATTGTTTTGAAAATTTCGGCAACAATATAACCCAGACAGAATTTTGCTGAAGGCAACAACTTTCGAGTTATTTGCAAAAAATTGCCTTCTGACCCCCTATGTTCTACTTTTAGGAACAGGGGTCATGTTTTTTCATGGATCAAAATCCCAACGGTCATTTTGTATGAGATACCCAAGGAACAAATATGCCAACCTTCATTAAATTCTGTCAAATGGTTTTTGAGAAGGAGATTTTCCAAATTGTACATGTGAAAAATGCCAAAAAAGCTGTTTCAGGGGCCACAACTCCTACTTTAGACGAAAAATCATTTTAAATATTCCAGCTTAGGTCTGTCTCTTGATACTGAACAATATTACCCTCTGCCAAAATTTTGCGAAAGGCAACAATTTTTGAGTTATTTGCAAAAAATGCCTTCAGACTTAAGGAACAATCACGCAAAGTTTACATCCTATCGGCCTAATAGTTTCAGAGGACAAGATTTTTGAAAATTTGTCCCCGATGGCGATGACGGACACCAAGTGATGGCAAAACCTCACTTGGCCTTTAGCTAGGTAAGCTAAAAAACAGAAATTTCATCAAAATGTATACAGATATTCAAATTTGACCCTCCCCCTTTTTTTTGAATAAAGTCTCATAACTCAGAAACTGAAACTTTCTCCAAAAAGGAGTAAAATTTGAAGTTTTTGAACCAATGGTTCTCAAGTTACAGTGCAACATGTTAGCAAGGATGGACAGATGGATGGACATTTCTAAAATTTTATTAATATGACACATCTTTAACGAGCGTATAATGACCGTCTAATGAAGATGACAGCACCATACCATTTAATTAATGTTAGAGAGTTATCAAGGGAACCAAGGTTATAGTGGTAGTCAAAAGAATGTAATCCAGGGACAAAGACCAGACATGGAAAACAGACATACACAACCAAGAACATAAACTAAATTCATACATACAAAGTAACAAAAGCAAATGAGCAACTCGGACTCCACTAAAAAACTGGGAGCATGGACCAGGTGCACCGGTAGCAAAAATTGGTATCAACGATTCTGATATTGCAGGAAAATCATGTAATCAATTAGATTCTTTAATCAATCACTAAAAGAATAAAGTAGTCACTCTCAAACAAAAAACATGGTATTATATAATTACATGTTCCAGGGATTATTTATAGTATTAGAATATAGAACCAGAAGTTCATTTCAATGACAAATCAACTAAATATCTGTAAAAGAAAAGTAAGGAAAACAGGAACTATCTGATGTACAGAAGGACAAACATAAGTAAACCCTAGACCACTTTATGGTTGGGGCATTAGAATATTGTAACAAAGGAGAAGACAGTAAAACTTTAAAACAGTTTTAACAAATAAAAAAAATATCTTGTTTTTATTGCAACAAAAATCTGTGTAATAATACATAACATGCAATAATGAACCTAAAATGTTAACATGATGACAATGTATGAATGGATTGGCTGTAATATACAATAATGAACATATAATGTTAACATTGATAACAATGTATCAATGGATTGGCCGTAATATACAATAATGAACCTAAAATGTTAACGTGATGACAATGTCTGAACTATAAACTCATGAGATATTTATATAATTTCATTTGTTTAAACGGGTAGTGCATTAGAATGAAATTATTTTCTCCTGGATGTTTCATCATATGTAGTCTAGATGACGCTTTTAGGGTTTTTGGTCACGCTTCATTGAATAAGTTTTCCAGGTTTTGTGCAAGTCTTGTCATTCAGAACAACGACTTTACACAGAACAGGTTAAATTTTATTTTTTGTTCATATATACATATATGTGTTTTGATATATATTTATAATATGAGTGTTTGATGCATCCTGAATAAATTTCAGTCGGCGTTGTCGTGCAACCATCCACTTTACTTACGTAATTATTTACTATTGCCCTAACCCATTTTAGTATTCATGGTACTTTTAGTTTTTGGTTCATGGTGATTATGTCTACTTTGATGAAATTTTTGGTACCAGGAGAATAAAAATAACCAAAAGCTCTTTGTTACACAGTTGTTTTGAGTCAGACTATAACAGTATTCTTTATCATTTTACAATTAGTATCACACTTTGAACAAGTAAAAGCCATTTACGCAATCATTTTGATCTAAGTTTCCTCTCTTGGTAGTACTCTGAAATAACAGATAGCACCAGACTTGACAGAATCAATGGAAAATCTTTTGATTGACAAAATATAAAAAGAAGCATTGGATATAAACCTATACATGTAATGATAAAATATGGAGACAATGTTCAAATGTATATGATGTAGTAAATATAACAGATGATTTACAAATTTCAGTCTTAATAAATGCCGACCTGTCTTCATTTCTGACATCATCTGACCATATACAGTCAAACCAGTCTAGTAAACACCTGTATTCTGCTATAATATAGCCTTGAATATATCTATAAGTAGTTCATTTGATGTAAATTGACCCTGTATATAGAGACCACCTGTTTCATATGACCATGATTACATTCTCCTTTGGAAGGTTACTTTAGATATGTTTGATAGTTATGACAATACAATAAAACTGGTCACTAGATTTGGAGAAATTAAAACAACATCGACACCCTACGTTAATCCTTGGAGTTTCTGAGTGTATTGGTATAACCTTTAACCAATAGTAATGACTATACCAGGTATCAGACATAAGTTTGATTACTAGCTCTCGGGTTCTGTAAACTTGGCTCTGATTCAGATCTTGTCACAGTGTTACTAAAAAAAGACCCAAAAAAACCTAATTATGTAAACAAGTGATAGTTATAAGAAGACAGTACCTCTCCAAATACAAACTTATAATTCCTAGAACTGAAATCTTTTGTATATTAGAACAGTATAGTGAAACATCTCCAAACATATAAATATATATACTAGACATTAACAGCATGATTGTGTATGATCAAATCTAGGTTGACTTGCTTTCAATTTATTACCAGAAACTGATCAGTCATTGTCAGTAAATGTATCTATGTACTGAATATGTAAATTACTTGTTGTATGTAATGTATTTACATGTCGTGTTTGTAAATGTGTTGTATTGTCTGCCTCTTGTTACAGTGTATGTTACTGACTGAGTGTATTAATAAAACTTGATACTTAAGTAGCACTCCAGCTAAGGATCATGCAAAATGTGATTCATGGGTAAAAAGCCTACAAATTTTTATATTTTGTGTGAAATGTCATTAGTAAACAGAAATTAACATTTGGTTTTTCATATAATCCGTGCTCTTAGGAGATAAAAATTGTATAGAATCCACTGTAGATTTCAAAATTAAGGGAGGTAACTCTGTAAATGACGCTCAAATACAATAGAATCTACTGGATTTTCAATATTGATTATCTCCTAAGAGCAGGCAGATTTGAATGAATAATTACACATTTCATAGTATAGACCCATAAAACAACTTTATTACAAAAATAAAAATACATAGCCCTTTTTAGGGTGTATCTCATTTTTCAGATTTTGCATGATTCTTACAAAGACAGCTACTTAACATAAAAATGCCTTGTACAAATTCTTTATTTCATAAAATTCAAATAAGCTAATAAGAAACAAAGAATTTCATGAAAAGAAATTGATGGTAAACAGCAAGGGTTGTGAATAAACTTGTAAAAAATGCATTCTACAGTATATTAATAAAGAAATTTATCAGTTAAATATTTTGTTTAAATATTGGAACATTATCACTTCATCAACACCCCTACCTTAAAATAAACTATTATAAATATACCTGTGGAATACTCCTTCATCACTATTTATACTGTCCTTGCTGGAGTGTGCACCGTTAGATTTTTTTGATTTTCTATAAAAACTTGATGGTGGGGGCATTTTTTGACGATCCGTGTACTGAAATAATATTCAAAAAACATTGACAAAAACCACTGTGTTATGACAACCATATTATATGGTAATCAAGAAACAAAATATACAAATATTGGTAATAGGGATAAAGTGTCAGTGACCTCCTCCACATGTGCTCTAAAAAACAAAAAAAAACAATTCTCTCATCAGTGACAAAGGTCAAAAGTAGTGTCAGCAGTAAGAAATGATTGCTTTTAACTTTTAATGCACTCACATGAGATGTGTTATAGAAAGTCTTTGATCAGTGATATAACAGCATATTAGTGCATTTTCAACATGGTCAATTTCTTTTTTTTTTTTAGAACAAATTGCTATGTACCCCATGGGTAAAGCCAAAACTTATATTAACCACCTTTTCTTTCTAATTATTTCAGCTATAATATCTTATTCATCTGGAAGTCTCATAATTATTTCAACTTACTGATTCCCTAAAAATCTAAAAGCAATAACAATATAGTAGTTACTTGTGATCAGTTATCAGTTCTCACTAACCACTTCTAACATTTCCATTACTTTACATGTTAAAAAAGTAATTTTTTAAGTTTCACTGTAAATTCCCAGGACAAATGACATCTTAAAGTTGCATATCATTGTAAAGCTTGAAAAATAAGGCTTCCAAAATCAATATGCTAACGGTACGATGATTGTAAAAATTCTTCACAAAATTTACTTGAACAAATAATACTGAAAATCCACATTTTTTACCTTTTCTGCTAACTGAAAGCATGGAGTCGAATTACTCACACATGTAAACAATATTCATACACTTTTGTAGTTAATTACATATATGATTTTAAAGTACACATTCTCAGCTTTATTTTGACTACTTTTAATCATAATACACACAAATAATGCACGTACAATGAATATGTCTAGGTTCAGTGTGTTTTTGGTACTACATGGGGGGGGGGGGGGGGAGTGGGGCATTTGACCCAGAAGTGGTAAGTGAGACCTAAGCCAGTTAATATTCAGCAACGTAATTGTATTTCTAAGATTATATCCCCATTACCACATTTTCCTTGAGCCCTGATTAAAATGTAAAAATAATAGTTTACAATGTACATGTATTTGTTTAACCTCCCCCAAATATTAGATTTACTTTTCAGTTATATTTTCGAAATATTTAAATTCCCCCCCCCCCCCCCAGTATTTATGAAGTCCCCAACTCAGAAATTTATAAAAATTGAAAGAAGTTAAATCAAAAGAAATTAACATTGCTCAAAGTTTTATGGACATTTGCTGGGAATATTTTTGAGTTTTTTTTCCCCCCATAACAGACAATTCCTCTATGAGTTAAGTACAATTGTTGGAAATGTATGGATTCTATAAAGGAAGATTACATCAAAAGAAAAATAAAAGAACAGTGTTCAAATGTCCCCAGCGTAAAAAAAAATAAGTGCAGAAATCTTTAATTTACTGAAATTTTCTAAGTACAAGGGCCATAACTTCTGTAAAAATCATTCAACCGTAACCAAAATCCAACTTAATCTGTAACTTCTCATAGTAAGACTACATAAAGAAAGTGTGGAAAACTGTAAATTCACTGAAATTTTCTAACTTCAGTAAAAATAATTCAACCGTAACCAAAGTCAAACTTAATCTGTAATTCTTCATAAAAAGGCTATATAACCAAAAATAATTACAAAAAAAAGCTGAAAATGCAGACAGACGGATGCCCGCATTTCCATATCCCCTCGCGACGGGTAACGGAGGACAAAAAAAAAAAAACCTTTAAGTTTCATGGAAATGGCTCGAAGTGATAAAGAGTAAAAGACTAAAGAGTAAAAAAAAACTTTAATTCTGGTCTTTCATGTGAGCTGTCTTTCAGTCCTGAATTTCTATTTCAAAGCCTAACATAAATTATAATGGCACTGAGCCCTGACAAATACTTATTAACTAACATATTAGACATGTGTATTAAATAAATGATAAATCAGTAACTGTTATTTTTCTTTAAAAAGTCCTCAGAAATTGTAGATGTTTTGAAAAGAAGATTGGTGTTACAACCCCTGCACAGGTCTATAGCCTAGGGTATCGGGTGGTTTCGCCCTAGTTACATGTTCTCCCTGAGTTGTTTCGCCCTTACCAATTAACAGGTCAATGATTCATGTTTTATTAAATAAAAGGTATTGTTATTCATGATAAACTAATTATATAGTACTCTAAAGAAAAATAAAAGAAATCGTTAAAAAAACATGTTTGCAGAAAAGAAGTAATTAATCCTAATTAAGGAGCAATTACATGTAGGTATTTTATTGAAATTTTGATTGGTTTTTCAATTGTTAGGAAAATTAATATAATGGACATGTTATTACAGAAATATTCTTCAAACAGTAATTGACAATAGATGTTATTTTCAGCTTTAACTCAGCTTGCAATTTTTTTATCTTCAAACAATTGCCAAAAATGTATAAAAGACATAAGTTCGAACTGGCATATTCATTCTTGAATTCGCATCTTGACATGTCCTTATGGCAGACAACTTGTGTATTTCTTGTAACCAGACATTCCGACCTCAAGACAAAATAAACAAAAAAAAAAAAAAACAGCAAAAAAAAAAACAAAAAGCAAAAAAAAACAAGACATTATTTGGTAGATATTAATTGGTTGTGCAGTTTTACATTTGACTTAGTTTATTTCACTATCTAATTTTAATATACAAAAATAGGGGCGAAACCACCCAGGGTGAACCGGTAGTAGGGCGAAACCACTCAGGTGCGAACCGTAATTAGGGCGAAACAACCCGGATTCATAGCCTAGGATAGTCTAAAAAAAATAACATTTATCATATGAAAACTCACATCAAGTAGAAGCAATCTCAGACAAGGTTACCATGACGATTGTAAGTGTATAAATATTTATATACATGTAAATGCCTCTCCAGACAAAGGTTACACTCAGATAAGAGAGTTTGCCAACCTCATTAGTGATGTCATATTCATTTGCATATATTTAAGTGTTGCATTGGTTAGCAAATAACTAAACAAATAATTGACAATTTCATGATTAGAACCCCAATTTTCAAAACTTTATAACTTTGTTATTTTATATCCAATTTCGGTTCTGAAAAATGTTTCATTTAGATAAAACAATTCGTATTTTGTTCATGAATTTATAACACTTTTACTTGAAAAATAAATTTGCAGTAATATATATATATATGTAAACCTCTGTTTTCTTATAAAATTATAATTCAAAACTTATGCACATATAGTCTAACAACTGAATATTTCTTTAAAAATTACATGGATAAAAAGAACTTTATTTGCAATTTTGGGAACAAGAAAAATTTTTCAATTATCTTAAAAAAATGAAAAAGTTACAATGATTTAAAATTGATGTCCAATGTCACTCAATGGATTTTTTGCCAACCAGAACCAAATCACAGGTAAGTGATGACATCACGAAGAACTCTCCTATATGTTTGTTATGATAGCTACACATAGATACTGTATATTCAGAAATTATTGTGTGTTTATTTTATCTACTAATTTTCATAACAAAAAGCTTTGCTAAACAGCATGATACCACTGCTGCCAGATGAACTCTGTTCACTTAGGCAAGTTTTAGTTTTTGCTACACTTAAACATAGGAACTTAGAGTTCATTAGTTTTTGAGTTATAAGGGGTCCAAACCAGCCAGGACAGAATTTATGATAATTGATTACAAACTAAATACCCTACACCAAAATGTTTTGAAAAAGTTCGAGTCTCCAAAGGGGCTGACCAACTTCAATGTATTCAGAATGACCCTGAAAAGTTTATGATTTAAAAATTTAACAGCTGTTGAGTTTTAAATTTAGCTTTAGATTACACCATCTACTTACTAGGTACCCTATATACTCAAATATATTTTAAAAAAGTGATGATGCTCAAAAAATAAAAGTTTTGGAGTTTTTTGTCCTTACTCTCCAAAAGTGGGGTAAACATCTTCAAGAAATTCAAAATAACTATGTAAAGATTTGGATCTGTCACATGAAAGGTGACATCAGAGTTTAAGATTACACAAACTATGTGACTTTAAGTGTGACAAAAAATGGATGGATATTCCTGACCCTCACTTGTAAGTCTGCATTTGGCTTCCACAACAAAAGTATAAAACTCAGTTTATGAAATTGATCAGCCTAAGACTTTGAAATAGCTAAATATCAAGGACTAATAATCATAAGCGCTGAAGGATTTAATGAGTGTGTGGAACTTCGTTCTGGGCATGAGTTAAATCTTCAAATGTACTTGGCATGAGTGATTATTTTTTTATTATTCACAACAAACAACTGATTATCCTATATATAGATTTTTAGATTATTATATAGGTTTTGTCCATAATTCATTGTAATTTTCAACATAAAATTTTAATTTTCTGATTGGCCGATTGATATGTTGGTGGGAGAAAGTACGAGAGTGAAATTACTAAATTAATTTCAGAGAGAATTATCATCATTACTTCCACAGGGAACATTGGATAACTCACTACTATCTACATGTATATAATAGTTAGATATATTTGCAGTTATTTACTTCATAATATTTGACATATATATAGATATTTAACAAACAATGTTGCCAGAAAACAAATATCTTAATATTATACTAGTAAGATATGTGAGAATTCAAGAATAACAGAATAAATTATTTTTTTCTTTAAACAGAGAAATGTTCAATAATGATAATTTCCAATGAATCACTGCTATTAAATGGCACACTATAATTTCTGACTATACAGTATATCCAATAAACCATGAAGCATTACACCATATTGTAAATATCACATTTCTCAATACTTGCCTCCCTTTGAGAGTCACCACTATGAGATTTTTTATGTGCTTTCTAAAATCAAAATGATTCAAACTGTCGGATATTTGTAAAATATTTTAACCTCTCATAAAAAAACAACAAAAAACAAAACAGAAAACAAAAACAAAGTAAGAATCATAAAGGTAGCTTGTACTATAACATAAAGCAGTACTCCACAGTAATTATAACATTTAAATCAGAAGCCAAGGTACGTGTAACATAATGGTAAAGTAAATTAATCACTTTCTACGATAAATTTTGGGTTCCTTCCTAGATCTAAAATTAAAAAAAATAACAAAAAAAAAAACAACAGCCTTTCTAAAATACCACACAGATGAATACTAAATGAAAATAAGCAGTCATGGCATCATTGTAAAGAATATCTATTTCTGCTCATTGTTTCAAACCATTATTTTAATTTTCAATTGATAGATTTTGAGATAGCTGATATACAGGAGAAAATGGAATGCAAACAGGACCAGAATCCTTCAATACATCTGAGGGAATTTCTTTAATATTTTTATTACTTACAGACTGTCTTCGTCTTATACTTGGGGAAGAACTAGATGGAGTTGGACTCCGTGACCTAAAGTCCTCAATATGGTCAGCTGATCCAGACCATGTAGATCTCATTGCATTCTTCATTCCAGCTGTTTTAGACATAATCAAGCTACTAATAGCCCGGGCTCTATTGCTCTTTCTAAATGATGCCGTTCTTGTAAAGGAATCATCCAGTGATCTCCCTGACACTGAAATAAAAACATTAGTTTATTAAATAGCGAGAAAGAACATCCTGTCATTCTGTAAATGGTTCATTTTTAATTAAAACAGTCAGTAAACCAATTTTTAGTACCAAAAATAATTTTCTTGTATATAAAATTCATGTATTAGAATTTGTTTCCCCTTTTAATTGCACCTCAGAATATTCCAACATACTAAAATTAACTTGGTTTATTGAATTTTTTTTTTGACAGGACATAATAAAAAAATATTGAAAATCATGCGCAATAACTCTAGAAAAAAAAACGTAACAGTGTTGAAGTAAAAAAACCTGATGAAGCCACTTGAAAAACAAAGTTATAAGAAATAAAACTACCAGCAGCTGATGTTGTCCCAAGTCTTCTGTTCACTAGAAGTTCTGAAATACAACACAAAACAATGTTATTTGTATCTATCAATTTAAAATTTGTCGTTCAAAGCAAATGATTAATTCTAGTAGGCTTATCACTCATTTCAATTGAATATGTAAGTACATTCTATAAAGTTAAAACTTGTATAAGTACATTACAGATTAGCTTTCTACATCATATTATATTACAAATGACTAATGACTAATGTATTCCTTGAAATCCTCTTCTGAACATAAATGTTGACTTCTTTACTTGCAACGGCACTGTGAATTTTAATATAAAAATTGATGTACATGTATGTATAGTATTAACAATTGTCCAGTATATATATTTGTTAACATACATTAAATATAATGGTTCTTTCCTTGCATGCAAAATCATACTAAAATGTCCAGTCTAATCAATAGAAAAATTAAAACTAAAGGCACATAAGAGACATGCAATCAAAAATGAAAAAAAGCTCCTCCTAAAAAACCTGAACCAAGACTTCTGACCATTGACCACTGATAACAAAACAATACGAAACCTGGACCAAGGCTTCTAAATTTATTAATGAATGTTTCTTTTGGTGATTTATACAAGAAATTCTTGGTGCATAAAGTAAAAAGCTAATCATATGCCTGGTGTAAGGTGATCAGCCAAAATTATTAGTTATTTATGGTGAAATGCTAATTGTCTGGTGCTTGCAAGGAAGTCATATAATTCCCCTCATGTTCCCCAAATAGATCGGGAACTCAAAATTTTGAAATCTACATATAATCTTCAGCTAAAATACGAAGTTTAATAAAATTTTGATGACTTCAACACTTTTTTCAATTGCGGCACCCTACTTTGGATGGTGGACATTTTAAAATGGCAGCTATCTTTGATATTTCAAAATACGCAGTAAATTAGGCTAAGATAGTTCTATATATATGATCATTTTAATAAAGATATCTCAAGTAATTTTTCCTTGATTTACGAAAAAAAAACATAAGAAAATCACAAAAATTGACCAAAATTTTTGTTTATTTGTTACAATGGCAACACGAAAAATACTGATTTACTTTTTTTTGCATAATATTGTAAAGCTCATCAAACTCTACTACCACATTAATTTTCAAGTTCCATGCTATCTAGGTTTCTGAGATAATGCAATGTCCTATACCATAACCTTTCCCTTTTTTCAGCCAAAGCGCTTCTCCTTTCAAATTTTGTGGCATGCATATCTGTGGGGTAAGGTCCAACTTCTGAAAACATTTCATTCCAATCCCTTCATTAGTTTCCGAGAAAACATGTTGACAAATTCAGTGGTAAAAAAATAAATATAACAGAAGAAACCGTGCAAAAACAAAAAGTCGCTGACAAAGAAATTCTGGGACTTCAGAAATATGCATGCTTTTCAAAAAAGTAAAATAATGAAAAAGCATAAATCCATGTCCCCTGTCCACCATGGGTTGAATAATAATAGTTGAAGATTCTTAAAAACTTATCCAAGAGCTTTATGGTAGCAACATTTGGTAACTACTTCATCAAAATCCACTGAGAAATGTAGGCATGCAAGAACTTACACAAATTTTGAAGGATTTTCAATTTCCACAGATACTCTAACAATTATTGTCTTTTCAAACTCATCAAAAAGCAACATTTAGTACAAATTTTATCCAAATCTGTAGAGAAATATAGGCATGAGAATGCCAACAAAACAAATTTTGAAGAAATTTAAGTTCCAAAGTGAGATAACTCTAACAATCTTAGAAGATCTTTGTTAATTTTTAAAATTGTCGCGCAGAATAAAAGAAGCAACATTTTGTATCAATTTGATCTAAATGTGCCTAGAGATGTAGGCATAAATGCCTAGAAGGTGTGACAGATGCATGCATCTAAGTTCCCATGCTGCATTGCTAAAAATTAAATTCAGGTGAGATGATGATTTCAAAGTATGTGTTAAGCCTTAAATAACACCAGACAGTAGATGAAATTTAAAAAAAAAAAAAAAAAAACCACAATGAGACAAGTATAATCAAATAATTTATAATAAAAACACAAATTTTACTGAATCACTCAGACATAATAGGAAACAATTTTCATGGTTTTTTTTTGTGGTTCAGTCAAACTACCAATCAAAGTTCCTATAGGAATTATTTGGATATTATAAAAAAATGAAACACCAAAAATAACAAACTATTGATAAACCATGAACTTTGTTGTACATGAAAATAAGGAAACTACTTTTATGCAAAACAGAAAGTCAGATATGGGAATGCATGTGTTGACAAGATAATCAACCTGATTCTTATAAAAATTTGTACAACAATAACTATATATTTTGTATAAGATGCACCTACAAAAATGGAATCACAAATGAGCCTGAATTACAAATATTTAGAATCTACTCGAAAGTGTGGGGATTATTCTTATAATGAAAGGAAAGTAAAAAAAATACCTTTTACAAAATTTAAGGTCAACATTTCATATAAAGTACCATAAGTTAAAGATAAATCATTTGATTTTCAAGAATTCAAGATTTTAACATTTATTAAACACCTTGTTTTCATTGTCATATTAATATTTTCAATAATTTTTATAATCAAGGAATAAAAAAGCAAATTATACCTGCAAATATAACAATTCATATCATAAATGTATTGAAAAGGTGCAACGAAGTAAAGTATCTACAATGGGGAAAACAAAGAATGGGATTTAAATGATAAGCAAGCTGTGGATATAAAAGCACATCTAAACATTTAAGTAACTACTTACACTACTACTCTGGTGGTCCAGCCATGCAGCATCAGATATCCACATGGGTGTTATATCATAAAACATCAACATTGTTATACATGTCTTAATAACCCCCGTCTAAACTGATCCCTATATACAGTGTATCTATCTAAACTGACCCCTGAAAACAGAGTACCTGTCTAAACTGACCCCTACAAACAGTGTCCATGTCTAAACTAAACTGACACCTACATACAGTATCCATGTCTAAAATGACCCCTGCACACAGTGTACCTGTCTAAACTGACCCTTGCATACAGTGGCCCTATCTAAACTGACTTCTGCATACAGTAGCCATGTCTAAACTGATCCCTCCTACAAGTTGTCTGTCTCAACTGACCCCTGCATACAGAGTTACTGTTTCAACTGACCCCTGCATCAAAGTACCTGTCTAAATTGATCACTGTGTGCAGTGTACCAGCCTTAACTGACCCTTCCATAGAGTGTGTCTACATCATCAATGCTATCATCCATTATGTGCCTGCCTACATGCAAAATCAGTCAACAATGCAAAAATTGAGTCTAACAAGGAATGTTCACCTTGTTTGTAAAGGACAATAAACACAAAGACACAACTTTGCTATGTACATGACTAGGGTTACTAGTGGCCTGCCATACTATGAAGTTATCTCTAAAAGTTGCAAAAATTTTCAGGTATGCAAGTCTTACTGAAATTAAAGAACATTAGTGAAAAGGCTGACATACACCACATAAAGGACTTTAAAATTTGTCAAAAGTTCAAGGGCCACAATTACTGAAAAAATCAGCAGAGGAAAACAAATGCTAAGTGTAACTCATGGTGGCAGTCTCATCAACCAATATAAAGCTTAATATCTGCAAGCCTTGAGGAAGAAATTGAAGAAAACTGTTATACATTATTCCTCCTCCTAGAATTTGTTAGAGAATAAAAATTTACACCTGATTAACAGTATCTTATACATGTAGATTACTATTTGTAGTGTGTGGCTAACAACTAACATGAAGTAGCACACATTGTCCGGCTAGATGTAACCCCATTCATCCAGAAAGACAGCATCTGACAGCAAAAAAAAATAGACACTTTTGTGTTAAGTTGTTGAGCATGCACAATATACACTTCCACAAGGTAGGGCTTGGGTAGAACAAAAGAATTCTCCTCCTGGAAGTGTATATTGAGCATGCTAGATATGCTCCAGGAGGTAGAACCCTGTACAATTGGTACAAATAAGGACACGTATTCACGCTTGTTACAGCTTTAAACTTAGATTGTTACTGAATATTTGACATAAAATATATAATAATCTAAAAGAAGCTTTCATAAATTAAAAAAAAAAACCACAAAAAAAACAAAAACCCAATTCAACTGAAATTTTAATTGAAAATTTGAAGTAACTATGCAATCATGGTAAATGGTTTCACAAAAATAGGTGCTATTGCATTGTATTCTGAAAACTGTGAAATCCCCATTTTATGAATTAAGTCCAATAACTCTAAATAAGGGAGTTACATCAATAAGGGAGCTTACATCAATAAAAAGAAACAATTTGACAAAGCTTCACTAACATTGCTGCAAGAGTTTATGAGTTGTAGTCAGAAAACAGAACCATCCCATTTTTTTAAGGTCCCATAAATCAAAATATGAAAAAAAACTGAAATTTGTAAAAATTAAAAGGGAGCTCACATCAATGGATAGAACCAATTTACCAAAGTCTGACAAAAATTGGTGGCAACATTTTTGAGTTATTGTGCAGCATGAACACCAGAGGGATGGAATGGACAGATAGAGACTGGTATACCATAATACAATTAAATAAATTTTAAAATAAAAGACTATAATTAGAGAATAAAAATATTATATTAGTAATTAAAAATATATAAAATAATATTTTAGCTAGCATAGCAATACAGGGTAACTATTTAAAGTGGAAAGTATTTTCATTGAAAGCACAGTAAGCATCATGCTTGATCATCAGTTTGTTCCTCAGTCAACCCAAGTTTTAAGGTATAAAGAAAGACCTCACTCTGGACTGAATTATGTCTGATAGAACCTCGCTTGTAAGCCCCTAAAATTAAAAGTTATATATATATATATATATATATATATTCAGTTATATTGATACCCTTCTGTTTACAAATACACATTGGTTCATTTAAGTTTTTTAGTAATTATTTGAGATATTTCATCTTCATTTGACTCTTCGACACCAGGAAGATATACGTTAATACAAAAAATCTACCTGATAAATTATTTCTATATTCTTCTTTAAATTTATTTATTTAAACAGTATTACCAAATAAATGATCATGGAATTTATGATTTTCATTGACCTTCAACAAAACATCTACCTATCTGATTTTTATTGACCTTCAACAAAACATCTACCTATCTGATTTTTATTGACCTTCTACAAAACATCTACCTATGTGATTTTTATTGACCTACACAACATCTACCTGTGTGATTTTGATTAAATATCAAAAACAAAACAAAAAAATAAACAGGCAAACTACTTTTACATAATTTTCACTTTCACCAAGCAAATTTTTGACATTTTTGAAAAGTCGACATGACATTCATTTGAACTGAACCTACACTTGAAAATTCAGTCAAATTTTCACATAATAATTACATACAGTGAAGTTGATGTAAAAATCACATAATTTCATGGTCAGTTCATGTTAATTTTATGTGAACCTTGATTCACATAATTTCATGTGAACTTTTGTCTACGTATTCTGTGTGACATAAAATTATAACATCAGCCATGTTCTATAACCATACCATTTATACTGTACAAATATAAGACAAATACTACATTTACCCATCAAACTTTCTGGCACAATGCAAGGATACTTAGTGTGATGGCTAATTCTAAAAAAACTTCAATGTCTTAACTGCAGGGTAGTAGATAAGCTTGCTTGACTATACATCTGTAAAGTAGGGCTTAGAATGGAACAAAAGATTTTTCCTCTTTTAAGTATATATTAGACATGCACAAAGACTACCCGACTAATTGTACAGAAACACTTCAGACTACCCGACTGTAATTGTACAGAAACACTTCAGACTACCCGACTGTAATTGCACTTCTCGGTAGCATTTAATAATAAAAATATTTTAATTATGTGAAAGTTCATTAGTTAAAGTAAAATCTATTTATGTAAGCTTAATTTCAGAGTTATGCCCACACTCAAATTTTGCTCCAAAACATGCACATATTTCATTCACAGATCAGGAAAGCTTAACATAGCTTGAAATAGCTTGAATCAGAACAAGAATTGAAAGAAGGCAAGACATAGAAAAACTAGAACATGTTAATCTCAAAATAATTTAATATTTCTTTTCATCTGCTTATTATATTAAAAACAGTTATAATTTTCACATATAACAACCTTCTTACCAACTACAGTAACATCACTAACAACAAATTAATTGACTAAAATAAATGACAAATCACATTTGTAGAAATAGGAAACTTTAAAATAAACTTTTCATTGAGTATTTTAAACTAAAAAAAATACTTTCTTTAAAATAAATAAATACAATCATAATAAAAATATAAGTAAAAGCATGTAGACAATGAAGTTATTAAAGCCGTAAGTATTTAGTAGAACAAACTGTTAATAATTATATAGTTCTAAAGGGTATCTCATGCACAAGCCTCACAGTGACAGCATTGACTAAACATAATTCTGAATGGACAGGGTTTAGTTTAGCCAAGTATCACTGAACATGTGTATAATATTATACAATGACAAAGGTATGTAAAACAATACTTCACAAGGTAAATATATATTTGAAAGTTTTTTTTGGCAAAATATATATAAAGTATACATATTTAGCTGCATAGCATAATAGTACAACCTCTACAATAAAGCAAGATAGTGAGCCACATCAATTAGCTCTTACTCAGTTTAACTTTTATTCTATTTACATAAAAATGAAAAAGCATAAGTTAAGTTGAGTGTATACTTTTTTCAATAAAGAAATGTATTCTAGAAAATCCATTTAAGAAATTTGACAGTTTCGTTGAACCTTCAATAAAGTGAAGCAAGGAACAATGTATATTTGATGTAGCCCAAAGCAGCTATAATTCTTAAGCTAATGTGTTATTAGATCAATTGGCTTATGAGAACTATGGAGGATATTTTGGAAAACTGCACACAATGCCCTAAAAAACGTTTGGAATGCCAGTAGGAATATTTATCCTTCACAGGCCAAAGCAATTGAATTAGTAGATTATTATCTCAGTTCATCACACCTTTTACCCAAACATATTTTTCCCACAAAAACATTTCATGTTGATGTTTGCTAAATAGCAAAATCATAATTTCCAAATATGTATCAAATTTTAGTAATGAGAGGAGTTTTAACACACAATATCTAAAAAAATGTTTGCATTTTGTGGAGAGCATCTACAAATTAAAGTTCTTTGGCCTATCTGCATAACATATGTTTAGAAACAACTTATGAAAAACTACTCTCAATGTTATTATCTTGAAGACATAAATGCTGTATGGTAATAGAACCTCTAGACCTCCGCTCACTAGAAGTGGGAGGCTCAGGTCTAACAGAGCTTCGTAACTGAACCTTAGTGTTAGGTGGTAACTCTGGACCAGCCAGGGTAATACTGCCCATGTCAATTGAATCTGACATGACAGAGGAAGACAAATCAAAGTTCTTACGTTGGGCTTTTGTTGAGGCTGAATTCCGAAGATACTGTTTAGCTTTTTTTCCACTGTAATCTCTTATGTTGGAGTCTGCTTCTGTTTCAAAGAAAATAGAAACTTTTTAAGTAACTTGAATTAAGCAATACTTACACAAATACACATATACTTCAAATGTTTAAACAGTATTTATTATCAATTTAGAAAAAAAAACAAAATACCAATAAAAAAAATGCGGGAAATATGTAGCCATTCAAATAAAATGTTTAAAAAATGATATAATTACATTATAAATAAAGTTATAAAGACAACAACACTCAAGCTATCTCAAGTTGCAGTATCTTTAAATGTGTCCACTAGACTTCATGATACCTGCAGAGCCCTGAAGACAACATACCTGTGGCGAAACTAGTCAACACATTTAAAGATACCGCAACTTGAGATAGCTTGAGTGTTGTTGTCTTCTTAACTTTATTTATATAATATTATGTGAAAGACAACTGCTGCATACTGCTAGGTATTCAATTAAGCTATCCTACCAGACATCTACATTAGATAGGTATTGGTTCACTTTTATATCTTCTCTTAATTACGTTAGTAAACTTATATTTATCATAAAGTTCTAATTTTGGTATTTATCTCTGGCCAAAAATGCATGATAAAAAGAATGTTTAAAATTTTCATTTTTT
The DNA here is from genome assembly GCA_037379345.1 of Perna viridis. NCBI lineage: Eukaryota > Metazoa > Mollusca > Bivalvia > Mytilida > Mytilidae > Perna > Perna viridis. The sequence goes on along the minus strand of CM074515.1, from coordinate 10,135,835 downwards.
TATGAAATGAATCAATACCACCATATTTTTTTGACCAACAAAAACTTCTACCCACAAATATTTCTTCTTACAAAATCTGTGAAAATTACCATAAGTTTTGAAACAATGAAGGACATTCATTATCGAGATTTTATTAAATTTCAGACCTTAATGCTACATCTTAGCTTAGAATCTTAGCTTGGAATATGTTTTGCTTCATGATGAATTAAAAATATCATCATATAAGGTTAATATATGTGTTTGAAAGTTCATCTCATTCACATTTTTGGCAGCAATAAAAACCTCAAAATAGCTTCTGAGTATCAGTCTCTGTAAGAATCAGGTAGTGGATGAAACATGGTAATTAATTTGAACATCAGAGGCAAGGAAAAAGGAAAGACTTTCCATATCATTTTAGAAATTGAGAAATAATGCACACAAAATGAACATTTCAAGGGCAGATAACCCTGTCCATCAATAAATCTCATTTTTCTAACATTCTACAGAAAAATTTCTGAACAAATCCAGTGATGCATAGGTCAAAATAGTGGTCTTTTCATATAGAGAAATCATCTTTAAGTGAAACAATATGGTCAGATTGACATGCATGTTTCTGAATTTTCCTTTTTTGCCTGATTCTCACAAATACTTCCACTTAACAGCTAAATGTTTGAAGAAAGTATGGATTCCAACTATCAGTTTTGGTTAGAACTTACTGTAAGTCTGGACGAGGAGTTCTATAATGTGTTCATGACCATGCATGGCAGCTAGATGTAAAGGAGTATAGCCCTAAAAACAAAATTCAAATGAATTAAAATCATATGTTATCATATCAAATTACAAACTACAAACACTTCAGAAGGTTTTGTTTCTTTATAAGTTTCCTTCTATAAAAAGGTCCTTGTATCATGTGACCATACATATACAACTCAAAGATTCAATTAATTTATGCAATCAAAAAAGGAGGTAAAATAATCCCACATGATGAGTCAATAAACTGATCGACAAAAAATATCAATCAAACTAAATAAGCCTTCCATTCCATGAGAAAAAAAATATTTAATTTTTTTCAAGACTGTGTTAACATATACCTGTGAATATGTTTATTTGAAAGGAATAAAGAAAATTAATAACAATGAATTAATACTTACCCCCTGATAACACCAAATGTCAATACAATAACAGCAAGTATGAAAAGAAGAAAAGATTTGTTATTAAAATGCAATCATAAAATTAGTATAACATATCACATGGCAGAGTATTTTGGCAGGTAAATTTTCTCGATTTTGAGGCAAAAATACCTGTAGTTTGCCAAAATTTTACCAAATTTTTGGTAAACGCTAAGTGATGCACTAAGTACTTAAGCTTAGAGTTAAATTATCAAAGAATTGATTTTTTAACGACTGCCAAAATATGCCATAATTAACACCCTGTGAAAATTACCCAATATATGGTACATTTGTATCAATTACAAGTTTCTTGAAAAATAGAGAATTTCTTAATTAAAATACTATCTCTAGGATATTCTGAAATCCATTTACAGAAACAGATTATCATTTTTCAAGCATTTGATTATTATATTTCTTCATATTTCCACAATAGCATTTTTTTAATCAAAGTCAGCTGTTAGTTTTGAAGTTAATTAAACTGTCTCAATTGTTAAAAGATGGTGATCAACTGCTTGCTGAGTTAGATAATCAAACTACATTGAAAGAGTAATCAAGGGAAACAAGATTATAGTGGTAATCAAAAGAATGTAATCCAGGGACAAAGTCCAGGCATGGAAAACAGACATACACAACAAAGAACACAAAGTAACAAAAATCATACATCCAAAAAACAAAAGCAAATGAGCAACTCGGACTCCACTAAAAACTGGAAGCATGGACCAGGTGCACCGGTAGGGTAAGCATCCTCTGGTTTTCCAGAAACACCCGCCAAGTTGTTCATAAAAAGTCATTTCGTGGGTAGATGAAAGAGGAAATGAAAACTATGACTCGTTGAACAAATCAGTTTTCATGGTGCAGATGGATACCACCATAGCGTTCCATGAGTTCAAGATGATGACCATAAAACTTTTGTAGTGATCTGAAACTTCACCATTCACTAAAGCAATATGACAAAGATAGAAAATTGGAGTCTTTTCCAAAATATGATCTAAGAAACCGACACACAATTACGACATACAGACAAGCATATAAACAAACCCAAGAATAGGGAAAGAAATATGATGATGGGTATACAACCCTGAATTGTCAAGAGGTTTTTTGAACTTTAACAAAAAACTAAAGCAAGGGAGATTACTCTTTAATATGGTTAAATTCAATCTACTTTTTAATGCCTCAGATGATATTAAAAGGCTGTAACAGTCAAGAACATCACTTTAAGTCATTTACTCTTACAATTTACATATAAAGAAATTGCAAAATGTGATTAAAAGTTTACCATTTATCTACATTAATAAGTGCTAAAACAAATTTCAGGAAAACTGTCTCAAGTACAGCAACTTTTGGCTGAATAAAATGGATTAAGCAAAATACAGAATACTCACGTTCTGTTGTTTGGTGATAAATGAAAGAGAAAAAGAATATTATGTTCATTAAAAAATGATGTAATAACAAGTGTGGTACTACATATATTGAATGTTGTTGTGTTATTTATAAAAAAAACTTCTGATTATGTGAAGCAATAAACCTAGTTCTTTTTTAACATGTTAAAAATACACTTAAGATGATGGTCATTAATGTGTCTGTGTGTCATTATACAAATGTATTAATTTTTAGTTTGATTTTGAAGAGTTGTCATCGTTCAGTTACCGTTTTGTCAGGGCCTCCCAGATTTAAATTAAAGGTGTGTTTACACTTATTGAAGACCTTTGGGTGATCTCTGTAAATATTTACTATTATGTATTTAGGTTATACACTGGTTCACCATATCTCTTCTTTTCTGCTGATCCTTTTTACTCTTAGACTTTAATATCCCAAAAATTTTCAATTCTTTTTATTATGAAGGAGAAATAGTCATAAAATAAAAATGTAACTAAATGTTCTAAAATGGGAAAGATTAAAACAGGATAATAATAAAAATTATAAGAGAAAATATAAAATGGCACAAAATGAATTAAAAACTTCCTTAATCGAAAAAGTAATTTAAACTTACCGATCGTTTATCAACCTCCACACCAGGTCTAGACAACAGTAACTTACAGACCTCTGGATTACCATGCTTAGCTGCCCAATGTAGTGCAGTCTACAAAAGTATGTAATGATCTGTTATACAAATATAAATTATTTAGAATTAATTTGAGGGTAAAAATGTATTAAAAAGATTCCATAGAATTATAACCTGTGACAAAAGGAAAGTTTGATATGAACTAAAACTAAAATCTGCATTTAGCTGTAGTATATAAATAGAATTAATAAGTGTACAAAATAAATTCAAAATTTGTTGTTGTCTTTGGTATGACCTTTTGTGGTGCTATTATGACTTAACACACTTAGGGCAAATACACCACTGCTACAGAAATAAGGCATTGCATGGCTGTTCATATAAAATCTATTTCTAAACCAGGGAAATATTCATGTGTACTTACATACTACAGTGTCCAGATCATGTCAGCAATGAAGAACAACAGGTATGAAAATAAAAAGATTTCAATATATAAATTTATCAGGAAAAAGAAAAAAATATTAACTCTAATCAGCAATGTTCCTCACTTAGTGGGAAGTGTCAAAAAAGCAAAGGATTCTTACCATACAAGGACACCTGGTCCATGCTTGTTTGGTATAGTTTGAGCTTTTTCCTTATATTCAATATAATATGTGTTTTTCATTTTATTTCCTTTTTTCTGATTCATCTTGATCCTTTGGATTGCAGTATTTGTTACCTCCCTTCAACAATGATTACCCTTGATTTCACTATAAAATCATGTAGTATTTTTAAACACTTGTCCTAACTCACAGCGTTGTCTTTTTTGTTGTTGATTAATTGCAATATGATATTTAGAACATTAGACTGTTAAATTCCTATACAAGTATGTGTTCATAAGTGTTTTGGCTGAAACACTAATTCATATTAACCATTTGAACTTCTTGAATACTAAGAAAGTTTATTCAAAGCCAGATTATTCTCCAGGTTTCAAAGTATTAAAAACCTCACACTTTTAAGTGTCAGCCTCCGTAAAAATCAGCAACACTTTTCACAAAAAAACTTATGTGTAAAATTAGTCCAAGTTATGATGTTATAATATATCAAAGTATTGTGGTGTCACAACTTATGACAGATTTTTTGTGAAATCAGGCAGTGAGTAAAAAATGTTGATATAACCCACCAATTTGACAGTGAAATTTAACTATTTGTACCATTACAATCAAACTCAATATCATTTTTGTAAAATGAGTACAAATTTCATAAAGATATACTGAAAAAAAAAACACTACTCTGTTAAAAACCTGAATTTTGAAAAATTTCAAAACATATCCAGTAATAAAAAGATCAAAAACTCGTTACAAATGCATAGAATCTCCTTCAGTGGAAGTACATTGCCTGATCAGTGTTTTTTAACATGCATGTTTCAGGTTTTTCATATTTTGCCTGGTTCTTCAAAAATTTGTACTTCTATTCATTTGATTTATTGATGTTTATATTAATACTTACACCCTGTATATCCACATCATTTCATGCAAAATCAATGAAAAAGAAAAAAAAATAGTATGTATAAATATTTCCAAAATATGATCATAGAATATAAAAATATCGACTTTTTAAACAAAATCTATGCAAGTCCCCCAAACAGTCAAATAGAGGTTCCATCTTGGATTATTTCACATTATTTACTATATCTGACAAGTCATATGGAATCATCAAAATGATAGACACATTTACAAGAATGCATTCTACATGGCAAAGGTTTAAAAAAAATTCCAAATGTCTTTATACTTATCACTCAACCTAGGAATGTTGTAAGGTCTTTATAAGCAGTCTTGAGAGCAAAAATTTATTTTTAATAATACTGTGTAAAATACGTGTATCTAGATTTATTAACAAGTGCTTAAAACTTATTATAGATACAAAAAATCATTCGCATGCATTGAAATTCTCCTTAAAATGATACATTCAACTTCTTATTTCCAAAAACTGCCAGATTTTACAGGAGATTACATTCATAACAGTTTCCTATGACCTACATCAAAATGTAAGATTCCAAATTGTCAATATACTTCAAACTTAATGTGTACATAACATATACTTACAGAAGTAAAATCCTAAAATAAGAAGAATACAATTAGCAATCATTTATGAAAACACATGCTATAAACCTGCTTAGTATACCTGATTATATCTAGGTTACGGTTAAAAACTTGTAAAATTGGGAGGTTTCCCACAAAAGGAAAATGTTAGGTTCTCAATAAATAAACATATTTTTTTCATTTTTAAGAAAATCAAGTTTTGGGAAGAACTTGAGGATGTGTTAGATGACAGAATATCCTTCGTGCAATGTTACATGTAAACAGTAATTCATTTATATATATGTTGTGTAACAGTTGCATTTCATAGTTAATACAAGCTGAAACATTATTTTACCAAGAATATCTCAACACATACAAAATATGCTGAAAAAATTATTCCAGTTCGTATGTACCGGTACCAGTACATGTATTGTTCCCCCCAAAATGTTATACTGGTACAAAAAACAGATATAAATTTATAAGCCTATCTGTCTGTTCTCTCAACTGAAGTAGTTACGTTGTATTAAGAATGCAACTGAGAATTCATTGATATATTTTATTCATAACACACCTGAAAAGAGTAACTTTTTGTGGGGGATTTCCACAAAATGTATATTTTAAAAATTGTATTCCATGAATCTTGTTGATAAAGTAAGAATAGAACAGTTATTAAAGAAAAACCTAGAATGCTACTTATAAAACTGTACTGTCAGAGGCGAATCCTGGGTTTGGCACTGCAATTTTTGCTGGAAAATTTGTAATTTTCATGTGTTAAGTTGACAAAAAATGGCAAACATGTCCTAGCATCCCCTTTTATGAGGAACCCTAGCTGGCACCCCCTCCTTTTCAAAGCATCTTGATCTGCCCATAATTGTTAACTTGACTGTAAGCTATAAATCAGATCTTCTCAAGAGCTATATACCTTTAACATTATCCTTGTATGTGAATAATTATAGCACCAATGGTACAAATTATACAATAAAACCTAATTAACTAATCATACTGATAATATCTATAATCAATATATATAACTCTACCACTAGCTTCTGATGGTTTATCAAGTACAGAATTACTCTGTCATAAAACTATTACATTGTTCCTCACCAAATCAATCCCAGTTTTAGCATGTCAAATTTTCGATTATAAAGTTTTAGCATTCAGAAATATGTTTAACTCTACAGAGTGGTTTATTATAACATCTATAAAAATATACATCAGTGTAACTGATCTAATCTAAAACCAAGTACATGTAGGTGCTTTTATTTATCCTCCCTTTAAAATCACGGGTTTTTTCAATCTTTGATTTTTTTATTTAAAGATTTTGGAAAAATACATTTTAAGATGTTCCATAAAACTGATCCTAGTTAAGAACTCACCCTTGTTTTAGCTATAAATGGATGTTTTGTTAACATTCTATGTATTTCATGATACTCTCCTGATGAACATACAACCAACCACTGTTTTTGTTCAGGTGTATACTGAAAACAAAGAAAAATGTTAATTTATTGAAATTTTAGAGTGTATATCACTTTCAGGTGTTTTAAAAAAATAAGTTAATGACGTGTATGTTAAGGTATGACCTACATGTAAGATAAAACCTTGAACTATGTAGTGCTAATTTTCTGACTGGACCATGGATAAAATCTTGTAGTGCTAACATCCTGACTGAACCATGGATAAAACCTTGCAGTGCTAATACCCTGACTGAACCATGAATAAAACCTTGTAGTGTCAATACCCTGACTGAACCATGAATAAAGCCTTGTAGTGCTAATACCCTGACTGAACCATGAATAAAAACTTGTAGTGCTAATAGCCTGACTGAACCATGAATAAAATCTTGTAGTGCTAATACCCTTACTGAACCATGAATAAAACCTTGTAGTGCTAAAATCTTGACTGAACCATGAATAAAGCCTTGTAGTGCTAATAGCCTGACTGAACCATGAATAAAACCTTGTAGTGCTAACATCCTGACTAAACCCTTTAGGACTGTACTGGATAAAACCTTGTAGCGCTGATGTCTTGACTGAACCAGACTTAACTAATAAAAGTTTAGGATACCATGCAAAGGGTGACAAGTCTGTGTTTTTGGCTAAGTTACTGATAATGTTAATGCATCCTAAATGTCATTCTAGTGATTTGAGGATCAATAAAAGTAATGAACACATTAAACTATAAATTTCAATAGGATTCTTTAAGGTAGATCTCACCTAATACTTTTAGTAGGTTAGTTTTTAAAATTTGTTCTCAATGATGACCCTGAAATGAACATATTGTAAAATTTTAAGATAAAATACATGGGTCACCTAACTTAGTTTTGAGATGATTGAGCCTAAATATAGACGATTTTTTACATTATATACTGATTCTGTAGGGAATTTTCACACTTTCAAAAAGTCCTTAGAAATTTGAATAAAGAACACTTATATGTCGTTATTTCATATTTCAAAAAAGAAAAATGGGGCTCTCCAAACTCTTTTTCTTGTACATTGTAATACACATGTACTAAAATAAAACTTAAATTTCCATTACATTTCTATAGAACATTTTTCTGTGAATTAACTTTCCCTGGAAATAGGGTTTATAAAATTAATACTTGTAATTTTACCACATAAAGGCTTAATGTAAAAAAATCTTTGAATTATTTAGAAATTTTTTCCCATCATTTTAAACACTATTTGCTCATTGAAAATATGTACTTACATATGATTTTGCAAGATGACAGAGAAGAATGCTCTTATAGGTTTGATCTACCTTTAATACTAAGTATGCACCAAGTTTTGTCAAATTTCATTGAAAGATGTTAATTATAGAGTGTTCACAAGGGTGTTGCAGACAGGATGGACAGACTCTATCCTTTCTCATGTTAGTTGTTCATATGGCAATACTGTAGTAGTTAATATTGTACAAACCGAGGTATAGCCTATGCCAGAAGAATGTGAATCATCTTCTCCTGCATCATTCTCTTTATCTCTTATCTGAAAACAGGAAAGAAATAGTTTCTGTTGACCCCTTGTAATTCTAGTTAAAGGCATAATGAGAAATATTAAACTAAGTACTTTAGCCGTTTGAATACAAATATGCATGGTGATACCTCATTGTGTTTGTCACAAAAAGTTTTCTTCCTCCAACAATTTGCACGAACATAACTGGTCAGTTTATGCATGTAACACATTCTTTATTTTACTGAAAAATTTCTGAAGAAAAACAATATCTTTTATTTTTATTTAGATATCAATAAACTATGACTTTGTAGGTTTGAAATATTCAATAACAATATGTCAGATATAAAATAATAGATACAAAACTTCCATAAATCCAAAAAGTTACTACCAGGTAACAAAATTCTTAACAAATGTTTATTATGTAAAATCTAACTATTTTCTAAAAAAAAGCTTAGGTTGTAACACTTCATTAAAACATCAATAAGTTGTTGAAAACAAATCTCTTGCAGGTTTCACTTTAATCACATAATAAATCTTTTACAGACGAAAAATGCATGTCATTGCCTTAACTTCATAGAAATAAATATCATAACTGTTAATTTACAATCTGACATTCCAAACCAAAAAATCATGCACCTTCTTGGTTACTTCATCACGCTCCTCTGTTACGCAGTGTAGTATTAGAAAACTGTGATGTAAAGATATTAACAGAACATTACCACTAGTAAAAATGTGATAATCTGACCTTTTCACCAGGCTTCATAATCACTCTACAGGGATTTACCTATCATGACACTTATAACCTCCACTTTTGACTCCAAAGGAAGATATCCCCTGTTTTGTGCTACTTTTATATATATGTAGGCAAAAGTGAGCAAATGTCAGTCTGGAGACCACCAGTTCTGACACTGAAAACCCCCTTTTATAAATTCTGGATCATTCCCTGACCTCTTCACATACATGTACTTCTTGTATGTTTGGGATAAAGATAATTAACTACATGTAGTATAGTTCCAGGAAAATTGAAAATATAATTATTCTTTATGTCAATTTGGTTTTTGTACAGGTAAGCATCGGAAAGAAATTTAAAAACTTAAACAAATTTATTTGTCTAAATGTTTCACAATTTCTAGAGTATTTTCATAGGTCAATAAAATGGATAAATGAATATTTTTAAGCATGCTTTTTTTTTTTTTATATATATTTGTTGTGAACTGTCTCAAAATTAAACCCCCTATCCCTCTTATACACCTATATGTGTATAGCAGTATAGGGTATAACACATATTGGCAATTTCAATGTAATGTGTAGCAAATGATAAATACTAAGCAAATAAAGAAAACTAAAGATATAATTCCTAGTTCTAAAAAGCTTGGGTAATCTGAATGAAGCCACATGAAACTGAGCTCTATTTTTTACTACAATCATATTACATGTCTGACATCCTTTCTCCTTTGATTAGAGTCGCTTAGTTCACTTTCCGACTGCATTTTATTGAGATGTCGTGCACGATCCTTTACACTGATCACAGATGCATTGACATCATCTTCTGGTTTGGTTCCTTGTGTTGGCTGGGTTTGTTCTACTGATGTTTGGGAGTTCTGAAACCAATAAATGTTAGTACTTAACATAACCATGCTACATGTACATGTTTATAGACATCTATAAACCAACTTCAAATCCAATATTTCTATTACAATTACAAATTGCTCAAGTAACAATTCAGTGAACATTAGAATTTAATTTTAGTAGTTTATTTAAGTGTCTCATGTTTCATATGACAATAAACCCAATTACTTGTGAAAAATGAAAGTTGGTTTAAAGCACTATACATAAAACAGACAATACATACTCTTGTGCCGTTCACAAATAGAAAAAGGTTAAAATAACTCATGCAAAATTGATACTGTAAGGCTGTGTTTCTCGGTAAGTGTGTTGTTTCTTTACATTCAATTCTCAAAAGAAAAATTTGGATCAAAATAATTGGCTTATCATACAACATGTAGTTTGTTCTATGGAAATAAGATACATCACTGCTAAGCATCATCGACATTAAACATATGTATCCAAGGTATAACAGAACTGAACCCAGTGGTTTTAAACAAAAATGAAAACTAAAATCATAATTGAAATTCATTCAATAAAGAATTGAACAATTACAGTAGCAGATCCTGGGGAGGATTCTTGGGGTTGGATACCCGCCTTTTGTTGGAAAATATTGTTGATTTCATGCAAAATTTGGCAAAAATGAGCACATTATAGCCAGGAAACCCCTTTTCAAAATCTCGGGATCTGTCACTGTAAATTATCTGAATCCTTACTTTTAAGCAGTCTTTTACTTTAGATGCCAGTACTTGCCACATTTTAATGGTGGATTATAACACATAAATAAGAAATAAACACATGTTACAATCCTATTTGTAATCACATATTTATGTCGACTTGAACCAGATGTCTCAAACTAATCCAGGATATTCAGCCTACTTTATACCACCACTACAACATTCATTGGTCTCTATTGATCTATTTAGGGTCAATCATTTAAGTTATAGCACAGGGGAAAAGGTTTGTCTATACTGTTAAGGTAAGATGAAATATAATTTTTATGAACATGTAGCTAAATAAAAAAAGTTACATGTACTTAGGTTTATTTTATACAATACTGTCACCACCATACATGTACATGCATAATCAATCAATACAGAACAATGCCATTATTATAATGTATGATTTGATTTATTTTGGGACATATGACATGTTTCTATATCTTATTTTTTTTTCATAACTGACTTGTACTGAAAGAGTAATCAAGGGAACCAAGGTTATAGCGGTAATCAAAAGAATGTAATCCAGGGACAAAGACCAGACATGGAAAACAGACATACACAACAAAGAACATTAAGTAACTAAAATCATACATACAAAGTAACAAAAGTAAATGAGCAACTCGGACTCCACTAAAAACTGGGAGCATGGACCAGGTGCACCGGTAGGGTAAGCGTCCTCTGCTTTTCTAGAAACACCCGCCTTAGGAGTACTATTTTTATTTCAAGGAAACTTTACTCATTATTTACTCTAGAGATTTCATTGGTTTATTAAATGTTCTTTGTTGTAATAGTACTCTATATTTTTCTTGGTTTCTATTGGGTTTCACTTCTTGATTTTTTGTTTTGAAAGCTGAATTTTGTTTATTTACGCTACTAATTCTTGAGTAGAACATTTAAAGCTGTAAATTCTATTAGAAATTACATTAAAGTGCTATTAAGATGATATATTTTCTTTTAGATAAGAGTTTTTGTTGATACTGTTAAATATCATTATTTAAAATTGGTGCTAAAAGGTGTATCAAGGTTTAAATCAAATTGTCATAGACAAGCTTTGCCTATTACTCTTCATATTTTGTATGAAATTAGATATGAGTAGTGACTCGGATTCTACTTTTTGGTGTTTGTTTTCGCATGTTTTTTTCCTTATGTTTAAAGTCTAATCTGGTTCCTGATTCTTCTTCTAGTTTCGACAAGAGTAATCAGCTTTGCAGAGATAATTTTTATTCAGATGAGAGAGAAGGTGTTTTATTAGTTACGATAAGATGGTTTAAGACTATTCAGTTGCCAGGAAGAAAGATAGTTATTCCTTTGGTGAAGATTTCGGATTCACTTTTGTGTCCAGTTAATGTGTATTTGCATATGGTGTCCTTTTTAAGTGCGTCTGGTGACAGACAAGATTATTATTTTTAGGGCAGCCACGGTTGTCCCAGTTCCGTATTATCAGTTTCAGAAGGTTCTAAAGAGGTTGAGTTTAGATATAGGGCTAGACTCGAGAAATTATTCGTCTCATAGTTTTAGAGAGGATGGTGTTAGTTGGGCATTTGCTGCTGAGGTTGCCCCCAGAGTTAATACAGTTATATGGGGATTGGAAAGGTGATGCATTTTAACGGTATCTAAAGTTTAATTTATTTGATAAGGTTAGTGTGGCTAAAAAGTTGACTTTAAATAAATCTAAGATGTTTTAATTTTCAAGATTTGCTAGGGAAAAAGGTTACTTTAGCATCTGTGTATGTTCCAAGGTATGTCCATAATATTGATGGGTGTAAGACGCAAGCCTTTCTTGGTGGTACTATTGAAAAGCTGACTGGTTTGATATCTTTTGGGAAAGTTAATCCAAGTTTTAAAGATATTGTGATTATTCATGTAGGGACTAATAATATTGATTCTAATCAATCAGTGGATACTATCATGTCATGAATAGCAAGCTGAACAACTGGCATGTTTACAAAGTACGTTTTCCCATAAATAAATTACTGGAATCAACTGGCATGTTTATACATCAGGTTTTCTATAATAAACCGACTGGGAAAACTGGCATTTTTATAAAGCAGATTTTTTATAAGTAAACTGAATAGTATAAATGGACAGTTTCTTTCAACAACAGAAAGAAATGTTTGGGCTAACTAATATGTTAAAATGTGCATGTTTTTCACAGCTTGCATATTTTTAAGCACATGCTGACAACAGACATATTTTTTTACATTTAATTTGCACATGTTTTAGACAACAAACATGATGAAACAAATTTTAAAAGTAAATTCTAAGATGCACCATAAAAATCTTATGAGACTGCAATTCTGCATGCAAAATCAAGTGTATCTTCATAGCTTAGAGTTAACATTATAAGGCACAAAACAAACAACAATATAACAAATACTGTAAGCAAGCTTACAAACAAATACCCCCTGCTTCAAATTGAGTACAAATTTTTCAAACTCTTATGTCCCTTTCAAGTCCTCCAACAAAAAAATGTACATTTTCATATGATACCAAACCTCCATATAAAATTTCTTAAAAATCCTCTCAGTGACTATAGTACACATATGTTAAGTTGTGCTTATGATGTATTTTTTTATAAAACATGTAAAACCCTTAAGATTGATTATCTCCCTTCCATGTCCACAGACAATAATCATATACATGTACCTTACATGCTATGTGCAACCTCCTTATTTAGGAGGGGTTTCACCAACATAAATAAACAGGGGGTTTAATAGAATTGAAACGAAAGGGAAGAAAATACATGTAAATAACCAGAAAATGTTTCCAAGTAATTAACAAAGCCAAGGCCATTTACAGGGCTTTTCATTCATTTGGATTTATTGTAGAAAAATAATAATTTTTAACATTAAGATGGTTAAAACAGTAACCACGTATGAAGTTCAATGAAGTCATGACTAAGTCTACCTAAATGATATAGAAAAAAATACACAAAAAGGGTGACAAATCACTAGCAAGTAATTAAAGACCAATTGCATTGTTAAGCTGTGTGGGTAAGGTATTTGAAAAGGTTGTTTATAAATACATATTTAACTATTTACATAAAAGACTTCTTTTATACAAGTATCAACCAGGTCACTTGACTGTATAGCAGCTAATAGAAATCTACCACAATGTGTGTCTTGCTTTGAAAAAAAAATGGAAAGTTGTATACAGTGTGTACTGCATATGTTTGACCATGTCAGGCACAAAGGGTTAATAGTCACATTGAAAACATATGGCTTATCTGGAAACATTTTTAATTGGCTAATAGATTAAATGAGCAACCAAAAAACAGAGTATTTGTTAAAGACCTCTCTTCACAATCTAGTATAAATGTGGGTGTACCACAAGGATCCCTTTTAGGACCTTTGTTACTTTGATATTCATAAATGATATTGATAGCAGATGACATACATAACTTATTGCACTTATTTGCAGATGATACATCACTTATGTATTCTGCAGGCAATTTACCAGACTTAGAACTTAACCTAAATAATGATCTTAATCTAATCAATGAGTGGTAAAAAAATGGTGTGTGTAAAACTCTCTTAAAACAGAGTCAATGTTATTTTCAACCATATCAAATATGCAAATTCTGAAGCTGGTGTTCGCAGGGGAAGAAGTGAAATTTGTAGACAATCATAAACATCTTGGTTTAAAGTTAAAATTTCTTCTTAGTAGAGACAATCTATCAACAATTTACTTCACCTAAATTCTACCTACATTTTGTGTAGACTAGAATATGCATATAAAGTATGGGATGGTTGTAGTCAATTTTACAGCGATACAACAGAACTAATTCAACATGAAGCTGCGAGAATTGTGACCAAACTCAAATAATTTGCTATTATTGACTCATTATATTTTGAAACCGGATGGGAACCTCTTCAATTAAGAAGAAAATGTAGGACATAAAACATAATGTACAATATCCAGCACGAAAATTTCCGATTTTCTACACGACTGTGTAAGAAATATGAACATTAATTGGGTATATAATCTCCACAATAATAATAATTTGACAAGTCCATTTACAAGAGAAGAACTATATTCCAAATCTTGTTTCCCATCCATGAAATGTTTATGGAACGAGCCTGATATAAACTGTGCCAATAGCCAACATCAATGGTTTTAAAAAATCACAATTTAGAGGGAACAAATTTCCCTAAACTGCCGACATACCATTCAGTAGGTAATTGAAAGTTCAATATATTAAGGGATATATGAAGTAACCTAAATGCGGATTTATCCCAAGTCAATTTTACAAATGATGCTAACTATAGATGTGGGTGACATTGTGAAGATTTACTTCACTATTTAATAGAATGTAAATTATATCAAACTGCAAGGGCTATTCTATTGGCAAAATTATCTGAAAATAAAGATATTCAAACAATACTCTCTAATAATAAATTATTGTGTGATAAGCATAATACAAGAATTTTTCTTGCTGTGCAGACATACATCAAGGATATCCAAAGGTTTGGTAATTGATCACATGACAATCATTTCTCGCTTTATTGATAAGTTGTTAAAACTTGCGTTCAATCCTTTTGTTTTATAGACAAATAAAATATGTTTAATCTTATCTAGAAAATCTTCCTTTTTCCCCTTGATTCTGATGGTGCAAATAGTCAAATTAAACTTTTAAAATGGTGGGTATTTTCTAACAATGTTTCATCAACTGCCTGATTCTTACAGAGACTGACAATTACCGGTAACCCTTTAAATTTATACTAACCTTTCTTTTGTGGTTTGGATATTATAAAGATCAATCACTCAACTTTCATGCTATTGTACAGAAACCAAGTGTCTACAGGCAAGAAACATGGATGATAATGACAGTGTCATACCATCATATGACCCCAAAAAAGGCAAAACCATGAATATCCACATAGTATATGTATATGTACTTATTCTTTTTATGTACATTTGTGCTGGGTATTGTGACTAGTATAGAAAGCTGATGATTATATTCATATGTACATGTAAATACATACATTTACACAAGCAAAATGTAATTATACTTTAAAACATGGCAAACCATGGTTAATTATAACATTCACTTACTGAAGATCCCACAGATAATGTATCAACACTTCCTTGTAAAGATGAGGATTCAGATAAATTGTCTTTGACATTAAGCTGTCCATCACTCCTGACTTTTGACATCCCACCACCATCAAAGTCATCTCCAATAGGTCTATCTGGTGGTTCTGATGTAGCTCTATCTGTGGGATGTTCATTTTCAGCTGGTCTATATTTTTTCTTTAAAACTAGAACTTTTTCATTTTTCTAAAAATCAAAATTATGTCATATTAGTGTAATTTTAAAACTGCTTTAAAATGTCAAAGCTTGAATAAGCAATATTTCAATAAATATTTCAAATGCTTTACGTGTAACTTCTGTACATGTGTTTAATTATGAACACAACACTGAACTGTTGAGCATATAACATGCAACATTCAAGCCAGTGATCATTTAAAAAGGGGAGGGCATGTGCCAACCCCCCTCTAAAATTGATAAAAACTCACAAAATTATATGAATTTTAAGACTGAGAATTACCTGTAAAAATCTAGCTGTTCTAATATTAACGCAGGTTTGAAATAAGCACTCTCCAGCCGTCCAACTGCAGGCAAATTTCATGATGGGCCAGTCAAAGTCACACAACTTGCCTGCCTCCTGCTGGCCTAATTTTAGATACATGTGTATTTTTTTTTCTGTGTAACATACAAATATGTAAATTTTTGTATCATTAGAGCAAGCAAACTTCCACCCAGGTCACTTCACTTTGGCAATACTTACCTTGTTGACCAGTCAAACAAATTTTCTTATTTTTACTCCTGTTTACAAAACATGAACATTTTGTGTTACACACATTTTCTCCTTGTTCATGATACTATCAATAAATCAATAGAATCTCTATAAAAGTACTAAAAAAAGCGTGAAATCTCTTTACCTCATCTACTTTGATAGTTGCAAGAGTATTAACATAGTCTTTAAACTTGTCCCTATTTTCTCCTATAAAAAAGACAGAAAAAAGAAATATACTATACAAAATGACACAATCAAAAAACAAACAACCCTCACATACATGTACAATTCATGTATATGACTTGCATTGGACACTGTCCAAATGACACCTTTTTGACATTGATTATACATGTACATGTAGCTAGGAGAAATTTTTGTACTTTGAAAGATGTTTAGTGTGTTTGAGAAATCATGGAACTTCTAGCCATTCAAATTTGAGCAAGTCAAGTTCAGGTGTATTTAAAAAGTAGCAGTAAACATCATGATTACAGGAGATGTTGTCTCTTTGACATATATGTATACACCATACCTATTCTCATTATAAGTATTACTATGGTAATTAATTGGAGAAAGCCAATCCCATTAGAGATGTCAGTGGTCTCATTAGCTTGATTTAGAAGGGTGTAGCACCCTTCTGCCCTTTTAACTAGACCAGAAATTCCCTATTGCCTTTTCATGTTTCAACATCATTTTGTTAATTAGAAGAGCCATAAATTGTGACAAAAGGTGTTAATTAAAAAATTAATCACAGAAACTCCATTTTATCATTGTTTTACCAAAAGCTGGACAATTTCTTCATATTTTTGAATAGATGCAACCTACATGTATGAGTTTCATGAAATGTTGGTCATGTGTTCATCACTTTTTTACCATGGCTGTGGTCTAAAGAGCCTTGTAGCACATCATATTAGAATTGCTGTCAAAACAGGTAAGGCAAAGTTTTTATGACCGGTACATAATAATTGTGAAGCAATCAGCTGCTCAGGGTTATTCTACATGTATAATGATGGACAAGTAGAATATGGATCCAAATTGAATCTATCACAATTTTATGGACAGCCAATCATCTAACAATAATTAATTTCTCCTGCATAATAAGAAAAATACTGTCAATTTAACAGGTCTAAATAATGTTGATTCAACACAATTCAGACCAGACAAGAAATTGACAGTATTTCTTCAACTTGAACCACACGTGTATACAGGTGTAAAATTACAAATTTGTTTATCAAACTGTCAGTTACAGTTTGTGTACATTCTTAACAATTTTCAAAATTTCTCTATTTTCAACTATACAGTACATGTACATGTATATTCGCCAAAAGATGTGTTTGCAATACAATGTAGTTTTGAAAAATGCTATTCCAATAGAATAGTGATGGTTTAGGAAATTTGGTAGCAGCAATCCTGATCATTTGCTACATTTCCTAAAATACTATACCTCATTGAATGCAGTAAATATAATGAAACAAAAGTCCTAGTTCATCAGAGAAATGGAATAATCAAATAATGTCTAACTACAATGTACATGTACATTGTATATTAACATAAAATCTTTAAAAATTTCAAGGTATGAGATATGCATGGATTACAAAATGAGAAGGAGAAAATATTAAAAAACTTAGTTAAAAAAGGTAAAATACAGGTAAATTTAAACTATCAAACACTTTTGAGGATCCTATAATCCCTAACCTTAATTGATGTTGTTTTAGTTTAATAATTAAATGTTGGAGAAACGTGAACACACTGCAAGCTGATTCATTTGTTGAGTAAAAGAAACTAAAACAACATAAGCTTAGCAAAAAGCATAAAGGACAAGTGATGGGAGTATTTCTTCCACAATGTCAGACGACAGCTGTATTCACTGCTCAGAGATAGTCCATCATAACAAAAAAAAAGAAAAAAAGACTGATCACAACAATGCTTATCTTATTAAATGCTGTACATATAAATGTAGATTTGGGGGCACAGCTAAAATTTCGCTGAGCTGAGTGAGGCGAAAAATTTTTTGAAGGTAAATTTTTTAAATATTCTTCTAGAGTGAGTGCAATGTATATACAATGTAGCTATTATGGTAAAATTAGCGAGAAATGAAAGTTTCAACCTAAAACTGCCTAAATCTACCCCTGACAACCCATGCTTTGCAAATTGTAGGGAGGGGCGCATGCCTGGACACCCCCGCCTTAATCCCCCCCTGATGATTCAATGAAAATAATAAAATATGTGAACAAAATATTGTAAATGAAACGACAAAATAAAATTTATTCAGGTCATATTATAAAACATTTTTTTATCACAATTAATGCATGTCTAATTTTATATCTATCCATAATAAATAACCTCCAAAAGATACCAGGAAGAATACTAAATATATCAGAGGATTTATTTTTATATTATTAAACATACATTTATGATGGATGCCATTTTAACTATATACATATATATACAGGTGTCATAATGACTAGAATTCTGATCAACAGTAAAATGTAAACAAAGAATATGAAGTCCAGTCGACCGACATAACAAACCCATTTTAATTTTAATTTCAAAATGACCTCTTACCTTTCAGTACTGGGTCATTAAGGTATGATTTGAATCGTGTTACAAGTTCATGATTTGTCACTTTACAGCCGTTTTT
This sequence comes from Perna viridis, assembly GCA_037379345.1. Lineage (NCBI taxonomy): Eukaryota > Metazoa > Mollusca > Bivalvia > Mytilida > Mytilidae > Perna > Perna viridis. Next base: position 10,116,915 of record CM074515.1, on the reverse strand, counting down.
TATGATAAATTCTTTCACAGAATCTTCTGTGAACCCGGAAGCCATTTCCACCCTGTAAAATTGAAATCAATATCGGAAAAACTAATAATCCGGACAACACCTGTCAAAATGAGATGGAATCCTGACCAACTCTCGTAGGATATTTCTAGTTGTGTGTACGATTTATTGTAAGCTGGATATGATTTTTATTCACAATAGGATGTAATATAGGTAACACAAAGATGTTGATTTTTAATTTAATATTACATTATACCCATTATTTTAGGTTTGTTTACCAAAGGGAAGTAAATATGCCCTGAAAATCAATAATTATAATAATGCATGTTTTCAAATCAGATTTTTACTTGCTTCGAATGTATTGAATTCCTGTTATCATTTTTACTTTAGGTTGAAGTGTTTGAAGGTTTCTATGTTTAGATGTATTTTATTAAGAAAAAAGACATACATTGTACATGCATGTATACATATTCACTTCATGTCATGTACATGCATTTTGAAAATCAGCACACCTAAGAATCCTTTAGAATGGCTTTTAAAGTTGACTGGTCTAGACCCAGTTGCATTTCATCAGTATGTAGAATTTAATATTTTATTTGACTTGTAATACTCTATCTTTCTACATCATATTCATATATTTTTTAAGAAAATTTAAAAGTTGCTGTAATTTTAGTTTATAAATATACATTTTTGTACATGTACAAATGAAAAAAAAAAATGAAATAGTTATTATCATAATGCTGCTTTGAATCACCTTATTTCTAACCATAGCATAATGGTTGAAAATTAAATGTAATCCTGTCAAGTTGCAGAGTACCAGTGAATCAAGTAAAATCTACTGATTTTATTATTGCTTAACACTTTTTATGTATTTCATAGAATAACATATGTACAAAATGTAACTATATATATAAGAGAATACAGTTGTTTTCAAAGTTTTATGCCAACACGATAAGTTCATTGTAGTACATATACATAGTGATCCATTCCACATTAGGAGCATCCAATTGATATGAACTTCATATCGGATATTTCTGTCCACATGTTTGTTTCAGTTTGTCTATCTATCCATCTGTTTGTCTGTTTCCTTGGTCACTTTTTTCCTCTTTGGACAATTATTGAAGAGCAATTTCAACATTAATCAATTTTAAACAAAAATATGGATCAAGGTTGATTGTCTGTATTATTGCATTATGGTTCAGGTGTTATGACTCTTTTCTGTTAGATAATTTGGAATGTGGGGATGTCTGCAATTACCAGAATAATTTTTAATGTGATCCTTTTGATGAACCTATGCACACATAGGCATTGTTACATGCATAGTGAATAAAAAGTTTTCAGTGGAGACCAGATGAATGCCCTCAAATAAGATTGTCACCATTAAAAAACAAATGAGCAATTCATGTATTACTTTAATACAGGTATATTATGATACGTGTACATTGTACAAGTATGATTTGTATAGAATGATTGTGATTTCTTAAACAGGTTAGGTAGGTTCTTGTCAGATTAAATTATCTTACATGTACACTGGTCTGTAAGTCTGGGTATAAACTCATGGTGAGGAAAAGCTGCCTGAAATATCTGATATGTCATTCTTTGGTAGCATTAAAATAAATCAAGATACATTGTAAGGAATGGGAAAATACAGTGATGAACTTTTTTATTCTTTTCTCAAATATTGGCAAAACAGAAGTGTCAAAAATAAGACAATTCAGATACATCAAAGTCCAAGTACAAGAAAAGAGGAAATATTGACATAATGTAGCAAACAGAATAAAATACAATTACATACAAACTAAATAAAAGGAAAACAAGACATCATACCAAAAAAAAAAGCTTAAGTACTAGAGTAATATAAACTACAAAAATCAGGGAGTGACAGTAGGTAAGGGTAAGCATGCCCTACTCTACCAGCTACATCCATCAAATTGCAAAAAAAGGAAAATTCAGTAAGAGTCTAGCTACATGTACTATACTGTAGCTCCTTGACACACTCTGTCATGGCGGTCCCACCAAGGATGGATCCCACCAAAGATACCTTGATGATATAATTTAAAATGTAATTTAATGAAAGTTCATGATATTAATGATATGGTAGTGGTGAAAAATCAACTAGCTGATTATGAGCTGATCATATTTGATATTGTTGTAGATAGATGCACCTTCATGACATATAAGATTGTTAACCTACAGAATTGGGCAAGGCAGTATGTGTTGGACCCACAGAGCAGGGGAACTAACTGTGCTGTACCTACTGCTGGTGGAAACGCAAATAACTATGATGAAGTATATCCAGGATTATTCCTGGGGGACAGGTACCTTGGTTCATGTATAGAATACTTAACTACTGCTTATGAGCTACTCGGCTGGTGTTTCTAGAAAAGCAGAGGACGCTTACCCTACCTGTGCACCTGGTCCATGCTCCCAGTTTTTAGTGGAGTCTGAGTTGCTCATTTGCTTTTGTTACTTTGTATGTATGATTTTAGTTATTTTATGTTCTTTGTTGTGTATGTCTGTTTTCCATGTCTAGTCTTTGTCCCTGGATTACATACTTTTGATTACCTCTTTAACATTGGTTCCCTTGATTACTCTTAAATATCTTGCTGCTCATTGTTCAAACATAATTACCTCTGCTAAAGAAACTTTTTATCATATTTTATCAACTATTAATCACAGTCTCTTGATATTTGGTATCCAGCATCAGGTATGGGTCCCATATCTTGGAATCTGTTTTCAGGCCTGTTGGTCATCTACTTCCTGTTAAATGAAAAATTCAGCCATTTCTGTCTTTGATCCATTTTACTTTAGTATACTTCTTAACTTAGATAGGCATATTGTGTTACCCATGTAAATATTTACACATATAAATATATATATAACTACTTTTAATATGTTTATGATCAAGGTCCTATTTTATTCCACTTTAAACAAGATGAATAAGGTACTTGAATTTAATTTGTAAAACTGGTTAGTATTGCCAGCATGACTAATGGACAAGGGTAGTTTGATAACATAAGACAATGAAAACTTACTAGCCCCCTTCGTCATGACGGCAAGACTAACCTCCTTGGATGGACTAAGTGCCATATACACTAATTTTACACTTACTGTATTTCCTTGAATTCAGAATTATCCAATTAATTCCTTTTTTTCTCACTTATTTGTAACAAACTATTGATCATTGATTTGAAAAGGGGTATACTGTTAAAGTACTTTTATTCGTGGTTATCATCATTTTTTTGTTATTTAGGGGAAAATGACCAGTTCGCAGATTCTTGATTTCGTGGATTTTAGAACTATATCATGTAAACAAAGGGAAATTTTCATTTCTTTGGGAACCAAATTTTGTGGTTTACCAATCTCATGAAAACCATGCAAATTGGTATCCCACGAACAATAATACTTTCACAGTATTCAAAAAGTATTGAAATTAGACTCAAAAATTAAAATTGTTGCAAATAAATTTGAAAATTGCATACATGAAATTCACTAGTTGATTATTGGCCTTATTAAAAACAAAGTTTTATTGCAGTTGATGCATGTTTTGCACTTAAAATTGAGATGAAATTAAAGAACAATTAGAAAATTTAGCAAAATTATGGTAAAGTAGCTTATTTTGTGAGACATTTTAAGTAGAAAATATAGAAAATATTGGGCAGATTTGTTGAACTCTTGGATATTGACACAAAAATAACCTTTTGTATCATTGCAATATAGTGTTGTTCAAACATTATTGATTATTGATCTACACATATTCCTCTTATTTTGTAAAAATTCTTGAAAACTGTTTAGAAGCAGTATTTTTTACCTCATTGTGACTCACTTATGAAACAATATTTGGTATTTTTTGTATAATGGGATTCAGATATCATTTAAGCTTTTAAATTTGCAAATAGAAAATTTAAAAAAGTAAATTGAAATTTCTGTTAAATAATAGGAATAGGCCTGAGACAAGTGTTAGTGAATCTACCCCTTTCTTTTAAGCATTTATTTCCAGAAATTCCTTTTTTATATCTTTGTAGTAAATAAGATTGTTGTAAATTTAAAATTTGTATTTTACATAAGTGATTGGTATTTTCATATTTGAAATTTAGGAAAGCTGCCACTGACAAAGACTGTCTGAAAGAACTGGGAATAACTTTGGTTATCAACTGTGCTCAGGGTCAAAGGTCAACATTTGTGAACACAGATGCCAAGTATTACAAAGACATTGGAATAAAATTTTATGGCATAAAAGCTACAGATACAGAGTCTTTTGATTTATCAAAGTATTTTAGACCTAGTGCAAATTTAATACATGCAACATTAGAGAAGGGAGGTAAGTTGTGATAGTATTTATATCACAGGCCCTTGGGACCAGGAATTTTATTTATCACAAAAAATATCATTAAATCATTTTGTTTCCATATTTGAGTTATTATGTGTGTTCTCAGACATGTCCACTTGCTATTTATTGCTGTTTATACTGTACCCAGTTAGTCATCTATCTTGTTCTCTAACATCCAAGTCAGATTTCAAATATCTCTTAAGGATTTTTGTCTTGAAGGGAGACTAAGGTATTACTTTTCTGGCATCGGCATCCGCAATAAGATTTATATATTAGCTCTTCTTATAAGGTCAGTTTGATATTAACCACTTATTATAGGTCAATCTTATTTGGTATACAGTTGCACCAAAACCCTGTATCTATTTCATGCATATGCCCCTGAATCAATCACGTTTTGATTAACATTGTCTATGTGCAACAGGCAAGACATATCTCTTTGATAACAATTTATTAGCCATAGGGATGAAAGGCTAGGGTTTTTAAAAAGCAGAACTTCTTTCACCTTTAATTGAAGTTCAAATTTTTTGCAGTATTGTTTCCAACCAGTTGTTGTGTCCATAATGAACTGTAAGACCCTATTGAGTTAATAAAAAAATAATATTGTGTCCATACTTGCCTCAAGAATGAACTGTAAGACCCTATTGAGTTAATAAAAAAATAATGTTGTGTCCATACTTGTCTCAAGGGAACATGCTGAGGTCTTATCAATGCTTTGCTCCCCAAGACTCTTAATTTGTCCTCTTTTTTAGCTCATCTGGCCGAAGGCCATGTGAGCTATTGCTATCCCTTGGCGTCTGTCGCCAAAAATAGTTGTTAACAATTTTTCAAAACTCTTCTCCTCTGACAATACTTGACCAATTGGAACCAAACTTGGTTTAAATGTTCCTTGGAGTATCCTGCACAGAACTGAAAGAGTAATCAAGGGAACCAAGGTTACAGTGATGTGGGGATTTTTGATCCATCAAAAAAACATGGCCACCATTACTAAAAAGAGAACATAGGGGTCAGACAGTCGTTTTTGGCATATATCTCCAAAACCATCAGGTTTAACCAAATTTTTTCAGTAGGTGAAATGATCCTTACTATTAGGACTACAAAAGTTTTCAGGGATAAAAGTTGTCAGACAACTTCTTGTAAGAGTTATTGCCCTTGAAAGGGGAAAAATGATGTTTTTTAAGTTTTCGGCCAATATCTTAAAAACTATGATAGATAGAAAGAAACTTAATTGCTGAAATGATCCTTATGATAAGTCCTACCAAAGTCTTCTTGCGTCAGAATTGTTTGACAACTTCTTGTTAAATTTATTGACTTTGGAAGACAGAATTGAACCAGGTGAGCAATTCAGGCTTCTGGGAGCCTCTTGTTTTTGGGATTAATATACTACATTATGTATTTTTGTTGTGTGTCTGTCACAAAATTGTTTTGTTTTGTTTTTTTTATTTTATTAACATGTATCACCACTTTTATTTGTGGTTGATATGAATTAAACATCACAACTATTCACAGTGCATATTTAAAAAAAATTGAACTTTCTAGGGAACCTTGCATGCTTTTTAGACTCACTAGGAAGGGAAGATTTGTATTTTTTTCTTTAAAAAGAAAGTCTAAGAAAACCCCATGAAATTTCCCTAATCTACTCCTTATTGGTATCTTTGTATTTATTTGTTTAGCCATCTTTTTAACACTGTGAAGACCATATATGAAGTACGTTTTGTAAACATGATGCTACAAACTGCTGTTTGATATTATATACCCACAAAATGGTTTTCATATGGTGAATATTTCTATTAAAGGTAGAGTATTAGTCCACTGTGTTTCCGGTGTTAGTAGGTCTGCTGCTATTGTTATTGCCTTTTTAATGCTGAAGAGAAGAATGTCCTTCAAGGAAGCTATAAAATCGGTGCGAGAGAAACGATGCATCTGTCCTAATGATGGTTTTATGACTCAACTTTGTGTCTTACATCATGAACTTCATGGTGTCCAAGAATTGCCAAGCAGGCATGGCCATAAATGTGTGATATTGTGATATGTGTAATTGTGTGTTGTCTGTGTATTATTGATACCTATATCGTGTTCCATGTACATTTATACTCATGCAACTACTTCAGATGTAGTTGCAAAATACAGGTATTGTGTGTTTTTATTGTATGATGCTCCAGAATATTTGTCTGTGTAGTTGATTCTACATGATACTTTCTAGGAAAATCATTTGCTGTAAATGTAAATTTAATCCTTTGCTCTTAATTTATTCGCAATTTTATAATTTACATTCGTTTGATATACATATTCAACTTTACTTACTGTTTGTGAAATATGATTTTAGACTGTGCCTATAAAGAACAGAGCTATTTTTACTCAAATTACTTTTAACTCTATTGATAATGCACGGTTATGTTGTTACATCACTGATGTCAGTATGGAAGACTTCCTATAGCACAAGATGTTCAAACAATCATATCCTTAACTAATATATCACTTTGGACAGAAATATTTTAAGCTACTCATGTTTTGACAGAGGATCTGTGTAACCGTACATAGGATGTTGCTGACAAGAAGATTAAAAAAAATTCCTATGAAACTAAAGATTTTGGAAGAAAACATGCTCTGCCCGATGGTCTGCACTACTTAGTAGAAATTCTTAAATCCAAGAATTTGAAATCAACAAATTTATGAATTAAAATTTTTACAAAAACACACATACACACACACACAAAATAAAATGAAATAAACAATAAAATACTCACAAATTAAAATGCTTTCCATTGTTTTTTTTTTTTAAATATAGTGCATGGTACTATTTGTGATAGATATAACAGCTGATTAGTTTTAACTTCCAATTTATGTTTTTTCAACCCTTGTTCCATGTTATCTGTTAGTGTATCAATGTGTTTGATTCATCAGTGTCTTAGAAAACAAAGTGTGATGCTTTGGTAGAGAGTATTGACATCAACATTTAAAATTGGAAAATTAGTTTTTTTTTTTCAAGAATTACCAAGAAGAAATAGCATTCCACAATAAAAGTGCAATATTTTGTTTTATATTTTCCTTTTTTAATGTTATATTTACAATTATTTAATAATTCTGTTTTATTTTTTTAGTAGTACATTTTTTATTTTTGGAAAGTGATGAGTATGTTTTTATGTTTATTGTTATTGTACCAGAGTCCACATGTTCTTTACATTGAAAAGCTTGGACACTGACCATTTCCTTCTTGAGGGGGCGGGGGCCTGGATTTTATGTTGAGTTAGGAAATTTTTTTAAACAAATGCGACAATGATTTATTTTTTTCAGCAGCAGCCAGAGTTAAAATATTTTATTTGAAAATCTACATTGTTAAGTAATGGGGGATATATTGCATCATATTTTTTTCTGTTCATGGCTGAGTAAAATATTTTTTTCCCTCAAATTTGGGATATTTTTTTTCTTTCAAAGTAATCCCAGCCCTCCCTCCCTCCCTCCCTCCCTCACTCTCAGTATAAAAATGGTGGGTGCCTTATAATACAGTCAATATTTTACACTTATATTTACTTCTTTAAGTACTGACTTTGTGTAAAATTTTCTGCCTGTCTTTCCCGTTTATTTATTAATTTATAAAAGACTTTCCATGTCGGCCACATTTCAGCATGTAAAAAAATGGTTCTTGCAGAAGGTGTAGGTTTTGCTCTCAATTACCTCCCTTTGTTTGTCTTGATATCTTGTATTTTCTTATCAATAAAGGTCACATTCTTTTTGTTATTGTTACATTTTTTTTCAAGTACTATATATAAACATAGAAGATGTAGTATGGTTACCAATGAGACAGTCAACCTCTAAAAGTCAAGCAATGAACAATTGGAGTGGAGAGACCATATTTGCCAGGTTCTCATTTTCACCAACCTCTTTTTTGGCTTTTAAAACTTTTTTTTTCTTCCAAAATTAGGTGGCTGAACAGAGCTAATTAATATGATTTTGATTATGATACAATATCGGTCTGATTTAATGATAGAATCAGGTATTTGTTTTCATGGTAGATTTTGTGGTGTATGAAAAATAATGAGCATGTCCTTTGATTGTAAGATTTTTGAGTTGTGTGAAAGAATTGCTTCTGTAAGATTCATTTTACAAGTATTTTTCACCGATTTATTGTCAAAATATAGCTTTTTGTTTATAATGAAAATTGCGAGAAAATAAGTTCCCCTAGCAAAGTAGAAACCCTAATGTGCTTACACCTTTACACACATGTATTTCTATTTTCATGTACCTATTATATCTGGACTATGTAACAATTGAATTATGTTTATTTATTAGTTATCTTCATTACACCGGTGATAAATTTAATTTCCAATGAAGGCATGTTCTGTCTATGTTCAGAGAGATACTGTTTTAAGTGTCAAAAATCATCTCTCCGCTCTAAAGTTTTAAAAGCAAGCTGTAATTTTTTTTTGTAATTCTTTAAATAAATTTTTGATAAAACCACACAGCCTGTCAAAGTTTTCAAAATAGTAGTAGCCCAAAATATAAAATTTGAATTAAAAGAATGACTGTGTTATATAATAGTCTTATAGAGAAGTAGTATTATAAGACCTTAATGGATTTTGAAATAATTTTGAATAGCCTGGTCAACAAGATGCATACAAGACTTAATTTCTATCAAATGTCTGGATATGCTTAGAAATTGTTATTCCCCAAACATATTTGTATAGAAATAAATATGTCTGAATGCTAGTTGATACTTATACCTTCTGCTGAGTAAAATTTTAAATTTAGAAATGTAATATGAATGCTGACAAATGTATAGGATTTATCATTGTATATTACAAGGCAGTTTCAAAATTACTATTTTTTTTCAATCTGCTGTATCAGTAGGTTTGCTACAAAATATTCTTTATCCTTTTGTTATAAGTCATACTTAATTGTAAAATTCAATTTAGATCATCATTTCTGTATTGTATTATATTACTCGGCCAAATCTTGGAGATAGAAATTCTGTGTTATGTGCACTTCATTATTTTGTTGTTTTCTAGTATTAGGAATGTTATAACTAGTATCAAGGGAACAATAAAATGTGATTAAAATTTCTTAGTAGAGTGAATAGGGTCATGAGTACATATTGATGATAAATACAGAAAATCTCCAAAATAATTACGATAAAAATTACAAGGTTGTAAAGTTTTCATGGCCATATATTAAAAATGACCATTAATAATGAACAGTCATACTTTTTGTGATTTTCGATAAATGATCCCTGTTGTAGTTATATTGATTTTGTATTTTTCAAGGAATAATTCTGATTTGGACAGGAATCGAAATTTTGACAGGTCACACAGTTCATTGACAGAGTACAAACTTCATTCTTACCTCAAATGAAATGAAAAAAAAATATGAAAAAAACAGTTTGTTGAATAAAGAAACATAGAATAAAGTACTGCTGGTTTTAGTAGGCATGCATTTAACAAATATTAAATATGGGATGTAACTTTAATTTTAATTTTAGTCAATATAAATATAAGTTATTTTACATTAAATAAAATAGTCTTTCATATAACTTTGAGTTGCAAATTGGTACTACACAGGTTTCTTATTTGTTTATCTGGACAGAAAGTCATATTGTCTACTTGGATCATCATTGTATCCATTACTTTCAAATTAAAACATTTATCATAATTCAGCCATTTACAGTGTATATTGAAGAAATTCACACCCTCCTCTTAAAGAGGTTGATCTAGGGTAAGGGACATCACTCATGAAGTCATTGATATGTTTGTATCATATTAAATTTCACCAAATGCTGTCAAGCTTTCATTTGACACAGAAAGAAATCAATCTAAGTTACTTTGATGGTTACATGACATTGATGTAAAATGCTGAATACAAATGTTCCAATGATTTGTAAGGGTTGTGTCCCTTACCCTAGGTCTACCTCCTTTAACCATAGTTTATATTATGTCTAGTGTACACTTCAATTGATCTGTACTGTGGATTGACATTTTATGGAAATCCTTATATTTTTTATGGGTTGATATGAAACGTTGCTCTTTGTAGATATTATGGAAAATATTTCTATGGGTTATACTTTATGTGACTCTTTATAAATAACTTATTTATTGACTTTGTGTATAATAATACTCCCTGTTGTCAATTTCTCCATTATCTATATGAATGATTCAATCTCCATTGAGCCTTTTGTTATGCTGGAGAATCATGTTTAGTATTATTATATATACCAGTTCCATCCAGTATTGTATACTAAGTGGTAGCATAGATTATTTTTTTTATTTTAATGATCAATTATTTCAATGATGTTAAGTAGAGTTTTTTGGTTGGATGCTATTTTCATTCCTGTTATATATTACCTGTTTTGAAATAAATGTGATGTTCAGATATTGTATGTTTATTGTTTTCAGTTATGTCCCTGACAGTAGCCATCTCAGTACAAAAATATATGACAAACAATTTTAAAATTTTAAATTTCCCTTTTTCATGCAGTAATTTACCAGCTTCCTCTGCATATTATGTCAACATTTCTCTGTTAGGAAGGTGGGCCAGAGCTAGTAGCGAATATTTTAACTTCTTAAAACGTCACTGTTGCCATAGAAACATGTTTTTTAACAAGGTTATTCGAAAATATTTCTCATACGCTACCTAAAAAGTTTTATTTCCGATAAAATATTTTGTTTCTAACAGATAATGGATTTTCATAATGTCTACAAAGTAATTTTCTGTAGTTTTTACTGGTATATTATTATTTCATTTTGAACTTTACACACCTTCCTGACTAAGTTCAAGACTTATTTTGAAACATGTGGCTTCCATGTACATAATTTTTATTATATTTAGTTTCTTTTTATTTTCACTTATCTATTGTTCATATCCTCTGTACTTTTTTGACTACCGTTTTTACCTTATTGGTGGCAATTTTATGCTAGCTATCTGTGTTGAAATATACCGAAAATAATGAACCGTTATGGCTGGTTTAGTGCTACTGAACCTTGTTTAACACACCTTTTATTTTGAAATGCTTCTACTAATTCAGGAACATTGCGGTGGCTTCCAATTTTCTTGTATTTACACTGATATTGCCATTTGTTATACAGACTTTCCTGTTGACCATTCCTTTTGAATACTGCCTAGATCTGATCAGTTCGGTAATTTTATTACCCTTCACCATTATTAGAAAATACAAAGGGAATTAGTATGGAAAAAGACATAGATTGATAAGCATACCAAATGTATTTCTGTGATTATGGAACACAAATTACAAATTTTGATAAACCATATATGTTGTTAGACACACATATCACTCCATTGTTAAAAGCAAATTGCCTCTATTTTTCAAGGTGATAGTATACTTGTACTACTCAGTAAAAAAATCACCTATGTTACTAATCTATGTCTGCCTTCTTACTCTGTAGCAAAAATAAAATGTTAGCTTGGTATATGTTACACACTGGTTTAAATACTATAATGTGAGAAAATGCTTTCGTCTGGTAATAGACCGTAGGTAGAGATCATTTAGCATTTATAACAAGATGAAAAACCTACAGAAAAATCCATCAGTCATAGTTTTCTACCCTCAGAAATATGGGATTTATTTAAAAGAGCACAAGAACCTATAGAGCACAGGTAATCAGAACAAACACAAACTTTTACTGAATCTCTAGATGAGATTAGAACAACGAACACTGAAAATAAAAAAAACCAAAAAAAAAAAAACAAAAAAACAAAAACAAAAACAAAAAAAACCACCGAATAATGTTTACAAGCCACAATAAAATAGATTCAATGGACCAACACTAGAAATTAATTTCTGTAAAGGATCGGAATCAAAGATTTGAGTATGAACAATGAGCCCTCTGAGCCTTTACAAGCAATTCAGTTTCTCTTTCTCGAAAAAAATGTAGATATTAGCGAAATAACTACGAGAAAGTAAGCATGCGTCTCTGATAAACAAAGCTTCATTTTTTTACATGATGGGGCAAAAAAGAAAGGTAGAAAAATACTTTGTGGGGAGGGGTTTATGATTTAAAAAGAAAACAAATCAAGAACAGCCCGAAATAAACAACAACAAAATAAAAAAAATGAAATAAAATAAAAACAAAAACAACAATAAACCAATACAAAACAAAACAAAGAATAAAACTAAAAAAGAAACCAAAAAAAAAAAAAAAACCCAAAAGTCTGGCATTGAATATATCGATTAAAGCGAAAACGAAAGATTTGATTTTCAATTTTACCTTTTTCAGAGAGATTGTATGTGCCATCAAGTAATCATGATAATTCAATAAGTTGTATATTTGTTGACCCTCAATTGTTGCTTGAGTAACATAAAGGCATTGTCCAGTTTACGTATTGTAGGATGCCTTTGAAAAGAATGGCAACGTCGAATTTCAAAGTCCATATTAGACATGACAAAGGCCACCAAAATGTTTAAAGTAGACCTTCGATGGACACCCTAGGAATACCAAGATTACATAACTTAGAACTTTGGAGGTTGAGCAGAGAATGACAATTGGGTAGGGCAGCGGCAAAATCTTATAAAAATAATTTCCTGTGTAAAGGAAGATATGACCGATTTGCTTTATCTGCAAGGGCGATGATATGTTTTTCACTGTGGTCTTATCGCCGTAAAGGGTCTGTGAAATATTCAGATATTACAATTAGATGTTGTATTTGAGACTATTGACAGTCATGAGAACTGATTTGTAATAGAGTCAAGGAAATTACTCACCCACCAACTCATAAATATTTCTTCCTCGAGCTCACTTGTTCGGTCATTGATATATAAGTCCAATAGATATTGTTTTGTATTCTTAGATGTTAATATCCTGCAATTCGAACAAAAGATTAGATTTACAATTGTAAAAGTATATTGGAAGAATTATTTATATACAATTATTCTGGAAATATAGAGGAATTTTTTTATGATCGATTTGTGGTGTAGTATTTGGCCAAGATTGTTAACATCATGGCCATAATTGGTGGCTACTATTGTGACCGAAAGTGGATTCGCTTGTATTCCGACTAGTTAAACAGTCTATGATGGCCAATATCAAACACTACAGCAACGAGTTTGTATATTTGCCATGTGGTTCTGCACTAAAGTGTCATGGCAAGATTTTCCCATATACTACTGAGAGGAGAAGAGTCAGGAGTAGATCCAGACACTTTGAAAAGGAGGGGTGCTATCCGGGGTTCCTCAGAAAAAAGGGGATGCTAGGACATTATTTGCCATTTTTTTTGGTCAATTTTGCACATGGAAATGACAAATTTTCCAATAAAAAGAGGATGCCAACCCTTTGCACCTCTCTGGTTCTGCCACTGAGAGTTATGTTGTGAGATTATGCTGTAGACCCATTTGCTTTTGAATTTGAATTTCTCGTAAAGAGACGTCATTTACCACGGTAGAGTATAATTGCAATGACATTGGCTTTTTAAAAAACCCTTGCTGTATTTTAAAATAGATTCTTTGTAATAATTTCGTTTAATCTAGGGCTACACAGGTTATATATACAGACCATGAAATCATATCTAAGTAGAATATTGAAAAAATATAGCCCAATAGCACCTTGTCGACTATCCTGTTCAACTACATAGAGAATGGGTTTTTTCATAACTCTTACGTAAATTGCAACCATTACAATGACATTCTAGATACGGCACTAAATGGGTCTAAATGCAGCTTATACATTTACTCTATATGAAAGTTTAAGATTAAGGTCTTCACCCAAACGTTCTACAACCGTCAAAACGACAGATTGACCGACATTAAATGTCCGCTTTCAATATGACGAAAAACCTCCATCTGACATAGATAATCATCTTCTTTCTCTAGAACGAGTTTCACCGAGCAACGCATCACGTGTCTTGCCGGAAAACGGAACTGATGACCCTTCAGGAGCACTGGAGTTCGCCTAAAGGTAGAACGGTACTATTTCTCATTATTTTAGGTTGGCCTTTTGTGTACCCTACTTATTATAAGTAAATATTTCCGGACACTGTGATTGGACAAATTGTGCTTATACCCAAAATGTTTTATTAATTCCAGGCTCTAACATTATTATATTTTTAAAAAATTGTCTTATATTTTTTGAAAACCATTTTTTTATAAATATCATGATTTTTTAAAATTCATGTGCCATTCTCAGAAAAAGGGGGGAACTTTGACCCCAAACATCATCTGCTTAAATACCAAAGAATCGAGACGGCTTTGCTATGACTTTGATCGCAATGTTAGTTAAGAAAATAAAGACGTTACTGGAAAAAAGTCAGTTTATAGCTCCGTCATTGTTTTAAAGGTGTGAATTTTTCAAAAGTTTCACTATGGTCGCCTATGGGAAATAAATAGTACAGTGCTACATAAATATTGGTAGAGTTTGAACTTCTTGTTGATGTGTGTACCGATTAATTTCGTGTGTTGTGTCACATTTCCTTTGTCTGTCATGAGAGCAGATCTGTATAGAGAAAATCAAAGCAGTGCTCATCTAATTATCAACCAATGTGACGGTTGCTGATCTGTCCGTAGATGGAAGAAAAGCTTTGGATCCACCAAGAAGTGAAGTCAGGCAGTAGATGTTATCTTAATTAGACTGCTGATGAACAGAATATTGTAGTTCTAAACAGGGTATTCTCTCTAGAAATGCATTATCTGATGAAAGAGTGAATTCAGGGTTTAAAAAATCTTTACGGGATTTCCAACCCTGAGAAACCTAAGTTTACTGGTAAATATACTAGAACTTCAGAGGAGGAAATTCTTATTTAAATAACAGCTACCATACTGTTTGTAGTAGACATTGCGAGAAACAAGAAAGTAACAGACAAACCATTATGCTTCCAGTCCGTTCCTACAAAATCCTCAACGACTAAGCCGAATAATAGAGGCCTGTATAAGATTCGACTAGCCCGAAACAAGAAAAGTACTCAACATTTTACTTACCAGAATCAGTTTACTAGCCCCAGGCTTCGAACTAATGGCTAAAGGCGAGTACTGTGCTTCCAATTAAGGCTCTTTTATAAATAAGAAAATATTGAAATTGAGTAAACGTCTGTTAGTCAAAAGTGATAGTTGGCATGCCAGGATTGCTACTTTTTTTATTGACCTGTATGTTGAGGTAATTTTCCAAGAATCATTTACGCCGTTTACTGCTGTTTTAAAATAACCGAGAGAACGTTATCTATGAGAGTACACTATTATTATCATGGAGTATATAAAAAGTCAATAAGACCTTTCTTCGAATAACCCACAACACCAACAAACAAATTTTATTTATTGATTTATTTGCAATTTTGATAGCAATAAACATTGTTTGACCACAGAGCTTTGTAAGCTTACCTGGATCATTAAATTTAATCCAAAAACATATTATGCTTGCATGTGCTTAGAAGTATAAGCAAATGTGAGCATGTCCTAAATCGGTAACACATCATTTCCCTGTTAAATATTTATCTGGACACTAATCTTGGGATTCAATTTCCTCGAAGCTTTAACTCTTTAGCTTTAAAATTTTCGTATAAATTTTCTCATCATTAATTTAATTTTTTGTCTTTTTGCCGGTCATCTACAAGGATTTGAAACAAAACTTAGTCAAGTACACCGGCAGGAATTAAGGCAATTTAGAAATCGAAAGACTATGAGATCATCTACAACAATGTCTGTTATACACGAGGTTACACATGATTCAAGCATTTCCAATAGCCTCTTCAATTTTGAAAAAAAGGTTTTGAGGAATATATAGCCTGTGGGTCAAATTTCTTCATCTCGCAATGGGAGAAGTCTTGAAACGCCTTACTAAGGGTTATTTAAAAATCAATCTTCATTGATTTGCCTTGCAGAGTTAGGAGTATCATATACATGACTCAATAAGCTGATCATAATCAAAGACTACCTTTAGTCCTAATTCGACATGCTTTCAACAAGGTAAAGATTTATATGACGAAGGTGGTCCCTATAAAGACCACAAGATGTTTTGATTGTTTTTCTCAAAAGAGAAACGATCTAGCCTTAATCAAAAGAGAAACGATCTAGCCTTAATCAAAAGTGAAATGATTGAGCCTGACTGAAAAATGATTTAGCCTTGCTGAAAAGGAAAATAAGTTAACATTATTCAAAATGAAAATAATTTAGCCTTACTTAAAGGGAAATGATTGAGCCTTACTCAAAGATAAATGATTTAGCCTTACTCGAAATATAAAAGATTTAGCCTTTTGGATTTGCTTTTATAATGAGCGAGTCTATGTACTGGTTTTGCACAACCTCCAATCAGAGGGGAAGGAATCTTCAGAATTTGTTACAGAGACTATTCCAACTTCTCACCAGTCACCGATGTTACAGAGACTATTCCAACTTCTCACCAGTCATCGTTGTTACAGAGACTATTCCAATTTCTCACCAGTCATCGTTGTTACAGAGACTTCTCACCAGTTGTACAAACCATTACACAAGAGAAAGCACAATGAAGAAATTAAATGATTATCGCACATATAAAACACCTGCTTTGTTGAAAATTGTTTAATCTTGTAATACATTGTCGGCCGTCAAAACCCACTCACTAACCTAAATAAATATAGCCTAAATATCACAATATGGATGGTATATTAGAGGTGCCAACCAGAACACTTTTGCGTAGACATTGAAGTATTGATGCATCCCCGGGATGGTTAATTTAATTCTGTCCGGTGTCTCGTAGGCAAAATGTATATTCGTATACGTACATGTATGTTGGTGTGCGATAAATCAGTTCAGTCATTCTAGTTTATGAATATATACTAGTCCTGGATCCCGAACTATATATATTGATGTTTTGACGAACTTTATTTCTTTCAATTGTCTTTTAAAAATATGATAGTGTGAGTGAAAATAACCTGTTCAGTTCTACATGGAGGAAACATCACTGAGACACTAAAATTTTGACCAAGTGTAGAATCATTCACGTTTTTATTGAAATGAAAATTTAGATGCATTAACAATTAAAATTAAAACATTTGTGTGGGAGGTTTTTAGTTATTTATTGTAAATTTATCGTAACTCTTAATCATATAAAATCAACTATCCTCCAAGTCAACAAATATTTAAATCATAAGTATAGGAGATTACTCATTGGAACATATTCACAGCATATCAATTTGTTCATTATTATATGATTGGTAGTATGGTATTTACACGATCATGGTATTTACATAATCATACATGTAAACCAAGGTCTCCAAGCTGATTCCGAGTAGCTGTAGAAATGAGAAAAGCAACTGTATAATCATTTAATTTAGTTAAATTAATTATGTTCAAGTGCCAAGGACTTTTAAATCTAATTTATTTGATGAATAATTTTATACATTAAGAAAGTGGAGTAAATTAGTGTTTCTAAAATATTATGCACCGAATATTGATTTATGATCACAAGTTAACTCACATTCCCTACCCCTATCTTCATGCTTGATGGGATCAATAATTTTATCATGCACAACCTTACCAGAAATCGACCTGGATCCTCTATTAATTGATACAAGGCTATTATTTTGTTGCCTGTCCTTTCTTATACTTGGAACTCGTATTTTGATTTTCGGTTTCATTTTTTCCCAAACAAGCATATGTTTCATAAATAGAACTCAAAACTTGTTCATACTGTCTATACAACGAAATACTCACATCCTTTAAGAATAAAACAAAGTTTGAGATTTTTTTCTCCAATTCAAAACGTCGCTTTTTTACTACACAACACTAATATGTTAGTCCTAATAACTAATTGGCTCCAATGTAAATTTAAATATGTTCGATGTTTCATGGATCTTCTTGCCTTCTTTAAGTTTAACCTGAAGAACATATAGCATAAATGCTGCACGTATACACTAAAATTTCTCAAGTCAATGAGCTAAAACAAATCGGTATTGCCCCTACATTTAACAAAAACATCATTATACAGAATTAATAGATTAAGTCAGTGACTGTGACCATTTTATGTACAAATAATTTAATTTGATTTGTGAAACGCTTTCTGATTGGTTGGTTGACTTTAAGCTGTTTGTTGTGTATAACATGGCTTAATATCGTTATTAAAAACCACACTCCCCAAACCAAATTCATTTATTAGTCTTTTAGAAATAAACATCGTTATTGTTTACTTATTCATTATTCTTATATGAAAAAACCTGGTTTGACCAAGTATACATTTTAAATAAAAAAAATTAAGATTCTCTGCTAAAATTTTTTGAAAAATAACTTAAACAAGTGCACTAGAATTGTGTAGGACTATTTCTGACGAAGTTAATTTCGTTAAAATATTTTTTTTTAAATAAGTGTGCGTATAAATCATCACATGGTTGAAGCATCATTAAGGCACTAATTTTGATCTAATGCTATAGAATCGTTAACTGTCTTATTTTAATGACAGTTTAGATGCCTTAAAATTCAGATTAAAAGCATTTAAACATTAAATGCGGAAGGTTTGTAATTATTTGAGCAAGGTTAATCACTTTTGATCACAAAAGTTTAACCATTTTCCGAGTCAAGAATGATTAAATAGAAGGTCATATAATCATATATGTAAGGTCCCATCTTTGATTTAATCATATTGTATTATATCATATTTTTCTCTTCATAATTAGATTTTCAGTTTTAATTTACGTTTTCGGAAGTAACATATGCTTCAAAGAAATGAATTCAAATGTGTTGATACTATCTCATCAACAAAACTCTACCCTGCTCTTAGGATGAAAAAAGTTGGCTAGAAATCTTTTTAGAGAGTTAACACAGCCAAATAAAAAATGTAAAGTTATGAACGTCTTAATGACGATTCGACCAACTGATTCTAAGTAATGTAACTTAGATGCGAACATAGAAATTATTAAATTAATTAACATGTCATTAAATATATTTTACTACCCACCACATAACGTGTAGTTTATATCTTTATGCAATATCTTTAGAATAACAAGCTCGTTTCTTCTGTTATAAACAGTGCATCATATTAGAATGCAACATTAACAAACATTTGGTGTTTTGCTTCATGAAGTTACACATGAAGATTGAGCGGATTTTAACTTCAATTTTGATGTTCGTTGTTTAAACATATTGGAGAAAGAGCATCTTACATTAAAACGGGTATACATGTATATCGGGGTCCTGATAATACATATGACCTATATATGGTAAATTGTGACGAGCCCTGTGTTTGAATCAGAAACTGGGTAATATTACATAAATTCAATGCTAACCGATCAATTCATCTCTAATTGTAAACTTCCCGTTCTCATACAAGGAAAAAAAAAAGCACTCATAGACATGTGTATGATATTTTAAAAAGAGGTACATTGTAGCGATCTTTGGGTCGCTTATGATATTTACCAGGGAACCAGATAAGGAACCCGATTTCAACAACTGGCAATGAATATTCATATGTACATGACCTATATAGTCTTGTAACGAGCCTCTGTGCATGAATCGGAAACTGGATAATGTTCAATGCTAATCGATCATTTCATGTAAACTTCCTGTTCTCATACAAGCAAGAAACATACGTAGAAACACACGTGTATGATATCTAAGAGGTACATTATTATTTCGTATGAAGTTAGAACTATGACGCTATGGCGGTAAACACGGCACATATCTGTAGCTTTACGTGGAGTATAAATATATAATTGTGCGAATCATATGCGAATATAAAGTACTGAAATTACGAGTGCAAGAAGTCCCTAACAATATTAGCGACTTCAAAATGCTTTTTATCTTATAGTGTTCGATACATTTTATACTTTAATAATACATAGATGACATCAATTCAGTTTTTTAATTCAAACGCTATATACTGTATATGTTATTTATCTATAATAGATGACCGATATAATATTGTATTGTACAAATTATTTATTTATTATGTATGAAAATAACATTATTACATAAAAAAATCAATTGATTCATATCATAAAAAAATACTTAAGTGGCATTGAACATTCACGACCACCCCAAAAAACAAGGGAAAAAATCCACCCCCTCAAATAAAAAAAAAAATAATAATAAAAACAAGAGCAAACAAACAAACAAAAAATAATGATAATAAAAAATAAAAGAATTAACGAAGAAATATGAACGAGAGTAGTCAGTTGTATTATCTTTTTTCGAGATTATACTACATTAGATGATGATCCAACTCTGATGGTAATAAAGCGTATGGGGCAGCTCGCCCACAAAATTCCAAACTGAAATGCTTACCATCGTTCTTACTTTAACACTACAACTTCATTTTCAATTGAGACAATTTTATATAAGTCAAAATTACTGCAATAGAACCCAAAGTGACCTTTCCTTATCCACAAATATTTTAAGGAAAAACTGGAGTGACAATTTCTCTAGTCTATGGTAATGCTTTCGTTTCAATGGTCATGTCTTCGCGTCAATGCTGGAGTGATAACCTCTCGAGCGGAAGGTAATTGTTTCGCTTCTTCAATGTTGGAATGATAACTCGATGCCACGGTCATGGCTTTGCGTCAATGCTAGAGTGACTACCTCTCGAGGTCAAAGTCTTGGTTTCGCTTCTTCAATGATGAAGCTACGACTGGAGCATTCGGCCATGGCTTTGCGTCAATGCTGCAATGACTGCCTTTCCAGCCCAAGGTAATGATTTCGCTTCTTCAATGATGGAGTGATAACTCGAGGCCACGGTTACGGTTCGGATTCAATGATGATGTTTACATGAAATGAAATGAAACAAGAGTGACAAATTATCGTTGTGAGTACCATGTAAAGTAATTGACTGTTAGGAGAACCGAATGTAAAACTGATACAGATAAAAAAGGCTTAAAAGTTTTGAATTGACAACACATTATTTATGCATGCCATTATTAATAAAGGGTCAGTAGATAGTTTTCGTGTTTTTTTTTGTGGTACCAATAGCTATTTTTTACCAAGTAAATGATACATGTAAATGTACTTGCAATAGTAAAAACATTTTCCCAAGGTTGATTTCAAACACACGTTCAATCATTTATGTAAAGACCGTAGATCATTTCTCGATGAAATATCGTCACATAAAAAATGTCATTCATACTTATATATACATTTATGTCGACTAAGAACTTCTTGTGAAAATGATACAAAACAAAAATATGATGAAAGTATTTGTTTTGTTTTTAGTACTGGCGAATTTCTTCACAACCACTAAAGGTAAGGACGTAATGTTTATGATAAGGAACAATAACTTAATATTTATGATGTCTTATTGACCAGTAAGTCTGAAAAATATCGATTGCTTATTCTTAGATGTGTGCATACAGCATGCAAAATGAATACCTAAGAATGAAAGTTCTGACATATATTTCAGTAAGTGTTAATATTGAAAACAGTAGTGGGATACTATATAAAGCTACAGAGAACATTGATAGAAACTATCAAAGCATATCATAACAAGCACTATATTCAATAAAGAAGTGACTTTTGTTTAAAATCACGGAAACAACGAAAAAAGTGGCTGACGACCAATGACACTTGTAATAAAGCCATTCAGGACTTGGATTTTCCTTATAAGAAAAAAAAATGATTTAACAATACGTTTGACTTATTGATGAATATAGATTTTAACCCATTATTACAAAAGTATGAAAAATGTCACAGCTGATCGCAGTTTATCAAATACCCGTTAATTACTAAACATTTTGCAGATTTACAGTAATGATTTCAGTTAATATTTATACTGCAGGTACTTTCACGATAATACTACGTATTTATGACGTTCACAATTTTGCAACGGACTTAACAACCAGTGAACAGTTATTTTTCCACCTACAACTTCTAGATGTTGACTATTCAGACTTACAATGTGGGCTAGAGAGAAAAGTTTGCCAGATTTGCTCAATGTACAAAGTAAAAGAACTGCGACAAAGTTGTGTTTCAGACAATGCTTTCTGTAAAAAATCATCTTGTTCTGTTTCTAGTCATGTTGAACGAATCATTAATGATGAAGTAGTTAGTTTTGCCAAGAGACATTTTAATCAACGTAATATAAAATGGTCAACCTTGTTGCCAATGCTTTCAGATACACTATGCAGGTACTGTTCTGAAGTCCGATCGATAAATCGAAAAAGAGACTGTAAGAGAAGGCATTGTCAGTCCAGACTGTAGAACCAAATATCGTGAAAGCACATTTCACTTGCGTGTTGTTTAGCATGCTTTAATGATATGCTTTTCTGTTAAAAGAAGGAACTATACTTAAAAGTTTTATAGCAAATCTGTTACAAAGTGCATTGCAAGTTATCATTTAACCTGTTTATAAAGGAGAGGTATAAATTCTGAAGGTGTTTTGAAAACATAATATATATAACAACAGTTTATTATCTAAGCTTCTATAAATTTGAAGATGCTTATTAAACATACTGCTTCTAACAAGAATTTTCTGAGTTTGATGTTAAAATGTTGGAATTTCTGGTCGACAATATTCTTGTCGAGTTTGAAAGACTCAGAACAAAATGTGCACTACTCTCTGTTTTTTATTTAATGAAGCTAAGATTTATTAAGTTTCCGATAAAAAGATGATTCTGTTGTGAAGATGATATGGTATCTCTGAATTATAGTACTTCTACTTTCCAGGAAAGAATTACATCCCATCTTTTGCTAGTGAACGTAAG
This sequence comes from Perna viridis, assembly GCA_037379345.1. Lineage (NCBI taxonomy): Eukaryota > Metazoa > Mollusca > Bivalvia > Mytilida > Mytilidae > Perna > Perna viridis. The sequence continues at coordinate 10,094,000 of CM074515.1, read as the reverse complement.
TAGCAGTACATATATATTCAGACACTGCTTATGATACAGGTGATTCATGATGTAGAAAGACCCACCGAACAAGCAATGTTTTTTTTCTGTCTTCAGATGCTATATTTTACGGTAACGTTAGTCTTTTTGGTATTCAGATCTGCACTTTTGAGAAAATCATACATTCATCTCACACTAAAATTAACCAAATGAAAGCAAATATGGAATGAGAACTCTTGCAAAGTACTAATTTTATGTACAATCTATATAAATTTAATCTCAAAAGTGCAAACAAGACTGATTATGTGGTCTGTTACTGATTCTGAATAGGAAATAAAAGTAAAGATGGTGGGTTTTTGACTTGCATGAATCACCTCCTGTCAGTTTTTATAAAGACTGATACTTAATAGTATAGAGGTAACTGGATACTGAAATGTCCTTCTGTTATGTTTCGTCAGTATTGTTTGCTGACATTTATTCCACTTTCCTTATATACAAATATGACTCCAAGACACGTTCAATACATTTCAAAATAAATATTTCCAAACTGTGAATATTAATCAATGTGGTGAACATGTTTTCAACAAACAAACGACAAACCAAGGGATATAAATTAGTGTAGCTCTTCAAGGTGATCCGCTTCATCACGGTGACGAGATTTTAAGCAGTTGCTTTTAAAAATGGAGAGTAAGATCCATATCAGCAAATATACAATTTGTTGGCCAATGGACTTTTCAGCTCGCACACTAGGAGATTGTGTCACCATAAGGGAATACTGAAGAGATATGATTCACAGTTTCGTACACTAAATTGACCAGGTATAATCAAGTAAACTATATAATGAAAAGTGAATCTTCAATTGTGGATAGTACATCATTTGTACATAGATAGTTGAAATACTTGTAAAGATAAAAAGGTGTAAAATGCATGTTTTAAACTATCCGAAAGATTCATGCCCTCACCCGACCAGGTCTCTCAGGTCCTCACTGGATTGGTTCTCTTATCTTTACTATCTGGTTCTTCAACAAAATGCATAACTACACACGAACTTTAAGAATTAAAACCATAAACAAATCAGGAGAAAATGTTACACTTATTTAATTGTATTTTTACAACAATATAATCCCTGCCCACTTTCCCTGACAATTTGAAAGTGCCTGATAGTTCAGAAAATCTGTTTTTGCAGTGAAATTTTGGAAGACTTCCAAAGTTTTCATTAAACGGTAATTTTTGTCCCCTATTTCATCATAGCTCAGGTTTTAATGAAAACAAATATTATCATGGGTCTCCATAATTCAAGAATTTAATAAATATATACATTCTATAAAATCATGTACATGGGCATATCGACAGAGTGCAATCTAATTCCCCTGCAAAGAATGAGTAAATTATCATCCGTCCCAAAGATGGGTATACACATTCATAAGTTTAATCTGTTAAACTCTTGCCATTCGGATATTGCATAAGACGTTGTGTAAATTAGACCCTATTCGTGTATGAGTGGACTCACACTAACAAGTCCATTTGAGTAATTTTGTATTAACATATCTGCCTCCGACAAGAATTTTATAATAGGGTTATTTTCATCAACTTACATAATGTGGAATATAAAATACTACCCGAGAACTGCTGATAAAATATAATGACTTAATTAAAACCACAATCATATAAGTTGCTAAAGTATTCCAAAAAGAGACAACTTAATTGTTTGTGACTCCGTTTTATAACTTATTATTTATTACTTGAAATATTGAAGTTTGCAAATTTTTTAATGTTTACTAGTCTAAGTATAAACTTATGATGCCATAGGCTTCATAGTTGAAAAAAATAATAAATGACGAAAGATAAACATCAAGATAAAACATTGTAGAGATATGACAAACTTAACATGTTTTGATTTAAAAATACCAAAAACATCATAAATTACATGAATTATCATCGGTCATTTCTTAAAGTGGATAAATACCATCATTATCATTCATAATTTGGAATATTAGGATGAATTACACATTCGTCATTAATCTCAATATTTATACTCATTCAGCCAAATATCAATATGCGTCTATGTTTTTAGTCTCAAAAAGTTCCTGTTAGTACAAATATGCAATCACAAAGTATAATTGATTAAAAATATAAATTGTTGATGATTTATTTAAACAAAAACTACAGCTATAGTAAAAAATGTTTGAAGGATTGGTTAGATTAGTAGTTTTAAACCCAAAGTGTTTGTTATGGAATATGATACATCACAATTTTTACACAAAACACAAACTGTTGAAACATACAATGGCACATCTATCAACATATATAAAATTCAAAATAAATTTATCACGTGTGTGATTTTTTAAAGAGAGCTTTCGGGAAAGAGGGATCTTATATCAATGGATTATTTGAAAACAACTATCATTTTTTTGTTTTTCATTTCGTTTAACAATGGAGGTATGTACAATATCTATAAAGAACCAAATTAAACTGACCTTATTGACATTAAACAAGTGCATGAAGTTTGTTTTATAAAGTGTCATAAGTTTGTCAAGACCGTATCATTAGCAGGCAAAAAAAAAAAAAAACCCCACATTGTTATCATATTTTAAAGCCATTAACATTTAAAAAGTGGCATAATCGGAGAGAATAAAACCCAGGTATAAAACAAAATAAATTGATTTTAGTGGTAGCATTTGCTTGAACAAGTATAGAGAACCAAGATATTGACATAACAGTAATATTCTTTCGCTATTTGGGGTAATAACAGGGTACATTAGTAGGGCAAGGGTCTTATATTTCTATTGAAAAAACAATCTTGTTACACATTATCAAGTGTAAAACTATTTTAGCCGTGTTTGATCACATGTTTAATGTGTAATAAACTTCCCATGTGATATAAATTTGGAAATTTTACTCTTGGGCTTTCTCCGACAAGACGTCGCAACATGAACATCGATCCGCCAATTGCAAAATTTAAAATTCATGTTAAAAATACCAATTAATTATTGAGAAAATCTAAACAAAAAAAAATAATAAAATAAAAACACTTGAAGATCTAACCCAAATTCGGAACAAGAGTTCTGCGGATCTGTTAAATCTTGACTTTCGTCGGCACTCGTGTTCGCACTTTCCAATTAATCCTTTTATTATCTTGTACTTGTAATAAGGGTGTCCTATTGATTTCAACAGAGACATCAGATGAGGATGATGAAAGAGTTTACAGAAAGCAAGAGTATATTCACCCAATTGCTATACCACCCCCGCGTAAACAGGAGTATATGGCACCAGGTTTTACTGCATTGAATGCTGTAGGAGTGTTTAACGGGCGCAATAGCCAGGCAGACTTGGCTTCATATACGGTGTTACCGAGGAAATATATAAAAAGTTCTGTAATACCATCTGTGTATATCGCGCCAGGATTTTCTGACGATGACTTTCGAAAGCTTGAAAGACTTAGAACAGACTCATATCAACCGCTGTATTCGTTATTTGATTTTCACTGGCAAAATATGTTTGTTTGACGATTTCAGATCACATGTTTTTTTTTAATCTAGTTTATCAACAATAAAAATGTACTACACTGAATAAGTCTGATGTGTCTATGTGCAAGTGGAAAGATAACTATTTTGTGATACATTAAAAATGACCCTTTTTCTGAGCATTTTGAATGATATTTGTATTTTTGTTCGGATGGGATACGAGAAAAAAAAATCTTCCCATTGAATATAATACTCCGCTTTAATAGTATGCTTTCAAGTATTTTAGGTTTAAAGTAATAAAATAAAATCATACTGGTATGAAAAAGTAAAATGAAACTAAATATTAGTCCGAAAACTCGAATACAAGTGTTACCTAGACGTGTAAAACGATTGGAATTCAGCAAAAAATGTACAGGTATAATTGAAAAATAGAATTTAAGAAATGAAATAACAACAGCTTTTACTAGCACAAATTAATACAAAAAGATACAAATACAACAAAAACAACTCCTCTGATATTTGCTGTCATTGTAATGTTTTCTTGGGAAGGCTAAACATCTTACAAAAACGTTATTTGTATAAACATTTGCTCATTAGTTATGTTGGTCACTTCAAAAAGTGTCAGATTTTGAATCAATGTCCATTTTACCACACACGGCTTGCACCTTGCAATAAGCAGGCACTGCTTATATCAATAATTTAGATGGTTTTTGCTGCTCATTTCTGTGTATAAATTGTTTTTCGTCAATTGTCAATTGGATGTGCACGTAGTAATTTGTCCATGGCTTTTTTCTCGTTTGACACTTCAGCACCCACCTAAATTGTCTTGTATTTAACCGTCTTTACATATTTTTCTTATATTTATAGTAAATGGAATCACTGGAAATTCACACAACACACGAAAAAGCAATATATAATGGAATAAACATAACTTGTGGTTTACGAAAGCAATCATTCACTAAATAGAATATCAATTTTCAATTTTAGATATTTTTCAAAGAAGCTAGACGTTTCACCTGACATTCAAAGTGGGTTGTGACAAATTATGAAATATTGTTTTAATGATTGAAAATGAACATCAACGATTTATGCAAACACTAGAAAAATAACAAAGTACGCCTTGTGGTACATGCATAATAGGTCGAACCAGATAAGAAATTTGAATACTGCAAATAAATTTTTGCCTTTATTAAAAAATCAATAGTCAAATGATAAGTGTTTCTTTTGTATTTATTGATAATCACGACAATTTTTAGCTCGAAGAAATCATGAAATGTTTCTTTTCTTTATTCTCAAGCTACAGCATTAGTATGAATACTTAAACATCAAATAAGTAGACCAAGACTGTAACCGCTGGATAGATATTTACTACTTGTGAAGATTGCACCAAACTTATTTACACATTTTGTCCAGAGGATAAATATTATGAACAACCTTGACTAGTAGACTAAAAAGAAATCTGGAACATCAACATGATTAATGAAAGATTTGTTTGTTGGGGTTTAACGTCCGAGCAGCAATATTTCAGCTATATTCAGACGATATTAATGAAAGAAAGACAATTTATGTAAAACGTTTCAGAACTAAAACTAAGTGAAAACATCCCCCCATTTAAAAACATAAGTTTCGTGTAACACTCTAAACAAGATTTTTGTGAAAAGATCTCCTAAAGGGGAATATCCAGTTAGTATTCACAAAAATTTTGCAATGTTATCTCGATAATTTACAATATCTTGAAGTATATTATGTTATGTTTGTAAATTTGAGTGAAAGTTTTATTCAAGTATCGAAACCGTACTTAAATACAGAAACAAAACGGACATATATCAACATGCTTCGGCTAAATGCTTGCAAAATAAACAGATTTTAATAAATGTAAAACCAAACTATACTTAAACCTTGGAGTAAAGATTCTTTCCTTCAAGGCGGAGTTGGGCATACTTTAGCAATTAGCAAAATGCAATAGTAATCACGACTATTGCTTTGCTGAATGTTTCTTTCTCCATCTTGCCGAGTCTTTGTCACATCAATATCGAGGATTGAATAACTTAAGGAGGTGGACTTAGGGTAAGGGATATAACTCTTACAAATCATAGGAACTTTTGTGTAAAGCATTTTACGTCAGTCTCATGTAGGCATCTAATTAACTTGGACTGATTTAATTCTGTTTCAAATGAAAGCTTGATAGACTTTGGTGATATTGAATATGATGCAAACATATCACTGATTTCAAGAAATATGTCCCTTACCTTGGGTTTACCTCCTTAAATACTGATACGTTTTCATATTTAAAATATATATAAAAAAAATGTACTAGATAAACAAAATGTTCAGTGAGAGTATATATTTAATTTGTAGTAAATCGAACAACGAAACCGTAATAATCTTATGATGATTTTAGTATCAATTCTTGGAATGTAAATTTAACATTCCAGCAATGTGATACGCTTCTGTGATTTCTAGAGGATTAATATTCTTTTTTTCCCAAATCATTTATCATTTACGCTTATTATAGATAGAGACAAATAGGGAAATTATATCACATATTTTTTCAAAAATTTAAACCGTTTTTCCTTTTTTTTCTCTTTGTTGAACAACCTCATAGATTTATGACCAAACAAGGAACTGTTTTCCAGGTGTATCACAGTATATTGAACGGAATAACTAGAAACATTACAGAAGGAAAAATTGCGAAAAATGTTAAATTTTTTCTTAATATCAATTGCCTACATCCTGTTGTGTTTTAATCAACCTTCAGGTAAGTTATTCGATTTACTACAAATGAAGTCTGTACGATTTTAACATTATATTTTCATGTTTCATGAAATTAACAATTTTCATCGTTGTTTGTATGTTGTTCTCTCTATTCAAACTTTCGTTGGTAATTATGTATGAATAGACAAACTAAGTTTTCGAAATAATTGTTTTTCTTGATATTGCAGACAGCATATTTCATTTCGGATTGTTTATCTTTTTTCAATACATGTTTATTTTTCTACTAAACTTTGAAAATAGTCGGAGTTTGTTTCCCTTACAATGAATCCAAGTTCTGGAAGATTTATATAAGTTATTTTGACTGCATGTAATTCTATATAAAGTAACCCTTTAATGGTTTCCGAGTTCTCTTCTTTTCTTTAATTTTTTAAGACATTTTCATATTCGGAAAATTTAAATCATATTCTTATATCTTACAGGATCACAAAAAGTTTTGACAAAGTTTTTTGTTCCACCAGAAGGATTTCACCCTCCATACAGGTTGCCAACTACCAAGACCGCAACAAAAACAACTGCAAAACATGCTGATCTATCGAAAAGCCACGATTTTTCTCCATTTCCTGCACAAACTACCATGACAAGAAAAGATCACCATAACGTACTTGATTTACCTGATTCAGCAACACCAAACATTAAATTCATTGGTTCTTCTAAAACCAAACGTAGACATTCATTAATAAAACCAGAACTTAGGGATTTCATCACTAAACAAGTGAAAAAGACGAAAACTCCGACACCAACACGATTCATTGGCCGTGTTGACAAACAAGTAAATCCCTTGCAGAAACAGGATAATAAATTAAAGCAACATCATCCATATGGAGATAACGATGCAATTGGGTGGCCTGCTTTCGACAAAAAGAAAATCGAAGGAAGTGAAAAAGTGACTAAAAATGAAAATGAAGTAGTACAGCAGGATAGCGATTACTTTTTTATGCCAGAAGAAGAAGCCGAAATGGAATTCACTGCACCAGGATTTGATCTCAAAAAGGAGAAAATTGAGCCTACATTTGTTGTTCCTGCGGCATCCATACCAAGATTTCCTTCACACTTTTCTAATGCTAAGAGAAATATCATTCCATTCGTTCCCCCACCTAACAACTTTGGTTATCGGTTTCGAGGCCCCCTGCAAAGAAGGTTCTATGGAAAAACCCTAGATGATTTGACAAGATCAATAGTACACGTTGCTTGCCCGGATTGTAAGATAAATTCGATCCACAGAGTGGAGGATAAGTGTAGAGGGGGAATCTGTCAGACAGAATACAAAGTGTATCGAAAAGTACTTAATCTGTAATACTAACACTATACAAAGTAACTACTTACTTACTTCAAGCACTTTCTCTTAGTAGAACTGGCTACCACGATGCTGTAAAACACAAAAAAAAAAACGCAGAATATTTTACAATTATGATTTGTGAATATTTATCATGTAAACAATGATATGCCGGAACCAATAAAAAAGAAACGTTTGTTCTTTTTTCTTTGTTAAAAGATTGTATCATTCCTAATTAGAAAATAAAACCGAGACACAAAAATATATGTACGCTTTCAATAAAAAGTATTGATGATAATAATTCAACACTTTAAAAAAATTCAGAAATTTACCGTTCGGAGGTAATCATTATAGACAAAAAAATCTGCTAATTGGAAAGTATGAACGAGAGTATTAATATAAATAAATTAGTATAAATAAGGAATATTACTAGGGAGTGATTGACTCTCTCTTTATTTATATATGAACCAAGAATTTCAGGCAAAACACCAAAAGAAATACTCGACATTAACTATATCGAAATGGCGAATACTGCATTTGTTTATTTCATATTGCAATGCCTATGTTGAAATGGCAATCAAGCAAAAACAGAAAAAAAACGTAACGCACACACACACACACACACACACACACACACACACACACACACACAGCAAAAACAAAATTGTGAGCCATTATTACATGATTTCATAGTCTTGCCTGATTGTAAGCATCGCAGTTTTTCTCTATTGTGTGATTCGTTTATCGGATTGAAATAAATTCAAGAATAAAATCCCATGTATTTCTCAGATATAGACCAGTTTTGTTTAAATATTTTTCGAGTAGTTAAATTAGGTTTTATTGTATTATAACTTGGACAAGTCATTACAAATGTGTTTACCATTATCATTAAGGAGATGTGTCATCCAGGTTAGTTCCTTTCTCCTTTCTCATTAAGAAGTTGTGCCATCCAAATTCTTTCCTCCTGTATCATTAAGAAGGTGTGCCAACCAAGTTAGCTCCTTCCTCCTTTATCATTAAGGAGGTGTACCATTCAAGATAGTTCCTTTCTCCTTCATCTTTAAGATCAACCAGGTAAGTTCCTTTTTCCTTCATCATTAAGAATGTGTTTCAGTAAGATAAGTTCCTCCCTCCTTCACCATTAAGAATGTGTTTCAGTAAGGTAAATTCCTTCCATCTTCCTCCTTCATCATTAAGAATGTGTTTCAGTAAGGTAAGTTCATACCTCCTTTATCATTAAGAATGTGTTTCATTAAGGTAAGTTCATTCCTCCTTCATCATTAAGAATGTGTTTCAGTAAGGTAAATTCCTTCCTCTTTCATTATTAATAATGTGTTTCAGTAAGGTAAATTCCTTCCTCCTTCATCATTAAGAATATGTTTCAGTAAGGTAAGTTCCTTACTCCTTTATCATTAAGAAAGTGTTTTAGTAAGGTAAGTTCATTCCTCCTTCAACATTTAGAATGTGTTTCAATAAGGTAAGTTCCTCCCTCCTTCATTATTTAGAATGTGTTTCAGTAAGGTAAGTTCATTCCTCCCTACTTCATCATTCAGGAGGTATGTCATTAAGGTTAGTTCCTACCTTTTTTGTCTTGTTCATGTGATTATTTATATTTCGTGAACCTTTCTCTGTAGCACTGAATGTTGCTTATGATGATACATACATTGGAATAGCTTACTTACCAAGCTGTAAAGTGAAAGTTTTATTAGCAATTTCGTTGTTTTCTTGTTGAATACACAACCAAAGAGAGGGGCCAGGTTTTTTGTATTGATATTACAATTTTTTCTTTGTGCCATATTTTCTGCTGATGAGAAGAAGGGCTAAATCATCACAATTGTCGAAGTGAAAATCCAAAACTGGTCTTCATTGAAAGATGGTTACCGATAAAAGTACAAGTTTTGCAGATCATTTAACAGATTAAGGGAGCCTCTGTGGAGATGGATATGTTTGTATGAGTGTCTTCGATGGTTTCTAACACAATAAATAATGGTTCTTGATTGAATCATGTAAGTTTGTCAAAGTAGAAAACAAGTGTTACATAGTGGAAGAAAATAAGAAAAAAATTAGTCGTACGTTCTAGGTGACAAAAAAAACCCTGTGTGAAACATGGTATAATGACATTAAATACATAATACAGTACAGTGACATCTTCCGTTAACAATGCCTTAAAGTGAAACTTCAATATTCTTTCCTGACAAATATGAAATCTTAAAACGTATAGTCAGAAGAAAGAATACAAATTTGTCATAGGAATATTTCAAACGTTTTATTTGAATCGCGATAAACCTGTCATTTAAATCAAAGTCTGAAAACGTGCGACGCGTAAACATCGTTATAAACGTGATCATCATTTAAATCAAGAATTCATGTACCTTGTCATATACACAGACGAAACTTGATGAAGATCAATTCTTAATCTAACAACAGAAATACAGCCAAGGAAAACAACATACGACACATTTTTTTGTTTATCGTTTTTTTTTCGACATACAATAAGTGTACCAAAAAGCACCAATTGTATACCTTTGTACCTGCGTATCTTTTCCTTTATTTACAAAAGAGGTGACTACAACCAAATCTAAAAAGAAAAAAATATATATGCAAGTATACGAAGGAATTTAATATCACAATAAAAATTTTGTTTTGTCATTTAAATAATCTTGGATTTATTTTACTATTTTCATTTCTACTAAACAAGTGTGGACACAGACTGGTATTGCCCGAGGGACAAGTATGGACGCAGACTAGTATTGCCCGAGGGACAAGTGTGGACGCAGACTAGTATTGCCCGAGGGACAAGTGTGGACGCAGACTAGTATTGCCCGAGGGACAAGTATGGACGCAGACTAGTATTGCTCGAAGAGCAATTTGAACACCCATACGTTTTGTCTTGAACGTGTTAGCATTGTCTAGAAAACTTCTCCATTTATTTTTCACATGTCCTTAGAAATGCTACATAAGTGAAAGTTTTATTGAATTAATTTACATATTTTTTTTTTAAATCCTAAATATATGCACTATACTATAGAAGTCTATGGGAAAATTAATACGATAGTGAGACCTGTTGTATCTGTCAGTTACATAGATGGCCATTATTTTAAAATGGTGGGGGTCATAAACTCAAAATAAAATAAGAGCATTTCTTTAGTAGTAAGTAAAATGTAATCAAGATTTCATAACAATTGATCAACCACAACTATAAAGTCATCGCACGAAAACCAAGTGAATATGGACGACGACACGGACGCCGCCGACGGTGACGCCGCTGTCAGCGCCATACCAATATTTAATTATATACTTAACGTACTTTTGTACATGTATAAAACATACTTGATTTAACAAATGTAGACTTGAAGGACCCGTCGTACTTGTACAGTTCATGATTTATTTACACACAATAACATGTACAATTTTAAGTATGAAGGTGATTAAAATTATATCTTTATGTGCATGTACAAACTTTACTTTATTTGCACAAATAAAAAAAGATTTAATTAAAAATCATATTGCGAGTTGTCAGTACATACAGACTGACATATACATATATAGCAAAACTGAAAAGAGTTGGAGCTAGCTCCTCCGGAATGTACTTCCATGTACACAGTACTTTTATGTGAACATAACCTCTATATGTATAATGTAGAGTCCCCGAAACTTCATGTTATAATAACGGGCAGCTAATTGGACTACCCCAACTTAACAGATTTCCTTAATGCCATGTGTTTTGCAACCAAATTTCGAAAAGTTCATATACATGATATACACTTACGTGTATGGAAGATGAACTGTTAAAAGATATGTAAAAGAAATGTCCTATTTAACCTTGGTACCCAAGTTTTTTCTGCAGCGAAATGTGAAGAAATATGGGCCATATTCAACTTGCGTTCTTAATAAAATGCAATTTGAAGAATCTATACCTACCTCCTGGACTGCTTTATGAGCATTTTTCCATTGGAAAAATATTCAACAATTTGAAAAAAAAATCGATTTCAGAACCCACAAAACCCAAACATCATATTAACTGTATATATGCAATGTAAGAGATTGGAATTCCGTTCCTCCACACCCCAACCAAAGTCAGAAAATAGCTTGCCAATGCCTATATTGTAAGCAGTCTCACACTTTGAGAGAATTAATTAACAAGTTGCTGTCTACACTGTAAGCAATTTGACACTGTGAGAGAAATTATTATTAACATTTCTAAGCCTAAACTGTCAGCAGACTCACACTGTAAGGAATTAACATGATCCTTAGCTTATAACAATCATACCCACATTGTGAGCACTATCGTAATTAAAATCATACAAATTTACATATATACCTACTAGTAGGATATCAATGAGTTGCTGCATATAAAACAGCATACCGCACACTTTTAAAATAACTCCTTATCTCCAAATGGTTCAAATGAACTCCATCATGGCACAAAAATTCCAAAACCCACGGTGGTGCCAAAGTTTTAAGTTTTCATTCTTCTCCTAATCAATTTTCCTTGCTAATAAATCGTTGATCTCCTTTATTTTCTGGTTGTAACCAGGAAAAGTCCTCTCTTCACAGCGAGGTATAAGTTGCCAATCACAACCGAGCGAATCTGAAGATCATAAACACAGTATAGGGTCTAGGGAAAAATGTCAATAGCAATTTTTTGAGCTGATCTAGATTGAGTGAAGGCGTCGTTTCCTCCAATTTGTAAAAATATTATGTCCGGGTTGGAATCAAAACACACAAGACGTGAGGCCGCTTTGTTTTGAAAGAGTAATCAAGGGAACCAAGAATATAGCGGTAATCAAAAGAACTCAATCCAGGGACAAAGACTAGACATGGAAAACAGACATACACAATAAAGAACATAAAGTAACTAAAATCATACATACAAAGTAACAAAAGCAAATGAGCAACTGGGACTCCGCTAAAAACTGGGGGCATGGACCAGGTGCACCGGTAGGGTAAGCGGTCAATAAAAAAAGTAAAAAAGTCAAGTCCGGGGTAGACAAACGAGGAAAGGTAAACTATGACCCGTTGAATAAATCAGTTCTCATGCTGCAGATGGATACACCATAACGATCCACGAGTTCATGATGACGACCATAAAACTTCTGTAGTGATGACCTCAATCTTGTAGCAACATAATCCTGTTCCAGAAGCCTATTTGTTAGAGTTCTAGCGCGATACAAAAAGTCTGCGTAGTTTCGGCAAGCTCTGGCATAACGTATGAGTTATGATATGAACACTCCATAAGCAGGTGCTGAAGGGATGTTGCCACAGATGAAAGGAAAGTTGACAACTTTGAATGAAAAGTCATCACGTTTGTCGTAAAGTTTGGTCAAATGTTTCTTAGAAGTAAGACCTCCCTGGGCTCGATAAGATATTTTAAACTCTCTTGCGTCTAAACGTTAATTGTAAAATTTGTCACATGAATTAGCAAAGCGTCCTAAACGACGAATAAAAAATTGTCCAAATAAAGCGACATTTAGTTCAGAGACCATGACACAACATATCCGGTTACTATTATAGCGCCACTTTCCGTCTAAAAATGTCGTGAAAATTCAGCTACTACCATAAACAGATTTCGTAATGCAACGCATCAGAAATAATACAATATAATCCGAAATTTGTCTTGCATATAAAAATTGTTAAGTGTATATAAGAATGCTAAGTGAAAAAATGGTATTAAAATATCAATAAAGTGGTCCATACTATGGTAAACTATGTAATTGTACAACATTCGATGCACCTTACGTAATATAAGGAACAGGATTGGTATATTCAGCATTCGTCCACAAAACGTTACACTTATGTTCCAAATATCATTAATAACACATATCAACAGAAAACGAAGTCGTCTTAATCAATTTAAGCATTTTCCAAGCAAAAATAAATAAGACGTGTTGATGTTGTGGAAACTTTTTGCGAATGATGCTAATTATGCACGTGATATATGTAGAGCTATTTAATTGGCTAATGAACTTATTTGGTAACCAAACTAATTATAGAACAATAGATTGCTCTAAATTTAATAGCGTAGCTGGAAACTTTGACACTTAAAATAGAAGGTTAATGAATGGCGACATAAATAAATTTAGACCCTTAATTCGGTTTTAATGAACTTTGATTACCAGGACTAAAAGTTGCAGAAACACAAAAAAATCTTCCATTTTATACCAAAAGGATATTAAGACTGAATAATGCAAATAAACGTACATGTTTTTGGTAAAACACGAAAACAACTGTTCTACAAATCATCTAGTTGAGTTGGTTAATAAAATTGTCAATAAATATGTAATTTCATACTGGCCCTGTTATAGGCTTCGATCAATCATATTGGCCTCGACAGTCGTATTGGCCTTCGGCGATGCCTCGGGACCAATAGGATCGCCTCGACCAATATGACAGACCTCAAACCTATAACAGGGCCAATATGAAATTACATATTTATTAATATATTCTATTAACCGATGGTTATAAAAGTGTATTGATGAAACATTAAACTATATAGACCTTTGAATTTGCTATAAGATAAGTTTAATGTGGGATGAAAAATGTCTAAATCATTGAAATCATTCCAAAGGACACTTTAAGTTAAAACTAGATTATTGTATAAATGAAATTGTGTATATGAAAAAGCCAAATTAGGCATCTGGAACAGGGTTATGTTGCATCACTACATATGTTTTATGGCCATCATCATACATCCGTTGATAGTCACATTGTGTTCATCTGCACTATGATAACCAATTTGTTCGACGTTCACAGTTTTCATTTCCTCTTTCGGTTTCCCTGGACTTTACTTTTTATGAGCTAGTCGGCGGGTGTTTCTAGAAAAGAAACCCTACCGGTGCACCTGGTCCATGCTTTCTTTATTGGAGTCAGAGTTGCTCATTTACGTTTATTTCTTTGTACGTATTATTTATGTTCTTTGTTGTGTGTGCCTGTTTCCCCTAGAATGCAAAGCTTTAAAGTTAATTTGATAAAAATGGTATCATAGTATTGCATTTCGTCTGATTTACATCATACATTATACCAATTAAACTAAACAAAATACTTCATTAATAAAATATCTTTCGAATGTACTAGTTGTGTTTTTCACAAATGAATTAGCTTGAGAACAAAGATTGCCTGTTTCATACTGCGAGTCATATAGTAACGACTTAATACTACACACATCGTTGATAATAAAAGACAATTAGTTTCTTTAATAGAACTCTATTGACATGATGTACAATAAACAATTTGGGTAATTCAGTTTCTTAAAACGTTGGAGATTAATCGTTAATCATTCCTTCGTATCGTGAACTACTTGATTGACCTCATCGACAAAAGTTCCATTTCTAACTGTCAACTCTAAATTTAGTTGAAAGATCATTTTCTCCTACAAACGGTGTTTTCATTTCTCCATCAATAAGTAATTAGAGGAGCAAAGGTTACAGGTGAAGCACCAGAAAAAAAAGTTTTTTAATTCGTCAGGATTATTCAATTTTTCGATAAGCAACGTGCCTCACTCGCCTCTATTTTGGAAAACAATTTGTACTGATAGCCACACCATGAAAAAAGTCTACGGGTGTCTAAGGTACCAAAGATTTTAAAAGCTCCAGAAGCTTATGTTATATTGTTTTAAAATATGAACGTTAAATAAAGCTTTTGTATTTGTATTTGTACCAAATAATACGTGCCCAGATTTTATATCTGATCCATGCATATATACTGTGGTTTTGTTAAAGTTGATGAATCATTTTCATTCAATTTCTGCATGATGCATGCGATGGTAACTTCTCCGTATTTTCTACTTTGCCCTATCGAATATATAACATAAGTACGTTTATGTAGGTAATACTACTGATAATTTAGATCAATTTTAATTTTTTGAATTTTAGCCAATACTTGAAAAACATAGCAAATGAAAAACAACAATTTTCGATTCATGAAATGATCGTTATGATAAAGCTGACATAATTCTTTTTTTGGACGAATTTATAGGACGACTCTTGGTTAGAGTTATAAACATTGGAAGGCGAAAAAAGTCAGTTGTTTTTGCAGATTTAGTTAATTTCTTGAAAACCGTAATATGTAGGAAAAAAACCTTATAATTGGTGAAATGACCTTTACGCTCAAGCGTAAAAAAGTCTGAATTTGTGGGATGACTTCTTGTTAGAGTTATTGACCTTGAAAGACAAATTATGACGTTATTTCCATTTTAGTTAGTATCTTGAAAAGTATGATATATAGAAAAAGAACTCTCAATTGATGAAATGATCTTTACGATAAGGCATACACAAATATATCTATATCTTAAGTTGTATGACGACTCCTTGCTTCCATGGGAACCTTTAATTTCTTTGTGTTGATTTTTAAACAAGATAAGTATGTTAAACGAAATAATAATAGGTGATAATTTTTAAAACTGCTATTCATAATTTGTACGTAACTATGATATACAGGGGCGTAGCTACATAAGGCTCGTACAGGCTTGTGCTTGTACGAAATTTTGACTTTTTTTTCTTTTTTAATATTTGATTGATGTATAGATGTATATAAAACGAGTACAGTAAAGGCTGATATTACATTATCAATTGCGCTTCACGTAGCAACATGGAATCGGAAATTCAACGTCAATTACCCGTTATCGGTTTTCTACTAATCATTCCAACGTTCCGATAACTTCTATTAAAGTAGATTTGCGACTTCCGCAAAATGGACAAATTTGTCATTCGACCAAAAAGAAAAAGGAGAAATGAAAGATCAGAGGAAGGCAGTATTGAAAATGAGCCTTCAGCGAATGTTCTAGCAGATACTGAGCCAGCGACCAATGCCTGTATTAATGATATTCGCACATACATGTATCCTTCAGAAGTGCGCCACCAACTTCAAGTAGCTCTAGTACCGTTACACAGTTCCAATCACCATACCCAGATGTGGCTAAACTTCGAGGCCTCAGTGAAATATCTGATACTGATAAACAAGCAATTTTGTGTTCCAAATGGACAGATCCCTTTCCCTGCAAGGTTAGGAATCAATTTCTTCTCCTAATAAAAATAACTGGATTTTACCAACCGTCCCTCAGCCCAAACTACTTACCCTATTTTTTCCCCTATTTTACCTAGATTTTACCATCGCTAACTTTTAATTATCGGTAACTTTTGGCGGGGGATACTCCGATAAGTATAATGATTTTGATTAAGGGCCATTAACTTAATTTTTAAAAGTCAAGAAATGTGCCCTATTGAAGTCTATAAAATGATTTTGAAAAATAAAATAATTTATCTACCCTATATTTTCAACTTGAAACAGACGTACTTATATTTTGTTTTGGCCTAATACGACTTTCCGTCTAATAAAACTAGTGTAAATGTCTGAGCTACATGTATATGTTCCCTGAGCGTGAACTGTCTAGCCTTTTAAAATATCGTTGTCGAAAGTGGACCAATGTCCATGTATACTAGAGGGGTAGACAGGGGTTCCTGCTCCATTTTGCTATCGGGTTCCAGACCTCCCTCACAAGTTTTCTCTCATTACTGCCCATTGTAATATTCCGATAAGCTCCCATTCCTACCTCCCCTAATTCCTGGGTTCCTGTCCCTGTGTCCAACCCCTCATAAATAATTTATAAATGAATAATTTGATACAAAAAAAAATGAAATTAACTTTGTAAATACTAAATGAATATATTATATTCATATTATTAAAATGTACATGTATATTTTAATATAAAAAGAGAGGATATGGAGTGAATGTGCTTATGACAACACTTCACATGATATATTGAAAGTATCATATTGTCACTCAAGGAACAAGGTTTTATTCCTGTTCTGCATCTTGATATTGTACAAGGGTCTTCAACAATGAACAGTTAGTTCATATACCCTCAAACCAGATCAAGAACACCCTATAATGCACTTAAGTGGAATTCTTTATAAAAGTAAGCCTGTCTACGCATTTCAGTTAGAAACTGACCCAAATTGACATGAATTATATTTCTAAATACATTTAAATTGTTTCCATGCACAGAAATAGATACCAACCAACAATTTTTTTTCAATACCTCCGTTCCGATAATCGGATGGTTACCAGTAAATAGAACTCAACGCTTAGCCCAATTTTCAGATTAAACTCGGAAATATTTCAAAAATTAAGTATTTATAGTCTGTACTCGGAAAAATGGAATTAGGTACTCAAGGCTAACATGACGCAGTACTCGCTACTTGAAGTTAAAAAGTACTCGGTACTCGAGGTGGGTTTATACCTCAACTTAGGACCCAGCCGATTTCGGTAAATGCTCTATGTAGATATCAGTTCCTCTCGGTCCTTCGAACACAAAGTTGTTTCCGTAATTTATACGACAGTCATATTGAAGAACAGTGGAGAACCTGAAAAACGATGTATTTTGGAGTATCAACTGTTTGTGATGATAGAAAAGTCATAGCAAACCTGGTAAAAAAAAAAACAAAAAAAAAAACCAAGAGGTACACCGGGTCGAAAACCACGTGTCATATTACATGTGAGATTAATCTCATTGTAATAGTAGGTATTGACTCATTTCATTTGTCGTTTTTGTAAGTGAGATTCATCTCACTGCATTGTATAGATTTAGTAAATGTCAGCTGATAGTGACAATGATTCAATTTTATCCGAAAGTTTCATACGATATAATGAGTTTAATACAGAACTTGCCAACGATATAGATTATTTGCTTAATCGTCAATCATCACCAATACATGATTATTCTGACTCCCCATTAAACCTCCGCGAAAATTCTAAAAATTCCAGAGACAGTATCCCAATTTGTTTGAAAATTTAACACCATCCGAGCTCAGCGATATTTTTGGAAGTCATGAAAACATTTCATCACCCGAAACACCAAACCTATTGTTCAAAAATTTGGAAACACCTGAACACACCGACAGTTTTGGAGCATATGAAAACATTTTATCTTCTGAGACCCCAAACATATTATTACACAACTACTATCATCAACCTTTAGTCCAACCCATTCATTTACCAATAAACAGTGTTTACAAAATTGAAAAAATAGGTACTTGCAGAAAATTTGGTGGATACCCTCACGAAAACGGACTTCAATTTATTTCTGAGTTTGAATCGTTTGCAGTTGTTCATAATATTTCCCCAGAGGATGGTCCGCGAAAATTAGTTGCTTTTCATTTACACCTGACTGGCCCTGCACTGACATGGTTCAACACATTAGTTGCTGAAAAGAAAAACTCATGGGACACATTTCTTACAACTTTTAAGGCCCAGTACATAAATGGAAATTTACAAAACCCTGTCTTATTGTTAGAATCTGAATTATTTGATAACATAAAATTGTCAAAAGGACAACAACTAGATGATTTTTATGCACAACTAGTAGAGAAAGCCCAATTGTTGAGAAAATCTGATCATGAAATTTTAATTAAGTTCATTAAAGGTCTACCCGAAAAATTGGCATTTTTTGTTCGGGCAGGAAATCATGCCGATAGTACGAGTGCCCTTTCTGCGGCCAAAATGGGCGAGGCATACGGTTATAGGGAAGACAATGCTCCCTTAGTTGCAGCGGTATGTTCAAAAAACAATTACCAACATGTTAGTCCAAAAGAGTTGGAAGCGATGAAATCGTCCATTATGACTGAATTTCAAGGTCAATTTGACAAAATTACGCAAGCTATCGCAAATATGGGTACAAATTCATCAGCCCAAACTTTGCCGCCTTCCAATCAACCACCAAGCCCTAATCTCCGTCAATTACGTCAAACATTTAGATCAGAAAACCAGAATTTTGCTGATAATTTATCAATGATAATGATCATTTATCCGGTGATCAAAAATCTACATTGATAGCATTTCTTAATCGTCACAAAAGTTTGTTTGTTACGCCAGAAAATCCGGAATTAGGGTACACCGAAAAAGTACAGCATAAAATAACATTGAAACATGATTTTAAGCCAAAAAATCAAAGGTCGTATAGGTTAACGCCAGAAAAAAAAGAAGTTTTGTGTCATCACTTGGACGAACTTTTACAACAAGGGGTAATTGCGCCAGTTAATGAAACGGACGATGTTCTGATCACCAGTCCCATAGTGCTAGTCTCGAAAAGGGTTCGAAACAATTCCAAAATATAAAAAAAATTCGAAAGAAAGTAGTTTATCAAAATTCAGATTTTGTTGTGACTTTAGGTATCTTAACTCTCAGACGGAACAATTTAATTATGCAATTCCCGATCTTCAGGACTTAACTGAATCATTTCGAACCGAAAACCAAATTATCTAACATCAATTGATTTGAGTTCAGGATTGTTTCAGCTACCAATTTCAAAGGAGAGCCAACGATATACGGCATTCAATACATGTTTTGTCACCTACCAATTTTCACACTTACCGATGGGTCTCAGTTCGTAGCCAGCATCGTTCCTACTATGGATGGATAAAGTTTTGAAAGGTCTAACATTTAAGTCGTGTCTCTGCTATCTGGATGATATCTCGATAACACCAGAAACGTTTGAACAGCATATTCAAGACCTAGAGGAAGTTTTCACACGCTTAAGGGACACTGGATTGAAGCTCGGTCCGAAAAAGTGTGGTTTTGCCCAAAACTCGTGTATATTTTTGGGACATAAAATTTCTGCTAATGGCATAGAACCACCACCCGACCGCGTAAAAGTTATTGAGGTTACAGACCACCAATTCAACCAATGAGCATTTGGAACGTACGCAAAAATAGTCCTACGCAGAAATTACCCCTGTTCCTCATAGTGCTGTGAAAAAAGTTCTCATCTTATTTAAAAGAAATTAAACAGTTTCTGAAAGGAAAAACATTTCTGTACAATTTATAGGTGCATTTTGCTTCTTGTGATGTGAAGTCTAATTTCCATACTGATTTCTATATATACCCCTATCTTGTGAAAACACTGGGATTTCCCATGCTATTTATAGACCCTTCACTTCCGGTGACCAGTACTGCACTGCAAGTCTGCTAACTCCACATGCCATTCTGAGGATTGTGAGCTGACATATGTAGAATCATGCTGATATATAGTCCTCTGCAGGTTAAAGTTAAGGTAAAGTCCAGAGAAGCCATTGAATATTGTGAAATTAGCATAGAAGCCTATGGGAAGTGGAATTAGTGGTTTCTAGTCTTGAGGATTATCCAGCTCCGGAATCTGTACATGACTTGCGACGATTGATTGGTTTATTGAATTGGTTCCGTAAATACATCAAGAAATTTAGCGATGAGATAGAACCACTCACCAGACTTTTGAAAAAGAATACTCGCTTCCAATGGAAAGACGAACAACAAAATGCTTTCAATCGTTTGAAATTATTATTATTGAATTCTCCCGTACTTGCTTTTCCAGACTACTCCAAACAATTTCATCTCGCGGCAGATACGTCATCAAAAGCGATAGGATACATGCTATATCAAAAACTTGAGTGCGGAAGTAAGGATAGCGAAGTCAGAGTCATCCGTTTTGGTTCAGAAACTCTCAGCAAGTGGCAGAGATCGTACGGCCTACGAAATTAGAAATGCTTGGAATGGTGACAGCTATTTTGGAATGTTCATCATATTTAAGAACGCAACCGTTTATAATTGAATGTGACCATCAAGCACTTAAGCCGTTGTTCAACAATCAGCTGAAAGGAGCGATATACGAACGGTGGATCGCTATCCTGCAACAATTTAATTTTGAAATCAAATACAAGCCTGCTAGAGGCATGCAAGTGCCGGATGCGCTGTCACGTTGTGTAAAAAACCGAGAACAGTCCGAGTTTGAAAGTCCGGAAGAAATCGATCCGTATTTTCAATATGAAATAGAAGAAGTCGGTAAAATAGTTACACCAACCGGAAACACACTGAATGAAATACTTATGGAATCCAAGTCTTGTAACGAGAGAAACGATATGAAAGTAAACAATGTTATGCATATTCCTCGGATACCTGATCAGCATGTGCCTACAAAGCTTTCCGATATTATGCCAAGATCATACAAATCGGTAAATGCATACGATGCGGACACTGAGTGTGTTGATCAATATGACGAATTATCTAAGTAACGCAAAAAAGTTTTGACTAAGCGACATACAGGAATTAAAGACTATGTTTTTCGGAAGTCCGATAAAGAAGCACCAGTTCTTAATTGTAGTAGTAAAAGTGATCCCGAAATTTCCGAAGTGCATCGAGATATTGACTCTAATGTGCATTCTTCTGACGTTCAAGTGTTGAAAAGCGATAATGAAATTCGGAAGATGATAGCGATACTCTAATGTGCATACCTCTAATACGCGCACATTGACAGTCTCTGATAGTTCGTCGAAAACATCTACAGACAGTCAAAACAACGTTACTGATACTCAAAATGTCGAAACCACAAACTCTTCAACTCAAGTTACGCACATAGATTCAGAAACCACCAATGAAAGAGCAGACAATCGGAATTCTGAATTGTTGGAATCCATTAACTTGTTCTGCGAAAATGGGTTTTCCATGGAAAATATTAAGAACATGTAATTGAAGGACCCATATTGTAAACCCATCATGAACTATCTGGAACATGACAAATTACCCAAACTACAAAAAGACCTCGACACATACTTTTAGTTGCTCCGAATTTTCATATTATAAACGGATTGTTGTTTTGCGTACGCAAATCAAAATGTGTAAGATCTACGATTATGAGCAATTACAAGTTGGTATTACCAGAAATTGTTGTGAAAACGACCATCAGTATGCACCACGACTCACCTTAGGAGGCCATAGTGGAATTCAAAACACCATAGACATGATACAAGAACATTATTACTTTCCGAAGCTTAGTCGAAAAGTATCCGATTACGTCCGTTTATGCCCAGGCTGTCAAAGTAGAAAATACACATCTTTACAAACAAAGGCAGGAATTGTGGCTTTTCCTACGCCGTCTGCTCCATTTAATGTATTGGAAGTCGATCTTTACGGACCTATACCAACTTCACGGACCGGAAATAGTTACATTTTTACGGTCGTCGATCTATTTAGCAAGTTCATGTATGCTGACTCAATTCCTAATAGTGACACTTTAACTGTTGGAAATGCGCTTTTCAAATTAGTAACACAATGCGGCGTTTGTGAGACAATTATAAGTGATCAAGGGTCAGAGTTTATTAGCGCGTGTTTTAAGGAAGTGCAGACTTCTAGATATTCAAAAGGAGTTTACACCAAGTAATATGCATCACTGCCTAGGCGCATGTGAGCGCCCTCACAGAACGTTAGCAGAACGCATTACTCCATATATCGAGAAGGGTTCTAACTGGGAAGACGTTTTACCCGGAATTATATTTTCAATGAACAGTACTCCCAATGCAAGTTCGAAATATTCGCCTTTCGAAATAGTCTTTGGTGAGAGGCCTAAATTTCCCATTTCATTGCATATTAAAGATACAGACTTTGCTTCATTGCCAAAGGACTGTCATAATTATGTTAAGCGGCATGTGAAATTGGATATAATTCGCAAGGAAGTGGAGAGAAATGCACAAAACACTAAAGTGAAAATGTCAAAACTGTCCTGTATAAAAAATGACTATGTATATCTGTCAAAAGAGACAACAGGACAAGGACAGAAATTTAAGAACAGATTTATTGGTCCGTATGTTATGTTTTGTGTTCCAAGCCCTCATATGTATATTTTGAAGGATTTGTCTAATGGAAAAATTCTTCCATAATCTGTACATATAAACAGACTAAAACTAGCTTACGTGAGAAAACCAAATCCGTGTAAGTATTTCTTGGATGAAGTTTTGAAACAACAAGAAAACATTTCGTCTGACGAAGAACATTTCACACAAAGTACCGAAAATGTTAATTCTGAAGTGGAAACTGATGCCGTTTCAATAGACACACAAGATCAGCATGAAATTCATACGGATGAAAATCCGTTGCCATTACAAGATCAGGAAATTGTCTTCACACAGCCCCGCTCATTACGTCCTCGACGAACAATAATACCTCCCTTGCGATTTCGTGACGAAAATTTTATTAAATCAGATTTGAATTGCACGGAATCTTCTTCTGAACCAAACCAGCAATTGAAAGTTAAGCGGTTTTTAGCGCAAAAAGTAGAAAACGGAAAGAAATTATACCTAGCACATTTAGTTGGTGAACCAGCGCAGCATGCAATATGGTTACAATACGATCAATTAAGACCAAAAGCTAAAATCAAGTTACAATCACGAACACCGCCCTCCGTTACATAATTTTCGATTTCAACTGTGTTACCAGTGAATGGCCTACGTTTGTATTTTTTTTCTCAATCATCTATTTTAGGACACGCCTACATTTTATTGATCATTTAAAATGTGTTACACCGACTTGATCTAACTACATATAGTTCATCGAGTCCATCGATTGTTTAATGGTCATCCGTTTGGAATGTGAGATTGATCTCATGGTCTTTTTTTCGTACTTTTGTTTTCTACAATTATTACTGTTAAACAACTCTCCAGTGAATTAATGTTTATCCAGTATTGTATTTGAAAGAAAACACCATTAGCTGCAAACTTGTGAGATTTTATCTCACTGTTTAGATCGTAATTTGTTATGGATTGCATACCTGTGAGATTTATCTCATACTTTAGATAGTACTTTGATTTATGGAATGTGCATATCTATGAGATTTATCTCATAGTTTAGATCGGAATTTCTTATGGACTGTGCATACCTGTGAGATTTATCTCGTGGTCGGTTTCGTTCCTATGAGACTTCTAAAATGCCTGTGTAATTTTGATAGTTATATATGGACAATTGCAGAAGTCATATGATTGGTAAACTGTTGATAATGTGGACTATTGCTTTATGAACTTTAATTTTAATGCTTCGTATTTTAAACATGTTGTAAATATTTTTTTCTTTACATTTCGACACCAAGTAATATCTTCATGTTAATTTGGAAAGAGTTGAAAGTATTTCACGATGACTTTCTAAACAACGGTACATATATTTACAATTTTGAATATTCTTAACTTGTCTTGCAAATGCTTCAGAGCATTGTTTAACCTTTTCAAAATCTTACTAAATGAAAAGTTTTTTTTTTCTATTTTAAGATTAATTGGTTAAATCTGTGCCATTGGAATTATATTCTATTTGTCGAGATCATATTTGTAGTGAAGTTTTTTTTTAAGAAATATTTTCTAAGTGACATCTGAAGAGCTATAGGAATGATAAGCTTTTTTGTAGCATACAGAATATGTTTTAATCTATGTCCGTGGTCAGAAATTGATAATCACAAATAACCTTAAGTAGTAATGCTCCTAGTGTTGAACATCTTTGAATGTTTTGTATGAATCTGACGCATTTTGGGCTGGTCTCAATTTGTATAATCCCGGGATTTGAAAGTGTGTGTGAATGTCTGTATAAGTGTAATATTGAGTAAACACTTTGAACGTTTATCTACAAAATCAGAGTAGGACTCTAGTGATTTCTTTTTATGTAGACTGCCACATCATATGACTGCAAAGATTAACTACATTGTTTTAAAATTCTATAGTTTGCTACATAATAAGTTTCCGCAATATAGTCTCTTGAATACTAGTATACATGTAAGATGGTTGGAGTAGAAACCTTGCAGAAGAAGACAGATTTTGTTGTTTTCAATGTTAAAAAAAAATGATATTTTTTTTTGTTTCGGCGGGGGATGTAAAATATATGATATTTTTGCTCATGCTCTGTGTAAGTTCATCCATTTTCCTCTATATTTTCTTCTGAATAATAATATTTAATTTTTAGTAAGAATATGACTGTCCAGCTTCGTGATAAATACATTTTAGTAAATCCGTATTTTTATGATGTCGGAACGTGTTGTACATAATTTATGTTGTTGATGATTGGAGTGCGTAAAAGATGGCGCAATAAAAAATAAAATCGATAAGTTGAAAATAGTATTTCGTTGAATGCTAACTCGCTCTAAAAGTTCCCCGAGTTGAAGCCAACTCTGTAACACTCTACCGTTACTACTTGTACTTTCTAAATTTCCATTAAGGTTCCCCAATATAGTAATGAAAAAAAAGTCATGTCCCGGAATTAACAAAAAGTGACTGTCATTAGACGTTATGGAGAAAATTCATCATTTCCTTTAATCAAACAAATAAAAAATATAGGTAAAGATTACGTTTCAGTAAAAATAGGTTCATCTTTTCTAATAGTTTTCCAGTCTTTTTCTAATTTGTTTTACTTATTTTAAAGAAGTGAATGTTATGTTTATAAAAAATTCGGGAAACACGTGGATGTACGTACGTGTATCTCCGCTGTTCCACTGCTGCTGTTGTCAAGAACCTAACCCGCCTCGGAAAAAAACATAACTCCAATTATAATATCAAAATCGAAGCATAGCTTTTCTAAGATAGGAAAGGCAATCACTTTCTTGTTTGGAATTTGCAGCTGTCGTCTTGAATTTTGTTTACGTCACATGATATGTGTAAAATATTCCCACTATCCGTGGAGAACTGTATATTTCCGGTATCTGTACAGATTGATCTGACAGGCCAAAACTGAAATGGATGTTGCTAAAGATGCCCTTAAGGATAAAATATGTAAAGTATTGCAAAATGCTATGAAGTTATTGATCATTTTGAGAGCGAGGGGAAGTGGGGTATGGGGTTGGAATTTTGGGGAAAAATTTTTCAAGTTATTCATTTCTTGAAAAAAAAACCTCCCCCATTAATTAAAAAGACAGATTTTCATTCGGGTCGACCCCCTCTTTGTAATGTCCATTATCATTTTTACGAGTCTCGCACAGTCGGTACATGTATGGTAGCGCTCGCTGATTTAGGCAATGCCTACCCCATATTATTCACCAAATACTATTAGAAGATGTGTTAGGACTGCAAGTTTAATGTTATCTGTCTGTCCGTTGGTCTAGAATATGTAGTCTTCATTGATAACGTCGAAAGCCTTAGTAACAACTGAGCGTATCATTTTAATTTTACGAAGTATCGACAATTTTATTGGAAATGATATATATATATATAAACGTCTCAGAATGTGACGACTCTATTACACTGCTCCATCGGATCAAATTGATACAGGGAAGATAACGTAAACTTATAGAATGGTCTGAAAAATTCTCAACGATGTTAGATGGCCGAGTGGTCTAGGGCGCTTGACTTTGTGTAGGCGGTGTTGCCATAGATGTCACAGCGGGACGAGTTTGAGTCCCGTGGAGGGAACGACAAAAACTTTGCATCGCAAATTTGACAGTTCTAACATCGTTGGGGATGTATATATATATATTTTTACAAACGTCTCAGACTGTGACGAATCGGATCAAATTGATACAGGGAAGATATATAAACGTATAGAAAGGTCTGAAAATTTCCCAACAATGTTAGAACTGTCAAATTTGCGATGCAAATTTTTGGTCGTTCCCTCCACGGGACTCGAACTCGTACTGCTGTGACATCTATGGCAACACCGCCTGCACTAAGTCCAGCGCCCTAGACCACTCGGCCAGCTAGAATGTGATGACTCTATTTGCTACACTGATCCATCGGATCAAATTGATACAGGGATGATATATAAACGTGTAGAAAGGTCTGAAAAATTTGCTCCCATTCTAAGCCGGTGATTAAAATGCATGTAACTTTCTAACCACCGGGTGGTGATAAAATTTCTGCCAGAGTTTTCCCGCCATTTTACATTTTCGATTTCACTATAGATTTCATGGAAGAAACAGATTATTCTCTAATGGTCTCGGAGATTACAACATTTCTCAACATACTACTGCTCGTAGTTTGAATTCAAAATTAACAATCTCGTGTTGAGAAATCTTGTAATCCCCTCGACTGAAGGAGAACCTATATATATGCTTCTGAGTCAATATTTAAATTTGGAATATCGATTTCAGTGACATTTTCACTATCATGGATGTCAAACATTGAAACTGCAGTAGAAAAACAAATTAGTCATAATATCCAATAACATGAACAGAGTTTGCTATATTGATTAATATGAAAGCAAACCAGGATCTGGTGAATTTATATTTCATGCAGATATTAGTTATTACAGACAAATATGAGAAAAAAAATTATTTACATCAAGTACATTTTAAAAATCACAATTCAGCTAATCACACGTTTACATCTATAATTAAGTTTGAAAAAACAAGTTGACTTAATCAAAATGCTATAAGATTCTGATATTAGTTGACGGTTATCGATGATTTTCACTTGATAAGTAGAATATTTACTTTCTCTATACTGTATCTCGACTTCGAAGTTACTTCGTATTATTTGATTTTAAAAATAACACTAGGAACTTATTTGGTGCTGCTCTATCAAAATGAGGTACTTTGTAAAGAAAATAGCTGAAATGTAATTTTGTACGTCTTTCTAAATTGCGTAACAATTTAATCATTCAAATTTTAGCGTCATCTTGTGAACTGATTTGCGTACTCATTTTGAACGTCGACGCTTTCCGGAAAATATGCAATTTTGACTGACGGCGACAAAAAGTACTCACGAATTGCTGTCTAAACTCTGAACCAGTCCAAAAGTATAACAGAAAGTTAATGGCATGATTTGAGTACATTAACATTTCAACAATAATTTTTGCCAATTGAAAAATAGCTGTTTCTCTTAAAGAGTGATTAACCTTGTTCCAGAAAGCGACCATAATTATCATTGTATTGACAGGCAACAGCATGACAAAAAATGAAAATGTTAAAGATAATAACATAAAGGTCAAGAAATATTCCCTGTTCAATAATCCAGCGTCTTTCTTTGGCAAGAAAGCTGTCATCCCGTCTCTCTTACGTCTAGCAACCGAGAGCGAAATTACTGTTGAAATGTTTGAGATCAAAATTATTAGAAAAGGTAAGCATGAATAAATAAGTGCATCAATCCAAGGCCAAATGTTAGTAATGAAGTTTTCTGAAGCCGGTAGCGGCCCACAGGACTGTCCTGGGATTCCCATTGTAAAGAGCAGGTGAAAGTTCAGCAATCCAAATATAGTGATAAGAATTGAAACGACAATCTTACTTCTCCGTTCATTGATAAGATACATTGATTTGAGCGGTAATGAGACTATGAGTGCCCGTTCTATAGATAAAAAGGATACAATCCACACGCTACAGTGGCTGCTGAAGAAGCCAAAAAAGACGAGAATTTTACAACTATACGGAGAAATATCTGCTAAATCTAATCCGATGACTTCTTTAATCCATAATCTAAATAGTCCAGACAATAAGAGAATGATATCCATTACAGACAGCACGTACAATAAATGGTAAGCATGGTATTGACGAGAGTACTTATATAATACGATAAAAGCAAACATGTTGCCTACCAAACCTAATACCAATAAAACTGGTGATACGTATAGAATAATATTGCCAATGATATCGGAAGCGTCCGTATAAAAAGTCTTGTCTTGTTGAACTCTCCTAATAAGATCCATCAGCGCATATTTTTGACTAAAATTTGAATACGAATGATTCATTAAATCCATTATTTTGGCAAAACTGTCGTTGTTTATAAATGTTCTGACAGCGGCCATGTTATAACACTCTGAAAGAGAAGAAAGTTCATGTATAATGCAATGTTACGACTCTACAGTACAAATATCTTTTAGAAATACTGTCTTGGTTCCGTTGATTACTCTCATAATATAAATCAACAAGTAAAAAAAATCATAGATTTAAAGAAACCTGTTTTGAAGAATAATATTACCGACAAATACAGCCATGCCATTCGCTTTTCTTAATTAACACAAACCTTCTTTATAGATGTTTAATTAAGACAGCCAACTATTCGATGATGTGAGAAAATACCAACACATGATTAAAAATCTGCTTATAAATTCGTTTCAAATGTGACATGTAGCTTTTACAGTTTTTAATATCATCGAGGCGGAGCTATGTAGTTTTAAAGTTCAAAATGATGCTGAGAGTAGAATTCGATAAATTTGCTATCACTTTTAACATTCAAGCTAATATGTGTTTCCGGTGGTTTACAAGTAGAATATTTTCATCTCAAAGAATTCCAAAAAAAAATTGTTTCCTGCTACTTATTACAACAAACATGATCAAAGTTTTTGATGTGACAAATACTGAAGATAAACATTGTCAAAAATACATGCATTAACACAGACAGCTTAAAAAGCGAGGAATAAATTTTCAAAAGGCAACCGTTTTACAGATACTGTGAAGTCAGCCTCATATCTTGACCTAATCTTAGAGATCAATGGTAAAGGAAAACTTGACAAAACTTTACGACAAACTTGATGACTTTTCATTTTGAATTGTCAACTTCCCTTTCACCTGTGGCAAAATCCCTTCAGCACCTGCGTATGGAGTTTTCATTTCAAAACTAATACGTTATGTCAGAGCTTGCCGCAGACTTCTTGTATCGCGCTAGACTTAGGCTTCTAGAATAGGGTTATGTTGCTACAGAAGTTTTATGGTCGTCTTCAGAAATTCTTGGATCGTCACAATGTATCTATCTGAACCATGAAAACTGATTTGTTTAAACGTGTCATAGTTTTCCTTTCCTCTTTCGTCTTTCCAGGACGTAACATTTTTATGAGCAACTCGGTGGGTGTTTCTAGCAGAGGACGCTAACCCTACCGGTACACCTGGTCCATGCTCCCAGCATTTAGTGGAGTCTGAGTTGCTCATTTACTTTTGCTACTTTGTATGTATTATTTTGGTTACTTTATGTTCTTTCCTGTGTTTTTTTTTTGTGTTTTCCATGTGTAGTCTTTGTCCCTGGATTGATTGCATTCTTTGGATTTCCGCTGGAGTTTTGGTTCCCTTGATTACTCTTTTTTTAAATGCCGAACGTCCTATCGTGTAAAAGGGTCTAGAAGAATATAAAATAACTACATGTGGCAGCATCAAGGCTTACTTCCTTGAACACATTTCAGAAAAATAGAATGCAGGTAATAAAATTGTGAAATCTTAATAAAATAATCTATATAATAAATCAGCGTCACTGATTAAAATTAATCAAAAAGACTTATAGTGAGTAATATAGTTAAAGCGGATAATAGAGTTTGTTTTCCCTTGGTTAAATGACAATATCATATGCAGTTGTAAAACAGCATATTTAACAAAGATATTTTTTTCATTAGTTTTGAGGTATTATATTCTAAGTTTGACTTCTTCTTTGTTAATTGTCCCGTTAACTACGAAATGGAGTTTATCGGAGGACTGTCATTGAACTGGTACATAACCTAGATGCAACGGTAGTATAAGCACCCTCTGCTTTTTAACAACACCCGCTGAATCGCTCATGTCCGTCCGGGCTAGAGGAAAGGGCTGTAATACGGTGAACAATTGCTTCTCATTGTGCCAATGGATACACCATCGATCGATAAACCGGAAGTGCTGTAGGACTTGTCTTGAAAATGAGGGCATCATTTGGGCACTTGCACTTTAACAGACAGAAATAGTTTATGCTTAAACACGAATAGATTTTGTTATGTTGTACCGTTTATGTTGTCATTTCAAAACTTTGCCCACCGGGGTGGGGTATATATATAAAAAAAACTTCTTTTTTATATAAATGTAGCTGTTTTCTATCCTTTTTATGAAATCTTCATACAAGCTCTTTTTATACATTTTAGCATAAAAAATCACCAGTTTCTCCGCAATTTACGAATTTAATTTAGTGGCTTTAAAATGAAAAATGAAAACGGTAATAAAAAACTCAGTATATAGTAAAACATTGTTTTATAAAACACGACTGATGTAGCGAATCACACATCTGATATTATCTACTACCTTGTTACGAATTAATCTGAAATGAGATCTTGACTTTTAAGTAGCAGTCTTTTGAAAATGAAACAAATTCTATCATATGTGAGGCGACACATTTTTATTTTTGAAATTAAGTTGTTTTATGGGCCTATATGATGAAATATATGATCAGTCATTTTAATCTCTCTGTTCTTAGGAGAAACTCATGTCGAATATTCAATAGTTTCCATTGTATTTAAATGTCATTTACTGAGTTATCTCCCTTAGTTCCCTTAGTACATTCTTTATAATTTATATTTCCTATGAACAGAGGTTTATGAAAAGTCCCATATTAATTCAGGTTTACTCATACATTTTAATCAAAACATCAAAAATAGAAATGTGTAGGCTTTCCAACCATGAATCACATATTGTATGATTCTAAGGTGGAGTGCTACTTAACAAATCGTATCAGGCGCATTAACTTGCGTTAATGGTTAATAAGTTGGAAGACAAACTCATGTTGGTGTTCTGAAGTTTATACAATAAGTGCAGGATTTAGCATATATTTACAACTATGAGTT
The DNA here is from genome assembly GCA_037379345.1 of Perna viridis. Taxonomy (NCBI): domain Eukaryota; kingdom Metazoa; phylum Mollusca; class Bivalvia; order Mytilida; family Mytilidae; genus Perna; species Perna viridis. Next base: position 10,062,239 of record CM074515.1, on the reverse strand, counting down.
GTTAAGCCTTTGTACAGGAAAACATGGTTGTTTCACGTATCACCGATGCTCGTGTAGCATTTCTTTACCAGTAAAACATAATATTTGTTTAATACAAGAGTATATTAGTACAATCAAATGTAATGAAAGATCAATAAATTGCGAAAGTCATGTAAATTAGCCTATTTTCTTAATCACGTCTTGTTTATTTGGAATTCTCCTCGTTTACGTCTTTGGTATAAGTTCTTCTTTTTCATGCTTGCTATCGAAACGAACTATAATATTCTCTAACGGATAGATAAACAAAGATGAAGAAAAACATTTTTTTGTAAACTAGTCGTTAAAAAGTCATTATTTATTGCATATACGGGGATTTTTAATAGAACCTTTTTAATGTTGTATTCGAGGTTGTACATTTTAAGTAGATTGAAATCTATTCTTTTTTTCTCCAACTTTCTATATTTTGCATTAAGATTTAGTCATATGGTTGATTTTCTCTCTGCTTCAAATTCGTTAAAAAGTCAAATAACAAACTATCTTCTATGGGAATGGTGTTTATAGTTTAAAGTTTATGATAACGGCAAATGCCATTTTGTCTTTTTAAACTAACTTCTTATTTTTACATACTATTTGTTTTCTTCCCAAATTAGGAACACGTCATGACATTTGATACTTATCTATGTATGATCTTTAAATGTTAACATGAACAAAAAGAACCTATTGAATTCTGCATGTCTGGAAAAAGAAGTTTTCCCCTTCCCCGTATTTATTTATATCAGTACATTATGTCTAAATCTGTTTGGTTTTTCGCTTGATTGAAACTATATTTGGTTTAGAGTAGTATTTTGCAAAGATTATCCACATCAATGTTTTGATCAATCTGATATAGAAATTAATTTCATTCTAAGAAGAAAACAAAACCAAGGTTTAACTGCTGACTAAAGTGATCTTTTGAATGTCTTGTCTTATACAGAGTAATCAAGAAAACCAAAATTCTAGCAGAAACCAAAAGGGACAAACACCAAACAGGGAAAACAGACACACAAGAAAGAAAATAAAACAACCAAAATGAAACGTACAAAGCAACAAAAGTAAATGAGCAATTCGTACTTCATTCAAGACTGGAAACATAGACCAGGTGCACCGGTAGGGAGTCTGAGTCGCTAATTTACTTTTTAAAAAAAATTGTACGTATTATTTTGGTTATTTTATGTTCTTTGTTGTGTGTGTCTGTTTTTCATGCCTGTTCTTTGTCACTAGATCACATTCTTTTGATTTCCGCTAGGATCTTGTTTCCCTTGCTTACTATATCTGATAACAAACATTAATGGAATTTGCTTGTAACAATGTTGCTTTGGGCTTTGTCTGCTGGTACGACAACATATTTGTCATATATAGTATATTTATGCTACAACAGGGTCTTTAAAAGCTGATGTAGCATTGACACTCATTGACCTACATAACTTTCATACGTATCAAAATTAAAGACCTCTTCTTGTTCTCGTTCTATATATTTTCTTGCATATTCCTCCGCGGCATCAGTAAGAATTTTAAACTTAAAATTCTAATGTATAGTTTACAGTGAAAAGACGATTATCTGCCTTCATGGTCGACTAGCTCAAGATACGGGTATCATACACTATTGATAACAAACGTATTTTCCCTCCCTCTACATTAAAGCGTGATGACTGTAAATCAAATAAGACATCGAATATTTTAAAGAACAAAATTACGAGAATTAACTTAGGCTCAACGAAAGTTTATCCTGTTTAATAAGCGTATCTGCTTTTTTCTTGCAATTTGATTTAGTTGTTCATCGTCTATAACCTCTGTTGTTGCATTTTTTGACAGGCGAAATTAATAAAATCAGAAATATATAAGTCCAAAAACCCGAAAATCTGAAAGATGTACTTTTGTGGAAATCTTTTCCACGATAATAAGTCGGTGAGAAGCTAGTATAACCAGATACTTCCTTTAAAGATATCATCAATCTACAAAATTACAATGGTTTAGCATTTCGTTGACTTTTTTTTCAAACCGGACGATTCATCACATGAAAATACAATTGAAGAGAGAAAATAAAAAGGTGTGTAATGTATGTTCTTCCACTTGTTATGTATCTTTTTCAAAGCAGATAACAATCATGTATTCGTTATTTCTTTCTTTGCTTTTTTTGCTTTAGTTTTATTCCGTTTCTTTAATTTGTTATGGTCACAGGATTTAACACTATTCACTCACGAAATCAATAAATTCGAGAAAAGGTACAGCGTATAATTCTAATAAATGCACTAGTCACAAACAGATGAAGCAAAATGTATTGATTATTTTTTGGAGGCATTTGTTCGTTAAGATTTCAAATGGCGGTATCCAGATGACAACTTGACATGGTTGTAAATTTCAGTATCTGAAGTAAATATAGACTACATTTAACTTTTTAATTATCGATCTAGATATACGATGTCCAAAATAAATGGAATTAAACATAATATATCATTTTTACCGGCTTTGTCTTTTTTCGAAGCGATGGTAGCCATTCTTATTCGACACGTACAACTTTACAATGATTAGAAATATTATATTTTTATATCTCTCATCAAAACTTGGTAAAACTACGCTGAAATAACTTGTCTGAAGAATCAGCTTGCCATGATACCTTAATATTGAAACACTAGTTTGTCAAGTGTAAAATTTGGATAGAGCTAGGTATACTGAGTTTGATGACAGTATTATAATGTTGTATTACAAGTTATTTATGTCAAACAATATTCTGTTTGATCAAATGACAAAGGTGTTGGTACTCAATTGAATTAGAAGTATCATCATTTTTGTTATGCTTTTTTCCTTGTTATATAATTGCGTTAAAGTTCTTTCCTTCAAGAAACACAAGAGCCACTGTAAAGGTTATTTTTGACAGCTTTAACACATTGCATTCAAAACATGCCATAATATTAAATGTCAAGGATTTTGGTTGTAAAGTTGTGAAGAATTTCAAACAAAATTAGACATCTAGAGTTTTGGTTTATGTGATTTTGTATCATAAAATTTATTTTTCTGCACCGATCGGAGTAAGCCTACGGAATTTCGATTAAAATCATTATTACTGCTATATTAAATTATATTAAATATTATGTTGTTAGGTCCCAGTGCAATAATATATGTTAATAAATATGTAATTTCATATGGGCCCTCATAGGTTTGAGGTCTTTCATATTAGTCGAGGCATCGCCGAGGGCCAATACGGCTGTCGAGGCCAATATGATTGACCGAAACCTATAACAGGGCCAATATGAAATTACATATTTATTGACAATTTTATTAACAAACTCAACTAGATGATTTGTATAGAACAGTTGTTTTCGTGTTTTGTCAAGAACATGTAGGTTTATTTGCATTAATCAGTCTTAAATATCCTTTTTGTATAAAACGGAAGATTTTTTGTGCTTCTGCAGCTTTTAGTCCTGGTGATCAAAGTTCCTGAAACAACACAATTTTCTGAAAGAACATTTTAGATATACACTTGTGCAATTGAAATTATGTTCAGTTCTTTTGTTTTAGGCATTACAATAGGGTTGCCAGGTGTAATAAATTATTGGTTTGCATATCATAGTTATATTGGATTCCTTTTTGTTTTGTTTTCTATCTGCACATCCTTTGATTCTAGTTTGTCTGGTCTATGTTACAAAATGTATGTTTTTGTATTTGGTCTGAAGCTCTTTAGAGCTTGTGATTGTATTTGAATGATATGCCAAATCAAAATCAAGTTTCCTTACCTTACTCTAAGTTTTTTGATTTCTTTGGTTAATTACATGTTTAGGTACATATGCATAAATAATCCAGCAGGAGAATGAAGTGATAATTTCTAATTCAAAATGGCAGTGTCAAATGACCGGAAGTTATGATGCCGTATTGGCCCTGGTTTGATCCATATTGGCCCTCTTTTTTCATATTGGCCCCGTATAGATGCCCGGTTTGAATTCATATCAATTGTTCAGTTTTAGACATATTTTAACGTATTTTGGGTAGTTGGATAATAAAACTAGATTATTGTTAGGTACATTGTATTGATAACGTCATAAAATTACACGACTTCATTTGGATTTACCACGATATTGAAAATGTACTTAGGCTTTTTGTATAGGTTATTGCCGCTTATGCATGTTTTCTTTTAATGCATTTCAAAAACTATTGCATGTTGTATCAATTTTCAGTAAAATTATTTCCACATAATTAACTAATAAAACTAGTTTTTGAAAGAATTGAATGAATTGCGAACGTAAAAACAAGAACTAGTAAAACTGCAGTCATTGGTCTGTTATAGCTTACTTGAAGATAAAACTGCAGTCATTGGCCTGTCATAGTTTACCTAAAGGTAAAACTGCAGTCATTGGCCTGACATAGTTTACCTAAAGGTGTCTTTACACTTGTTGAAGACCTTTTGGTGAAATCCGTAAAAAATACTATATCACAATATACACCACTTTCCGTAGACGATTACCGCTGTGTAAGATAGTAGTACTGCTGTTTTTTTTAATGACTTAAAGTACTTTTTCATAGAAAAAGGAGTCCAATGTCTTGAAAAAAATATAATGATTATACTCAAGGGCATATAAATATGTATTTAGGAATTATTTTTAACAAAAAATGCATATTTAATATTGCAAAGAAAAAACTTGTAGATCAAGCTATGGAAGCACTTTTTGTACATGTTGTGTACTGTGTTATAAGATAAAAAATGCAAGTTTACCTATTGATCTGTATCTGAAGCTTTTTGAAGTTTAATCACTCATATTTTATGGATATGGAGCTATGAGAATATGGAGATCATCGAAAACGTTCATTGAAATTTTTAAAGAAAATATTAAATGTTAGATCCTCGACACCAAAGTATATTATTTATGGTGAAACAGGACGATTTCCCCTTGTAATTGTAGCTAAAATAAAATGTTTCTCTCATTGTTCGGAACTGTAACAATGTGGTCAATCTAAACTATCTGGCATTTTATATGAAATATAATGTATAGAACTCATTAAGCAAATATTATAAAATTTCTTGTATTATCTCATGTAAAAGGGATACTAGACGAATGTGGATATAGCTATCTATGGCCAAACCAATTAACACCAAATATTGGCGCTATAAAAATATACTAAAACTTCTAGTAGATCAATTTTATCAGAGAATTGTTTCTGAAATGACAGAATCTTCTAGGGGAAGGTTTTAGCTTACTTTTAAAACAGATTTCAAACTAGAAAAATACCAATCTGTACTAAACAATGCAGATCGTATAACATTTTGCAAATTCAGATGCTCAAATTTTGAATTGCTAATTGAAGTACGTCGCTGGCATAATGTACTTTACCAGAATAGGCAATGCCCTTTGAGTAATTCTAAAGAAGTTGGAATTGAATTTCATTATCTTTTGTAGTTACAATGAGTTAGTGGAACTGTGAAATAAATACATTCCAAGTTATTTCATCAAGACGAAGGGTTTATTGTCTATTTGTAATAAAAGTATTGTTGTAAAGTTATCTTTATTTTTAATGAAATTAGAAAAAAATGTTATCACGTTTCTGACAAATGTGTTGATTTTCATTTAAGCTGTAGATATTCATGTTTTCTTTCTAACTGCATGTTTGCCACATTGTTAAATTCTCGTTTATATTTTGGTCTTGTAGCACTTAATTGTGCCCGAGTTAGCAAAATAAAGTTGTCTTGTCTTGATTAATTACCAGTTCCCTCATGTATTATTGATTTCAATTAGAGAGATTCTTGAGCCATTCGTAAGCATAAAATAAACTCCCTATAATAAAGGAATAATATTAAGAGTAACAAGTTTCCACATTGAAAACGTGAAAGGGAACAGTAAAAAAAATACTAATAAAATAAAACATAAATAAATAAAAATGTTCATTGTCACATAAAAATTTTCATTGTCACACAAAAATATTCATTGTCACATACAATGTTCATTTTCTCACTTTACCAGATGTATCAGAAGACAAGCTGCACTACTTGCGTTGTTGCAAAGTCTCTAGTTAATAAAAAACGTATTAGGTAAAAAGCAGTGTTCGTTTCTACACCATAAGCACTTTCTTTGGGTAATACTGCTGCTCTCCATACAAATGTTGTAATGGCCTATGCCTCTCTTTTAGAAATCTGTATACCGAAAGTAAGGAATCTTTGCAACCGTCTGTTCAGTGGTGTTCTTACGTTAGCAATTTCTATGTTATATACCTTAGGAACTGGGTCAAGGTCTTATCTACAACCCACTTGAATAGATTAAATTATTGTAAGTATTATTATTTGTATATACAATATTTTTTGAGAATTTTTGCCTTTTTATTGAACTTTCGTAAGTGTTATATTGTCAACTACAACACTATAAATAAATTGTAAAAAACATAACTATATTTTAAGTAAAAAAAAACAAAAACAAAAACAAACAAACAAACAAACAAAAACAAAACAAAAACAAAAAAAAACAAACAAAAAACAAAAAAAAAACAAAAACAAAACAAATCAAAATACAACACAACACAAACATTCAAAACAATGCAGTACAAATGGCATGAGTGTTTTTTCTAAACCTAAGACAAATGGATATAAACCCTTGAAACAATTATCACGTAATTGATATATATGTATACATTCCTGGATATACCAGACTAATACCGAAGTCTATTTTCTTTACGAATGATCACCAGGAGTTAACAGTGCTGACAAAGCGGTGTAATTTAACACTTTGGTTGCAATTAGTAACTTTCTTACGCTATACAGTATTACCCTTAATTTGATGTCTTGGCAAATTCCATCGTAATGAGAATTTTCATGTAGTAAAATCGTGACAATAAAGTGTTAAACAGTAATAGACAAGACCTAGATCTTAAAACAAAACTCTCATCTATTCCTAAATAATATAAGGTCTTCAAGTTAACAAAACCTAAATACCTTATATGAATCACATATCTGCTCAGGGCAATTTAGAATTTTAACAAATAGATTGTATTTAATGGAAGCTGTCCCTGAAACAGTAGCACAAATAACTCTGATTTTAATATGACATGATAACTATCTGTAAATTATCATACAATAGAAATTTGTTTTGTTTTTTAAATACAAAACAAGTGTTTAATGTTACCATCTAAAGGTCTTGATAATGCGACATGTACAATGCATCTGTTGATTATTTTCATAACTTTCTGCACAACACGAAACTTAACAATCGGTAATTTAAAAGAAAGAAAAGGCAAGTAACAAGATGTGGAACGAAAGAATAAGCTGTAACAGTAATCATTAAGTTTTTATCAAATATTCGTCACTTATCATAAAAAAGGAAAACAAACCTTTTGCTGAGCATACTATGGTGTAAAGGACCTTGATGTGAACCAAATCTTTCGATATCAAGACTAATTTACATAAGAGTAATCAAGGAAAACAAGATACTAGCGGAAATCAAAATAACGTAATGCAGGGACAAAGACCAGACATGGAAAACAGACACACACAACAAAGAACATGAAATAACTAAAATTTTACAAAGTAACAAAGCAACAAAAGTAAATGAGCAACTCAGCTTCCTAAAAAAACCAAACTCCCCCCCCCCCAAAAAAAACTGGAAGCATGGACCAGGTGTAAGGGTAGGGTAAGCGTCCTCTGCTTTTCTAGAAACATCGACCGAGTTGTTCATTAAAAGTTAACTTCAGTTAAGACAAAAGAGGAAAGTATTCATGATGCAGATAGATACACTGGAACAATCCACGACCACAAAACCTCTGTAACAACATAACCATGTTCTAGAGGCCTAATTGTAAATAGTCTAGTGCCGTACAAAAAGATGTATTTTTCACATAATATAGAAATTTCATGACATTAAGAGCATGATTATTCAGCTCTCTGTACTACATTTCCCAATGCTCAGTTGAAATGCTTGAAAGGATTATTCTTCGATGTTAAGAATAATAGAACCATTAAACACGGAACGTAGTTCAAAGCAGAGATTCTTCATAATTCGTAAAAATGATCCTAAATGATATCTTAGTTATATTGAATAAAATCTTGTCAAAATGCTGGAATTATATGTGGTGAAAATACACAAAAAGGACCCCCCATAAAAAAAAATTGGATTAGCTAGATACTTTGATCTCAGTTTCCGCTATGTACATTACGTTTTGTCGTTAATCAATCCAAGATTCTGGAATTTTGAATTTGTCGAATCGACATGCAAAGATCTTAAAATATTTACAACAGACAATATTTCAGCATCATATCTCGATCTATTCATAAAGATCGATGAACAAGAAAAACTCATAATTAAGCCATACGATACCCACGACAACATCTCGTTTTAGTATCGCTAAATCTCCTGTCATCTGTGGCAGCATCCTATCAGCACTTGTAAAAAGAAGTTTTGCCATAGCTTCCCGGAACAACGTAGACTTTTTGTGCCGAGGCAGATATCTTACGATTAGGGTCTGGAACAGGGTTTTATTGCTACAAGATTTTAGTCATCACTAAAAATGTTCTATGACAGTCACCATGAATTTTTATAGTGTATCTACTTTTACGTTGAAACCCTATGTGTTCAACGTGTCACATTTTTTTTCTAACCTAGGCGGATGTTTCTAGAAAAGCACTGAACGTTTATTCTACCGGTACACATGGGCCATATTTTTCGGATTGCAACGGAGTCCGTGTTTCTAATTTACTTACGTTTCTATGTGTGTTTTGTTTTGTTTATTTCATAATTGTTTTGTGTCTTGTTTCTTTATCAGACATCATCCTTAAATCATGTTCTTTTTTGTAACGCCCGAATCCTGGTGCCGCTGATTTTTCTTTAGACTTGCGCACGATATTGGTGTCTTCCTACGTAACGTCAAAAACGTACCATTTCTGGTGGTATCATAGAGGACCATAGAGATTATTTTTGCAACGTCCCTGATCATGAGGATCTTTGTATTGTTGGGTGTTTTGTTTTAAATACCTTGCTTTAGATTAATCAAATGTTTATTCGCCCCTTTTGTGTGAGTTTTTGTTTGGTTTAACATTGATAATCGGATTTGTGCATTTCCTTCTATTCAGATACCGTAGTTATCTCCAATAAAAAGTAAGAGTTATCGAATCTTGTTTGGTTTTGTTTTAATTTCTGGGAGAGAAAAAATGAAAATTCATGAGACTAACAAGTATACAAAATTTCATGCAGATTAAATCATTATTTACGAAGTTGCGGACCTCAAACTTTGATACTATATATAGGAAACAAATGGAAGTGTCCTGTATATAATTATTTACATATAAATACACTGTTATCTGATTTATTAACATAAATTAAAAATCATCGAGACTATCCAAAATGTCAAGAATCTCTCGGGTATTGTTATCCGATCACAAGCGCTAATTTCTACGCAGACAAATTTCACGGCTTCAACATAAGCGGTAGCCTTTTTTCGTTTAGAAGTTTGTATTTATAAGGTGAATTTTTTACTCTATCATAATAATAACCCTTTACAACTTTAGCACCACACTGAAAACTGCAACCCCAATCATCAACAACATTCTCTGATAAAGAGACGGGTTCATCCGAAATTTTCAAAATATAGTATTGAAACTCGGGGTCGTCGGCGAAAGCGGCCACAACACGATTTTTCTTCAGTAGACCATGCATATCAATCTCAGGTTCAGATTGTTCTATATCCACATCCTCAATTGTAGCACCTCGTCTGTCAGTCCTTTTCATTTATATTAATTCGACTTTTCCAATTTGACTCTCATTCACACCACTTTTAAATTCTCCATTTATACATTGTTCAACTCGGCGGGTGTTTCTAGAAAAGCAGAGGACGCTTACCGTATCGGAGCACCTGGTCCATGATCCCAGTTTTTATTGGAGCCCGAGTTGCTCAGTTGGTTTTGTTACTTTGTATGTATGATTTTAGTTACTTTATGTTCTTTGTTGTGTATGTCTGTTTTCCATGTCTGGACTTTGTTCCTGGATTACATTCTTTTGATTACCGCTATAACCTTGGTTCACTTGATAACTCATTCATAACATGATAACAAACGAATGTTTAGTTTTTCCGTCAACCTTGTAGAAGAAATTTGATGTATTTTGCGATTTTGTGGTGCTGGTTTACAGTCCGGTAAACCTCCTCTAGGAATGGTCTAAACATAGCGGAAGACTCGCCTTTTGTAAATTCCAGATTGTGGCGACCTCAATTTACAGTCAACAAAATCGAAAAATTCCTTTGAGTTGTGGATCATGATTTCCCGCAAAATTGTCATGTCGGCTTGTTTTTTTTTAAAAAAACCCTGCAGCGTCCTGTGGCCCTATTGCATGAGTTATAGTTCTAAACATACATGCAATTTTCACATCATTTTATCGACTTGAGAATTTGAACTAATATGTATAATATCATAATCGTACCTTTTTTTATTAACTTAATGAATTAAAGTTGTTTCTCAACAATCCATTGAGAATTTCGACAATTTTGTTGTCTTACATGTCGAGCAGGCTCCTTCATCTTGTCGAAAACTTTATGACAACTTGTGAAATTAAAGCTATATTGAAACATTTAAACAAGCAAATCCAACATTTTTTTCCTGTAAAAAAGTATATATTTTTCAAAACCTTACATTATGGAGATCCATAAAATAAGATAGATATTCTTTTCTATTTTGTTATGAAAATCTGTAGCCATGGTAATATAATAAAATATACATCAGTTTTCATAACAAATTTTGGGTGCCTTCCCAAAATTAATTGTCAACAAACAGGTTTTCTAAAATATCAGGCACTTAAAAACTGCCAGAAAGAGTAAGTTGGCATGATATTATTGTAAGAAAAAAACAAATAAAAAGTATACCTTTTTCTGTTCATTTGTTCTTGATTTTAATTCTTAAAGTTCGTACGAAATTTTGCATGTTTAAAAAACAGCCTGTTGGTGCAGGGGAGAGAATCCGGTGAGGACCTGAATCTTTCCGGATAGCTTAAAGCATGCATTTTACACCTCTTTACCTTCACAAATATTGCAACTCTTTATGTACGTTTGCTCTACTACCCACAATCAGTATTTCCACCAAGTTTCACCTTTTATTTTTAAGTTTTACAAAATTAGATCGGGTCAGATTTGTGTACGAACAGTGCACCTAAATCCCATTTGTATAGTGCAACCTAAAGGTCCGAGGATTTTCCCGGCAAAATGTTGTTGAGATCCATTGAAAAAAACTGAAAAATACACCCGTTTTTCGGCTTGGTACGTTTTTTTAATGTAACGTCTTATTTTTAAAAAAATGACCGTTTGGTGCATATTAAGACTACATTTTATGAATATAATAGAATATGTTGGAAGAATTCTTGCTTAAACCGTTAACATAGATATATTAGTTAAAGCAGGGTCATGGTGAGATTGAATTTCTAAATTTAAGATAAATAGTCCGAATGTCGAAATAAGTGGAAAAAATAGCGTGTATAATTTATGACATTTTTCCGACGTTCGGTATAGTTTCGCTTTTTACCCTTTGACCTTAAGGATGCTCTTCTAGAAACTTATAAGTAAAATGAACAAAGTTTTACTGCGTCGGCTACCTTTTTATAAAGACAGTACATGTACTTTTTTTTATTTATTTATTTGATAAGTGCAATGCACGAAAATATTAGAAATATTATTTCACATTAATATCCCTTACAACTTTATCGCCTGAACATAGTTGAAATATTGCTGCTCGGACGTTAAATCCCAACAAACAAACAAACAAACAACTTAGAGAAATGCAGGACGGTTTCCACTTATTTTGAAATTTTCGTTGCCTCGTAGCAACAATTGGCGTCGACCAAATGGAGCAATGTAATGTTAATATTATGCATAATTCCTTTTCCGTATTACATTTAGGAGGATTAAATACTAAAGTATCAATCATATATATATTTCAAATTTCGATCCGCCGTACATGTGTTTCAAGGAGTAACCTCTCATCAACAGCTTTATTATGAAATACATAGGAAGATCTAAATATAAAAAAAAATTGTACATAAGAATTACTCAAAATCAAAACTATCGAACTTGGAAACCAAATCTTCCACTAAGATGTTCTACCATGTGCAATACAAAAACATGAAACTTCAGTGTTTTCAAAGCTGAAGCTGTTCCGAAATCTTATAATTTTAATGTAATGTTATTAAATAATAATTCGTCAAGAGTAGTTACAAACTGTATATTTAATTATAAGAATTTAAATTTTTATGTAACTACAGACTATTTGGCTTTTGTAATATGTTTCAAGCACTGATTAAGACATCAAATCACATTATTCTAGATGACATGTTTTGCCCGAGATGCTGATATAAAATAATGACAACGGTGCAGTTAATATGATGAAGAAGCTTACAACCCCAGTGTATAATTAAATGCCACTGGCGAACAATATTAAATTCCTGTTATGATTGTGTCAATCAGGAGAAAATAAGTACAGTCTTTACAAAATTTTTGCCATATTCATCATGATTCTGGAGCAAATGAACTGTATTGATCCAGGTTGAACCAAGACTAATGCGAAAGAATCATAGAACTTATTTGAATTTATTTTATTTTAAGTGCAAAAAGTTGTAGAAGAAGTTGTATTGGCAGGCTAAATGATCATTTCATCGTTTTATTCCAAAGTATGGAATTTATTCAATCAGCGTGTTTCTGTCTTTCTCTTTATTATTTTATATTGAGGGTAGGTATTTTGAAGCTCCAATATCAAAAGAAAAGTATCGTATTTTACAAGGAACTGCTGACTTAAAAGATAATCATAAATTATATTATGACAACATGGAAGCAAATACACAGTTTGCTCTTCTCTGGTGCAATCAATATTATTTAGGAAATAACGGTTTTATGTTTCAACAGAATATAAGTATTTACAGAGTTTTCGTACGTAATTTAATATGATACGTCATAATCGACTTTTCAGTGGAGCAGCATGTTCCAATTTAGGTTGCACTCAACAAATAATATTGAGGTGTACTGTTTCTTCCATAATATAAATCAGGTCTAATTAAGTAAAAATTAAAATATGGAACTTAGTTGAAATATTGATGTTAGATAAATGTGTAGAGCATTCTCAAATAAATAGATGAAAAGAGGAAAGAAAAACTATGACACGTTGTACAAATCAGTTTTCATGGCGCAGATGGATACACCGTAACTATCATGATGAAACTTCTGAAACCATAAAACTTCTGTAGTGATGACTTCAATCTTGTAGCAACATAACCCTGTTACAGAAGCCTACTTGTTAGGAGTCTAGCGCGATACAAAAAGTTTGCGTAGTTTCGGCAAACTCTGGAAAGTTGTAATAAAATATGAAGCAATTAAATCCTAAACTGTTCAAGACATATTTATAATGACTTTATCAAGAAAAAACCAATAAAAAGGCTTACAATAAATCAAACTAAATTATTTTGACTTAAAATAAGTCTTCTGTTTGGTAACGTCAAAGTACCATGCTAGTAAAATTCTGCTGCTTAAAAGAAAACTAACCAATCAAAAGGCTTATAACATTAAACTATTTAGATTTTAAATTTGCCTTCTGTATATGTGCTTGGGTATCATAGATGATTTTCGTTCTATGCCATTGATTCTTTAACAGTGTGCAATTCAAATAACTCCAAACTAAATCAAGAATGGATTAAGGATCATATCTTTATTTGGACAAAACAAAGACAAATATATAAAGATTGTGTTTTTATTTTTTAATTTTGATCAAGTGATGCTTGTATTATCAATTTTTGGACAGTTTACGCTGCCCAAAAGTACTTATATTATGTGAATGGATCAACAAATAAAAAAAAACCCACATAAATATCTAGTGTATACATAAAAAGTAGTGTAGATGTGTTTCTTTTAGTATTCACATTTTCCCCTTTCAAATCAAACATGTTTAATAATACAGATTTACAATTTTTTTTCTAATATATTTCTTCATTTTGATCATATACTATTAAACTAGTAGTTGTTTAGGCCTTGGCATTTCAGTCCCAAAGTTAATCCTTCATCTCTTTATATTATTTCCAATTTGGATCCATTTACGATAAAAGAGATTTATTCATATTGAGTTGTATAAATAAAGTCTTGGTTTATTGTTACTATACGGTGTTTTTACTTTTGAATAAGATTCTCTACTAACTCACATAATCTTTCTCCTAATGAATTTAAAAAGTGTGAGTTGGACACACCTTACTGAAGATAGGGTGAGTTGGACACACCTTACTGAAGATAGGGTGAGTTGGACACACCTTACTGAAGATAGGGTGAGTTGGACATACCTTACTGAAGATAGAGTGATATTTTAGGTATACCTTTTACTTTTGTTATTTCATGTTCTTTGTTGTGTGTATCTGTTTGCCCTGTCTGGTCCCTGGATTACATTCTTTTGATTTCTGCTAGAATCTTGGTTTCCTTTATTGCTTTATTACCCAGTTTTCAAAGTCTATTCACGCACTCAAAATATTTCACGAAATGTCGCAATTAAAGAACAAGGATTTTATGAGTTGAAAACAAATCTCGCATGTCCTTTAGATCACTTGACAAAAAAAGTGATGTAGATAAAAATTAAATGTGTGACAAATGATTTAACCTTTTTGTACTGCCTCCTACTGTTAACTGTATGTTGATATTGTGAAAAGTGCCCGGATGTATGCTATATCCCAACCTGTCACCTGTCACAAAAGTTTTGATATGATATTTTTCTAACCCATTAAGAGAGAATCTTTCCAGTCTGATAAAAACTCACTTAGGTTATTACCCGATCTGTTTAGTGTTGGCATAAATAATGCCATTTTCCAATAACTAACCGCAGATAACAAACTATTTAAATGACAGTAGGTGTTATTATGCAGACAGTGTTAGACACATATCTTATCAAATAAAAAATCCCATTTTCAGTCTGATATTTCTAGAACCTATTATGGAAATAAAGTCTATAAAGTAGAATATTGTTTTTAGTTCGAGATCGAAATGATAGGATTTATAACGCTTTGATAAAAAAATCATATTTCACAACACTTAGATAGAATATAAATTCATATAGCTATTGTAAATAATAGCACCATAACCCAACACGGAAGAGTCACGTTAAAATTGCATTAAGCAAATTGATCTTGGGAATATTGAAATTCGTAAACTGATTAAATCAGAGACAAATGTCAAAACAATCACTATTACCAATATGATGATGCTTTCTTTTAATACTACTATAAAAACGTGTAACTTCAATGGGTCATGAGATACATATACATGCCCTTCATCGTGAAATGATGGATGGAACACTTAATAGGTTGGAACTTAATATTAGATCAATCCGATCATTAGATCAAAAAAGAGGTGTACCTCATATACCCAAACAGCCAGGTTTACAAACACAAAATCATCATCATAAAAAAAAACAACAATCGTCTATGATAGTCAATATACGAAATGTGCATGTCTGTGAAGATGACTTGCTGTCTATTACATAATGGAATTCAGACAGTTTATTACTTTGATACTTAGATATATTCTTAAGACTGATGTATTTTTGTTTCGAACTACGCAGTGCCAAAGTCTAACGTTAATGATATAAGTAAAAACTGTTTGAGCCATCACAGTAGTTTATCAGTTGTCTTTTTCATTGATTAACATCACCTAGTTGAATATATCCACATTCCCATCAGCATAACATATCCAAATTGTTCAATAATTGTTATTGAAATTGCAAGCCTCTCATCATTTAAATCGCTATTTCGGTCATACATTTTAAACCTAAAATGTATAAATCAAAACTAATATTGCTCTGTGAGGTATCAGTCACTTTTTATAATCATCGTCAAGGACTGATTATTTATTTCTTTAGAACTGATTTTTTTTCTAAAACGAACCTTACAATTCTTTTGTCCGTGTTTCCGTCCACCAATTGATGTTAGTATCTTATTACCCCCTCCACAGAGAGTGTTCAAGTGAAAATTGTTTTATGAAAAATAAAGCATTTACGACCTTGGATAATGTTGATATACGGATTAAACAAACCTTTTAAAAACATTCTCCTTAAGTGCTGTAAAAAAACCTTAATCGACATTGATATTCAAAATAGCGTTCTTTTGTCATTTGATGTCACCACTACAATTTCTTGATCAGTAAGATGATATAAGATCCGGTATAGTGAAGATGGCAATTATACATCTGCAATCATTTCATAGAATAAACTAATTTCAGAATACGCTTAAGGCTTTTGAAAAGAAAATGCAATTATGTATATAATTACAATGCCTTTCAAAACTATTGTAAAAAGCCTGCAGTTTGAATATTTATAGTATTTGCAAATAAATTATTATAAGATATTTATCATAATTTTAGTGACTTAACATTCTAATTTTAAATAATTTGTGTTTCTACAAGACAGGTTAATATATTAATGAGCTGTACATGCTTTTCAACTTGTTTTAAAAATTCATGATTGTGTGCAAAGAAACTCTAGGGAACAAGGATTCGCAAGGTAATAAAAATATAATCTTAGGAGAACGAATAGGCGAGGGAAAGAGACACTAACAACAAAGAAATTACCAGAATAAAACTTACAAATAAGCAAAAGTAAATGAGCAACCAGGCCACCACTAAAAGCTTTGATCATGATAAGCAGGCACACCGTTAGATTAAGCAAGGATATTGCAACAAACGCAATGTCCCTTTTTATATATGTTTAACTCTGATGTTACATCTTGTATTTATTGGAATAAAAAAATCTCCCGAGAAGTCGCCCAGACCATATATCACTTGCTGATTTATATGAGTATAAAACTAATAAGTTCTTTGGAAGGATCTCTTTGAGAACACTTATATCGGAAAGCACGCTTAAATATAAGCATAATTATACAACCATGAAGCGGGAGATTTTGCTAGCCATAAAATCTGATTTAATCCACCATTTCACTATGAGATGACTGTATCCATGATTTTATCAGTTCAGTTACCATTCACCTCCCTTTTCTATATATAAAAAGGAGTCCGGTAATTTCGTGTATTTTAAGTTCAAACACTAGATGTTTTCTGTTGAGTTTTCAGTATGTAAAATATCTTATGCTACTGAGGCAAAATCCGCCCTTATGATGTAAACAAAACAACAAAGTTTATTCCTGTATGAAATAATATTACATCAAGTGTCCTTTTTTACAGAAAAAATGTAAAAACGATTAGTTTTCGATTAGAAAAACACAATATTGTGATTTACTGTCTATGTACTGGATTCCTAAACTCCATAAGAATCCATACAAACAACGTTACATAGCTGGATCTGCAAAATGCACCACCAAAGCTCTTTCGAAACTTAACTTCTATACTCACAGCTGTCAAAGATGGTCTGCAGTTCTACCACAACACTTATTACTCCCGTAGTAGTATTTATTCAATGTGGATCTAGAAAAATTCGTAAGATCTTCTAGAGACCATCAGTTCAAGACTATTATCAGAATATAATAGCATTAAAACCTATGATTTTGAACACTGTATACTTCTATTCCCCATACTCAGTTAAAATTCCGACTTAAAACATTATACATCGTTTTTTCCCCCAAAAAGGTACACCTAGATACAAATATATAGTTCTTGGTAGAGAGTCCTCATACATTGTATGTTCTTTGTTGTGTATGTCTGTTTCCCATGTCTGGTCTTTGTCCCTGGATTAAATTCTTTTGATTACCGCTATAACCTTGGTTCCCTTGATTACTCTCTCATACTGTGTAAGAAATTATTCCAAATCATCTACCAGATATACAGAAGATGTTTACAAAATGCTAATTTTTTTTAATCGACAACGTATTTGTCCAGTGTGGTGGACGCATTTTTCAACAAACGGTCGTCGGCATTCCAATAGAACATATTGTGCTCTTCTTCTTGCTGACCTATTCCTTTACTTTTATGTGGCTAGCTTTATAGCTGATCTGATCCGAAAGAAAGAATATTGTTTAGCTAGATACTTTAATCTCAGTTTCCGCTATATAAATGACATATCAATCTTTAAACAATTCTTATTTCAGGAATATGACACCAGAGTCCAGAGTCTGTAATGTTCGTTTTTCAAGTTCCTTTGGATTGATATGATGCAAAAAGCACTAAATCGGATCAATGGTGGTACGTCATTTATGCAGTAATAACTTAGATTGAAGGCCATTTCGGACAAATGTAGAAATGAAGGTTATTTGAAAAACAGGTTTGGTTGTGCACTTTGCTGATCAGTCTGTAAGGCGTTGTTTTGTAAGGATTCTTGTGCAGCTTAGAAATGAAATACATTGACAGGAATCCTTTCTATTTAGACGGATTTGATGACGTTAAAACATTTGGTCACCAACAATGATTTGCTTAGATAGCGTGGTAGTAGTGTAGTCTTACTACTATATGTATTATCTGCATCGTGAACGTCTTTAACGAACATTATATCTTCGTCATTATCTTTGCCATTCGTTCTAATGCATTTTACTGGTGTGAAAAATAGTTACTATTAAAAGTTCTTTCACGCAAATAACATATTTGTGGAGTAATAGTGTGATTCTAGACAGTAGACATATTTATCATTAAATTGAATTCGGCTTTACATTGGAATAACAACCATAATACTCTGAGCATAATAGATTTAATTAGTCCTTATTGGGACGGTTATGATCATCCGATTTCTACAAAATTGTCTTCATCAGTTCCTCTAATTAGCCTGAAGGATCTAATGGGGATAATTTTTTCTGGTTACAAATGTATTGGTTGTATATATGTGAAGCTTGGTTTAGCCGTTTATTGGTCTCATGTCTATTTTTTCATTTGAATAACTGTTATTGGAGATAATCGTCATGTGTCATGGTTAGCAAACGATCTTATCGATCGCTGGATTGTAAGAAAAAAATGAAAAAAAATTGAATCCAATGTTAAAAAAATGGTTACAATCCAAATGAATCTCGGATATCCTGCATCAATATTTAAATACCAGTCCATATAAAATTCAGACACTGCCCATATCAAAATGATTCATTGTTATGAACAACCCACCGAACAAACGATAATTTTTCAACCTAAATATGCTATATTTTTGTGGCATAATTGCCCTTTCCATATTCATATCTGCACTTTTGAGAAAATCATACATTTTTCTCCCACGTCAACCAAATCAAACTAAATAAAGAAAAAATAACTCTTTTAGAGTGCCAATTTCATGAACGAATGAAAACCTAAGACTGGTTATGTAACCAGTAACTGTTTCTGAACAAGAAATTAAAGTCAGTTCGGTGGGTTTGAAACTGTTTGACTTTATAAAGACTGTTACTTAAATAGCAAATGTAGTGCAAATGTATTTCATAGTTTAACTTATTCAGATGCCATTTTCAGTATCTCCCGTAATATTTCAGTCCGTGAATTTTTCAGTGACGTCTTTCATAGGCGTTTCTTGTTTTGCCCAAGGATTTCGCTTGTAGGCGATGTAAATACCTATTAAGATAACGTATTTTGGGCTTCAATCATTCTTTGATAACCTCTTATCATTCCATAATTTGCGCTTTTGTGCAATATTCGTCAGCAACCTTTATATTTGTTGTTTTTTTGTTACACCGGAAACGGAACTATGTTAACGCGGAACGATGTCTTGTTTTTACCGTAAATGTTCTAAAAATTCGAAATCTGACGATCAGCGGACAAGCAGTAATTTTTCATAGTTCAGGTATTTTCACACTTCACTTATCCTGGTAACTTCATTGCATTGTAATTGAACTATAACATACCTTTATATACTTTAATCATATATATATAGCTGATGATAAAAGCATCGGGCTATTTTCGTGTCAAAGAATCACAGCCAGAAACACTACAGTAAATATGACAGATGTTGTTGTATACCAAGATAATTGCTTCTGAATAGTGAATTCTCAAAATATGATGCAAAGGTGTCAAATATCACAAAGACTTGGAGACAAAAGATATTGAGGTTTTTTGGTGACAAAGTAAAATGATGAAAACATAGAGACCTTATCGATAGTTATGTCACTTATTAGAACTTGAACCAATTGTCTGTATCTAAAGTTGTTCCATATTTTAGACTCCCTTTTTCAACAAAAGTACTAAAGAAGATTTACAATGTTTTAATTTGTTTTACAGGTGTTATTATATCAATGTTGTTTTTTTTCCAGTGTATTAAATTTATAACATTAAATT
Organism: Perna viridis; assembly: GCA_037379345.1. Lineage (NCBI taxonomy): Eukaryota > Metazoa > Mollusca > Bivalvia > Mytilida > Mytilidae > Perna > Perna viridis. Next base: position 10,042,064 of record CM074515.1, on the reverse strand, counting down.
TTTAAGAATCTGTTCCCAAGACAAACTGATTGTTCAAATCTACAAAACTTTCGCTCTAAATTTCTGAAATATTTGGACAGACAAACAGAAAGCAAGTACAGCTGGTTCGACTTTGAATTATTTTTATACTTGAAAATGTCTACCTTCCGACAGGTTCGAAACTGTAAGAAAACTGTAAGACCGTAACCTCTGTACAAGCACTTATAGCATCACCATATGGAATAACGGTAGAAGAGATGTAATAACCAAGGAACATATAGGGCTCATACGTAGTCGTTGGGAAATACGTGTATATGTTTGTGTAAATAGTGTAATTTGTCTGTCATTTTTATTATTTGCCAAAATAATAATAATAAGGTTGTTTCTTCTGTTTTAGTAGTTCCATTATTATGTCGTTTCCTGAATCTGTTGATTGTGTAAATGTATGATACATAAACATAGTTTTGGGATAAGCCGTCATTCAGCTGATTATTTTCTTTTACTGACATATACATTGATTTTAACTTTCATTTTGTTGTAGAACATCTTTAAACGTTTAAATGAATGTATAATATTTTAAACAAATGAATTATTTATTCATCAAGCTTGTTACATAGAAATTTCCAGTGCTCAAGCTAAAAAGGGTGCATCCCTGTGAATTTGGCCAGGGTACAAAAAATGAATAATGATAACAAAACAAACTTTATTTGTTAAAAAAATATTTTTTGGAAATTATTGGTTTTAACAGCAATTATGCATTTCCGTTTTAAATATATCAAATACGTTGCCATTACATTTTCTTTTGTTTAACAAGTTGTACGGCTTGAAAATTGAAAACCCAGAAGTATCAATTATGTTTATATCTTCCTACTCATTGTCATATTTTTAAGGAATAAAAAGTTCTTTTAGTGTTATTGGTTAACTTATATGTACTTTTTTCTAAAAAAAAAATTAAAGTATTTTACCAAAGGCTTTTGAAAAAAAACACCACAAAGTTTTCATTAAGTTCTTCTTCCGCTCAAAAGTTAGAAATAGAATTGTCTGTTATATTCCATTTTCGAAACAATTGTTTGCCTTTAATATAGTATAGATGAATATTTTTCACTGTCCAATATCGAGTAAGTTTTATATCTTAATATGTATGTTTGTTGATCAGTTAATGATGCATTCTTATTCTATTTTATTACTTTTTATAGTTTTTTATATTGAAATATGTGATAGCTTTTAGACTCCTTTAATTTACGTATGTATATTTATGAACAAATAAAAGAGTAATCAAGGGAACCAAGATTCTAGCGGAAATCAAAAGGATGTAATCCTGGGACAAAGACCAGAGATGGAAAACAGACAAACACAACAAAGAACATATAGTAACTAAAATAGTACATACAAAGAAACAAAAGTAAATGAGCAACTCGGACTCCACTAAAAACTGAGAGCACGGACCAGGTGCACCGGTAGATTAAGCGTTCTCTGCTTTTCTAGAAACAACGAACGAGTTGCTCATAAAAGTCCGGGGAAGACGAAAGAGGAAAAGGAAAACTATGACACGTTGAACAAATTAGTTTTAATGGTGCAGATGGATACCACGTAACGATCCATAATCCATTATGACGACAATAAAACTTCTGTAGTAATGACTTCAATCTTGTAGCAACATAACCCTGTTCCAAAAGCCTAATTGTAAAAAGTCTAGCGGGTTACAAAAAGTCTGCGTAGTTACGGCAAGCTCCGGCATTACGTACGAATTGTGTTATGAAAACTTCATACGCAGGTGCTGAAGGGATACTGCCACAGATGAAAGGAAAGTTGACAATTCTGAATGGAAAGTCATCAAGTTTGTCGTAAAATTTGGTCAATAGTTTTCCTTTACTACCGATTTCTAAATGTAGGTCAATATATGAGGCCAACTTTTTACAGTGTCTGTAGTATCCTTTATCTCAAATTCTTTGGGTAGATGGTAGATGGGGTATCAAATCCCCGAAACTAGGATTGTTTAACGATAACACGTCATCTATATAGCGGAAACTGAGAATAAAGGATCTAGCTAAATGATGCCATTTATTTCGGATCGGATCAGCTATAAAGTCAGCCTCATAAGAATGAAGGAACAAGTCTGCAAGTAGAGGAGCACAATTTGTTCCAATTGGAATGCCGATCGCTTTTTGAAAAACGCGACCACCACACAAAGCAAGAAAAAAAATCAAACATAAAAGAAGAAAATTAAGCAGCACAAAATATTTTTTCTATGATTTTGATGAGAAGCGATTTATGTCATAGTTTACCTTTCATTGTTTGTCTACCCCGGGCGTGACATTTCTTTTTCTAGAAAAGGTTAGGACGATTGTCCTACCGGTTTGTCTCAATGCTTTAGTGGAGTCAATGTTGCTCATTCACTTTTTTTCTTTGTAAATGTTGTTGTGGTTTGTTAATATTTTTTTGGTTGTGTGATTCTATTATCCTTATTTAGTCGTTATCCTTGGATTATGTTCCATTTTTGATTACAGTTTGAACTTGTTCCACTGAATTTTATTACATCTGAATGGGTAGTTTTTTTACTTAAATATATCCCGATTCTTTTGTTGATTGGCTGTGGTGTTCGATCGCATTGCTTTTCACCCTCTTAAAATCGGAGATAATTGCAAAGATGTTCCTAATATGTAATGAAGAGGTATTCTCATTATTTGCCGCTATGTCTCTCACTATAACTATTTTCTAAAGGTTTGTATTAATAATTCAATGTACTGCAGACCACTGTTGTGACATTCGTTTATGTTAACTACATTCGATGTCTTAAAACATAAGCTAGAAACATATATTTTGACTGTAAGGAGACGAGACATTGACAATAGTAAGAAACTTCATTTCCACATAAGCTATATTTTACACTCATCCGCAAGTCAAAATACATATAAAAATGCATAAATAGTTTCATATTTTTTTAAACATTGAAGACCGTAATGAAAATGTAAGTTTTTCCTTCAAACAAAAATCAGACTTTTTTCAAAAATACTGTCCCATGGAAAACATAGGAATAAGAATTTTTTATTTTTCACTAGTTTTTCATTATTTTATTATTAATCAATCAACTAAGTCCAAAATATATGTTTTCTAGGTGTTTTACAAAATATATGAACACATTTTATGGAATTTTCCCGGCGTTTTATTAATAAACTTTGGCTGTTAAACACCCACGTAGAAGGCTAATAATATTCTTATGAAATGGGTACAATAAAACAATAAACAAGTGTTTAAGAATCGCTTTTGCTTATCTATAATCGTATTTGAAGAGAAATAAGATAAGAAGAAATTTATACGAGATACAGTTAATTTCAATATGGATGAAAGAATATTGATTTGACAAACAATGGCTATGAAAGGATGAAACGTGCCAAAGAAATGCATGCTGTCCGTAAATTAATGTTACACATCTAAGTAGGAAGGAGAGCCCGTCAAATAGATAACATTTACCATTTTGTAAATATGTAAATTGGAATTCACAACCAGTGGACACTATGAAGAACGTTTGTTGACATTCTAAATGACAGAATATTAACATTTCAGCATGGTTTCAGCATTTGAAAGTGGATTTGCAAGGAGTGTGCGTAAATGTCGTATTTAAACAAACAAAAAAAAATAATTAGCACCGTTTAAATACCACGAATGGAAAAACCCTTTTATTTAAATGATGCATATTATATCATAACATAGAATATTTCATAACGTCTGAGAACAATATAGAATAGTTTAAGAAATTGTTTCAGCGCGAACCTTATCACCTAATATAATGAGCTGAATAAAACGTGTTTAGATGATGCTGACTTCAGGGGCGACTATTTTTTTTCTAATTTTTCAGCGCCGATCATGCGAACCTTATCACCTTAAGCTAATGAGCTGAATAAAAAAAACGTATTAGTAGTGTTTATTTCGGGGAAGACAAAATTACCAAACAATAATTCAATAACCAAACAAATCTTTTGCTTTTCTTATTGTTTAAAAATCTGCGAAATGAGTTATACGTAAAGTCATTGTTATGTAGCGTTTTTAAATGTTGCGTATTTGTTTTTATTTTTACTCATATTGATTTATCCATAAACTATCTGATTGAAAACATCATTTGATACTTGTTTCATGTAAGGACTTGTATTTGTAACTTTACAGTTTTAATATTTTTATTTTTGATAGGTCGCAAATGTATCCCCTTTATTGCTTAAAATATCCTTTATCTAAATACCATAGTTATCGGTGAAATCAAATGTGACTACGTTGGGAAGTGTCGTCCAAATGTCTCGTAGTAATTTTTGCGAACTTAAGGTATTCCTTTTTAAAATTTTCTTGGTTAAGAGTCATCATAACTATTGGCCATTAATGAGATATAATGTGTCAAGTCAAAAATGATTTAGGAATTTTTCTCTGAATATGTCATCAATCATAATACTGCATAAATAGATCAAGAAATATTCATAGTATTACCATTACACAGCAAATACAATTAGTGAAGTCAAATCAGTTTTATATACGAAGATATTAATTACAAAATATTTAACTTCACAGTATCCTCTCATTAAAAGCATTCTCGTGTATTGAAATATTATTCTGCTGCTAATATTCAGAATTTCTTCTTTGAAACAAATATAATAATGAGCTTCACCATTTATATCTTTTCTGAGAACACAAACCCTTTAATTTCATTCATTAGAAAATGAATGTAACACAATCTTAGAAGTAATAGTCAATATTTGACCAAAATTAGGCTACTCATGATAAAACGTTGCTATCATAGCATGATAAGACTAATGCTTGTTATTTTATGTACTATACACTCTGCAAGTTATCTGAATGAGACCAACAATTGTAATTAAAAATATGGTATAAACAGTATTATGCTTTCGGTAATGAACTTCACCACATGTGTTTGAAAAGCAGGGAATAAAAGTAATAACCATACTTACAAAACATACATATAGAATCAATAACAATTTTGTTTTGATAGTGACTTCATCACTGTTAATGTCAGGCATAAAATTGGGGAACCCTATAATCAATGGCGGAGTTTTTTTCGGTACAATACTTGTATTGAAGAAACTTCATATTTTAATGCAAATCGGTATTTGATACAGATGAAGCAAAAGTAAAAGGGATTTTATGAACGGACGTACATATACATCACCCATATTAACATTCTGTATTGCACAATCATGTTTGATGACAGGCATCTTTATTAACAAATAATGCAAATAAATATAAACATTGATTAAAAAATATGCATTCCTTTCAATTAAAAAATGAAACAGCCAATACAGCGAGTTTTATCGATCAAAACCTAAGGGAGAGAAATAAAATAAAAATAATCAGAAAATATTTCAGAAAGTTCTTTGTAAATTGTGTTATTTCTTACACTTGATAACAGATTGAGATACGAAATAAAACATATCATTTCCGTTTATTGATTTTTTTAAAAGTTTTATTTACAGTGCAATAAACATGACAGTGATATGTCAAATATCGGAAAATATCACAATACACTTTCAAGTACAGACAATTTTACTATAATTTTACTATATATCGATATAATGACTATAAACTAAGAAATAACATTCACAGTTAAAGCTAAAACTGTACAATAACAAAATTTTATTCTCTTAAAAAGAGTAGAGTTTTTTTTTGTATGAATTATGTGTGTTTATATGAACGTGTTGGTTCTTTTATATTCGTTGTTTTGTCTATTTCCCCTGTCTAATCTTTATACTTAGGTTATATTCTTTTGATAATCGTTAGATACCTCGTTCCCTTTAACACTCTTTCAGTTGTTTTATATAAAGTTTCCAGATATGAAAACAGTTTTATGCAGCAAAGTTTAACACAATAGAGTTTACATAGTTCATCCGTATACCTCTGATCCAGTGTATTATTTTCTAGAAGTTGTACAGCAACATTCGTATAGTTTTGATATGACGTAAGAACTTATTTTGTATGATATCCCTTGATTTCACTTCTACAAGCATTTGGTGAACTAACGAATGTACAAGGAAGGTATGATTTCTCTCTCTAAATTTATTGAATGACTAATACAGTACATAGCTGATCTGATCTAAAAGAAGGAGCTTCGTTTAGCCAGAGTCTTTGATCTCAGTTTCCGTTGTATTATCGTTAAACAATCATAATTTCGGGGATTTTATTCGTCGTCGTATCTACCCACAAAGAACTTGAGATAAAACTATGAAGTCGGCCTCATTTCTTGACCAACACCTAGAAATCGATAGTATTGGAAAACTATCGATTAAACTATGCGACAAACGCGGTGACTTTTCATTCCGTATTGTCGACAGGGGCTGCTCTGGCTTCCAAAATTCAGTCGCCAGAAAAATGGCCAGCTGCCATCTTTTGTCACCAGTTTTCAGAAATAAGAGACAAAGGGTGCCAAAAAAAATTACAATTAAAAAAAAAGACAGAATGAAGTTCACTGATGAATTATCTTTGTCAATTCATCAAAATGGACAAAGATAATTCATCAAAATAACCTCTTCATTCATAACATACATGTACCCAAGATTCACTCTTGATGCATGTATAAAGCAGGTTTTTAGCTCTAGTCTGTCACTTTCTTATGCATAAAATATTAAGTACTACTCCAGAAACAGGTATTTTACTTTTATCAAAGACTATATTACTATTCTCATACAGTCCCTGATTTTAAAACATGTTCACCTTTGTCCTTTATGGTCTAATTCATCTAATACAATGTAATTTACTTTTTTTTTATTATCTTTAACAAACTTGATTCTTTTTTTTCAAGTGATAAAATTTCTATCAAATTACAATTTGTACCATGGATCATTAATCGTGTCCCTGTTTAATTATTTTGATATCTGAATAGCATTTCCTTAATTATATTTGGGGAATTCCCATTATATTTGGTTACCGATTTTCCCGCCAAAAAGTCACATGGCAAAAGTGTAAACAAATGTCATCCATTTTCTTTTATCAATTCTTTCATTTCGAAGTATTTAGACACTTCCTAATGGGATAATCATTGTTAATTGGATTTAATTTATTCTGTTATTAGGTAAGTCTGTTTCGGAATGTATTACATCGTTAAATAGGGCTGTGAAACTTGTGTGTAGCCACGTACACATGGCCTTAATTGTATTTGCCTTTGACCTGGTGATGAGAGTTTTGATTGGCTCAATAATATATTTACATTTGATTGACACCTCCCATGAGGATATTGTCAGTCCTGTGGCTTGGTCTAATTACCTTTAATTGCCTTCAGTCGTAAATTGGTCATAGTCAATTAACTCTGATCAGGTGTCAACACAATTGTTTAATAAAAGAGAATATCCTTTGCTGATAAACTTCCTGTCAATTTGAATATACAAAACTGGCTATTTTTGTCGTCAGATAAAATTAAAAATCGCAAATTGCGACATTGGCGAAGCCCAGCGCGACCCCTGGTCGACTTTCCTTTCAGCTGTGGCAACATCCCGTCATCACTTACGTATGGAGTTTTTTTTTTATTCCAACTCATGCATTATACCAGGGCTTGTCGTAACTACAAGACTTTTGTACCGCGCTAAACTTCTTACAGTTAGGCTTCTGGATTACCGATTTGTTTAACGTGTCATAGTTTTCCTTTCCTGTCTCGTCTTTCCCGACTTGACATTTTATGCGTGAGCAACTCGGCGGGTGTCTCTAGAAAAGCAGAAGACGGTTACCCTGAAAATGCACACAGTCCATGCTCCCAGTTTTTAGTGGAGTCCGAGTTGCTCATTTACTTTTGTTACATTGTATATATTATTTTAGTTACTTTATGTTCTTTGTCGTGTTTGTCTGATTTCCATGTCTGGTCTTTGCCCTTGGATTACATTCTTTTTATTACCGCTAGAATCTTGGTTCCCTTGATTTTTCTTTTGTGGCTTTGTATGCATCCTTTTGGTTACTTTATGTTTTTTGTTGTGCGTGACCGTATTTTATGTCTCGTCTTTGTCCTTGGATTACATTATTTTGAGTTCCGCTAGAATCTTTGTTCCCTTGATTACTCTTCCTAATAAATACGGTTCTTTCACAATGATAGAGTAATCTTGAATAACCACATGGCAGTTAACACACACACACACACACACACACACACACACACACACACACACACACACACACACACACACACACACACACACACACACACACACATGTATTACCCTCGCGATATAGTGTATTTTTAGTAACCATCAAACATACTATGAGCAACTCAAGCGGGTATTTTAAGAGAAGCAGTAATAGTTTTCCAAATCAGTGAACTTCGTGCGTCTACATTCACAGATTATGTATGAGCCAGGGTTGCAAATTTACTCTGAAATATTTTGTGGATTAATTGCATTTTCGTTTTCTCCCCCAGTGTAATGCACTTTGTATTTGTGGCTTGGCTTAACGCGGATATGGCTTTGAAAACATTACATATACAAATTTTAAACGAAAACTTGACCATGTTGATGTTGATTGAGATTAATACACATTCTCAACTATTGTTAGTAAAATATTGTTTGCTAAAAGATTTTTGTTTAACCTTGATTTTTCTCCCATAAGCAAGTTAACTATATGTCGACAAAAATGCTTTAAGCTGCATTAGCTGTCATTTTCGTATTTTTTTGTTTCTGTTGAAGTATAATCCTTAACTTTGAATTATTTCTACTAAATAGTACTTATCCGGTATAATTTCATTTGATATCCACAAATAAAGTACATTAAATACATGAAATATATTGTCTTGCAAGAAAAAAAATCGACCTATATAAATTCGTATGCATGTGACTTCATGGTGACCTTAATCCACGCTTGTCCTGTAAGGGTTGCTTCCTTAAAAAAATGATTGCAAAGCGAAAGTGGTTAATTAACGGCAAGGAAGACCAACGGCCGTAAAAGAATAAGTTCTAATATAACGCAAGGATCCTTTTGAAATTTACGTATTATGATATAACGTGGCACAAATTTATCAGTAATTGTTATTATTTATTTGAAAACTAATCAAGAAATAGATAAATAAAATGTAAACAAGCTACGTGCGTACCTGTGTATCTGTTATTGTTTTTTTTTACCAAAGTTGAAGTATTTTTAAAGCAGGTGAATGTCCCGTCTGCAATCTTCAGAAGTAATGGCGGAAAAATAATTAGATCTGACTTATCGATCTTCTTTGATTGAAAAAAAAAACGTTGTTTTTACAATATTCTGTAGGTATCATCGACATTTATTGCTTCAATTCCATTCTAACAAACTTATTTCATTGAATCAGCAAAATTCCGTAGATTCAAAACTGAACAATTTGACAGCTAATGCAGCTTTAAGGAAGAAATAAAATACATGATGATACATACAGATATATATATATAAAGATGTTTTATTCCACTCCCTATCTTAATTAGTATTCAAAAGGGTCGCGCAACATGAATGCAGAAAACATATTGGCATTGATATACCATTTAATATTTTAGTTTTTTTTTTATAATATATCGACACCCAACTAAGGCTTACGTTTATTATGTTTTATCAGATCAATTAAACTTATCTCGCCGAAATACTCAAACTCAGTAAATATTAAACACTGTGTTGAGAACACAAAAAGTATATGCTATTGTAAATATCGATTTAATATTTTTACGATGCAAAGTATTTTATTTTCATAATTTATTAATTAAAATCAATCACCACTTGGAAAAAATATTTCACTTTCCGAGAAATAAGAGACTCAAAGTAAATAAATATCAAATATAGAAATAATCAAATTAACGTGTCGCCTCTAACTTGTCAACTCTCGCGACATTTCATTTACTATGAAGGACCGTTAAAACCAGCCAATGAGAGAAGGTAGGAACAAACTTCTTAAATTAAATGATAACTTTAAGTTCCAACTCATAGCAGTATATGTGAATGAATTCTAAATGCGATTAAATCGTAAAAAGAGGCTTAATAATATGGCTTTATCATATTAAGCACAACACCCAGATTCGTGCGTAGATTGTCCATAGCAGTATTGATTAATTTAACATTGATTCACTTATTGAATGCTGCTTTCTTTGTTTAAGAGAGCTCTTCTTGTGTTTTCATTATAGTGTTGAACAAAAATATCAGAACCATACGTGCTAATAATATGAAGAAAATTTGATTCCACGCTCTTTAACTTCATTCTACATTCGGCTGTGTATACCAGTTCAGTTGTGTCTTTAGTGACATTTGGATTAATATTAGTAAGGCAGAACAGGTAAGAAGTTTTAACACTTTTGTGGTACGATAATTGTAATATTTGAAAAATGTTTAAAAAAAAATAGCTATAATACAGACAAAGCTATGAAAACATTATATACACAATTTAAATTTTCATTACAGACATCAAATTAATAAAACACATTTTATGCAGTTAATTTGATATGATAGTATATATCATCTAGGTGAAAAGATCATACGAAAAAGTTGAGTACATTTTTGTGACATGTACTGCTAAATGCCACATGAGGCGACCCATTTATCGGACGATAATGCGTTCATGGCAGTCGTGACTCCACCCAATATTGACACGGTCACTATCATGCTGATAAAAATATTACGGATTCGTGGACAGGAAGCATATCAACAATCTTATAAAACATCTCTGATCGAACATCTGGAAGTTGTTCGCAACTAAGTACATAATGTCTAACAATGTCTGTTGAAAAAGACTTGCATAAAGAACACATGCCTCGTCTGATTAAAGTCGAACCTAATTTGACAAGTGTCATTAATTTTGAGTTCATAAGTGGTAAGGAAACGACAAGTCTTAGAAGCCTATGTTCAGTCAAATTGGTATGAATACGAGCGTATCGCTGCAAATCAGGTCGTTGTTCAACGCTATGTTTCCACTTGTTTTCTTCGTAAATGTCTATAGACTGGATGACTGTTTTTCTCCAAAGTGGTTTTGGTGGGAAAAATTGTCTTTTAGATAGTTTTCGAAAAACAGAAGTAAATTATATTTGCGCAACGAGCGCATATATTATTGACGATTTACTACAGTCGCCAGTCAGCACTTGTGCAACAAGTAAATTAAATAGCTGCTTGTACAAATATCCATTGTCAGCACGGCAAAGTCTTCCAAAAAGCAGAAGTTTCATCTTGTCAACAAAACCTTCTATAGACCATAGACCTACGTTTGCATTACATGATTCAATAGTACTCCTGATGAAAAATTGTAGAAAAGAGCCTGTGAAATACCCCTGTGTTACTTCTAATAATTCCAACTCATATTTAGTAATTGGACCCCAAATTTCACACGCGTAAAGTGCTGTTGGTAAAATGATGCGTTTTCAAATCAAACAGTTTATTAGAGCACTCATTCTTTGAGGATTAAGTCCGATGATGTAAAGAGCATGATGTTTCTGTTTAATAAATCTGCATGCTGATTCTGTCTGTTCATTGGTTTTATCGCTTGTATTAATGAGTGATCCACCATATTTAAGCGTTTCGTTTCTTTCAATAGTCATGTTACCAAGTTTTAAATTAATATTCCATTCAATATTTTTGGATTTTTTAGATGGTTCAAAGATCAAAACACTTTTTTGCATTATATTTAACCTCCATTTTTTAGCATAATAGTACACAGTTTTTAACAAAGTCTGATATCCATTTACTGATGGGCTTAAAATAGTCGTATCATTAGCTAGTGATATGGAAGGAACGTGATAGGAGCCTACAACAAGTCATTTGTTGGTAAATAAGAGTTCGTTTATCAAGTCATTAATTAAAACTGCAAAGAGCCAAGCTTAGAGAACAAGGCCTTGACCAACGTCATGTTTAATGCGGCGAAAAATCTGGCTTGTCATACCACCGTATTGAACATGAGCCGTCGCTGTATGAAATATACACCTAGTTCCTTATCTTTCCTCTATCCCAATGTCATAAAGTTTATAGAGGAGGCCATCTTGCCACACATAGTCGAACGCCCTGTCATTGTAAAGAGTTTTTTTCTGTGTAATACTGAATCACTTCTTTTAAGACATAAAGGCCGGGATCGCTCCGTGTTCCTTTACAAATCCAAATTTTAGTTAGTGAGGTATGATGAGCGTAGATATTTCTAAGTGGGTTTGAATGCTACATAGGATTATCTTTTCGAATAACTTCCCTATTGATGACATAAATGTCACGGCACGGTAACTGTTAGGGTCTAACTTGTCTTCATTGTGACCTTCGTAAAGAAGAATAACAATTACATGTCTGAAGGCCATTCTATCTTGACCTGGTGATTTTCCCACTTTCAAAGTTTTTATTTAATTGCTAATTTCTTCAAATGTAATGTCATGTTCCAATGTACTAATATTGTCTTTTTCTGGTTGGTCAAATAATGTTTGTACCTTCTTAGTGACTTTGACATAGAAGTCTTCATCGTAGTCACCAGAGCTTTTGTCACAATACAATATCTCAAAATATTTACCCCATGTTTCACATATTTCACTGGGTAAACCACTGGAAGTCCCTTCATATACAAGCTTACACGTTGGGGGACCTTTAATGTTTCATTTCCGAACGGTCTTGTAAAATTCACCAATGTCAATTTCGGTAGCATAAAAGTACACATGTATTAGATCAATTAGTAGCGAAGCGTTGATTAACTATGAACTAGTTACATTGTCCAAATTTAATTGGCAAGAACAACTGCCCAGTTAAAAAAACATGTTCCTTGTACGTTCATTAATTTTAGGATCTTCTTGATTTAATTTTCGAATACACACTTTGGGATGATTTTGACTTGTTGTGTTAATTTTACCATAAAACATTAACACAAAGAAAGCGCTTATGCGAATTATTTTGAAAAAAATAAAATGATTTTTGAGAATCGTTTCTAAAGAATATTCACTGCATGCTGTAACTATTTTACCTCACGGAAAAATGTTTACGTTTAGTTATAATTTCTTTGTGATCAAATCGTAACATGAAAAACGAAATTTAGAAATTTCAAATATTGAATTTTCTCGATTGGTTTTAATCAGTTCTTGACTTAGTTGAAACAAAAGTGTAATTGTTGTGCACTTTTGTAGTTAATCTTCTTTTAACAGTATTAGCATTTCAGATTAAAATGTTTTAGTATCAGATGTGCATGATATTCAGATTCAGGGAGAACGGTATTTTAGTAAGATTTGTTGCCCTTAGGAAGTAATATTTGATTAACAGAAACACCTGTCGTAATTTCGACGATAAATCGGTTGGGAAATAATGGTTTATAAAGGAATGATCACGACCATAATTTCACTGGCTTATTTATAATTACACTCATCATTTACCAGCAATATATAGAGGAAGAATTTAGGATTTACTTTTATAGTAAACGATTCCGACCTTTTCGATACTGCCGAATTTGTCCCTTGCTTAATCTTTTATTATTTTCAAATAATTCCAAATGTAGATTACAGTCTTCACTTTTGTTTCAGTTGACGGGATCATGTGTGCAAAAATAAACATTGATTATTTTGACGTCATAATTACACCGCTCTGTTAAGCAGAGTTTGTCGCCAGTATTTAATGTTTTGAAAATTACCTGTTTATGTTGGAATAATGCAACAAGCCAATTATTAATCGATAATAAGTCAGCACTAATTTTACCCACAATTACAGAACTCTTTGACATATCATCATAACGATAAAGTGTTCTCCGTTGAAATAATGCAGAACATTACCAAGACACTAAATGTAAAAAAAAATAGTTATGTTAATCTTACAGTTGTTACAACTATCTATATGAAACCAGTAATTTATGTTACTACTTTCACGAGATTATTTTGTCATTACTTGTCAGATTACTTGTTAGCATTTGTGTTTTTATCATATTAATCTCCTTTCTCAAACGATACGAATGTTAAACCATATAATATTAGACAGTAAACAATAACTTTTGGAACAAAAGACGATAATTTCAAAGGTCCATTTGACGTCATTTTTACGCCATTCAAGAGATGTGCCAGAGATACAGGTTTATGTACGATATATAAACACACATTTAATTTGATTAAGTATGGTTATTATCTTAATAGGTGTTAAAACTGATTACAACTCAATAAATGACAATGATAGATTTAGTTGTCAAAGACTCTTACTCCAAATATGGAAATTTATGCTGACGATATACTTTAAGATAATAATCAATATCTATGACGTTTCAGTTCCAGAAGAGTGCTTATCTTTTCGTCCAAGAAAATTAAATTCTATACTAACTCTATGGATTGGTACTTGGCGTCATCCTAAGGCAAGTAAATGTGTTTCCTGCTTTTGTTCTTCAATTTATTCAAATTTATTCAAATTTATCATTTTATACACTTAAATATTAACTAACTTAACAAGCACATTCAATTCAATTAAACAATTAGTTGTAATATCGAATTTTCGAATAAAAATGTGTGCACCACAAGAATAATCTATGGAAATTGACCAAACTTCCTTTTGTTTAAATCTTAAAAATATCTTTGTTAACCTCTATTTGGTTGAAGAGTAATCAAGGGAACCAAGGTTATAGCGGTAATCAAAAGAATGTAATCCAGGGACAAAGGCCAGACAAGGAAACAGACATACACAACAAAGAACACAAAGTAACTAAAATCATACATACTGTAACGGGAGTCTTCTGTAGGTGTATATTTCTCAGTGAAAATGGTCAGTAAACACCTTGAAATGTACAATAGGTAGTGTGCAGTGTTAAGTGTGTGCCAGTTTACTGATCAATGAATGCTCTCTGTATTATACAACTGTGTTTGCTTTTCCAGATTTATGAGTTAATATCAACTATCTATATTCTGACTTAGTAACCTCATACAGGACATCCTGTTTTGTGGAACATTCGTGCACTGGGTTCTATAACTATAACACTATCTAAATGAAAACTCCATTAGAAACACAAAATTTATTTGACCAAGTACAAAGCCTTTGCTATAAAACAATGGTGCATATCGCTTACAAATACATAACGCTTAATAACTTTTGGTTACCGCGCCATATTTGTTGCTCAACAGAAAACCAGAAGTACAAACAATTTCATGATAATTTAGCGTGTAAAGAAGCCGAAAGGTCCGAATAAATCTAAACCAAAGCATTCTCTCGGAATGTTACATTCCTATGAGAAAACGGCATAACCGTAGATAAGTTAAAAGAAAAGAACATACAAACCCTGTTCCAGAAGCCTATTTGTTAGAGTTCTAGCGCGATACAAAAATTCTGCGTAGTTTCGGCAAGCTCTTGCATAACATATGAGGTGTGATTTGAACACATATACCAGGAAGTTGTTAGCTATAACTCCGGCAAAGTCACAAGCGTACTTATTCTGTGATTTCTACTCCATTTACTGTTGGTTTTCAATGAATAATGAATTCTGTAGAAGCTCTTATATGTCTCTTATTTAACTTCATCATTCATTCCTTATTTTATTCTATGAAACATTGTAATGTCATCTCTTTTTTTCATGAAAATGTCACGATGTCTTCATGAATGAAATACCTGGCCTAATTATGCAAATGACCGACGTCGACGTCACACAACGTGACGTTCCCGCCAAATTAAAATTGGCCGATTTCCCTTATTTTGAAAGATAAATGTTGAATATTTTGGTGCAGTGTTCTACCGGAAGTAGTAACCTACATTTTGCAAAAGAATATCCACATTTTCTATTTTCATATTTAGTTTTACGAAGAGTACGAAAAACGTTTCCTTTACTTTACACACTTGTTTCCATGTGTCCCTAAATGCTGCTATTTGGGCAAAGACCAGGAGATAATATCGTTATCCATGTTAATAATTTATATGTCTGTTATAAACTACATCATTCATTCTTCATTTTATTTCTTAAAACCATGCAATATTCTCATCTCCTGTGCTTTGATGAAAATGTCACGACGTCTTCATATTTGAAATTCCTGACCTAATTATGCAAATGACCCACGTCGACGTCAAACGCGACGTGCCCGCAAAATTAAAGTTGACGGATTTCTCTTACGCCACAAGGGGGTTAAAATCTCCACATTTACGGTTATTAACGTAGACAACTTACAATATATATGTGTGTGAAGGTCGATCGATTGTGGTTGCCTTTCCTATATACAAACCTTGGATTTGATTTTTAATTATCTAGAAACAATAATATTGACAGGTAGTTTACGTATCTAATTACCATGAGTATGTTATGAGTAATATATATTAAAGGTATCCGAAATCAGTGTCTATGTTTTTAATGATGTTCTTCAGGTTCAACTCAATAGATAGGCTATGTTGATAATTTTATGTCAAATTTCTGAAAATACAGCTTTATCGAGGCACTCAAACAAGCAAATCCATCATTTTTTCGCATAATACATTTTTCAACTCCTTACATTATGGAGCTCAATAAAAGAGATTGATATTCTTTTATATTTGTCATAAAAAATTATAGCTATGATATTTTAATGGAAGATTACCAGTCTTTTCGAAAATTTTGTGTATCTTTCCGGATAGCTTAAAGCAAGCATATTTCGCCTCTTATAGTAATAAGTTTTTTTTACCTATTTATGTACAAATGATCTACTCACCACAATCAATATTTCTCCCAAGCTTTACCTATTAAGTACAAATTAGAACGGGTCAATTTTGTATTACAAAAGAGTGCACCTCAATCGCATCTGTCCAGCCTTATGTGATACAATGATTAACTTAACAACTTTTTCGACATGGTTAACAGCAAATATCGTTATTCAAGTATTTAAACAATATGTTTGTTGTATATATTTAGTATGAATGTATGGTAATCTCCCGTGAAAACAATCATTTTTAAACGTATTGCTTGATACATGTTTTTCTAACATAATTTCTTTTTTAGTTATTTTAGTTGAACTATTCTAATGTCATGAAATAGACTTAATAATTGTCAGGCATTTTTATTGTATTTCTGTATTTATTTCTGCTTCCAATATTTCTGCTAATAAAGTGGTGTCCGGTCTGTTTAGTTATTACTCAAAATGTTCATTCCACCTAAAATTTTTGTTTTTTTTCTGACGTAATCAAGGGTCCCTGTTTGTTTTGTAGAAGCTTTTTTTGCATTTCTTTTTGGGACGCTCTAGTTTCGTGGTTATTTTGTATAATTCTCGTTTTCTTTGCTGGATGCAGCTTTTTCAGCTTCCTTAGCCATTTCTACTATGAATTTTCTTTGTTGCCTTCTCCAACACCTCAATTGGTGTATTGTTTTCCAAGCCTCTCTTTCAATCTTTCTGAATAAGGAATTAATAGCTTCTATTTTTCGGTCTCTTATTATGACCTTGTCTTCTGAATCCCAATACTTTCGCTTGCTTTGTTAAAGGTATCACTCACTTGAAATTGTTATTTCTGTTAAATGTGGTAAATTGACGATCTAAGTACAATGTTTTCTTAACAACACCTGAACTCATTCCACTGAGACAATGGATTGATTTGCTTTGAAAAATGTTCCAGTGCTGAACTTGGAAAACAGTAGAAGAATCAGAATTTCTGGAGTGAAGTCCCAAATGTGATTAGATACGCGGTATTTGTTTGATCCTTACAGACATTGTAAAAATATTAAAAAAAAAAAAAAAAAAAAAAAAAAAAAAAAAAAAAAAAAACAACATTCTACTTGTCCTGTTACTTACCTTACAATAAATTCATATGATTTCATCTGTTATATAAAAATGAGTTTTTGATATATATAAAATCAATAATACGTTAGCATCATTTCATTATAAGGACCAATGGTCTTTCTGTACAGACACCAGACTGTACTTTGAACTTGGATGTATTTATAAATTTCTATTTTGATTCTTGGATGAAGATATGTATCTAATTTTTTTAAACAGTGATCTACACATAATAACACGGACTTTTGTACCGTCCCAGATTCTTACAATTAGGCTTCTGAAATTCTGAAATAGGGTTATAGTGTATCCATCTGTACCTTGAGAACCGATTTGTTCATGGTGTCATAGTTTTACTTTCCTTTTCCGTCTACCCCGGACTGTTTTGGTCATTTCATTTTTATGTTATGTTATGTTCTTTGTTATTTGTGTCTATTTCTCCTGTCTAGTCTATATCTTTGGATTATATTCTTTAGAATTACACTCGAATCTCTTGAATCTGTGTTCCCTTGATTACTCCTTCAGTCATCTTTCACTTAAATACAACTCAATGATACCTCAGTAGCAAATTTCAGTCGGTAATAAAAGTCCACATATGTGAGATTAATAACCAGTTAGCATTGATACTTCTTTTTTATAGAAAAGATGGTTGTGTACAATTGAAAATACGTTTGATGCAAACAGCCATTATACTACTCTGAAATTGAAGACGTCCGTTTTTTCTTTGACATGATGAAAATTGATAAAAATAAGTTTATGGAAAGGTATGTATAACAAAAAAAAAAAAAAAAAAAAAAAACAAAAAAAAAAAACAAAACAAGAGGCTTCCAGGAGCCTGAATCGCACACCTGGTTATAGTTTTTCTTTCAAGGGCAATAATTTTAACAAGGCGTTGTCCAAAAATTTTGACTCAAGAAGACTTTAGGACTATCATAAGGATCATATTAGTGATTTAAAGTTTCTTTCTATCTACTATAGTTTTCAAGATATTGGCAGACAATTGTAAAAAAAATATCATTTCTTATCCTTCAATGGGAAATAACTCTTACAAGGAGTTGCCTGATAACTTCGATCCCTGAAGACTTTTATAGGCCTTGTAATAATGGCCATTTTAGCAACTGAAATAATTCTGCTAAACCTAACGGTTATGAAGATATGTGCGAAAAACTACTGTCTGACCCCTATGTTATGATTTTAGTTACGGTGGCCATGTTTTTCGACAAATCAAAAATCCCCACATGATTTCTATGCAGGATACCCTAAGGAACATTCGTACCAAGTTTGGTTCTAATTGGTCCAGTAGGGTCAGAGGAGAAGGTTTTTGAAATTTTGAAAGAAATAAATTGAAAATATGAAAAAAAAAACGTCGAAAAGGCCAATAACTCCAACATTGGCTCAACAGATTAAAAAGAAAATTCGACCACGGATAGATCTCATCATGCTGAACACTGATAATCCATGTCAGAATGTGGCTAAACCTAACGGTTCTGGAGATATATGTGAAAAACTACTGTCTGACCCCTATGTTCTATTTTAGTAACATCGGCCATGTTTTTCAACACATAGGAAATCCCCACATCAGTTCTATGCAGGATACCCCAAGGAACATTCATAATAAGTTTAATTCCAATTGGTCAAGTAGTGTAAGAGGAGAAGAGTTTTGAAAAAACGACAGACGCCAAGTGATGGCAATAGCTCACATGGGCTTCGGCCAGGTGAGCTAAAAAGAGATAATAAAAATGAAAAAAAAGTAGGATTCAAAATGATTTATATATCGCATTATCAACTCAAATTCCTTAATTTTAACCAAAAGCATAACACACCAGCTTCGGAGAGTTGATAATTATTTCTGAATAAATTGAGTTGATATTTTGAAATAAACAACGAGTAATAAAACCCTTTCTCTACGATTTATCCGTAATGTTTGACCGGTTGACACTGCAGAGATAATTCTTGAGGTTAATAGATGTTGATGGAAGACATTTTTTAAATGTACACCATTTTTCGAACTAAGCAAATTAAAAAAAAAAACACTGCAACACAGTTAAACAACAACTGATCGTAAAGATGAGCTTTCGATATAAGTTGTTCGTAAAAGTTAATTTTATTATCCTCAAATTGTAAATAAGTATTATAAGAGCCTGAGCTGTTATCTACTAAGTTTACAACATGATATAAAGTTAAAAATGATTGATTTCGCCCTAATATCAATAGTGTTTGACACGTGTCGCGGAAATGCATTATTGTCGCTAGAATATTACCGCATTATACTCACTTGCAATATGACCCATTCTGCTGTCGGAGCAGGACATGCATACCCATCCGAAGCACCTAATGTCCCTCCCGGTTTTTTGGAATTAATATCTTGTTTCTCTTATTTTCAGTTGCTATAATTGATATCTTTATTCGGTTCTCTACATTGGGTACTTAAATCGTTTCATTTGTTCACGTTTAAATCATGATTTTGGATTTTGACACATTTTTGTCATCCCACTGCTGACGATTCGGTATCTCTTTTGCTAATATTTAAGTACACCTCTGTCTTGAAACCAGACAGATACTTATAAAGAGTGATTCATGCATTTCTTAATACCAAATATTTTTATTGCAAATCTTTCTGTAGGCCCCATAGAAACTTAAGTCAGAAATATAAGTGCTAATAATAGTAGATCGGAAATTCTTCAGTGGACCTCATAGGAACATAACCAAAGGAAGAGTTGTATTTAGGACCTAACAAATGTGTATTAATACATTTTCATGGATTATCTTAAGATATGATGAATCACCCACTCGTTTTGTGGCAGAACTATATTTAAATGATTTTGGTTTCAGGTAATACCCAATCTTTTTCAATTCTTCTATTAATATTGGTTAACATTTGCTAAATTTGAATATTTTCTATATCAAATAATTATTAAGTATTGCTTTGAATAATTAGCTAATGGTCTACTTTGATTAAACGTCATTTTATAACATTAATTATGTTATTTGTTATATTAAATACTTAACGATCGTATTATTTAATTATTCGTGGTTTTAAGTGCTTGAATTTGAAGTCGAAAATTTATTGTGTTTTTCGATTCATGTAAATGAAATCGAAGCACAACATTTGCAATGCATTTTGAAATTTATAGAGGCATATTTTTACTTCCAAATAGAAACAAGTGATTTAAAATGGCTGTTTCCATAGGTATGAACAGTATTTTATATTGTTTCTATAATGTCAGAATTAAGGAGGAATTGATAAATATTTTTTAAATTGTTTTTTATGTTCCGAAAACGGACAAATGCTTTCTTTTTCTTTATACGTTGATACGAATGGAAGATATCATTTGAATAGGGGTACCTTTTGAGTGCGTAAAACGGTTTTTGTTCTATAATACACACAGAGAAGAGGGATTATAGAAAAGGAAGAATATATGGTGGTTGGTAATTGTAAAAAAAAATTGTGTTTACTTTTCTTCTTCCCTAAACAATACAATTTTAATTAGTTATATGAAATACCGGTATTCTTTAGCAGTAATTTAAGAATGGAAAATACAAAGTGGTTGCGGAATATAAAATCGCAATTTTTTTAAAAGGATGGTGTGAATTAAATGAACACAGATTTCAAGGGCTTGAATCGAGATATTGATCTCTCTCTTATATTTTTTGAATTGGTAGTGTAAATTATCTTCCTTTTTAGCCTACCTGTCAGTATAACATTTCCCCATATAATCCCCTTCTTTTCTACATACTCTTGAAAGGTTTTTTTTAAAACATTTTTTTCTGATTTCATTTTCTGTGTGCTGCGTTAACTTGTCTCACATTTTTGTTCAGCATTTTCGATCTCTAGGGAATTGCAATATTAGATCCGACTTTGATGTTGTATAAAATAACGGGTCTTCTTGAAAGTTGGGGGAGATCTACTTTTATTCTATCCCCTTCTTAAATTATATTTTATCTGGCGAGACAGCTTCATATCCACAAGGGTCACAAGGATTAATAATTAATTCGCTAGAATCAATACATTCAAAAGCATCAAAATGCAATGTTCAAATGAAACATTGCCGTTCTATGATGACTAAGATTTTTTTCGACAGGTTTAATCTTGGAATAAAAAGTAAGTCTTAATTAATGAAGATAGAGAAGTCTTTAATGGAATTACAACAGAACTATTAAATGCAATAGAAAATTTTCGCGTGTAACAATAAATCTTGACATCTTTCTCCATTATTCTATTACTACTAAGGATGATAAATCTGTGTAACACAAAAGAGTTTTGTGAAAAGTGATGAATGTTCAGAAGAATTTTACGCGTTAAATTAACCCTATGTTGTCCTTTGTGTCAATGCAAATTTTTGGTCGTTCCCTCCGCGGGACTCGAACTCGTACCGCTGTGACATCTATGGCAACACCGCCAGCACAAAGTCCGGAGCCCTAGACCACTCGGCCAGCTAGGCTATATAAAAAATATAGCTTTCGCTGGCCGGGTCATTCCTCCTCGTAGGATTAATATATATATAGAATTGTCAGAACAAAGTCCAGCACCCTAGACGAGAAGGAACGGCGGAGGGAACGACCAAAAATTTGCATCGCAAATTTGACAGTTCTAACATCGTTTGGAATTTTTCAGACCTTTCTATACGTTTACATATCTTCCCTGTATCAATTTTAGCCGATGGAGCAGTGTAGTGAATAGAGAATATATATCCTGATTCAAAGAAGTAACATGAAAACAACAGATGTTGATCACTTGGTTTTGTGTTTTACTCCCACATCAGATTTTTTCCCAGAAATAATACCCCATTACTTAAGTGCGTTTGGGGGAGGCTATTAAAAATATTATGTTTCAATCTATATCGATAATAGCATCCTTAAAGTAGTGAAACAAACAACATGACCATTTCGATGCACTCAAAGCAAAACCGGAGATGATAATGGGATTTAACCAATTTGTCTATTAAGCATCCGTTTCATTGATATAACTCTTGACTTTATTTTTGAATAAAGCATACCAATTTGTACTTACGACATTAAGTTTTGAACTCTTTTCTAAAAAGTTGTCTATTTTAGTAAAAAAGGCACAAAAAAAGTTAACCTTCCAATATAAACGTTATTGGTATATAAAAACTGGATACTATCTATTCCCAAAAGTACTATGTTAATGGTGTAGCATTCAATTTTTATGAGTCTCTATTATATTATCTTAATTTCTTTTTGTTGCCTTTAACGATTTGCATATTAAGACCCATGTTAGTTTTTTAAATAGCCATATAAAATGATAAATACAAAAAAGTGTCACTACATCTGAGCAAAGGAATCATGCTACATAATCGTATTATTCTTGTTTATTTCGATCGTCAAAAATGCTTGTACCAAGTCAGAATCATTGCGGTTGTTTCTATACTGTTAAGTTATGTATTCTTATGATTCTTAAACTTGGTATTGCTTTTATAAATAGTACAATACACTAATTAATTATTTTTGTATTAAAATTATTAAAAACAATATCGTGTTGATGAAACAGTTTCGTTCATGGTATGAATGGAGGTTGGGATCTTTGATGCGGACGTAATGGCGTGCGAGGAACTTGTTAGTATGGAATGAAGAGAATATGAAAAAATTGAGGTCGTATGATCAACGTAATTTTTATTAGGTAGAAGATTTAAATAGCCACATGGTTTATATAGTTAAAACTTTAATTCTTTAGCCGAATCAGTTTGTCAGTTACTTGTCAGCGGTGTATGGCTCGATCTCCGAAGGCGATATGGTATTATTTCTGAGGTTATAAATTGGAATTGTTTATCCCTTTCTATAGACTACCCAAACCACTATCGTTGAATCTATAAGCGTAAAACGAGCTTCCACCAGAACATGGGACTAAAAACAAAGGTGTAATTTTCATTCATGAAACACTAGCAAGTCTGTCAATGTTATGGCATTATTTCAGATTGTACCATGAAACTCTTATCATTTTAATGAAATGATGCAATCTGCTTTTATTTCAATTTACAATTGCATTCAGAAATCTATTTACTGCATTACCTTAGGTTGAGGTATTGGAATGTTAGTATCTTTTCCATTAATGTCCATGCTCCAGGAATTCTCAATTTGTAGAAGGTAGATAAGAGACAATTTTGGAGACAACTTAGAATCAATCTTTACATGACATTTCAAGTATCTAAAGGCAGAAAATTAATTTGTTCTGGGAAAACGAAATGGCATTTAGTTTCTTCCTGCACCATTAATGATCTTTTGATATTAGGATAAATTGAAATAATTATAAATGATTTTTTTCATTTCATTTTCAAACAAATGTAAAATATTTAAATGAATTTTGCTTTGCACGAATACATGTGATGTTTAGAACTAAAATAGTAGTCGTTTATCATTTAATTGTATATATTGTATATATATGTAATACCCTTCGCCAAGAAAGATCATTTCATCTTTGAACATTTATAACAGACAATTAAGTGAAGTCATGGTTGTTTTATGAGTTTTTTGTCTACTTATTCAGTGAAACTTGTTAGGCTTTAAGAAAGACACCTGAGAAATTTAGCTAGTGTTGAAAAGCGGTATGTCAGTCTTTGACATAAATAAAGAGAAATATTCCATAATTATTGCAGTCAATACATTGCATTAGATCCAAACAAAGTGAAGACTAGAGAAACGGAAAGGAGAAAGAGATACCTTTATCAATTTAAGATTCTTAACAATTCAAACTGTTAAAAAGAAGAGATTAAATGTTAAAAATATAATGCGTTTTTAGACAATGTAGTATCGACATTACATTTGCACCGTTTTTGTGACTCTAAGTGGCTTCTACATTAATGAAGAAGCAATACTTTAGATACAAAAGAGGGGGGAAATCTTGAAAAGTATGTCTGGCGCACACGAGTTCAACATCAGCCAGTTTAATGTAAGATGAGGTTTAAGTTTTTTTTTGATGATTGAACCCATTTTTTTTAATATTAAAATTTAGTTTGACCCACACAATATCACAATATATCTTTCTGTTGTGGAATACGATACCGTGATTAGTACCACCTAGATCTACACATGTAATAATGTACGAAATAAGAACTACGCAATGACTTGATTCCACCATCGCAACATCATTTACGAAAAACGATTTTGATGGATGATCTAAGACGTACTGAACATTCAATTAAAAAGACTTATGATGTATGCTTAGTAAATACAATAAATTTTAACAAGTTAAATCCTAGAAACTTTTTCTGGAAATCATTGACAACGAGTTTAATAGTAAAGCTCGTAAGTGAAATGTGATTTACCTGTGGAACGTTCGACTGTGTCAACCCTTCTTTTTTTACATTAAAAATTAATCTTAATAAATGATATATTTGATACTATAAATGTAAATAGGTCAAGAAATAAAATCATAACATGAACAAAAACAAAAAAAAAAAAAAAAACAAAAAAAAAAAAAACAACAAAAAAAACAACAAAAAAACCACAAAAAACAAAAAACAAAAAACAAAACAAACAAACAAACCAAAACAAAACTAAAATAATAAAAAACACCAAAAAAAACCAAAACAAAACAAAAACAAACAAACAAACAAAAAAAAACAATGATATAGTTGTTATTCATGATTTCAGGAGACGGATAGATATACGATATGACTTCGAGTCTTGTTCCTGTAAAAAAATGCTTTGTTACATTTCCGTCTGTTCAATAGACTAATTGTTTAACAATACATATTATTTCAAACATGTTTAACGTATAAGGTATTTTTTTTAAAGTTACATGGCAATTTAAAACGGGATTACATAAGTAAAAAGCCACTCTGGAAACGGTTATTTGAAATACAAAATAGTAATTCTGACATTTATATAAGAATGCCAAAGTAAAGAATACAAAATATTTACTTCCATAACATTTTGGAAACACTGTTAACGTTAAGAAACTGATTTTTACAATTGAATTTAATCACCACGTAAACCTTGTATATTAAATGTTATATAACTAGTCAAATTCGTTCTTATAATTGGCTTTATATCGTACTACCGCAGTGGTAGCCTTCGCTGCTCGAGTCCCGTACGCTACCGGGTTTTCTCTCGGGAAGCTTCCCGACTAAGACCGCAGAAGCTATCGTGCTACCACAACCAATTTCGTAGAAACGGAAAGGATAGGAAATCAAACTGTCATTTACAAACCTCTTATTACAGTCCTGATTTCTGGTTTTGTTATAAATTTTATAGCATATAAAAGTCACTTCATGGTACTGTTTAGGTATCCATAGAAATTAATGTTCCGGAAATTAACATCAAACCGTGACAAATTCTAGGAAATAACTCTTTTTATTTTCAAATACCTCTTTGGTTGGCATAAAATGTGAATAATTAAGACAATCAAATTATATCCAATAAGTGACTGTAATGAGTTTAGTTGCATGCAACACTAATGCCTCGTTTCACTCTAATTGCAGAGGATTGATACTGTGTCATTAGCCGAAGAAGAAAAGTGAATTGAAGGTATTTTACAATTAAGCACGTTAGCTAAAGGTAAAAATTCTCGTAATTCTAGTAATGAGGATTCAAAACATACGGGCATCAGTTGGCAATACACAAGCAACAATGACAAAATAAATGTCAGTAATAAATAAAATAAACAGTAAATCAGCAATTTTTAAAATGAATAATTAGACCTTTGTTCAAAATTTTGTGGAAGTTTTTTTAACATCAGAAGATAAAAAGTAGCTATAACGAAGGGACAAACATACTTTCCATTGAAGGTAAAAATATCAGGAAATCTTGTTCATAACTGATACTTATGGTATCATTATATATGACATTATCTTTTGCAGATTTCACATGTTTTATTCAACATTTAATTTTATTCCAAAGTTTATCAAAAACAAAAATAAAGTCGTACTTCGAGGAAATGGTTATGTCAAGATTACCATGGTTGAAAAAGCTGATCGGCATATTAGAAATGTTGAAAATCATTCAATTCAATAAAATATATTTTACTGTTTCAGACAAAATGACAAACTTGACAAGTAAGATTCTACAGTACGTGACATCACCACAACAAGCTGCATATTTGCTAGATTTCCTGTCGAAACAAAACTATTCCTTAGACAATGAAAACCAAAGCCAAATACTTATTAACATTATCAAGAGTCTCAATTTACAAGGGAACGACAATGAGATTACTGAGAGTACCCCAGACAAAGTCAATAATATTTTGAAGATATATATTTCTCCGTTGCTGTTAGTTCTAGGAACAATTGGCAATATATTAGCGTTTGTTGTCTTAGTGAAAAATTCAAAGAAAGTATCAACTTACCATTACCTGTATGTCTTGGCTATAATGGACATACTTTTATTAATGACAAATTTGCTACAAGTTTGGATTAAACAGCTGACAGGGACATTCATTCAGAACGAAGCATATTGGCTTTGTAGACTATTTATATTTTTAGGATATTTCAGTAGTGACGCTAGCGTTTGGTTGATCATTGCTGTAACGATTGAAAGGTGGATAGCTGTCCAGATGCCTCTGAAGACATCTATAATATGCACACCAAGGAGAACAAAGATATCAATTGTCGGCGTTTTGTTCGCTATAGCCTCCGTCAACTGCCACTTTCTTTGGTCTATGGAACTTCAAGAGGTCAGGGATAACAGCACTATAAAATCCTACGTTTGCGCTCCATCGCCAGTTTATCAGATTCTTGTGTATAACGTATGGCCCTGGGTCGATGCAATTATCTATTCGTTCCTTCCTTTCGTCATAATAAGTGCCGTTAATTTCATGATAATTAACACTGTTTGCGTAGCACGGAAAAAACGAGAAACACTGTTGTTATCTACCCAACAAAAGAAAATGGAGACACGACGAGCAAATAGTAAATTGACTGTCATGCTGCTTTCGCTGTCTTTCTCATTTCTTTGCCTAACATTACCGATGAACATAATGATGATTGCAGTAGTATTTTGGAATAAAAAGACTCATTCCGACGAGGAAAATGCAACATTTAATCTAATGAGGACAGTCACTGAATTATTGATGTATACGAATCATACGATAAATTTTATGCTGTATTTCTTAACAGGACAACGATTTAGACAGCAATTCGCTAACATATTTTTGCCTTGTCATCCTACATTGTCTGGTAATAATGAATATGAACGAGCTCACGTTATGGGACATAATATGAAGCGGTTTCATTCCTGGAGTAGTGAGAAATCACATGATGATACAAGCAGGTGTACAGTTATTCGCTCAAAGAATCCACATACCCCATGTGGTCATTACGTATAAATATCATCGAAGTATAATGAGTTATATTCAGTGTTTGAACCAGTGTTAACAATCACAAATTGATCGATAGATGTCAAAGTATTTAGTTAAGAACATACATTAACATTGAAATATGACAATAAGTATGATCCTGTCTTAATACATAGAGGGTTATATGTAATTTTTTTTATTCATACGTTCTTCGTAGCTTAAATGTATAACATACACTATTTACACTCATGTCTATTTATCTATGTTTGCTACATAGAAAGAAATAGTAAAGGTTTTAGCATTCAGTATTCTCTATAACCCCATAGTATTACTCCATAGTTAAATATTTAATATAATTTTTATTTTTAATTTTACGAGTTATCACCTTCTATATCATGCATTGTTTATAACTTTATTTCGAATTTTATTTGTATTAAAAAAGAACATCCTGGTTACTTTAATAATGGTCTCAATCCAAAACTGCTAATCATTATTCGTGTTTTTTTCTGCCATGAATCACTCTACATGGTTTTTGTGAATAACCATACGAAAGTACTATTCAATATCTTTATTCGTTTTGTCACAAGATTTGTTTAAATTGATATTATTAATTTATAATTTTGTAGATAAACATATAAATATATATAGAGGGAGATAACAGAAAAAATCGACAAAATTTAAAATACTGTTTTTAGATAAACAATGATATAATCATTCTTTATTTTTCCTTCCAAAAAATCCGTTAAATTTTGTGATATAAAGACGTGACTACATTTATAAAGCAACATATATTTATCTGACCACAACAACACACTGAGTCCTCTACCGCCTAATAAATGGTTGTACACTTAAAAACGCAATGAGCAAGGTATTTTCGTCGGTGTAGACTAGATTTATTTTTGTAATTTGTTATTCTAAACAACTAACAACCTGAACTGTCCAAAAAGATCAATAGCATAAACTCATTACTATAAAAAAAAACGCCAAAGTAAGTAAATACATATAAGATAAATTACAGTGTAAGAGATAAGAAGTGAAATTCGTGAAATGCAACAATGCATCAGCGTATAAACTTAATGCAATATATTAATGTTTGAAGAGATCACCAAAGGTCTGCAACACGCGTGGACACAGCCTTTGATAAGCTCTGAAATGCCCTGTGAACAAAATTAATAAATTTTACGGTAACAAAACGATATCAATACTTCAAAATCAAACTGAAAAGTGATACAACAAAACAGACTCATTATGACCAATAACTCCTGACTGTTGACGTTGACAAATCTGCGGCGGGATTAAATTAGCGTTTTAGTGCTTAACCACTCCTTTTAATGTGAAGTAAAAAATGAACCGAAACAACAACAAATAAACCTCATACAAAAATTCACTGAATAACACATCCAGTTACCTGCATGGAATAACCCAACATACACCATATCGATAAAATGAGATATTCAATAAACGAACGCTGGCAGTTACTAAAATCTAGCTGAAAAAAATATCAAAGAAAGATAGACAAAATAGTTTATTCTACCAGCTGTGACATCTATGGCAACACCGCCTGCACTAAGTCCAGCACCCTAGACCACTCGGCCAGCTAGGCTATATAAAAATATAGCTTTCGCTGGCCGGGTCATTCCTCCTCGTAGGATTAATCTAGGGCTGTAACTTAGTCCGCGATGTATGGTAGTACGCGTACGGGACAGTTTTTTTAGATGTTATTATGTATGATAGAGGATCAAATTAATAATGCATGTCACAACAAATCAATATTATACAAACGTCTCAGAATGTGACGACTCTATTCGCTACACTGCTCCATCGGATCAAATCAATACAGGGAAGATATGTAAACGTATTGATTTGTCAAACTTGCAATGCAAATATTTGGTCGTTCTCCGCGGGACTCGAACTCGTACCGCTGTGACATCTATGGCATGACCCGGCCAGCGAAATCTATATTTTTATATAGCCTAGCTGGGAATTTTTCAGACACTTCTATATCATCGGGGACCTGGTGATCTACATAGGCATTGACAGTTGCTTAACAAAGTTACTAATCTGAGTTACTTGGTCAATATCAAACGCGACTCAGAGATTGCTAAAAATTTGACAGAAACTTGTAAAACGGAAACGTTGCCCGCTCTTCCAAGTAACTAGTTGTTTTGATTTACAAATATTCGAGTCATAACGGTTACGAAAGAGTAATCATATTAAGAGAACCAATATTCTAGCGGAAGTCATCCGATTTCAGAGCATATCGCATTCGTGCCATTTCAGATGTAAAAAGTAGCCAAAATCAGTGACAGAATATTACCGACTTTGAAGACTTCAACCTTTAATTTATCTTCACAGTTTGTTTTGTAGAAACTAAACATTTCGATACTTTAGAAACACAATCAATTAGAATAGAATACTGCATTTATCATCCAACGACATTGGATAGAAATGCTATCATTATTGTTAAATATTGATCCCTTTAATGTTTTTTATTTATTTTTTTTTATTTATGGACCTTTGCTCAATCTATGAGGTTCCAATTAAAAGGCATTTGTCCACAGATGAAAATGATAACAATTTAGTGAAATGACACAAACTCACTTCAAACGTCGTTCTTAAATGTCCCACTAATTTTTTTTACCATATGCATGCTAATAACTTACGAAATCAGATACTTACAGAGGCAAGATTTTCTTATTCTGAAAATCGAATATTTGTTAATGCACCCTGTAAGTGATGTATCGGAAGGTAAAATACTGAAATAATATAAAGCGCTTAAGTCTTATAAAGCATGCACTTCTCAACGGCTTAATTTTGATGAATGTAAGCAATGGTAATGATGTCGAGGAATCTTATTTTAAAATAACCTGTACAGTAAGTATGTTTTCTGAGTTTGAATGACAATTTGTTTTTGCACAAAGAGTGTTGTATTCACCGTAAAACTATTTTCATAATATTTCTGTTTTTTTTTAACCTTTGACTTTCTTTCCGTGATTTCTACATGTGATTTCTTCCTGTAATTTATTCCGATTGATTCTATGAGATTACAAACAATGATATGACGATCAAAGGCCAGATATTAATCCAACACAAAGTCGATTCCAATGCTATGTTTATAATTTGTTAAATAAGGGACTTGAAGATTTTGAGAAATTATGTTCAGTGACCTGAGCTTTTTTTTATATTCATGTGGTGATTCTTATTAGAATCTGGGATTGATACATTTCAATTTTGTGCGTGTTTCATATGCTTTAAACTAATGATCAATAAAGAAGACCCATTACAGGAAGGGAAAAGGATAATTATTTAGGGTTTATAGTTTCTACCCCAAACATGATGTCTAATTTGGTCTAACTAGACGCCTAATCATTGTTGTAAAATGTTAGATTATTCGAGCTGAAGGCAATATATTGCAGATTGTTTGATCAAGCGGAAAATACCAAAACCTATTATATGTCTGGGTTAAGTCAATTTGATTTCCTTAGCTTTCTTTTTACGTAATATTATAAAAAAATATCATCATTAGATCATTAGTCTTTTTTTACAAATTATTGTAAAGCGGGCCTCAAAGACATAAATTGCTTGTAGATAAAATCAAATGACAACACTCACCTATCCTCGTTACAAACATCTCACTGACATATTTTTATTCTTGGTGACAATAAGGGATTAATTGTGAGAATTAAAAAAGAATATTGTATGTTTAAGAATATAGCAAATACATCAATAATTTGATAGAATAATCAAGGGAACCAAGGTTATAGCGGTAATCAAAAGAACGCAATCCAGGGATAAAGAACAGAAATGGGAAACAGACATGCACAACAAAGAACATAAAGTAACTATAATCATACATACAAAGTAACAAAAGTAAATGAGCAACTCGGACTTCACTAAAAACTGGGAGCATGAACCAGGTGTACCGGTAGGGTAAGCGTCCTCTAATTTTCTAGAAACACCCGCCGAGTTGCTCATAAAAAGTCAAGTCCATAGTAGACGAAAGAGGAAAGGACACGTTGAACAAATCAGTTTTCATGGCGCAGATGGATACACCTTAACTATCTACGAGTTAATGATGACGGCCATAAAACTTTTGTAGTGATGACTTCAATCTTGTAGCAACATAACCCTGCTCCAGAAGCCTATTTGTTAGAATTCTAGCGCGACACAAAAAGTCTGCGTAGTCTCGGCAAGCTCTTGCATAACGTATTAGTTGTGATACGAACACTCCATGCGCAGGTGCTGAAGGAATGTTGCAACAGATGAAAGGAAAGTTGACAATTTTGAATGAAAAGTCATCACGTTTGTCTTTAAGTTTGGTCAATAGTCTTCCTTTATCATCGAATTCTAAATGTAGGTCAAGATATGAGGCTGACTTTACAGTGTCTGTAGTATCCTTTATCTCAAGTTCTTTGAGGTAGATGCGATGTATCAAATCGTTAATAGCAGTCAACAGAATTGCAGTCATTAAAAATTTTGCCGTTTATTTACGTGCACTAAACTTGAATCATTGTGCATCATAGTAAAAATATACATTATAGATCATATTTATTCATATAATTCCTTTGATTTTGAGAACACCAAGCCTATAAATATTTATATGGTTTTATAGAAAAGGCGAAATACTTCCGTATAAACTAGTAATCTGGTATGAGCATTCTTGTATTGTTATGGAAGAGTAATCATGGGACTCAAAACTCGGAAATTAGAAATATGTAATACAGGGACAAAGACCGACCAGTCATGGAAAACAGACACACAACAAAGAATACAAAACAACCAAATTAATACGTACAAAGCAACAAACGTAAATGAGCAAATGAGACTCAACTATAAACCGGGAGAATGGACCAGGTGCACCGGTAGGGTAAGCGTCCTCTGCTATTTCTATATTTCAACTATAAACCGGGAGAATGGATAAGGTATTGTTCGAATTGTCTTATACTACATATAATGTTTGATAAAAGAACTAGGCTGCGCGGTTTATTCAGACGATGATAACAGTTGGAAGCCTAAGGAAGGAAATGAAAATGAATTCGCTGTTAGTAGTCTCAAATCAATACTAGCATTATAAACATAACCAACGTCTTAATTTCAGCATTTGTAAATGTAAAAAATGTACATAAGGCAAATCTAGGCAATATAGTCAGCTTTCAAAAATGTTTAACTAATATGATGGTTATGATACCAATGCTATTTAAAAGACGTAAACTGAAATATAGAACGATCAGGGAGATACAGTAAAAATTAACCTCTTATATTTATGTTTTAATTGAAAGCAGAAACCAGTACCCCTAAAATAAGATAAAACAAATTTTAAATTAATTGTTTTAATTTTATTTTTATACACTGAATGCAGAAAATAGAGTTGTCAATTTTTTATGGGGTGTAAGGATTCATTTTTGATACTGAATAAGGCTTCATAAATTGAATGACTGTCGTTTCACTAGTCTGACTGCTTAATATACCATCGTTGCACCAGAAACAGGCCTTTGGACCAATGCAATAAAAGGCGTCGCATACGCTGCTTTAAAAGTTTTATTTCCTACATCAAGATCTTATTAAAAATATTCGTTTTCAACAGTAGGATTTAAGATGGTGGATTTGTTTAATACCAACAATATATCTTCTGTATTTTTTCGGACTGTTTTGACTTCTGGTTTTGAGCAGTGTATAACATGGCTTATCCACCATATCTATTTGAAGTCGGGGTCATTGTGATTGTTTCCAGTTTTGGCCTTCATTTTTCCGTTTGTTTTGGGAATTTTTTCCTTTTGACTATTGCGTACAGTTTATCAGTGTAGTAATTTTTACACAACCTACATTTTGAGATTTACTACATATCATAAGAATGTGTAATCAAGGGAACCAAGGTTATAGCGGAAATCAAAAGAATGTGATCCAGGGATAAAGACCAGACATGGAAAACAGACATAGACAACAAAGAACATAAAGTAACTAAAATCATACATACAAAGTAACAAAAGTAAATGAGCAATTCGGACTTCACTAAAAACTGGGAGCATGAACCAGGTGTACCGGTAGGGTAAGCGTCCTCTAATTTTCTAGAAACACCCGTCGAGTTGCTCATAAAAAGCCAAGTCCATGGTAGACGAAAGAGGAAAGGAAAACTATAAAGAGGAAAGGAAAACTGTAACACATTGAACAAATCAGTTTTCATGGCGCAGATGGATATACCATAACGATCCACGAGTTCATGATGACGACCATAAAACTTCTGTAGTGATGACCTCAATCTTGTAGCAACATAACCCTGTTCCAGAAGTCTACTTGTTAGAAGTCTAACGCGATTCAAAAAGTCAGCGTAGTTTCGGCAAGCTCTGGCATAACGTAACATAAGTTGTGATATGAACACTCCATACGGAAGTGCTGAAGGGATGTTGCCACAAATGAAGGGAAAGTTGACAATTCTAAATGAAAAGTCATCATGTTTGTCGTAAAGTTTGGTCAATAGTTTTCCTTTACCATCGATTTCTAAGTGTAGGTCAAAATATGTGGCCAAGAAAGGCAAGGTTCGTATACAAAATTTACATATTTTACCTTATGGAAAAGTTAATATTGTACATTTAAAAAAGGCTATTTGAAACCTTGCTGATTATGAAGAAAAAAAACCTGGTTGATGACACCAAGTCTGCATTTAGTAGAGTCGTTATATCAAATGTGTTTTTAAATTAAAGTTACTTTCTCCTAATGAATATCTAATTTACCAGTGCCGGTTTCAGACACTTATTCTATATCAGGAACAATGAAAAAAATCAAAGGAGCAATATATGAAAAATGATCAAGGTCTTATGAGGGAAATCTAAACATGATTCCTTCAACACCTAAAATAGGGCATAATATTTCAGACAAGTGTATTTTAGGAATGTTCATCAAGGATATGAAGACAGTTAGTGACTTCATCTATCTTAAATGTACAAACAGCCAATGCAACATAAGAGTTGCGTAAAGTGAGCTGCGCAGACGGGGAAATAAAGCATCGTACCTCGTACCTCATCGACATTGATCAGATGGACGTTACAAATTGCACAACGAAGATAAATTAAAGAACATTATCGATTGCACTGAAAGGGGGGGGGTAATTACTTCAATCTGGTCACTGAGTAGGCTAACATACAATATAATTCCAGTTTAAATACAGTCGCCCTCGGTTTAACAAATTAATGAGATAATTATAGTTTACACATAACTGTACTAACTTAATAACTTTATTTTTTACACGATCAGTGACTCTATACGCCCCGTTTTAAAGAATCCACGGAAAAATAATATAGAATCTGGAGTTTGAAGCTGTGGTCAAAATAGGTAGTTTTTTAGAACTAAACTTAATAAGAAAACGCTTGTGTAAAGATTTGTCTTTATCAAAAAGACCATTCAACAAATAATTCATTATTGAATAAAACTTTATTTTCCATTTAAAACAATCTCCCAAACATAAGGTTTAATATCTTCATTTAGAATGAAAACAGAATGACGGTAAAACAGAAAAAAAAAACCAAACAAAACAAATTGTTGATAACAGTTCCATTCATCCCTTCAACAGGGAGGTTCGTGTCAGTAATTGTTTGATTCAGATGGGTATTGCATTTTCTTAACCCAGCTACTGCAATGAACTTAACATTGATAAAAACTGCTTCTTAAAAAGTTAAAACTTCATAACAACAGGATATGTTATGACGTCGTATGGGGAAACTTGAAAGAGTTGCTATCAGCACACTACTTTCAAAAGAAATTTACTATTCGTGACTTGAAGGAATTCGGCAATGCAACGGGATAAATATTCAGTGATATAATTATTGTATCACACTTAGTATTAGACATCTATTTCATTCATATTTTATGAGCTACTAATCACAGAAAGGCTGTTCAAAGCACTTTCAAAATATTGACTTTCATTTGAAATTAAAATGAATTTAAACTTATACAAAATTCATTTGCCAAATTTAGAATTAGCATTCATTCCCTTTTTATGAACCGTTAATGCTCAAATTTTTATTTAATTGAAATAGTAATCAAGGGAAAATTGATAATGAGAATTAGTTTCTTTTGTTTTGCATTAACAATTCAGAAACAAGAAATCATATTTAGAGACAATCAATATGGAAACCCTCATTAAATTGTGAGCGTATTGATGGCAAAGAACAATGAAATTCATTTATGCTTCATCAACTCCTCGACAAGTAAAAATACAAGTTCCTTTTAAAGCAGTCATTAACATTGAAGACAAAAAAACCTTAATACAAATATGAAATTTAAACCCATATGCTATATTATTTATTACAAGGTGTTCCTTCCCTCTTTCGTCTAACCTGGACTTGACTGACCTTTCATGAGTAATTCCGCAGGTGTGTTAAGAAAAGCAGAGTACACCTATCCTACCGATGCACCTGGTCCATGCTTTCAGTTTTTAGTGGAGGTCGAGTTATTGTTTAACTTTTGTTACTTTGTGTGTATTTTGTGGTTATTTTATGTTTTTTGTTGTGTGTGTATTTTTTTTCAATTGTTCATTGTCCCTGAATTACATATTTCCGCTAGAATTTTGATTCCCCTGAATACATTTTGTCCATACTTGTTATTACTTTTCGGTTTTTGTGTCAGGTCACCAATCTGTATAGTATTTATATGAAAATAAACAGATTATACCTATTTGTTTCATATCTTTTTTGTATTTAAGGTAATTCAAACACTGGCTATTAAACGTAGTTTATTCCATTTAACTGGTGAACATATTTGAATTTGATTCAGCATTTTATGTGGAACTTTTACGTTTATAAGTACTGAAATAATCGAATTTTATTCAATAATGTAAGTATTATTTGTTTTATTTAAAAACAAATCCTTTCCCAGACGATTAAATTTAAAAAATAAAACAAAGTTAAATTCGAAAAAAAATAATCTTGTTATCTTGTTATTGCCGCTGCGAACTGAACTCGAGATTCTATATTGTTTGTCAAACTATTGTCTGCTGACTTTTTAAACGGGATGCATATGCCAGTAATAGTGTAAATACCAAAGTCGATTTCCCCTACCCCAAAATACATCTTTTGTCATTTGTTATTCAGTTATGTTAAGGCTACTATAAGTTAATAATACATTAATTTGCTGAACCGAGGGTGACAATGTTAAAACTAAATAACACAGACAAGTCAAAACTTTATTTTATCAGAGAGTTTACACTGTTATAAGAGGCAGACAACTAATATATTTACCTGATAATGGCAAACAGAACAGAGTATTACATTCAAAATTAAAGTATATGAGTCATGTGATAGGTGACCTTGATATTTTCATATGAACACGCGGTGTTATTTGTCCTCATGATATACATTTTTAGATTTGATGTTAGTCGGTGACCAGATTGACGTTTATACAAAAAATCAGTTTGAACGTTGTATGGTTGACTGAAGTGAGCTACGCAGAAGGGAAAACAACCATCGTACCCGAAGATGTACGAGCCATCCTAAGATTGATTAGATATGCATCCCAGCAATGCAAAGCGAAGATCAATCAAAGAACCGAATAGAATGGGGGGGGGGTGTACATATTTCTTTTTTTTTCTGTAATTGGACAATATACTTATTTTCCCTTCAGTGTCATTTGAGTTGCAATGTAGAGTAGCTATTTATCCTATTGGCATAATGTATAACGACGCTTATGAACCTTGGTAGGAATATCTTAATAAAAAATGACAACTTTAATCAAAAATTCTTCGATGCCATAATTATCCTACTTGATTTTGGCACCTGGATTTAAAAGAATAACCTTCAGGTTCGTCGTTCAAAAGCATTTAGTTGAAAATTATGATAAATATACTCGTTTATTGGAGAAATTGATTATATAATCAACATTGTAAATGTTTTCTTCTTTTCAAGTACAATTATGATAACACCTTTGATTCCTTTAATTCATTGAAAGAGTAATCAAGGGAACCAAGGTTATAGCGGTAATCAAAAGAATGTAATCCAGGGACAAAGACCAGACATGGAAAACAGACATACACAACTAAGAACATAAAGTAAGTAAAATCATACATACAAAGTAACAAAAGCAAATAAGCAACTCGAACTCCACTAAAAACTGGGAACATGGACCAGGTGCATCGGTAGGGTAAGCATCCTCTGCTTTTCTAGAAACACCCGCCGAGTTGCTCATAAAAAGTCAAGTCCGGGGTAGACAAACGAGGGAAGGAAAACTATGACCCGTTGAATTAATCAGTTTTCATATTGCTGATGGATACAACATAACGATCCAAGATTCTATTTTATAGTCTTTTACGATAATAGGTAGTTCCATTTTTGTCATATCTAAAACAAACCAAAAAAACAAAAAAACAAAAACAAAAAAACAAAAACAAAAAAAAAACAAAAACAAAAACAAAAAAAAAAAACAAAATCTTCACTATTGGTGTAAGCAGATAAATTGATAATAAAGAAGACGATAAAGCAAAATTTTTAAATGACGAAATACCAATCGTATTTCAAATTTCGGTATTGAGTAACCTATCATCAGCAGCATAGAAAGCCTTAATTAGAAAATAAACGTATACAAGAAACATATCGGAACGTTGAATAGTGAAGCCAATGACAAAAAACATGAATTTCAATATACTTTGTATATTTAACAGACAACTTTAATCAAGATTAAGGATATATTTCGTATGACTAACCCCTTTTCCTGAATAAAACTATTAGTCTCCACTAGAGGGAGTTGATTCTCACTTATGGGCCAGACAAAAAATTACGTCCTTCTTCAAATATAGTTTAAACATGTCTTATCTTGCAAAAATAAGACAATATGATTCTAAATAATTAATCTAAAGTCTATGTGATTTAAAAATATTTAAGATATACTCTTTTTTATGGGGGGAATACAGAACATAACAATATAAAACTGGTGATAATTAATAAAGTTTATTATTTTGTCGACCTTCAAGTTCGTCATCGCTTCCTCACTCTTCTTTTCTCACTGAAAAAAAAATTACCATCTTCATCACATGGCTGCTGCTTGTAATCCAGTTTTAATTGCCTTTCTTTCAAAAAAGTCAAATGTATTCAGCATATTATCAAATATTAGGGTTTTCTTTATAAAGTTTTAACTTTTAAAGACATTTATTTACAGAATTTCTTGACTGCTGATAAACCTAATTAAGTATCAGTCTTTCTAAAAATCAGACAGAAGGTAATTCGTGCATCTTAAGAAACCCCGAATTCAGTCTTATTTCTTGTTCAGACACAACTTATGATCACATGACAAGTCTTAGTTTTTCAGTAGGTTGTTAGGCTTTTGAGATAAAAATCATATAGATTGCACATGAAATTTGCACTTTGGAAGAGTCATCGTTCTTGATTTGGCTTTATTTGGTTGATTTCAGTGGGAGATGAATGTATGATTTTCTTAAAAGTGCAGAACTGAATGCAGAAATGGTTATTGTTCTGTGAAAGTATAGCATATGTAGACTGAAAAAGCATCATTTATTGGGTGGATTTTTCTTCACCATGAATGACTTTACCATAGGCCTTGTCTGAATTTTTTGTGGACTGGTATTTAAGTACACAATAAATGAGTGCATGCACAATATGCAAATGTTGAAAAAAAGATATAACATCCCATCAGTTGTAATCTTCATAACAAACAATAACTATGGAAATCTGATTTATAAGAAGAATAATTTTAAGCAATCAACAATTTTATTTTTTGTTACCTATTAGTGACCCGTATGTAAAAGGAAAATCATCCATATGTTGTGGCTTTGTAATAATATGGCTGCAGCATTATGGTTACAGACCACCAATTCAACCAATGAGCATTTGGAACGTACGCAAAAATAGTCCTACGCAGAAATTACCCCTGTTCCTCATAGTGCTGTGAAAAAAGTTCTCATCTTATTTAAAAAATTGAAACAGTTTCTGAAAGGAAAAACATTTCTGTACATTTTATAGGTGCATTTTGCTTCTTGTGATGTGAAGTCTAATCGCCATAATGATTTTTAAATATACCCCTATCTTGTGAAAACACTGGGATTTCCCATGCTATTTATAGACCCTTCACTTCCGGTGACCAGTACTGCACTGCAAGTCTGCTAACCCCACATGCCATTCTGAGGATTGTGAGCTGACATATGTAGAATCATGCTGATATATAGTCCTCTGCAGGTTAAAGTTAAGGTAAAGTCCAGAGAAGCCATTGAATATTGTGAAATTAGCATAGAAGCCTATGGAAAGTGGAATTAGTGGTTTTTAGCCTTAAGATGAAGCCATGGCAAAATGAAAAGTTTCTTGAAATAGCTTTAAACTACTTGAAGATCTTGTTAACTTTGCCATGAGAGGAATACACTACAAAAATCCTTCAAAATATGCATTTTTTTAAGTTATAGGTCGAAATTATGGAAAATTGGTCTTTTTGGCTGATTTTTATGTCCTATCTTGTAAAAAGTGTAGAAAATTTAGTAAAAATATCAAATATTAAACTTTGAGGGCTATATTTACCTAAATATGGTGGTAATAAGCACTTGAAATCAAGTTTTGTGTAGATTTGAGCAAAAATTAGGTTAGAAATGAGGAAAAACTCACTTTCATTACTGCGGTTAAGGCCATATCAGCATTCCCCTATGGCAACATGGAAAATCCATTATTGAGTACTTTTTTTGCTTTAGGTGCCCTTTACTGGTCATGTTTTAATGTGAAAACACCGTATTTACAAATTTAAAGCCAAATATATCACCTTTTGTGAAAATTTAAAGATTTAGGATTTTTGACATGTGATCAAGAAAAAGGGGGAGGCATGTCAGAAATAAATTTTTAAAAATAGACCAATTTCTCAGAAAATGATTACTTTTAAAACTATTTCTTCATTAATATTGTTAAAAAACAAGTCGTGATTGATATTTTTTATTTGAAAAGTCAGAAAAAGTTCTTTGCAAATATTTAATGCATTTAAGTATGGTAGAATATTGTCACTTTTTTGCTCGCACAACTTGGTTACCCTATATTTAAAAATCAAATATTTAAAAAAGTGCTTGTCACATTTCACTGAAACTTTGCAAATGCATTCAGTATGTGTATAAGAAGATACCTGTATAGTTATTTATTTTTTCTAAAACAAAAAGTGACTCTTTAGGTTACAGACCACCAATTCAACCAATGAGCATTTGGAACGTACGCAAAAATAGTCCTACGCAGAAATTACCCCTGTTCCTCATAGTGCTGTGAAAAAAGTTCTCATCTTATTTAAAAAATTGAAACAGTTTCTGAAAGGAAAAACATTTCTGTACATTTTATAGGTGCATTTTGCTTCTTGTGATGTGAAGCCTAATCTCCATAATGATTTTTAAATATACCCCTATCTTGTGAAAACACTGGGATTTCCCATGCTATTTATAGACCCTTCACTTCCGGTGACCAGTACTGCACTGCAAGTCTGCTAACCCCACATGCCATTCTGAGGATTGTGAGCTGACATATGTAGAATCATGCTGATATATAGTCCTCTGCAGGTTAAAGTTAAGGTAAAGTCCAGAGAAGCCATTGAATATTGTGAAATTAGCATAGAAGCCTATGGAAAGTGGAATTAGTGGTTTTTAGCCTTATGGAAAAAACAACATTTTGGTTGATGCATTCGCATGCCCTGTGCCGAAAAGCCATAACTAACTACTTGCTAATAATGGCTATTAGTACATGTGAATGAGAATTTGCTTTCTGACAAAAACGTTTTGCTTGTTTGATTCATGACGTTAACTTAAATCAAGAAGGATTGGCCCCAACGGAATAAGAACTTTATGAAATCCGCTTTACAATAAGAACAGACTGGAACGACACAAACAGAAGAATAAATTTCATTTACAAATTTTCAGCAGTATTCCTTACAAAATTGAGCCGTTTTGGTCTCAACGAGACTACATCAATATAACATTTGCATTTTGGTATTATATATCAACGAACAATGTGTAATATTTCATTAAAAGGAAAACACAACACAGACCTTCAGTATTTTAAGCAACAAGAATATCATACCAATGCCATCACTACCCGGAGAACTAAATCAATTGAAAACAGACAATGAACGTTATGATAGCAGACAATCAGCAGTCAAGGCTAACCCAGGACTGATAGTGGAACATAAATTTCCATTACGCAATAATAACTAAACAAGATTAGAAATATGTATCGTGCGTTTCCTCGTTACGAGACATTTAATTCCCTTGTTAAGTTAAAGGTGGTGCTCTTGCTGTAGAAGAGAACACTTTCCATGCTTTATCACTATATTAAGAGATAATAAGATTTTTTAACAAAAATATTTTACCAAAGATTACGCATAAGGATATAATGCGTTAAATTCCGTAACATTACTCTACTTTGAAAGAACGTTTATATGGTGAAATCCATTTTTAGTCTTTTAGTAGCTCAAAGAGAGTAGAAACTACTAAATAATGACTAATGCTATTACAGGTCGTATTTAGAAAGCAGATGCATTTTGGTTTCTGAAAAAGGCATGATTTATTCTAACATTGCAAAATTCAGGAAATGTCAGGGCTATCTCGGTTCTGTGTTTGATAATTCTGTTGGTTTAACCTTAAGAAACCTAGATTCCGTTTAAGAAATGGAATTAAAAAGCATATCGCATGTAATTTGTGATTAATATAAATTTCAGGTTTAAATGAACACACACCACATATTTTTGCTGTTTTTTCTTCTGTTTGATAATCAAAATTAGGAACTAATAAAATATTACAGTAAATAAACATTTGTTTGCAATAAGAATCTCTTTGTTACAATTATAAAATGCTTTCTTCGTTGTCTTATTTGTCAAAAATCAAATCATGCAACCATGTAGATAATATATACTTTTGTTTTTATGTAGCGTCATTCTGACAAAATATGCCGTTTCATTTGAAAGTAAAAACAAAACACAGATGGACGTACTATAAACAACATCTATACTATTTTATGAACAAACTTGTGAAGCTTTGTGTACTTTGTAGTTGTTGCTATTTAATTGTTTTGGTGGATCAAAATTAGTGACTACCACCTTATTTAAGGAAAATTACGACATGTCTCGACAATACATCGTTTCTTAGCTTATATAATATTCGTATTTTTAAGCTTCTGGTAGAAAACGTGTTGGTCGTACATGTTGATTTGCGAATTATAGACTGACGAATACATAATAAAATGAACACCTCCACAATTATTATTTTGATGTTGACTGAGAATCAATTACCAAAGAAATGTTCTGGTATTCTAAGAATGAATACTGTATTCAGTGAAGACTTAAATACAACTTAATACTAGTATCTACACAAAGAATAATGTTTAATTTAAAGAATTTCCATGTTTGTACCTTCATATTACTACTTTTCGTAATTTTGGTAAAATGTACAAAAAAAATGTGTTATTGAAACAAAAGCCTAATTTCATGTCATGTTTTCA
The DNA here is from genome assembly GCA_037379345.1 of Perna viridis. Classification (NCBI taxonomy): domain Eukaryota; kingdom Metazoa; phylum Mollusca; class Bivalvia; order Mytilida; family Mytilidae; genus Perna; species Perna viridis. The sequence continues at coordinate 9,998,775 of CM074515.1, read as the reverse complement.
TCAATTAACATCTTGAATGTAGAACTATGGTCTTTATCGAATGATTGTTTGATTAAGAAAGCGTTCATTTAAAAACAAAAGTGTAAAATAAACATAGATATTTGGTATGCAAACTCGGTACAGCTATATTTTCTTGTTAATGCCGGGTTGGCGTATGAAGTGTATGGCGTTAAGTAAGCTATCAATGTTATTGGAACATTAAATTTGGCATACTATCAAACATTGCATGCAGTATTATCATTAACCTATGTATGTCCTTTGTATTACGTAATATTTATTTTTATAATCAAATTATCAACATTAATGGTGATAGTAACGTTTGATTTTCTTTTATGCGCATCACGCGCACAATATAAACAATTAGTCAAAAACTGTTCCCACATATTGTAATTGTAATTGAGGTTATTGCAAATAATGGGAACCAAAGATAAAGCCATGTATACAATATTCCCATTTTCAATTTAAGATCTCATGAAGCTACATAAACGAAAGTGTCAACCGGCTTTAAATACACTGCTATGTGGTGGCTTTTGTTGGTAACTATTTTTGTAGCCAAAGTTTGAATGCAATTTGGTACATGCAGTTAACGAACGTGTCAAATCAATAGTAGTCACTACATATGCTGGATACATGTCTTCATTTTATACTCGTCTTATTAACTTAATTCACTTAAAACATTAACAATTGAAATTCTTCAAAAAAACGTAGAAAAAATCTGTCGTCTTTGTTCGTCGATTCATTGATTAATCTATACATCAATATTACCTTTTCGAAGTACACGTCTGTCATTGATGCTTTTGTTTTTAAAAACAGTTCAGTATAAGAAAACAAGAGGGTGTAGAAATTCGCACAGTCTACCCGCTCTTAAAATATAGAATTTCATAAATATTACAACTTTTCTCTCTTAAAGTTTTCATTATTTACAATCGTTTTATACGTTTTCAATATAGAACATGTAAATTAATGTTAATTTTAACAGACATTCAAATACAATAAAAGCGATAAACTAATTAAACTAATTGATAAATGAAAAGGTAAGGCATTAATTAAGTGCAAATATTATTCTGTAAAATTGAGATCGTATTTATGATTTCTTTCTTCTATCTTCTACGTTTGACATAAGCAATTCACACTGTCTGGAAGGTTAAGAAATTGAACTCCACTAAAAACCGGGAGCATGGACCAGGTGCACCGGTAGGGTAAGAGTCATCTGCTTTGTGCAATGTGGAACCTGACAAATTAGAAAGATCTCATAGAAACCAACAATGCAAATTTGTTATCAGTATAGAATACCATCAAGACCTATGATTTTTCAACCCTTCAAACTACTATTGCTCATACTCAGTTGAAATCCCCACTCAAAAACATTATACATCGTTGTTCTTGCATAAAAAAGGTACACCTGGATACAAATACGTAGAACTTGATAGAGATTTCTCATAATTTGTATATAACGATTCCAAATCATTTTCCAAATACTCTGAAGGTATTGTCTAAATGCTTGATTTTTTTATCGAAACATATGCATCCAGTGTGGTGAACGTGTTTTTCAACAGATTGTAGGCAATCCAAAATGGGAACAAATTGTGCTTTGCGACTCGCTAACCTATTCCAGTTCTCTTATGCAGTTGACTTTAAAACTGATCCGATTCTAAGTGTATTCAAGGGAACCAAGGTTATAGCGGTAATCAAAAGACTGCAATCCAGGGACAAAGACCAGACATGGAAAACAGAAATATACATCAAAGAACATAAAGTAACTAAAATCATACATACAAAGTAACAAAAGCAAATGAGCAACTCCGACTCCATAAAAAACTGAGAGCATGGACCAGGTGAGGCAACCTATGGCATAACGTATGAGTTTTGATATGAACACTTCATACACAGGTGCTGAAGGGATGTTGTAACAGATGAAAGGAAAGTTGACAATTCTGAATGAAAAGTCATCACGTTTGTCGTAAAGTTTGGTTAATAGTTTTCCTCCGCCATCGATCTTGACTTTTCGTTATGCCAGATCATGCCGAAACTACGCAGACATTTTGTATCGCACTAGAATTCTAACAAATAGGCTTCTGGACCAGGGTTATGTTGCTACAAGATTAAAGTCATCAATACAAAAGTTTTATGGTCGTCATCATGAACTAATGGATCGTTATGGTGTATCCATCTGCGCCATGAAAACTGATTTGTTCAACGCGTCATATTTTTTCATTCTTTTGTCTACCCCGGACTTGACTTTTTATGAGCAACTCGGTGGGTGTTTCTAGAAAAGCAGACGACGCTTACCCTACCGATGCACCTGGTCCATGTTCCTAGTCTTTAGTGGAGTTCGAGTTGCTAATTTGCTTTTGTTACTTTGTATGAATGATTTTAGTTACTTTATGTTCTTTGTTGTATATGTCTGTTTTCCATGTCTAATCTTTGTCCCTGGATTACATTCTTTTGATTATCACTATAAACTTGGTTCCCTTGATTACTGTTTCCTATCTATCTCTCTTCAATTTTAATACATTTTAATACTTCATTCAATCCTTACATATCCAATATATAGTTGCATCAAAGATACATATATAAGAGCATGGTATTATTGTCTTCAGATAGTTTGTTGTTCATTAGGAGACGGATTAGCATAAGCTTCAACTTGTTTCTGAATCATTGTGTTGTATTATTATATCGTCATATCATATATTGATTTTTTAAATAAAATATTTTTAATCTAAAAATCTACTACAAAAATTAGATTTATAATAATTTCATTGTGTACTTATGTGTCAGCTCTAAATTGGTATCCGAGTGGTCTTGAACTGACTTTGAACTCTTATTTGAAGTTAATGTGATTTACTTTAACACATACCTTTGCTGACTGATACACAATAATGAACGAAATTTACCTATACTCGGCGTCACATAAATAATATACTATTAAAATTTGAATAAAAATATTTTCTACGACTTTATTGACACCTACCATCGTTTAAATTGTCTTAAATGACTTGCTCATTCGTTTAGCCAAACGAGTATAATTAAATGGTGAAGCAGATTCGATTCTGCTATCATTCTATTTATTTTGTAAAAGGAAAATATTGTCTGTCTTTCAACCGTTTGAGGATACCTATGGTCAAGGACTTGCGTGAGAAAAAATATTTTGTACACCAATAAAAGTTTTATTTGTATTGAGAAATCAGTGGATTGTTGCTCTGCTTGGGGACAATAGTTCCTCGAGGGTATTCACCTACTAAGACTTCATTACGTAGAATATCTCAATGCTGGATATGGCATCTTGTTTAGGTATTTGTATTTCTAGTTTACAATTAATTTTAAGATTGAGACTTTCAGAATTCCTAGAAAAACGTGTACACCACACCGAATGTGCATGTTGGTATTTGTGTATTTTCTTTTTTTTCATATTTTGTAATGCAAACCTGCTTTTTTCATATTTCATAATGCAAACATGATTTAGATTTTAAAACATCTTCTTCACTATATTAATTATTAATATCAATATTAATTCAACCAAATCTAAGTTTTTGAATGCAATGAAATGTCAATTCATTTGTAAATGATACATGACTATTCTGTTGCTAACTGGAGCTTACAAATAAGGAAACGAATTAGCCAAAACAAGACAAGACAAAACAAACACAAAAGTCTCCCCTTATGAACAAACGCATAGACAGTCTAAAATTATTGATTTCTGAAAGACTATATACATATAGCAATAGTAAAATACTAAATTTGTAAAACACATTTTTGTTTTATTAAATAAAAGTGCAGATTTTGGCGGTAAAATTGAATGTCATCATAACTGAACATTTTGGTATTCATGAATTTTCATAAATCAAGAGGCATGAGTTAATCTTTATAACATAAATCTACATATAATGGACATTCCAACAACACATGATTACCATCTTCAATACTACCAAAACAATTAAAACATGTTCCTCTAAACATAAATTTTCGCATCTACCGGTTTCGATTTAACATGTGTTTCACATAGGCATTTAGAGAAAACTTTTTTATTTACCAGGCATTTTCAGGTCAGATTACTTTTCCAAGTTTTTACAATACTTATGAATCAACCGCCAATTACAGACAAAAATTTCTTCCACATGAGAAGAATGTTTAAAAAAGGAGTAGAGACATAAAAGCCTATTTGCTAAATGAAATAATATTATTTATATTTCAAAAAGGTATATTGTAATGAATACCTACAGTTTAGTTTTGGACTCTGATCAGCAAAATTTATGGTGAAATATTGTTTTACTTATTCGGTAAATTATATGTTTTTAACCGGTAATTGTTTTAACAATCATGTTATGAGTCAAAAAGGACAATTTATATGCACCATACAATTTACACACAGCAGTTATAACACGATATGATTATCAGAGATATAATAAGAAAAAATGTCATTTATAATTTTATATCAAGGTCATAAAAACCAATATAAAAGTATGTTTCAATCAATGTTACCTTGTTTTTATCTGAATTGCATGCAAAACAACTGTATAAAACTACCGTCACAAACACAAGACCGTTTTGCTTCTGATACATATAGCTCTAATGGGCAATAAATACCACTTAACAAATATAAATTTTATCATTATTTTCAGTATTACCATATTTTGCAGACAAACATAAAGACAAAATACTTATTTTAATTTGCTTGATCTTTCAAATGTGAAACTTGATTGCATTTTTGTAATTGGAAGCAGTTCTAAAACTTGTAAACAAATCACAAATTAAAAATAGGTAAAACAAAAAAAAAAAAAAAAAAAAAAAAAGAAAAAGAAACCAACCGTTTCGCGGAGGAAGTTGAAGTCCAGTTATTTAAAAGAAAACTATGATAGATAAAAGATCTTAACTTATTTGGAAACGGAAATTGCATATAGTTCACTAAGGTCACGGTGCAGAAATTATATAAGAGTTTTGTTCTTTTAAAAAGTGTATTTTTAATGATAAGGGCGTAGAACAACTTTCATGTTCCCCACACAATTTTTTCAGGCAACTGTTGTTTTATCTGTATTCGTCCGAGTTGTTCATTTACGTTTGTTTCTTTATATATATTATTTTGGTTATTTATATTCTTTATTTTTTGTGTCTGTTTCCCCTGTCTATTCTGTATCCATGGATTGCATTCGTTTGATTTCCACTTGAATCTTGGTTCCTTTGATTACTCTTTTACTTCTTTTACTTTTAATATTACTTCAAGCATAAATGTGAAAGTTTGGTAAAATATAGAAAGGGAATCGATATCAATGGAACTTTAGTTCACGATAAAGAACACACATTATCACAAATGTTATGTCACATAACTGTAATCATGAATATAGGTATATGATAATAAAATTTTAACTGCAGTGATGCAAATATTTCTTTATTATTTAGCGATATCTTGGTAAGTATAGTAAATAATTTTTGGAGTGGAACCAGTTATTTGCAAAAAGCCGCACGACCATGTGTTGGAGCAGTCAGGCAGAAAAAGTGTTTTTATCACTTTAACATTAATTTTCTCATTCATAAAGTTTTATCCAAAGGAGGTTCACACTAGAAACACTATAAATGTATGTATTTGAAGAACCAAGGAGTATTTCATTGTTTTCCCTATGTGAATAAAAAGATTTTATTTGCATGGATTATTACAAGAAAAAAATAAGTAAATAAAGTATTATTGAATGTCATAATGATATATTTAGTTTTTTTTTCATATCATTTTTCTCACACTGCCTGATTCTTATAGAGGTTGACACTTAAGGATTGTAAGATGAAAATCTGGCGTTAAGTCACAGTAGTCAAACTGACATGTTCATCCCGGTGGTACTGTTGTCTCTTTGACATATTAACAATACCTATTATCGTTATCTCGGAGGGCTGTACCATTAATAAAGGCTAATAGTGATTCACAGTGAATGAACACATCGTCGTATTTCTTGGCAAGAAGTGGGTCTTTCTGCCGAGCTATCCATTCTCCTCTAGCAACTCGTGCATTTTTAAAAGATGGCGACATCCCTCTTCTGTGTGTGCGAACAGTTCCAGCTGTGTATGTGTTGTCATACAGATCAAGGCACAGGTTAGGACTTGTGAACGCATTATCTAATACAATGTGTTGAAATTCACCATGATGTCCATTCCTGCCGAATAGCCTAATCCATTTGGTAACCTGGGTACAGCACCTGCTTCTCTACTTTTTTTTTTAAACCTATGATTTTTTTTTTTAAAACCGATGATTTTTCAACACTGTATACTTCTATTCAAAATCATCTTCCAAATATACAGAAGAAGATGTTTACAAAATGCTGGAATTTTTGATCGACAACATAATTGTCCAGTGTGGTGGACGTGTTTTTCAACAAACGGTCGGCATTTCAATGGGACCAAATTGTGCTCCTCTATTTGCTGACCTATTCCTTCACTCTTATAAGGCTGACTTTTTAGCTGATCCGAGAGAAAGAATATCGTTTAGCTAGATCCTTTTATCTCAGGTTCCGCTATATAGAGGGCGTATTATTTTTAAACAATCCTAAACATGGGTATTTGATACATCCCATCTACCCCAAAGAACTTGAGATAAAAGATATTACGGACACTTTGAAGTCAGCCTCATATCTTGACCTATACTTAGAAATCGATGGTAAAGAAAAACTATTATATAACTATTATATAAACTTTACGACAAACGTGATGACTTTTCATTCAGAATTGTCAACTTTCCTTTTATCTGTGGCAACATCCCTTCAGCACCTGCGTATGGAGTGTTCAGATCACTACTCATACGTTATGCCAGAGCTTGCCGAAACTACGCAGACTTTTTGTATCGCGCTAGAATCTGACAAATAGGCTTCTGGAACAGGGTTATGTTACTACAAGATTGAAGTCATCACTACAAAAGTTTTATGGTCGTCATTGTGAACTAATGGATCGTTATGGTGTATCCATCTGCGCCTTGAAAACTGATTTGTTCAACGTCTCATAGTTTTCCTTTCCTCGTTTATCTACCCCGGACTTGACTTTTTATGAGCAACTCGGCGGGTGTTTCTAGAAAAGCAGAGGACGCTTACCCTACCGATGCACCTGGTCCATGTTCCCAGTTTTCAGTAGAATCCGAGTTGTTAATTTGCTTTTGTTATTTCGTAGATATGTTACTTAGTTACTTTATGTTCTTTGTTGTGTATGTCTGTTTTCCATGTCTTGTCTTTGTCCCTGGATTACATTCTTTTGATTACCGCGATATCCTTTGTTCCCTTGATTATTCTTTCTTAATGTTTAGAGGTGTTAGACACAGTCGCTTTTTATGGATGGTGTTAAGTGTTAATACATTCCTTGTATTGCTCAAACTAGATTCACTGTATCTTCCTATATCATGACATGTATAGTTTTGACATTGGAAAATATGTTTTTCATTACGTTTTTTTTTATGTCATTATAATTACTATCGGTGAATGTAAAAATAGGAAAACGCAACAGTATCAATAATTTCAAACAAGAAGATAGGGCAGAGTTGTAAGGGGAAATAAGTTTCCCAGCTCCTCCATCGCTACAAATCTTCAATTCAGTATGGACAATGGACAATGAGGTTATTAATGACGTTAGCTCAAGGGAACTCCCGCAAGATAAAAAAAAACATGACATCGCAAACGTCCTCGCTGTAATATTTACAAACCTACAAATTCTTTCAGTACAGATGTGCTTATATCTTAAGTTAACGCGACCCCTAATGTATTAGATCTATGCAGCCATAGGAAATGCAGTAATTATTTCTTATTTCATGACAAATGTAACATCTGCTATGTAACAGCTAATTAAACAAGACTATAATCGCCGAGAGTTAGATTAACATAGAGTATTTAGGTCTATTGGTTCTGTAATTATTTTTAAGGTTCATGTTTTTCTGTATATTTTTTAAAAGCTTTTACTGATTGACTTCAATTTTCTATGTGTTTATCTCAAGATTAGCATATGAGTTGCCTTTTCCGATCAGTTTGATCGTTCCCAACTTACAAAATTTCGAAAGAACGCTGGAACTGTAGTGATATATTTTCGGTAATTGATTTAAACTGTTTCTTTTTATTTTGATATGGAATACGGAATTAGGACCGATTTACATACATGCTACTTCAAAGTGATATTTTTATCAAAGGTAATGAAATCAGGATGTTGAAAATTGCGGGAAATTTCTACATTGGTACCATCGAAACTACTATTATAACGTTATATTTGAGAAACGAATAGAATGTCAAAAAATATAAACGTAATTTCTTCAAGTAAGCTATATACCCCTAAACATAACGCTAAGTACGCAGATCAAACCCTTATACAGAGTATTTTAATGTTATGATACCACACTTTTCCTGTTTTTCCCGTTAAATGTTTACTAGTGAAGACATTATGTCGTTTTCTTGTGTAACGGGATCATGTTTTCGAAAAAGATAAGCCATTTGAAATTTATAAAGGAAGGTCGACAATTGTTTATAGAAATATAATACTTGGTCAGACTAAACGACTGATTAATACCGATAAACTTCCAATAAGTTTTCCCAAATGGATAGTAAAATGAGATTGGTTTGCTTGTGGTTTTCCAATGCAGTAATCACATCTTTTTTTAATAGTTCTAATTTCTCTTTTATCTTTACTTTTTTAAACCAATGCAACGTAATCATTAGTAAGTTTAGAACAGGCAAGTCGTTGGTTTTGATTGGCAGAAAGATATCAAATCATTGTGCATGAAAAAGATCTAAACATTGTGCAAAATAAAAATTTGTCTCGGATTGTGTCTTAGTTATAACAAAATAGCTCCTGGAATATCCGTTTTCTGTGAATCATGAAATTGAAAATTTTAGCGAGAAATATAAGTTACTGAACAACGAATGTTCTTGTTTCCTTTCAATGAGTTTGGATGAAGCCTTCGTTATATCGGAAAACATAATCTCCCAAGTGACAACCAAGATTGAACTATATGCACATTTTACAAAAGGAAAATGGAGAAAAATCTGAATTTAACTGTGATAGATTGTGAAAATTCTAAAATAAAGCATTTACAAGATCATCACAGAATCGTGCTAAATGTTTATTGTTTTAATACAAAATCAAAAATTGGTATCGTGATTCTTTTATTCAAATAAATTTCCAACGCGCCTGAATGAATACCATAAGTCAAAGTTTGGGTGATTAGTAAGGCATTTTCTATGTGACTTAATGATTTCTGAAGCATTGTTTTTCATATTAAAAAATAGCAAGATGATTTCGATTTTAGATACTAGAAGTATGAAAGTTTCATTAACATCGTAAAGCTGAACCAGAATAAAATTATTTCCTAAGAATAAGACAAGACCAACAATCCTTATTTACATGATCTTATACAAGTGACAAGTAGGGCAATAAGTTATTTGCTGAAGACAAATATCTTCAACGCAGTTGTTTAACAAGAAACCCAGTTATTAATTTACACAGGGTTTCTTTGTATAGCATCTTATTGAAAGACGATAAAATGAAATCCTTTTTAATCAGATGTGATAACATCTATTGATATTAGTTGACACATTATCTTAACGCTACAATTAATTTTACAGCTTTTTTTGCAATAAAGGAAGGTCTTTTTTAGTAACTTTCAGTTTCTCCTTATCATTAATTACTGTTTGTTTTAGTAGCCGCATATTAAAACCATGACAGAATTTGCATACATATATAATTACTACAAGTTATTTACTAATTTATTTAGAAAAGAACAGATATCGTGAAACGCAACAAATACACCAGCGGTATATTACCAAAATCCAAAATAATACTTTTACAGATGCCCAGAAGATCACCAACGAGTGTAAATACACCTTCGAATAAGCTTTGTAAGGCCCACCAACATGAACAATAGTACATTCCATGGAAACAGAACGATAACAATTACTAAAATAATTCCTAAAAAGTGATATAATGTCACAGACACTTGAAGACCAACATATTCTGACTGTAGACGGGTGTATAAAATCTGGGTTGGCGTTACACTAGCCTAAAATAGCCTTAACCAAGGAATTAATCTCTTAATTATTCTAGTTTCAAGGATTAACTATATCTAATGTACCCAAATGTACTTTAAATTTAAGAGGAGACTACTGATACAGTTTTTAATTTGTACAAATAGAAAACAGGACGTTTGAAATCGAAACTTAAAAAAGAAAAAAAAACAAATGATAATTTGACTTCCAAAAATAAAACGTCTACTTTCTTAGCGGCAAGATACCACAGCCTATTGTGTATACATTTCACAGTTATTTCGTTATTGTGACCTGTACAAGGACTTTCTGTTTAGAGCGCTATTATTGTCAAATAAACTTATAAATCAGGAAAAATTCACTACAGAAGCTGTACGGTAGATATTACATTTTGGTTGACCGAAAAGTTTCTATCTCACAGATGAGACAAGATATCTTCAATTAGATTGAACGTCTTATTGGACTACCTACCTATCGAACTTCACACTCAATAGCTGTATTGATGAAGCTACATCGACATCACTGCATCGGAACAATTGAAAGGAGCAAGGTCATATCATTCACTAAGGTTCTCAATTACAATTATAAATCTTACTACAATCGTGTGAGGTCTTTGAAATTACACATACATTTCTTTCCTTTGAAATCATCGGGTGAAATTTGGCAAGAAATTAATTTTTACAGCATGATTTATTGCTGTAATATCAAGTACGAGATCAAAATCCAGCATTTTTAAAAAAATATATTGATTACCTCTTTCTATTTTCCAAATTCATTGAATTTAACGTACATTTGAGAGATGTTTTTCTTGCGACCATTTATGTTAATAATATTCAACTAAATTAGGGATGATTTTAAAAACTTTGAACAGCTTTTATTTTATCTAGAGCAGTACTTATTAAAGCTAGTCCTTTGGGACTTGATACAGAATGAAATAAATAATAGCTATGGTGTTTGTTTAATCAGTGAAATGATAAAATAAGTTGAATGTTTCTCATATTTTAATGGAAATTATCACTATAATTACCGCAACATTTGTCAATATGAATTTTGTTATGGATGGTTTTGTTTTTGAAGAACTTGTTTTTACTTGTAATATGTAAAAGGAAGCAAAACCGTAATATCATCTAATGTTAATAGGCACATATGTAGATATTCTGTATTATCTTTACTATTTATTCATGTATTAATTTCACAGTACTGGAGGACTTTTAAGTTAGTCGGTAAACTAAATAATTTGAAACGAGCATCATTTCAAACAAATAAAAGTAACTACAATTTACTAATTTGACATAATTACTATTATCATTAGTTATACAAGCTAAATGTTTACAAAATCTGGAATGCATTTTTTTCTTCTCGCTTTCTTTTGCCTCGGTCGGCTTAACAATGGACAGGCTAAACACGTTTTTTTCTTAAACAAGTGTTTTTTTTTTATTCGATAAACATTTTCCAATATCATGAAAGCGATTTTCCTTAGACAGTTTCGAATAAATTAGAAAATAAAGAGACTCAGTGACGGACAACTGTAAAAACCTGTCAATCTAACAGATGAATTACTTTTTTAATTTATGCTTATTTCAAGAATATATAGAAATTAAGTTCTACAGCTTATTAATACAATGCTTCGAAAAGCTGAAGTATGAATTTAAAGTTGAGTCTAGTTTTGACCTATACAAGCATTACATAAGTTGCGGTGTTCACAATTCTCCCACATAGTAACAAGCAAATTGACTGTAAAGAATAAGATAGTAGAAGAAACATTTGTTTTCGGAAATCTTATAATTGCATTTTTGATCATTTTAATGAGCATTTAGGAGAAAACCGAGTAATGCGACTACAAACTGTTGGTGTGTGAGGCCCTTTTTATTCAAAACTTTTATGAAATGTGATGATGTAATAAACGATATTTTCGAAAATCATCGACAAAAAGATACATTTAGGTTAATTGCAATCATTTGATAATTTTACATTATTTACTATTTTATCTTGAGTTTTCAAAACAAATTCAATAAACAAATTACAATATTTAAATGAAGAGCAATATCAACAAGTCTTCTTCAAAGTCTTAATACTTCAATATACTTCAAAGGAGTTTTTTTTAAATATATATTATAAATATTAATATGGTAATACATCATGGCCTATACACAATCCATCACGCATAATGATAATGTCACAGTTTAGTCTAATATTTGGTCTCGACCTGTTTGTAGTTACATCTTTCGTTCAATGTGACGAACAGAATGGTCTTTATTTAGTCGTTACATGCTTGTTTTTACAACATCTTATAACCAGAAGAAAATTAAATAATGCTGTAAATTTTATATTTTTCAACAAATTAGGATCACAGTCGAATTTCGTCATCGAGTAACCAACCGAATAGCTTAGTTTCCCAACAAGCTTCAGTGATTGATTTAAAACTGATTTTATTACATGAATCTACCGGAGTAAGCTGAAAAATACTTTGCCTTGTCGTTAACAAATGCATTAAATTCGCAACAATTTATAGGTGAAATAAAATGTGCTCTGGAATCTGCCACTTTCATCTTTGTTTATGGGACAGAATGGAAACATATTATTCTCTGATTTAAAAAAAAAGCTAATTAAAAAATGTTTTTTTTTGGCAATTTATGACTGTAATAAAACAGGTTCTCCAGTAGACCAAAGGCTGTGTTGTTTCCTCAACATCAATTTTGTGTTAATATGATTGATGAAAGAACCGCATCTAAATTTTAGTCAAACCATTGACGAAAACCATATTCATCGAAAGGTATTTACTTCAAAAGAAATGAATAAATTAAAGAATATACCAAAATACTATTTTCCCTATCTTTTAAGATTTTTGTAACTTAAACGTACATGAAAGTTTTTAGTCAAATGTAAAATCTGTTCGAAATGTTTTTGACTGTTTCATATCAGTTCATGTACATATCGTTGTGAATAAAAGTTTCCTTTAATATTGATATAGAAGAATGAGGGGGATGCTTTCAATTCTTATTGTTTTATGTCGGTCGATCATTTGTTAAAGGAGAAGTGCAAATCTGAATGTGGCTCTCATATATTATTAAAGTTTTAAATAGTAGTATTTCTAAGAATCATGCACATTCTGTAATATGCACACCCCCAAAAAAGGCTACACATTTTTATTTTTGTTGTTAAGTTGCCAAATATATGAAAAGGTATTAAACATTGATAATGATACCCGTGAATCTAAATTTAATTGATTAAAAAAAAAGATCATTGAAAGAGTAATCAAGGGAACCAAGGTTATAGCGGTAATCAAAAGAATGTAATCCAGGGACAAAGACCAGACATGGAATATTAACATACACAACAAAGAACATAAAGTAACTAAAATCATACATACAAAGTAACAAAAGCAAATGAGCAACTCGTACTCCACTAAAAACTGAGAGCATGGACCAGATGCATCGGCAGGGTAAGCGTCCTCTGCTTCTCTAGAAACACCCGCCGAACTGCTCATAAAAAGTCAAGTCCATGGTAGACAAACGAGGAAAGGAAAACTATGGCCCGTTGAATAAACCAGTTTTCATGGTGCAGATGGATACACCATAACGATCCACGAGTTCATGATGACGACCATAAAACTTCTGTAGTGATGATTTCAATCTTGTAGCAACATAACCCTGTTCCAGAAGTCTATTTGTTATAGTATTAGCGCGATACAAAAGGTCTGCGTAGTTTCGGCAAGCTCTGGCATAACGTATGAGTAGTGATATGAACACTCCATACGCAGGTGCTGAAGGGATGTTGCCTTATATAAAAGGAAAGTTGACAATTCTGAATGAAAAGTCATCACGTTTGTCGTAAAGTTTATATAATAGTTATATAATAGTTTTTCTTTACCATCGATTTCTAAGTATAGGTCAAGATATGAGGCTGACTTCACAGTGTCTATAGTATCTTTTATCTCAAGTTCTTTGGGGTAGATGGGATGTATCAAATACCCATGTTTAGGATTGTGTAAAGATAATACGCCCTCTATATAGCGGAACCTGAGATGAAAGGATCTAGCTAAACGATATTCTTTCTCTCGGATCAGCTAAAAAGTCAGCCTTATAAGAGTGAAGGAATAGGTCAGCAAATAGAGGAGCACAATTTGGTCCCATTGAAATGCCGACCGTTTGTTGAAAAACACGTTCACCACACTGGACATTTATGTTGTCGATAAAAAATTCCAGCATTTTGTAAACATCTTCTTCTGTATATTTGGAAGATGATTTTGAATAGAAGTATACAGTGTTGAAAAATCAGGTTTTAAAAAAATCATAGGTTTAAAAAAAAAGGTAGAGAAGCAGGTGCTGTACCCAGGTTACCAAATGGATTAGGCTATTCGGCAGGAATGGACATCAGGGTGAAAGTTTGGTCAATAGTCTTCCTTTACCATCGATATCTAAGTGTAGGTCAAGATATGAGGCTGACCTCACACTGTCTGTAGTATCCTTTATCTAAAGTTCTTTTGGGTAGATGCGATGTATCAAATCCCCGACATTTGGTTTGTTTAAAGATAATACGTCATCTACATAGCGTAAACTGATATTGAAGGATCTAGCAAAACGATATTCTTTCTTTCTGATCACATCAACTATAAAGTCAGCCTCATAAGAGTGAAGGAATAGGTCAGCAAATAGAGGAGCACAATTTGGTCCCATTGGAATGCCGACCGTTTGTTGAAAAACACGTCCACCTCACTGGACAAATATGTTGTCGATTAGAAATTCCAGCATTTTGTAAACATCTTCCTCTGTATATTTGGAAGATGATTTGGTATTATTTCTTACTAAGTATGAGAAATCTCTACCAAGAACTATATATTTGTATCTAGGTGCACCATCTCTTTTGGAAAAAAACAACGATGTATAATGTTTTTAAGTCGGGATTTTAACTGAGTAAGGGGAATAGAAGTATACAGTGTTGAAAAATCATAGGTTTTAATGCTATTATATTCAGATAATAGTCTTGAACTGATTGTCTCCAAAAGATCTTTTGATTTCGATTTGTTCAGGATCCACATTGAATTAATACCACTACGGTAGTAACAAGTGTTGTGGTAGGACAGAAGACCCTCTTTGACAGTTGTGAGTTTGGAAGTTTAAAGTTTTGAAAGAGGTATGGTGGTACATTTTGCAGATCCAGTTATAAAAAGGTTGTTTGTATGAATCCTCTGTATATTTGGAAGATGATTTGAAAGATGAAGTTGTTTTCCAATCAAATTTCCGTCCAAGCCGACGTTACTGATATTTTGACATGGACAATGAGTATAACAATAACCGACGTTGCAAGTTTCCGTTAAATCTGCAACATAGGCAAATAGTCAATTGTTGGTAATAAACACTGTTGTAAAACTGGTCATGCTTGTATTGTTCGTTAAGGCTAATTGGTTGATCGATATTTATTCGCTCTCAATTATACAAATGTCTTTAGTTTGCACAGCCGGATAAGAGATTTGATTCATTTGTAGTAAGAACGAAAGTTGAACACTAGAAAAAACTTCAATGTAGCGTGCTGGAGATTTCTGTAGACAAAATATAATTACGATTCCAATTACTGTCGTTTGTGCCACGCCTGACATTCCATGAATTATAGGGCTTCTATTACTTTGGTTCATGGAGGTTAATTTATTACTTTGCACTCATTACAATGTTGATACTTTAGTACTTCTCGTGCAGTAACACAATAGTCATATATTATATAATGAAAAGTTATCACATTGATTTGTAATAAATACCTATGTAGAACTATGGATATAGTTATTTTTGCTTTATTGTCCTAACAGATCTTTTTGTTATCTTGGATAATTGTACAGACACATTATTGGCGCTATTTTCTTCCGATCGTGAAGTGAATGCTAACTCGTTGTAGATACCAGTTGTGTCAATTAAATTACACAATCATCAAATGCAACAATTACCTTTATTTTACTGATTGTTTCGATGCATAAATAGAACCCAGCTCGTGACAATACTGCTAAAATATACTGCACAATTAATACATATACTGTCTATCGAATAAGAGCATATAGAGTATAAATATTAATGTTTCCGCTATATAGATGACGTATTATCTTTAAACAAACCAATTACGGGGATTTGATACATCGAATCTACCCAAAGAACTTGAGATAAAGGATACAACAGACACTGTGAATGCAGCCTCATATCTTGACCTAGACTTAGAAATCGATGGTAAAGGAAAACTATTGACCACACTTTACGACAAACGTAGTGACTTTTCATTCAGAACTGTCAACTTTCCTTTCATCTGTTGCAACATCCCTTCAGCACCTGCGTATGTAGTGTTCATATCACAACTCATATGTTATGCCAGAGCTTGCCGAAACAGGGTTATGTTGCTACAAGATTGAAGTCATCACTACAGAAGTTTTATGGTCGTCATCATGAACTCGTGGATCGTTATGGTGTATCCATCTGCACCATGAAAACTGATTTATTTAACATGTCATAGTTTTCCTTTCCTCATTTGTCTATCCCGGACTTGATTTTTGATGAGCACCTCGGTGGGTGTTTCTAGAAAAGCGGAGGACGCTTACCCTTTAGTGGAGTCCGAGTTGCTCATTTGCTTTTGTTACTTTGTATGTTTGAAATTAGTTACTTTGTGTTCTTTGTTGTGTATATCTGTTTTCCATGTCTGGTCTTTGTCCCTGGAATACATGCTTTTGATTACCGCTATAACCTTGGTTCCCTTGATTACTCTTTCAATAATCTTTTTTTTAATCAGTTAAATTTAGATTCACGAGTATCATTATCAATGTTTTATACCCTTTCATATATTTGTCGTATCCTTGATTTCATCCTTATTCTTGACGTTTTTCTATCTTACTGACGTTTATACTCGGCGTCACATAAATAACATACTTTCTACGACTTTATTGAGACCTACCGTCGTTTAAATTGTCTTAAATGACTTGCTCATTCGTTTAGCCAAACGGCTTCTCCTTAAAATTCCGGTCAGATTTTAATTCTCGGTGCCAATATTTACATTGTAAAAAGTCGGCAATGTTTACAGTGATCGGGTTGCTAGGAGATGTTGTGTACGTTTAAATGGTTTGTCCAAAAACCGAAAAACCCAGAATGCATTTTGGCGTTATTTCGGATATCTCGGATTTATTTACGCGAACAACGTACAATACCGAGAGGTTGATCAAGCAGACGATTGTCACCGGAGTTCGACGGGAACGTACGAACTTCGTTTGTAAACAAATCGTCCCGTAGAAACCAACATGGCGGATATTAGTATGGGATTTTCCCGTAAGGATTTGTTACGCATGATTTAAGCTAATAAGCGACTTGTTAAGGGAGAAGCCGTTTGGGTAAACGAATGAGCAAGTCATTTAAGGCAATTTAAACGACGGTATGTGTCAATAAAGTCGTAGATAATATTTTTATTCAAATTTTAACAGTATGTTATTTATGTGACGCCGAGTATAGTTAAGCTTAATTATTTCCAATGTTTTAGTTGCTATCTGATTGATAAATAACTCTATTACATTTAAAACATCACCCTGAAACCAAATGTATTCACATTTTTCCCCAGACAGAGATATGCTTTCAGTTTATGCTTATCACCAACATATTTATGATATCTTCAACGATATCTTACATAAATGAACAAGTTTTGTTTTGAATCATGAAGAGCTTTGAATGTCATAATACCCAATGAATCATTACGCTCAATTGTTATTAGTTTGGATTCCTCGAGAAAAAAAGTAAACTGTGTAGGCTTAATCTGTTTCCCTAAGATGAATTCCAGTAACTTAAAACTAGAATAAACTGACCATTGTTGTGATGTATGGCTGTTCGTCGTTATGTTAGTGCAAATATGATTATAGAAATATGTAAACAATATAAACAATGGCCAAATGACTTGTTTATGTATTAATATGATCGATTTAAAGTACATAAAAATAACGTAAAGGAAACTGTAAAAAAAATGTCTTTTTTTTGTTTCATTCAAATGAATAAAAAGGAATACAATATCCTTTATAATTACTTACTAAAATATTGTCGTAAAATTGTTAAAATCAGAAACCTTTAATTCAAGAGAGTTATATACAGTGTATGACTTTTTTTCTGCTTGAATAAAGTTGAAAAATGCTGTAAAAAACAATCATTTCAGTTGTAAAAATGTGTATACATAACCATGACATACAGCTAATAGTTGACCCCGGTAAGTTAAATTCCCATTGATTTAACAATATAAAATGCTTTAAACACTAACGTGTATTGAAATGTACTGATATTGTTCTCATTTAAAGTTGTCTAAGAATATTTTACTTTTATGTAAGTTTTATTCAATATGACAGAAATGATTTTTTTATAGATTAATATTCCTTGACAGCATATTGTGGTAATAAAAGTACGACATTTTTGTCTTCGATACAAAACAATGACTAAATAATTCAGTATGCATTCCTCATATGTTGCCTCGATTTAATTGGTGGATTATCATTATGCAATACCGTAAAACATGAGGCTTATTTCGGTTTGATATTTATATGATACACTTAATAGGTCAAATACTTAAACAATATTACTTTATATTTACATTAATGTGTCTAATGCACAATAAAGGAGCATTATCCCGTATTTTTAGGTATATTTGCAGTAGTGTTTTAATTTTCTTTACAACAGTCAGCATAATTCCGGTAAGATTGGTGTTAACGAATATATATTGTTTAGGTTTTTTCATCAAACTAACAATATACTGTAAGAACTGTGTGTTTTCTGCACAGTTAGTGCTTATTTTTCCCTTATACAACATTACATGAATCTAAGAAGGCACACTTATATTAGCATTTGGCGACGAGCTTGTGATAAGAAGAAAATATTTTACGCTGATCAATTATGTTGAGAATCTAATAATAGTGATAAAGAGTAATAGTTTCTTATTAGTATAGTAAGGTGATTCATTTTCTTGTCGAACATTTCACTCGAATATCTTGATTTCATATAAATACATTGTCACATTACACAGATATATCACATGTATGAGTATATATGGAACTGTAACAGAATGTTCATTCAAAGATTGGCCATTATCTCGATCATCACAACGGTTACATTTGCCTGCAATTGCACAGAGAAGATATTGCAAGAACACTTTTGTGAAGATGATTTTGGTATCCTTCAATTTAAAAGAATATTAACTTCTATTACAATGTAGTGATAATAACGCCTTTACACTGTACAACAACTTCACAACTTAATCAACAGAAAGAAAAATTTCTAAATTTTAAACTGTTTTCTAAAATAAAAAACCCCGATGTTTTATAGTTAAACTATTTTTCACTGAATTTAAAAAAAAAGGCATTTTAGATCGTCTAAAACCGGATTTTTTGCATGTTTAAAGAAAATGCCTCGTTACAATTAATGTTGTATTAAAATTACCATTTACATTGATTCGACAAATCACCATACCTATTACACGAAGCATACTATTCTGTAATAGTGCAAAATTATACAGACATATATATTTTCCGATTTGTTCAACGTGTCATAGTTTAGAATCTTAATGTTAATCATATAAATGATTTGTTCAACGTGACATAGTTTTCTTTTCCTCCTGACGTTTTATGAGCAAGTGTTTCTAGAAAAGCAGAGGACGCTTTCCTTACCGATGCACCTAGTCCATGCTTCCATTTGTAGTGGAGTCCGAGTTTCTCATTTACAATGTTTTTTTTTTAGTTATTTGATATTCATTGGTGTATATGTCTATTCCCAATGTCTGGACTTACATGGGTTACATTCCTTTGATTTCGCTAGAATCATGGTTCTGTTAAGTGATCTTTTTATAAAGTTATTAAAATTTTTATCTACCAGCTTTTTTTTAGAAGTTTGCAAAATATTAAAAATTTCTACAGATTTCATAAGAAATGTAGTAAAATATTAATAAGGCTCAATTATTTCAAAATCAAGTTCGGTGACGTATGATTTTTCACATTAGAATACTAAAGTATATTCATTCAGGGTCATCTTTGAGAAAAACTGGGAAATATATCTGATAGATAATAATATGTATGATGTTTACGGACATGGGTATGTGATTTGTATGGTAACTTTTATAACTGATAGGGCATGTTTAACTATGCTTTAAAAACAAATCAATTTCACCCAATCTGATCCAAATATCTGATAGTGAAAATGCCAAGAAATATAAATAATAAAATAAATTGGGTCGATTTATATATTCCCCCTAGTCCTTTCCGCACATGTTTTGGATAATGAAGACGCCCCCGATAGCGACAATGGAGACAGAAGATATAAAATTTGGATATTACAAAAAATGAAGGTAAGTTAAAATATTTTTTTTCGTTTGCATATATATGTAAAAAGATACTTCGCAAGGGCTAATAATCTATCTTGATATAATAAAACATTATTTAAAAATATCTTAAATTTCTGCTTGTTTCAAACTGGTATAAATAGGGTTAAATTTGAGATTTGAAATATTGCCGATTAAAACTTTAACGAGAGAGAAAAAATATTTCTAAGACGAAGTACATGTCTAGGAATACCAAATAATTAAATATCTCTTTGGAACTTCTTTTTCTTTATGCAGAAGACTTCCACTGACTGTCATATATGACAACTCAGCAACTTAGCAAGCATATGCAGAATTTTGAATTTTCAGTTGTCTATGCACTTTCAGTTATTCATCGAGCACAGGTCATAGAATCACCCTGCATTATAGAAACAAACTCATTCCGAAGATGAAATTTTTTTTCGGACACCTTTTTCTAATTTTAATATACCTGAATACAGATTGAGAACCAATGATATAGCACTTCCACTTTCATTTATGCTTATTAGTTAGAACATAGTGACATCACAGCTATTTTCTCCATATCACCTTCCAAATATACCGAAGATGTTTACAAAATGCTGGAATTTTAATTGACAACATATTTGTCTAGTGTGGTGGGCGCGTTTTTCAACAAACGGTTGCATTCCAATGGGAACACATTGTGCTCCTCGACTTGCTGACTCATTCCGTCACTCTTAAGAGGTGACTTTATAGCTGATCTGATCCAAAAAAGGAACATTGTTTAGTTAGATCCTTCATTCTTAGTTTTCGCTATATGTATAACTCATTCTCGTTAAACAATCCTAGTTCCGGGGATTTAATACATTGCATCTACTCCGTAAGAACTTTAGAGAGTAATCAGGGAAACAAAGGCTATAGGGTAATCAACAGAATGTAATCCAGGGACAAAAACCAGACATGGAAAACAGGCATACACAACAAAGAACATAGAGTAACTAAATACATACAAAGTAACAAAAGCAAATGAGCAACTCGGACTCCACTAAAAACTTGGAGCATGGACCAGATACAACTGTAGGGTAAGCGTCGTCTGCTTTTCTAGAAACACCCACCGAGTTGCTCATAAAAAGTCAAGTCCGGGGTAGACGAAAGAGGAAAGGAAAACTATGACATGTTGAATAAATCAGATTTCATGGTGCAGATGGATACAACGTAACGATCCATTAGTTCATGATGACGACCATAAAACTTCTGTATTGATGACTTCAATCTTGTAGCAACATAACCCTGTTCCAGAAGCCTATTTTTAGATTTCTAGCGCGATACAAAAGATCTGCGTAGTTTCGGCAAGCTCTGGCACAACGTATGAGTTGTGATATGAACACTCCATATGCAGGTGTTGAAGGGATGTTGCCTCAGATGAAAGGAAAGTTGACAATTCTGAATGAAATGTCATCACGTTTGTCTTAAAGTTTGGTCAATAATTTTCCTTTACCACCGATTTCTAAGTGTAGGTCAAGATATGAGGCTGTTTTTACAGTGTCTGTAGTATCCTTTATCTCAAGTTCTTTGGGGGTAGATGCGATGTATCAAATTCCCAAAATTAGGATTGTTTGAAGATAATACGTCATCTACATAGCGGAAACTGAGATAAAGGATCTAGCTAAACGATATTCTTTCTTTCGGATCAGTTCAGCTAAAAAATCAGCCTCATAAGAGTGAAGGAATAGGTCAGCAAGTAGAGGAGCACAATTTGGTCCCATTGGAAAGCCGATTGTTTGTTGAAAAACGCGTCCACCACACTGGACAAATATGTCGTCGATAAAAAATTCCAGCATTCTTCTGTATATTTGGAAGATGATTTGGAATTATTTCTTACAAAGTATGAGGAATCTGTACCAAGAACTATATATTTGTATCTTGGTGTACCATCTCTTTTGGAAAAACAACGATGTATAATGTTTTTAAGTCGGGAATTTAACTGAGTATGAAGAATAGAAGTATAAAGTGTTGAAAAATGCTATTATATTGTGATAAAAGTCTTTAACTAATTGTCTCTAAAAGATCTGTCGATTTTTTCAAGATCCACCTTGAATTAATGCAACTCGGCGGGTGTTTCAACAGAAAAAGAGAACGTTTATCCTACCGGTGCACCTGGTACATGCTACCAGATTTTTAGTCCGAGTTGCTCATTTACTTTCGTTACTTTATATGTATTATTTCGGTTATTATATGTTCTTTGTTGTGTTTGTTTTTCATGTCTGGTCATTGTTCCTGGATTACATTTTTTTAAATTTCCGATAGAATCTTGGTTCCCTTGATTACCCTTTTAACATTATTTAGCGCTTACCTGGTTAGAATGTGTTTGCTGCATTCGTAAAATATTAGTAAAAAGATATTTATGTGTCAGGTTTCCTTTGAATTAAAATCATGTCTTAATTCATATCTGATTTACCGAGCCTATAGGACCAAATTATTGATGTAATTTATAGGGATTAGATGATAAAATGATCATGAGTGAGGACTATTTGTACACCAAACCAACACAGCAGTCGTGTGGTGTCATTCTACAGATGCTTAGGACTTACGTCGTTAGCGGTAAAAATAAATTTTATTAAATTGTGCACTTTTGAAAAACTTATGATGTACATGTATATTTATGATACTTATATATTTCAATATAGCTACCAAGAACATTCAACTGAACTGAACAACAGATTTAACCGAAAACAGTTTGACCATAATTTAGTTTTCAGCAACAAAGTGTTTATTCATGTTCAACTGATGTATCATATTATAAAACCATAATTCAATTATATGTATGGTTTATAACGTCTGATACAGTTACTGTTTGAATAAATGAAAACATATATTGATGAAAGGTTGAATATTGCAAGAAAGTGGTATAGTATTTCAATTATCTATGTCATCATCTTTTACCAGCTGACAGAATAATTAAATATATTTGAGTTCCAGATGATATCAAGTAATGTTTGCAAAAGAGCAGTTTTAAAAAAAGTCAATAGCTAGTATTTGATGTAATGTTTATGCTAGTAGAATTTTACTTGTGTCTTGTTAACACGCATTTAATATTTTCAGACTTGTTCTTAATTTCTGCTATTACTTTTCAGTTTTAGTAGATATATATATTTCTTTGTTTGTTACACAGTCTTATTTAATATTGTTTATAACACTAATTAAACCAACTTTGCTAAATGACAATCTCGTGCTCCATTCTATGTTACAATGTACTAGAACCGTAATGGTAGATGGAGGACACGATTTAATAACTTGTTTTATACATCATTACCATAATAAATGTTCGTACCAAGTCAGGATAATATAGTAGATTCCAACCTTTCGGTTTTACCTTGATATTGTCATTTGTTATAAGGACATTCCTTCTTTTGATGATGCCTTCCGACTACGCCTAGATCTGCATAGCAGTTCAGCAGTTTTGTTCTTACCCCCTTTTTTAAAACCCATATCTTTTATAGCTTTATTGTCATTCAATAGATTGTATAATACAAACAATATATACATGTGAATTAAAACATAATAAAACAACAACCAAAAATAAATAATAAAAATAAAATAAAATAGGTGCAAGTAAAGTCCAAGTTATTCACTGAAGTGGATATGATATTGTTATAGCCAATAACATGAATTTCTGTTCTTATTTCAGGTAAAATTATCGGTAAGATTAAGTTTAGCACGACATAAAAAAAATCCAAAAGCAACACTACAGGTAGAACCAATTTATATACAAGTTCACTATTAGTAAGCCAAACAATTGTATGATGGTTTACATGGAAACAAATAATCGTTTCCTCTCCGGTACATTCTACTGAATGATGTCTGTTCAAGTTCATTGAGTCTAAATAAATGATTGCCTTTACACATTTTTGATCTCGTTTTATTGGTAATTTGTTTTCTTTGTCGATCCATCTAGACTCTTATAATGTTCAGTTGAGTTTTAAAAGACCATTTGTGTGATACTTATCTACGCCTTCTGTTTATTACTCTGGTAATGTTCGGTTGAGTTTAATTTGATGATTTGCCTACTGTCTATCTAAGCCTTCTGTTTATTACTCGTATAATGTTCGGTTTAGTTTAATTGGAGGATTTAGTTTCTGTCTATCTAAGCCTTCTGTTTATTACTCGTATAATGTTCGATTGAGTTTACTTGGGTGATTTGCTTACTGCGTTTCTAAGCCTTCTGTTTATTACTTTTAAACGACTAAAATTTATATAAACTTTCTATCATCTTTTATTTTTGTGTTTGAAGATCGATTGTGAAATATATTTAATGATTCCGTAGAGTATTTTCTGTATTATGAATTCTTTTCTATCAGATGATAAAATGTGGATTAACTTGTGTGGTCTGTATTACTTTGGAAGTGACTTACCATGCCCTTTAGAAGTGTATACGAATGGTTGCAAAGCTGAATGCCAGGTGTGTCATTTAAATTGATCCATCTATCTTCTGTGGAAGCCTACTACATGCACTATACAAAAACTTTGCTAGGGACCTCTTCTTCCTGTAATTTCCATTTCTTTACAGACAATATTCAAAATTAATTATTCCCACCATTTGTTTCAGGTACAGTAACAGTAGATTATTTAGAAGATTTCAAGATTTTGCCTAAACCAAGACCACAATTATTTTTCAGACAGAATATAAGAAAAAAATCAATGCGAAATAACGAATTTGCTTGATTATTCATGGAACTACATATTTCTGTTCGATTGATTTTCACTGTTAATGTCAAATAAGGGTAATAACAAAATTACCAAACACTAATTCGATTCATAATCAAAAGCGACAAATGTCATAATCAAACGGGCCCGAGGTCCGCTTATGAATTGTAGATATGGATATACACACTATGAGAAGGTTATTCACCCATATATTACTTGAATAAAACTTAATTGCGTGTAAGGTGTTATTTAATTTGCAGGATGATAAATAAACTTGGTAAGATATTGTTATGATTTTTTTAAAACTTTGTAGAATAAATTAACATTGTTATACTTTATTTTAGATCTGTGAGGCGAATGAGACGTGTGACGATATACAGAGAAGCTGTTTCTATCAGTCGAAAAACTTACATACTATATACTCAAACGCTTGTATTCCAGCAGATTCAGGTTGTACATGGAGACAGTGTGACAAAATGACACTTTTGGGAAGTAATGTAACTATTGTTCGAACAAATGGATAAAAAAGGAAGAAGAAATTTAATTAAAAATATTATTATTATTATTTTTTATATTTATGAAAAAGGAATCCAAATGTATCTAAAAGAATAATCAAGGGAACCAAGGTTATAGCGGTAATCAAAAGAATGTAATCCAGGGACAAAGACCAGACATGGAAAACAGACACACACAACAAAGAACATAAAGTAACTAAAATCATACATACAAAGTAACAAAAGTAAATGAGCAACTCGTACTCCACTGAAAAATGGGAGCATGGACCAGGTGCACCGGTAGGGTAAGCGTCCTCTGCTTTTCTAGAAACACCCGCCGAGTTGCTCATAAAAAGTCAAGTCCGGGGTAGACAAACAAGGAAAGGAAAACTATGACCCGTTGAATAAATCATGGTGTTGATGGATACACCATAACGATCCACGAGTTCATGATGACGACCATATAACTTCTGTAGTGATGACTTCAATCTTGTAGCAACATAACCCTGTTCCAGAAGCCTATTTGTTAAGAGTTCCAGCGCGATACAAAAAGTCTGCGTAGTTTCGGCAAGCTCTGGCATAACGTATGAGTTGTGATATGAACACTCCATACGCAGGAGCCGAAGGGATGTTGCCACAGATGAAAGGAAAGTTGACAATCCTGAATGAAAAGTCATCACGTTTGTCGTAAAGTTTGGTCAATAGTTTTCCTTTACCATCGATTTCTAAGTGTAGGTCAAGATATGAGGCTGACTAGTGTCTGTAGTATCCTTTATCTCAAGTTCTTTTGGGTAGATGTGATGTATCAAATCCCCGAAATTAGGATTGTTTAAAGATAATACGTCATCTATATAGCGGAAACTGAGATTGAAGGATCTAGCTAAACAATATTCTTTCTTTCTGATCAGAAAATCAGCATAAACTAAAACCAAAAAAAAGAAAAAATCAATGGTTGAATCTCCAACAGTCAAGTACCAACTGTTTTGTTTCTTTTAGTCACTATATACAGTATTTATGAAGCTGTATTTCGAAATAAAATAATAAATTAATAAAAATAACATGATTTATGAGGAAATGCGTGCTAATAATATAACCAATGGTAACCAACATCTCTTTAGTTTATTAAAAACTGAATGCTAGGAGCAACAGTTTGCATTGTATTCTCCCACATGTTATTATTTGATCCCTAGATTGTTAATTCCCATTGAAATTCCTATGCGCTGGTCTGTAAAACTAATCGTAATAACAATATTGAAGTCCAATAACTGGGTCTATGTTCCGATTGTTAGTGGCGTTGCTCATATACTTTTGTTTCTATGTGGACGTTGTTTTGGTATGATTTTAGCTGTATATGTATATTTTTTGTCAGGTTCCTTGGATTATGTGCTTTGTTTATTACTGTTCAAATCTTGATTCCCTTGGTTTCCCTTTCTAACGCTTATAATCATTTCCAAACAATTGAAAATCTTAATATCCATTTTCTCTCAGGAAAACAAACATTTTGGCACACTGAAAATTGTTTTGATTCGACAATGGCGGCATTAGTTATGAAATGATTCAAGAAACACATATATGGAACAATTGTTTTGTATCAATCGGTTGGAAATTAACGATAAAGATCCGTTTCCCTTTTTGGAAATAGGGATGGAATATAATAAGCCAATGCGTCATTATACAAATACATTTGGTACCATGGGGAACAACGGAAACAACACGGCAAAAGACGATAATATAATAATATATACAACGGTATAAAAACACAAATTTACATATTACGAATTAGAGCAAAGTCACGGAAACCTTATGTATAATTGACAAATCTGACAATTCAAATACCTGGAAGAATAAAATTGTGAAATAGGTCTAATGATTTACCGATCTTGTCATGTCTTATCTTGTAGTAAACAGATGTTCATCAAAAGTCGTGGTTGACGGGGAAAAATAAATGAATAGTTTCTTTTGATATAGTTAAGTTTTTACAATGTCCGGCTTTAAGTTTGTTTACACAGAAGTAATCATTTGATTTTTAAAAGACACAACTCTTCATCTTAAAGTATCAGTAAGCATAAAGTGCCAGAAGCATATGTCTTTGGAAATTTTGATGGATAATAAGATAATTACCTAGACATTTTCCCACAAATATTAAAACTCATAAAGTTGATGAGTTGAATTAAGTATGAAATAGCTTATCTAGGGCTACTTAGTTATATGCGGAAAACGGACAGCCCCGTGCAGGTCCGGGTGTTAAAAGAATAGACCTGCAGCAGCGCTAAGCTTGTCGTAAAAGGCGACTAAATAGTGCTCAGAACCCTAGCCGGGGGCTAGGGCGCTCTGCGTACAGAGCAACTGGGATGTGTGCCCCAGGTGGTGGAATGGGGTACCCCTGGGGTGTTATATGCTGGTGTTGTCAGGCTATAATACGGAAAACCTGACCGCAAACCATAGTGGTGAACCGTGTTGGAAAAGATGCCACGTTCCTCGCACGTTAAAAACCCTACTGTGGTATTCTCCCGGAGTAGGAACCATATGGCTCCGCCACAGGAGGCTAAATTACCCGACTATACCCACCTCTCCCTATTTCCAGTGGCAATCAAAATTTGTCGACCCTATTGTCCTTGTGTCCCATCCCATTTTCATTTCATCATCATTTCATGTTCATTTTATCATCAATTTCATTTTCATCGTCTGAATATAGCTGAAATATTGCTGCTCGGACGTTAAACCCCAACAAACAAACAAACAAACAAAAGGAACACGGACATATAAAGATAAGTTTAATGAATCTAATAATGTAACTGTCTAAAGGAGTGTTTTCAAAACAAATATTTAGATAAAAATTGAAGCAAAAATTTAACATTATTTCATGCCAAAATTTAGTATTTCGGTTCCTGAAAATTAAGATAGAATGAAAATTTAAAAACGGATTGTTTATTTTGTTAATGCAAATGTTTAATGTTGTAGGCATGGACAGCGGATGAATTGTGGTATTAGTGTCAACACGCTGGTTGTTTTCTTCTTTGCAGATAAAAAATATATAATCAATTATTAGTCGTAAAAAGTATTCTCATTCTAGTTCCATTTGTTTCTTTTGTTTATAATATAACGGGAATAGGTATGGTGTTTGTGTCAAAGAGACAAAACACACATCGGGATGAAAATGTTTGTCCAAAGTATAAATATCTGAAGACATTTAATAATTTAAAGTGTATAAGCAAGTATCCACTTAAATTTCTGTAGGTCTACTTCTGTGTACGTTCTAAAAGCTTATTTGTTGTATAAGTTGTGTGTAACCAAATAGATTTCAGATAAAGCAGCACTGATTGTACTCTCTATCTTGCTTTTGACAGATTTATATTTACGTTGTTCCTATATGCATTCCTTTATTATGAAAATCGTCTTCTCAGCTGATTTTACTCAATCTAAAACAAATAATTTTATAAATTGTATACATTTGATTGCATCAAAAGCAGTTTTATTTGATTCATATTTCTTTCTTACTAATTTTATATCTCGTAAATCAAACCAACATCTAGCTTTGTCTTATCCCTCAGTATTAAACCTTAAAAGATGATTCAGAGTACATTCCTCACAGCAGTGTTACTTTATTTCTGTCCATTTCTGTATGGTGACTCAGTCCTATGACACTAAGTAAGGGATTGTTCGGTCAAGACATTTATTACATTGAAGCTGTATTTAAATGACACGTGCACTGCAAGAGTAATGAAATAATACAATGGTTATTTGATTTTCATGCTTATTTGATGTTTATTTTTTGTGAAATCTTTATTGTTTACTGACAACAAAGATAATTATATCTGCATCATTTTCTGTTGATCATTTAGCCGTTTTCAGTTGTTCGTGAGAGTACCAGTTGAACACAGTTGTTCGTGAGAGTGCTAGTTGAACACGACTGGGAATACGTTTGATTTCACCAGAAACTAAGGTTAGTTTAAATGTATAGAAAATGTTTGGTTGCATGAACACAAAACAAGGCATTAATGTTAACTATCTTATGTGGTAAATATTTGGAAGACAACTGAAAACAGTGTTATTTTATAAAATAAATGATTCGCACCCCATCGCTGCACCTGGTCCATGCTCAGAGTTTTGAATTAAGTCCGAGCTGCTTATTCACTTTTGTTGCTTTGTACGTGTTATTTTGGTTATTTCATGTTCTTTGTTGTGTATGTCTGTTTTCCATGTCTGGTCTTTATCCTTGGATTGTATTCTTTAGTTCCCCCTCGAGTCTCTTTTGCACTATTAAAACTTAGAATTATGTTTTGCTTTTTTAGATATACAGGTGTAGCTTTATATTCATTTTCTCAAACCAGCAGACACTGGTACCAAGACAAAAATGAACACGACATAATAAATACAATTAACAATACTTGATTAATGAATTTGCAATTCGCATTCTCTTACGGCAACTCAGGATATTTGTATGAATTGCTTTAATTCGTAGACGCCATTAATATAATCCCAAAATAAATGCATATTTAAGGATCAGTATTTGATTTTGAATAGGAATCGGTTATAAATTAATTAATAAAGATCATTTTATCGTTTTCATGATTATTTGTGCAGCAACCCCCCCCCCCCAAAAAAAAGTACGCATAAAATAATTTAGTTTTCATTGTAACGTTGACTTAGCAAAACTAGAAGCTCTTAAGAGCTTGAAACGCACACTTAGCTTCATATAATAAGCCACATCCTATTTCCTATTTTTGTTAAAGAGGCCATGTATTTTCTAATATCCTAATGTTCATGTCTAAAGAACAATCATATCAACTTTCAGTGAATTCTGTCCAGTATTTTTTTTAGAAGAACATATTAACAAAAACATAAAAAAGAAAACAATAAAAAAAAGAAAAGAAAAGGGCCCAACAGAATCACAAGAAATTAAAACACAAAAATAATTTACCTTTTCCCATTCATATTTTGGCAAGACCTAACGCTTAAGGAAAGACGTCCAAAAACTGCTGTCTAGTAGTTTCGGAGAAGATGTTTGACGATGTACACATTGTGATGGCAATGAATAGGCTAATACGAGAAAGTTATAGATATATTTCTGTTATTCTAAAACTTTAACCAATTTATTTAAACAACAATATTGGAACTATTCATCGGAATTTGGTTCATAAATATATTTCGGCAAAATCAGGAAGTGTGTTAAAGCCGTTCTGTCATACAATATGAAGATAATTACCCAATATGAAAATTCCATATTTCTTAAAACTGTTAGAAAGCTTTAGATGTAGAGATAAATTTTTATATATGAAATGAAATATCACTTGAACAATTAGTTGTTGATAAAATGAATTAATAAAAATATTATTCTCTTCTCTTCAGGATGGATACGTTGATGTTTTTCGTCATCTTGATGAGGGTTTGGTATTCACTATCTTGTAACTGCACCAACAAGATACTACAGGAGCACATCTGTGAAGATGATTTTGGTACTAACATAGTAATCTTTCCTTCAAAAAGAACATGAGAACTTAAATCATTTAATAGTCCAAACGAGAAAATACAAACTGTATGTAGTATAAGCTAGTTTCTTATTGAACACACGGAACAATTTGGCGCACAGACAAGTCATCACTAGTCTACTAGAACTGTTGTCATAATCAATAAGTCCACTCTAACTTAAAACCACACCCTCGAAGAGGTTACACCTGCTTCATATTATTCCTATTGAATATTGATTGGTCTTATAAATTTGGTACGTCGACAGAATTTCGGAGAAGCTCTTACAAAATTGATGACATCCCTATTGTTTGCATTACGAGATAATTAACATTTTAAAAAATCTTATGAGATATACTTTCATTTGGATAAGTCAGTTATTTATGTCCGACGTAGAAATATAAATAACAATACATTACAAAGAGAGATGTTATAAACCATAGATATATATCTTATTTAGCTCAGCTTTTGCGTGGTTGAAAATTTAAGATAATAAGGAGAGCCGAACAAATATTATAAGATTAAAAAGTGTTAAGCATTTTGTACTCTTAGTGTTTATCTGTCATATTGGTTCTTTTAAATAACCTAACTACTAATTACAAACATAAATACAACAGCTAGAATGAATCTCAAAACGGTCATCATTGCAATGCAATTTGTAAAAGGCAAATCTGATTAGCAAATTTGTTATGCAAACGAACAAGCCAATTTCATTAGATAATACACTTCTTCTCTGAATGATTATTTGTTAAACAATTTAACAATTGTGTGTGGGAAGTGTTTTGAAACAAAGTAATAATAAATGTCCAAGCTGACCACTATATTATTATGCAAGAATATTGAGTTTGTTTTTCTAGAATGTCTGCCGTATACTTAGTTATTGTTTATGATAAATGAAACATTTCGGGGAGAAAATATGGGATCACCAGGCTATCAACTGAGATATACTGACAATTCTCAGATTTTTTTCTAAATTTGAATATTTGGTCATAAAAATAAAATTCAAATAAGGTTACTTTATTTTGATACTCACTAGCTATCCAAAAATAGTTTGGCCAAATAAATCAATAGCACTATAAAAGAGGAGAGCCACCTTAACAGGCTGTGCACGATGTCAAACCGATATTTTAACAAAATGATGCTTAGAAATTTATTTTTATGTGCTTTTGTCCTTCTTACACTTTGAAACAAATATGGAACTGAATCGAATGTACTGTATTTTCATATAACAACGTTGTGTCAGAGCTTGCCGTAACTACACGGACATTTTGTACCGTGCTTAGGCTTCTTTAACAAGGTTATAATTAAAGTCGTCATCACTACAGAGGTTTTATGGTCGTTCTCATGGTGTATCTATCTACAACTTAAAAAAAACCAGTTTGTCCACCTTGTAATATTTTCCTTTCGTCAACACCGGAATTGATATTTATGTGCAACTCGCCAGGTGTTTCTAGAAAAGCAGAGGACGCTTACTTTACTGCTGCACCTTTTTTTTTCCATATTCCAAATTCCAAGTTTTTAGTGGAGTCAATGTTTGTTTTGTTTGTTTGTTGGGGTTTAACGCCCGAGCAGCAGTATTTCAGCTCTATTCAGGCGATGAACATGAAGTGGATGATAAAATGAACATGAAATGATGATGAAATGAAAATTAGGATAGGGCACAAGGAAAATGGGGTTGACAAATTTTGATTGCCATTGGAAATAGGGAGAGGTGGGTAGGGTCGAGCAATTTAGCCTCCTGTGGCGGAGCCCTATGGTTCCTACTCCGGGAGAATACCACAGTAGGCTTTTTAACGTGCGAGGAAAGTGGCATCTTTCCTAACACGGTGCACCACTATGGTTTGCGGTCAGGTTTTCCGTATTATAGCCTGACAACCCCAGCATGTAACACGCCAGGGGTATCTCATTCCACCACCTGGGGCACACAACCCAGTTGCTCTGTGGGCAGAGCGCCCTAGCCCCCGTCTAGGGTTCTGAGCACTATCTAATCGCCTTTTACGACAAGCTTAGCGTTGCTGCAGGCCTATTCATTTGACACCCAGACCTGCACGGGTCGAGTGGAGTCAAGGTTGCTCATTCGCTTCTGTTTCTTTGTGCATGATATTTTGTTTTTTTTTTTCGCACTCTTTGCTGTGTGTGTCTAGTCGTTGGATTATATGTTTTTTAATTATGATTCATATCCTGGTTCCGTTCATTTCCATATCCGACTTGCATTTAGTATCATATATAATTACCTCAAGGATGTAATTAATTAAAACAAGAAATAAAGAGTAGTAATAATTGACTTTGTTTTAATTACATGTCTAGTCCTAGCTGCACATGTTTTGGATAATGAAGACGCCCCAGACAGTGATAATGGAGACAGGAGATACAAAATATGGATAACCCAAAAGATCAAGGTAGTTTAATAGAAAAATGACCAGTTTTCAAGCGTACCATTTATGTCAGGATTGAAACAAATATAGAAAATTTTCCAGATGGGCTAGTCTATTAAACACAGAATCGGGATTTGATTCCCGGTGAGAGTAAAAATGAACTCGCATCTAATTGATGACAGGAGTAGTCATTCATAATTATATTTGTTCTTGCCATATTTTCTTTTAGAAATATTTAATAAAAAATATATTGAATATTCAAATCTTACAATGCTTAACAGTTGGGAAATTGAAATAGTAGAAGAATAGTAGATGAACATGAAGAGTATAAATATATACGGCGTATGCTAAACAAACTGATACGCGTAAAGTGAACTTCTCTTGATTGCTGTTTATCATACCGATATCCTGTCATTGTAATACTCACGTATAATATCAATAACTGAACGTTTTAACTCTACAGGGATTAGAGGATAAAGGTATTATGACGGAAGATTTTCTGTATACCAGACCTTCCCGACATAAATGTGGACTAATCCTTCCTCTGAAACAGATATATGTTCTAAGCGGTAACTGTACTGTGTGCTGTGCTTTCTTAAATACGTTTTCCTTATCATTGGAAAATAACCTATTGGACCTGATGATTAGATATTTTCATCTGTTTAAAGGCAATGTTTTCTCCTTCTGAACGGCAAATTAAATAAAAAAAAACAACTTGTATTTAGTTTCAGTAGAAATTTCATTTCTGTGTTATTTTGTATACATATATTCTACATCCAATATTTAAGACTTAGTCTGGCCGAAATAAAAAAGAAAAGTATAATAAGAAATAATAATACCATATTGCATTTAAACCACACAGAAAGACATCAACGATTTATGTGCATTCCATTCATTAAACAGCAACGCAAATGTACTTAATTGGTGGTGTTTACAATTCATTATAATTTTAGGCAAAATTATCGGTGAGTAGATTATTGTTTTTAAATTAAAATTAATTACTTAACTCACAGGAAGAAGAATATTTCATTTTATATCAATTCCTAATAG
Organism: Perna viridis; assembly: GCA_037379345.1. Classification (NCBI taxonomy): domain Eukaryota; kingdom Metazoa; phylum Mollusca; class Bivalvia; order Mytilida; family Mytilidae; genus Perna; species Perna viridis. The sequence continues at coordinate 9,964,392 of CM074515.1, read as the reverse complement.
ATACTTAGACTTACAGTGATATATTTCATGCTACATCCAAGAGAGGGAATTTACAATGCAAACAAAATCAATCCGTTAGTTTATTGAATTATTATTAGTGAGGACGTCCATTAAATGTTCGTTTTTTAAAAGCAATTTACTGATAAAAATAAATGTAAAAAATGGCAAGCATTCTGCCCATCGAATGTAACACATAACATAAAATTATACTTACTGGTAGAACTTTAAAAGCTTACTATAATCCATATAAAAGTTTTTTGGTGTCATTAAGAGGGGAAAATGTGGATATACCAGTGTGGTCTTGCTTATATTGGAAGCGACCTCCCGTGCGATGTTGCAGTTTATCAAAAAGGATGTGGTGCTAGATGCAGAGTAAGTGTTTATGATCAATTTTCCAGTCTTAGATCTTGAACTGCTTTTATCAAGTTTACTACAGAAGTTTTATAGTCGTCATCATGACCTCGTGGATCGTTATGGTGTATCCATCTGCACCATGAAAACTGACTTATTCAACGCGTCATAGTTTTCATTTCATCGTTTGTCTACCCCGGACTTGACTTTTTATGAGCAACTCGGCGGGTGTTTCTAGAAAAGCAGAGGACGCTTACCCTACCGGTGCACCTGGTCCATGCTCCCGGTTTTTAGTGGAGTCCGAGTTGCTCATTTGCTTTTGTTACTTTGTATGTTTGATTTTAGTTACTTTATGTTCTTTGTTGTGTATGTCTGTTTTCCATGTCTGGTCTTTGTCCCTGGATTACATTTCTGTTGATTATCCTATAACCTTGGTTCCCTTGATTACTCTTTAAGTATTGAAAGAGCAACAAGGGAACCAAGATTATAGCGGTAATCAAAAGAATGCAAAAGAATGACTTCCTTAAACTACTCATTAACTTGAACCTAATGTAGAACATGTATCAGCATTATTCTACATATAAACATCTGTCAACTAATAAACCTGTGGAGTTAGTAAACATGCAGTAAAACACTGGTAACCGGGTGTTAAAAAAACCTATGATACTCTTGTTTTCATAAGAAAAGTATATTCTAAAGTAGAAGTTATTAGAGAAAATGTAAAGCATCTCGTAATATACACCATAAAATGGAATCGTCTTAATGTATTCACTTTTTATTTCAGATTTGTGAAAAAGGCAGATATTGTGAACAAACCTTTTTCAGCTGCACATATAGAGCAGAAAATCTGAACAATGTATATTCAAATGCTTGTGTCCCCTCAGGACGAGGGTGTGGCTGGCGAGAATGCGACACAATGACCGCGTTAGGAAGTACGACAACTAAAGTTGCAACAATAGGGGAGAATTTGACATTTACTAATACTGATGAAGGGTTTCTTACAAAGGACAATCGCATACTGGAAAATACAGGTTTTGTCGATCCATATGGAACAAGTGCAAACAAAAGCATCACCATTGTTGATAGCGATGGCAATCCGATTTGACAACACTGCATTACGACGTTTTGACAAAGTAGATAGGGTCTTTTAAATGATCACACTTAACGGTTTAGTGTATTGAGTTCATAAAGAATATCAGAGAATTTATAGTTACTTTTTTTGTCAGTGAACGCTTGCAGATTAACGTGTAATATAATCTATTCTCGTATTCTCGTTTATTTTATTTTATTATTATTATTATTTTTTTTTTGGGGGGGGAGGGTCTTCATTAAATAAAAGGAATCAAGAAAATATCAAGAAAAATAGACGAAAACAACGTATAAGCCACAACAACCTCTCAATTCCATAGTTTCAAACGTAAGAAAACTGCATCATATGTAGTTTTGATGAATCATTAGAAATCTACAATTTTAGATTTTTTTTATCAAATTCACACACTACAATAGTACATGGAAAGGTTGATTCCTCTAAATTTCGTCAATGTGTTGAGATTATTACGGGTAGACCTCGACACGTAAGAACACAGGGCTTATTTGAGCAAGTTCATGATACTCTTCATAAATTATTGGCAGCGAAAAGCTGGACAGAAAAGCCAGGATCTGGATTGTTTGAATGTCTAAATGAAAAACAATATACCCTAAACACAGAATGCCACTCTATTATAAAGATGACCCCGTTTGAGGCCGGATTTGTCAGAAGGCAAACGATGGTAGTAGTGCTGACTCAAATGAAACTGCAGAGTTTATTGACGTACAAATGTAACACTGGAAAAAATCAAAGCATTTCATTTCACGCCGCAGGTAAACTAACAAGTTTTCCACTTGCATGTAAAATGTGCAATTGTAAGAAAACCTGTATAAAAAAACTGGTAAATGTAGAAAGTCAAATATCCCATGAAGTAGCAAATATCACCCCACTAGAAAACCTGACTAGTATTTATGTTAATTCCAGATACATTTTTACTGGACTCTATGGTAATGGGTTGATTTCGTGTTATATAATAATATATGTTAATAAATATGTAATTTCATATTGGCCCTGTTATAGGTTTGAGGTCTGTCATATTGGTTGAGGCGGTCGTATTGGTTCGCCAAGGGCCAATTGGGCTGTCGAGGCCAATATGATTGACCGAAATCTATAACTGGATCAATATGAAATTACATATTTATAGACAATTTTATCAACCAACTTAACTAGATGATTTGTAGGACAGTTGTTTTCGTGTTTCACCAAGAACATGCAGGTAAAGAATATTATTGAGTCTTAAATATCCTTTTTGTATAAAATTGAAGACTTTTTTGTTTCTGCAGCTTTTAGTCGTGGTGATCAAAGTTCATTAAACCAATTCTAATTCAAAATAGTGGTATCAAACGACCGGAAGTTATGATGCCGTATTGGTCCTGGTTTGACCCATACTTGCCCTCTTTCTTAACACGTATCATAACCTTAAGATAAAAAATTGGGATTAAAAAAAATCACGCCTGCGCTACAGCAACCGCAGTGATATACAAGAAATTGACGGAGTTTTTTTTCTGTCATCATGGATAACCCGTAACACAAAATATACAGTTAACGAGAGAGAGAGAGAGAGAGAGAGAGAGAGAGAGAGAGAGAGAGAGATCTTAAATGATGGTAGTTTCCAGTACAGTATAATTACATTTGGATGACTGTTGCACAACGGTACAGTTCGTTTTATTCCATAAGAGGACATGGTTTAGCAGTGATCTTTGAAGGACGTAAGTTAATCCCTCAAATATCTTCATTAAAATCTTTATTTTTGAAATTTGTAATGACAAGAACACACGATAAGAACGCCATATATTGACTAAAAAGCGTGACAAAGCGTGACATCGGAGTTTTTAAAGGTTTTTGTACGCAAATCAAATCTTAATTCATCTTTTTGGTCGATGTGATAAAGTAGAAAATGATGACTGTAGGTACATTGTTTAAAGCCGCAGTTGTCAATGTTGATTTTGTTTAAACACTGAATTTGTCGATGATATATGCTGTTTGCTGATGTGCCTTGGTCAGGTCATATGCGTTTTGAAGGTTTTACGAAATTTGTCAACAGAATAGTAAAATAGTTCTACTTTATCAAAATAGTTGAATAAAGATAAAGTGGCTGAATTAATGCTTTTTGTCCGTTTTATACATCTCAGAATCAAAATGTTGCATTTCAATTTTTTCTAAATAAGCATTCAATTTGAAAGGTCATTATTATATACGTTATTTATTGTAGTATTATTCGTATTTTTGAAGCGTACACGAATCCAGAATGAATTTCAGTATCGTGATTTCTTCAAAAGTATTTACACAAAACTGACATGGCTGTGCGAAATATACATGTTGTAAACAAATTTGTTCGATATACAGCAATACTGTACACTTCTATTCCTACAGTGTGTAATTTGATTCTACATTGTGGTAATAGCATAATGCTTGAAATTATCCTTAAGGTCGTTCTCTTTTTTAACTTACAACATACCAAGACATTTAAATTATTACGTAAGTGACGTTTTAATGAATTTTAATCATTACACATGGCTTTAGTAAAGGTCACCACAAAACGTTAAATATATTTTATTATAAATGCAGTAAATAAAAAAGTCTTTTTTGACGATAGTTGAAAATATACATTTATTGAATTGACAACATGGATACGATAGTAAAACTATTACCCAAACGGTACTGGAGGAGTGGTCCGACATGTGAGTGACTTAAACTGGCATGTTCCCGTAGCTGCATCAAATAGGAGATTGGTGGGACACGAGCGTATGTAGACAACACCTTCAGAACAGGTAGCGAAGTACCTACAGTCACCACAGGTGTTATAGTCACCGTTTCCATAGATATTACAATCAGATTGTGTGCTGACACAATGGACTGAAAAACGAATTGAAAATGGAAATAATGAATATTGGAAATATTACACTTCCTTTTTTTTTGTTGAATGGAAAAGGAAAACTCAGTTTTAGTCAGATCAGTATGAATATTACATTTAGTATAATATGTGCTACCTTTGTCATCGAGACCTTTTTTGTTCACCCACACATATCATGGAAACCTCATTGCGAAAAAGGAGCCAAATGTATAAAGAAACACTTGATTTCATCACATTGTTTTCTTTGCTGGAGGTTTTTGTTACATGCTTTGCGTCGACATTTTAAATATTCCAACCATAAACTCATAGAGCATCAAACCAACTTTTGACAAACTATTTTGTTTGCTAAAGTAACTTGATGAAAGACAATACTTTTGACATAATATTTACGTTAGTTATTTTTTTTTATCTATCAAAGCATGTCCCCTACTGAAATTGACATTAGTGGAATTTTAGGCACAATTCTTGTTTGGGTCAAGTATACTTCACAATAGGGGAAATTCTATTATCAACGGAACATAAAACATATAATTTAAAAAAAGCAGTTAAAAGCTGATCAGGTTTGACCAAAGCCATAAATTTTGAATGCTTTTATCCAGATCCCGATGATGTCACAGTGAATTTAACACAATAATATGCCAACGAATCTTTTAGTAGGTCAGACAATAAACAAATAACAATCTGAGATCAAAGGAGCACAAGTGTGATTATCAACATTCGCAACACTAGTCGAGAAGTTGTTTAATTTATTGAATATAAAAGGAATATGATGACGATCAAATTCATTGTCATAACACTTACGATTAGCAGGTCTAGGGGTTGTGTGTGATGTCTGTTCAACTGTAAACAAATATTAAAAAAAATAACCGATGCAGTGCTTAATTTCCTCCATAAACTATACAAATCATTGGGCTTATATGAACTGATACTGCGATTTTGTGGTTATATAAAAAGCAGTTATAGTTGCAGACGTGCTTAAGTTTCCAATTACATATGCCGTATTATTTAATATACACTCTTTAAGTTTATCAAACCGCAGTAATATATATAGAATAAGTATGATACAGTACATGTATTCTCCTTAATATTAGATTATTGTATGATCTTTTTATCTTGTATGAGACTAATACGTACGTATACACGCTGGGAAGTTCGTGCCATTGTTCCAAACACCTGTTTTATAATTACATGTCAACTGAGCAACGGTTTGCTTTGTCACGAAATTATATCTGTCATTGCATAAAGCTGTACAAGATCTATAATAGTACAAATCAATTATAAATAAAAATCATCTCTAACACTCTATAATATTATAATATAACTCTTGGTTATAACCAAAAATAACCATCAATCAACTAATGACCGTATCAGTCACAAAAACAGAAATAATATAATTTTAAGTTTTCTTTTAAAGAAATTTTTAACAAAAATTCCGACCTATATAAGTTTTAATAGGTTTATCTTCACGACTTCACGACCAAACAAACATAGCTTAATAGCTTACGGCTAGCAATTCTCAATTAATTACTGCAAAAGCATCGGTTTGCTACACATCTTCGGTTGGAAAGTAGGCGTTGAATTAATACTTTCTTATAATGGAACAGAAAAAGAGTGAAAGAGACTAACAAAGCAATTTAACTATGTTTTCTTTGTTATAAACTCGTTATTAAGTATTGAAATAAAAAAAATGAACGAACAAAAAACAAACCAAAAAAAACAAAAAACAAACAAAACAAAACAAAACAAAACAAAAACAAAAGACAAAAAACAAACAAAAGCTGTCAATGTTTCAATTTTTTTCGCTTTAATAATGTCATTTTTTAAATCCTCAATTTCATTGGTAGCAACAATTACTTACAGCTCTGCACCGTTCTGTTGACAGTTTACAGCTGCGTTTGGCGGTGGCAATAATGCTTTACATTTCTGTGGTGGACTTGTTGTTGTACCTAACGAAATTTATAATATTAATGAAATCATATGATAAAACTATACTAGAGGGCAATAGCTTGTACCAAGAACATGTAATTTTGTAACAATATGCTAATATGATTTACTCTATTCATTCGACTGTTGTTTGAAATGTTTTATTTTAATTGTTGTAATATATGGTATTTATAGTTTACGAACAAACCTAACCTGTTGCTTGTGTGACGTGCTGAGGCGTTGTCTGTTTTGTTGACGGTGTTTTAGTTGGGTTTGATGTTGTCTGAACGACTGAAATAAAAAAAACCCACAAATTCTCGATATTTTTTTTTATAAAATACTTGGAATAGTATCTTAAAAAAAATCACACACACAAAAAGGAAACAACAACAACAACAAACAACAAAAAACTGGAATTTAAATTACAAGCCTTATTCTAGTTTCAACATTGAGTAATAGACCGTGATGTGTATTTGCAGGCGCGTAGCTGCTGTTAGGCAAAAAAGCTTTTGCCTGCACTTAATTTTGCCTACACTTCAATTTGGTCTCAGCTACGCGCCTGATTTGGTTCACTTTTTACTGATCATATACCGTATCATTAGTGACATGATTGCTTTATTATGTATAAATGTACAAGTGTTCTCCACAGATTCGGGTTTCTCATTTTAAATATCATATCATCTACATTGTAAACTAGTTTTTATCACAAACTTGATAACTGACCATTGGTCTCGCATCCCAAAAGTTCAAAGCGAAGACCTATTGCTCCATGCCATTCTAATGGATTAATTCTGACGTACTGTGCTTCAAATGGACAACTAAATGTTTGAAGTCTGGGTGATGTGCCGTCAGTGTTACCAGGAAAAAACTGGAAACCAGAAAAGAAATTGTAATGAGCTTCGAAAAATACTGTTCTGAACACATAAAAAATGTCATACCATACCTCTAGTTGCTTTAAAATATCGCGGGAATATTACCGGAAGTAAGAAATTTAAAAATGATTAAAACAATATTTCTGTGTCATGTATTAATTTTTCTACTTTATTTAGATAGATATTTACCTTGTCTGTAACGTTCTCGTCACTATATGGAACAAAAATATTACCATCCATACTATGTAGAATTCTAAAACGTGTGACATATATGTTTGATCCTGCATTGTTCAACCCTTTAGTGGCTATTCCAAGCAAACGGCGGGGTTTTAGTAAGTTTATCTGGAATCACAGTTACATTTTAATTAACACTGATTCTTAGTCTTTGAATTTTTTATCTGCTGTTGAAAAAAACATCAAAAACATGTCCTAAACATGAACACATGAACAGAGACGATCTACATACACAATGTAGCGAACCGAATAAAAGGGTTACACATAAAAACTGAAGATAAAGGAAGAGTAATCAAGGGAACCATGGTTATAGCGATAATCAAAAGAATGTAATCAAGGAACAAAGACCAGACATGGAAAACAGACATACACAACAAAGAACATAAAGTAACTAAAATCATACATACAAAGTAAAAAAAGCAAAAGAGCAACACGTACTCAACTCAAACCTGGGAGTATGGACCAGGTGCACCGGTAGGGTAAGCGTCCTCTGCTTTTAGAAAAAAAGACGTCACATAAAATACTAAAGCTCTAGCGATATGAATTCTTACAAAAAAACTACAGGTGCTCCGGAAGGGTAAGTAAGCATGCCCTGTTCCGCCAAGAACCGGGTTCTACAACAAATATATTTTGGTATTTTTTTTTAATTTGAATGGTTTGTATGTTCTGTTGTGTAATATAAGTGCATACAATATATAGCTGTTGCTAGTTGTCGGATCAGTCTATTTAAACAGTCACTTTAATTAACAGATCATAGGCACATTATATCAATGAAGTAACTGCAAAACTAGAAGTATAAAAGAGGAGGAAATCATAGATCTAACAACAACGCTGGAAACAAACACACACACACATACACAGCAAAGAGGTGCATGAACACGAATAAAATCTGAGGTGTGTTCATGTGGTCGAGGACTATCTGAAAGTCTAAAAAGCACTAATAGATAAAATTATAATCGCAGCTTGTTCTTTTTCTTTGGAATGAGGCAAAGACGTGTACCGACAAATAAGTTACAATTTTGAAATAATATAAAGAGCTATTTATATAGTCTCTAACATCCTTGCCTACATACTCACGCTTGAGCCTTAAATCTATAAACAATTTATAAACAATAATGAACATCGATTCCGCTAGACTCACAACAAAATGAAAAAAGAAGAATAATTTATTTTTAAAATTGTTACAGGTCCAACCTGCTATCATTTATACCTGTACAAATTGGTTCAGATCGGAGATTTCGGGCCGCCAGCCACAATTCTCTGTCACACAGAAAATATCTGACACATTCGGTGTGTATCTGTGTCCATTGACAGATAAAACCGATGACGTCATGAAATCTGTACTCTTAATATTGTTTTCGGATGACATGACATATCGAGTATTACAATCAACTGCAAAGAAAAAGAGTTTTTTTCATAAAATTTTGCCGCTTTCAAACAATCATTTTAATAAACTGAATATAGTTAATTATTTTTCGTTTAGCAGTTTTCTTTTCTTTGTTGATGGGACAATAGCAAACGACACCAGCCGTTTCAAGTGCTTTTCAGAAACAAAATTTCGAAAAATACATAGAAACAGTTGTATAGACACTTTTTATACCTGAAAAAATTGCGATCATGAGTTAATATTAACGTACTAATGCAGTCTGGTAATGAATCCCCTGCTGTCCATCCTATTGTAGATTTACATACTCGCGTCAATGTTGTCTGCCCGGTAGGAAACTCGAATTTTTCGTTACATCTGGCAGTACATTCTCTGACAGGAAGATAGAATAACAGAAAGAATAGTTTATATAGGTAACATATTTTATGTTCAAACATTGTAAAAAGTAAATTTAAATCTTGTAAGTCCCTTTTTCAAATACAATTTGAACTTAATTGAAAACTTGAAAAACTTTATATTTCCAAACGGGATATGCGTATAATCAGAAATGCAAATCGAAGGTTTATACAAAAAAAAATGATAACTGAAGTAAAAAGGTTCTGTGGGACAGGAATTACATGATTACATCTTTTCATTTAAATAAACTTAAATAAACTTGTAACTTACAAGTTGTCTCTGATATTTTGGCACTTAACGATTCCATTTCGGGGTGGTGACAATGACTGACATTTAGAGTTGGAAGCTGTGAATAATGAAAAAAGAGGTTTGTTGAAGTCGAAATAGCACATTTTTACATTTGTTTTGTTGTTTAAAATATTTGCTACAGTTTTATTTGATCAAGATCATCACCGTACACAATTCACTGATGTCACTAATGTCACTGATGTCACTATAAATCAATCAACGTGATTTTAATCTAAATTCTTTAATCGGCGCAATAGAAACATTCAAAGCAAATGTAAAGGACACCACCGGAAATGTTTTATACCGAAATCTGAAGCTATCATTTAGGTCAGTATGCCATGTTTACCGATACAATTAATATTTTTTCAAACGCCTTTTTAACATATTATGCAATATGCTAAAGGCTTTCACGGTCAAGTTTACACCGATAATGATAATAATGAGCAGGCGGAGAATGGTGTGAATACTAAAAATTGTAAACTTTGGCGACGTGATTTCAAATATTTTTCCCCAAACATAATACTGGTTACAATTATCATTACATTATGAAGTGGTGTATTTTAACGAAATTTCTTTAGAATAAGATTTGTTTGGTTCCTTGATGTGTTTTTCTGTTTTTCTATCCATGCATAATAATGATTAGATTTGTGGGAATACAAAGTGTATATGAGTACCAGTGTTTGAAAAAAAGTATATTAGTCGTGTTATCGGCTAGTATCTACATGCTATGCTGCTTGGTTAAATACCTGTACAATTAGGAAACGTTTGACCATTTGGCCACGAACCGTCAGTGTCGTTACACGTCCGGAACTCAACCGACGTCGATTGAAACGTAAAGCCACTGTCACAGGTCGCATAACATTTTCTGCCAAGATAACATTAATAAGTAACGTTTCCTTCTGATAAATTGTATGTCAATGCTCATAAGAGATAAGTAAGGTAAGAAATGTGTCTACAGTGGAGGCAACGCTGTCAAGCTAATTATCAGTATCTGTTTTTTTTCAATAACCTTACAAACCGATAATTTCTTTTTCTCAGGATATAACAGAATTAGAACTGAAATTATCATTAGAAAATAAGACGAACGTGATGTTGTCAATGTAAACAATTAACCGCAATATGTCAAAAGAATTTAATGCTAAAAGAAAAAATAATTACTGAGATATGATGTTAAAAGATTTTTAAATTTACTAAATGATGAAATTTAAAATTTGATTTAAAAAACAGGCAGCAGAGTTTATGCAAAGGTAATTTAGTATTTATTCGTGATTTTATATGAATCATAAAATGGAAAGTCCTATCTTGCATTTTTTTCATAATTTGGAGGTCACCATTTTCCCCTTTGTTTTGTAAAAAATAAAATTCCCATTTAATTTCAATTATACATTTTCTGCGCTATTTATCTCCCTCTTGAAAAAAAAATGTTTTTCTTTTTACCATGGTGGTTTATGTAAACACTTGTCTCTTAAAATAATTCACGAATTTGACGGAGCTATTTGAACTCAAATTACATTTAAATTTAACTTTATTGATACTACATCGTTATATCATTATATGACTAATTTCTTGGCCAACGGAAATATGCAAGACCTCCGGAAACACATGATGTGCGTCTGCGTTAAAAGTTCAAATAATTGCATCCTAACTGCATATGTCGCTTCCGAAATACACCACTTCCGACAGAAACATTATAAGTTATTCTTGTCTTGATCTTCATATGTAAGACGTCGCTGACAATCCGTAACTATTAAACTATATCAATCACATTTGCTCATTGAAAATACATTTTTTTATACAAATTTTTGGGATGACGTTGTCCATTTCTACTTTACAAAAAAGTTCCATGTGTTTGCCTTGTAAACTTGAAATATATAATGCAGATATATTAATGGATAGTTAACACCACGCCTCGACATTGACATGTTTTAAGTATTTGGAGTATAATTTAAATTTCAAACGGAATACTAACAAGAAGCCTGTGGGATCTTTAACACATGTAACCTGCCCATTCTTTGGACTCAGTGGTTTGGAACACAGTGATGCTTTACCAGATTGACTGGAAATACCATCAAACAAGCCTGAAATACAAACTTAATTTTCAAAAACTTCTAACGTGTCACTTTCCCTTATAACTTCAATTACTGATGAAACAATTGGGGGATGGTTTGTAATTTAGACTATCTTTACATCAAATCTAAATAAATTGAAACAGATAGTAGATCAGATAAAGAAAATAGATAAAACGCACTTCCCCTCAAGTCGAAATTGTTTGGATATATTTCTTATAATAATATATTGTATGAATAATAACAAATTATACCATACAATCAAACTGTTTAGTTCGGTGTCACGCTTACAGCGCATAGTTTGTACAGTGCAGATAATCTAGTACAAAGCTTCAACCCTAGATTTGTACTACGAGAAGGAATAACCGAGATCAAGTACGTTGGATATTCGATGTTCGATATTCGACATTCAAACTTTTCAATATCAAACTGAATATCAAACGGTAAAATTTTACCGATTGATATTCGCTTGATATTCATTTCTGGCTACTTTTAAGAATGTAAACTCTAAATGAATATCAAATGAATATCCAACGGTTGTCTTTTTCTGTTCGATATTCGTTTGACATTCATTGAATTTTAAACAAGTTTTTTTGTTATTCTGTTTGATATTCAAAGTCATTCTATATTCAATATGTAAACCGGAAACGAATGTCACACGAATATCGAACAGACCAAACTTCCGTTTGATATTCAGTTTGATATTCAAATCCGAGGATTTTAACCTATTCAGACGTGTACACAGCGAAATTAAACCACACCGTGCCTGGACTATAGCAAAACTTTACCCAGAACTACGAGAAGCAGCTAAATGTTGATAACTCGTTATAAAACAAGACGATAACATATTACTATGTGATAGATGTGGGATGTTATTTTTCAAATATCGTAGAGCACATCTTAGTCTCATATAATACATTGAAAGACGAACGTGATGATCTTTGGAAAGACATTATTAACATTAATCCAATTAGTTTAGCGTATACCTAGACAGTCTAGCACCTATAAACTTTACTGTTACTATCATATCCTGCGATACTGATTTCGAACATGAAAGTGATGAACTTGACTTTTTTCCAGTAAAATTTGCGTACAGTATATCTTCAGAGTGTGCGAAACTTTCCATAAAGGACATTATTGACCACATGCTATGTAACTTTCAGCGATTCACTCCCATTATTTTTTTTCTGATAATAAGTACATTTTTATGTAATTCATATAATAATAATCGCTTTTCTCTTTCATTATTCATGTGAAAATCTCTGCATAAGAGGAAATAAAGTAATTATATAAAGTAAATACATATACCGGAAATTAATGTCAAACGGATATCGAACAGAAAAAACTCCCGTTTGATATTCAGTTTGATATTGAAAAGATTGAATGTCGAATATCGAACATCGAATATCCAACGTACTTGATCTCGGTGAAGGAATAACCCGGCCAACGAAAGCTGTATTTAATAATTAAATTTCTATGAAATTCTAAATAGTTTAGCTTATTCTCAAACATTGTTCATTTCGTATAACCTAACTAGGTATTTTTGCCACTTCCCCTTACTACGGAACTATTTCAGTGGTATCCCAATACACTAAAAGCATGCTTGTCAATGGCTCTATTAACTGACGACAATCACAGAATTGATCCGAGTTTAAAAATATCAATTTCATATGAGAAAAACAAATTATTCTATTTCATTTTTTTTCTCTGTATGTTCGAGTTGAAATATAAGTGTTGCCATATATGTCACAGTATTATGAGTTCGAGTCCCACGAAGGGAACTACCAAACATTTGCATTGGGCAAATTTGACAGTTCTACCAGGACTTAACTTTTTATGAGCAACTCGGTGAGTGTTTCTTTCTAGAAAAGCAGACGACGCTTACCCTTCCGGTTCACCTGGTCTATGCTCCCAGTGGAGTCTGAGTTGCTCATTTACTTCTGTTATATTGTATGTATTATTTTAGTTACTTTATGTTCTTTGTTGTGGTTGTCTGTTATCCATGTCTGTTTTTGTCCCTGGATTACATTCTTTTGATTTTCGCTAGAATCTTGGTTTTCTTGTTTACTTTCTAACATTGCTTGAAATTACATGCTAATATTATCTTCCTTGTGTCTATCATGAACCGATGGAGCAGTGTGGCGAATAGAGTCGTCACATTTTGAGACGTTTGTATAATATTGATTTGTTGTGACATGTATCGTTAATATGATCTGCTATCATAGATGAGCTGTCCTGTACTACCATACATCGTTTACTAAGTTACAGCCCCAGATTAATCCTTCCAGGAAGAATGATCCGGCCATATATATTTCTATATAGCCTAGCTGGCAAAGTGATCTATGAGGCTGGATTTTGCACAGGCTGTGTTGTCACATTGGTACTAGTTCGAGGGAACAACCAAAAATGTGCTTTGCAAATTTGACAGTTCTAAAACCGTTGGGAATTTTTAGACCCTATTTATAGGTCTCGGATTGACTTTTATAGATGTTTGTTTCACGTTGGAATCGGTATTACTAACATAACAATTTTAAACAAAAAATACTGCAAAATTCTTACAAAAAGAATCAAGCTGAAAAATATTCGAATACATTGTGCAGTAAAATATTTTTATCTATAGAAAAATAGAAAAAGAGAATTTGAAGTGAACGCTGTAAAATTGTTATCAGTAAAATATCAAAACAATAGAGAAATCTGCCAGGAAGGTGGTGATTGTAACATCCATGCCAAACAATCAAAACAAAGTGACACAACAAGCTTATATTCATCACTTCATGATAGCCTAGAAGCAAAACTTACCCATAAAGAGCAGGCAAATAATTAGGGCGGTGTCCATCTTGCTTCCAAAAACATATCCATTAGGTAGCGTTCAGTGATATCGACCAGGGAATTAGTTTTAAAATTTATAAAACGATTTTATCATTTTATTAGCACGTATCAGACAGGCATAGTTTTGATATGTATACATTAAATGCCATAATATGTTTACAGTAAATGACAACATATCAAAAGGGGTATGATTGGTATACAACACATCATGGTTACAATGTAATGTCAACAAACTACTCTGAAATAACCTTACATGTTCAATAGTTTCTTTCCACATTTCTTGTCAAATTATTTGAAATTAGACTGTTGTTACTTGTTTTGATGATTTCACATAGAAGAATACCAGCGGTAGCAGGTTATACAATATTTAGTGAAGGGGTCTTTCTTTTTGCATTAAGAAAACAAACGATGTGGGATTAAGACTTTCTTATTAAATGAAATGATATAACCAACGAGAAAATTAAAGTCGAAAAGTTGTATTACTAACCTTCATGAAAATGAAATTTAAAAGATTAAAAAAAAACATAAACTTCAGCAGACTTACCCAAACATACACCATTGGGAATTTTGGAACCGCACTCTGTTAAAAAAAAATTAACAATCTTCGAAGGAGGCGAATGGTACAGTAGTTAACATCATGCTTTAGTGATTGGTTTAAGTAAAGTTTTAAATAAAACCATTCTAAGGAATACCCAAAGATCAAAACACTGATAATGTTCTTTTTACTTAATATCGTCTTGCAATCGGTTCTATATGATTGAAAATATGCTAAATCTGTTGATGATAATACCAGGGAATGCATTCCAGTTCGTCAAAGATTTTATTGGATTTGCATCTTGTGCAATAATTTTGATAGCAAGCACTTAATCATTTTTTGTTTATTTTCGGTTACTTTCATAGAAAATAAAAGTATGAGATTTTTTTATGAACACTTAATGCAATTTAACATGATTGTCACGGAGACAGCTACTTATAGAATCTTTTTTACGATTCATGGAAAATTTCTTTTTCTATCTAAAAATATAAAAAACGTTGTGTTTATAATTATGGACGAGTAATCAAGAAAACCAAGATTCCAGCGGAAATCAAAAGAATGCAATCGAGGGATAAAAGACAGACATGGATAACAGACAAACACAACAAAGAACATGAAATAACTAAAATAATACATAAAAAAGTAACAGAAGTAAACGAGCAACTCGAAATCCACTAAAAACTTGGAGCATGTACCAGGTGCACCGGTAGGGTAAGCGTCCTCTGCATTTCTAGAAACATTCGCCGAGCTGCTAAAAAAGTCAAGTGCAGGGTAGACGAAAGAGGAAAGTAAAACTATGACACGTTGAACAAATCAGTTTTCATGGTGCAGATTGAAACACCGTAACGATGCACGAGTTAATGATGACGACCATAAAACTTTTATAGTGATGACTTCAATCTTGTAGCAACATAACCCTGTTCAAGAAGCCTAATTGTAAAAAGTCTCGCGGGATACAAAAGGTCTGCATACATGTAGTTCCGGCAAGCTCTGGCATAACGTTTAAGTTCTGATATGAAAAGTCCATACGCGGGTGCTGAAGGGTTGTTGCCACAGATGAAAGGAAAGTTGATAACACCGAATGAAAAGTCATCACGTTTGTCGTATAGTTTGGTCAATAAATTTCCTTTACCGTCGATCTCTAAGTGTAAGTCAAGATATGAAGCTGTGACTTCAAATCCCCGAAACTAGGAAGTAACGATGATACGTCATTTATATAGCGGAAACTGAGATTAAAGGATCAGGCTAAGCAATGTTCTTTCTTTCGGATCAGATCAGCTGTAGAGTCAGCCTCATAAGGGTGAAGGAAGAGATCAGAAAGTAGAGGAGCAAATGGAGCAATGTTAGTTATTATTTATAAATAATTTAATTTTGGATGTAACTTCGCTTCTAATTTTTTGTTGTTGTTTATCACCTAATAGGCGTAATTTTATCTCGTGATCGGAATGTCATAATGCTTTGTTTATTTATTGACCTATCAAATATTGCATATCACTTATTAAATGTTGAATAAAAAACTAACTTATAAGTTATGATTGTTATATCATTTGGTATATTTGAAATTACCGCTATATATCTGGTGCATACTTGAAAACAACTCGCTCCGTGAGTTATTTAATGTGTACGTGTACCACGCCATTGAATTTATTTCTTTATATAGCAGTAAAATACTATAATTCCTTAAAAATATTTAAAAGACGTATTATAGTAATACTACATTTTATTAAAGTTCTAGCACTGGTATATTGAATATATAAATATAATTTTAGCAACCGCTTTTATTATTGTACCACTTGTACGAAATATATCTGTAAATTATATCATCAAAATAAATAAAGCTATTGTCTATGAGCATGTCTTTGAAATCATAACACATTTTTTCTCATTGTCATCCCAAACAGTTGGTGCTGGACAGGTGGTTAGAAATATGCCATCTGGAGCGCATGTCACAAACTGGTTGCAAGCTGTACATGCCTGGTAATCACCCTCAGCTGGACAGGCGTCTAGTCGATCGATACATTTTCCTGGAGATAAAAAAAGTCTCGATTGTAAGGTTTTTCAATAAAGCATTACGAAAAAAAAGAATAGGATTTTTTTTCTATTTTTGGAGTTTATTATTCATATTAAACGGAATATTAATGAATTTTCCGGTCAATTTACATACTGTAAAATTGGTAGAGATAAATTGTAGACTTACTTGGATATAACGCTGAAAAAAGACCCCTCCACGTTTATGAAATAATTGGTGCGTTAGGAGAATAACAATTTTTTTATTAGGTTTCAAGTGATGTAATTCTTGAGTTTCTTTTTCACCAATTTATAGCGTTTTAATATATCGTTTTCATGTTTTATTACGTAACATATTAATGACACTTCTTTACAGGAATATACAAGGACACGTGATCATTTTTCAACTTAAAAGGCATTCTTAAAACTTTAAAACTGAGGCCATTACACAACTGGAAAATTTCCGAGTAGTTTGTCAAATATAGCTGCTTTAATAATTTTGATATCATTGGTTCCTTCCATACTGATATTTTATCGTCAAAAAACAAACGAAATACGTTAGTTGTGCATCTATTACCTGTGTCAAAATGAAATTTGAATCTTATGGTATCATGTACTGAAATGTAGCTAGATGATAGCTTTCCTCTTGAGATTTATTTTCAACTTCTTCCAAATTTGCAAATAATATTAAAATAAAGTATTACTACTATGAGCAGACTTACAAAAAGAATACCCTCCGCTTTAAATGTTTGTTTGTTTGTTTGTTGGGGTTTAACTTCCGAGCTGCAATATTTCAGCTATATTCAGACGGTGAACATGAAATTGATGATGAAAAGAAAAAGGAATGGGACACAAGGACAATGGGGCCGACAAATTTTAATTGCCACTGGAAATAGGGAAAGGTGGGTAGGGTCGGGCAATTTAGCCTCCTGTGGCGGAGCCTATGGTTCCTACTCCGGGAGATTACCACAGTAGGGTTCTTTAACGTGCAAGGAACGTGGCATCTTTCCCAACACGGTGCACCACTATGGTTTGCGGTCAGGTTTTCCGTATTATAGCCTGACAACCCCAGCATGTAACACGCCAGGGGTACCCCATTCAACCACCTGGGGCACACATCCCAGTTGCTCTGTGGGCAAAGCGCCCTAGTCCCCGGCTATGGTTCTGAGCACTATTTAGTCGCCTTTTATGACAAGCTTAGTGCTGCTGCAGGCCTATTCTTTTAACACCCGGACCTGCACGGGGCCCGCTTTAAATGAGGTTGAATATGTAATACGTAAGCTCGATTTGGAGTCCTCTAACAGTAAATGTATATTCTTTCATGCACATCTACATATAATCTTTCAATAAAGTTTCATCAAAATTCCTAGAACAATTTAGAAGGAGTTGCGCTTATGATGTTTTAACATGTAAAGTTTGATTATTTCCTGATGGAGTCCTCCGATAGTAACTATATTCATTCATGCATTCACGATTTCTTAACTTCCTATAAATTTTATCAAAATCCTTCTACCGACCGACTGGCAGATAGACATATCGGGGAGGGGGGGGAGGGGGGGTTCTAAAAACTTCACAAACTTTGTGGGAGAGAGGTATAATAATGACAAGAACAACGAAAAAATGATGTGTGCTGAAAAAAATACATGTTGGATCTCCGCAATAACTTTTTTTCATGTTTGTGTGTGTGTTTTTTTCTATTTATATAGTTGTAATAACTATAATCATAGTCCTCAATTCTTTTGTTGATGTTCAAAAGACATACCTATGCCAGCGGTTGGTTGTATAACGCCTGTTGGCCCTGTTCCTCCTGAAAAGAAACAGTTGCATTGTTTTACTCATTCAATTAAAAGTCATCTTCTACTTTTATTTTTATTTTTACATTTGTTGTAAAGAGTTTTTGGACAAAGATCTGACATTAACAAAAAAATTACACTGTCAACACCATATTGAATCAGGTGTCGTGCAGAGATCTTACGTCAAATGATTGCGAGAAAACAAGTCTGATTATTAAGGAATTGTGGCATCTTTACATAACATATACGTTACCTTAAACCACTGATAAAGAATATGTTGTGTTCTTGAGGAACCAAAGAACGGATGGATAGGCTTAGGGTATGAAATATAGAGCAATGGCCTACTGTCGAGATGGAAAGCATCACTTAAAAATGTTTGAAGTACATGATATTGTTAAAGTACATTGTTTAACCCTAATTTATAGGTGTTTAGTGTAGAGACACACGCCAACATTCACTGTGTTTATTCTGCTTATTGTTAACAGTTAAGACTACTTACTGATGCAAGTCGGAAAGCTATTTCCATCAGACCATATACTTCTAGTGTTACATTTATATGCTACTGCAGTGTTAGAAGAAAGACCATCAAAGTAATAACCTGGATTGCATGATCCTCGGCAAGTCCTTGTTAAAGCAAAACGTAATTTCATTCACATCAATATTGTGGTTTGTATTATCTAAGATAAATATTAAATGTAAGTATTTGTAAGAATCAGGCAAAATAGGAAAAACCTGAAACATGCATGTCAAAACCCCACCGATCTGCTAATAAATTTCACTCAAGGATGCTTTCTCTATTTGAAAAGACCATTATTTGATCTCTGCATCACTGGATTTATTCAGAAATTTTTCAATTAAATGTTAGAAAAAATGAGGTTTTTGACATAATATTTGCCCTTGATATGTTCATTTACAGTGCATTTCAATGAAATTATATCTCAATTTACCAAAGAGATATTGAACATCTTGCTTTTTTTCCTTGATTCTGATAGTGCAAACAGTCAAATTAAACTATCAAAATGGTGTTTTTTTATACAATGTTTCACCCGCTGTCTGATTCTTACAGATACTGACACTTAAGGTAGAGCACACTTATTATACGGATTATTCTTTTCTGTCATCATACAGAAGTGTGTATTTTCAATGAGTTTCTAGCGTATGAAACGATGTAAAAAGATGTCTTTAAATTGATTAGAAGGAATTCTTGGCGTAAAACTATAGTACGTGGGCTGAGATAATCCCTCATGCATCCCCCACTCATCAACCAAAATCTGATTTTTATGTACCCTTATACCTCTCATTTACGATTTTTTTTGTAGCCGAAAAATAAACTGAAGCATTTTTGTATTTTTTGGCTACTTTTTATGCCTCGTTGAGGCAAAAATCAAGTTTTTAGGTCCTTTGATTCTACGAACTTTTTCATTCTACAGAACGAAGTAAACGGACATATGTATGCTTTGGCATATAACCCAATGTTTCAGCTTTAAAATACTATCAAAAAAATTGCGGTAACTTGTAGGGTTTTGCGGTAAAATTAAAAAAAAATACCCCCACCCCGCCGAAAAATCTCTTCAATTGACATACTTTTTCAATGTAGAAACCACTAGAGTAATAATGTTTCAGTAGAAAATAACTTATTTGGTACTTTTTGTTCAGTATTATCATAATTTATACTTCTGGGATTCTTTTTCTTTTTTTTTTGACGGTTTTTGTAGTAAGAATTTATTAAAAAATGCGAAAAATTGGATTTTCGATTTTTCGGTCAAAAGTCACATAAATTCGACTCTTCAAGTTATTGCTCGACCAAAACGTCTCAAATTTGGTATCACTCGATAGATAATTTAATTTTCTACATAAATAAACGACAAAAGCCTTCAAAAAATGTTTAAAATATTACCCTTACCCCTAGAAAACTGGTCTCAATATAAACAGAATTCTCATTCACAGCATACCAACCCCGTAAAACTCATGTTTTAGGCATTCATAATTAAGATAATGATGTTCCCAATATATCTGATCAATTAAGATGCTTAGATTTTCTTTTTAGGTTAACAAATATTATAAAATCGGAAAAATGGGAATTTTCGGAATTTCAGAATTTCTTCTATATCACCCGTTATTTCCCTATTTGTCAGAATATAGTAGTTTTAATCAAGCCTTTATGTGATACGGTACATTAATATAGTATCTTAGCTTCAAAATGAGCCCTAGTAATAAATATTTGAACTTTTCTAAGTCAAGTTAGGTGAAAAATTGCCACCCCTTCCAATGAAAAAAAGACCTCAATATGAACCCAAATGTTAATTATTAATATATAAACGGTATACAATAGACATGTTGGGTAAAATTGCCACCCTACCCATGAAAAGAATACCTATACGTTCAGGTGAGTTATTTTCAGTTCCAAACTGACAATAATGAGTTTTTCATAAAATGGGGAATTTTCGGATTTTCATATTTTCGTCCATTTCGCCTATAATGGGCAATGTTTTTCAAGTACCCTAGCTAAACAAGCTTTCGTATATTCAAACACATTTATGTAGCATATTACCTTTCTAATGAGCCAAGGCAATACACTATTACATGTATTCCATGCCATTTGGTCGAAAGAATATTACCTTACCCACTAAAAGCTGCCCCAATGTGAAAGAAAATGATCTTTAATAGCGTACACGAATTATACGCAATGTTTGTCTGGCATTTATTATGGAGATCTTCATGTAGCAATCACATTGTCAAGCAAAAGTATGTTTTGTCCCGAAGACGACAAAATATTGAAAAAGGGGAATTTAAGAATAAAACAGATTATCACGCATTTGGGCACGTAAATTGTATATTTTTTGTTTAAAATATCACATTTTTGCATTATTTGATTTTGTTTGATATCATTATTTTTATACATGTAAGGTTTCGTAGGCAACTATGATGAACGATTGACATGCATCCAATACTATTTCAAAAAACGCTAATCTACCCCATACGAAGTCTGGGTTTTTCACTGAAATTTTAGTGGGTAGGCTAAAAACCACTAATTCCACTTTCCATAGGCTTCTATGCTAATTTCACAATATTCAATGGCTTCTCTGGACTTTACCTTAACTTTAACCTGCAGAGGACTATATATCAGCATGATTCTACATATGTCAGCTCACAATCCTCAAAATGGCATGTGGGGTTAGCAGATTTGCAGTGCAGTACTGGTCAACGGAAGTGAAGGGTCTATAAATAGCATAGGAAATCCCAGTGTTTTCACAAGATAGGGGTATATTTAAAAATCATTATGGAGATTAGGCTTCACATCACAAGAAGCAAAATGCACCTATAAAATGTACAGAAATGTTTTTCCTTTCAGAAACTGTTTAAATTTTTTAAATAAGATGAGAACTTTTTTCACAGCACTATGAGGAACAGGGGTAATTTCTGCGTAGGACTATTTTTGCGTACGTTCCAAATGCTCATTGGTTGAATTGGTGGTCTGTAACCTAAAAGAGTCACTTTTTGTCTTAGAAAAACTATACAGGTATCTTCCTACACACATACTGAATGCATTTGCAAAGTTTCAGTGAAATGTGACAAGCACTTTTTTTAAATATTTGATTTTTAAATATAGGGTAACCAAGTTGTGCGAGCAAAAAAGTGACAATATTCTACCATACTTAAATGCATTAAATATTTGCAAAGAACTTTTTCTGACTTTTCAAATAAAAAATATCAATCACAACTTGTTTTTTTAACAATATTAATGAAGAAATAGTTTTAAAAGTAATCATTTTCTGAGAAATTGGTCTATTTTTAAAAATTTATTTCTGACATGCCTCCCCCTTTTTCTTGATCACATGTCAAAAATCCTAAATCTTTAAATTTTCACAAAAGGTGATATATTTGGCTTTAAATTTGTAAATACAGTGTTTTCACATTAAAACATGACCAGTAAAGGGCACCTAAAGCAAAAAAAGTACTCAATAATGGATTTTCCATGTTGCCATAGGGGAATGCTGATATGGCCTTAACCGCAGTAATGAAAGTGAGTTTTTCCTCATTTCTAACCTAATTTTTGCTCAAATCTACACAAAACTTGATTTCAAGTGCTTATTGCCACCATATTTAGGTAAATATAGCCCTCAAAGTTTAATATTTGATATTTTTACTAAATTTTCTACATTTTTTACAAGATAGGACATAAAAATCAGCCAAAAAGACCAATTTTCCATAATTTGGACCTATAACTTAAAAAAATGCATATTTTGAAGGATTTTTGTAGTGTATTCCTCTCATGGCAAAGTTAACAAGATCTTCAAGTAGTTTAAAGCTATTTCAAGAAACTTTTCATTTTGCCATGGCTTCTTCTTAAGGCTAAAAACCACTAATTCCACTTTCCATAGGCTTCTATGCTAATTTCACAATATTCAATGGCTTCTCTGGACTTTACCTTAACTTTAACCTGCAGAGAACTATATATCAGCATGATTCTACATATGTCAGCTCACAATCCTCAAAATGGCATGTGGGGTTAGCAGATTTGCAGTGCAGTACTGGTCAACGGAAGTGAAGGGTCTATAAATAGCATAGGAAATCCCAGTGTTTTCACAAGATAGGGGTATATTTAAAAATCATTATGGAGATTAGGCTTCACATCACAAGAAGCAAAATGCATCTATAAAATGTTCAGAAATGTTTTTCCTTTCAGAAACTGTTTAAATTTTTTAAATAAGATGAGAACTTTTTTCACAGCACTATGAGGAACAGGGGTAATTTCTGCGTAGGACTATTTTTGCGTACGTTCCAAATGCTCATTGGTTGAATTGGTAGTCTGTAACCTGGGTATTGAGTACCATTCTTTCGCCTATATGGCTTGGAATACGATAAAGTATGCATTGCTCATTAGAAAGCTTATATGCTACATAGATGTGCTTGTATAAGCAAAAGCTTGTTTGAAGTAGGGTACTTGAAAAAAAAAAAAAACAATTACCGTTGAAATGGAAGAAAATATGAAAATCCGAAAATTCCCCGTTTTATGGAAAACTCATTATTGTCGCATTGAAACTGAAAATGTGCGTCTAAAATGAGAAGATATGTTGAATACATCGATAATTAAAACAATAGTACCCAACATGTCTATTGTACACCGTTTATATGCCAAAATTAACATTTTAGTTCATGTTGAGGCATTCTTTTCATGGGTAGGGGTGGCAATTTTTCATCTAACTTGACTTGGAAAAGTTCAAATATTTATTACTTGGACTCATTTTGAAGCACTATACTAATATAAAGTATCACACAAAAGTTTGTTTAAAGTACGGTATACTGATTAAAAAACCAATATCGGGTGATATAGCAGAAAATTCTGAAATTCCGAAAGTTCCCATTTTTCCGATTTTATAATAATTGTTACCCAAATAAGAAAATCTAAGCGCCTGAATTGATCAGATAGGTTAGGAACATCATTATCTTAATTATAAATGCCTAAAATATGAGTTCTACATTGTCAGTATGCTGTAAATGAGATTTATGTTTGATATTGAGACCAGTTTTCTAGGGGTAAGGGTAATATTTTTAACATTTTTTGAAAACTCTTTCGTAAAAATCAGGTTTTCGTGGTTTATTTATGTAAAAAATTAATTTATATTTCGAATATGACACAATTTGAGACATTTTAGTTGAGCAATAACTTGAAGAGTCGAATTTGTGTGACTTTTGACCGAAAAATCGAAAATCAAATTTTTCGCATTTTTTAAATTAATTCTGACTACGCGATCGCCAAAATTTATGAAAAGAACCCCAGAAGTATAAATTGTGATAATACTAAACAGAAAATACCTAATAAGCCATTTTCTACTGAAGCATTAATACTCTAGGGGTTTTAACATTGAAAAATATGTCAATTTACGCAATTTTTCGGCCGGAAAGGGGTACATTTCGTTCTTTTAACTGCAAAACCATAATAGTTACCGCAATGTCCTTGGTACGATTGTAAAGCTGAGATATTTGGCTATACAATGATACCTAATTGTTTTTAATTTATTTACACATGCTATACCAGGAAGGCTTAGACGCTCAAACAATTGAGTAACAAAAATTAGGTTTTTTACCCAGTGGGGTGCAAATATAAGCTTATACTAAAAAAAGAATCCGAGAATATTCCTTGGCGACAAATTGATTCGGTGATGGGATATATAAAGGTACCTAAAAATCACCATGAAGTTGATGAGTGGGGGTGAACGATGAACCATCCCAGCCCGTGGACTACTATTTGTGGAAAATTACAAGCATACGTTTTAAAAGGCCTGTTTCAAGGAGGTGATAATTGGTCGGTAAGTATTCTTTAGAAATGTAATAAGAATTTTATTGTAGCCTCCATAATTTCAAAATCAAGTTCGGTGACCTATGTTTTTATATCAAAATTTTACGGTTTGTTTCTGAGAAAATAAGGAAAATCTATATATTAAAAAATACTTATGGCCTACCTAAATTAATAATCAACAACTTGTTTGAATACGCATCGTTACTTTATTTATAGAGTGATGAAATGTCATACGACATATTGTTCAAACTGTGCGTTTTCATAAAGGCAGCAAGCTTGTAATATTAAAAATGATCTTCATTTCGACTCCTCGGGAATATCTGATAGTTTATAAAGTGTATTAGTACTTAATTTATAACACCATTAAACATCGAATATAATCTTACAACTCTGTTGGACTGTATGTGCAAGACACTTTGCCGTTTGCAGGAGGGTCTATCGGTCTGCAATACTTAACAAGGAAGGCATCTGTTAAAAATCAGATAGAATGTATCAACATACAGAAAACAACTAAGTATATCCTTCAGAAAATCTAATCTAATAGCCCCCAATCGTTCTATGATGAAAGTTGTTTAACTTCTATATTCTATGAAAAAAATATAGCTTCATAGAAACTCGATCTTTTTCTTTTGGTCCTTGCTTTAACGCTTTAACCTCCGTTTAGTCGGTGAAATCGTGTTTGTAATCAGGCGCGTAGCTGCCGTTAGGCAAAAAAGTTTTTGCCTGCACTTAATTTTGCCAATTTATTTTTTGAGATAAAATACATAAATGATGCTCTAAAACGCTATCTCCGCGGAGCTTTGGAGTAAAAGGGGGGGGGGCTTCGCCCCTAGACATGCTGGGGCCTTAAGCGGCTCCCAGACCCCCTGCCGTAATTTTGCCTACACTTCAATTTGGCCTCAGCTACGCGCCTGGTAATGTTCTAAAAAATGTACAAACCAGAAACGAATAAACAGATTATATATCACACATCAGATAATGTCTGTTAAGGATTCCACTCAGACTATAAAAAATCATTTCTCACCTAAATTATTCAGTTCACCTATTACATCAAATAATAATCCATTGGTAAGTGATATACAGATAACTGAAATAAAAAAATAATAATAAAGTACAGGAACATTGCAAGGCAAGTTGCAGAAATATTTGTAACTAAAATCTATATTTGTCTACATTTTGTATACTGTTTACTTCCCTTTCATGATTCGTTTTTTACAACTTACAGTGAGTTTACTATGACCTTCAACCTTTTTGATCTGGAATAGCCCAAAGCAATTATTAATTTTGCTTAATGAATTCATCAATTGAATAAGTAACAATTGAGTAAAAACTCTGTGGTCATTTAAATAGATACCTTCACTCAGGCATTTTAACCGATGTAAGATATTTTTTCTTCACATGACAAATTTACTTGTCTAATACAATGTAGTATTTTTAGTTGGTGGCCACTGGAATGTAATGAAAAACAACTCAAAGGTCAAAGTTTGCAAATAAAAATATTCTGTTTTCTAAATAGTTACAGTTCTATAAACGTTTATTTTAAATATAATTATAGTTTTATAGAAATATATTAAGTCATACCCCACTCTGTGACCACCCTGTTGCAAAATTCATACCCCACTCTGTGACCATCCATGTAATAAAAGAAGTGCTTAGTGTTTAATAAAGTAGTTTACATTAGCTAATGCACATTTCCAAAATTTGTTTTTGGTATTTCAGAAAATTTGTTAATTCAAGTCTTTGTATGATATCAGTATTAACATGTCCACTTGCAATAAAAACTATACAAAAAAAAGATACAGCTTTAATCGTTCACCATAAAGTCAATGTTATTCCACTTTCATTCCAAAGTTATGAGGATCTCAAACTTTTTCATCTAAAGTTGACAACCACCAAGTCTTTTTTCATGTAGGGAAAAAATCCCTACTTTCAGCTGTTTAACTGCTTGAATGAAGAGGAAATTAAGCTCCATTGTTACTAATTGAATATGAATTAGCAAAACTGGTATTTACCTTGGGCTATTCCAGTTCAACAAAGTCAGAAGTCACAGTCACAGACTGTAAATTGATGTAGAGAGTATAACTTTAGGAAGTGTATAACTGTCCGATCAAGATCATTTAAGTAATGTTTGCATCTTCTGATCTTTACAACTTGTTATTAACGTGTATGTATTTAATTGCTAAGCTACGTTTTTTTTTTTTTTTGCTTTTCATTTGTTTGTATTCTTGGAACACCATAATGTCCACTTCTTTTATTCAATGAATCTTATACTACGACTTTAAGCGGTTGTTTTCACAACAAATGTTACATCTTACATATAGATACGGTTTCCACACGACTTGATGGAGAGGTTTTATAAGGGCAAAACATGAAGATTACACACAACGCACTGTGAAAATGCTGTCCCAAATTTAACAAATACAGTAAGAAATGTTGCGGTAACCAAATATTTGCACTTAACAAACATATTACAGAAAAAGAGTTATTTTTAATGGATGTTTTGTTGTTACAAATGTATAATTGTATGTGTTTATTTTGTTTTGTTTTTCTTTTTTTGCTTTTTAACATAGTCTTATGTGTTTTCTATATGACGTCTTTGTTGTTGGCATTGTTTTTGTTCTTTAAGTTGAATATAATGTTTTTAACTTGTATTTATTATAGCAGACGTCGACGGACAACATGAATTGCAATCATTTACTTAAGCGATCAATAATAAAAATCTATATTCTACAGCAGTAGAACAGATCATTACAGAATATAGAATTAAAGAATTATAGAACGTCTTTGTTCTTGTCATTGTCTATTTTATGAAAGAAAAGTATAAACTTACAGACTGAAGTAAAGAAGATCATATTGAACATCCTGATACCGGTGAAATATCTAGGTCTGTAGAATTATCAGCTTTCTTTACTTATCTACAGTTTATTAAGGTTAATCTCAGTTTTGATGATAAGACACAGACCTTACGTGATGTCACAATGGCACTGTTTTCAGTCGTATTAATTTTCTGATATTCTATCATCGCATGTGCTTTTTCTGGAACCAATGCCTTATTTTCTTGTATTAAGTGTCTCTTTTATCTATATGTACGCCGTTCGACGACCTTTTATCGGTCTTATAAAATTGAAACAAACTATACAAATATGACAGCTATGCAAGTAAAAACAAAAACAATTCTAGTTAAATATCATTTTAATGAAAATTCTCTTACACAATAAATTAATGTAATAGTTGACAATAAAAAAGTCATAAATGAGTACTTAAAAAATATGTGTTTATGTGTTTCGTTTGTTCTTAAGGACTATGGTCCTTTGCATGTCGATGATATCCCTACGCAAGCCTTCAGGTTGTCGTCAAATTTCAGCTGGACAGGACAAGGCCGAGTGAAGACGCCACTTGGAGCACATGTTAGGTAATAATGGCATCCTTTACACGACTGATGGTCCCCGAGACCTTTATTTATACACGTATCGGTTCCATTTCCACAACCATCTATAAATTATTAAATATTTTATCAATTAAATTTACCTTCTTTCATGTTTTAAATGTATTTGATATTGCATAGCCATATTTCTGGGTGTAACTAACAATGTCCCGGTGGAACATCACTCACTATTAAGCAGTTTCTTATTGACATTTGGATATGAAAAAAAAATTGAAATATTCTCTAACAACACGAGAAACGTAAATTTCAAATATTCTTTACTGAATCTGCTGCTACACTAGAGTAGATTGTTTTGTTTGCGTGCGCGAACTGTTTTTATAGTAATCTCCTGCATATGCAGATTAACTATATCGATGTCATGTAGTTGTGACGGCATTACCAGGCAAAATAGCGCCAAAGTCAAAATTGTACAATTCCAAAGAATCCGATATTTTAAGTACACTTTGAGTTCCTATAAAGATAGATTCCAACACTTTAATGAAAACGACTCGAATTTCATAAATTCGTTACAATATCAAAATATTGCAAAAAGAAAACGTTATTTTGGCTCTCTCGGTGAAAAATGGACTAATATCTGGGATGATTTCGTTAAATACGTTCGAATCCGAGCTATGGAGAATTGTTACATTTCAGTACCCTGTACGTCCTTCGGCTAAGCTTCAGGTCATACTTTGGTACTTCAGGTGTGAGAAATCTTCACATCTGCGGACATGAACGTAAGTAACTTAAAGTAGTATCGCCGTTATAATTGCAAAGGGTGTTCATATATGAAATCGTCTCTTTACAAAGAAGACATTGTTTTAAACATTGTTAAATAAAATTGTCTGTTCAATTAACTATTTGTCCTACCGTGTGATTCCACTTGTAATTGATATATCATTCATCTTTTTCCTTTACTTTTTTCTTCTTAAAGCCGACAGCTCAAACTTTGCAATATTCCATAAGTCGCCAAAAAACCCTTATTAAGATGTATAATTGTATATGTCTACTTACTTGTGAAAAAGTTATTCCCCACAGTAATACAGTTACCACCAACAGGACATGGTATATTACCACTGTTAGGTTCTGAAAAGGACGGAGATAATTGATCACAGTATCATCTAATCAAACCGATATAATCATCTTGACTAAAAAGACAATGTGAGCTTTTGTCACTACTTGACGTCTGTCAACCATCGTAAACTTTTCTTTAAAAATCTTGTCCTCTGAAACCACTTAGTCGATTATAACCACCCCGTGCGGGTCCGGGTGTTAAAAGAATAGGCCCGCAGCAGCACTAAGCTTGTCGTAAAGGCGACTACATGTATATAGTGCTCAGAACCCTGACCGGGGGCTAGGACGCTCTGCCCACAGAGCAAATGGGTTGTACGCCCCAGGTGGTGGAATGGGTTAAACCTGGCATGTTTCATGCTGGGGTTATCAGGCCATAATACGGAAAACCTGACCGCAAACCATAGTGGTACAACGTGTTGGGAAAGATGCCACGTTCCTCGCACGTTACAGAACCCTCCTGTGGTATTCTCCCAGAGTAGGAATCATAGGACTCCGCCACATGAGGCTAAATTGCCCTACCTTACCCATCTCTCCCAATTTCCAGTGGCAATCAAAATTTATCGACCCTAACATCCATATGTCCCATCCCATTTTCATTTCATTATCATTTCATGTTCATTTTATCATCCATTTCATGTTCATTGCCTGAATATAGCTGAAATATTGCTGCTCGGGCGTACCATCAACCAATCATCGATTATTACTTCATAGGGTTTAAATCACCAATTTCTACGTATATCTGAAAACCTATTAGAGATATTGGGAAGAAATTTGACCTTCCTTCTTCAGCTAGAACAGCTCTACAAAAGTGTACATTGTCAAAGTTGTTGGCCAACTCCTTGATAGAATTATTGGCCTTGAAAGTCAAATAATGACGTTTTCTGCAGTTTTTAAGCCCCTATCTTGAAATAATAGACAGGAAAAAAAACTTTTAATTGATGACATGATACTTATGATAAGGCTACAATGGTCTATACTGGATCAAAATTGTCAGATGACTCCTTGTTAGAGTAATTGCCTTTGAAATGTCAAAAACAAACTTAAAACAGAAAATAACCAAATGAGCGATTCAGTCTCCTGGAAGCCTCTTGTTTTTTTTGTGAGATAAAACGATATTTAGAAATGATAATTTTGCTGAACACTGATAGTTCTATGCCGCTTTACCTTTACTGA
Organism: Perna viridis; assembly: GCA_037379345.1. Classification (NCBI taxonomy): domain Eukaryota; kingdom Metazoa; phylum Mollusca; class Bivalvia; order Mytilida; family Mytilidae; genus Perna; species Perna viridis. Next base: position 9,933,801 of record CM074515.1, on the reverse strand, counting down.
GGTACATTGAAAATAGTTTTGAACACGGTTACTTTGTAGACAACGTCCTATTAATCTTGAAAAAGAAATATATTATGTCTGAGTATCAATGTATGTTTATAAAAAAGAGATTTAGAATGTCTTGGTACTAATGTAAATTTATACAAACAGAGATTGAGGTTGAGAATGTCTGAGTATTGATGTGTGTTTAAGAAAAGAAGATATATCTAATTCACTTACTCATTGTTGGAACAAGTTGTTTAAGCGTGGCTGGAGCCACATTTTTATGCGGAGTCACATTGCCACTGCCACCATTTCCAGGGGTTGTAGTGCCCGATTGGGTATTACCGATATTTCCTGAGGGATTGCAGCCGCCACCAGTCCCTCCACCACCAGTACTGTTCCCATTATTGTTATTGTTATTCTTATTGTTGACGTTATTGTTGTAGATAGCATTGCTTGGAGGTGTCCACACTGTCAAAAAATTAAAATTCGGTCTTGATTTTTGGTGCAGTGTACAGGGAAAACATAATTGTCTTGGGAAGTTTGTGCAAACTTAAATGATTCCCTAAACCGAAAGTTTTAGAAACGGAACTGATACTGTAAATTAAAAAGAAATAATGCCAATGAAACCAGGAAATTACTAGTTCTGTTAAAGATTAGTTTCAAATCGTTTTAAATTAAGCAATCATATTTATCTAATTTCATCCTTCCATGCACATCTAAGGGGAAAAAGTGAATATTACATTTAAATAAACATTTATACCGCTGTATTTTGTAATTTATACACTTGAATTCTGACTTTATGTTCCAATCTTATTTATTTGTGAATAATTATTGGTTTGATATATCATTTAAGGATTAACCAATTTAGTGCATGTTTGCTATGAATATTTTGTTTCAAAACACGGTACGGGGTTATTTGTCATGTTAGTTTACATCTCGTGCATATAGCAAATTATTTAGAAGACGACTGAGGAAAGGTCTGGGAATGAGTTACGTCGTGGAGCAATGGAGCAATCTCGGCACCATCGATAACATTTTAGTTTTTCACGACTTTTCTAAGAAACTACCTAAATTTTGCACATAGTTCATGGTTTATGTCTTATCGTCACCGGCAAAAAGTATTGTACGTCACAAGAGCAAAGTATTGTGAGGATGTTTGGTTATTTTTTTATTTTTTATTTTTTTGTGTAGAAAAAAGATCATACAGATATTGACCAAGTATTGTATGCTGTACACATCTTTCAAAAAGCAACCGTTCACCAGTAGCATTAGAACATGGTTAGCGCTCTGTCCAAAATAAGGAAAAGGAATTAAAATAAGATTTACTTACATTTCTTCTTCTCACAAACATATGGTAAGGGAGAGAAGCAGTTTACATCGTTTAATTCTTCGTTAACAAATTCACCACAATGTTCTGTCCCAGCAAAATTATCTGGATTGCCCTTCTTCCATGGCCTGGTATATAATATTATTTACATTGCATGTTCATATTTCTGGTCGACTTTTAAACACGGTGGTGTGAAATTATGAAAATAAAATTATAATTTTTACCCTGTTGCTAAATTTGTTTGGATTTGAATATTTAAACAGAGTGCTGCTAAGTAATAGTATCAGATTTTAGCTTATAAGTATTTTATATAATTATTAGATATCATGAGCTACAATTTGACGACATACATATAAAACAGTTTCCTACAAGTAAAAATAAGTACTGTTTGGTCTGATTATAAGAAATTTTCGGTATTATGAATATAGTATCACTTACAATATAGAAGGGTCATGAGGCGTGCCATCAGTCCATGCATATTTATTAGAATCCTTACGTGGTCTATTGTTTAGACCTATCCACACCTGGTATAACTGATTGGAAGCGAACTTAGTGCGTTGTATTTGAGCTAACCTATTCTTTAGCCATGTCTACGAAAAAGACAAAAATAAAAACAATATTTTTATTGAAAACAATATTAATTTATAGCACAACAAGCTGTTACAGTCTTTTTACCAAGTACAGCTTTCATTACTAAAGTATCCTGGTGTGTTCGTGCTATTATGATCAGAATGACAAATAATATATAATATATGTTAAATATAAAACAAAGTTACGTGCATCTGTTTAAAGCAGTTTCGAGCATGTTTTAACCATTAATTCAAACTGTACTTTTAACTTTATTATGCTTTAAAACTGGTAAAAAGTTACTTAATTATTCATTTCTTGATACACTAAGTGAGAAATAAAATTAGTATTTCAAATGACTTCTTTTTATGGTAAAACATTAATTTGTACATGCAATACCTTTTCTGCTAGACTGTCAATTTTTACGAGATCTCCCTGATTATTTAAACAGTCTTGTCTTGCTTCCATCCATGACTTGGTTTTCTTTGCGGTAATGATATAACAATCGTCCGTTCCAGTTCGTTCTTCCCATCCTTTCGGACATTTACCTAACTGATCTATAAGAAACAATTCGTTTTAAACATAATAAAAAATTGTATTACTATTTGGTCTTTCATTACTTTATGTATTCTTGCTCTATATCAAGTCAAAGTTGTGAAGCATCATCATATACTATCAATTTTCACAGTAACTAAGGAAAATGAACGTTCTTGACAACATTTTTTGGGTGTCTTACGTCCGTGTGTCTAAGTGAAGTGAATTTATTTACTTCAAATGGGATCAATTTATTATATTCAAATATACTTGCAGCATATGACAAATGCATATCATTGGAAATTCAACTTAAATACCATACAAACATGCATGTTCAAGATCAAGAGTATAACAGGCGCTTACATACACCTCGCGTTATTATTTTGATAAGGGCATATTCTAAAAAAAAAATTCATTTCATCACCGCCTTTTAATTTCTGCATTAGCATGAGAACTTTGCGACTACACCATTTTGTAGGCATGATCTAACACTTTCATAATGTGATATATAAAGACTTGTCCAAATTTAGGTTCTTGCACCATGGTCTTCCAGTCCCTTTACTTTGTTACTTTTGCAATTATTCTGTTAGCTATTGTAATTAAACTTTGTCATAGAAGCCGATAATAGCTTATCGCTGAAATTGAATGGTATTCCGCTTCAATGACAGACAGTGAAGATGTCTCCTGGTGGTTGGTTTCATTTTCGTATGACTGGTTGGGGTTATCTCATTAACATCTGTGCCTTACGATGCAAACTTTGTGAGCCGCTTTGATTATAATTACACTTGTAAAAGATCTACCTGATTCAGTTGGGCAGCCAATCAAATCAAAGCGCATGGAAATATGGTTGTACCAATCAAGAGGGTGGATGCGAACAAACTGTGCTATTATTGGACAACCCAGCATATTGGTTACAACTGATTCCTCATCTTTTGTATTTCCTGTGAACTCCTGTAATTATGTCTACCGTAATTATCGATTTAATTAAATGAATTTTTACTTTGAATGACTTCTTTAAATCTGCTAAATGGTCTATCTTTAAGGCATGTTAAACCGAAACTGAAAGTTCAAACCAATGATAATCGAGCTCTGTAGTTGTTTTTAGATTAAGTTGTATCTACTATAGAAACACTGCATTTATAGCGCGAATTTAATATAGTTATTCATACATGATAATAATTAAAGCAATTTTCTACCTAAAACGTGAATATACACTTAACGTTGATATCAATTAAAAACAAAGTTAAGGGAAAAACACGTTTGTACCTGATTATTTCCCTGTTGGTCTTTGATGAACTCATATTTTGTTCCGTCGATACTGTAGGAAACGGCAAATTTTGTTACTCTTTCGTGACAACAACCACTAACGAGGTCGACATTTCTTCCTTGTGTTACAACTCCGCGTACAGTGCTCACTTTGTTTAGTTCAACCTACCATATAGCGCAAATGGAACGTTAACCAAAATAAGTCTTTATTATTTCTGTTCTTAGTAAATTTATCATCATGAATATATACCTTAATGATAAAATGGGATTTAGCTAGAATTTAACGCTTCACTGTCAAAATTTTTTAAAAGATTGCTATACTGCACAACGCCATGAACTCATATGCTTAATTTGCAAATGAAAAAAATAGACAAAAGGAACTTTAAATATTTTCCAAAAAAGTCATTTTCGATTTTATTTGTAAATCATGACAAGATCGTGTAATTTCGTGTCTCATTGCTACCTATTGTACAAAACAATTATTAAAAAACGTTGGCTTGCATTGATGAAACAAAATCAAAGTGAAACATAAAACAATTTTCAGAACACTCCCGTACCTGTATAAACTGACTTTTGTCGTTCAGTGCAGCTGACCATCCTCCTCCAAGTATGGTGCCGTTTTGAAAATCAATGGTTGGTGTATGGAGCCTTCCTCTTGGTGGTGCAAAGTTGTATCTTGAACCGTTGGTATATCGGGTTGAGGCCTGTATCTGAGTGTCAACAACACCATGTGGTCCAGATACCAAATGTTGATGACATACTTGTGGTCCTATATATATAGAGGTAACCACTACAGATATGTACATTGTTATTTGATTGTTAGTTTTATACGTGCAATTTTGTTTAAAAAAAAAAGACAGATTCGTATATAAGAAAATTAAAATTTGCATTATTGGTATTATTTCATGAAAAAAAATCTCAGGATTATTCATGCGGTCAATGAAATACAGGCATACGGTAAGAGGTTGAAAATAATATATAACACATATATGTGGTAGACCTACTTTATCTTTTTGAGTTGAGGGAAATGCTTAATTTGAAAATAGGAGCAAAGTTAAGAGAGATGAATTGATTCGAATTCTAAATCCCGATCTAAAATATTTATTGTCGTAAGTTTCCCAATCAAAACATTTAAAACAGCAAATGATAGAATATACACTACCTGACAATGGTTTAACTGTCGGCATGGGTGTGGTTGTCGTTGTTGTCGTCGTTGTTGTCGTCGGGACTGGATTACAAACATAGTTAACATCCAGGTATTTTGGAACGTTTGGGCATGGATCCTCTCCTAATGCCGCCACCGACGCCGTTAATTGACAAACGTCTTTATTGTTACATTTTTTAGCCACAAAACCAGTTACTCGTCCCGAAGAGTAGCAGTCGGTTTTTGAATGGCGCCTACATATGTTATTTACTGTTCTTCCGAAGTTTACGCTTGTAATTTGGATTGTAAATCCAGACTGACACGATACGGCTTTTGTCTTAAAATCACATATCACAGAGTTTACTGAAGAAGAAGAAGAAAAAAAGACAACTTACATATAGAGAATTAAACTGAAGTGTTTTAAAGGTTCGTCTAAAAAAATATCAAGGATTCGTATGGACATTTATAATTAAAAATAGGTTACATGTTCAATGTGGATTCCGGAAAATCAGAACAATTTGATGAACAAACTATTTTGATTTATATTTTTTTCTTCATACTTTTGAGTTAGTGGCAATATAATGGTACTGAAACTCGGAGTTAAGATAGCCAGTGAAATATTTTTGGTCAGATTATTGGTAGATAATTCTATGTGTATTATTAGTGTTTAAAGTTTTAGAATGTATATCTCTGTTGAATAATGTAGTGATTTCTCATCAATAAAAAAAGAACTTATACAGATTATCAAACAGCTCCGGAAAATATTTATGACGAAAATTCATAACTGACGAAAATACCATACAAGTCATATTTTAAAAATCTATCAGCCTACTCTATAAAACATATTTTTGATTCAAAATTGTTTTAAGCCATGAACACGTTTAGCTACATAATTAGATAAATTGTTAAATAGTTATCTTTGTAAGAATGATGCAAATTCTGTAATATATGATACACCTCAAAAAGGCTACATGCATTTTTATTTCCATGAAGTTGCTACTTAACTTGTTAACAATACTTACATGAGTATACTATTGACGGTAAGGTTACTGAAAATTAAAAAAAAGATATATAATGGTTAACTTACATTAAACTTTTCAAAGTTAAAACAAAAACAAACAAAAAGAAAACAGAACAAAACAAAAATAAAATAAAATAAAATAAATCAAGCACGACAAACCTAGCAAATGAAAACATGCTGACTAAAGCTGACATTAGGTACGAATTTTAAAAAAAGTTACGTTATAACTTATAATACTTACTGATGTATCCATAGATACGTTATAACTTATGATACTTACTGGTGTATCCATAGTTACGTTATAACTTATAATACTTACTGATGTATCCGTAGATACGAAGATAAATGAAGATATAGCAATAAACTGCTGTAATTAGGTACATTTGGTATCTAATAAATGAAATAAAATTTTCTGACATATTTTCTTAAAACAAATCTGCAAAACGGTTTCAGATTGTAGAGAAAGTTTCTTCTTCTTTTGAACCGAAAAACCGGTATAATTGGCATGTATGATAGCACTTAGTACTAACAAATGTTTAAAAAATAATCATGTTAATGCCTTTTACTGAATTAATAGTTAAATATTCATTGTAGTCGAAATTCAAAATTATTATTTTCTGCTAATGAAAGTCTCCCGTAGGAAATAATGAATTTCAATATTACTTACCTAATAGAAAGATAGATTTCATCGTTAGGTTTTATATGTAATGTCTGAATAGTTCCAATATATAATTGTAATTTTGTAACGAGAAATTAAAAATGTTCTCTGGTTCTCAAATGATCATCGCTGTTAACACACTACTCCTCCAACTGCTCTTTAAATTTGTGTCCTGTCTTTGGTCTCCCAAAGTATTTATTCTGTCGTTATTGTGACAAACCTAATCAACGCATTGCTATTTTTATCCTTAATGTGACTTGGGTGTTGTTTGTTTACATTCATAACACGTACATGGGGTCCCCTATTGGTCTCCCTTTGACGAAAGCCTTTCTATCCGGAAAACATGAAATAATCAGTAAAACAACACGATATATGGCCTAAACACCCCCGCCTTTTTGTTACAAACAAATAATATTTCAATATTTTAAGTACATTTAGTCCTCATATTGGTGATGAATTGGTCAATGTCAACCAGAATCGTGAAGCTAATGAAGAAAACATCCATCTTATAAAGATAAGATTTCAACTTAAATTCCAAGTTGACAACCTTTGTATGAAACAAACTAATTACCAATGATGCAAACATAAAAACAAAGGGATAAATATTTAACCCCCATCTTCAGAGTTTGGATAACCTAAGTAATATCAAGAATGGCCAAACAGGAAACATTTCTTGTTTTATCAGATGACATCTAACATATAGTACAGGTCCTCTGTAAGTCAGATACTTCTGTTGTTATTTATCTGTGTTCAACAAAATACTCTTTTGATTTGTGTTCATCAGTTGACACGAGTTCACAATTTTGAAGCTTTGTTTAACAACAAATATAAGGTTTTAACGAAGATTAAATGGCAAAAAAAGTGTCTCCTCAATGAGCCACAAAGCAAAATTTAAAAAGACTCCAAATGCCATTAATATAAACACTTCGTAAGCTTCTCATTTAAAACAAAATGTTCCTGATTTGTAATGTACAGTTTTAATTAAACAAATCAATCACAGGTTGAATGATTCATTTTGTGTCTTTTCATTTTTACCTTATTGAAGTTGATTTTAAACCTATTTACAAAATAGTGAACATATTTTAGGATGTAAAATACATATAATACATTATTTTGGTTATTCGAATTGGCGTCAAAGAGAATTACATTGACTGTGTATAGCTTATATGTTTACATGGTATGACGTAAATGATTAAAAGAAACAAGGAAAAATATTTGTTGAATGATTACCTCAAGTAATGAAAAAATAGAAATAACGTAATATCCGATATAAATAATTGTTTAACGAAAACAAAATATACATTTAATTCAAATAAAGATGGGATTAAACCAAAGAGAAATAATTTAAAGAGGAAATTTCAAATGGAAGAAAGCACACATTTACTATAAGTTAATGCTGTATGCTAGAGTTTGACTGAACACATGTTGGATTACAGATTTGCATCAACATTATATGGTAAGGTTGTTTGGCTTTTCTACCAATATTTAATGTCACAAAGCTATTCTCTCTTCATATTTTATGACTATTAATTTATTTAATGTCAGAATTCGCTATGCACTGGTCACGTGATCGAATTCTTTTTGTGTCTCTTGCGATTTTTTTTCATATGAACACAAATATGTATAAATTGCTTGTTACGAAGTATGTTTAAAAGTTTAATTCGTTTGAATTACACATTCTTTAACTTCAATGAGTATTTTTCTTTATAAAATCACATAATTATATAAGACAAGGAACATCCTGTATACAGTTGAACATGTTAACTATCACTTTTGGGATATCATATCCGGGTTGTAAGTTTGTATATATATATATTGTCTCAAAAGTGCAACACCCAAATGAAAAACCTAAGACTGGTTGTGTGATCTGTGATCTATAATCACCTGTCTGATTTATGTACACACGTTTACTTAAGTGTGTGTAAATGGAGAATTTTTGCCTTTTAATGAACGCTGCCGTTGTGGAGAGTAATATATTTTTTAGCTAAACGGATTATATTGGTGTGGTACACTGTTGCTTGTACAAACCTTTCAAACGTTTGTTTTTCGTTATATATAAATTATTTCTGTTATATATTATGCGTACTGTCCACTCATTTCTGCTGTATATAATTCTGTGTTTTTTTAGGTTAATTATTCCAGTGCTGATTAATGATGTACTAGCATTGTACTGCACCGTTAATGGAATGTGTAGTTGATATCTATATGATGCAATTAAGTATTAATACTAGGATTGTGACTTTTTTCTATTATAGAGGATGTCTTTTAAAGGTTCAATGCATGTTTCCTCTGTTTTATGCATATTAAAAAGAAAGTACAATTTTTAAAGAAATTTATTAAAATTTTAAACATCCGTAAAATGCAATTTATTTTATCACAGATGTAAAAATAATAAAAATTACATTATATAAAAAAACGGGTGAAATGACAAATGGTTTCTGTTAAAGAAACACACTAGTTACAGAAGACATATGCTGTTAACAGAATAAATAGATAATTAATAACAGTCTCTCTTCTCAAATTATATATTCTTCTTCAGTCAGGTATATATAATATATATATAAAATAAAAGTTTTCTTGCAACAATTGAACAAATGAACATTTACTCTGTAATAACAAAACATAAAATTCTGTAAAAGGAGACAAATTAACATTTAAACAGGAGAACTAAGATTGTCATGAATGGCAAGGGTCGTCAATGCCCAGTGATAATAACCAAAGGGACTATTTGATTTAGAATTACAATGTTTCATGCGTTTTGGGTAAATTGCTTTTTGAAAGAAATATATTTTACCAGAACTAATCAAAGAGAATTAAAGCAATGTACCCTGCATAAATAATCATACCCTAATTAATGTAACTCTTGCTGAAATATACATTTTGAACGTACATTTCATCCAGAAAGAAAAATCATTTAACATGATGTTACTATTGTACTAATTTTGATAATACAAATCTCAATTATCGTAAACTTTCACCAATGGATTCATACAAAATCTCATTCCACTTTTCAAAGTACTCGCAAAACATTAATAAAATATCAAATTAATCAAAACAAAAAAACAAAACAAAACAATAAAACATTAACAGGAAACACGTACAAAGACCAATGACATCGAAGTTTTAAAAATTTAAATGACCAAAGCATCTATCTAGCAATATTTCTATATTTAAACAGAGATGTTTGAATAGAGCCGAAAAATGAAACAATAGTTTTTTTTATTATTTTGCACTGATTGCAGGTGGAGCAGATCCCTCTCGTTCTTGTCTTAGTTTCTTTAACTCTCTTTGTAATAAAAACAACTGAGCTCTACACGGTTTGATAACAGGTTGTATATATGTCTCTCTATGAACGGTCTGAAAGTCTATTTCGCCGTCTTTGGATATTTGCTTATGTTCTGGTCTAAAGTCTTTCACAAATTCATATTTCTTAGGGATGAATGAAGACTTTGTAACACTAGCTCCCTCGAACTTGGTCTGAGGAGGAAGATAGGGCTTGTTTTCGTGAAAATCTCCGTATCTGACTCTTGTTCCAGGTCCCCAGTTCTTGAAGAATTCTTTGTTCATGGTTCTATCGTCAAACCTTATATCATCTCTTCGTGGAATCTGTCCTTCTCTTGGTATTGCTTTCATTGACATCTTTGGAATCTCTTTTGGAACATAATCACGCTGAAAGTAACAGAAACAAATATCATAAAGAGGTACTCTTTTCTGAATCTAATCATAAAGAGGTACTCTTTTCTAAATATAATCATCTTTTGTACTTTTTGATCTTTTTCTATTTTAAAACAAAAAATACAAAATGAATATCAATTTAAGTAGACAGCTTTTTAAAGCCTCAATATTCTTACGGTGTGTACTGTTATTAATAGCAAAAAGAAGATTTTGTTAGCATAACCGTATGCCACTGTCTATTCACACATCATATCATACTTTAAAATACTTAGAATTCTTAAAATCGTTTTATTAGGGAGCATGTCTTGATGGTTGTGTATCAGCTTTTGTATTCCTTTTATTCCTGATTTACTTTTCAGCGTTTTGGAAATTGTACGAAGGAGTGGCCAGTGTTTTATGTCTAAATTCATTTATACCTTGTTACATGTTTCTGTTTCAAACTTGACAGTTGGTGGTTCGTAATCAGCATAGTCTGTCCTTATAGCTTTAGCCATCGGGTTGATCAATACATCGTGTCCTTTAAATATGTCCCTCTGCTCTGTAGTCAAACTCCGTCTAAAACAAAATATTAATGCAATGCAGGCAAATATGGTCAATATAAAAATGTTCTGGTTTATAAAAGAGTAATCAAGGGAAACAAGGTTATAAGGTATTCAAAAGAATGTAATACAGGGACAAAGGCCCGACATGGAAAACAGACATACACAACAAAGAACATAAAGTAACTAAAATCATACACACAAAGTAACAAAAGCAAATGAGCAACTCGGACTCCACTAAAAACTGGGAGCATGGACCAAGTGCACCGGTAGGATAAGCGTCCTCTGCTTAAGTAGTAAAATAGTAAACTGGTTGCAAGTGTAAAAGAATCCGAGAGAATATTTATCCGGTTTCCCAGAGAAGGAATGTTCTATTATTTATCAATAAATTACGCAATTTCTTAGGAATATGGGTGGATTTTTAACATAAATAATGTAAAAAAAAAATGGAAAATTGTTTTAAAAGTTCAAAATTTAAAAAAAAAATAATAATAAACATACTTGTTATCAAATTTCAGATCAATGGTACATGGAGCAGGTTCAGCAGCTCTGGCTCTTTCTGGGTCAAGGTATTGGGGAAAGTCACGTCTATTCTGTGTCTGTGTTTCTATCTTTCCTAAGTTCTTTGATACTTTTAACGTGGGTGTGTGTGTGGTCCGCTTAGAACGATGATCTCCATCATGTTTGGTGAAAGTGTCATTGTTTGTTGTATTCATGAACATGTCACCTAAAGTAAAAACACATTTCAGTCCAAATAAATGGCATCCACTTCACATAAACTGCAGAAAGCAATGTTATACTACTGTAGTACAATACGTATGTCTCCATGTGTGTATTTCATTTCATTGAAATTAAATACTTAACCAGGGGACTTAGATAAAATATTAAATTGAATTTATTTAAAATTTTTAGTCAGTGTTAATTGCTTTTCTAAATAGATTATCTATAATCGTCTTTAGTAATACTTCTTGTATACGGTTTAAATACCATGTATACGATTATACCAAATGATCAATATCTACAGACAATTCTAGCAGTGTTGCTGAAAAAATGCGTTTCAGTATTTTTTAAATAAATAAAACTGGTCTAAAGCAAAATATGAAAGAACCTATAGTGAGTATGCTCATATGCCCTAGGCACCTTCATATTAGTTACTGATTTTCAGAGAAATCCGATTTAGGGAACCACATTTCCAGGAAAGACTCGGAAACATATCACCCGTCTTGCGAATACGATCCAATCCGTTACTGTCTGCAACAGTTCACTCTAGTTGGAATGAAATCCAATCACAAAATACAAATGCCTATCGTGGCGACACAATAATGACATACCGACAGAAAATTCAAAAACATTATACCCTCTGTAACTTCTTTCAGTGGGGTCATGGAGTCGTGTCATATAAAAGATGTATGTTATGTAATTAATGTCATACCTTCCATTTTGATGTTAGCTTCGGCTAGCCTAATTGCATCAGGTCTCTTTACAAATTCTCCTTTAAATGCATCCTTAGTCTCTGATCCATTATACTTCTCCTTCATTTGAGGATACAAAATAGATCCTGTATAAAATAAGCAATGAGTATAGTAGCTTCATTGGAGTAAAAATTATAGAGTGGGTATATAGGAGTACATTTATAACCAGAATCACCGAAATTAATTAAATGCCTGTTCATCTAAGCTTATTTATTTGAAATAACGTCGGATACCAAAAACCTAAAAAAAATATGGAATAATAAACGAAAACTCATAAAAGTGATACTTTTCAATTTAAAATAAAATATTGCGTATCAATTAAAAAGTTATTCTATAAAGGAACCAAATAAACATCTAAAGTATATGTAATTATTACCTGTAAATGATGGCATTTCCCCAAACAGTACTTGTTTTGTTGGTACCCATTTTTTAAAGTGCTCTTTATTAGTGGTAACCTTTTCAAACTTGGCATTGGATGGGATATAATTAGACCTTGGTTCCATTCGTCTGAATTCTGGCTGTAACTGTTTGGGGATGAATTCGGCAGTGTATGACGTTGTTCCGTCGATCTTTGCTGACGACGGTTCAAATTTCTCCTCCTGTAAATCGTACACTATCTGCTTATTTCAAGAGTAAGTTGTGAGAAAATAAATTTCTATTTATGTAAGAGTTGGATGGTTAATTAATTGTATTATCTGTTTAAAAGCAGTTATCTTGGTATTTTGGAATTTATTTGCAACAGTACACGACGGCTTATACTAATACCATACAAATATGATCCTTAAACTACTATTAACTCGAGTTTTATACTGCGTAAAATGGATGTTCGTGCTTTAAAACCAGACTTACCAAACATGAAAATCAACTTTATTCATTTCAAGAGAAAACGCATGGATAAAACTCGAATGTACAAACTTTTGTAGAATGACATGACAATGGTTTTATTACTGATAACTGTTAAACTCTAAAACCTTTAACCAATAAAATTTGCTTTAATAGCAAGTACAACTCTGAAAACCGTCATTAAATATTTACAAAAAAGATAACATGTATATATTCATTAAATTTCTACTTCTTGTACAAGAAAAAGACGTTATTTCAAAACTTCTTAGTTCGTTCACCTTTTTTTTGTATGAATGGGTAAGTATAAAATGTTTATAACAAGCAAGAATCATGCAGCAGAATTAAACAGATAAATTGTAAACAGGTCCATGTGCATGCATTATTAATGTTAACACGAGCGTTAGTGTTAGTTGCAGTATAGAAGCCAGACAGAAATATAGATTTACTTATTTATCATAGTCGTAAACTTTAATACATAGTTTGTTGAACAAATGTGTTTTTGCTTCCTTTTATTTGTTAATATTGACACGCGGTTTAATAGGTTCGAAGTGGGCCTAATGTTGACACAACGTAAATGAAATTATACAATTATCAATACAGTAAAAACATTTTTTCTCAGCTATTATGAAACACAAATATAAGATTTCAATAGATCTATTCATCTGTGATTTCTTGATTTAAACCCCGTCATACTTCTTAATTCCTCTATTGCCTTCATTTATCATAAATTGTCAACTTGATTGAACATCAGTTGAAAGAACGTATGTGGATATATACTTACACGCTAATGACAGTTTTAGAGAAACTTAAATAAGAATTAATGGTCTAAATGCTAAAACGAAAATTTAGAAAAGAATCGCGAACATGGCACGGGTCAAAGGATAAATAAGACAATTCTATCTTTAAATGTAACATTACTATGGAGACGCATTTTATCTCGTGTTTGCACTGAAGCACATACATATACTTTAGGACATCACTGGGAACTATGTATTCTATACTATCCATACTGCTTTTGATGGTTTTAAAATTTGTATCCAGAGTTTTCTGTTTAACAAGCTATGTGTCCAATATCGAATCATCAAACAATTTCCATTAAAAGTTTTTTGTATGATTACATGTACTTAGCTGATGTTATTGTTATTGGTACACTAGTATGATAATTATCATTTTTATTATAAAAGGCATAAATATTGTAACCATTTAAATGTAACTGACTTTGTTAACGGCCTTATGATCGACGCCACAATTCAAAATGTTTTTTAAATGAAGCTGAAACCAAGAACAGTCTAGGTTTACATGTAACATAGAGAAAGTCGAGCAGATATCCCTTACAAACCATTTCATGTAAGACGAATACAGATGGTGCGAAATACAGAAATGATTTTTATTAATTATAAATAAACAGCTAAAATATTTATAGGCTATACGGTGTATAAATACACAAGAGCGTCAGTTCATACTTCGGTTACTGAAACCAAGTATGAAGAAGAAACAGAAAATCCTGTTATACAATCCTAGAAATGAGATTTGCTACGCTAATTAAGATAAGATAAACCAATCCTAATTTTAGTGTATTACTCCGTTTTGTCTTACACTTTTACTGCCACGGCGGCCATGTTGAATTTTTCTTGTAGATGTAGTGAAAATGGCACTCCCGTACAAATCCTAAAAATGTGATGGTGCGAATACTATTTGAAATGATACATGAACACAATTGAATATATGAACAAAACGACACATGATTATTAAAAAATTCTGTGCAATAGATGATAGCAGAAAAATCTCAGGCTGAGTATAAATGGCAATCATAGATATGTTGCCGAGCTAAATGGTTTCAACTCTGTACGTACCATGCTTAGCTATACAACAATATAAAGATGTAGAATTTATAGGATATCTATTTGTCCCTCATATGGTTCTTAGTATGACAATGTGTAAGCTAGTGAGAATGCACACTTGATTTTCTGTAGGAATTTAAATTGTAAAAATCAATACAAAGTAGTTTTGAAATTAAAAAAAAAACATTAAAAAATATTAAATGAAGCAATGTATAAATAAATTTCTAATTTATAGGAAAAGTTATTACATTGACAATGGGTGAATCTAAATGGCATTCATTGGTCATGGTGTCAATAATTTGACAATGAAAATAACTTCTCTATTTCATGCTTTTTTTTTAAATATCTAAACTACCGTAATTAGTTTATGTGTTTCAACATTCAACATTATTTTCGTCCTAATTGAAATCGTAAACAAAATTTTGAGGAAGGTATATGGGCATGAAAATAAAAGTGGCATGCAACCATCCTGCATTATATAAAAATGAAACTTATAAATTCGATTCAAACAATTTGTAACCTTTGATAATAAACAAAAGCGTAAGTGGCGTTTCAACATGGATACGAAGTATATTACCGGTATAATTGGCTTGGTTCTTTCGATTTGTCCATGTGATTTAAAGTCAGCTCGTTGGTTGGTGTCGAAAAACATTGGCTCCTTTGGTATCTTTGGCTTGGGTACATCTGTCAGGGGTCTTTTACTGGATCGTGGACGCTGAGGGACCCCTTTGAATGTAGACTTGTAGTCTGTTTCTGGCAACGGTACGGATTTTCGTGGTATAGGAGGTGGTCCATTTGGTCTTCGTTTGTGTTTTCTGTTGAAAATATTTACTATTTTTAATGAATTTTGATAAATAAAAAAGCTACTACAGAAAAATCTTGAAATTTTGGAATACCTAACTACAATTACTTATATACACATAAGTTAAATTTGGTGACTTGGTGCTATTAATTATCTGTTATTAAGAATTCCAAATTGTTTATGATGAAAGTATAATATTATTAGGCTCAAAGAGTGCAAGGGTAATGTTCTATGTATAAATTTACCCAACTTATTAATTTTCATTCCGTGAAACAGTAATTACGACTGAATACTGAGTATTACAATGTATTCAAATAACCAGGTAAATGATATTTGCCCTTTAATTACGTATAAAACATTATATCTATTTAAATCTAATCGTCTTTGAAGTAGATCTCTTATCGCATTGTGTTTCCGACAATATCATTGTCAGCACTATATAACTCCGGGGATTAAATATACGTACAGTTTTAATGACATTAGAAATATTACATAGGGAGACAGCTTGATAATGGAGTAGTCATATGAAACAACGAGAGTTGAAACATAAAACTTAGGTAAAGAGTTTTACTAAACTTGATGAAGCACTTTAAAAAGGTGAACTGAACAAATACACGACGTATAGATCAATATGAGAAAGGTGAAGAGTGTGGCATGCTTTTAATGGGGGTATAATAGGCTGGCTATTAGTATTATACGGACACTGAAACAGACAATATCTGATACGACATGTATAAAGAGTGATTTTATATCGTGGGTTCAAAAAGAGGTTAATGGTAGTTGACCTTAGATCTAGGGTGGTTATTTACTCATGCAGGTGCTTGTAAAGTTTGTTTTACCCATATAAACTGAATGGTACAGCTTTTCCTTCCAAGTAGTCTTTATAACAGCTTTAATTCAAAATAAGAATAGCAAGTTAGCTTTTTGTCCAACATACATCTATAGTAAATCATTGCGAAGTACACAGTTCGTGGGTTCCAAGAGTGGCACTTCACAGATAATATAGCAATATTCATTGTTAAATAACAAAATAGCAACACTCTTTACAATAAAATTTAAAACTGGTACTTCAGCACTTCAATTATTTGTACACACGAATACTTATAGATAAAAACTTACCCACAATCGCATAGGTCACTTATGGACACATTATCCGGAAATTGTTCCCTCAAAATATCATCAGCATTCAAAGCCATTGCGAATATCTTAACCTTATGGAAAGATCTGCAGTTAACACTACATAATAAGCAACAAGACTTACAAATACTTCCAAAATTAAATAAAACCGCGTGGTGTTAATTAGTACCTATGGTTTATTTGCACAATTAGTTATTTATCGTATCCAATCCGGACAGGTTTTACCCTTGACGACGTTGATAGAAACGGCTGTTCTATTCATACCCCGCTGCAAAAAAATAAAATAATATCCATCGACGATATCCCATTTCTAAACAATGACTTACCAAGAAAAGAATATTTGTTAAAAGAAACATTTTATATGACATAATTGAAATGTCATAATATAGAAAAAAAAAATCAAAATTAAATTAGGTGGGAGGTCAACGTAACTAAGAGTATATCTAAATGCCGTAGAAATAATTGTTATCGAAGATGAAAAGAATTTATACAAATGTATAAGTTCCAAGTAAAACAAAAATTCTAATATGACGTGCTTCAAAGCTCTTTAGACAACAGCCGTGGTGAAAAAGTGATAATTTCATGATCAAGATTTCGTGCAACACATACGCTGCGTCTATTCATAAATGATGAAGAAACTAGTCCTATAAGAATCGAAATAAATCACGGAAACTCAATTTCATCATTGTTTTACCACGGGATGGCCATTTATGTCGTTATTTAACTCTTAATTCATTATCGCTGGGGGTAAAACAATGTGACAGCCGTGGTAAAACGTGATAAAATGGAGTTTCCGTGATTTATTTCTTAAATCCTCGTACTTTTAAAAATCATCGTTTTTGCTGTATGCTAGGTGATGTCACCATTACTCATACAGTGTATAGTATCTATAGTTTGCAGCGCATCCAATAAATTATCCGTACAACGCTGTGTGTGTTCTACTCTGTGATTTTGTAGTTTCTCGTACAACATATTTATAATCCACGGATTCATTCAAATACTATTCTAAATATTTTTTTCATAGTCAATCGATATTTGTCCACAAGTTAATTCAAAACGAGATCTAGAATTATTTTAATGTCGGACATGTACTTGATTTATAGTGATCCTCCATTTGAACATTACAGTCTAACATTTTGTCTGTAGATTTTCTTCGTCGGGTGCTATGAAAGCTGCGTCGTCTGGATATATTCTTTAGTCCTTGACGTGCGAGGAACGTGGCATTTTTCCAACACGGTGCACCACAATAGTTTAGTACGGTTAGGTTTTCCGTATAATGGCCTGACGTGACCCCAGCGCGTAGCATGCCAGGAGTACCCCATTCCACCATATGAGGCACACAACCAGAGTTCATCAAAGATCAAAAATCAAATCAACCAATTGTTTATCGCAAACTTCATGAGATCTCTGTCTTGAGTTTTTTTTTAAATGGGCTTAGCTTATATTTTGTGATTGATGACCGCAGATTTTGCCACTTGCCTATGAATTTCTCTTTATTAACATAATATTCAAAATTTAAGGGTGGAGCTCAAAATTCAAAGATGTTGCATGCTTATTCAAGGGTGAAGGAGTTCCGCCCTTCAACAGCCTGTAGTTATCCCTGACAATCCAGTTGGTCTGAGGGCAGAGCTCCCTACCCCCTGGCCAGGGTTCTCATAGCGCTATAGAGTCACCTTCAGTACGACAGGCTTAGTACAGCTGCGGGCTTATTCTTTTGACACCCGGCCCACACGAGGCGCATGCACATATCTCAAGCCAGTTTCATTACCTATATACATGCAATATGATTCATCCATTTGAAGCTCTCAGTTCCGTTACACTTTAGTTTATACAATAATGAATACAATAAACTACTTAAATTATCATCGTTTTTGATACGTCTACACCAAAGTAACAACATTCTTCTTTTAGCTCTCACTCCTATTGGAAAACGCCCCAATTCTCCATAAACCATATAATTAGGAGTCGAACTTCGAATCTTCAAAATTCTTTTTACGAAAGCAAAGGTATGCTTTTTCAATAATTTGTAAATTTTCACGTTGTATATTTTTTGAAAGATGGACAATGGTTATTGATAAAGTCAAGAAATTAATTCTTAATTCGTAATTAATTGAGTAAAATAAAATGAGATTCCTCATCCAGCACTTTACATCTGTTAAAGTATTTGTTACAAAGTTTATGTTTTCTATGTATTTTTCTATTTATACCAATTTCAACACATATAGAATGAACACAAAAAAATTAGAACTATATTTAAATGTATCTTTCCTTCGATGTCATTTTTATTTTTAATATTTTTATTCATTTAAAAACAATTGGATGAATTAAGTGGGTCTAAGGCTGTCTGCTTGTCTGAAACCTCTTTTAGTAATGAAAGAAACCTGAATGCGAATTGCCAATTTTCAGAGATTACTGCTTAAACTGTACATTATTTTCGAAGAATTGTCAAACTCATCATGGCCGTAGCCAGAGGGATGCCATGGGTGCAAGTGCACCCTTCATTTGCTTAAAATATTAAAAATTCCTAGAGAAAATCAGATAAAATTGGATGTGCACCCACTTTGAAAGATAACACTGTATACGAGTACACATCCCTTTCAAAATTTCTCGCTATGGCAGTGTATATGCCCTAAATTGTGGACAATTTTGTTTGAAAATTTTGTGAGATTTGTGCACAGAAATTAACGATAACCTAGAAGCCCTAAATTCTGAATTGGACCCTCTGTTGCAAATTTCTTGATACCCGGCCTTCAATTGATAATTTTTCGTTTTGAGTTTTGCCAGCAATGATTTTAGTAGATTTGTGGTCTATTATAAAATTTATTATTGAATTTTAGCCTTTTGTGGAAGAGAACTTAAACTTTCGTTTTCTTTTTAATAGATGAAGCTCCATAATCAGGGGTTTTATATAGTAAGTGTCATCGCGTTGTCGTTAAAGGAGAACGTTTGATGCCGTTGTGAAAGTCCTAGTATTAAACGGTGATTGGTTGAATCGTATTTCGTACGCCTTTTACAAGTCACGTGACAGGTGGCTAAAAATGGCAACTTTGGATGTTCGGTTAAAGAAAGTAAACAAAATATACCAAGAAGGCGTTAGTATATTAAACAAAAAATATAGAGTCTTAAACACATTGATATTAAAGTCCCCACTTCACGCTCTTTAAATTATATTTCGCTTACATTTTACCTTTCAGTTGAAATTCTTCTGAAGCACTCCCACCTGCATTGGCAACTACTTAAAAATTATCTACAAGTGTAAATATTTTACATCTGTAAATGTAAGAAGTTTGGTTTCAGTGCTCTATACTCTATGTCAGAAAATAGAAATATTAGCCTCCCAACCAAGGTACACTGTTTATTTCGTATAAGAAGAAGAAGAGGACTGTTCATTCACCAATAAATTAAAGGGCTCACAACTTTGATAAAGGGCATGATTACAATACAATTTTTTTTTACATACAACAGTTTTGATTGACCATATATAATAACATATAATATCAACAGTTAATTTACAAACTAAATTATTGTCACATTTTTTTAGCTTTTACTTGCATTATGAGTAATACATCATAGTAATCAGCACATAGTGTTTAGTTATCATACTGGCACACCTCAGTTTCATTGGATTCTGATAATGGAGATTATAATTATGATCATCAAATTATTATATGAATAAAGAATGTAAATGTATATTTACTTAAGGGCATATCTATTTGCAATAGTGATAATAATGCATTAAAAAAAAAAAAAAAAAAAAAGGAAAGAAAAGAAAAAATAAATAAATGCAGTGGACATAATTCTCACTATAAGCCTTCTTGTGCCCAGTGCAGAGAAGCAAGTCTTTTGAGTTGCTTTAAGGCAAAGGACACCAAGGGACGGTGCTCTATGCTTCAAGTATGAAAATTAAGGATCAAATTTGCATATACTGGGCTTTTAATTACCCGAAATTTTTGCATTACATATTACAATATAAGCAGAAAAAGATATGGGAAAATATTAATGATAGATAAAAAAAAAATAATAATAATAAATAACATATACAAAAAGAAAAAAGAAAAATTATAATTTAAACACCACTTGATATAACAAGATCATTTAAACCAGATAAAATAATAGAGTTTTCACAATTTAAGATCCATATAAATTTGTTTTCATCACTGAGGTTAATAAAATGTGGACTTGTAGATATTATTAATTCATATAGTATATCTCTCTCTTTTTTATTTGACGAGCATGAAAAAAGTAAATGTACTTCATCGTCAACTTCTCCTGAGGCGCACCTGCGACATAATCTATTTTGTCTAGGAATACCATGATAACACCCTGTTTCTATCTCTAGTCTATGAGATTAGATGCACAGCTTCGTAATTTTTCTCCTTTGCTCAAAATTTACTTGAGATAAGTATCTCTCTAGCCCAAAATTGTTTTTAATTTTAGCATATACATTAAATTTGCCTTCACTGTTCTTTCTCAAATTTCTTACCCATGTCTCTCTATAGTGCTGAGAAAGGATATTTGTATTGATATTTGTATAGCATGGACCTAAATACACGAGATTAATGCAACTAACTGAAATCTCATATGGCTTAGAATAAGATTTCATACTTGCATAAACAACAATAACAACTTTACTTAAAATGACCATTACTAAAAAAGTATTTCGAATGTTGAAAAAAAATACCTTCAGTTTCTCATTCTACAATATTATACCACATTTTTCTGCCACTGGAACAAACCAAAAGAAGTCACGCACCCCCTGCTTTTGATGAAAATTAAAATAATTCAAATTAAATTCATAATTTTCACTTTAACCAATCACAACTTCTTCGTTTCATAAGAGTTTCCAACTTGTGCATTTTCTGGGTGTCTGCAACAATTTATTTCAGATCATTTCATCAAAAGAGGAAAAAGTTGTTTAATAAATAAATGGATTGCTTTTGTTGATTCATTATAATCTTGAATTGATAACATTTCAGTTTGTTAGATATTTTCTGTCAATAAACTTTTCTCTTTCTGCTTCAAGGGGGAACATTCCATAATGTAATGGTATGCATCTCTGATAGAGTTATTGCATAGGGAGCATATTCTTTGGGCTCTAGGTATATTTTTTCCAGCAACCTCTTTCAATTAGAAGTTTGTTATTAGTAGTCCTAAATTTTGTGAGCATGACAATATCTTTAACATTCAATATGTTGGGGTACATGTACAAATGTAGTTAAACTAAATTGTAATTCCAGATAAAGGCGATAGCTTAGGGTTTTTGGTGAGTTTTGTACATTTCCTTGCCAGGTCTGTTTGAACCCAAAAACCTCCCACAAATCTTATATTTTTATGTTGTAGGTTCTAAATTTTTCATTGATCTTGTTGGAGTCTCCACCCCCACCAATGTGGGACGGTTAGCAGGTTTGTCCTGACATAATAATATGCAATAAACCATTAAATAATTAGGTGGAGGTGATTGTTGTATTCCAACTTATTACCTTCATACATGTATGGCTATCATGTCAAACTATTTATGACTCTTACAGAGATTTATCACTCAAACTTTTGGCAATATATCTGGTATATTACTTGATGAAAACTTAGCTATTTGGCAAAGTTTAATTATGAACATAATTTTCTTGGGAAAACAATTCATAGACTGTGACAATTGCATGCACTTAATTATGATTAAACACAATTTAATTGCTGTAGTACCAGGCCATTACCAGTGACTCAGCACTATAAGTCATTGCTCTACCAACTAAATTATACATGTAATAGTGTTGAGATCTATGCAATATTTGAAATCTACCCAAGACAACTGTGAGAGGGAACTACCATTTAAGCTCGTAGTTTATTCTATTATTATTATTATTATTAAGTGCTTCAGATTTAGCCCAACTGATTTATCTTTTAGGATGTAGTAGCAGGAGTTATTGTTGTGTCTAGTAATGGGGATCTACAGCATCAAGGGATCACATTGGCAGTTGATGGTGCAGTTACTTTACAACTTAGTGCCAAAAGTGTTGGACTCTTTGAAGCATTTTATAATTCCTTAAAGGTTTGCTATTTATTATGAAAAGTACAAGACAATTTGAGCTCTCCTGAACCAAAAGAAAAAAAAATCATGTAAGCTATAGTCATCACTTCACATTGTCTGTCAACCGTTGTTGTCTGCCATTGTTCCTTTTTCTTTTAAATCTTCTCTTCTGAAACTGATAAAGGAACTGTAACCAGATGGTTACCAGTATTCTCTGGATGTAGATGTTTATTCTGCCACTTTCAATATTTCATCCAAAATTCTGAAATATTCCAGTTCTGTGTCTGTCTCCAGCTTTTGGAACTTTCTCCTGCCAAGTCAGATAGTGAGATCTTCTGTTGTTATACACATATATCAAATAAATTGTCATAGCATAGATGAGTCAATTATAGTTTTATTGCTGTTGATGTCTAGTAAAACAACACTACAACAAATCTCCCTTTTTTGAGAGGGAAATCTATCTGTTTAATGTTTTCAAAGGTTCACACCTATGTATCAATTTACTTTGAAAGTTGATTCTAATTATGCTAATCATTCAAATAATATGATTGCCACTTCCATTTTTATACACTTGTCTAAGATGGGACGTATTATGGTATACTGTTGTCCGTCCGTCGTCAACACTTCGGACAATAACTCAAAAACAATGTCTACCAACTTTTATGAAACTTTGAATTGTTCATATCTATTGACGTCAGCTCCCTTTCGATTTTTATAAATTTCAGATTCATGATTTCCGTGTTATGAATTTTTATACTTAAAAAAAGGGGGATTTTTAAGTTTTCGCACAATAACTCAAAAACACTTTCACTAATTTTTATGAAACTTTGGTGAATTGTTCATATCTATGGGAGTAAGCTCCCTTCTTATTTGTATAAATTTGTCAAATTTTACGTTTCCATGTTCTTGATGTTTTACTCTTTAAAAAAAGGCAGAAACTGCAAAGGAAATTTTTTCGTTGAAAATGGACCATTTGTTATGATTGTGCCAGATTTTTTGTGCTTTTTTTATTTCCTTTTTTTTTTTCGGTGGGGGGGGGAGTAGGGGGAGGGTATTTGACAGGGCTCACAGTATTTCTAGTTGATCATATAACTTCATTAAAAGCACAAGGACAAGTTAAAAGGGCAACGGGCAAATCATGTGCTTAAAGCACAGCTCTTTATTCACTTTGGGGGTAGGTTATAAATTTGAACATTCGTCTAAAAAACTATGAGAGACAATGGAAAGTACATGTAGATATCTTAAGATCTCTACAAAAGTCTCCATTAAATCAATGTTGTAGGATTACCCCTTTTTAGAGTTATCACCCTTAAAAGGGACACTATTTGCATTTATTAACTTCTACCTTGAAAACTTTAATCATGATTGTACACAGAAAGGCTTTCAATTGATTGAATAATTCTTATGGCAATGCCTCAGATGTCTTCTTCAGTTCAAAGTTGTAACACTTTTATTTTGAGTTATTGCCCTAGAAAAAAAAATTGTGATGTTTAGCTAGTAGTATGTAAACCATAGTAGTAATAGATAACGAGAATCTTTAAAATGATGAAATGATAATCATTAGATGTATTAAAGTCATAGTTGTAAAACCACTCTTTATTGGAGTTATTGCCCTTGACATGCAAAAAAATTAAGGGTAAGATAATATTTTATTCACTGGAGTAACCAATTCGTCTCCATCATTAAATTTTTGTCATCAAAGTCTCCATAGCTTGAATTTAAATATGCTCACCAAAGCTTCCATGGTCTAGTTTGAGTTGAGAAATACTTAAAACTACTCTTACCTACTATATATAAATAATGTTCATTTTTTTTACTACAGTTTTCATGTTTTTTTTTCTTGCTATTTCTATTTTTATTGTACAGTCTATTCATATTTATATGGTCAGTACTTTATTGTTTTTTTTCTATTCTTATTTATCTCTTCGTTTTCAGCCTATTCATTTGATCAACTATTCCTTAGAGATAGCTAAACCAGGGAAGCTGCCCAGTGGCAAGACAGAAATACCTTTTGAAGTTCCATTGAAGCCTAAAGGCAATAAAACATTGTATGAAACATACCATGGTGTCTTCATCAATGTACAGGTATAGAATCAAAATACATGCAATTTCATTTATTAGAGATTTCAGCAATCTGTTAATTCTAAGTTCATTTGTACATGTTACTATAAGGAATGTGATAAGCAGGGTTCTAAAGATGTGATTCATTCGATGCTTACTTTACCTTATATTTTGCATAATCATTGTAAAACATTGAGAATCTTGTTATTGGATGATATTCAAAAAGACTTTGTTCTATTCCAACAAATATTAAACACAATATTGTCTTATAGCACAAAGATACATGCAAATTCCTTTATTTGCTGTTTTGAAAAAATGGCTTTGATCTACACGTACATTGTTGCATATTAAGCAAAATTAAACACATTGAAACTTTTCAGATCTTTAAAAAATGCAGAGAGTGTTTACTCCTTAAATTTATATAAAACTAATTTAAAAAAATAAGTGAAATAGAGGATACATTATTTCTGTGGTAACAATTTAGTGTAGCATCAAGTATTTATACATTATGAAGGTTTCAAATTATATTGTAGTATTCTATAAAGGTGGACATAAAGAGGTCATTACTAAGTAAAGATCTCCAGAAACAGATTGAATTTATTGTAGAAAATAAAACATCTGTAAGTACACATTACATCTACATTCTTTTGAAAGAAATTTGCATGTAAAAAATTTGTCATTGAGTCTTACTTTATAGTCTCTGTACACCTTCTGGTTAGGTCATCATACAATCAATGCATTGTTGGTCAATTTTAAGTATCATGTAATTTTAAGAGTTATCAAGGGAACCAAGATTCTAGCAGAAATCAAAAGAATGTAATCCAGGGACAAAGACCACACATTGAAAACAGACAAACACTAAAGTAACTAAAATAATACATACAAAGTAATAAAAGTAAATGAGTAACTCGGACTCCACTAAAAACTGGGAGCATGGACCAGATGTACCGGTATGGTAAGCATCCTCTGCTTTTCTAGAAACACCTGCCGAGTTAAAAGTCAAGTCTGGGGTTGACAAAAGAGGAAAGGAAAACTTGCTAACCATCTTGTCAAAGGAGATTTTGGGTTTCCGAGTTCTTGACCTTGCTAATGTGAAAACTGATTCTTGACGTTTTTGTGGAAATAATATCAAAGCAATAACAACACAAAAAATATTACTTAATACATATCAATTGACTAATAAAAACTAAGATTTTCTTTTTACATCTGTTTTCAGAGCAAAGATGAAAAGAACAAGTCAAAGGCTATTCCATTTACCATTTCTCCTGAAACACTCACTAATGTTAAAGAGGTACTGTATCCTTAATCAATTTCTCCTGAAACTCTCACTAATGTTAAAGAGGTACTATATCCTTTATCAATTTCTCCTGAATCACTCACTAATGTTAAAGAGGTACTGTGTCCTTAATCAATTTCTCCTGAAATACTCACTAATGTTAAACAGGTACTGTATCCTTTATCAGTTTCTCCTGAAACACTCACTAATGTTTAACAGGTACTGTACCTTAATCAATTTCTCCTGAAACACACACTATTGTTAAACAGGTACTGTATCCTTTATCAATTTCTCCTGAAACACTAATGTTAAGGAGGTACTGTATTTAATCCTTAATTGTGCTTGTGCACATGTGTATTCATTTAAATTGCATTTTTTATGTGTGTCTTTTGACAACTTAGTATGTCTGTTGTACGATATAAATTTTAATAGTGTTTGGTATTTTTTCTCAGAGAATGAGTATCTCAGTCAGTTTTTAAATTTTGTTTCTTATTATTCTAAGTTGTTGGACTTGAAACATTGTTAAAAATGGGAGATAGTAATATAATGTACTTCAAATAAGCTGTTTTTTAACTTTATAGTTGATACAATCTACATCTACATGTATGACAATCTGATTAAAATCAGCTGTTAGGATATGCTACATTGACTGTAGGGAGCGTAAGACAATGTAGCGTATCCTAACAGCTGATTTTAATCAGATTGTATGTATGATTCTGTCAGGATGGTTTTGGTTAGAGTTACATAAAAAATATTTGTCATGGTTTATTCATAAAACCATATTGGCCTTAAATTATACTACTGTTTTTGATGTATACTATACATGTACATATACTATGAAATACCTATTCCTTTCAAAATCTGTACAGACTTGTCAACAGAAAGATGTTTAGTAGAGCATCTACAAAAAGTGATAAGTTAACTGTATATTATCAGAAAAAAAAATATATGCATTATCTCATTTACATTTGGACAGAACTTTCTGAAAAAATGCTAATAATTCATTTCCCTTAATTCATGATATTTCATTTTCATTTCAACAGAAGAGTAATGTTCCTAAGTTCAAGATTAAAGGAAAATTAACATCATCAGTGCTCAATATTACAGACCCTTTAACAGGGGAGGTAATCTAATATTTGTTAGTAACATTTTTTTAAGTACATACAGCATGAGGAAACTTACACTCAGTTTAACTCAACTCAATAACACATTCAATGGAATTTGATGAAATTTGATTTTGCATCACTTGAAAGTACATAATGGCTGACATTTTCATCCCAGTTGGATTCTTGTCTCTTTAACATATTCACCATACCTACTCTTTTTATATTGAAAGTAAATAGTTACTGTCAGATTCTTCCAAGCGAGATTAAATTAAACTCATACAATCATACTCCATATAGAAGTGTGTGTTATCTTTCTGTGAGTCTGTTTAAAGTATTTTTATTTTATTCTTGTTTACTGTACATCAGTTAATGGTGGAGAGCTGTGAAGCACAGATCAAATCTATTGAGATTCAGTTAGTAAGAGTGGAAACATGCGGGTGTGCTGAGGGGTATGCTAAAGATGGTAGGTGATTTTGTGTTCAAGTTTGTAATTGAATATGTGTCAAATGTTCACTAAGTGAAAAATGAAATCTCGGGAAGATTTTGTAATCTCAGATCTGTAAAAATATGGAACCTTTGGTATTTTACTTTCACTAGCAAATATTTCATTCTGCTTCCAATTGTAACTACTCCATCACCATTCAGTCTTGAAAGGTTCTTTAAATCCCTGTATATTCTTACATATACCGGAAAGTCATACAATGTCAATGATTTGATAGGTAACAAAGATTATGTATGTTTTTGAAGTCTTGCGATTTTGTTTTTCTGTATGTATGTCTGAAAGGAATATAATACAAGATTTTAGTATCAAAAAGTATTGAGTTTTTGAATTATATTCCATTCTTTAAATTTAATAAAAAAATAAAACAGCGTCTTCTTTGTTCATGTAATAAGGTGGAAAGTTTAACTGCAGCACAAACATTTTTGATAATTTTTATACTGAAAATAAGAGCTAATTAATGGTATTATTACTCTCATGATGTCAAATGTAACCACCTCAGTGTGCACACCATAAGTACAGGACGCTGTGGGATTGATGCCAATCGAGTCAGACCAAAGACTTTTAAAATTTATAATCTTTACTTCTCTTCTAAACATGAGGTATATGTATTTAGGGAACAGATTGAAGACCGGTTGATTTGGAGTCAGAATAATGTGTCCAGGTGGGATGTTACATACTTACCTGCATGTGATTGCTTCTGCGAGGTAGCACACACAAAATACTTGGCCCAGCATTTTGGTTGGTCAAATGTTGCTAAAACAATCAATATTGCAATTCATCTCCAACTGCCTCCTGATTAGTGGATTCACCCAAGGACTGCTAATTCTGGTTTACTTAAATATTTTTTTACATTATGGCAAATAAATCATAATGATGAACCAGTTAACAACAAAATAAAGTCAAGCCATGAAGTTTGTAACAAACATAATACATCAGTATATAGATGAATTAACATGCTGATGTTTCTTCCTTAGCTACAGAGATACAGAACATACAGATAGCTGATGGAGACATCAGTCGAGGTATACTGGTACCAATCTACATGGTCTTCCCAAGGTTATTTACATGTCCCACCCTGTCAACAAATAACTTCAAAATTGGTGAGTAATCCATACATGTGTACCTAACGACAGGTATGTCATTTCTACCAGAATGTAAACTTTTCTACAGTTTTACTGTGGGAACAGTCTATCGCTTTCTGAACATTACTGTGACCATTGTCAAAATGATCTAGAACATCCTGGATATAACCTGCCGTATGATCTACCGTAATTATGGTATGTCATTTAACTTTAAAAAAAAGACTGAATTTAGAGATGATTGCTGAAATATTTTTCTTCGTAAAAAATGTCCCAGTTAAAAAAATTCTATGCAGTATCAGAATCAGTTTGTAATTCAGTCGTGAGATATAATGCTGTTTTTAATCTAGTAACGGTCCCTGTGTAAGAATATATCAGAGGTTATTTTCTAATTTAATTCGATTTGTAACAAGATTCTGATTGGTTGGTTCTTTTTTAGCAAACCAGATTACTTTGTATAATGTCAT
Organism: Perna viridis; assembly: GCA_037379345.1. NCBI lineage: Eukaryota > Metazoa > Mollusca > Bivalvia > Mytilida > Mytilidae > Perna > Perna viridis. Next base: position 9,904,477 of record CM074515.1, on the reverse strand, counting down.
TAGCATTGTTTGGTCTGCACTCCACGGTTCAAATAATCCAAAACAAAATAGCGTTTTGATTATGTATCAGCTATTAATATTTGGACTATCACCCGATAGAAATTAAATTATAAAGAATGTTTCAAATTATTGAACGAGTTATAAATACTAATTAACCTGGTTTCGGTCACTGCCGTAAACCATATTATTTCATTAACCCTGTTTTGGTCATTGCCATAAACCATATTATTTCATTAACCTGGTTTCGGTCACTGCCATAAACCATATTATTTCATTAGCTGGGTTTCGGTTATTGCCATAAACCATATTATTTCATTAACCGGGTTTCGGTCACTGCCATAAACCATATTATTTCATTAACCGGGTTTCGGTCACTGCCATATACCATATTATTTCATTAGCCGTGTTTTGGTCACTGCCATAAACCATATTATTTCATTAACTGGGTTTCAGTGACTGCCATAAACCATATTATTTTATAAAACCTGTTTAATAATAAGAAATATTTCTTAAACATTTGAATATTTTTTTTCTGTACAATGATTTTGTTTTCAGATGGATATGCCAATTGTTTAGTTTCTAATCTCTCACATGTTTTACTTATTTTTTTTCAGATTTTGAGATAAATGTTGTAGTCGTGTTTAGAGATGACCACTTGGTAACAGAGAACTTTCCAATCAAATTAGTCAGACACTAAATATACTTCTTAATATGTGCAATATTGTTGAATAACTTATTTTATAATATAAATTAAAAAAAGTATAACTTTATCTATACTCTTTATACATCCCAATCTAATTTAATTAGATTGTATATATATATATATATATCAATAAACCAAACTTGTTTTCCAGATTTCAAACATCAACAGTGTTCTAGGATTCCTATTTCCTGTTACCTGGGGCAAGTGAAATTTGGGTCAGGGAAAGTTAGGTACTTAGTTACACTTTCCCATGGCAAGTTGAAAACTTCATATGCTGTAAGGATTTGTTTTGTTAGGAAAGCGAGTCTTTGACTGTGGGAAAGTTGATTTTATATAAATTTTCCCCAAGGAAACCTCAATTTCTGAAAAATCCTAGTACACTGACCAATACAACAGAATCAGGACAAAGGGATATACTAATGTAGTAAAATATGATAAAAGCTTAATGTAAACCTTTTTTTTTAATTTCAAAGTATGAATAATTTACAATAGTACTTCATAGGCACTTCTGTTTTGTGTATTTTTTGTTGTTGTTTGTCAAAATTAGCTTTAAGCTAGCTTGAGAAACAAAGTTTTTATTTAAGATTATATTTCATTAAGAATTAAAGGTCATGGTTTTACAATATGATGAAAACAACAAAGTATTGATATCCCATTAGTAAAAAATATGAAGCCTAAACTTCCTATCAAATTTCATCAGAACCCATTGAGTGCTTTAAGAGGTGTTTCACTCAACCATATATTCTTCTCTGTCTGAGAGTTAAACAAAATGTGTACAAGGTGTGGCAAATTAAAATAAAATAAAATGAGATCTATTGCATTATCCAATTATTTATACCTCAAAAACTCCAGAAATAACCATTGAAGTGTTTGTAAAGTTTGCCTTTTAAGAAATTGATAGGTCAAATTGAAAAATGGCAGGTAAATATCCCTACACTTTTTGCTATATAAGCAGTCAAAAATAGCTATGTCGCAGGTGCTGTGGGATAAATGTAAAAACATTTTTTGTTGTTTTTTCTAGATGTATGAATGAATTTATTTGAGGCCTAAAAATTAAAAACAAAAACAAAAACAAAAACAAAAAAAAAAACAAAATCAAACTGAAAAATATTAGACAGAATGGTACAAAACTTGACTTATCACTACATGTAGACATTGAACAATAATAATATTCCTGTGTGCATATGTACATATGGTCCGTAACCTTCCTAAAAAACTTCATTAATATAAGGTATTGTGCTGACAAGATATGTGGACGTATGAATGACGGGTGTTTTCTGTCTACACCTTAAGTTTGTCTATGGGGAGTTTGATTACCAGGATGTTTAACTTCATATTTAATTTACTAAATCCTCCCTTGGGATATTAGAGATAACCGTAGTTTATATGCATTGATGAAGAACTTTTACTAAATGATTGTCAGATATTTAATATTTAAAAAAGGAAACAAAAACAGCAAGATACCTCCCAATTTATTAAGAACAAATGTAACTGCTCTATATTCAACAATAAAATTATCTATTCAGTTCTGTCAGCTATGTGTGCTTTCATCCCACAAGATGTCAGTCGATGTTTTCCCCTTAAAATGCACAAATAAAATGTTGAAACTAAGTTGACAATCTGTTGATAACTTGTATACATCCTGTTCCTTTCCAAATTATGCTGAACTTCATGTGGTAAAATCAGACTAAGTTTACTTTTGTCATGACTTTCCTTCTTCATCTCTGCAATAGAAAAAATGAATTCCAAAAATTGAAAATTTTTTTTGGTAGAAAGAAATGAATATCAGACAGCAGATTTTAAAGGAAATTTTAGTATATAATGGATGCACATGTTTCAGTCCAGGAAAATATCAGTTTTGACTATTGGCTCTAGAGAAAATTATGGCAAAGACCACTATACGGATGATTTTTTTTGTTAATATTGCCAACTCTGACAGACGTATTTTAGTAAGACTTAAGATTTCTAGTGAGGCTGGTATGATCTGCCTGACAATTGCCGATCCAGGGATAGGGTTCTGGTTGTTTGAACCCTCCTTGTGTTGAACAATATTGATAATTATGTGGAACATTTTGGCAAAAATGTGCATATGGTTTAATCTGAAACCAACTCCCACTTAAACAATCTTGAATGAATTCCTTGATCTACCCCTTATGTTAAACATGTTAAAACACAACATTCTTCTTCCTTTCACTGTCTAAAGTGTTACAAAAAATGACTTATAAACACTTCACAACAAGAATTTGATATGGTAATACATCAACTAGTTTCTTTTTTAATTATTAGAGGATTGGATTATCAAGTCCAAAATAGTGCTATGTAAAAATAAACACACACAATAATAGAAGTGACAAAATGTAAAAACAATTCAAGGTGTCTTTTTTAAAAACACTAGCACCAATTAGATCTTATGTTAGATATTAGTAAACATAATTTCTCCCATTAAAATTACTGTGAAGGTACTATTGTTTGTGGGATACCAATTTTTGTGGTTTTCGTGGGTAAGCCAAACAATGAAATTTGGTTCCCAGTGAATAGTAGATTTTCATTGATGTGTGTATTGAAAACTTCAAGACCATGAATTCAAGAAGCCATGAACTTGTGTTTCTTCCCTGATCCACAAAAATTGGTATCCACAAATAAAAGTACTTTCACAGTAAGTACTTTTCTGTCTAAGAATCTGGCAAAATGTCTATAAAATGTGGCACATAATGAAAAGAAATGCAGGGATTTTATTGCATTGTCCAAGTATTTTTACCTCATAATCCCCAGAAAATGTTTGTTATGTTTGCCTTCTTTGATACTGATTCATCAAGTTTAGTGGAAATGCACTATGAAAATATGGTGTGAAAATTTCCCCACACTTTTTTCCTATTTAAGCAGTCAATAAATATCTATGTCACAGATAAATTTAAATAGCTTTACATTTGTTTTCTGATGTACTGAATATATTTTGGGCAAAAATGACTCAAATGAAAAAAATGATGTACCACTCATTGCCTGATTCTTACACAGAATGGTACTTAAATATGCACATGCCATTTTATAACTGAGCTGGTATTAAATTTCTGACAGCAGTTTTTTGTCAATTTACATTTCCAGATTTTTTACAAGGGAGAAACAAATTTTCCTTTTGTCTATAGAATTGTAATTTAAAATATTTCCTCAGATTTTATACTGCATGCTTTCACATTCCTGTATTTTGAAAATTCTATCTGGGATAACCTAAACCACTTCTATCTGAAAGAAAACGTTACCTTCCTTTCAAACATGAAATCTATACCCCACTTCCACTTACCAATGCATGGCTAAGTTAACTAAGGATCATTAATCAAGACAAATAACTGGAAGACTATTTACTGAATTTATTACACTATATTTCAAAACAGATTATTTTATTAAAAAAATCTTATTACAAAAACATTCCTGAGTGGCACATGTATAACACCAGATTCAATTGTGCAAAAAAGTCAATGGAAACAAGAAGAAATGCATAACAAAGAAAAAGTGCAAAAACCACTTACCCTCATAACCAATGCATATAAATTACCAGTAATAAAACATATACAATTAAAGATAAAAATAAGACAAAATGCATGCAAAAAAGAGAAGCTATCTAATTAGTAAACTTAGGAAAACATATTGTTTAACAAGTGCTGTTGTAAGTTCACATTCTGACATAAATACATTTGAATTATTACATGTATTGTTTTCTAATTAATTCATAATTTAATGTATAAGTCAATTCAAAACTAATTGAAGATGTGTCTCTTACAGGTACAAGATCATAACTGATAGTACAATAACAATATTTTTCTAGCTATGAACAGATTTCAATAGCACATACCATATGATGGGTTATTTTGGCAGATGTAATGAATAAACAAGTAATTCAGACCACCTTCAAGTAGAGCTATGTTACAAATTAGGGAAGCTTAAATCAAAAATAGGATACAACATATAATGTACATGTAAAACGAGTGTGTTTATGACTCACTTCACACAGGAAACATGGTTAACAAATTAGCTAAGGCTTTCGGGGAGGGAATCTTAAAATATGCAGTCAATTTCTAGTAGGTAAAATAACATTGATCAATAGTTAAAACATAACAGTTCCATTCATAAACTAAACTCTATTGCTAGTGCCTTGCTAAATCAGCTCTACTCAAATAAATTAATTAGTATTAAGACAGCCTAGTTCATAGACAATTCCTAGTTTTTTTTATTTCATACCCTTGTTTTATCAAAATATCCATCTTCCCATACATGTAGTTGACAACATGAAAGAGTTACTTTTAAGGTAGGGCTTATGAGTCAAATTTCAGCCTTCAACATGAAAGTTGGCGCATCTGAATAATAATTTGGTATTTATTGTACATTTATTCCACAATACATGTAGGTAACACATGCCTGCACTTAGATAGTAACATGAAACAAAGCTATTTTAAAGAATGGTCTTATGAGTGTAAGGATACCACTTCAAAATTCAGCCTTGAAAATGAAATTTTGTGTCTTAAATTTCAAAGTTTTGATGGTCTTTATTCAACATTTATTCAAAACTACATGAATGGCAACTCATGCCAGGACTGAAATAGAAGTATAAAATTATATTAATTTAAACAATAAGTTCTCCTCCTACATTTTTGTTTGTTAATATATTAATAGATCTCAAGGGAAAGGGAAAAGGGAGTGGAAAAGAGGAGGGTGGTTAATGTGTACATTTAGTTTCATTATAATATGATCTAAACTGACAAACTTACTAATACACACACATATCATACAAATAAAAATATGCACATATCACTTGCTGTGTTGTCCAGTTGTAATTATATAATACAGTTAAAGCCAAGAAAAAAATTGCTAGTTCTAACATGCAATGTTTATCCATAAGGTATAAATCAGTGGTGCTATACTAAGTAAGAAGCTATGGTGCTAACGAGATAAAGTTAACCTTGCTATATTATCCTTCAGTCCTGACATAAGTCCATCACATCTGTCCAGTAATACCTACAATACAAAGTACAAAGGTCAAAATAATTTGATTTAATCAAATGTGTGAGGGTCCAATATAACCATTCTAAATAAATTATAATGTGATAAATGACAATATAATAGTATGCTAGTATGGGCAAGATAGTATCAATTTTTTCTGCCATTCATTTATTTTGACCAATACATTATCTGTTTACTGTGTCAATTTTTCAATTGAGTTTGATAGATCCACTACACAAAACTTTAATACTTGTAAGTAAACAATATAACATAGAGAGTTGTAGAACTTGAAGATAAATTATAATTTCTTGCAATATTTCAACAGGTGGTTTACTGAAAATTTACAATTTACTTTTCTTATCTTATATTCAAACACCCTTTGAAACATAGAATTTCAAAATGCTTTTAAATAACAACAAAAAAAAAATACAAAAGCAGCAACTATGAGACAATTCAACTATTTCAAATTCCAAGCACATGGCCAGAATATGAAAACGTGAAACAAAGATGATATTTATACACAATGTAGTGAAAAATATAAAATAGATTACATATAAAAAAAGCAGATGTAACTAAAAAAAACTACAGCACTAGCAATACGAACTCCTTAAAAAAACTGGGAATGACATCAGGTGCTCTGAAAGGGTAGTCATGACCTGCTCCACCAGCGGCATTGGTCATACTGCAAGTTAATATAATCAGGTAATGGTCTAGAAACAATAATGCAGCTCCCCAATTCACAAAAAGGTCCCATTGAAACTAATTCACACAATGGTGATATCAATCAATTCAACAAACTACCATGATGTAAATAATGTGGAAATGGTGGGAAGTTATCCAAAATAAACAAATTGAATTAAGATAATAAAAAAATCGACATAAAATATGGGCAAATACCCACTATATATATAAAAAAACCAGGACATGTGGTCTTTAACTAAATACATCATAGCAATAATTTATTTAAAAGATTTTAGATATCTCTGTGTAATTTCAATGTCCTCACATGATGGTAATGACTTAAGTAATTGTAATTAAGGAAATACAGAAGTCATATAGCCTAGTTCCTTTGACTAGCTACGATAGAGTTGTGTCAAAGGAGCTACACTACTGATGCTAGGAAGTGTCAAGATCATTAGGTTGTCAATCAAAGGAGCTACACTACTGAAGCTAGTAAGTGTCAAGATCATTAGGTTGTCAATCAAAGGAGCTACACTACTGAAGCTAGTAAGTGTCAAAGGAGCTACACTACTGAAGCTAGTAAGTGTCAAAGGAGCTACACTACTGATGCTAGGAAGTGTCAAGATCATTAGGTTGTCAATCAAAGGAGCTACACTACTGAAGCTAGTAAGTGTCAAAAGAGCTACACTACTGATGCTAGGAAGTGTCAAGATCATTAGGTTGTCAATCAAAGGAGCTACACTACTGAAGCTAGTAAGTGTCAAAGGAGCTACACTACTGAAGCTAGTAAGTGTCAAAGGAGCTACACTACTGATGCTAGTAAGTGTCAAGATCATTAGGTTGTCAATCAAAGGAGCTACACTACTGAAGCTAGTAAGTGTCAAAGGAGCTACACTACTGATGCTAGTAAGTGTCAAGATCATTAGGTTGTCAATCAAAGGAGCTACACTACTGAAGCTAGTAAGTGTCAAAGGGGCTACACTACTGATGCTAGTAAGTGTCAAGATCATTAGGTTGTCAATCAAAGGAGCTACACTACTGATGCTAAGAAGTGTCAAGATCATTAGGTTGTCAATAAAAGGAGCTACACTACTGATGCTAGTAAGTGTCAAGATCATTAGGTTGTCAATCAAAGGAGCTACACTACTGAAGCTAGTAAGTGTCAAGATCATTAGGTTGTCAATCAAAGGAGCTACACTACTGAAGCTAGTAAGTGTCAAAGGAGCTACACCACTGAAGCTAGTAAGTGTCAAAGGAGCTACACTACTGATGCTAGTAAGTGTCAAGATCATTAGGTTGTCAATCAAAGGAGCTACATCACTGAAGCTAGTAAGTGTCAAGATCATTAGGTTGTCAATCAAAGGAGCTACACCATTGAAGCTAGTAAGTGTCAAGATTATTAGGTTGTCAATCGAGGGAGCTACACCATTGAAGCTAGTAAGTGTCAAAGGAGCTACATCACTGAAGCTAGTAAGTGTCAAGATCATTAGGTTGTCAATCAAAGGAGCTACACCACTGAAGCTAGTAAGTGTCAAAGAAGCTACACCACTGAAGGTAGTAAGTGTCAAGATCATTAGGTTGTCAATCAAAGGAGCTACACCATTGAAGCTAGTAAGTGTCAAGATCATTAGGTTGTCAATCGAGGGAGCTACACCATTGAAGCTAGTAAGTGTCAAAGAAGCTACACCACTGAAGCTAGTAAGTGTCAAGATCATTAGGTTGTCAATCTTGTCTAATCTATGAAATAGAAACTTCATGTTGGGTAATCAAACTGTGAAAATGACTGTAAAACTTTTGTAATAATGATATCAACAAGGGTTTAGTATAACAGTGATTAAGAAGTATATTTGACAATGTCTGTCTACAGAGAACACCCTTGTACAGATCACAGGTTTAACAGTAACTCCTCAACTGTGAAATGTATACTCCATAGACCGGAGATGTTGGTATATTGCCACTAGAAAGGGGAAGTTTACAAAAGGAATTTGATTTGTTAAGTCAAAATAAGTCATAAAGTTTCAATTTCAAACATCTTTTGTCATCTATGAACAAGTTAGGTCTAGGTATAAGGTAGAAGAACTTGTATGTTGTCTCTTTCATTTCAAGTTCATTCAGGTAGATTAGATTTAGGTAATCCTTGAATACAGGATTATTCTGAGTAATTATATAACCTATGGAAACTGAAATTGGATGACTGACTTCATATGAATGTAGGAACAGATCTGGCAAGAGTGGTGCAAAATACTATCCCATAGGTATTCCAATGGTCCTTTGAAACATGTGTCCCCCAAATTTAACAAAAATGTTGTCAACTAGAAATTCAAACATTTTACTACTTCTTGTAAGAATCAGTTTGGTTAATCACCTTTACATAAACATATTGGTAAATAAGATCATACAGAACTGACTTTGGCTTGTCATATAGCAGAATGTGAAACAAGGTAGAAAAATCTAAAGCTTGTATACTGTTACAGTAGGTAAGGCTACTGGAAAAAAGACACATTAATTTGTAGGTTTTTTAAATTCTTGAGAATCCACATGTGGTTCACACCACTTGCAGAGTAGGTTTTATCACAGTAACAGTCTGACCACTGTAAGTAATGTAGTAAGGAGTTTTGAAAGGGCTTTTGTCATGCATTTAGCAGACCAAGCAATATACCTTTGTTTGTAAGTACACTTGTGAAGTTTCAGTATATAGTAGATAGTAGGGAGAGTCATATCATCATCACCTGTAGAAATACCAAAAGATGTTTGCACAGACATGTGATTGTTATTAATGTCCGCCTAAGGTACAATACTATGAAAGTAGCGGTATTTTGGATTGCCCAGTGAACAGTCAAGACCCATGTCTTTAATCATACAGTCAATATAGTGACTTTTGCAAACAAACACAATGTTGATTGGTGCATTGTCTGTTGGAACGATGATGAATTTGTCATGAAAATCCCTAAAGTCGTCTTGACCTGGGAATCATTAAAAAATAGAGTAGGTTTTGAAACTCCTTGATGTTCTGGTGCACCAATTTTGGGAAAATATTAAAGGCTACAAGGAAGTCATCCAATTAGAGTGTGTTTTGAGTCTCTCAACCTCTTCTTTTTTTTAGCCTGTTTCCTTGCACTTTGCTGAACTGCATCCAACAAAACTTCTTTGTTATGTTTCCAGTTGATGGTTGACTGCTAGGGTTCATGGTATTACGTAATCTCTTGCAGAAATGTCTTGCAAATCAGCATTATCAATGATATTTATGTCACCAGTGATGATATGTTCAGCGAGAACATAATTAAAAAATAAACAGATACAGTCAGGTTGTTTGGATTTAAAGTCAGCAAGTTGAAGACCATATAATGCCTTTTTATTATTTAAAATCATGACTGCAATGTGTTTGCAATAACTTCCGTCATATTTTGCTGATATACAAATTAAATTCTTATTTTTTTGTTTTACCAAATATAAATAGTAGTTCATCCTACCTTTGTTAGCTCATTGAAAATTCATTCAGTCTATCCACTATAAAAAGGCACAGTGTGTGAACCCTTTATACAGATATATTAAGCAAACAGATAGTCATCAGTAATAATACCTAGTAATAGACCATTCTTATGATTGTACCTGAATTCTATTAACAATTGTTTTCCTTTTCCCACGGCCAGACTTATTGCTTTCTTCAAATCGTAAAGCATCAAGAGATTCTAATTGTTTCATAAACATCTCTGCAGCACCACCTAGTCTCTTCTTTAGCTGATTTAAAGCTGGTAATCTCAATTCTTCTTTCATAAATCCCTACAATGAAATTTAGGAACACCTCAGCTTAGAATAGATCACAATTTTCTTCAAACTTTTTAGACAGGATTGTTAGAATGACTTATTTCAAAACATTTATAATTGATCTTGCGCTTGATATTTTAGTCTAAATTTTGATGCATTTCATTTGATTCACTCACTTTACCTCAACAATTGTACAATTTATAATGTTTATGCATATGCTTACCTGTACACCTGTGTATAACATCAATTACATCAGAATAAAATGATACATGTATATGTATATTACATAGAAAAAATTCAGACCATCTTTCATAATCTTAAATACATACATTCATACAACAATTATCTGAAATTTGGAGTGTAAGTACATTTCTATTGTTATAACTTAAGGTCTCTATTTTTTTTTATATATCACAGAGACAAAGCAGCCCATAATTGATTGGAACTGCAGAATGAGTAAAACATCATGTTTCGTACAATTTTTTACAGAAATGTAAGGTACTGCATGCCATATCTACAAAAATTATTGGTACTACTCCAGCAGAACCTCCTGTACTAGGTGCTAAGCCCCTGTATCATTACCATTAAGTTTTTTAATAGAATTTTTTTCCTGCCAATTATCTCCCCTTGATACTGTTCTTGAAGAATATTATCTTATCACATATGTACTTTCGTCAACATTTCTTTCAAATATTTTCACATTATTTATGTTTCCCAAACATAGTGGGGAACATATTGTTTTTGTTTTAACATTTTTATTTCTTCTTTCCCGTACACTTTTGTCAGGCTATCTTCAAAAGAACAGCCGATCTGAATGAAACCAAACTTGGCACAAAATTAGGTCACCATGTGCAGATGTGCAATTTCTATCTGACTTCCTAAACATGGCTGCCACTTATAAATGGCCACTGTTTAAAAACAAAAGAAAAATGAGAAGAAAAGGGAAAAATCGTAGCGACTTGATACATATATTTGGTTTAAAAATAGTTCATCACACCGGTTCTGGTTGGACTACTGAAATTTAAAAAATTGCCGCCATTCCAAAATGGCCCCCAGTCAAAAATAAAAATTTTACAAAAAGTTTATTGTTTTTGTTTTAACATTTTTATTTCTTCTTTCCTGTACACTTTTGTCAGGCTATCTTCAAAAGAACAGCCGATCTGAATGAAACCAAACTTGGCACAAAATTAGGTCACCATGTGCAGATGTGCAATTTCGATCTGACTTCTTAAACATGGCTGCCACTTATAAATGGCCACTGTTTAAAAACAAAAGAAAAATGAGAAGAAAAGGGAAAAATCGTAGCGACTTGATACATATATTTGGTTTAAAAATAGTTCATCACACCGGTTCTGGTTGGACTACTGAAATTTAAAAAATTGCCGCCATTCCAAGATGGCCCCCAGTCAAAAATAAAAATTTTACAAAAAGTTTACTTCATGGAAGGGTAGAAGCTGTTTTTTGGTATTCCAGTGACAATGGCAATGTTTTGGGAACATCTGTGTTAGCACCCAACACAATTAATACTAGTTGACATTATATTAAATATTACTTGCTTAATGAAAATATTTACTGTACATTTGTACTTACATTTGTAGCTGTCATCGGTCACAAAAAGGCAGGATAGAAAACCAAAGAAAAAAACTTCATGTTTATCTAGCGTTTGGTACTTATTTGGAATTTATTTCATCTGAATTCTTTAATATTTGGTAAAATTGGAAAAAAAGTCAAAATATGTACTTTTTTTCCATTTCAGTTGTTTTCATTAAACTCCTGTCCAAAATAGTTGTAAAATCATCTGATTTTTTATTTTATTGCAAAACCAACCAGTCACTGCAATCATTCAGATAACACATATAGACATCATTTGTATATATACCCTATGTATACCATCAAGCTCATATGTTATCTCACTGAGTCTTTTTTCATTCTTTTCCACATCCTTCTCAATTTCTGAAAGCTTGACCATTTCCTTATCTTCTACAGGGTCAGGCTTTATGTAAAAAAAAAATGTTCAAAATCAAAATTATAATTCCTGATGTATATATGTTTCAAAAGAAAACAAGAAAGGAATGTGGTATGCAAGAACAGGCCATTCAGTATACTAGTAGTGTATATCAATATATTTTTGTTCACTACGACAATGAACATTATTTTCTATAACTGATATTGAGTCAATATCCACAACTATATACCACAAAACCAAGTTTCTACTAGGTTTACTTAGACAAAAAACATGTATCATTATATTTCTTTCCTGGGCAATATTATACTCAAACTGAACACCAATTTTTCCAGAAAGTATTCAGTCATTTTGTAGTGTTTCTGTAGAATTTCTGAAAGAAAGGTTCTTTTAAATTGAAATCTCACATCTTTCATTTTGAATGTTCAAAAAGGTACTGATATTGCAAAAGCCAAATATTTAATTTTTTTTTATCATTTTATAATTCCGTTATTACATGATATTGTAAAATCTAGTACATGTAGTTGCAAAATATTACAAAGAAAACCTGCAAGAAATGGCAAAATTTGAAACCATCAGATTTGAAGATTAAAATAGTTAGGCCATGTTCTAAGGAAGAAACAAAAACACACATCCAATAACTGCCCTGAAATGGTCATCAGAGGGAAAAACTAAAAGAAGAAGGCCAAAAGAAACCTGACAGATAACTGTAGAGAGAGACGGACAGTTTGGGGTTAAGGACATGGACAGATGTAGCAAAACAGCCTAGGACAGAGATATCCGGAGAAGAGATGTCCACAGTCCTGACCTCCTAAAGCAGAAAAGGAATTAAGCAGTAGTTTTTGTAAGAATCATGCAAATTCTGTAATAAGTGATACACCCCAAAAAAGGCTACACATTTTTATTTTTTGTTATTAAGTTGCTTTATACATGTAGGTTTATATGATGAAATGTATAGTTATTCATTCCAGTCTGTCTGCTCTTATGAGATAATCCACATTGAAAATCCAACAGTTTCTATTGTATTTTAGGGTCATCTACAGAGTTATCTCCCTTGACTTTTAATTCTTCAGTGTATTCTATATAATTTTTATATCCTAAGAACAAGGGTTGTATGTAAAACCACATTTTTATTTCTGTTTACTATAACATTTTAAACAAAATATCAAAAATAAAAATATGCAGGCTTTCCAACCATGAATCACATTTTGCATGATTCTTATCTAGGGTGCTACTTAATTAAGTAAGTGAATTCACTAACCTTTTTTCCAAGTAACATTACTGTTGAGCCATCTTTGACTCCAATATCATTAAGTATATCTTCAGGATTCTTTAATGTTTTACCTGAATTTCACAAGATCATTCATTTATAATTTATTTTAGACTTGCCACCAGTCCCTCATTTTAAATAAATGTACCGGGTAGTAGTGTAATCAGAGAGGTTAATTACATAGACTTTCTGTGTCATATATATATATATATATATATATAGCAAGTCTAAATTTATCTCAAACAACTTTTATTTAAAAATTAAGAAACTTTGTTCTTGAAATATTCACTTGAATAAAATGTTCATTGAACCGTAACAATGTGGCAGGGATAATTGTCCCTCAGATAAAGTGTATACTTGGTTGATCTCAACATATACAACCATGGTGGAAATAGATCTAGTTTAAGTTACCATGGGTACAAGTACCACAGGCTATACATTTTGAAGTAATGGTAGGTTGTTCTCAGCTGAATGTGTAGAGATGAAATGAATATTGTGAAATTAAGAGATAGAATAATGTGGATGGTACTTCTGGGCAAGCAGAGGATGCCTACCTTCCAATATTTGCTCTTGTTTTTTTTTTATTTTGTGTTTAGTTGCATTATTATTTTTATTTCTTTAAATTCATGTGTACAATTATATACAGTTTCCTGTTTCTTTTCTTATTTCCTTTGCTTCATATGATTATCTGTACTTAATACCGATTTTCTTTAACTGGGACTGCCATTAATTACACTTTCTTTCTTAGACACAGTTGCTACATTTCAAACTGATTATAATCAATGCTTATTCTGATCTTCCGTCAATAAAAATAAAAGTAAAGCCATCTTACAACATACCTTTGCACACAAGTTTTTGACAATCATGTGGTATTTCAAATACTTCAACTATCTTGTCCATTAAATGTTGAACTGTTAACACCTCACAGGAGTTCTCTGGCAATGCCAAAACAACGTTATATCGTCCTGGACCTAAAAATATTAATTCATGAAAGTAAAAAAAAAATCAAGTTTATTGGAATTTCTGATACAATGTACATGAACCTAAGTCCAACAAAATTGATTTTTTTTTCAAATATACCTGAGATGGGCTTTGTCCTTTTGGGCAATTAGGGTAAAAATGTAGTTTAATTGCCCTAAAATTATTTTCCCTGAAGCTGAATTGTGAAAAGAATAGACTACCAATTGGGCCAGTTTACCTGTAAAATATCATCAGAGGAAGTGATATCAAATATTTTACAAAATACTAAAAGTTGAAATCCACACTTGACAAGTTTGACAAGACAGATCTAGATCAACTTCTAAATATTTTCTTTATTATATTTTTGTTGTTTAAACTGCACAGCACAAAAATTTTTCTTATATAATACAAAATATGATGAAATATATCAAATATCTTAATGAAACAAGTTTTGTGGAATTGGAAGATATATCAATTACAAAACTGCAAACAATGTTTTGGGACGTAACAGAGACTTAAGATCAAGATTTTCTGATATACATGTTTTAGAAAATTTCTATTACATCTTTCCTTAGATAGGCATTTTCTGGTATTTCAAGATAATGTTTGAAATATCTAAGAAATTTCATTACTCATAATTGATTGTTAACTTTTGTCAAATGGATAAATAGTTTACATAATAGGATACCATAATTTACATTTTCATTCATCAAGTGTAAATTCAACTCTTCTTTGAAATATAGCGACCACCATTCAACATTATCTCTCAAAAAAGTCTGTACCCATTTGCATTAAAAAAAAAAAAAATTATGGTCAATGGTTTCTATGTTTTTACAGTTTGAACATTTATCATTGTCAACATAAACAAATTTACATAATAAACAAGTATTATCTTTAAAAAAAATCGCCCATGCAGTAAAATTTGGTTCTTTTTTTACATAATATTTTCTACATTTCATTCAAGAAAATTATACATGGTACGCAATATTAATTTTAACGCTGCTAAGTTATCGGTATTTGGCCAATCGGCAAAGAATTGTGATCAGGTGATTTGCATTTCCATAGAAGAGCATAGTTTAGGTCAAAGGGTTAAAAGTGAAACTAATATCAACTGTGTCAGATATTTATGGGCTAAAATTCTATGAATGATGTTATATTGAAAATATTGAAGTCAACTCTCTGTAGTGTCGAAAGTGTTTTTGTAAATTAAAAAAAAATTGTAAGTTTCTCAGTATCTAAGATACAAGTTTCCTGAATGGCTTAAATCAAAGAACGAAATGGATTTATTTAAATGATTAAGACTCAATGTATGGGTTTCTTTAACTTTTGGTCTTATTTGGGTCCAAAAACTGCCCGAAATTTGACATTTTTGCCTACTCATACAAGAAAAAAGGCAGAAATTTTCAACTTTAAATTGTCATAACTTTTGAACCTCTTGACCGATTTAAAAAAAAATGCACCATTAAATTACATTTTCTGGGCTCCTTCAAACTAATATAAACTTATGCACTTTCTATATAGTTCATATTTTGACTGACCTCCCTACTCGAGTCGAGGAGTGTAAGGTGCGCTCTTTGCAAAATTTATTTTAAAACAATAAGTATGACAAAAGAATCAGTAATAGTTGTACCATATTTCACATTCAGTTTAACTCGTTGTCTCTGGTCAGACATCTTATTTCTATATTTTCTTTTTTATATTTCAGCTTCTTTTTTCCATTTCCAATGTCAACAGCGAAAATAATATCGGAGCATAAACGGTCCGACTATGAGTAAAAAGCCGCAACGAAAAATCTTCTTGCTTTTTCATGTTTTGGTCGCCCTGAAAATTGATTAATTTATTGATAATGTATTTTAATAGAGTCTCAGTTTTGTCATGGTTATCAGCTTTCCAGTAAATTGCTCTTATGAGAAAAAAATTGAAGACAGAGTTAACGCCCTTGATTTAAATCTCCGTTGTTTACGTTTTGGAGAAAATTGATTTGGGAAAACTGATACGTAAAATTGCTTTTCATACATATTTCAGTTGCACAAGATGAATGGGACTATACCAAACGACGTGAAAAAACGCACATCAGGTAAATTACACTAGTTAATGATTATGTCTGTTTCCGTGAGGTGTACCATACTAAAATGATACATCTACCACCTGTGCGTGAGACTCGGTCATGAGAATAGTCAGAAACATTAAAACCTCTTATATACATGTAGGCACACCAGGGGGAGGGGGATAGAAAATATTTTTTTTTGCAAGCACAATATTTTTATATGTATTTCAGTAGCAAGCAAAATCAATATTTTATTTGAAAAACTGCCTTGTTAAATAATAGAAGGTTTTCAATGAATGAGTAAAAAAATGTTTTTTTTTCCCAAAATTCTGAATATTTTCTGTTTTTTTTTCTAAAAAGATCCTGTTCCCCTCTTCCATATATAACATGTAGAGACAGCAACATATTGGTTAGTGGGAGGCAATTTCAAGGGAGGGAAAAGGGATAAGTTAGTATTCTGACCTCTATTTAAGTATTGTGACATGTAAATGATTTGTTATACTAAGTATAACAACACATTGCCGCCCCTGAGTGTTATATTGTATATTATGCTCCCATTCCCCTTGTTTTAAATTAGTTGATGACTTACAGTTTTGTACTAGCACTTTGCCATATTTGACTACTTTTAATCCTTAAGGGCATCTCTAGTAATATCTTATTTAGTTTAAGCAGGTCAGATTCATTTAAACAGATACCATGGATCCGGAAATATTACAGTTCTCCACAGATGGTGGGGATGTTTTACACATACATTTTGTACATGAATCATGTGACTTAAAAAAAATTCTGACGCAACTGACAGCTGTAAATTTCAAAAAGAAAAGCTATTTGGATCTGTAAGGACAGTCATTTTTTGTTACTTCCAGGACAAGACTTTTTTTTTGTTGGTATATTTGCAAACCTGAAGGGAAGTTAAGATACAAATAGAAATTTTAATAACCCTAGAGCTAACACTGCTTTGTGGTGCTTGCTATAAATTAACCTGTTCATCTTAATTTTTGCAATGTAATAAGTCTAGATGACATGTATATGTATTATTGCACAAACAAACTTAAGATAACTTTAGACTCCCCTGATCGGTTTTCAATAATGACTTGTGTTCGAAAATAAATTTGGTATGTACATGTATTGTTCATAAATAAAAGCATAATTGTCTTTTTATGATAGTATTTTCCTTTTATCATGTTCCAATATAAAAGTTCAATAAGGAACAGTGAAAAGTAGTTCTTTTAAAGGAAAAGTGCTCAATCTTGCATACATAGCCACCCTTTCTTACCTTTTCCACAAATACAACTCCAGTCAGACCCTGGTAGATGTCATTGCTTTAACAATAAATTTATTTTGTTCTGTTGTCTAGAAATTTCAATTACTGGTATATTTCATTTGATCTTATTTCAGAAGGATTGACATCTCCGACATTTGCACCAGCAAAGTTGAAATTTCCTAAGCATATCCATACTCCTACTGATGACAAATTCCAGGAAATTGCAGAGTCTATGTTAAGGAGACAGAAAGATGGTCCAGAACTTCATTACACCACATCTGCTCCTTATGAAATAGATGAATATCCTATTGAGGCAGAGGAGAGTAAAAACTATTTTGAGAGACAACTTAGCACAAGGTAATACATTGCGTTTTTTAAAAGTTTTTGCTTATACTATTTGCATGTATTTTTTTTAACGTTTACTCACTATTTTTATGTGAATCTAAACATCATTTTAATCCCTCATTTTCAATTGTTACATATACATGTATGTGCATTTTTTTATTGAGTATTTATATGTACTTGCATACAATTTATTACTTTTTCCACATATGTTTAAAAAACAGTTTGTGTAACACTTGTATACCAACTCACTATTATGCCCATTTTGATTGGTAGAATATCTGCAAAATGGTGTCAAAAAATAGGACAATATACAATGTATATCAAGAATATAGCCTAAACATGTTTAACCCGAAATTATTCTTGACCTTTTTGTCCTTTTAAAATGTAAGAATAGGAGATGTGGTATGATTGCCAATGAGATAGTCATCCACCAAATGCCAAGCAACTGACAATTAAACTTCTGTTTATACTGAAAATTAGAGGGTTGGTATGACCAATAAGAAAATTTAGAGACAACTTGTTTACTGTTGATTTAAGACTTGTTAGATAATTTATATCTGTGGACTTTTGTATTGTCAGAAATCAAACTATGAGTAACTTTCATCTTATAACTCTTATGGTTTAATGTTGTAACAAACAAATCAGAATTGTCAGTATTGACTAATTCTCAAGTTTTGTGGTGCTTGATCTGTATATTATGGAATGAGAAAACTGTTTGTAACATGAATAAAATCATACAACTATCCTAAAATCCTTGATACATTGATTGACATATTTTCAGACCAACTGGATCTTTAGAACAGATATCTGATGAGAAGTGAGTTAGATGGGAATGTTCATGTTGTGCATGAGATGTTGTTTTTTTCAGTTGTACATGTACATTAGAGTTTTATACAATTATAGTTGACACTTGAGTGTCTTACTCATAAGCTTATATACTATAGCTTACCCATACATACTTATCATAATGCTTTCAGAGAGCTTTTTTTTTTAAATTTTGAAATCAGTGAATACCTCTTCCTTTCAGTCTGAGGCGGTGTGCTCTCTAACGTTAGTTATCACATTATGTGATATCCTGCTTTGTGGATGGTATATAATGAGCACAGTGACTGTCTATTTATCTGTTTTTTTTTTATTTGTTTACAATGTTTTTGTTACAGTTTTCTTTGCAACTATATGTGGGTATCACAGCACACTATTTTGACAGAAGTTTTTTATACATGTAGATACATGTATGTCAAAATAAAAAAAAAAATTGGCATCAAGCAGCGTTGACATTCTGTTTGACAACTTTGTTTATATTTTGACCAAATGGTTACTAGTGGGGGATATCCTTTGCTCACAGTTTACAGTTTTTTTGCTTTCACGATTGTCAAGGTCATTGTGTAAAACACTTCTTTCTAAAGTTGACATATAGTGAGTAAACCCTTTCTGATGGTCAAAATATTAAGCCTCTGATAAAAATTCAAAACAACAATTGATTGACATGTTTTGTTTATATACGCATAGCCTGGATAATCTTTTATTCAATTTCGAAATAATTATTATGATTGTAAATGCTAACCAACTTAAGGAATGGATAAATGACAAGGATCATCACCACCATTATTGTTTTTGTTTAACCTGGTTCTGGTGCAAAGCTGAAATTCTCGGTCATGCGTACATTTCATTTCATCTAATTTTGGCGAGGAATACATCTTACAAACCATCAGTACTGTTTATTTTATTGTAGCTAGTTGAAGATCAAATTGTTAAATTTTAATTTAATTTTGAATGTATACAAAGATTTTTAGGGTGTATAGTAAATGGCAAACTTATAAAAGGAATATTAGATTACAGTTATTCCTAGAAATTTTGACAAAATTAAAATGCAAGGTATTACATGTATTAAAAACTGTCCTTACATGTACATGTACCATCCTCCATTTACGGTGTGAGAATCACTAAAATCTTTAGGTACCATGTTCATTAAGGTAATAGGAGATCAGTTTTATAACAAACAAGTAATAGTTTTTATATCCTTTGTCAATAACTTAATCATTTATATCTACAAAATATAGGAATTTAAGGATTGTTATTTGGAAATGTAGGAATTTAAGGATTGTTATTTGGAAATGTAGGAATTTAAGGATTGTTATTTGGTAATGTAGGAATTTAAGGATTGTTATTTGGTAATGTAGGAATTTAAGGATTGTTATTTGGTTTAATGCATGCATGGTACACTATTGAAAGTTATCAAAATGAGGACCATGTCACTTGTACATGTTCAGTTTAACATGCTTTAGTACATGTATGAATAGCATTCAGTAAGCTTGGTTGAATAGTGAGTTATGGCTTATTAAAATTCTGCAAACATTTGAACTTCATTGTATTTGACATTGCCAAAAGTATTTGAATGATAAATATTTAACAATCAGAAATGATATACAGATACTAACAATGACATCAATGTAAATAACTGAATAATAATATAAACAGTACTTCAGGATTCAGATGATTTGTGTAACCTTGATAAAAAAGATGTACATATGCTTCAAAATTTCCCAAGACTAGAAACTATGTACATGTACTTTAAATAATTGATGACTAAAAAAAAAAAATTAACCAATACCTTGTATAATTTTTTATGAACTTCTCTAAAAAATTGTGTTTAATTTACATAAGAGATTTCATCTAGAATTTTAGTATGGATATTTTTTTTACACATTTCTCCCATTATTTTAGTAACCTTCATTTCATAATATTTATACCCTGCCACACAAAGTGTTGAGATATTATGTGGTACCTTAAAAAAAATTGCATGTCCCCTAGCGGTTTTGCAGATGATAAGCTGAGAACAGATATGTGAATTTTTATTGAAAAGTTGCGCACTGGTTTAGTACCATGAAATAAGGTTAAGTTTGATTTTCAACAATATCAAAATTTTAAGCCATTTTGAACATTTGGCCATCTCCCTTTTTTCACCGTACATGGCGGGGTATCACCTGATATTCTATTAATGCCCTATTACATGTATAAAAAGATTTAGATAGGTCTGACATGTAGGTAGGAAGGGTAAGGTAAAACTATTCTCACATTTATTAGGCTTTACACACTTATCAATAGAACTATTTTGGTATTCACAATTATAAGCTGGTCTCTCTGCATTATATATTGTAAGTGTAATGTAAAATGTAAAGAAAAGTTTTTTCCTGGAGATTTTAACTCGTTGCTTAGTGAGTACAAGTCTTAAAAAGTTTATATACCTTTTATTGCCTAAAAATATGCCTAGTTTGACACACTGTCTCAGGAGAAAGGGATTTTATATTTGCATGTTATTCAATTTATGCTGGTTGTTGGTGAATACAGACAGTATTTTGTTGTTTCCGTTATTTGAAGGATGATGGGTATTACTGATGTCTATTTTTTTGTTGTTTGTTTTTTCTGCATTTTACTTGACTGCTATAATTACTAGATAAATGAAAGCACTGAGACCACCAATACACCATAATCCAAATATCTTATACATGTTGATAGGTCAACGCTCCTGCATTTCTTGTAATCAACAAAACTGCTATTGACTCATTCAGTGTCTATGTTATATTGTTTACTTGTACCAGTATAAAGTTACCTGATACAGGTAGAATATCTTATAAACTACAATAAATGTTTGTATATGGAGTGGCTGTCATCATGTGCCTTAAATTTGTCTTGTTTGAAATAATATTAAAATGAAAGGTGACTTGGTGTATATAAATTATTTCGCATTATTTTGCATTGTAACTAAAATTTAGAAATGAGAAAAATTAAAGTTTTCAGAGTTCTTTGTTTGGGAAAAATAAAAAAAATATATATACAATGGTAGAAAAACTAGACATGAACTGTTCATGTTAGACTGGATACATTTGTATAGTACATGTAACATACATGTATACCTTAAGAGGTCAATATCAAGGATACATTCAATACAATTGTTTGCCTTAGAGGGCTTAGAAGGGGATTTCATTGTAACTAAAAAAATAGTAGCAGCTTTGTAAAAGTTACATAGGATTTAAACTTTATGGTTATGTAAGACAGTTTATCTTGACATGTACAGAGGTCATTAAGATTGTTTAAAAGGAATTTATTGATGAATAGCTAAGCCCTATGATAGAATGTTAAAAGGATCTAACTTTTAAAATCTTTGATTTCATAACTTTGAAGTGTGGTTATTTTTTTACTGAAAATCACACAAGTCATGAAAAATGTTCTAAGTTTCACATCTTGTAATTAAATTATCTATGATAAAGGAACTTGGATCACATTCAGTATTCTTTTATATGTTCATTCTTTTTATTCCATTTTTAAATAATTATATTTCAGTCATCAGGTACTTCATACGCACCTGAAGGGTTAATTGTCATTAGTTTGTACCTGTGACCTCCTGTATGTAACGTGTAGTTGATTGTCTATATGATCAATTTTTTGTAGGGTTACAAAATGCTTGACCACATAATGTAGCATGGTCTTGAACACAAGAAGGGAAATACATACTTTTTATTTCTTATTTTGTTTTTTTTTCTCTAGGCCAGATCTTAAACTTCAATCAGTTCAAGTGAGGTAACTATTTGCATGTTCTTGTAGTACTCCAGAGGTTGCATGTTACACCCAAAGATCTGTAGCACAACCAATAAATGTATATTCAGATGACTTAATCAAATGTTTACTCACTTGCTTTAGCCACTAATATTGTCACCATGGTTGAAAGCCAAGCATGAAAACAGTAAATATAATTTTGACTGATACTTAACCTTACATCTGATATTGATGGGTATTTTAGTACATGTCATTCTGCACGTCACTGCAATTTAAGTCCACCATTGTATCCTTAGCATGATTTATGAAATTTACGAAACAGGAATTTCAAGTATGTGAAGGAGGCTTTAAGAATAGATTGGTGACCATGTACTGTTACTGTTAATCATTGATATACTTGGATCAGGCATGTGTTCCAAGGTTGATCCCTATACATTTTATCAACCTTCATTTGAGAAATGTTTCTTATAAATAATATCAACCTTCATTTGAGGGCTGATTCTTATAAATAATATCAGCCTTCTGTTTGAAGATTAATTAATATTTTTTATGAATTATATCAACCTTTATTTGAGGGTTGATCCACGTAAATAATATCAGCCTTCAGTTTGAAGATTAATTAATATTTTGTGTAAATTATATCAACCATTACTTGTGAGTTGATCTCTATAAATGATATCAGCCTAGAGGATTGCAGTAACATACATGTAATATGTTTCAGTAATTAAGGTATTATAATATTAATGGATTACCAATATCTATTACATTTTGTATATACAATCGTCCGTGTAATGATCCACATAACAAACTGTTCAACAAAACCATAAAGGTTATATCCCACCAATGAAAGTTTTTATTTTCATGTTACAAATCAGAATTAAATAATTGATTCTAGGAAACCTATGATATTGGCTTTAAATTTATGTCTTTGTTTTTAATTGACTTATAGTTAAACTGGAATTCTTTGTAAGTTGTAAATGTATGGACTAATAAAAAAAAGGTCTTGTCCTAATACATTTATTTGTATCTATGATGTGTATGGCCATGATTCTGTCGGCTTTTGTTCTCTAATTGAATGTGAATTCTTTCATCCTGAAAAAGATTTTTTATTTATTTACAGGTATATATACTGAATTAATAAATGTTCGGTTTAGTTATGAACAATTAGCATCCAAAAAGCCAGTCTAACAGTGAATTAAAGAGGACAACTGATTTAGAATACAAATTTGTGTTTCCAGTAATAATTCAATTAATTTTTACCACTCTTAGATCATTTATTAAAAATTTCAATCATGATGCTTCCTTAAGAATATATATGTGTTTTCTGATAATCTTTTTTTGTCCATGATGTAGTTAATTTATCTGTACCCTTTCAATTAAGTTTTGACTGAGGACTGTTATTATGATGCTATGTATGTGATACTCAGTTAAAAATGTTAAAAGGAACACATTGATCAATGTTATGGCTATCCACTTATTTGTCCTCATTTGTTTAACTAGTACATGTAAATATGCTTTTCTCCCTAGTTAACTAGTTTAGGTATGGTGGTGTCAGGTTAGCCTGCTCATCTCAACACAGGAAGTTGTAGGTTCAATCCCCACCAAAGATTTTAAGATTGGTAGTCACTACTTGGTATTCAAGGCGATAGAGTGAAGACTGGTTGGCTCAGTCAGAATAATATGTCTGAGTGGAGGAGAAAGAGTATGCTGTTGCCTCTGTGAGCTAGCACAACAAAAATCCAGCTTAACATGTTGAACCTGTACAAAGTAGGATATGTTCGATCGGTCAGTTGTTCTCATTCTGAAATGCATGAAACATTTGCCATAGGAAGTTAAACCATTATCAGTCAATCAGTTTTTCAAGATATTTAGTGCATTGTGCACCTTCTTTTTGTTTTGTGATCTGACCTAGTTTTGAGTATTTCCCACAGTCATACATGTGATTTATAGATTTTTCCCTTATTCAAGGATCAAAACTTATCGAAGACAAAACTCTCATATTCAAAGGAGAAATTTATTGGTATTTTTTCTTCATTCAGAATGATTTATTTAAGCTACTGAATGTGAAAACCTAAAGATAATTTGTTTCCTACTAGTGGGGGTTTTTATAAACAAAACATTCATCTTGAGAAAAATAATTTTGCCTTTGTTCCATTGTTTGATGATATTTTGAGAGACAATGCTGGTTAAGATGAACGAACTAACAAGCTTTAAATAAGCTAAGATATCTGATTTTGTTTTGTAAAAGGATTTTTGTATGTTTACTGAATAAAGCAAGGAGCCTGGAAATGTTTAGGACTTAGTGATTATTTTTTTCAAAGTCTATATATATACTGCTGACTCTGAAAATTGAGAAATAGTTAATAGAGGGATAATTAAAATGTATATTGTAAGATGATACAGCAGGTAGTCACTTAATGCCTAATATTTTACCATAGGTTGTAATATTTAAACACACCTGTGGTACATGTATATTGGGGATAAATTTGCTGTTTCATTAGTCATTTTTTACTGTGCTAGCTCACAGAAGCAACTGTCCACAGGTAGGCCATCCCACTCAGACACATTATTCTGACTCGAATTCAGCATGTCCAAATAGTACAACGGAGGGTCTGTTCAATTGGTAAATAGTTCTCTTCCTTAAAGTCATTAAATATCTGCCGTGGAAAGTTAAACCATAATCAACTAACCAATCAATCATTAGTTATTTTAACTGGAATATGACAGCAACTGATATATTTCACTCTGAAGCAACATAAGGTTATGCCTTATTTTAATAGGATGTTATTTATACATCTTATGAAAGATTGATTTGTAAGCAGGATGCTGTTTTTGTAAGGGTATATCAATATGTTTTAATGAGGAAAAACTAACTTTTTTTAAGGAGGTAGACCTAGGGAAAGGGACATAGCTCTTGAAATTGATGATGTTTGTATCATATTCAATTTCATGAAAGCCCATCAAGCTTTCATTTGAAACAGAATAAAAATCAATCCAAGTTACATTGTTTCAACACTGTTAATTGTTTTACATGTTTTAGGTGATTAACTGAATTTGAACTTTTTTAAAACTTACTAAAACCTTTCATGTGGTTCTGGCCTATATAATGTATTAGATTTCAGTGAAATGAATTGTAAAAAGGGAGTCCTAGGTCAGTCCTTCCTAAGTTAAATATTCCTGAAGGATTGATTAAAAACTGCCAAGTTGATAAAATAAATACTCCTGAAGAATTGATTAAAAACTGCCAAGTTGATAAAAGTTTACTTCAAAACAGAGTCAGGTTTCAGAATATTGCATCAAAATCATTTTGGGGTCATTCTCCGCCAATGAACAATACATGTACATCATCACCAGACAATACATGTACACTACATTTCACCACCAATGTCCACTTCATGTACAATACAAATGGGCACTACATGTACACCACCATTTGACACTTCATGTACACAACCAATGGACATTACATGTACATCAACAAATGGACACTTCATGTACACCACCAATGGGCACTACATGTACACCACAAATGGACACTACATGTACACCACAAATGTACACTACATGTACACCACCATTTGACACTACATGTACACTACCAATTGACAATACATGTACACAGAATCAGGGTGTTAAAAGTGTATTGAATTTGTAACTGATACTTACCACTGGCATATCTGTCTAGTCTAGTAGAATTATTAGCTCACCAGGCCAAAGGCCAAGTGAGCTTATGCCATCACTTGGCGTATGTCGTCGTTGTCGTCATCGTCACCGTCATGGACAAATTTTAGAAAATCTTCTCCACTGAAACTACTTGACTGACAGGTTTTAAACTTGGCGTGATTGTTTCTTAGGGTGTTCTGCACAAAATGACTGTTGGGATTTTTGATCCATGGAAAAACATGGCAGCTGTTACTAAAAATAGAACTAAGGGGTCAGATGGCAGTTTTTTGCAAATAACTCAAAAAGCGTTGCCTTTAGCAAATTTTTGTCAGGATAATATTGTTCAGCATCATGAGATGGACTTATGCCAAAATTTTCAAAACGATTGATCAACTGATGTAGGAGTTACGGCCCCTGAAACAGTTTATTTTTGCATTTTTCACATGTGCAACTTTGAAAATCTTCTTCTCAAAATCTATTACACAGAATTCAATGAAAGTAAGCATTTTTGTTCCTTAGGGTATCCCACACAGAATGAATGTTGGGATTGTTGATTCATGAAAAAACATGGCCGCCATTACTAAAAATAGAACATAGGGGCCAGATGGCAGTTTTTTGCAAATAACTTTGCCTTTAGTAAATTTCTGGCATAGGTAAAATTGTTAAGCATCATGAGAAAGACCTATGCTGAAATTTTCAAAACCATTCATTGACTAATGTAGGAGTTATGACCCCTGAAACAGTTTTTTTGTTGTTTTTTTTTTCACATGTACAACTTTGAAAATCTTCTTCTCTGAAATCATTTAAGATCATTGAATGAAAATAAGCATAATAGTTCTTTAGTGTATTGTGCTCAAAATGACTGTTGTGATTTTTAATCCGGGAATAGATATGTCTGCCTATACTAAAAATGGCTTTAGCAAAATTCTGGTTCAGGTCATGAAAATGCTATGAATAATTTTAGTTGATTTTAACTTAGCCTGTCTCATTCCTTAAGTTTTTGAAATAAGCAAATGGTTAACAGGGTGAGCGATTCAGGCTCTCTTGAGCCTCTAGTTTTGTAGTGGATTCCAAAACACTATTGGTTTATGAGGTTATACTGCACCATGTTTTTGACAGAAACATTTAAAGGGGCCTTTTGAAACATTTTCAGGAGCCCAAAGGAGAGTGACAAAAATGTGCATACTTCCCAAAATTGACACTTGTACTAGTGCGTCTGAATTTTGTTGCAATTATCTTGGCTCCCAATGAATTATTTTTTTTATTTGATGTTAAGCTTTATTATGGTCGTGCATACATTGTAAGCCATTTTGCTTGCTTTTAAATAACAACTTCGTGTACGAGTGTAAGTATGCTTAGCATAGCAATGCATGCAACGTCGTGTTTATTCCGTGTTTGTGTAATTTCAAGGTGTTATCATTTCTAGTTTTAATGTGTCAGAAGTTTTATTTGTTGCAGTGTTAGAAATTATACTGTACATTGTAATTCATGATAAGAATTTGTACTTACAGTGCTAAGGAGACCAAAAGAGAGAGAGATTTGTCAACACCAAAGTTTCCATTTTATGAGGATACATTTTCTGAGTTTCCAGAGGTTAAGGAGGAGTATGATCTTGCTCCAGACTTCCAGAGAATTAACATCAGTGGGGAGGATACCAGTGGGGTAAATGAAACTGAAAAAAAAAAGTTTATTAATGTAAAAAAAAAAGGGTAGGAAAGTTGTAACAATTAGAAGAATATTAGAGTCCAAAGTTCTCTACAAATAGTTATCTTGACTACATCTTCATACTTGTGTAATGAATGGATTTACTTTTTTCCAGGGACTAATCCAGAATTTTAGGTTAGGAAAGTTGGGATGTACATAGATTTTAAATTTTATTACCCTATTTTAAGGGTGATGTATGCAAAGTATGCCCTTTATTGGATTGGCACTTGATTTCTGACTAGTCGCAACAAGGAAGACAAATTTTTCTACTTGTTCTGTTATTTTATCTTTAAGTATATAACCCGTGTTGCTTCATGAAATAATCAAGACATATTCAAATCTGTTTTCTATTTGATATTTTTAAAAGGGGAAAATGCACCATAAGTGTAGCTATGGTAGATATCAGAAATGACAACATTTTACCTAAAAAGTGCAATACTCAAATACAGTTCAAAGTATAAATTTAGGGCTAAGAGTTATGTTGTCTTGTTTCCTTTTTGATAATGTTTAAGTGTAGCAGTTTTTTTCAATCATTTCATGCAATAATCTTTTTATCTTTCAGAACATTCTTTATATTTGATGTTTTAACTGTCCTTGGAAATCATATTTGCACTCTTTCAGTAGTGAAATTTATTGCTTTTATACTTTTAGTTACTCAGTAAAATATTTTTTTTTTGCTGTTAAGTAAATTTGTATAATACAGGTTCACATCAGTGACTTAGAGCATGCATCCAAAGCCCTTGTAAAAGCATTGATGTTGAGAGAGAAGTACATGGCTCTTTCTCAGCAGAGTTTCCCAAAAATCACTGCCAGATTCCTGCAAAACTTACTTGACAATGAAGACTTTAAAGGAATGAAAGAAGGCTTTGCTGGAAACTGTCTAAACTCTGAAGGTTGGTACTATAGATAGATACCTTGGTTTTAAGTAGCAGTCTTTGTAAGAATCATGCAAATTCTGTAAATTGTGATACACCTAAAAAAGACTACATATTTTTATTTTTGCTGAAAAGTTGCTTTATAGGTCTATGTGCTGAAATATGTAATTATTCATTCCAATCTGTCTGCTCTTAGGAGATAATCAACATAAAAAATTCAATAGTTTCTACTGTATTTTAGTGTAATGTACAGAGTTATCTCTCTTTATTTTATATTCTACAGTACATTCTATATGATTTTTATCTCTTATGAACAAGGGTTATATGAAAAACTACATGTTACTTTCTGTTTACTGTGACATTTTAAACAAAATATCAAAAATAAAAACATGTAGGCTTTCCAACCATGAATCACATTTTGCATGATTTTTATATGGGGTGCTACTTAAATAGTCTGCAGTTACAGTTGTAATTATAGTCCATTGAAACTTATTTTTTAAATGTTTTGTTTTATGATTTTTTTAATGGATTTCTTTTTTTTCTGTTGACAGATTTGGAAGAAGGTGACTTTATAGAGTTCATATTTAGCTTAATCATCAAGTTTGCCTTTTCATATGTTTTACCACACCACACTAAAATTAACCTATCAACTATTTTTTACCAGTTTTTATATTTCATTAACAGTGTGAAGTTGCACTCATCACAATGTTAATTCATTAGTTACCATTTTTTGAATTGTAAGTGTGGTTGTGGTGGTGTTTTAAGTATAAATCTACCTAAGAATCATGCATAGTAAAGAAAAAGGTGAAAACTTTTGTCAACTTCCTGAACAATCAAAAATTTTCAGAGTGTCATGTTTTAAATAACAAATACAAAAAAGACTTATCTAATTGGGAAAGTTATGAAATTACTTATAAATGTTTATTAGGGAAGTAGAATCTAACTGAAAAAAAAACATTGACCCAATATAAGAACAATTTGGATAAGGCACAAGTCAATCAAACAGTCTTCTCTCAATTATGATACAACCAGAAAGTTGACAAAAACTTTGGATTTTTTACCTTCTGCATGATCCTTAGGTAAACATGTACTTTATACAGTGCTAATGAGCCAGTTGTTAAATCCTCAATGCCCAATTTTGCTGGCGTATATCTCAATAGGTCCAAATGTTCTGACATCACTTTCTTGCTGAGTAAATCCTTTCCTCATCATATATAATAACAGTGATAGAAATTCGTCATGTTTTCAAAAATACCTTTGTTTCAGTTGATTGACTCTATTGAGCAATGGTTCTTGGAATTTTTTGTTGTCTTCATTTTTTGTCAAGTTTCTATCACTGTGTTAGTTTGTGTGTGTGTACGTGTGGTACAGTTGCTTGTATGTGGATGACCCCATGATGTATTATTGTCCCTGCATCTACTCTAAACAGAAAGATTTACTACTGGTACATACATGAATATCATATAGGGGGTATTAAGAATGTGAAAAATTTCTTGGTTTCTTTTTGAGAAGAAAATGTTGCTATCATTTTGTTTTGTCAGTTGCAGAATTGAAGACAAAATAATTTAGTTATTGTTTTCTTTTCAAGTGTTAAAATAACTAAAACTAGAACCATTGTATGCACTCATTCCAAAAGTTAATTATTCTTGAAAGTACCCAAAATAGTAATGTTATTGCCTTCAAAATCAATATAAAATGCCTTTTTTGATAGAACTGGAAGAGTTAATTACCTTTGAGTACATTCTATAAGTCATTTTTACAAAATAAGGTAGATATGGTACTTGTAACATACATATGAATAATATCAGTATATTTTGATGTGTTTATTGTTCCTTGTTGCAGTGCCGTGAAGGAACATAGAAACTCTGTATGAACAACCTTTTATTTGCTCTATATCCAACAATTATAATTTTTGTACTATAGGTTGCTACCACCAATAGCTAAAACAAGTTTGTAACAAGGTGCTGTGGTTTTGTTTGAGTTATTGCTTTTTGAAGTTAGAAAATCTTAATTATTTTCATCAGTATGACATAGTAAGCACTTAAGATTCCATTAATTACTAATAACTCAGACAAGTTAGAAAGAAGACGATGACTGATTTCTTGCTTAATTATTTTCATCCCAAAATTTAAGCTCTCAAGTCATCATACAAAAAAATGTATCTTTATAAACTGTCATAGAACATGGTGGGGACATTTAAAAGCTGCTTTTTTGTGCAATTGCTACATAAGATAATTTTGTTTACTTCCAATAGTCTCATTTAGGTATTTTGGTTTTGCAGATACCTGTAATGTTATATAGATATTTACTAGGAAACACAGTCTGGCGATTGAATTTGTTACAAAAGTGAAATCAAATTTGCATTTTCATAAACTTCATGTTTTTGGATAAAAACATGCATTTTTCTTTCTATTTTCATGAAATCAAGAATTATCTGTGACATTTAAAATAGTTCACTGGGTATACAGTGTAATGTTGGATAAGTAGACCAACCTACACTTATGTGATGTGTATTGCACTTTGTATACAAACTATAACCTCCCAGTTTCAGCAAGTCAACCACCTGTTTTGTGACAAAAATATAATATGGTTTTAGTTTTAGAGCTTAGTGTTACTAGTTTTATGATGACTTTGGGCTTAGATATGTGTGATGTGTCAGTTTCTAAAAGCTTTCTTAGTTTATGAATATTCTTTTAATTTTTAGATCATCTGGCTGAAGGCAATGTGAGCTATTGCCATCACTTGGCATCTGTCGTCATCTGTTGTCTGATAGCAATTTTTCAAAATTCCTTTCCTCAGAAATTACTGGAGAGGTTCTGTGACAGTTGGTATGGTTGTTTCATAGCCGGTATCCTGCACAAAATGACTGTTTGGATTCTGATCCATGGAAAAACATGGCTACCATTGCTAAAAATAGAACAAAGTGGTCAGATAGCAGTTTTTCCCATATATCTCCAAAACCTTTAGGTTCTAACATGGTGGTAAAAAGGTTCAGCATGATGAGATCTATCAGCATGTGGTTAAATTTTCATGAAATTCTCTTGACCCATGTTAGTTATTGCCCTTTTTTTGAGGTTTTTTTGGGGGCTATTTTAATGTTATAACTTTAAAAAATCTTCATCTGAGAAATTACGTTTTAGAATTGAATGAACATTTGTTTGATTGTTCCTTAGGGTATCCTGCACAAAATAATCATTTGGATTTTTTATCTTTGAAAAACAATGGCAGCTGTAACTAAAAATAGAACATAGGGGTCAGATAGCAGTTTTCCACATGTATTTCCAAAATTGTTAGGTTTAGCCAGAAATGTCTGTAGTGTGGTGAGATCTACCTGTGTTAAGATTTTCCATAGAATCTGTTAATCCATGTTGTAGTAGTTGCCTTTTTTTAAAAATTCATTTTTTGCTATCTTTGCTATTTATTACATTATAAAATCTCAGAAACTACTGGACAGAATTCATTGGAAGTTGATATGATTGCTCATTAGGCATGCTGCAAATCATTTGTCTATGAAAAAACATTACTGCTTTTACAACAAAAAAAGGAATGTAGCTTATCAAATCAGGTGAGAGATTCAGGCTCTTCAGAGCTTCTACTTTATTTGTTGCCATTCTTAACAAAGATATGAAATTTAAATAAATGTTATTGGAGCCCTTTAGCTTATGGCATTGCATCTTGGAAGTATGATAACTAACTAGTGTGGAGCCAGAATAATATAGTTTCATAAGTATTTGATCACTTCCTGTGAGCTGTAGAAAACAGAACCGATATTGTGAAACACTTCAAATGTACCTGCATAACCTAAATACAAAATAGTAAATATTTTCAGAGATCACCAAAAGGTCTTCAATAAGTGTATACCCACCTTTCAATAAGTTCTGAAAGGCCAGGCAACAAAAGTAATAAAACCCATGGTGACACTTTTTTTCAAAAGCAAACTTAAAAGGTAATACAATGACATGAAGACACATTAATACCAACATCTGCAGGTCCAATAATACAATAAAGTTCAGGTCTGAGCATCTGTGTAGTCTAAATCAAGGATTGATTTGGTGTTTTTGCTTTTTGTACATGCACTTAAAAGTGTATGAAACGTCTTCCTATAGACGTTACTGCCAATCGTTGAACAAGTTTGTCTGATATAGACTGCTAACAGTAACACAAGGCCATTTAAGAATGTGTTTGATTGGTCAATAGACTGCTAACAGTAACACAAGGCCATTTAAGAATGTGTTTGATTGGTCAATAGACTACTAACAATAACACAAGGCCATTTAAGAATGTGTTTGATTGGTCGGTAGACTGCTAACAGTAACACAAGGCCATTTAAGAAGGTTTTTGATTGGTCAGTAGACTGCTAACAGTAACACAAGGCCATTTAAGAAGGTTTTTGATGGGTCAACAGACTGCTAACAGTAACACAAGGCCATTTAAGAAGGTTTTTGATTGGTCAGTAGACTGCTAACAATAACACAAGGCCATTTAAGAAGGTTTTTGATTGGTCAACAGACTGCTAACAGTAACACAAGGCCATCTAAGAGGGAGATTTAGCATGACAATCTTTTTAGCAAGAAAACAAAAATTGCTAGAAATCGAAGGACAGAAATACGACAAAGATATAAAATCTATCATAATTTCGTTGATCTACTTAGGGTTTCTAATTAAAATTTGAGTAATTAGTACAATTACAATGATTAATTATTTGTTGATTGTTTTCTCAGTGATTATTATGTTACATAAACATTACATTTATATCAATTTGATAAAGCATTTCAAACATAATTTGTGCAATATTTCTGCTAAGATGGAGATTTTGGGAGGAGAAATTTGTGAAAGAGGGAGATTTGTGTCTCCCTCTTAAAGAAGAAGGATTAACAGGTATGAAGAAATTTAATTGGGGTTGTTTTTTTTTGCTCTAAATCAAACATTAAAGTTATACACCTATGACACTGAGGTAAAAAAAACACTGTTCAATTTTTTGTATAGTTCCTCTAGACTATGACTTAGATTTTTTCACAGGATGAACATGTTTCATGCATGTAAACATTCCCCAAATGCTATGCAAGTGTCCTTTTTCATAATTAATGCGTGTAATATCCTCATAAGAATTCTTTTAGAATTTCTTGATTTTAATTCATAGAATTTGCTTACCTTATTGCTTTTTGCTTCTCAGTAGGGTAAGATTTGGCAGTTAAATACCTAAAGAACAATTGTATTTTTGAAATTATTTAACAGAAGTGTAATTCCAGCGCTTTGGTACTGTTATAGTTCTATTCTAAATGCTTGACAAAAATTTAAAATCATAAGAATGAGATGAAGTACTATTTGTTTTGAACTGTTACAGTCTGTGTGCATGAAAACATTTAACTTTTATTGTAGATGGGATCTGTACAGGTATAGTTGTGTGGTGTGAATTACCTGAGGTTTCATACAACATTTTGTTTAACACACTGTTTTGGTCATGAGAATTGTGATCAAAGTTCAAATCATTTTCCTAAGAAAAATCAGCTATTATGTAGGATGATTTTGTCCTTTGTTTTCCTATTAATAGGTTATCTAAATATAAAACACATGTTTGTTTGTTTGTTTGAGCGAGGCAAATGAATGGGGTCTGAAAAATTTTGGACTGATGGTAATTTGGCACAATGGGATCATCTAAACAATAAGTTAAAGACATTAATTTATTATTTATTTCGTATACACATTAATTTGTATTTAGAGGTTTTTAGGGTTGGGGTGGGATGGGTGTTTGGTTGGTAAGAAATGTAAGATAATTTCCCATTTGATTGTATGATAAATTCTGTCAATGTTCAGATTTCAGTGATAATTACACTGAGAGAAGGCAGAAAAGGAAACAGTGTGTGTCAAAAAGCATTGTCCTATGTAGAAAATAAACAATTTTGTACGACCAATTATATCTAACCAAGTGGATAAGTTATTTAAAACTACCATGGCATTACTTAAGTTCATGAATGGTATGCTTCCTACCAAGATTTGTCCTTATTTCCAAGTTTTAAGTTAAATATTATGCACATGTTACTCAGTGATGGTAACTGAATAAATAATGTATGTGTGATTGACTCCATTTTTGAGTGGTGTGATTTCGTTGGTGCTAATTTGAAACCTGTTAAACCTGTTATGTAATGCTATTGTTATCATTTTTGAAAAACCATTTGCTTTGAACATCTTATCACTTTATAAATTTATGGTGTTCATGTCCATAAAGTATTTCAGTTTCACCGCTTCTTATACAACATACAAAATTTGTTGTCCTACAATGGTATGATGCTGTTGTCTTCATTGTCCTCATCCATAGACATTTGGTGTCTAAATATTATCTTGAGTTAAGTGTACAGATGTTTATGAAATTGTACCACAAGGTACCATACTACAAATTGAACACTGGGGTTTATATTTATTTTTGGGAGTTTTGACTAATTGGTTAAAAAGAGACCAGAAACAAGTATTTTCTTAATGTCCAGGTGATAACCTGAGTGAGAGTGTATGAATCTCTGAAATTTTAAATCAATTTGCTTTGTCACAAAATGAAAGCTAGGAATATTTTTTGGAGTTTTGACTTGAACCAGTCAGGAAAGAGGGGTTCTTAAAGTTGTAGAAGAAAAGCATTATCCTGATGTTCAGACAATAACTTAAGTAAAATAAATGGATTTCTTTGATATTCTACCAAAAGCTAAGTACCATACCACCAAATGAAGGCTGGGGTTGATTTAGGGGTTGTGACCTGAACTGGTTAGGCATAAGAGTCCAAAAGGGACCACAAACAAGCATTTTCATTATTATTTGTTAATAAGTTGAGTACAAGTGAATTAATCTTTATGAAAATGTACCACAAGTGACCATCCCACTAACAAGGATTGGGGTTTATTTTTTGGGTTGTGACTGGAACAGAGTAGGAATGAGTGGTTAAAAGAGGGCCAGAAACAAGCATTTTCCTGGTGTCAGGATAATAGCATGAAAATTTACCACCTGTTGGAAGACTAGTATTGATTGTTGCATTTGTGACTTGAACTGATTAAAAATTAGACACCAAAAAGATTCTGTTTAAAGCCTAGTTCTGTGTCAAAAGTTTATCACATTCAAAATTCGGAGAGGTATCAAGCTTGAATGGTGTGTCAATACTTGTCCTAATTGTTGAGGATTTGAACTCTGCAGTCCTATCAAGCTGTACCCTGTGAATGAATTTATTGCTTCTTTTATTTGATGTGATATAAGGTATGTAACCCTGTTAAAATGCATATGGAGATAAAATGTTTGTCAAAGCTTCCTTTGTATTTTATGAGATTTTTTAGGCATGGATATTCATATAATCAGCTATATGATTTTTCATTATTTCATCTATATGTGTAAGGTAGAAACTCCATAATTGTGATGTCATAATAAATTGTTTTTTGTCGTCTTGTCAATAAAGAGATATAGAGTTGAACAGAGCCATTTAAAGTTAAACTTACAAAAAAATCAAATACTGCTAGAAAATGCAAGACTAGTAGGTTCTTAGATGAGTGAAGATCAGGCTATCTTTTATGACTGAGATATTAAAGTTTTTTCACGAGTTGAGCAAACTGGAACACATGAAAAGATTTTAATATGATATAAACCAATCTTTGATCTGTAATGAATATAAGTAACTGTTCAGTGAAAACAAATATATTTTGTTTGCTTCTCATAGAGAATGCCATTATTTCTGGAAACAAAGTTTGTAGTGATGTCATGTTTTCTCTGGCCTTTGTTTTTAATATGTCTATGGCGCTGCCAATTTGAATACTTTCCATTGGTTAAGAGAACCAGTTAAGACAAGCATGAGTAACCACCTTTTACACGGGTCATCTCAACTGGCTATGGGCGATTTCCTGAAAAATAGAAAATCTTATACACCTCTGTTGAGTATTGTAAGGTATCTTAACCTTTAGTTTCTAAATTCTTTGGTCTAGCAACCTCATTGGTGTTAAGAGTCGTATTTCTACTGATGATGGCATAACAGAGGAATGACAAAAGTCCTTGATACACTGACATAATATGTACATCCCAGTTAAGATACAAGAGAACACTGTGTAGCCATTGATACAAGATAAGGCATGGCACTCAGAATGGCACTGATGTTGATAGCAAATATTAAATGTTGTTTATTCTGAATAGTAATTTCAAGTTTTATATTAAAGAAAAAGGCATTATTTTTAAAAGGTAAATGTTTATCATTTCTTTATTAAAACTTTTCCATTAGGTAAAAACTTGAATGATAATAATATTTTCATGTTTCAAGAATTTGAAAACCAAACAAAGCATTTCCTGATGTTGGTATAGAAGTGAACTTTGACTGCATAGCAGGTTAAATTAGGTCAAGGCTTAATGAACATGATTCTTCTGCTTGGCATTGTCTTCCCTGTAAAGTACCATATAACTTAATATACATGTACAGTTGATGTAACATGATTAGAAATTGCTGCAACTAAATCCATATATTTATCTGAATGTTAGTAACACATTTTAACCATGTGAGGCTTGTTTGCCTAAAATGTCTAATTGCTGAAGGAAAATTCTTACAGTAATTGAGTCAGTTTTCACAGACACTTTTTATTGTAAAGAGTTGATTAATACATGTACTATAAAGCAATGATTAATTTCCATGTACTAGATATTATTATATTTCATGTCTGTTATATTTCAGAGAAGAATCACCCTATAGACCCTCCCCGAGTAAGAGGGGATCCATTTGACATCCCATTACCTGAGAGTGTTGGGTGTTGTTTAAAGATGAAGGATGGAGTCAGCCATGTTTATGCCAGCCCTGAGGATATGGCTTGTGATAAGGCATTAGAGCTACCATACAGTGACCTCAAGTCATTTCTTGCTGATCAAAATCTGATGTATGCTTTCATCAGTGATGGTCCATTGTAAGTATGAGTGAAGTGAACAAATATAAAGCACTAGTGCCAATCACTTGGTGTGCAATCAAATGTTAAAACATAATCTTTGATATACATGTACCAGTACATGTAGGAATGTTCTTGTTGGCAAACAGAATGATAGATAACAATTTGCCATTCAATTGTATAAGTTATAAGTACTTCTTTAAGTTACAGATACTACCAAGAAAAAAAACTGTTATAATTTGAATAACAAAAAAAAGACATTTTATGAAAGATTTTATTTATTTTTATTTTATGATTTGATAGTTCCAGTATGCATGCGACTTTTGCTACATTTGGTTACTAGATACTAGGTAAACCTATTTAGTTTCAAGGCTTTAACAAATTTCATAGCAATTCTTCTGGAGTGAGTGATGAAAAACTTTGTTGCATGCTGTAAAACTTTACGAGTGTAATGTTAGTTTTGCCTGTGTTGTTGTACTTATCTTTTAAACTGAACCATGAAATTCAATGTAAAATATTTTTCACTGTTTTTTTAGGCAATCTTGTTAAGATACACTTTATATTATTACATAACATGTAGTTTTCCTTAAGTTTTTGTGAAAGTCATATAGATATTGTAGTATAGGAAACATTGATCCATGTTGATAAACTTTATAAGATACCTTGGATCTTTTGTTAACTTTACTAAATGTAGTCAAGTTTTATGAGATTTGTAAAGCACTTATTTATATCTCATTTTCAGGAAGTCTTTCTGCTACAGAAGATTGTGTTATTTATCAGCCAAATTCAATGTTCACATCTTGTTAAATGAGCTGAAAGAATCAGCAGAGCAGAAAGAAGTATCCCATCGAGATTTCTATAACATTAGAAAGGTAATTTTGACTTTTTTACATGTGATGAATACCCATTTCGTACCTGTGAGTCCTCTTCAACACTTGATAGATTTTAATGAAATTCTACGGGAAATGCGTTATCGTAGTTATAAGATAAGAATAAACTTTGGGTTGATATTTTGCTCACTGTATTTCTTGCTCTACATTTTTAATATCTTAGATTGAAAGTCAGTACAATTTCGTATCACAATTTAAGATGGTAATAAATGTTTTCCCAATTGTGGAAACTTTTGAGGAAAATGATACATGTTCTGTTATTTTCGTGCTGAATTCTGCCGAAATTGATTAAGATTCATGAAACTTTTTCTTTGACGTCAGAAAGTCAATTTGGGACAATTTTAAGGTAATTCATGCATTAAGTTTGTTCCTCATGTTTTCCAGGTGGATACTCACGTTCATGCATCTTCTTGTATGAACCAGAAACATCTGTTGCGTTTCATTAAGAAAAAGATGAAAACTGAAGAAAATGAAGTGGTCTGTCATGATAAAAAGTTGGGGAAGGAAATGACACTCAAGGAGGTAAATATAAGTCTAGTAGGAGTATTGAAGTTAACATGTCTCTGTTGGCAATAAACCTTTGAAAAAAATCTTGAAGACATTGACAATTCTTTAACAGGAAGGATAATTTACAGACCTTTTCAACAATTTTTGTCACTGATTTCTCAAATGATTTGAATTATGAATTTATCATAGCATTTGAGTAGGAATTTTATTAAGTGCTGTTATATTGTATATTTCAACAAGAAAAAAATATATTTAAGAAGTTTTTCTATTCTTTACAGTTTTTATACCCTGCCACATGAAGTGGTGAGGTACTATGTGAAGTTAAGTTATGTATCTGTCTGCCCATCTATCTGTCTGTCTGTCCCCTATTTTTTCATATACTGGTAACCTGTTAAAAATTAGAGACATAATTTATAGTATTATTTCTAATGGAATACAGTCCTTATTAGTAATTGATTCTTAATCCAAATGACATTAAGCTTTTGATTGTTTGGTTTATAGACATTAGAGAAATTGATGTTTTTGACTTCACTGTACAAACCATTTAAAACAAAATGACCTGCTTAGCCTAAAAAAGAACCAACCAATCAGAAGGCTTGTTACAAATCAAATTAAATTTGATTAACAGTCCTACTTTCTAAGTAATTGTTGATACCGTTTGATAGAGCCTCATTATATAGTGATGCCTCTTGTATTAACCTTCTGTGTTTCTTCCAGTGAATCATCAGAATGACCTTTTAAAAACAGACGCAGATTGATCTTTATTTTATGTTAAATGTTTATATTCTTTATGTTATATATGTATCTAGATTTGGAATATAGTAAGTTAAGTTTGTAGATCACAAGTAATTGTGTATACATGTTAGAACATTTATCATAACACAAAGAAATCATTGTTTAAATCAGTATGATAGGAAGTAAATCATATTTGAAATCAGTCTAATAGGAAGTAAATCATTGTTGAAATCAGTCTAATAGGAAGTAAATCATTGAACCTTATTATATACTTGTATGGTAAGTGGAACTTCTAGGAAAATATCCCTGATAATCATCTATTAGTTTCTGAAACTATGCGTGCTTACTCTATACATAGCTTGGTTGTTTTTTTTTTAAAGAATCGGTGTTAAGTGTTTTACTTTCTCTTAAAGTACAAGCTGTCTTGATTGGGTAGAAATGTCACATACATTATAGTTATCATTTTAAAGATGAGTCAGTTTATGAACTTCTTTTGTCAGATCAAACCAGAGTTCAAATGTTTTAAGAATCTGGATTCTGGAAATACAATAATCCACTGCTGACTTGACTCCATATATTATGGTAATCAGTTAAATGTAGATTAATGTCATTTTAACTTTGAAAAACACTGCTAAGATATTTATTTTATAACCATACAAAGTTTGGTATACTACTGATATTAATTCAGGTGTTTGAGGTACTAGAGTTAACTTCCTATGATCTAAACATAGACAGTTTAGATGTACATGCAGTAAGTTACGGCATGTTGTTACCAGTGTGAACAACTAGTTCATTGTCTTTTGCATGACCTGAGGAATGTCATTTTATACCCACACTACTGTTCAGCCAGAGGAGGCCAAACCTCTTGATTAAGAAAGGAATGAGGTATCAATAGAGGTAGTTCTGAGTCTTTTTAACCGTCTTACAATTATGAAATTTTATACATTCTCACATTGGAAGGATGTTGGTAGGGACAGAGTATTAGTGAGGTCCTATGTTTGTAAGGGCCCAATATCATTCTATAGGAAATGATATACGTATTCAGCTTTTTCAGAAGTGAGAGTTTGAACTTTTAAACTAAGTGTAGAGTTGGTTTTCTAAAAAATCTTGCACATTCACATCTCTCGATTAAATTAGTGATGCATCATCAAGTCATTATTTTAGTAGAAATAGTTTGTCCTTTGAAGGCAAATGTTAAAATCAAATAATTGTATAAAGGATATAACTGCCCAAGATTGTGTATGGCTTGTCAGATTTAATGTTGAACTTTATTATTGGTATAGCAAGATAAGATAGAAGGAAGGATTTGTCTTTTACATGTTCACATTTATCTAATTAGTGTATACGTACTGTAGACCACAGTCCACATTTGTTATGGTGTTTAAATGTTAAAAACCTAAGATACAGTTAGGTACTATTACCATATACAGACTTTCACAGCTTTACCTGTTGTTCTGCACTTATAAAGGATCCAGACTTTGTTTAGATTAGTTCATGCTGTGAGAAATATAAATTGCAAATACAGTTAAGTGAACTCCCCCCACTCACACATGCACACATCTTGCTTGAAGCTGAAATTTTGTTTATCATTTACATCTGTCTCAATGGCAGATACGTTAGGATTACTTCAGACTTAATTTATGTTGAAACAAGAGTAAAATGCCATTGCCAGTATTATAAAATAAATTCATAGTCTTGATTTTCAACCATTGAGATGTACCATGGAGTTTTCTTTATTTTATTTTGTTGTGAATTAAATCCCAGCATGTAGGTTACACTGATTACTGAAGATTGCATTTTATTTTCTATACTTCAGGTGTTTGAAAGCATGGATTTGAAACCATACGATTTGAATGTAGACATGTTGGATGTGCATGCAGTGAGTATTACCTCCCCTGATGGTCACTGTAGAAATTAGTGTAGAATTGTGGATATTTTTTTCTGTTGAAAACAACTTTGATATACAGACAAACCAGTATATTTTGTTTCAAAATCTTAAATGTTGAATTTTTGGAGCATTAACATGAAATGTTTTCAATGGATGAAAAAAAATACCCACAATGCATTAGTTTCTCACCTTTTCCATGTGACATACCCATTCCTGGTAATGCTGTGTTGAGTGAATGACCAGTTTGATTCGCTTGGTTTATATTGTTACAATTTGTCTTTAAAGTGAAGTTCCAATGAACAGTATTTTTCCGATATTTGAATCCTTTATGCATTTTACTTTTTACATGATTGCAACAAATTTGTGGTAGTAAAATTATATGGCACTGTTGTCAGCATAATCACCATTTTTGTTGTCATTTGTAAACATTTGGTGTCTGGACACCTCTTGAGTATAAGTGTTGAAAATGTCTTCGAAATTGCTGCACAAAGTGCCGTGGTGCCTTACTGCAAAAAGGTAAGACTAGATTGATGTTTGGGTTGTGACTTGAACCAATTAGGAATTAAGGGTAAAAAAGCAATTTTTGTTCTGCTATACATACTACCAAAGAAAGGCTGAGTTTTATTTTGGGGCTGTGACTTAAATAGTTTAGAAATTAAGGGCAAAGAAGGAGCCACTTTGATTCTAGTAGCAATTTTACTATCCTTTGTAAGTTAAGAAAAGAATATGATAAGGACTAAGGGAACATGTGAGCAAAAAACAGAAAATAAAACATAAAGGGACTTGAGCAATGACAGTAAATGGAATATACCAGTAGGCAGCCATAGGGTTCTTAATTGTTTGTTATAGAGGCCTCTAGAAACATTATGAAAGTTGAACAAAAGGCTCCAGTATAATATAAAATGGAAGTACATGTATCTATTTCTATTTGATATGGCTTGAAACAAAGTCAAGTTTAATGATTTAACCTCCTGACTAAAAATAGGCTTTAACTTGCAACAAAAACGAAGACTTACAATGTGGAATGTGTAGGGAATATTAAAAAAATGTATTCATATATGCAATAACACTGTGATCCATTGTGATACATGTTAAAACTGGTCGAAAATTCTTGACTGAGGCGGAGTGTAATGGTTTTATATCAAGTCTGTGAAGTGTTATTTGTCTGTATGTGCAGTAAGTTACACTCTTGCCAAAACAAATTGGATGGGGTTGTAGGGATTTTTATTTTACTTAAATTTTCAAATTGACATAGTTAATTACATATCTAGAAAATTAATGCCTAGTTTATGTTTGCAGGATAGAAATACTTTCCACAGATTTGACAAGTTTAATGCTAAGTATAATCCCATAGGAGAGAGTAGACTGAGAGAAATCTTCATCAAAACTGATAATTATATTGGAGGCAAATATTTTGGTCAGGTCCTCAAGGTAATTTTTTTCCTTATGAAGGAAATTAGTTTTCGGGTTGTTGAAGTTTTTTATTTATTTTTTTGTTGTTGTAATGGTCTTAATCTGACACAGATACTTGGTGGGTGTATCGTCTCATAGACCAACTGGTCTGATTTTGCTGAAATTGTATTGGGTTTTGTGACAAACATACATCTTACATGGCTGTTTAGGTCTTACAAATTTAACATTATTGATTGGACTTCAAAACTTTAAATTTCACCAGAGCTACAAGTAGCTATCTTGTTCATATTAATTTTACTTTTACTGTAATGGAGGAGTCAGAACATGAGTAATATCAATACATTTTACTTGATCAAAAGAATATGAAGTGTTTATGATATACAACTAACCCATATAATATAGGACAACTAAGCCATGGTGTAAATTCCATATTTCTCTCATTACATAGAAAAAAATAGCTATTACTTTCCAAAATATTTGTGTTTTAAGACAAAAAAAAACACAATACGTTTGGTAAAATTTATGAATCTACCAGACATTATATAACAAATTCATTGGGTTATCGGTTAAATGGGATGGACCCTTATGTCAGTGAAATGTCAGAAGTTGTTGATTTAACTGTATCAGGATATTACTGATGCACTACGTGTATTAGTTTCTTATTGTTCATTTGACATCATATGTATATAAACTTATATAGTTTACTATGCTTTTCAGGAAGTAATGAGTGATTTAGAGGAGAGTAAATATCAGAATGCTGAATACAGGTTGTCTATATATGGACGATCTCGGGATGAGTGGGACAAACTAGCTAAATGGGCTGTCAACCATAAAATGTATTCTCACAATGTACGATGGATGATACAAATTCCTAGGCTATAGTATGTAATTTAGTATTTTCAAGTTGCAGTCTTTATAAATATCGGACAGGAGGTGATTCATGGATGTCAAAAACCCATCTAATTCACTTTTATAATTCAGAAACAGTTACAGACATTTAATATGTCATAGTTTGTCATTTACACTAGATCTTGTATGATATTGCTAGAGTTGTTGTTTGGATTTGGTTTTGGTGTGGTTGATTTTAGTGGGATATAATTGTATGTCTATTTTTAAACATAACAAGTCTGAATAAAGAAAAAACTATTGGTACTGTAAACCTGAAAATTTCATGTCATCTTTTTTTCATGATTTCTGCAGTCAATCTTCTATCAAGCAATTGCACTAGAAGTTCCCCGAATCGCATTAGAATTTACCTCAAAGAAAATATTCAAGACTGTTTAATGTTCACCTAACTTATCTTACCGCAAAAATAGCGAAAATAAAACTGCTGTGAAAAATTTCATGGTTTACAGTATGTAAAAATATAGAATATGGTGAACGAAAAAGCATCATTTGTTAATAGGGTTTCTCTACACTGTAAATCACTTCTACCATAGGCAGTGTCTAATTTTATATTTGATGGTCCTTAATATTTAGGCAAAAGAAAAGAACTTGTTCTAACCATCATGACCATGTCTGCATGAAAAGCTTGGTTCCTCATCCAAATTATTTTCAAATGAATAATACTGTATCTTCCCACCATGAACCTGTGACTTCTGTATGACAGAGGTGTTACCACATGAACTTTTTTACTGTCTTTGAAATAAAATGTAAATAAAACTTATCTCTGCACAGTAAAGGTATCAGTTTTGCACAATTATATTGCATATTCTGGAGCGGTTGTATGCCAATACATGGAGTCTATCAAATATAGTGCACTTTTCCTGTTTTTTTTTTTGGCAAATGATGATCATTTTTCATCCCAAGTACAGATTGAATATTAAGTTATCCCACTAAAATCTTGTTTTGGGGATTAAC
Organism: Perna viridis; assembly: GCA_037379345.1. Taxonomy (NCBI): domain Eukaryota; kingdom Metazoa; phylum Mollusca; class Bivalvia; order Mytilida; family Mytilidae; genus Perna; species Perna viridis. Next base: position 9,859,510 of record CM074515.1, on the reverse strand, counting down.
AGCATTTTCATGAAACATTATGAACTTAAAATGCAAGTGAAAGAAGAAAAATTCTATTTTCTTGTATACAAACGTTAGTGCATTATTTTTTTTTCTAAAATGTACTTTAAAAATGATTTTTAAAATACATTGTCAAAGGTTTGTCTATATTTTTTAAATTATAAAAATTAAAGGTTTACTATAGAAGTCTATGGGAAAAACTCTACAATACTGTTAGCTAAAGTGGGTAAAATAATGTCAAATCCTGTTGACAAGGAGGCAGGCTGAATTGAAGGCAAGTGAGTTTGTTTTATTGAAGTAATTTACAGTAATTGCATTTTCAATAATGTTGGACTGATTTACATAAATCAAACATTTATGGTCATACATTGTATATGTATTCCTTGATAAAATATATACTGTTAAAGATAGAAATAAAACATTACTGTTATCTTTCAGTGATGTGTACAGATCTAACAAGTTGGTGAACAATTTCCAGGATATCCTGGAGAATATTTTCTTCCCATTGTTTGAAGTTACAAATGATCCAAGTTCACATCCTGAACTTCATGCTTTTCTTAAATATGTAAGTTTATATTTAGTTGCATCTGCATACTTTTCAGTTATAGACTTTGGGCTTACAAAGTTTTCAGTATATGCATTGAAGACTATATGATGGGGTGATAATTGTGTTAAGATCCTACAAGTCAGAAAAGTTAAATGAGTGTCAAATCTAGGCATTATAGTGTGAAAAATACCCCACATAAATATTTAACAGTATCTTTTCAAAATCATAATAATAATACTTTAAATGCTTTAGTACTTCAACTTCGCTGCATTTTTTGCACATGTCCAAAGTCAGGAATTTTTTGCCACTTTATTTATTGTTTCGTTTTTACTTTCAGTTAACTTTAGTGTTGCTGGAGTATATTGGGGCAACTATTTCACTGTACCTGTAAATAATGTTTTTTTGGGGCCAGCTGTGGCCTGCCCTGTGGTGTGAGGGTTTCTGTGTCATTCATTGAGGACCCATAGGTGGCCTTAATCTGACAATTTTCATTTTGGTGGGGTTGTATGTCTGACGTATTTGGCATTTTCATTCTCATTACAGTAATGTTCATTATAACGTACATCCTTATAACGAATTAGAACATATTTCCTAGTCCCAGTGTTTAAAAACTAATGCATTTTGTCATTAATATAACAAATTTGATTTAGTGAAATCAGGGATATAACGAAGTATTTCTTGTGGCCCAGCGACAGATTTCTTGCTGAAGTTTGCCTGGTTAAAATGAATTTAATTATTATGTAAATATCAGACACATGGTAATTGATTAATCAACAATTTCATGGTTGATGAACATACAGTTAGAAGATTGGTTAATCTTACCTGTATTTTTGCTTTATTACTCAGCAAAAATTTCAATTAAATAATGTGACCCAAACCATTCAGAAAATTAGCCTAAGAACATCCCAGACAAGCGATCGAATATGCTGTGTAAATTACTACAGGCTCAAAATGGTTTGATGATTAAAATTCTTCACAATTTTGAAATTGCCAGTATGAAGAGAAAGGCAGCTAATCTCCATACTATGTAACAGTTTAACCACATTGTACTTAACTTTTTTCGGGGGTCCTGGACGAGAAATAAGAAGAACGAACTAGTACACTGATAAAAAAAGTATGTGAGTTTATAAAAACAACTACAGCAGCAACAAAAAGACTTGTTTTCTTTATTATTCATCATTTATAATAAACACACATTACAAAACAAAAAAAAATACTGCTAGGAAAAAACACATTGATATTGTTACATCTTAAGATTTTGAAAAAAAAGTTTCTGATATAATAAACGATACATTTAATGATGTAACTAAGACAGTCCTCGTCCCAGGAGATTTGCTATAAACAAGCTCTACTGTATATTAAATCAAGTAAAGCAGTATTGACCAGTTTCTCTTTACTTTGTTTTAGGTGACAGGATTAGATTCAGTAGATGATGAATCTAAATCTGAACACATCCAATTTACCAAAGACACACCACTGCCACAGAACTGGACTGGGACAGAGAACCCACCCTATACCTACTACCTATACTTTATGTATGCCAACCTAGCTGTCCTCAATCATTTCAGAAGGTAGGTATTGATATACATGTTTAATTGACATAATGGTTTTTTTTTAAGTATATTTCACAAAATTTTCCTTCATGAAAAAAAATGTCAGATGCCTAATTTTTTTATACAATTTTAAAAAATACTATATCCACTTAGGTAGTGAATTAATGCTAATAGATGATCTCCAATAGAATGGATAATTGGTGTCTACGTAACTGTTTTAATAAAGGAGAAAGCATTCTGTAGTTATGAAAACTTGGGATTTCATCGTAAAGGAAAATTAAGGAAATAGAAGCTATTCCAGATTAGTTCTATTTTACTAATGAATGGTGAAATAATATTCTCTTGAAACTTACACTCTAATCTCCCTGAACCTTAACTTTCACAATTTGTCCATTGGTACATATTTAACTTAGAACTTCTATATCATTTCATTATCCACTTGAAACCTGATGATTAATTATCTGATATATGTTGTTTAGAGAGCGAGGTTTTCACACATTGGTACTAAGACCTCATTGTGGAGAGGCAGGCAATGTTACACATCTGGTTGCTGGCTTCCTTTTTGCTGATAGTATTGCCCACGGTCTGGTTCTGAGAAAGGTAGGTCGGATTTAATAGGCAGTTCAAATAAAGATGAATACCATACTATCATACTAAAAGACAACTGACAATTACGAATAATAAAAAGGGGTGATAATTCGTAGAATGGGCATCATTTCTAATGTGGAAAATAAGTTATTATCATTTCTTTTAATTTCACGGGTATCAGTTTTGATGGTTTGAGGAAAAAAGTCATTTTGTTGGATACATGAATTTGTGGTTTGTCTTTACATTAGATGAAAAATTGATTTGTCTGCAAATTGCGGTAACATTGTTATCAAGGCAAAGTGGTAGTGTAAAGATTAAGAAAAGAATTATTGTAAGTTTCATCAAGTTTTTTAGTGGATATGTGTTTCACAACACCGACAATTGAGACAGACAAATTAAAATTACAAATGCATGCTACATATATGATAAATTTTCATTACGAGTAAAATTTACAATAAGTCAAAATTCATTTGATTTCAAAAATCAGGGCGCCATTGTTATGTCTTTGTTAAACAGAGATGGTAAAACACAGAGTTTACCAAATGCCACTTTTGCCATTACCCTTACAGGTGGAAGGATGGTAAAATCTGAAAAGAATGAATGTAGCTCCAAAGATACATTTACAGCTTAAATGGCTTTTATCTCCAGGGCATGTGAATGATGCCAATAACTAACATTTGAAGTTTTCTTCTCTGAGCGGATTTTCATCCATGGTGATAATTGTTTGTTAAATTCATAATTTCATCGATCTAGTCCACCAACAAAAACATTGAAAATAAGGACCAAATGAGTTAAAATGAAACCACAGTATATTTTGATTTAAAAAATCTGGCATAGATATTGGTAAAAGTCCAGCAAACAGTTTAAGGGCCAATGACAACCTAGCATTGACATGTAGTTAATAGTCTTATGTGCCAGTGGTCTATGATTTGTGATAGCTTTATAGATAAATAGATTAGCTTTATTTATAGTCGGCAGGACATATAATAATAAATACTCTCAAGAGCATAGGAACCACAAAAATTACTATATACAGATTAACAATATGTGTGACACACAGTTATACACATTAAAACATACAAGACATATCAGTATGCAGCAGATCTTATCTAGTTTATATTAATAAGCACATGCAAACTAAAGACAATAGACTAGAGCATTAAGTAAATATGCAAAATAGCAATCATGCAAACTAAAATAATAGCAGTTAATAACAGCATTGTGTCACTGGAACTAAAAATAAAAAATAAAAGCTCACTAAAATGCAGCATAATAAAGGTGTACAGGCGTAAAGCTATGAATATTGCCTAAAAATATCAACTTTGTTGTAATAATAAAAAATTAGTCATAACATAGTACAATGTTTAAATATTAGGAACAATGATATTTTGTGTCATTAGTTCATTAAAATGGTGTCATAATAGTGCTATAATTTTATGTCATTTAACAAAAACTGCTGAGGATTTCAAATTTTGTTGTTTTTTTATCTAACATATTTAAATCCACATCCAGAAGACTGTGTCCACATCCAAGAAACAACTTTATATTTTCACATATGATAAACTATAAAGTAATGAATATATTTACCAAGTATGAAGATGTTTCTTAAGTGTTTCTTTTCCTTGCCGAAAATATGACCAGAAAGTGACCAAAAGGTACAAAATTTGACAGAATATCTGAATATTGGTAAACTTCAAGCAATTTTTCTTTCCTTTAAATGCAAGAATTATCAGAAGTCTCTATGTTTTCTCATTTATGATGGATTCAAGTCTCCAAATTCACAATTAAATCATTGAACTTTTTGTGATTAATTTTTCAGTGCTGTTTTAGGCCAATGAGACACTTTGTTGCCTCTTTTCCTTTGTGTTGAATATGCTACATCTCAAACATTGAAATTTGACATGTTATTTGCAGGTCAAATAGCAATCTTCTCCATTCAAAAAGGTTATTTGATTTTTATAGTTGTGAGATTTCTTATTTCTTTTGTATAAAGTTTGCTGATACAGGTGATGCCATTAATTTAATATTTTAAAAGTTTCAATGGCCATTGTTCTTGTTTTTTAATATACAATTTGGGGTGTCTTTGCTTTCATCAATAAATCTTTATATGTTGCATTGTAATCTGAGTATACAAGTCTCAATGCCCTTTCCTTTATTTTTTAAGTTTAATTTGTGTTCTCTTCTGAACAGAAGTGCCATGACAGTAGACAAAAATTACAGTATGACTATATAAATGTATATAAATTAGTCTGTTAAATCTACAGTGGTTTCTTCCTATACTGTTTAAAATATTTAATTGTTGCACAGCCTTTTTACATAGATTTTGAATATAAAAATCAAAATTAAATCTGAAGTCAATATCAGCTCAATTTTTCTTAAGGTGTAAGAACCTGCACTGCAGTATATGTACTACTTGTCGCAGATGAGGATAGTTATTTTTTGCTTAGAAGACAAGAAAGTTCCTATTTTTAGCTGTGTAAAATTTCTTACCTCTCCAATGGGTTGAGGCAGAACATGTTTTCCTGTAAAAATTGGCACAAATAAATAAAGAGAGAGTGAACAATCATATCTTTTGAAAATTATTTTGAATTAATGATATTACTGAAACAACTCACTAATTCCTTATTTGTAGGTGCCTGTACTACAGTATCTGTATTACTTGTCACAGATAGGAATTGCTATGTCTCCTCTGAGTAACAACTCACTGTTTTTGAATTACCACCGTAATCCACTGCCAGAATACTTCAACAGAGGTCTTAATGTCTCACTTTCTACTGATGATCCCTTACAGTTTCACTTTACAAAGGTTTGTTATCATATAATAACATTGTGCTTCCTGTCCCATATAACTTGCATGTTATTTCTAAAAATATCATTTATGCAAATCTCAGGTTATAAACAAGTCAAGTTATTTACAATAAAAATCAGTGGATTTCAACTGGCGTTTAAAAGTTGACAATCTATTGTGTTTTGCACTTACATATTTGGTGGATATATAGGAACCACCATGTTTGTCTATCCACATGTAATGTCTATCCACCTTGTGTTTTGTAATATCTATTGGCCATGTATCTTGTAATGTATCTTCCTTGTGTTGTGATATGTCTATCCACCATGTGTCGCATAATGTTTATCCAACTTGTGTCTTGTAATGTCTGTCCACCTTGTGTTGTGTTGTGTCTGTCCATCTTGTGTCTTGTAAGTACAACTCTTCCTGACCCATTCAATGGATTTTGATGATAATTTATATGATGGTTGATAATCATATTTAGAAAATATCATTTAAAGGTTTGCATGTTGTAAACAGTAAAATTTGATTTGAAGGAAGGTACATAAATCCAATACTTCAACTTAAATTATGTAAATTGTATATGCAACATATTAAATTATTAACAATATAGTAAGATAATATTTGAAATACAGGAACCATTAATGGAAGAATATAGTATTGCTGCCCAGGTTTGGAAGTTTAGTACCTGTGATATGTGTGAAATAGCAAGAAATAGTGTTCTTCAGAGTGGATTTGAACAAGAGGTTAGTTAAATGAATAAAACCTTACAGTTTATACAATTTGAAGTAGTTATATTTATTGAAAATTTTTGTTTGAAATTTTTTCATGCATGTTTTAACTGCACATCAAGGAGCAAATATTGTTTTGGTTGTGGGATATAATAATTACTATGCTTCTCTTGAAGGTCAAACAGAACTGGTTGGGGTTAAATTACATGAAGGAAGGAGTAGCAGGTAATGATGTGACAAGGACCAATGTCCCTAACATCAGAGTGGCATACAGATATGAGTCATTGGTTGATGAACTGCGCTGTATCTCACGAGGTGCCCAATCTTATGACAAGACAAGGAAGTCCAACTCATCAACACCTTAGATAGGATCTTAAGAGCTCTGTAAATGCCCAACCTTTGTTGACATTGTGATTGTTTTGTTTTGTCAGTCGATTTAGAATTTTAAATATTTAGTATTGTATGTTTTTGAACTTTCAGATTGGCTTAGTCAAAGTAGGTCATAAATTATGGAACTCTGTATTGTTGAGTTTGATTCTCAAAGTACAAAAAATTTGAAAATACAGTTAATCAAAGAAAGAATTTTTTCCCCCTTTTTTCTTTCCAAAATAATAATACTGTAATAAAAAAAAATAATTTAATGGTTTTTATTGGTCACTACAAAGGCAGACAGGTTTTTTTGCTGTTCAACAGTACTTGTCTATCAATATTAACTTAGATTTAGAAACCCAAATACTGTAATATACATGTAAGCAAATACCAGTAGTCATGAACTACCATAAGATGTGTGCTTTGATGCCAGTGTGATAGTTAACTTCTGTTTTATGATAGGACTATAAACTAAGATGTTATTGAAACCTTTAGCATTTGTATATGTCACAAAGACAATCATAGGCTATTTAATTATGTAGATGGATTCCTCAGCTATATGTTTCGCAGTTAAATGAGGTCTTAATAACAGTGTTAACATTAACATTAACAGTCCTGCAGTAGAATGTTGGGGTACAGTGTTAACATTAACACTAACAGTCCTCCAGCAGAATGTTTAGGTACAGTGTTAACATTAACACTAACAGTCCTCCAGCAGAATGTTTGGGTACAGTGTTAACATTAACATTAACAGTCCTGCAGCAGAATGTTGGGGTACTGTGTTAACATTAACACTAACTGTCGTCCAGTAAGAATATGCCTGTTAATGGTATAAATCTGTTTTGTGTTTTGTTATTGGTATAAATCTGTTTTGTGTTGTTATTGGTATATGTGTTTTGTATATTTTTTTGTGTGTTTGGCTTGCCTTTCAGTACTTTCTTAAAATTTCTATAATGAAAATATAGTTATGAAAGTAAATGTTTAAAGCTGTGATTTTGATATAAAAATATCAGCATATCATTTTTTAACAGTGGAATGTTTTATTTATACAGATTATGGTATTTATCATTGTGGTAAAGAATGTCTATTATTATCACTTTCTTCAATATACAATTGTATATCTATGTACAAAAAAGAAATGTATGTTGAATGTCACAATACAAAACACTATATGGTGGGTTATTTTGCTGGGTGAAAAAAGAAATGTATAACATTTTAGCGTTTCTAATTTAATCCATTTTGTCAGGTGATGCACTAAGTATTAAAGCCTGGAGTAAATATTTTGCAAAATTTAGATCCATCTTTTCAGACAGACGGCCAAAATATTCCAAAATTAGCACCCCATGAAAATTACCTGCAATAGGGTAGGTGGTAATTTTTTTTTAACTTTGTATGGTAGTATTTAAGTCTACTTGAATTGTGTTGAAGCTAATTGCACTACTTATATATTTTACATACATATTGTATTCAGCTGTATGCATACTTGCTATGAAATGTGATATTATATTACAGTTGAACTTCACTCACTCAAACTCTGATGGCTCGAATACCCTGGATTTCACGAACTCAATTCATAGTACCAAATTTTTGTCCTACTTAATTAATGTAAATAACCTTGGATTTCTTGAACTTCAATTTCATGAATTCTCAAACTCATTAATTGGTCTGCATGGTAATAAATCCATGAGAATTACCCTCACTAACTCGAATGCATCAACCAGTTTCTCAGCTTGGGTAATCAAAGGTGTGAAAAGCTGAAGGCCTATTATTATTTATCAGTGTCATTTTAGGTAATTAAAAGTGAAATCCTTAATTAGCTTATTATGATATATTATAGTACTGACAAGTACTGATTGGACCAAAATCTGCATGATTATGGGTAGAAAATGTTGTACAAATTCTTGATCAACAAACTCGTATTTAGAAATTTTTGAAGCAAAGGTAGTATTAATGTCTACAAATCAACAAACCCATCTGAAAGTGAATGAAAAATTTTAAAGAAATAATAAAACTTCATAGGAAGTCAACAAAGTCTAATGATGAAGTTGAACTCTGACCGGCAATGAAAAAATCTGGAAATCTTCAAACTTAAATTTCTCGAACTCCTGATAACTCAAACATATTTGAACAATCTCTTGGAGTTTGAGCTACAGGGGTTTGACTGTATTTTCTCTGTCAAAATTAACAGTTAATACAGACTGAACATATTAAGAAAAACTGTAGATTTATCATTAAATTTCTGTATGAAAAGCAATAAATTTCAATTTCACAAAATATGTTAAGAAAATGACTTTTTCAAAAATAAATTTGTAAGGTTATTACTAGTCAGTATCAATAATTGTCCTCAGAGTGAATTTTACATGTAATCTTATGAATAATCACAAGGAATATCTATATATATTATATTACCTTATGTAAATGGTAAATTAGTAGTATTATTTATTAAATATAGAAGTTATATGTTTATTTTTCCACTATGATTTGGACATGTTTTAATTTCTTCTTGCACAAGTTCATTTTAGTAGTTGTTATCCATTAAAATTTACTTTAGTGTAGAATTTCTTCTTTCTTTTGGACAAATTCTCAAAATGTCTATGAAGCCGATAGAATATTCAAACTGTTATTGTATTTATTAAGATTTCTTAAATTGATGTACAGCCAGTTGTCTTTGTAAAATTAACTTTTGAACAAAGGTGTTTCTAGTATACATTGTGGTGCATGTCTAATGTTTAGCCAATATACATCATTCCATGTTTATTTTTAATTTTTGTATACAAAAGTTCATTATTGATAAGTGTCATTTACTATTGTTTAATTTGATCTGTGATAACCTTATCTACTAACAATACTTTTTTGTGTGTAATTACCAATTTGATAATTTACTGACCATATGTTTATATTGGATGAATGCCGTAATTTGTTAAGCCATAAACAATCTTATCTAAGTTTTGATCATACTTATTACATGGGGCATTGTTTTATGTCATCTTATATTTTAATTAACTAATGTTTTAAATGATGTTAAAATTATATGTTTAAATTATTTTAAAAGAATTTTGACATAAAATTTGTATTGTAAAATTACAAACATAATATGTGAAAAGCCTCTTTAAAAGGAAGATAATTGGCCGGAAATTTCTTTCAAGGGTGGATAATTGGCAGGAAATTTCTTTTAAAGGGGAGATAATTTGCAAAATATGTTCTATAGAAATGTAATGGGACTTTTAATTTTTTTTAATGTTAAAAGGAAAAGGATTTGGTGACCCCTTATTTTCTTTTTGAAATATGAAGAAATGACAATTAAGAGTACTTTATATGATTTATAAGAAATTCTATGTATCATTTTTTTTAAAAGTTGAGCAAAAAACTGAAAATTTCCTACAGAATTCATATAAATTGCTTTTATTAATGCTCAATTATCTCAAAATCAAGTTGGCAACCTATGCTTTTTGCATTAAAATGCTAAAGTATGATCATTCAAGGATATCTGAGTGAAAACTGAGGAAAGTCTATATACTAGAAATATAAGGTATTGTCTTCCTTAAGGGCTTTCATTCAGAGTGACTTTATGAAACTGGTCATTTTGTTTTCAACTTTTACCTGACAATCTATTATGTCCATACTTTTAAATCTTACTTGAAAATCTTTTAGTAATGAATGAGGTATAGAGAATTAGTTTTATACATGTCGACCTCGTAGATTTTTCTACCCTAGAAAGAGAACAATGTTTTCAGTAAGTCACTTCACAACAAGAATCAGGATTAGTTTTTCCAAGGAATGAAGTAATGCTAAATGCAGTTCAATATTCAATTTAAAATAATGATAATTTGTTTTATACCGAGCAGATTGAAACAAATTGAAATCAACATAATGACCTTAAAAACAAGTTAAGAATTGACTTAGTTCAATAATTGTGAGCCAAGACAGTTTGAGATTTTTGTCACGTAGATGATAGGTTTAAGTATGGCAAGTCAATCATAGAAACATTTTTGTTACCAGCATAAAGTAATTGAATTAGTGTGTATGATCTTTTTATAAAATTCTTTTCTTTATTAGATGTTTAGTTGCATTCCCATTCAATGAAATATTTTTATTAACAACTGCCAAAATACTACTAGGTGCTAGTTTTAATTCAGTTTTATTTACTCAGTTAAGCCTTATATTATATCATACTTAAATGATAGCAATGCCTTAATTTTATGAAGAATTATTAGAGTTTTTTGTTTATTGCTCAGTCACTTATGAAGGTTCTGTTTTATTTTCTGTTACTATTTATACTCATACCTTCAAATATGCTGTTAGTAGTTGTTTAAAGCCTTTGCTGTCTATAATTAGAAATCTGTCTTTCATATTGTTTTGTCTATCAGAGTATTTAGTTGTTATATTAAACTTTCCACAGTAGTTATGAGAAGATAAATTTGTTCAGAACTGGCCAGTAATCTATAATTATATTTTACTTGAGGAAATCCCAACGATAAAGTTACCTTTATGACATTCTTTGCTTATTAAAATCCAAATTTCTCATTTGATTTGTAACATGATTATAATACATGGATGTTTTAGCTAAAAGTGATGTTGTTAATTTCCCTCTGTAGAAGTACATTGTGTTTTATTGTTTTGCTATTTTATTTTCTCTTGTTCAGATTATTACAGGTGCAATTTTAGCCAATAAAACTACCAAAGATCCTTGACACCAGCTTGTTTCTGGTTTTTTCTTTTATGAGAATCATAAATATTTTCCATGCAGTGTGAAAGTATGGGCATTAGCATGTGTCATTGAAGCATTATTTTTAGATTTAAAATAATGATTTGGATGTGAATATTATGTAAAAGGCTTCTGTCTTATCCAAATGTTATGATCAATGCAATAAATTAGTGTGGTTATTGTGATGATTAGTTTCATCATTTATATTATTATAGAGATAACTCTTTAGTGACATTCTGATATTTTTCACTGTGTATCATTCTCCCGTATTCTAACTTTTAAAATTCATCAAAGTTATTCACATGATGATACCGGTAAATTGGATAATTGAGAAGATACTCATGATCACTGCTGTTGAGAACACATAGACTTTACCTGAAACATCAACTGCACTTCTATTAAGCACTTAAGTAGTGATTTACAATGAATAACAGAAGACTATTATTTTAGTAGATATTCAAACTCCAATAAGTATTTAGTTCTGTTTCATATTTTGATTTGTTTTAACTGATACCTTATGTGATTACAGAGGTGAAGTTAACCCCCTGATGTAGAATATCTCTAGACCTACATCTGTTATAAGGAAGTAAGACCTCTTAATAAACCTTATGAAACGAAACTAGATATTTCAAGACAAACATTACTATCTTGCTAAATTGTTCAACCTTTAAAATTTATTGAAAAATAAGCTTTTTTTAATATTAGTTTATCATGAACCGTTGAACTGTAGTAGCAATAAATCAAGCAACTCAGGTTTTTATAAAACTTTTTTATTTTTGATACAACGTCGCTGGAGCTGGAATTGGGCGACCAGAAACATGGACAAACTGGTTTCATAAAAAACGCATTTACACATCTGAAAAATACAAGTACATACTAAGTTAAAAATGAATTGATATGAGGAGAACTCAAATAATCATTCACATAGCAACAATGTATTTTCATCATGTAGTGGCCACATAGAAGGAGAAAATTATAAACTATAACTTCGACAACTGAAATACATGTGTTCGTTTTTAATACGAACTGGATTCGTCTCCACAAACTCTTTTACACACTCTTCAACTTTGATCTAACCAACAAAAGAATTTTATTTAGAAGTAGCCTGGAAATTTTGAAATTCTCAGACCTTAGTATTTTTGTCTTATTTTTTAACATTCTTCCGAGATTTTCAGGGAAATTTTGGATGATCTTAACGTTTTTTTTTTAACTCTTGCTTTACACTTCATAACATAATCCATTAAATAGGATTCAGATTGTTTTTGTTGACCCAAACATAATGGATTTTAACGTGTTAACATAATTAGTTGTAATTATTAGTTTTTCCTACTTGTGTACACCTTTCCAACACGAAATTTAAGGACATGCATTTCAATTTTATTGTTTTCTTTTGTAGAAAACAGTACACATGTAATGATATGAAAATCGTGACGTAATTAAAATTCAAAAGATGTAGTTGAATCAACAAAATGTTTTACAGACGACAAGGTTAATTAAATGTGCAATAATGACAGGTCAAGTCTGACAGGAGACCATTATTTTCAGAATGAATAATTTGACTGCCTGCCCAGTATGAATAATATCTTATTTCCTGCTTTTCTAAAATTGTTTATGTTAAACAATTGGTATATTTTAAGAAAATAAGTTCATGTATTTATTGGGGCGGCCAGATTCAGGAGGGGGAAATTAAGGAACTCGGAAATTAATCTCTGACAAAATACTTGCAACACAATAAAATATCAGTATTTCGTTATTGTTTGTTCATATTGGGCTATTTTCAATCATAGAGACTAGTAATTTAACATAAAGATAATGATTAAAATATTCATATTCAAATTATCACACAGATACATATACCAAACATGCTGAGATCGTTTACACGAAAAATGCGTTTTGTACACGATGTTTATCAGTTATTACCACACTGGATTGAACAATATAGAAATATCTTTGAACCAATATCATTATTAATTGTTTATAAAAAACACTGTCACGATGATTGTAAATGCTTGTATTACTCAGATCAATACTAGTAACAAAGTAACCGATTATGTCGTTTTCAATTATTCTGAAATCACACAGCATCAGCAGTTGTGTATATCAGTTAATTGGATTTTTTTTCACAAAATAGGGTAATCTCGGACACTCGAGGATAAGATTTAATCCTTCTCAAAAGAGCCTTAACGTAGAAAACGTAAATCTCATCCAAGGGTGTCAGATATTTCCCGATCTTGAAGGAGAAATAGTAATCAAGGGAACAAATATTTGAGCGGAAATAAAAAAAATATATTCCAAAAGTTAAAGTTTGACAGAAAATAGAAACATACCTTCCAAAAAAATATAGTAAACAAAACAACACGTACTGAGAAACAAAAGTAAAGGAGCAATTTGGACTCCACTATAAACTGGGAGCATGGACTGGGTGTACCGGTAGGGTAAACTTCTGCTTTTCTAGAAACACCCATCGAGTTCGGGGTAGGCGAGAGTGATCAAGGATACCAATATTCTAGCGACTTCCAAAGAATGTAATCCAGGGACAAAGACCATATATGAAAAAAAAAGACATACACAACAATGAACATAAAATAACCAAAATAATACGTACAAAGCAACAGAAGTAAATGAGCAAATCGGACTCCACTAAAAGAGGACAGAAAAACTATGACATGGTGAACAAATCGGTTCCCATGGTGCAGAAGGAAACATCATGACGATCCAAGAGTTGATGATGACAACAATAAGTGATGACTTCAATATTGTACAACATAAACCTGTTCCAAAGCCTAATTGTAAGAAGTCTTGCACGGTACAAAAAGTTCGTGTAGTTTCGACAAGCTCTTGTATAACTTATTAAATGTGGCATGAAAACTCCATACACAGTTGCTGAAGGAGTGCTGCTACAGATAAAACTAAGGATAGTAGACAATATGGAATAAAAAGTCATCGCGTTTGTCGTATAGTTTTGTCATGAGTTTTCTTTTTCCATCGATCACTGAGTGTAGGTCAAGATAAGAGAATGACTTCATAGTGTCTGTATTGAGTTTTACCTCAAGTTCTTTGGGAAAGATGCGATATATAACGAAAACTGAGATTAAAGGATAACACGCACATTGGCAAAAATGGTTAATCTCTAACACTTTATTTAATTATGCCAAAGGCGCAAGTGTAGTACTATCTCAACCAGCGGGTGAGATAAAAAAAAAAACACAGCTAAAACTGGGTACTTTCTTGTATTTTAAGTAAGAAATCTTCTCAATTACTGAGTCACTTACAACCACATAAACAAGATCAATTGGTGATTGTTATTTAATCAATGGAAAAGTAAAACTTCCCTTTAATATTATCGTTGTAACCGCTGTAAATGACCGGATTTTCTTGGGTAAATTAAACTTTACTTACTTATTTTGTTGAAACATAGAACGCTCCGTGATCTCTTAAATCGAAAACAATTATATTTGCCTAGAAGATGCTGTGAAACTTTAGAAAACAAGCCACTCACCTCCTCTATCAAAACAGCAGACACCAAAGCCATCATCGGACCCTGTCATTGATTCACATTTGAACCACCTTGGCCAAGGACATTGTCTCCAGAAACCTCCACAGAAGAATGGTCCTCTTGTCATTGGATTTTTCAGGTAATATCCACTTTTACAAAGCATGGCATAGGGGTCGTAGTAGTTATTGCGTGCCCCATAATAATTGTTGTTTCTTGCTCCATAACCATAATACGATGTTACTGTAATGTTATCAATAGATATTTTATTGAACGTTCGACATTTCACCTTTAATGATAAAGAATTTCATAACTTCATCATCCAAGTCAAAATGCACTACTTATTTTTCAAATAAATTCTTGTTAATTCATTGTTTGATCTGATCAACAAAAACAAATATTAATAACTGGACAGTAATAGATATATTGTTCACAAGTTCAATCGTTTTAAAGATAAACGAATTTTCTATTTAATATAATTGTAAAACAGACAAATATTTAACTTTGTCAAAACCTTACCCCCTGATGCGAGCAAACCAAGGCATAAGAGGAAGAGAAAAGTTCTCATTTTGTCCTTCTATTAATCCTCCACACCGGACTACTTTACATCAGGTAGTCTATCTTGGCAAGAAAATGTCACCTATACTGCTAATTTACATAAAGGCATAATTAAATCATGCATATATAAACCTTTATTAAAGACTAGGCATTCTTGTTTTTTACTTGTCCATCCAGTGGCAGGTACAGTTCTAAAAACGTGTTAAACGTTATAATTATTACATGTGATAATTAATAATTAAAAGATAATAAAATACATGCATAATATAGAAATGTAAAAGGTTCCTTCAATGAAATATCGTGACCGAAGCGTCGATACAATACCAAAAGTTTATCAATAACAGGAGTAGCACACTTAAAATCAACCTACATGATATATATATATATATATATATATATATATATATATATATATATATATATATATATATATATGAAATGTACCATTGAAGAGTTTACCAATAAGATTCGACGACTCCATAGTAATGTGAATACCTTTTACCCGGTTACATTTGGATATCCACCGTGGATGAAGTTTTTTTTTAACGATATACGATTTATAGTATATTTTTTCATATTTTGAGTGTTAATGACATTCAAACTACAACTTAGATTTAATTTTTTGTATTTCCCATAATATTTTAATTGAGCAATACTGCAATGTTTCCAAAATTAGCAAAAGATTGAATATCAAAATCAATTCAAAATTATTCTTTAATTGAGCTCATGAGCAATTAATTTTCTTCTTGAAAATGTCAACAAAAGTACTTAGCAGTTCTTACAGTTTAATTGCCTATCCACAGTTGCTGATATCTTGTTTCTACTGCATATTTTGTAGTTTGAATTAATGCAGTTCCTCTTTTACTTCTGATTCTTTTTTCGTGTTATTTTAATTATTTCATGCTCATTATTTGTGTGTCTGTTTTCCCTGTCTTGATGTATCCCTGGATAGCATGCTTTTGATTTCCACTATAATCCTGATTCCCTTGATTATTTTCATACCAAAATACTAAGTATTGTGTTTTCGTTAATTATCATTTGTTAAGATTTTTTCCCGCAAATTTTTGCCGTAAAACATAACATAAATAATACAAACGTGATTTTATTCAAGTTAACTACAGTTCACAACTCATGTTATATTTTTTAGTGACCCCCACTTTTCTTTTCATAATTGCATTAAACACACCTTAAAATGTTATTTGGGACTTTAAAACATTATCCATAGTTGTTTTTCCAAAAAAGATGGTACACCTAGATACAAATATATAGTTCTTGGTAGAGGTTCCTTATACTTTGTAAAAAATAATTCCAAATCATCTTCCAAATATACACAGGAAGATGTTTACAAAATGCTGGAATTTTTAATCGACAACATATTTGTCCAGTGTGGTGGACGTGTTTTTCAACAAACGGTCGGCATTCCAATGGGAACAAATTGTGCTCCTTTACTTGCTAACCTATTCCTTCACTCTTATGAGGCTGACTTTATAGCTGATCTGACCAGAAAGAAAGTATATCGTTTGACTAGATCCTACAATCTCAGTTTACGCTATATATACATCGCATCTACCCAAAAGAACTTGAGATAAAGGATACTATAGACACTGTGAAGTCAGCCTCATATCTTGACCTACACTTAGAAATCGATGGTAAAAGAAAACTATTGACAAAACTTTACGTCAAACGTGATGACTTTTCATTCAGAATTGTCAACTTTCCTTTCATCTGTGGCGACATTCCTTCGGCATCTGCGTATGGAGTGTTCATATCACAACTCATACGTTATGCCAGAACTTGCCGAAACTACGCAGACTTTTTGTATTGCGCTAGAGCTCTAACAAATAGGCTTCTGGAACAGGGTTATGTTGCTACAAGATTGAAGTCATCACTACAGAAGTTTTATGTCGTCATCATGATCGTTATGGTGTATCCATCTGCACCATGAAAACTGATTTATTCAACGGGTCATAGTTTTCCTTTCCTGTCTACTCCAGACTTGACTTTTTATGAGCAACTTGGCGGGTGTTTCTAGAAAAGCAGAGGACGCTTACCTTACCGGTGCACCTGATCCATGCTCCCAGTTTTTAGTGGAGTCCGAGTTGATCGTTTGCTTTTGTTGCTTTGTATGTATGATTTTAGTTACTTTATGTTCTTTGTTTTGTATGTCTGTTTTCCATGTCTGGTCTTGGTCCCTGGATTACATTCATTTGATTACCGCTGTGGCCTTGGTTCCCTTGATTACTTTTTTAATGAAATCTTTGTTATTTCTTCAATGATGAAACCTACTAAGATAAAACCAAGGAAAAATCTAGAGAAGTCCTTTTCCCGCAAAATTTCAAATGCTTATTTCTCAAAAACGAACCCACTGACCCATCTACTTCTTTTCTTATATATGTTCTCGGATTAAAAATATTATTATCAGATTTCACATCCCTTTGAAATCCTTGTTATTCTTAAATAGAGCAGCGAACATCTTTAAACATTTTTTGAGAATAATAATGTTTGACGATTTCTTTTTATACCATTGTAATTCGATCTATGAGTACAAACTCCCTCCTTTTGATGAAAATAGTAAATAACTTCTTTATATTATTTTTCTTTGTACATGTACGAGTAAGTTTTTTACTTAAGTGATTCGTATTAAAGTTAGCTCGCCTGAAGAGCCATGTGAGTAATTACCATCACTTGGCATCCGTTGTCGTCGTCGTCCGTCGCCGTAGTTAACATTTAGTTCAAATATCTTCTGTCTTGAAACTACTGAACAAAATTCAATGAAACTTTGATGTACACAATTTTCGTATCAGTGTTTTTTGCAACTATTTATCACAGTCAATGGATATTTGCTACATGACCTACGGTTGTTAGGGTTATTTTTCAAAAATTAAGTCAGTATTTAAAATAATACCAGTTGAGAAGCCCAAAGAGGAAAATAAGCAATGTTTTTATTAAGGATGATTTATATGAATAGATTTAACGTTTTTGGTAAGTTTACACACTAAATATCATTGCCCCTTCTAGATATTTTCAAGCACAATTTATTGTATTTCGTTAACAAAATACAACTACTCGGCCATTCCACGAAAAAAATATTATCCTGAAATGGAGAATGAAGATTTGTTTTTGCCGGAAATGTAACGACCAGCTGAAAAAAGTAGTTTCTTTTCCAGGTGGGGCTCAAACATTTTGTTTTCAGATATTACAGTAAGCCAACAATTATAGCTCTGGCAAAATGTTGGCGCGGACTAAGAAGCCATATTAAAAATAAAAAAAAAAAAAAAAACCCAAAAAGTCATAAAATAGAGATTGAGGATTTTTTTATGTATAAAGAGCAAGACCTAGTAGTTCCGATTCATTGTAGAAAATACTAGATATGTTATCTCTCACGTTTGTTTAATTTTGTCATTGACAGTTGGTTTCTTGGTTACAAATAATAGGACCAAAACAAAATAATTCCACAACATAATTGTTAAATACAAATAAATGGAATGGATTGTAGAATTCGTCTGTTTTAATACTTGTACTGGTTTTCATTCATATTTATGTTTTCAATAAAAATAAAACGACCTTCATATGATTTAACCTAAAAGAATAATGGCTATGTCTAAAATGATAACAAGAGCTTCCGAAGGAATCAAAGCTGTGACTAGGGTATATCTCTTACCTAGTTCGATGTTGAACAGTGATAAGATGAAATTACATGTTAGAAGTTAGAGGTTTTTTATTCAAAAGTAAAAGTTGTCACGATATCCAATGAATACAATTCTGTAGTCTTTTGAATAGAAACTTTTGTAAAAACGTACAAAAATTTTTTATTTGTTTTTAAAATCAAAAGAAACTTTTTTATATTGCGCGTTTTATTATCTAAAAAGGTCAAGATATCAATTAAAAGAAATTCATTCGTGCTTAAAAGCATAAATTATAAGAAACCAATGAAATATTTGAATGTCCATGATATTCGATAGGCATGGGTTTAGGTATTGTGCACCATTTACACCGTTTTATGGTTAACTTTTGAAAACCAGAATTATATTTATAGAGTATGCAAATTTAAGAAGCACTTCTTAATGTTATATAATTCTTTAAACATTATCTATATTTAGACATTCAATAATAGAAATGGATACCTGAGAAATCAAAAGTTATTCTCGTTTCAAAAATGTGCAACGCTTGGGAAGAAGCTTAAAGCAACTTTAACGACCGGTCATGTCTTTTATTTAAGAAAGCCAAACATATCTATGAAAAGTAAAAACAACACTAAAATGATGATGGAGAAAAATAAAGGTGGTGAAGGTATATATCACAAGACGAGTCGACCATCTTTAATACTGTGTTCTGGTCTTAAACTGCCACTTCCGCTGTGCGCACCGCCTCTGATGAAACAAACGAACAATATGCTCATTCAGGTATTTTATTTGAACCATTTGTCTGAAAAGAAATAGGAAACATTTTATAAAGTTTAAGATAATGATATCGCCAGAAATTACATAGGTAAGATCAGAGTTTTGATTTTGCATATTTACAATAATAATATTTCATTATTCAAAACTACTGTACATAAGACTAGAATTTCTTTGACATTTGGAATGGGATGTTTACATTCCCATAAACATATAAATATACTTATATCTAAATTTGTTTCTTTGGGTTGTTCATGAATTTTAACAAAAATAATTAATCACATAAATTCCATGGTTACCTAGATGCTATGCATTATAGTATACAACTTATCTCATTTTACATTATTTAAATTTACTGGTATATACCAGAATGTATTTATTCGATCATATGTTTTTGTAACGGCTATTGCCCCATACCCTACATTAAAGGAAGGTCAATTCTGGTAAAGAAAAAAAGAATTCGAAACAAAAATAGTTCTTTTAAAGCAACATGCTTTTTCACAATCCGTATGATTGTAGCTGTATTTCTATTGAATAAATACTTTCATATTATCGATACGAATTTAAGCTTAGGCGTTATAATCACTAATTTCAGTCTGACATGAAGTTAACCTGTGATACTGAGAAAGGATCTTTATTAATTTCGTAACTTTGACAAAAACAGAATGTATCTGTTTATAGCTCATATCTTCTAAATTTCGTTACAAAATGAAGAAAAATAGTCCTAGTTAATGTAAAATATAGTTAATTTCATCCTCTTACAGGTAAAACCGACTAAGATGATATCAGTTTAGTCTTCAAACGTTATGGTCTCAGTCTTGCATTAATATTCCCATAGAGTGAAGTGCATATTATTAGGATTTAAAGAAGGAGTATACAAGTTGATTCAATAAAACTTTCGTTTATGTGGCATTACTAAGGATGTGGGAAAAATTAATTTCCCACCAAAAAGTAGAATGA
Source organism: Perna viridis (assembly GCA_037379345.1). NCBI lineage: Eukaryota > Metazoa > Mollusca > Bivalvia > Mytilida > Mytilidae > Perna > Perna viridis. The sequence goes on along the minus strand of CM074515.1, from coordinate 9,838,821 downwards.
GTCCACGGAGATTGGACAGAATAGTAGTCCTGAACTATAAATAGCTATTTTCTCTACTTTCACGTTCGTTTTGCACTCATCAAACGAACCTTTTCAGAGGAATATTTCTATGTTATAATGTTAAATTTTTTTGCCAAAAAGTTTGTTACCTGATATTGTTATGTTTGCTCTACTTAATAGCTCATTGTTCATATCTTTAGACAAAACATTAGTTTGTAAAGCGACATGTCTTGACACAACACCTGTTCAGGGATATGCAATGCAAGATGGTACCTTATATTTATTGTTGTTTACTGTCTAAATATCTACGACATTGACCTCCCTTTTCAGTCTCAGTGTCAAATTACAGTTATGTTTCCTTAAAATGTAGTGCTATTCTATTTTTTATGTATTATATGCAAAGAATGTAACATCACTGTAAATCAGATCATATATTTCAGCATACTCTCTGGCTAAATTATACCATACTACAAAGTTAATACAATGACTTCCTTCAGTATCTATATACCTCCACCCCCCCACCCCCCCAAAAAAATAGTGTAAATAATGTAGAAGATAATTTGTATTAAGACGCAATATGGATGTTTTTGTTGAAATTATGGTACATACAATAAAATGATTTCGTATTTCCAGTTCATCTTGGGATCATATCTGTGTTTTTTTTATGACTTTTTGTGTACGGAAATTTTATCTTACACATTTTCAGTTTTTGCTCTTGTTTACAGAAATCACGATATTTACCTAACATTCTTGCCGTCATCATATTTTTTGCACAACATCTTGCTAGTCCATGCTCTGTCATCCGACTACAAATTAGTGGATTGCCACCTCCTAGTCCATTTTGTCGACGATTCATTCTCCTATTCATACCTCCCATGCCCATGCCGCCCATGCCACCCATAGCCATACCCATGCCCATAGCAAAAGGGGTACTTTTGCTAATCATGGCTCCTTGTGGACATGGGTTTGGTGAAGATGGATCGCATATTGTGTTCAAATTACTTGGGGTCTTTTCACATGATCGATATTGTGCAAAATTTTTTGGATTAAAAGTACCACTCATTATCATATGAGGGGGTATTTCAGAATTCATAGCGCCCATAGCCATCATGTTTGCTTGCATGCCTCCCATCATTGCATCCATTGGCATACCTCCGCCTAACATTCCACCCATTAGTCCACCACCTCCTCCTCCGCCACCCATATTGTTCATTCCATTGCCCTGACCCTGGCCTCCGTTGCCATGTCCTTGCCCTTGTCCGTGTCCTTGTCCTCCCATACCGTTTCCTGGCATACCCATATCTGCTGGAGATCCTCCTAGATTCATTCCTTGTTGATTATTATTTCCGGTTCCCATTCCTCCTCCCATTCCTCCTCCCATCCCTGCTTGACGACCTGGGAATTTCCGACGCATATTTCCTTGATTCTGATGACCCATGCCCATTTGTGCGTAGACATTGTGAACTGAAAGAGTAATGAAGGGAACTAAGGTTATAGCGGTAATCAAAAGAATGTAATCCAGGGACAAAGACCAGGCATGGAAAAATACATTAACTAATTTTTCACAAGTTGTTATGCTTAAAAAACTATCTATTTACGCATACTTATAAATTCAAGAATAGTATCTGTATTTCGAATAAAATCAATTATTGGTTTAAATGAATCGTATAAGACACAATGATAACAGTATCAGACCTATGGTAAAAAGTAGAAAATATAAATTGAATTGTTAGAGAAATAGCATATTTGCAATATATTCTGATAATCCTTTAATTGTTTTACGATACAATATGAGTTTAATTAGTACACAGTATGTACCGCTGCTAGCGTTTTGGTGGATGAAATATTTCTAACAAAAATTACAATTTACAATATTACAATAAAAGATGTGAGAAACTACATGTAATTCAGCTGGCAATGTGAAGAATTAGTACTTATCAGAATTCATCACAGCAACCTAATTGAATATTATTGCCGGCTTCTGCGTTCCCTGAAAATTATCAATCTTATACTTTTCCTTTGTGGTCCACACGACCTAATTGCTATTATTAGCAGTACAATAGACATGAAGCGATTACTTAATTGAATATTCTATGTTTTCTTGTACATACATGGTTTTCTCTTACTGAACCCGGAATCCTGATTTTACGGTAAAAATTACCGGATCTGGAAGATGTTTCATCAATACCAGACGCAGTTGTATATATCATAGATATCATACATATTCCAGTGTGGAATATTTCCTATTCAGATTTTACTATATCCCAGATTCCTGCTTAAAGTGGTAAACGTGCATTTCAAATACCATGCTTTTTTTAAGAACGAAAACTATTAGATAATGCAAATTAATTAATTAAAATACAAAAAAATCCACAATTTTCAAAAGATGTCACATAAAAGATTTGCAATAACTTAAAATGATAGGTAACAAAATAAGAAAAGTCCAAATTTAGATTATATTTTCAATGTAAAGGTCGCCAGTGATCCTCAAAATATGTATTAAAAATATGATCCAGCGCTTTAAAAGAAACCATAGCACCGCACCGTTAATGGCGTGTCCTCGAAAGTATCTTTCCAATTTAATTCAAAATAAGGAATTGCTTTACTTTACGAGTGAAGATTTCGCCAAAAACCTCGTTTATTCTTTCGAAATTATTACAAAATTGAACAGACAAGAAATTCGGATGTTATGACATTTGTAATATTGCTTTAAAAGAATTGAAACATTCCATGTTTAGCATAACATAGGACTGGTACGTGCATTGCTTATAAATCGAAAGTTTCTGAAATTATAATCTTCCACTAGCTTGAGAAATCCTAAGTACTAATCCACAACTAACACTTTGATAGAATTTTACTTAATAAGCACATTAAGCTTACCAGAAAAAGCAATTGCCAAGACACACAGGAAGAGGTATGGGTCCATGTTGGGAACTGTCGAATGAAATCTAGGTGTGATCTAAAGATATCATCATTCTTCAATTGTCTTATAACTCATACATTACACGTCATGTTCCCTGTCCAAAACACTGCATGCTTTCTTTATATGACAACGAAACGTGACGTTTTCATTAATAAATGTCTATATAGGGGCTTCCTCTTTTAAAATTTATTAATTGTAATTATGTATTTCTAATTAATGCATGATAATGAATTCAGTTTTTTTGTTTAAGGTTCGGTGTACAGCTTTTCTCTATTTGATCTAATTTGCAAATTGTTTAACCTGATTTACTGAAGTTTATATGGTTAAAACCATTAATTATACATTTTCTGTAACGCAAAATACGCTTTTCGGAGTTCAACCTGTCAAGACATAAAAACATAATTAATTTTGAATCAAGGTATATGCATATGTTCTGAAGAACTGAAATACTTTGCATTCAAATAGGACTTATTAAATGTGTGTAGGTCATTTTGATTGAAATATTGACAGGTCTTATGTCATAATAACATGGTAAAGATGCATAATTGTCATTTTGGGGAAACTTTTAGTGATAATCAATTCACACATTCTTTATGAAATATCATGTATATTTACTGTTGTCTTCGTTTGTAATTACTGCGACAAACATGACCTGAATACATATTAATTAGAAATCAGTGACTGATTTACATATAGTAGGACTAAAACACATTAAAAGTAATGGTTATATTATTTGTGACAGCTTCGTACGTAAATAACGAAGAATTTTCTTTTGTAAACTTCATCAGACTTTAACCAATTACGTATTTTTCATCTTTGTTTATATGACGTGTTAGTAAACACTTATCGAATTGCATGTAACTTTTTTATATTCATTACAAATTACTTTAGCATAACTAAACACAAAACATATTAAATTCCATGATTGATTAACGTAATTTCGTTAGTTAAAAACTTGAGAAAAAACAATATGAAAAAATCTAAAACATTAAATATCTGTATAGAAGACAGTATCTATAGCATTTAAAAAGAAGACACAATATATATATAACAAATAACCGGTTTCAAGAATAGAACCAAAATTTGATGATGATTCAAAAATCTGTTGAAGTAATCATAATAAATAGGAATTGCGTCATATAATTCGTTGAATTGAATCTTTGAATACACTGCCTTTTATGCCAAAGGCCAAAAAGTAAATAATAAATGGTTTAGATTTAAAATGAATTCATATATTTGGATGTGGAAGATACGAAATGAACTATGAAAAATCAGTTATTAACTCATCTCTTGTAAATGTTTTTATAATATGTTATATAATTATACAGCGCACGCCATCAGTTCTCTGCCAGAACATATGCACCCATCTTCCAATAGAATCCGTGTTTAACAGTTTTACACCAAATTGTGTGTGCTTGTTTGTGGCTCTATACTATGAGTTTATGTCTGTTTTCTCCGACATTGTCATAGTCTCACATTGGATCATACATTGTACATACTTTTGATAACTTGATATCCAAACAAAATGGCGAGTTTTGCGGATTCATTTTACTTCCCTCAAACATAAAAAAAACAAAATTTCTTGTACGATAAAATCCACATCGTCACTTAGTTACAACCAATATTCTTTTTAATAGAATAAACTTTGAAAGATCTGCTATAGAATAAACAAAATTTATTTGAACCAAAAAGAATAAAGGATACAATATTTGAGGTTCAGAATAGAAAACGTTTCTTTGTGAATGTTTTATATGGAACTTACCTACCACTTCAAGTAGTGCTTGTTCAGGACTTTAACTCTCACGACAATGTCGTCATGACGATTCACTGCATCATTGCACGATTCACTGCATCATTGCACGTTCAGATGTATTTAACTATCATAAGCTTTTGCTTGCATGGCATAAATGCATTATATAAGAGTATTGAACTAGAATTTGTTTAATACTACACGTCGGAAACTTAACACGTTTTGTTTGACCCTTGACTAAAACTGTCAGTCTTCAATTCACTTATTCAACCAACAACTTCATCCAATTAGAATCATTTGATTAAAACAATATTGTAAAATTCTTCATAAACTTAACAAAAGTTGGTAGAGTCATTTATTGCTTTCACAATTAAGTAGTTTATTTTCAATAGTTCTAAATAACAACTAAATAAGACATCTGAAAATCACAACCATGTTTTTGCTTGTTCACGGCTTTATACAGTTTGTTTAGTTGCCTTAATTAAAATATGAATTCATTTTCCCAAACTTTTCATTTGACAATAAAAAAGTTATTTTGGATATCCAAAAGAAGATATTAAAACATAATTATATTAATTTTCAGTACGACGGTTTTTTTTTAAAGTTAAGAAACAAATATGACTGTTGGAACAATGCACCAGCTACACAGGAAACATATTTTCATGTTTTGACAAAACACCTGAAAACATCTTTATCAGATATTTTGGAAAAAAACCTGAAAGCATGTTTGTCACATTTTTTTTAAATGTTTAGGACCACCATGAGAAACATATGAAAAAAGATAAAAAGTTTCGGACTAACAAATAATTCATGAAAAAAGGTAAATAAAATCAAATAAATTTTAATCAAATGTCTTCATTAGGACACTGTATGAAAAGGGTAGTTTAATATTTATAGGAAAAACATTTGTTTCTGTATGATTTTTATAAGCACAAAAGCATAAATTTCCTTATTGGTCCAAAGCACATGTTTCTATATGTTTTAAACCATATGAAAACATATTGTACATTTTTAACGTATATATTCGACAGATTTCGACAGATTTCAACAGGCATTTCAATAATTAATGGAACTGTACATTCGATGCACGATCTTTTTATTCAATATTCAAAATGTCAAACCAATATGACTTATGTTTTGAAGGACGATTAATAATGATATAAGTTAAAAATAATTAAAAGCTAGGGTTGGTTCTTTCTTTGCCTCTGTCCGTATTTTACCCGTTTTTCCTTTTCTCTCGAGCTCATTGACATATTCCTTTTACCGCGGTGGTCTTAATTGTCCCCAAACAAATGTTCGTCAAATTTTTACTTTTCAATCAAGTTAAGGGTCAGCCTCTGTAAGAATCAGGCAATATGTGAAATATGGTAAAAAGACTACCATTTTAAAAGTTTAATTTGACTATTTCCAACATTAAAATCAAAGACAAAAAATTGGATTTTCAGTATAATTTTTCAATACTTTTGCCCTTGATCAAAATCGTAAGGCCAAAAATTTGGGCCCAATTTATTCATATTTAAACGTTTTATTTGTTTTTTATTTGTATATCCAAATAGACAACCCAAAATTAGCACTTACTAGCTAAAATAATTAAGAATCATTGACATGCTACAGAGTTAACTTATGTCTCAGGACAGGGCAAACATATTTTCTCCATTGCTAGATTTCAATCGTTATACCATTATGTTTAAATGTTAAATTAGACTGAGTTGTATTTCATTTTCTTTTAAAAATCTTGGTGATAGGTAGTGATGTTAACTTTATCAATATGTAAGTATCAAGTTGAAAGATTAAACGTTCAGTGCTGATAGATTGAACTATCCTAAACATTTGTTCTGCGGGTGATTTGGACTTTTGGACCTCTTTGTGACTTCGCCTTCACAAAATGTGTCGGGGAGCTACATCTTGCAACGTGACGTGTGTCGCTAGTCCACAAGTACATTCCTCTGAAGAAGCTGATTCCATTCCTAGTCTTTTTGTTTACATTGAAAGTGGTTTTTTTGCGTAGTTTCTTGTTTTCCTTATCACTTATAATTTCATTATATTCACTACATTGTGCAGTTCGTCTTTGTTTACGTTTTGGTCATGTATTTGATTTGGGTTATGAATTCTACACTGAGTGTGGCGATCTAGTATACCACCCTGATATGATACTGAATTCAAAGAATCAGTATTTGTATTTTTTTAATGGATGAGTAAATTTGTTTTCCAAAATTTAGAATAATTTTTTTTTCAAGCCCTCCCCCCCATTTGATGATTACAAATGTAGCTGCCTTTAAAAACGATTTTATCATGATTCATAGTTCTTGTACAATTGATGTGTTTTCTTTGGACCCTTATGAACAAAAATACTGAGAATTGTTTCTTTTACATTTTAAAAATATTGTTTTAACAAATTATTTACCATCGGGGCGTTCTTTGTTTGAGCGGAAGTCTGAAAAAAAAGGACAATAAAAAGGTAACGATAGTTAAAGCAAAATTTCCGGTTCGAGCGGGTAGTATACTCAAGTGTACTACCCTACTGAAATTTCTGAAGAAGGATGGTATACCAGAATAATTAATCTTTTTAAACCAATTAAAATATGAAGTATATGTATAATATAAGCAGATACCATCCAGAACTTTTTTTGTATAGGTTCAGGTTTGCTTATGTTTTTATAATGTGCTCTTCATAATCTGTACTCATTGTTTGAAGTTATTCAAGTAACATGGCTCTATCAAATAAAGAAATCATCAAATGAAAACAAACGTTACTCTCTTAGATCTGTACATTTTTTGTTGTTTTTTATTGTTTTTTTTTATGTTTCGTTTGTTTTGATTTTGTATTTTCATTTTGGTATTTTTTGGGTGTCTTTAGTTTACTTTAGGTTTGCTTTTTTGTTTTTGTTGTATGCTGTATTACCAATATAAACATTCATCTTTTAAATTTGTGTCAGAGTTATAAGATTTTAGTACCAAATGTTGTTGCTTTAAATAATGAATAAAATTGAAATTAAAGTCGTTTTGTTGACTCGTCTCAAACTATCATAATGAAAAAGAACAACTCTTTTTATCTTTCCTCCAACAACTTAGGTTGTAAAAGATCATTATACACACAAAAATATTAAATACATTTTTTCTGAATTATTCAAATTAACGATACTGAGTTACGTGCATTGCAGGGTGAAGACATTGTACAATGACATTACGTAAAATGTCCTGATTTTTTTGACAGTTTACCCATTACAACCAATTAAAAAATAAATCAGTGCTATTAAGCATAAAAGCATTGCACATAAAAAAAACTAAGTATACAATGTTTCAAAGGTATTCATATTTTGTACACGTCCATAAGTGATTATGAAGACTCTAGCAAATGCAAACCTATCTCCTTCTGCATTTATTTTCAGCAACGAGTTTATAAAAGCCAAGTAATTAGAAATTCAGTTTTTTTAATGTGTACAAAAAGCAACAAATTTTGATGGTTAGTGCTTAAACGGTCTCGTTTTTTTTTGGCTTGTGTAATCACGAGTAAAATCGGGAAATACATTCAAATTAATTGTAGTTTATATTTCAGTTTTAATATGTAAACAAGTCATCAATTTAACCATAAACCTATTAACAAGCCATGAAATATCAAAATTAAGAAGAAATTTACCACGTGAAAACATTAATTAGTTAAATGCTAATTAGGTTTTGGTAAACAAGTCACACAGGAGATCTGACAACTACTTCGTGCTCAACCCCAGGGATCAACTGAAAATCTCTGGGAGGACGAACTGAATAATACAATGAGGATCCTTTCAATTTTTGTTTTTCTTGCTGCTTTAGCATGTGCAGGTAAGCATGAGATTATGTTTCAAATGTAATAAACTAACCGTTGGATGCAAATGATGACTACCCGTTCTAAAGAAGTAAAAACCTGTCATATATTTCGATTCCCAGTGGAATTTTAATATTGGCCTCTCCTATCTGTTAATGATAATATGTTTTATATTTCTTACTGAACGTAGTAAAGGAACACAATTCTTTAATGAAATTAAGAAAACGCTGTAATTTATTAAGATGCTGAAATGTACATTTTGCAACTTTCTCCGTATTTGAAGAGAAACATAAAAAATATATATGATTTGTGAAGAACAAATGTTCTAATCTCTGAAATATTTTTTTATTTTTGATTGTTCTGTACTTTTTTACGCTATGTGAGTTTGGACTTTCTAGATAATGATATCAAAGAGACGAAGATGTGACTTAATAAAGTTGGCAAATATTCCATCGTCAGGGCTAAGACATAACTTTTGTCACAGTTTTCCCCCTAAAAAAATCTTATTCGTATTTGATACCTACTAGCATTTCTAGCTAAAAACAGAACCAACCCAATGGTCCTATAACATTCAAATGCCGTTTTTTTAAGTTGTGACAGTTGTCTGATACATCTTAATTTTGATATTTTTTTTAAAAACAGATGCTCTTTTGTCGGACCTCTTGAGATTACAGGTTCTGAAGGGTATACTAGGAAACAGCGGTGGCAGTGGCGGTGGACTATTGTCACGGCTGGGCCAATCAAGTAATGGTGCCCAGTCAGCATCTGTCGTATCCTCATCATCAGCAGGCAGTTACATGGAGAATTATTACAAATTGCAATACTGTCGCGAAACCCCATTCAGATTTATTAGAAAATGTACTACATCTTCACAGTGTTCTCCTTACCTGGAGTGCTTTGAGAATGTATGCTGTGCTACAAATCCGTTATCACTACGTATAGTAGGTAAGTGTCAACATATCTTTACTGTAAAATATTTTTTTATATTTTAATAATTGACAATTACAGCTGAAATGCACATGAGGTGAGATTTTAATAAAGTACTGAATCTGAATCTAATTCTAGTGATCGGGCAAGGTATGATTGTAATTGGAACAACAGATTTGATAACTATTAAAACAAAATGAAACGTCAAAATTTTCTGTCAACCATGATGCATATTTTTTCTCATTTTATTGTATTGTTTACACCATATGAACAAGAAATAAGCCTTAAAGAGAAACGTAGCATCAAAGTTTCATTTGAATTCTGTTTTCCCGCGCAGAAATGCAATTTATATTCAATGAGTCAATACCTACGTTATTGAACTTATTATGAAAGGTTTCTCACACACATGTGCATTGTCATTTAAATTTAGATAATGTAAATTAGAGAGACTGTGGTGAATCCGTTAGTCAAACGAAACCACTTAGATGAAAGACGCGTGACATTTTTGATTGTCCAAATAAAATTCGGATTTAATAGTGGTGAATTACCGAATGTTTAGTAACCTTCTTATGTACTATAAGCATGGCAAAAATGTAGCATGTGTGGCGCTGTGAAATATTTCTGCTTATTTAAACACGGAACATTCAGTTTTACCATTTGTGTAAAGGTTGAAGTTAAGAAAAACAAATTCTATCATTACCACTAATCGTTTTATATTCATTTAAATAGACATTTTGTAGCATTACTATTAAAAGTATCAGGTGTGGAGGCTTTTGTATTACGTCATGTAAGAATTTTACATCTGTGTGTGCCCTTCATAATACTATTACATGGACTACATTAGTCAAAATAGTTATCATATTTCGTTATCGTTGGTGATAGGAAATTATTAAATTGTAGTACAAATGTATATCAGGAATAACACTGATGCAATACAATCAATCAAATCAAATGTAGAAGATTGACACAAATTTGTAATGTTCCATTTTTTATGTTGTAGACTGAGTCCGTGTGATGTCATTCAAAGAGGATCCTCTTGTTGTTCAGTTCGAAAGCTGGTGAAGTTAAATGTATTTCCTTTAAAATGATTATCTTAACTCGTTCGAATAAAAAAAATATAACGTGATTCCTTCATTGATTCCAAATACAATAATTTGATACAACTTCGTATTGTGATAGTTGTTTTTTATGTGCCGTTGCTGTTGTTTCTTGTCTTGTTTGCGTTGTTTGGTCTACGAGCCTTTATAATATCCTCTTATTCATTCTACTGGTTTCATTGGCACTTAATATTTTTTTTAATTTTTTTAACGATAAATGATTCTTTGTAAGCATCCAACATGTAAACAACTGAGTATGCCTCAGTCTGATTCAGTCTGATTATTTCAGTCAACTATAAGCCAAATGGCAGTATTGAACGATTAGTGAAATACTTCACTTCTAGTTTTTATAAAAAGGAAAGATGGCGGAGACAGGTAGTATTAAGATGCAAATACTGTTTATCGTCAAATGGAGACTAGCGAACTCTCGAAACTATATAAATTTAAAAATGCGGATACATGGCAATTAGATTTACATTAATGTTTCCTGTTATATGTTCTTTGTTGTGTATGTCTGTATTTCATATCTGGTCTTTGTCCCTGGATTACTTTCTTTATTTCCGCTAGAATCTTGGTTTCCTTGATTACTCTGCATATCTTCCGTAATTATTTGCAGGAAATTACATACTGATCTTCTATGTGGATAATGGATCAAGTTTAGTTGCAGATTTTTCAGCATGACATCGAATACAAACACAGAGAATAAATATGTTTAAAGCAGAAGTAAATCTATTTAACTTTGAAAACGAGTAATTTATGGAAATTGTTAATACATTTTCATTTCAAATCGCTGGTTTGTTGTTGATGCAGAGAACTTACGCTAAATCAAAACTCCACTTTCTACAGTTGTCTCATGTAATTTAACTTCACATTTAAGTCCAACAATATGATGAGTACTCAAATGAAACCTGTCATTCTGTTTATCTGGTTTTAACTACACAAGTGAACGACAAATACGAAAAAGCGGCATAAAACCTAGAAGTCCTTTCCTCTTAATATATATTTGGTAACACGTGGAATTTTCACTGGTTGTTAAACTCATGAGCTCATATATATGCAACTGCATGCAAAAGTAATATAAGAATAAATACAGTCAACCGTCCCTGCACTCCTTAAGTAGGAAAAATGACTGGAGCATATAGTGCTGCGGACATGTATTAAAAATGCTTTAGTTATCGAGTTTAATGAGCCTAGAAGGTAAACGACTATATAAATGTGAATGGAAAACTAAATCAAGGTAGTTAAATTACTTATCAAAGTGTATTGGAGTCTATATATTTTTGCCCCTCCTCTAATGAATGCAAAATAGCAGAAAACTTTACCACTTTTCCGTAAGAAAAAAATGATATTCAAAAACTTCTTTTGGTTTATCTTTCCATTGAAATATAATACAGACGTATAGCCTCTAGGCCCATAAAGTTCTAAAAAGCTTTAGTCGTCCGCTGCATTAATAACATTTACTAGAGCCACCACTCTACTTTTTTGACGTATAATGATCGATTGTTGTCTACAGTTTTAACCTGTTTTGGAAAGTGCCAGAATGTTACAGAATACTCACTTACTGAAAAACAATAATATTCAGTTTCAAAACAAAATTTATTCAGTAATTGATTTATGGGTAAAATATTAATTTTCAAAGCCAACTGTAAAACAATACGATTTTCAAATTTAAATGCTTCTGAATAAAAGAAAAAGAAATTAAACAACGCAGATATTAGTACAGATGTGAAGATTGTAACCTGGAATACGTGAAAAGAATGACTGTAATTTTCTGAACCATCAAGATCATTATAAGTTAAACTTTTATATTTCATCTACCAGAAAAGTGTTCCAAGTAAGGCTTTATTCTTGGCGATAAGTCATTACTTCAATAATTCATTACATGTAGCTGTGAAAGTGAGTGTGTTAGGAACTCTAACCAAAGGGCAGATTATTCTGTCATTACACTTAACACGACCTTTGGTCATGACACAGACAGACAAAAGGATCCCAGCGAATGTTTAAAGGAATGTTACTTAGCCATTTGTTTCACCTATTTATAACATCATGTCATGTAGGAAATAAACAAAGAGACCAACATTTTCTAGTTTTGGAGCATTGCAATACTTAAATGCTTGTATAATGTTAGTTTGACGACTTAAAAAGCCATACACTATCACTCTTTACGTCGAAAACAAATATAAACAATAGACTTTAATTATTTATCATAGAAGCACTGAATCTTCTAACATGATTGTCCGATCATGTGACGACCAGGTTATCCACCATTTTGATGTTTTTATTGATAAATGACACCGCTTTAATCAGTCAATTTCTTGGTATCAACCAATTTTAGACCTTGACAGAGACTGAAAATAGGAAAATTATTAAATAGCTACAAATATCTGTTGTTTTGCCAAAATAAGGATACAAACACTTTAATAAATCCCCTTCAACTTGATGGGACATTACGACGTGTTGTATTTTTTCTTTTTTTTTTTTGTCATTTGCCAAATATCATATATAAGTTTGCATTCCAATTTCACGATTGCAAAAAGATTTATTTTTTAGACAAAGGAGCTTGTACATAAAATTTTACACAGAAATAATTAATTTGCCTTTCCAACAACTCAAAGGGCAGTAAAATAATCTGGAGATTAATCTGTCACCTTTAACGAAAAATTAAACATGCATTTGAATGAAAATCAATACGCAGAGATATGATAATTGTATTGCTTATTGTATTTATGTGTATGCATAAATTTATCTTTTTTGAGATAATATACAAACTGTAAAGTTTATAACAAACAATGCAAGGTGTAGTCTATGTGTAACAAAATAATTAGAATTTAAAGACATTATCGCAGATTTAAAGACATTATTACAAATTTAAAGGCATTGTCACATATCAAAATTCAATAATGTAATTATCATTATTTATCTATTCTTATTTTTTTACAGTTCAAAAATGCATTACGTATTTAAAGAATGACAGTTTCTTTATTCGGCCTCTAATATTTGATTTTCTTTATAAAAAAGAAGAAAACATTATTTGCTGTAAAATGAATTGCTTTGCCAAGTTCGGGATGTGTATACTAATTGTTTGTAATCTACTGTTTATGGTAAGAAATATGTTATAGCTTAAAAAATCAGTTAGCCATAAATATAAGCATCGTTATTATATTTTCATCCAATATCCTAGATACTGTGGTTATGAAAAACATAAACATCCTTACGTAGAAATCAAAAACAAAAGGTAAAATATTCCCCTTTAACAATTTACCGGCTTAAGATCAAACATTATTATTAACTTTAAAACAAATATTTAGTTCATTAGTCATAATTGAATGTATAATTTAAGGTATAGGAAATCTAATCGTAAAACGTGAGGATTAATATCTGTAACATGTTCGGATATTGAGTTACTCGTAAATAGGATTTCCAAAGGCAGTAATATGTAGATACGAGTGAAAATCAATGTTCTGAAGTAGCAATCATTGTTAGAATCAGGCAGAGGTTGAAACGTTGTTTGAAAAAAAATTATACCATTTTGAAAGTGTAATTAGAATATTTGCATCATCAGAATCAAAGAAAAAGGAGAAGATTTTCCATATCATGTTGCTAAGTTGAGTTCTAATTCCATTTTGAAATGCACTGAAAATTTCAAGGGCAGATTACTCTGTCAAAAATCACATTTTTCTAACATTCTATCGAAAAATTATTAACAATTCAGTGATACAGAGATTAACTAGAGACTTTTTTCATATTAAGTGGAAATTATCCTTAAGTGAAATTATATTGTCAAATCGGTTGGTTTTTGACATGCATGTTTCTGATTTTCCCATTTCACCTGATTCTCACAAATACTTTCACTTTATACTGTAAATGTAAATCAGCAATGTTGGAAAAAACAAAAACAAAGGAAAAAAAACAATGTTACATGACACAACGAACGACACGCAAAAAACAACACAATGAAGAGTAAAACACACCTAAAACCGATGGTAATCCTAGGTGATCAGTTATGTTACATGTACCATGTTACTGGCTTTGATGTCGTATGACAACTTTAATTCGAATCTCTCTCTGTTCAACCAAAAAGGTTAACATAATGTTTACGATTTCGTGTTTAATTTGGTCGTTTAACTCGGCCTGGAAAAAAATAGAATAAAAAAGAAAATTTGATTTACTCATGGTCTTTTATAAAAGATTAATCAAGAGAACCAAGGTTATAGCGGTAATCGAAAGAATGCAATCCAGGGACAAAGACCAGACATGGAAAACATACATACACAACAAAGAACATAAAGTAACTAAAATCCGACATACAAAGTAACAAAAGTAAATGAGCAACTCGGACTCCACTAAAAACTGGGAGCATGGACCAGGTGCACCGGTAGGGAAAGCTGTAAAAATGGATTCCCTAATCGTTACAACTTTGGTGGGACCAAGAATTGGATTCAAACTTCTGACCGTAAATAATGAATTAGACAGAAATTTATCATAGCCGTCGGCGTTAAGAATGGTAACTTCAGGGACTCTCGTGGAATATATTTCACTGAAATTTCTTATGCCAAGTTTTGATTTATGTCTCTGTTGTTGTAATTACTTCCCCGTCGTTGCAAGAAGGTAGCTTGACTTAATCAATTACGAAACACAGAATTATAAAGATCGTGATACCGCCTAGTACGTCGCGTTGACAACAAGGATTCCCGTTGATTATTACCTAGAGTTTATCAGTTCGCTAATTTTGTTATTACACTTCATTTCTTTCAAGATTGCCAAGATATTTAAATTCATGATTGTTGCATTTAAGTTTTTTTCCAGTTAAATCAAAATAAGGGAGGGAATTTGTACACTTGGTGTTCTAGTTCTTAATTAGTTTTTTTTAATAAATGTTGTCCTCTGTCATTTATGCATACATTCTAGGAAAGTAGGCCATACTTTCCTTCACATCCGTACCTACAAATATAAACAAATTTACCTTTTCAATAATTTTGACCTTTTAATGTTTTTAGAAAACATGTTGATAAAAAAATGGGCCTAAAATACAAATGTTTACAATAAAAAACAAGTAAAATATTGTCAAAAAAGTTAGTCTATTAAAAATTAAACACCAATCTAAGCCTTGTTTTGACTTGCAACTTTGTACTAACCAGTTTTTAATGTAACAATTTCAAAAGTAATACTGAAACATCGAAACACCTTTTGTAATGAGTTTATGTGCTTAAATACCTACAACATCGTTACATTTTACAACAGATTCGGCATAAAAGAAATATCTAAAAACTGTGTGCTTATTTTTCAATTTTGGTAGGTTGCCAATGATCTTGTTCTTCTTTATAACAATGTATAACAGAAAAATGTCATCATTGTGAATGCTGAAAGATAAATGAGCTCGGCGGGTGATTCTAGAAAAGCAGAGGACGCTTACCCTACCGGTGCACCTGGTCCATGCTGCCAGTTTTTAGTGAAGTATGAGTTTCTCATTTGCTTTTGTTACTTTGTATGTATTCTTTTGGTTATTTTATGTCCTTTGTTGTGTGTGTGTGTTTTTCCATGTCTGGTCTTTGTCCCTTGATTACATTCTTTTGATTTCCGCTAGAGTCTTGGTTCCCTTGATTACTTTTTGAAAACTACATGACTTTTTTTTCATTATTGATTTTTTATCTATATAATAAGTTCTTCCCATTGGTTGGACGTAATTTTCAAAAGATAACAGAACCAGTGTAAGCAAAGTTATCTTTTTATATTTACATTATTTCTACATTAAGGTGATTGGTGGTGCCATGATTTACGGAGGGATAGTTTTAAAGTCAGATGGAGCGGCAGTCGTTGGAGACCAATTTAATTTGCTGAATGACCGAATACTCCCAATTCTAGATCAAATCGGAATAGGATCAAGTTTTAACATGAGAGAAATCTTGGAGATGCTTTCTCTGATCATCACAGTGGTGGGAGGTGTCATAACCAGCATTGCGTTCGTTGGGTTGTGTGGGGCTTGTTGTAAATGGAGGCCGTTTTTAATACTAGTTTAGTAACAAGTGTATCTTAGATATCACAACTCATAGGCTATGCCAGAGCTTGCCAAAACTACGCAGACTTGTTGTATCACGCTAGGACTCTAACAATTAGGCTTCTGGAACAGGGTTATGTTGCTACGAGATTGAAATCATCACTACAGATGTTTTATAGTCGTCATCATGAACTCGTTGATCGTTATGGTGTATCCAGCTGCACCATGAAAACTGATTTATTCAACGGGTCATAGTTTTCCTTTCCTCGTTTGTCTACCCCGGACGTTGCTCATTTGCTTTTGTTACTTTGTATATATGATTTTACTTACTTTATGTTCATTGTTGTGTATGTCTGTATTCCATGTCTGGTCTTTGTCCCTGGATTACATTCTTTTGATTACCGCTATAACCTTGGTTCCCTTGATTACTCTTACATAAGTTACCATCAGTTATATACAAAATAATTGATAAATATCGATTAAGGACATTTCCGCGTGTAACAAATAAATAAAACACTGTTGGAGTACTTTCTCGTATATACCAATGAATGACAATGCTTCATATTACACTGGGCACACAATGAATTTAAATTTGACGATCGAAGGACCAATAACAGATTGAAATAAGAAGATGTTCGTTAAAAAGACCTTTGAAAAATAAAAAAAACGTGGATTTGTTTATTTAGCCAGAGTATTAATGCTTTATGAGTAATAACTCGCACATGTAAAGATAAATATAAGGCTGCTGTTTGATAATGGTTTCTTTCCGGCAAAGTCAAATAAATATGATTACTTGCTTTGTCAAACGCATTGAACTATTTTATTGAACGTATTATCTTTAAACAATCCTAATTTCGGGGATTTGATACATCGCATCTACCTAAAAGAACTTGAGATAAAGGATACTACAGACACTGTGAAGTCAGCCTCATATCTTGACCTACACTTAGAAATCGATTGTAAAGGAAAACTATTGACCAAACTTTACGACAAACGTGATGACTTTTCATTCAGAATTGTCTACTTTCCTTTCATCTCTGGCAACATCCATTAGGCTTCTGCGTATGGAGTGTTCATATCACAACTCATACGTTATGCCAGAGCTTGCAAAAAATACGCAGACTTTTCGTATTGCACTAGAACTCTAACAAATAGGCTTATGGAACAGGGTTATGTTGCTACAAGATTGAAGTCATCACTACAGAAGTTTTATAGTCGTCATCATGAACTCGTTGATCGTTATGGTGTATCCATCTGCACCATGAAAACTGATTTATTCAACGGATCATAGTTTTCCTTTCCTGGTTTGTCTACGCCGGACTTGACTTTTTATGAGCAACTCGGCGGGTGTTTCTAGAAAAGCAGAGGACGCTTACCCTACCGATGCACTTGGTCCTTGCTCCCAGTTTTTAGTGGAGTCCGAGTTGCTCATTTACTTTTGTTACTTTGTATATATAATTTTAGTTACTTTATGTTCTTTGTTGTGTATGTCTGTTTTCCATGTCTGGTCTTTGTACCTGGATTACATTCTTTTGATGACCGCTATAACGTTGGTTCCCTTGATTACTCTTTCATTAATGGTTTATTAATCATTCATATGACTAAATTTACATGGAGGAGAGGACATTCTTACCGTTCCAATTTCAAAGACCGACCGCATGTACACCTTGATTAAATTGTTAGTAGACCCTTTACTTCTAGCTATTTTAGTAGGCTCAGTTAGTATTTCCGTGAAGTAAATGTACCATTTATAACGCCGATGTACCACATGAGCCTGCCAAGTAATTTAGCAGGAAAGGTCTATATGATAAAAAATAGCCAGTATAACTGTTTTCATCATCGTCTCATTTAAAATATAATTAATGTTCTATTTAGTATGCATTCATAGTCATATGTTTGTGTGGAGCAGAACTCTTCGCTATGTATTTTTTGCAAGATATGAAAACCGAGGTACGTATTTATCTCTAAGGTATCATTTCGATATGCTGATTGTTATATTATATATTGCAATTCTTAATTCATTAAAAAAAACATTTTGAATTGGATCTTCAAGTTTGTTGAAGATACGATGAAATTGTAACTATTGAGGGATAATAATGCGAGAAACGTGTAGATCACACGAAAATCTTATGACATTCTTTGAACATGTACCCCAAGCGTACTGAAAAAGAAACTGAATATCTTAAAAACAATAAGTGAAAACACTGAAAATATATAACAAAGTCAGAAACACCCTAAGGGCACGTCCGGTGATAAAATTGTACGACGGAAAAACTAAAACATACAAACGAGCAGGAAGAATCCCACCAAACTCACACACTATTTATACATTTTGTTTCTAGGTCAACGAAACAGTTAAGGGTAAGCTACTGGAACTGTTGAATTCATATGAAGGTGAACTTGGGGGAACCCTTACTTTGGCTTGGAATGCCGTGTTTGTTCTGGTAAGATGTAATCATTTCAATCGATAGATGCTTAAAGTAAATTGATCAGCAAATGAGATGATGCCGACACTAAAGTACCACTGTGTATAAGAATCAAGTAATGGGTGGCACATCATTTTTTCTCAAATAGGTCTCAAAAATATTCAATATATCTAGTTATATAACAACTGTAAAGCTATTTGAATTTATCCTGAAGCATCTGTGACATAGATATTTTTACAGGTTATGTAGGTAAATGTGCTGGACAATTTTCCCGCCATTTTTCCAAAGTGCATTTCAACTATACTCGGCGTCACGTAAATAACATACTGTTAAAATTTGAATAAAAATAATTTCTACGACTTTATTGACGCCAACCCTCGTTTAAATTGTCTTAAATGACTTGTTCATTCGTTTAGCCAAACAGCTTCTCCCTAAACAAGTCGCTTATTAGCTTAAATCATGCGTAACAACTCCTTACGGGAAAATCCCATACTAATATCCGCCATGTTGGTTTTTACGGGACGATTTGTTTACAAACGAAGTTCGTAAGTTCCCGTCGAACTCCGGTGACAATCGTCCGCTTGATCAACTTCTCGGTATTGTACGTTGTTCGCGTAAAATAAATCCGAGATATCCGAAATAAAGCCGAAATGCATTCTGGGTTCTTCGGTTTTTGGACAAACCATTTAAACGTAAACAACATCTCCTAGCAACCCGACCACTGTAAACATGGCCGACTTTTTACAATGTAAATATTGGCACCGAGAATTAAAATCTGACCGGAATTTAACGATTCAATGTTTAGGGAGAAGCCGTTTGGCTAAACGAATTAGCAAGTCATTTAAGACAATTTAAACGAGGTAGGTGTCAATAAAGTCGCAGAAAATATTTTTATTCAAATTTTAGCAGTATGTTATTTATGTGACGCCGAGTATAAGTTTGACCTATCAATATCTTAAAAAGGCAAACTTTACAAACACTTTTTTGTTTATTTCTGGGGGTAATATTATATAAATACTCGGGTAATGCAATAAAATCTCTGTGATTTTTTTTCTTCATGTGCCACACCTTATACATATTTCGCCTGGTTCTTATACAGAGAAGTACTTAAGATTATCTAGGTTCCTATCATAAACATAAACACACAGCGATACTTTCCAATGAAATATTCGTTTACTGATTCTTCAAAACTTGTAAAAGCTTTCGGAAAACAAACTTTTCTTTCATTCTTATGGCAACATTAACGGCTCGTTAAAGCTCACTTTTTATATAATAATGTCAAATCTATAGTAAAACAACATAAAAATGTCTAAAACTTTGAGAAGAAATTGACTAATTTATTACGGCATATAAAAAAAATGTGTCACAACAAAAATAAGCATGCTAAAGAAACTAAGATGTCCTTATCAATGAACAAACAAATCCTAGACAATAAAGTGAAGTTTTGGGTGGTAAGTTGTGTCAAATCTTATATCATCTATCAACACTACGTTTAGTTCAAGTGCTGTGGAGTGAACAGACAATCAGAAGTGGACGATTTTGCATATACAAAGTGGAATGAAACCAGAGGAGCACAAATATTGCCAGGTTACTGTTGTCAGGAGGCTAACTTAATCAATGGTATCGTATTATCATTCGATACTTGTGCTACTCGACCAACGACAGAAAACTCATATTACACCGAGGTAATAGTTACAAATAAGTATTTAAACTACTATTCCCTAGAATATAGTAAACATTACCTAAAATAAATGTCGTTATTTATACCATTGAAGTGATGTAAGTTACTAAAAAAATTATGTTTACAAATTACATTTGAATAATTGTTAAATATTACGCGTAAACGTGTATTTTTCTTCTAACTCGTTGCTTCACAGTTATATAACGTAAAGATATGTTTGACAGCATTAAGCGTGGTGAAGTAAAAAAATACTGTTGGAAAATGGCGTGGGATGTACATATTGATACATTTGACTTGATTATGGCTTCTAAATTGACACCTTCGATATACTTGTTTAACTGACATGAACCAAACATTAACGCACACGGGTGTATATATGAATTAAGTATGTCCACTGTACAAATTCAAACCGATTAATTCACCATACAGTAGTTTTCTATTTCGTCTACCCTGGACTCTACATGTGTTTTTTTTTAAGATAAGATGAGGACGCTTACCCAATCAGTACACCTGGTCTACTACCGTGTAGACTAAACTACATGTAACTGTTAATGCTACACGTACAGTACCTGGTACCTGTTTAAAAATGGTTATAAACTATATCGGATTTGTTTATCAAATGAGTGAGAAATGATAAGGCGTGTCTAATAATGGTCACATGAAATAAAGAACCAATCGTGTAATTTTAACAAAATTGATGCATGCGTTCATATAAAGGCAAATAGTTATTTTAAATAACAGACCTTCAATAATTATTTATTTGGAAAGACTTATCATGATATATAAATGAGTGTGTATTCTTTTTTATCCTGTCGACTTTTGCATAAAAAAATGTATTAGCATTTATGATCATCGGGATGTTTCATTAATAGGGATGTTACTCTGCTATAGAGGAAAATATCGATAAATATTCTCAACTGTTTGTCGTGGGGTGTAGTGCTGCTTTGGCTGTTGAGGTATGATACAAAGATGTGGTGAGGTTTGTTTAAACAATGAGGAGGAATAGCAACGACTATACTACAACCATACACTATAAGCGGAAATAATACGTCAGGCGGTTTCTTATTTCAGTTTGAATTATTATTACCATTTTGAGCAAAGTTGCCATGGCAATCTAGTACACGAGTACTAAATGTTTTAATAGTGCTATTATTGTCAACACACAATCTTTGCATTTCAGTACAAAAAAAAATAGATTTCGAATCTTAATACACTTATTACATAAATCAATGAGTTCATGTCGTACATGAAAAATACATGAACAATGATCTTCTATTTTCAGGCAATGGCAGTTCTTTTTTCGTGTTGCATGTGCTGTGAGATATCGAATGATAAGGAAAAGGAAAGGAAAAACAAACGAAGCAAACGCAGAAATTTAAAAACACATCCAATTGCTTAAAACTCATCATATTATGTTCATTTATGAAATATAGATATTACAGAAAGATAAAAATACACATTCCATTGCTTAAAACTCGCCGCTAGCTGTCGTATAACAAAACGGACCATAGAATTAATGCTCTAAACCAGAAAAAAAACCAAGTCCATTGGAATTAAATAGCAATGAACCTATACTTTAGGAAACTATTGTCAAACACTAGTAACCATTAACGAGAATCATAATGACAAGAACATAGAGAACCACCACCTACATGTTTAATGAGCAAATATACTGTACTTGAACCGAAGTATAATAGAGTACAAAAATGTACATTCTGCTTTATAAAAAGAAAATCTCATTAATCATTTACAAAATGCTTACACTTTTTGTTACTCTCTTATACTAGAATTTCATTGAAGTTTGCTCTACTTTTGATATAATATAGTTTCCGATAATGTTGGTGTGAAGGGAATTTAAATTCCAACGTTCTACGTAATGAACTCCGGAGGTCTACGTTTTGACACTCAGTCTGTATTGATCCATACAAAAAAATTCTTATTGATCAATTAAATGGTGTGTTGTGAATCATGTTAATATGAAGTTTTCATGAGGGAATTGTCCGACTTTTATTACCATTATTATCATTATTATTATTTCTAACTAAAATAAGTAGTTGATTAGCCATGAAGCTAATTAAGAGACTCGTTTCATCGCAATCCTGCAATCATTTCCACTCCAATACCCGCATAAAACAAAACATTTACATTTGTTCTCTGTATTAAAGCTTCAAAAGTTTCAATTTTGCTATTTAAGTTTCAAAAGTTTCAATTATGATATTTAAATAGGAATATCGGTAGACTCACTATCATTCAAATTGTATAATTTATTGTCCAAATTTGAAGAACTTTACACCGTGAGCATGATAACAAGACAGAAATTATATGAATAAAGAAAATTCTGTTATTGAAAGTTATCAGGAGCCAAAACACAAACAATTATTGAAAAAGTCAACAATGAACACCTTTATTAGTCA
The DNA here is from genome assembly GCA_037379345.1 of Perna viridis. Classification (NCBI taxonomy): domain Eukaryota; kingdom Metazoa; phylum Mollusca; class Bivalvia; order Mytilida; family Mytilidae; genus Perna; species Perna viridis. Next base: position 9,815,806 of record CM074515.1, on the reverse strand, counting down.
TCTTTTTTTAAAATTCATCAACGTAAACTTCCAAAGAAATCAATCAGTCCTGGATACGGATCTGTACTCAGGCGTGTATACAGCTTTAATTAAACACATTTACGGAGTTATACACAAACTACGGTAAGTTTCTATAATAATGATCTAAACAAGAAATAATAGTTAATGTAATAACAACTGTTTTAAGCATTGTATATAATGTTTATTACTCAATATATCTCTACTGTCAGAAACAACAATACAGGCTAACAGAAAATGACAGCTGGGTATACACATTTCTTCGACCCTAGACTAGAGTGTATTTTGAAAAAAATCCCATGTACTCAAAAAAAAATTACTCTTGTTTTATACGATACTAGACAAGATAATGTAAACAATTGATCTTTAAGGAACAGGCGAAGAAAGGAAAATGGGGGAATTTAGATAAGGAAAATATTGGACTCCTTAAAAAAACAAGATATAAAATCAAACTTTGCTGAATTAAAAATAGTATAACAAAACGTTTACCTTCTGTCATATTTGAAATTGTTGAAAATCTATTGTATTGTAAATTTATGACTGTTTTCTTTATCTATTTTCTAGGTCAACATAGACCGCATAGGCTCCCTTCGTAGTTTACCCCCCTCCTCACCCCACAGCAAAAGCATCAAATAGATGGCTTCTCTTCTTTTGATTTTTTGTTTAGTACAAAGTTATACAAAAATGAGACATTTACATTACAGCTGTAATATACTATTAAATAAAATAATTTAAAACATACACTTATTTTACCCATTTTAAAAGATGATGAAAAAAGTAAGCACTTCAATTACCTGGCTAGACTGACTGTTAATGATTGTGTAAATATGATTTAAAATAGAACAAACAAAACTCCATAATGTTCTTATGAAAGTTAAATATATGATGTTCTGAACTATTGGACAAGAAAATCTGACTTGGTATAAGTGTTGGTAAGGTATGGCACGCCGTATTTATATGTATTCCAATTTGTAGATTCCTAATATAATTACAATGTAGTAGATATCTTCTATCGTTTATAAGATATAAAACATACAAAATATCTTATAAAACAAATAAAGTATCTCATTAATTTTATCTCATAAAGCATATAAGATACTTTACAAACTTCATGAGATAGCTTATAGACTTTATAAGAGTCTATCTGTAAAATACTTCAAACGTCAACGACTGCTCCTGCAATTATTTGCAGTCCTCTATTTAGGGATCCTCTATTGTAATAATACCACTAAAGGTATGGAGCTCGTATAATACATCCAACATTCTAAAATAATCTTTAAACTCTACATTTTCCTTCACAAGTTTATAAGTAAGAGCCTTTGGTGAGTTGTATTTTGTGAGCCTTTGAAAACCATTGTTGTTTAAAATGATCTAAGTGTTAGCTTAATTGAACTACATCACCATGATATACTTGGAAAGTTTTGATCATTCCATACAAAGTATTTACCACATTCATCTAAAATCGATTTCACATACCTAAGCCAAGTGATATTTTCATATTTCTTATGTGACAGGCTGTATAAGATAAAAGGTAATTTTCCGTCTTTGCCAATCACAAGTTTTGCCCAGTATTTAATGAGTTTTATATATATTCCAAGAGGGTATCTTCCCTATTCACCATAAACCATGAAATCTGGGGTGGGATTCTCAAAGCTATCTTAGGGATAAAACTATCTTAGGATTCGTCTCTGTCCTAAGTCGTGTTCTCCAAGCAATCACAAGTTAAAACGAGTCGCAATTCTCATCCTAACTTTAGGATGACCAAATAGGTATCTTAAGATAATCCTATCGCCATCCTAACTTTAGGATCAACTTATCTCCTTCTTAACGTTAGGACACGTCTCCGTAGAATAAAATGTAAACAAATATGGCTGTGAAGATGGCACCACAGTATTCGTTGAAATAGACTGCTCAGGGACTATAACAATCCTTTGGATTATTTAGATGACTTCGAAATCGTACATAGGTACAGGCTGTCACGTCCTATGATTCTAGATTTGTGTAGGAGATTTAATAATGAGTTGCAAAGACCAACAGCGAGCTTCCGCTCATTGTCCGTTTCTCTTCAGATAATGACAGCCCTACGGTTCTATTCAACGGGGTTTTCATCTTGTAAATGCTGATGTGCATAACATTTCTCGTTCGAGCGTTTCAAGATGTGGACGAGACGTACCACAATATTTGATCCGAGTTTGCAACCAGCATACCACTATGCCTACAGACGTATCAAGTTTAGACATAATAAAACGTGGATTCTATGAAATTTCAGACTTTCTTAATGTAGTAGAAGCCGTCGATGGAACTGATGTGCGAATCAAATCTCCACCAAAGGACGACCATGTTATTTTGTAAATTGTAAAAAAATCATTCCATCAAAGTGCAAGGGATTTGTGAAGTTAATTTGAAATTTTTGAACATTGTCTCTCAGTGGCCAGGAGCAACCCATGTTGCATTTATGTGGTCTAACTCTAGTGTTTGCGAACTCTTTGAGAATAGAACAATAGATAGTGGGTATCCTTTAAGGCCTTGGCTGTTAACACTTATACTCAATCCAACAACCAGAAAACAACAAAGTTACAATGGGGCACACATGAGAACAAGAAATATTGTTGAGAGAAGCTTTGATGTATTGAAAGCGCGCTTTCGCTGTATTGACACTAGTGCTGGAACTCTCTTGTATTCAGCATTAATGTGTTGTCGCATTATTGTTGTTGAAGTTGTTTTACACAATCTTTGTATAGATAATAGATTACCTTTACCACTAGACATGGACGCTAGTGGAAGGGGATGCTGAAAAATACAAAACAACTATCTACAAACCCAATCAGTTTGGTATATACAAAAGACTGTCTGATAGTTATAATTTTAAGAATAGGAAAAATGCACTAGTCCCTTTTCTCTATTTTCGACTTAACACGTTTTTGTTTTTTACACGCGCAAAACGAATCCATATCTTGTCTTTGTCTTTTAAACATCATGCATTCACCAAAACTAAAGATGACTTACTGAAAATCAAATGTGTCATTCACTGCAATTAAAAATGTTACTGTTGATTTGCGTGTCACCCATTATGCCTACTATCTCACCTGATTCTTGTGTGGCATCGAAATCGTCTATGCTTGGTTCCATAGTAATATCATCTTCCTGACAAGTGTCGATCTCACCTGCTATCCTTCTGATCTGCGTGTCACCCATTATGCCCACTATCTTGCACTGCAGGGAAATCAGTGCATCCGTCCTTTTATGTGATGTTGAGTTGATAGCGTTGACCTTGCTGCAAATGAAATCCTATGCGCGTTTCTTAGCGGCATTTGTCGGTACTGTACTCTGTTTACTGAATAAGATCTTGTGCTGTTTCTCTACTTCTTCTGCCTCAGTAAAATTTTGATTTCTCTTATTCCCGCTCATCATTTACCACAGAATGACCAGCACGCGTCGGTTCAAACATATTTTTAAGGAATGTGTATGATTTTAAACTTTGACCTGAATGTTTCACGATTCAGTGACACTTTATTCAAAACTTTTGCTACTGTCTAACACATACATGTAACAATAAAAAATCGATAACTTCATTCGGTTTTTAAATCCACTCACATGCATATAATTAGAAAGCAATCACTTGATTTTTTTGCTCACCAAAAGTGTGAAACAAAAAATAAAAGAAATCCATAGTCCCCCCCCCATAATCATATGGTTTTTGCTTTATCATATATGCATTTTTGTTTATTTGATATAACAATATCAACCATTTATCCGTATTTAATATTTTAAATAAAAACATGATATGAATGATAATTTAAACATTCCACAAAGTATACTTTGGGTGCCATTATGACGCCTCAAGACATGTCTGAGATAGCCTTGAGACACAACCTAACATTGTCAATTATGACGCCTCAGACATGTCTGAGATAGCCTCGAGACACAACCTAACATTGTCATAAGATGATCCTAACTCCATCCTAAAGTTGGTCTTAGGACGTGACTTAGGACATATCTTAGGTTATATAATCTTATCAAATATATCAATTGAGATATCTAAAAAAAATTATGAAATATCTCATCAACTTTTTTTTAACTTTAATTAAAAAGATATCTCATAAGATATATTAGGTATCTTATACAAGAAACGTCAATTCGATATCTTAAAAAGTTCATGAGATATCTTAAAAAAATATAAGGTATATAAATAACTTTATAAGATATCTTATAAAGTATGTAAGATGTATACAAATTGGAGTAAAAATAAATTCGGTTTGCCATAGTTTGGTTCTTGAAATTCAGAAAACTTAACACATACCACCAAAGAACCATCTTTGGTAACTAAAATTAAATTCATACCTGGTATTTCAGACCATAACATAGTCTTAGCAGACGGAAAATGTAAACCTAAAAGGGCAAAACACTGTACACATAAAATCTATGTATGGAAAAATAGACTTAAACAAAATTAAAGAAATTACTAAGTCATTCATATCAGATATTCTTAGCCAAACAACAGCAGAGCTTACTATTGACCACTGATGGAGTAAATTTAGAGGTGGTATTTGTAAAATCATCAATGATAATATCCCTAGTAAAATGACAAAGAGTAAATAAACTAATCCTTGGGCTAATAGTAAAATCGATAAATTATGAAAAAAACATCTCCATTGAGAGGCAATAATGCCCTTCTCTACAGTGACCCATTGAATCAGGCAAATATCCAGAATAAACAATTTAAGAGTGCTATTACTAAAAAAGATAAAACTTCAATTCCATCTGAAGGCAATAATCCATACTCTACTATACCTTATACATGTATTAATAGTAATGTGATAACTAATCTCTTAAAAAACATAAATCCCCATAAAGCTACAGGCTCAGATAATTTTCCAGCCATGTTTTTGAATACATTTTCAAAAGAGTTATCTCCATTTCTTCAATTTTTCTTTCAAAAATCTATAAATGATGATAAAATTCCAGAAGACTAGAAACAGGCTAGTGTAGAACCCATTTTTACAAAGGGTGACAAACATAACGCTATAAACTATAGGCCTGTATTCTTAACAGCTATGTGTGGTAAGATCCTTGAACATGTATTAACAAGTAGCATCAGGAAACATACACATAAATAATATTTAAACTGATTGTCAACATGGCTTTAGAAGTAAACGCTCGTGCGAAACGCAACTAATAACTTGTTTTCAGGACATAGCCAAATCATTATCAGAAGGCAGCCATGTAGTTCTTTTAGATTTCTCAAAGGCCTTTGATAAAGTGCCGCATGAAAGGTTAATAAACAAACTAAACTATTATGAAATTAGAAATAACAATCTTAATTGGATGAAAGATTTTTTATCAAATAGACATCAACAGGTTATCTTAAATGGCATTCAATCTTCTAAATTATCTGTAGATTCAGGTGTCCCACAGGGTACCGTATTGGGACCTACCCTATTTTTATTATTTATTAACGATCTGCCAGAGCATGTATCTAGTAAAGCTCGTCTTTTTGCTGACGACTGTTTATTATACAGGATAACAAATAAAATAAGTGAATCTAATGAATTACAACAAGATCTCACAAATCTTGAACTGTGGGAATCAGAATGGCAAATGAAATTTTATCCAGAAAAATGCTATGTCATAAATATTTCTAAAAAAGCTAAACCAATTCATTCAAATATATACTGCATAACCACATACTTGAGACTGTACCAGACAGCAAATATCTAGGTGTCATTTTAAGTAGTGATTTCGGTTGTGGTCCACATATTAACAATATAATGGGGAAAGCCCATAAAACCTTAGGCTTTTTACGTAGAAATATGAAACACTGCACACGTAAGGTTAAAAGCTTTAAGTACACATCACTTGTGCGTCCCATCGTAGACTACTCCTCATGAGTTTGGGATCCATATAAACAAATCCAAATTGCCAAACTAGAGCAGTTTCAGAGAAAAGCCGCAAGGTATGTCTTCAATGACTACACAAATAAAACACCAGGTGCAGTGACTGGCATGATAAACAGCCTAAATTGGGAGAGTCTTCAATCTCGCAGAGCAAAAGCAAGGTTTTTGTTTACTTTATATGATAAATTGGGGAGGGGGTTAGTGAAAGTTAAAATGATATGCTCACACAATTAGATAGGCGCACTAGAGGCCAACATAAATTTAGGCAAGTTTATACAAACAAAGATTTCTATAAGTATTCCTTCTACCCAATCACTATAACAGAATGGAACAATCTCCAAGAATCTATCTGTATGTTACCTTCCCTAGAGTCCTTCAAAAGTGGTATTTCCACGTTGACATTTGAAGGAAGATATCTAGCTAAATAATAAAATAAAATAACCCCAATCACTGTACATAATGTAAATATGTTTAACTTTTATGTTATATATTCTAACATTAATTGTAATGAATTGCGAACTTGTCTTTTAACGTTAAATTTCGACCCCCATTTTCATGTATATAGCACGGCAAGTTCCGGGAGGTTCCACACTCCTTGCGGAGTCTACTTATGTACCGGATGATGATGATGATGACCACAATTATATACACAAACGCTGAAGGTTTTATTTCACCAGGGGCAACACAAACAACATATACATGTAGTTTGGCATTATTGTTCCCTTTATTACCTATTCAATCAGCAATTATAAAATTAATGTAAATTAATTCACTTGGTCATGCATATTCACGAATTTCTTTGAGGTAGTTTTGTTCATTCGTGCAAGTATACGAGTGCTTTGAACTATGGAAGATATTTTGTATAAAAGTTTGCCGATTACCGAAATTCTGCAGCTGAACATTACACAATAACCTCCTGTGTTTCATCAAACAGTTTTACACAAAGAAGTTTCAATTGTTTCATAAGTACGTTTCCATTTTCTGACATGTTGTTCTTAATAATTATTAATTAACCCTTTGTCTCTTGTTGTGTAGATATAGTGAACAGTAACCACCATGAATATTTTCGGGAAAATTGGAATGGTCTTTCTGATTGTTCTTAACGTGATATTCATAGTAAGTACCTTACATATGAATTTATGAAAATAACGTTAAATACCAATCATAAAAAATATTAAAAATATCGGTATACTGTGCACGCGTACCAAGGAGTAACTTCTTATAAACACCGTTGGAACCAAATAGTTAAGAAAATTCAAGATTCAAAAATAAATTATATACAATAGGTGCTAAAACCAAAAATATCAAAAGAGGTAAACAAGTCCAGCAGCCCCGAGTTCTACAAACGAATTTTAAGGTAGACCAATGAATAATACAAGAAATGAAGTCTCTGTGTTTAAGACGTCTGTTAAATTAGATTCCCTTCTCAACTATAACTGTGTTCGTTTCCAATAAAAAATAGATATATTGTTGCATGATTCCAAATGAAAGTCATGTATCCATTATGACTTGTGATTGAATTTATTCCTCGTCTTGTTTAATGAATGATTTAAATTATTGTAAAATTGGTGCACTTAGTTATGCTTGTACGAGTATTCAGAGGAACCTTACCGATGAATATTTGCTTTCATAGCTTTTAGGACTAGGGTTGATTATAATTGGAGCTTTGATATATGGAGAGAGTTCTTTGATAGATGAGAACGTCATACCTTTATTGAATGAAATTGACATCGGCAACTTCAACTTAGGAACTCTTCTCGAGGCAGTTGCTACCATTGTAATAATTCTTGGAGTATTTGTATTTGCTGTGTCGGCAACCGGGGCTTTTGGAGCATGCTGTAAGAACAGGGTATTACTGGTACTCGTAAGTATTATGTAAACATATTGTGGAACGAATGCATATGTGGTATGATGCGTGGATGTAACCAGATACGTTACCGTGGCAACGAGACTTTGCATTCACAATTTCAGTAAGTACTATCTTTAAAAAAGATAGCGGATGAATATTCTCGCTTAGTCAATACCCAAATCTGATGAAGATTTTATTTGGTGATCTGTGTGATCATTGTATTTTGTTTCGTATTTCAATTATTTTATTGGTCCAACAAGTTATGTATTTCCAATTATTCAATTTATAAAAGATTATTCAATATTATAGAAAAGTGATCGAAAATATTCCGAACACCAATGCCCCCAATGGAGCCTTAAATTTCACGGTTGCTATCACAGTTGTCCAACGGAACGCGAGGTTGTAAGCTACATTTGTTATGTTGCCATGGTTAAGCATCATAGATGTCACGTGATGTCAAAGCGAACTCCATACCGACTGCGTCGGAATAAACAATTTTGAAAGAATGTTTTACGTGCGGCAGTGCAGTAAATGAATAGTGAATAAACTCTACCAGTTATACGCGTACCATTATAATTTGATATTTGATATTTTTGAAACATTTTACCTAATATTGAACTTATTATATGTGTGAAATAAATAATAAGGTCGCCATGAAGGAATGATATATAAAAAGATCAAACTTTCACGGGCTATCTCCCATATTGCAGTGTTACAATTGAATAATGTTTAAATATTGAAAACAATGCAACCTATAATGCTAAATACAAGTTAAAAAATTAGAAAAACGTTGATGTGCTAAACGTCATATAAAATGGAAATACTTTTTTTCAGTATGGAATCATTGTACTACTAATGGCAGTACTAGAGATTTTTGTTATTGTTGTTTGCTGTCAAATTCTGTATGGGGTAAGTAGACGACTTGGTATAATTTATTCATAGAAAACAAAGTCTGGAAAACTAGGATTAAAACGATCGGACAGAAAACAACCCAAGAACACCGTCCAAACAAAGAAAATAGACACACACACACACAACTTAGAAGCCATAATAATCAAAATGACACGCACATAGAAACAAATGTAAATGAGCAACCCGGACTCCCCTAAAAACTAAGAGCATGGACAAGGTGCATCGGTAGGGTAAGCGTTCTCTGCTCTTCTGGAAACACCAACCAAACAAACCTAATGAACAAGGTATATCCCTAATAAAGACGTTTCCAATAAGAATATTATCACCTAATGTATTTTTTCAACCAAGATGTGTTTATGTGACAACAATACACTCATTTGGTTTTATTTTCTTTCATCAATTCTTGCCCTGTTTTACAGTTGAATATTCGGTGAACTACTGCTGTCCGCAACACTGTCAGTCTTGTGACATCAATTGCTTTATGAAATAGCCTTTTAAAATAAATATCTGATTTTAGTTAAACAGTTCAGTAAAGCGTGAGCTTTTGAGTCTACTGAGTAGTTATGAAGGAGATACCTCAAACTCACTCACTAACGCATGGAATATCATCTTCATACTGGTGAGTTCCGACATAGAACTTAACTGTAGTGATATTACTTTGGTACACAGTATTGGTTTGCTTCTCAGGGGTTATATGCATATAGTAGTACAGTTTGCTATAATTTTATTTGAATGTCTAAGGAAGTGATACCATGATTTATATTTTTACAGTATTAATATATTAGGCAGGCATTCTTTGTTTATTTTGATTCTCGGCACGTAGCTTGGTAAAGAGAATATAATGTAATTCGAATTTTAAAGAAATGAATTTGTTGGGAAGAGCTAGCTTTTTCCTTTTTCCTATCAATAATGATCATATGTAATTTACTACTGTTCAAACTTGGAGTTACTACTAGTGGTCCTGCTGAAAGCTTAGAATTGTTGTGCAACAGATACACATGCAATTGTAATACATCAGATGGAATTAAGAGATTGGGTTTCTTAAATTCAAACATATTCGTTTCCGCTATTCCATATTTTTGCATAATTAGAGAGTGGCACCGTACGGCATACTTAATACTTTATGGCCTTGAATATATTACAAAAGATCACAATTGCCCACAGGTCACAATCAGAACGATAACAGTACAAGTAAGGGTAACAACAAAATTACCGAACACTAATCCGTTTCATAATCAAGTCAAGTCCATAATAAATCAAAATAGATATTACACCACCGGAGCAGCTGGTACCGCAATGGTCCTTACTTGGTACATGCACTTCAAACGAAATGGTCGATTAAATCTAGGTTTTACAGCGCCTTCAACCGCTCTCTTTCATTGCGGGGTGACTATACCAGTGGTGATTAAAAAGCATTTATATGCTATTGTAAATCAGCGGTCACATTAGCACAAAGAACAATTTGAAATAAAATCATTACTCATAGTTTTAGAAGAAACTGATTATTTTTCAAACAAGGACTGATATCTAAAAAAGAATTTGTTAAGAGATCTTTTAAGACGCATTTTCTCATACCCCTGATTCAGGAGTATGTTACGCAGATATTTATGGCGTTCAAGGGAATTAGAGTAGTTAGTACTTGCTCAAGCGTAGCGAATCAATTGTGAAATACAAACACCACATGAAGGAGATGAAGGGATATTGCTGTACAGGTAAGGGAAATTTATGATATTTAAATTAAAGTCATCTCTCTTATCATAAATCTAAGCGCTGAGATGACCACTGTGTTGTCAACTTCGAGATGTAGGTTCAAAAAGATCCAGAACAGGCTATTTCTGTAGTCTCCTTTATCTCGAGTTCTGGTGGATATATTGACGGTAACCATCTACCTAAAAAGGGGTGTTGATGACAATACATTATCAATATATCTGTATACAAAGTTAAAGGATTTAGCATCTTTTAATTTTTTATTCTTTACGAAGATTCTGAAGAAATTCAGTCTCGTACGAATATAAAAATTTGGCTCCTCCAAATGTGACAAATATGTTATCAATGGGGAAATAAAGCATATCGCAAACCTGCTTTTCTGTATAGCACACTTTGCAACACAGTGTTGTAAATAAATGTAAAAAAAAAATCCAGGTTTTCTTTATACAAGATATTGCCTTAGCACACCAGTAACTACATAGTGAACCATTTTATTATTAGTTTGAATGTTGCGGTGTAAATGCTCAATCTTCGGTTGATAACTTTGCCTCCACAACTTGGTCGGCTTCTCGAGGTTCTGAGATTATTCCTGGACACTGTTGTAGAGATGCCACAAAAGACACTGCATCTACCTTCTATGGAACAACTTGTACAACGAGTCCATCTACTTCTACATCTTTTTTTGATCAGGTTTGTTTCACCTATTCAATAATGCTGGGAATTTGGAACTTTCTAAAAGATAAGAGTATATGCAAACGCCAGTGCGTGCACACACATACACACACCTGAACTGTTCTTTTGCGAATTGTTTTATGTAGCTTAGAGGTCAGCAAAGACTTATCGCAGACAGTATCCGACGTCATGTAGTAAATAAACGACACAAACGACAGGCGTGGGAAATTCCTCTTCTGCCTCATAACTATGTTTATTTTAACACGATAGCCGATCTTTATAAGAATTAAACACCAATAAAAGACGGGATTTCTCATGTCGTTTTTGTTAAAGCTGGAAATAAGTTTATATAGCATGTAATGCAAATGAGTAATTTGACTCTTTCACAAATACAATTACATACATCATTACTGCTTGAATTAAAAAAAAAGATTAATATTCATTCAGACTTGTTAAGATCAAATAAGAATCATGCCATGTATAGAAGACACATTTACTTGTCCTAGACAATCATGTTCCTGGTTGTAACATTTTGCATTATTCTTAAAAAGACTTGTACTTTTCGTTTATATATCGTTTAAACATATTTATTTTCTCAACAATATAAAAACAAGGGTATTAGACTCAAGTTATAGCAACATTATGGAGGTCCTCGCCATAGGTCCTCTTGTACTTTTCATGAATGTATTATTTGTAGACTCGGGTAATACCATTTCTAACAAGGCGATGCTCATTGCCAATATGGTTAATATACAAATTATATATATGGAAAAGAACACAATGAAATGAAGATCTAGACCAATCTAAAGGAAAAGTGTGGCTAATTTTCAGAAAATCGTCACACAATTCCTGAAAATGGTTCATCATTGGTAAAAAATATAAATAACCAATGTGGTTTTCAGGGTTGTTATACGGCACTAGAAAATGCTCTCCAATCCTTCAGTGGAGCTTTGGTAGCTGTGTGTTCTGTTATCGTCTTTGTAGAGGCAAGTAGAATTTTATTTTGGTCATATGGTACTAATTTTTTTCAAATGTATATAATCTTGGAGTTCTGTAATGACTATAAGTGGTAATATGTATCATTATATTCTAAAACTGTTTAGAAACTAATGAATGTATCGGAACGAATGATTTCCTTAAGTAGTACAATATAATAATACGATATCACATTCTTTCATTTTCAGTGACAATAATAAAAATTTTCTGGCGTTTCAACGAATATAGGGAAATATTTGTATTTAAGGTGCGATTGATTTGTATTTGTCATGCGATTCAAGCATTCGACCACTCGTAGCGTCAAAATGGACATCTTGTCTTGCTTTCCAATATACAATAAACTACTGATAGTATTTTATGTTTAATTTCTTTTCTATTGATGTTATGTTTTTCAGGTTTTGGCTATCGTTGCAGTTGTTGCTATGGTTATTGAAATTACAAGAGACGGTCGTTCTAACAAAGTGGTTTAAAGATGGAGTTAATTGTAAACACTTGTTAGACTTTGTCGTGAAATAAGCTTGTTTTACTTGCTGAAACAGTTACATATGTTTATTTACTGTAAATAAGAAGTTATCATAGTTTTGATTGCATTTTTTTTTTATGTGTTAGATACAGCTTTAGTCTTAATTCTATATCAATATGTTGCTATAACGGAAAAGAGCATCTACTGGAATCTTTTACTTGGACAATTTGTATTTACATGTAGTATGTTTTCATTGAATGGAAAATGCAGACTATTTATCAAACTACATATATGAATAAGGTAATATAAATAATTTGAATAATGTTTTAAACTAAGGGTAAATATAAGTATATCCCAAGGTATATACTTCTTAAATTACTTGAGGATGAAATGAGTAGTTTGTCATACGTTTTAGCTGTCTCGGTATATTTAGTTTTTATAGTCAGTCTAAATAGAAACAACTGAACGGTATAGAATGTGTTCTTACTTGGTCTACGACATCTTTCGAATTTCAGATAAAAAAACAAAATAAACAAAACAAACAAAAAAAAAAACAAATGAAAACATTCCGTGTCCGCACCAACTCTACAAAAGTTCAGAAAACCAAATAATGTATCCGGCCATATTAAATTCTCAGTTGTCAATTTAAGAATGGTGTTCTTCCTTTCAATTTGCAACTTAAATGAAATCTCGCGATACGTTGCTCTCAGTATTGACTGCGTTTGAAATCCGACACTTTGGACAGATGCCGATTTCATTTTTTGATATTTGAAGACCTCACATTTTTTTTTAAAAGAGCAGAAGAAAAATAGATCACAAAATTAAAAAAATAAACTTTTTAAAATTACGTCCTATAATTTATATTTTTCTTTTAATTTAAGTATTAATTTCAGACATATCTAGCTCTTGTTTCATTTTTTCGCTTAAGACCGAGCAATTTTAGTGTAAGCCATTAAGAAGAGAGAGAGGTGGGGGTATGCTTTTATTTTCCCATATGTCAATATATGACTTGAATGAAAGTGTCATCGATCCGCGATCACGCATGGGTTGTGATTTTGACCTGTACACATCTTACACACAGCCATGTACACACTTATAATGTATAGTCGGTAAACATCGTTTACAACTTTAAAATGTAATATATATTCACGGACTATTTGTTGTTGACGGTATATACTATAGGTAGTGCTAAAATCCCGTACTAAATCAACGGATGACTAATGCCGATCATGAAATGTGTTAAAGGTCAGTATATAGCATATTTTAATGTACAATTTCATTCTGTTTATATTTCTCAATAATTTATCAGATTTATTCCATTAGTTTATCTGCTGTATTTATATCAATACTCTCTACGTTTTATTCTCTTTTTTTAGAAGTTGTGATAAATTCCACAGAAGCGAATATGAACCTTTACTGCACCTTTGTTCACCACCCCGAGACCCAGTGTCCCTAGACACTATCACCGCAGTTTATATATTTACGGCTTACTGCATTCAAAATAATCTTTCACTGATAAATACTTCGAGCATTTTGATTGCAGGAAGATGTATATTAGCTGCATATATGTATTGATCCAACCTATGTCTGGTGGAAAAGAATTAAAAAGATGAATATCTTCGGTACGGTGGGAATGATATTCCTCATTGGTCTCAACATCATCTTTGTCGTAAGTTATATATCCGACAGTACATGTACAACAAATAGTTCATGCTTGATATACTTGCATATCAATGCAGTTGGATATTGATTAAGAAATTAACATTTTACTATTATGAAGAAGTCGATCGACTCGATCTCGTTATAAAAGACATCTCTGGTACATCGGTTTTAGGGTATTTTCTGGCTTCTGTATAAGTCCAGCTTTCTGTCATTACAATATCAAATATCAATCATAATTGAATGTATGCCATTAGATGAAGTAATAAAAAGTTAGTATCCTGCATGTATATCAATTTAAGTACATACACAGGTACACAAAAAGGACTTGGCACATATTACACAACACGTTAGAAAAAAAAAAACTGTTCAGCATAGAGATAGGAAGGACAAGTTTAGGACGAAACTACAATGATTCGGTTGTCTGGTAGTGTTACTTATTACTTGAACATCGTGAAGGTGGAAATATGGGTGTATTACAGTTCCATTTTAACATACTTGGTATTCGATGTTGTCCTTAGTGTACATACTGGTTACTTCTGAGTGACGTGTCTGAGCTAAGTTATATATACCATGCAATTCATTGAATTCTCGGGGATTTAATACTAATATTATAGTTCTATACTTTATATTCTATCAACTTACATGTAAAATTGAAATATATTCTGAATTAAAAAAAAACCCTTTCTGAGTTCTGTAATGCTTTAAGTACTTCAGGTATGATACACCAAAACTAGCAGACTGGAGAAAATTCAAATTACACACAGTTACTTTATAACAGTTTTAAACAGCATATATCAAAATCTGTGTACAATATGAATAAAATAAACTAAGCAAAAATATATTGCATGAATGAGACATTCGAACTTAGTTTGAGTTTCCATGAACTACATTGAGTTATATTTTATACTAAATTTGCTCTTTATTCAATTTTTGAAATAATTCGGAGCACATTGTAGCTTTTAGGTCTTGGATTGATGATAACTGGGGGATTAATACGCGAGGAGAGTTCTACCGTTGATGATCACATCATACCGTTACTGAACGAGGTCAAGATAGGTAGCAGGTTCTCCCTTGGCAAACTTCTAGAAGCTGTTGCCACTATTGTTATCATTGTTGGTGTATTTGTGTTTATTGTATCTGCCACTGGTGGTATAGGAGCTTGTTGTAGGAATAGGATACTACTCGTCATTGTAAGTTTAAAGGTTTTTCACTTGATTTATGTAAAATGATATTTACGTCATAATTTTATAGATATCGGTGCACGCCAAATCGACTATATATCAAAGAAACTTATAAAGGCTCGCGATACAATATATTTACGAATAACTTAATATCAGAAGACAGAACACGGTTTCTAATTGAATCAAAATTTCGTATATTATCTCATAGACCAGATTTTGTAATTACTGTGACGTCATCAAACTTTTAGAATGATTTACTCGTTGAATTTTGGTACTTGAATTATAAGTAATGACTGTTTTATTTTTTCGGTCTATTTTAAATAACCTCAATGCCCATGGTTCACCCTTTGAAATAATGTACTGTGCAGGTTATCTTGTGTGCACCACATGATTGAGGTTATTTTATTCATAGACCGACAAAATATAACAATAATTCCTTAAATAGTTAAAAATCATATGTTCCGTGTGTGTGTATATATATGTAAAGAAGCTTGAATAATTCTACAACAAACACTAGGCATTAATGATTGTGTTAACTTTGCATACTAGTACAAGTCACGACTCCATATCATGAAGTAAAATCTCATTTCATTTGTCATGTTTACCCCATCTTCGGGTCATACGTATTAATTTCAGAAAATGATGGTAAAATTTTCCACAATTTATATTTTAAATCCTGTTTATATGTATCTTTAGGGCAGAGAAGTTTTATTCGGTTTGCGCCGAATCTGCTCAAATGTGTATATTGAAATGCACCTGAAAATTAATTGTGGTGTCGTGCCTTTAGGAGTCAAATTTAGAGATTGGTGGGGCCCATAGGCAAGTTAATACGTGTGCAGACGATTATGAAAAAAAATACTGAATACTTTTGAAATAGATGATATCTAATGTATCATTTACGATTTCAAACATGCAAATACAGTTACAGTCAAAGCTCGGTAGCTCGAACTCCAAGTGACCATTAAAATGTGTACGGGTTATCGGGAGTTCGAGAAATTGAAGTTCCTATTTTTCCGGATTTTCTTTGTTGCCGGTCCAAGTTCGACTTTATCGTTAGAAGTTGTTTACTTCCTCCGAAGTTGTGTAAGTTCGTGGATCTTTTTCATTCGCTTTCCGAGTATTATTTTGATTTGTGGACATTAAAATGTTGTGTTTTTATTAGAAAAAGGTTCAGAGTTCGAGTTTATAGACCCTTTTGTGCTAACTTTGGGGTAGTTGATGAGCATGCGTAGAGCATGCTCAATGTACACTTCCGCGAGGAAAATTCTTTTGTTCTACCCAAGCCCTACCTCGCGGAAGTGTATACTGAGCATGCTCACCAGCTTACCACAAAAGGGTATATTGGTTAATAATTTGTTTTCATCCGATTTTCTTTCATGGTTTCATCATACCGACTTCGGAACATTCTCAAACTTCAATCAGTTTTATGTCAAGATCAAAACTACCTAATTAGTGATGACTTATATTATTACCTGTAACTAACTAAAATGACACTGATTAATGATAGGGTTTCAGTTTTTCACACCTTTTATTACCCAAGATGACAAAATGGCTGACGAGTTCCAGTTAGTGAGGATTCTTCAAGATTTATTACCGAACGGACCGGCTAGTCAGTTCGAGTTTTCGAGAAATCGAAGTTCGAGAAATCCAAGGTTATTTATATTGATTATACAGGAGTAAAGTTTGGTACTTTGAATTATGTTCGAGAAATCGTGGGTGTTCGAGCCATCCGAGTTCGAGCGAGTGAAGTTCGACTGTACATTGTAATATATATGAGACTCAAGTGTGTTGGGTTCATTTTATTGACAGAATTACGAAAAAAAATGTATTTTGAACGAAAAAACGGTCGAATGGAGGTGCTTTCAAAATATAATGAGCAAACAATGCAGGTGAGATTGTAGCTAGTAATATAGGTACCAATCTTGCATTGCATGTCCCTGGAGGGTATAAATATATAGTGCGTTTTCTTTTTGTCTCTTTACATGCTAATGTTTTGTCACTGAAAGATATGAACAATGACTTATAAAATAGAGCAAACATAACACTATAAGATAACATCTTTTTTTTTAGGAAAATTTAAAATTATAACATGAAAATGTTCCTCTGAGAAGGTTGGTTTGATGAGTGCAAAACAAAAGTAACAGAAGAGAAAATGGCTATTTATATTAAAAGACTAATTTTCTGTCTTCGTGGACTCACTTTTTTCGGGAAATGAATTTTTCACATGTCCTTAGAAATACTACATTAGTGAAAGTTTTACTGAATCAATTTACAAATTTCATAACCGACTGAAAATATGCACTTCACTATAGAAGTATATGGGAATATTAATGCAAGACTGAGACCTATAGGAATAAAACCTATTGTTTTCTGATTTAAGGTTGTGTATTATTGTTTAATACATTTTTCGCTACAACAAGTTGGAACACTATTTATAGTTTTGTTTTGTTACAGACAGATATAAAAAGTACTGTTTTCATATTTTTTTTTCAATAATTAAAATATGACGGGAAAGGGGTCTTTATTAACTGGTATGATATATTGTAACCATGTATTAATTGAGTAAGATATTTTGTACAATTTCTTGCCAGTTTCACTGTTAAGGAATATGTTCCCTCCTTCTACATACACAAATTATTGCAAAGATTACATTTCTGTTTTAATTACTACTTTAATGGTTCACCATAACTTTTCGAAACAATTTATAATTTTCCTCAACTGGCACTTGTATTAAATTTCCTTCTGCAACTCCGATTCGAGTTATGTATGCTTGAAAATTTAACCTAACAGAATACAAACAAGTTTATTACATGAAACAAACTCCTCCAATCTTCAACTTCTGCGCTACAGTCTGTACAGAAAAATAATAATCGACAAATGTGTACTCCCTACAATTGATTGATTGATTGAGCACACTCCGCAACAACCAAAAAATCTCTGTTAAATATTTAAACACTCGTTTTATACAATAGAAAAGACTCCAAAACTTAACATAGGTTTAATGAGAAATGGTTGAAGATTTTAAATCTATATTTGTTTGAATTATCATAGTTTTGAAGCGCAATGCTATAAAATGTATTTTCGTCTGCACATTTTGATAACTTATCTGTGTGCCCCCAATCTGTACATTTGATTCCTACAAAAACTGCCCATGGTAGTGTAAAAAGATCATTGTTTGCTTTTATATTTAATCATTTTATACGAACTTTTCGTACTTGCCAACAAATAAATGACGAAAACCCTTTAAAAAATCAGCGAGGGGTCTGGGGACAGCTGAAGGTCCCCAGTGGGTCCAGGGCGAAGGCCTGTAGGGGGTACTAGGGGCGAAGCCCCACGACCGAAAACGAAAGTAAGTAATTAGGAGGACATTTGATGATGTTTCCAAGGAGCAAATTAAGCAATTGCAAAAAAAACAAAAAAAACAAAAAAAAAAAAAAACAAACAAAAAACTTGGATCTGGGCAACAATTGTTTTCTGTTAGGTAGCCTCTTATTGGGCAAAGGGATGTCAATTTTTTCCCCTGACAATTTCTGAAAACACTGAGAATATTTTTCGTTCCACACACCCTTTTGTATTTGTTTGATTTTTACATAGAACTATATTTGATACTGATGGGATGAGCAAATTTCACAACCGACTGCCAAGCGAGTTATATACAAAGACATTATTCTAGAAAAAAATACTTCAACGATTTATGTTTATTTTCTACATTTATAGTATGGAATCATCGTATTATTTCTGGCTGCAGCTGAAATATTTGTCGCCAAAGCATGCTATGATATCATTCAAGAGGTAAATTAAGATTCAAACAATTGGTAGTCCTGGTATTTTCGGATAATTAATACGCAGAAAAGCGTATATTAATCTTGTAGTTCTTCTATTATACACAATTCTACATGTTGATGCTCATTAGCATAGTCTGACTTTTATAACATTTTTTGGATCTCTTTAAAATCAAAGAATAATGAAATCTTAATAACAACTTTTGAACAGGGAGAATTCAAAGCAATGTGTTTAAACTACTCCACAAGTACGGCTTGGTACTTAGTTGGACAGAAATAGTTGGTTAACCCTACCAGTATATGAAATGATTTACTTATTCAAATACATTAATTTCCTGAATAATTTTTCTAATAGTCAAAAATATTATGTCATAGAAAACGGTCTTCAAACTACTTACTCGGTTGATCATGTTTCCAGCTGAACAGTACAGTAAAGAATGCTTTGCTAAGTCTATTAAATGGTTATGAAGGGAATACAGATGATGACATTCTTACTATTGCCTGGAATTTTGTATTTCTTTTAGTAAGTTTTTATTTGTAGAAGTTAACCAAACTTTAACATGCATAGTCATTGGGTACAATAACAACGTTATATTTTTATTGAACATAATGGTTGTACATCGTCAGCATTTAGAGATTGTTTATTGACGGAATGATTATGTTTATTGACGGAATGATTATACCATTCATCCTACCACCTAACACTGAATCATCTAAAACGTTCGTCAAAGCACCAATCGTAGCTTAAGAAGAATGTCCATTATTTAATACTGTGTGTACCGCTCGAAGCTATGTGGATTGTTGGCTTTTTTAAGCAACCTCTACATGATAATCTAAATTTTATTCCTTTTTTATGTAATCTCTAGGTAATTTCATGTTTAAATATTAACAGGCACACTATGTCAAATATACAAACCGGGTCTTAGGAATATGACAGTCACGTAACTGAGTATTGCAGGATCGTCTACATTTTTCTAATGTCATATACCTTTTGTCAGCAAAAATAATGTCTTACTATTTTGTATCATTTACGGGTAGTATACAAGTAGCAAGAAGTAGTAAAAAAAAAACACAATTTTAATTGAACAAAAAAAAAAAAATTACGGATGGTCCTTCCGAGTAGATTTCGAATCTGACGTAAAGTAGGTGTTGATTCCAACAAAGAGTAGGTTTATATTCCTGGCAATTAGAAAGTTTAGATCCTGTCAAGGAGGTTTCGATCCTTGCGAGGAGTAGCGATCAATCAGAGTAGTAATTAAGAAGTGGTAGGGATCATGTCTAATGTAGCAATAAATAATTGACCGCATGTACATGTATACATATATAGCAATTAGGTATGGCATTATATTCGAAAAATTCAGTTTATCACATTTGACAAACTTTACATTGTGCTTTCAGTTCCCAAAACACGAGAAAGAAATTCAAGTACCAACTGCTAACTCTAGTGAAAAGAAATCCTTATCGGTGAAATATCTTATCAAAAGTTAAAGCAGTATCTGGCAAATTATATGCAAAAAGCTCAGGTACTTTTTTACGTGGCTGAGATGTAGTGATCAATTTCCCTAGCGTTATTAGCAATAATTATAATTTTTATTCGAATCACACATTGTGCCAAGGAGTTAGGTGCACAGCTAATCAAGAAGTATTGGTTGATTACCTTAGCAAGAAATCTAGATGGAGTCAGGCGGGAAGAAGTAAGAATCACTGTCACAACCAATTCAAGTATTCATCTGCGTAAATAAGCACTTCCTCTGTTGAAAAATTCTTCACCATTCGTTTCAGCCTTTAGAAACGACATTATTGAAAGATTGAGAAGAAGTAAGTTCGAGTCCGAAATTAAATGCAGAATCCGTAATTTATCTATCCAGAAGAAATGATCGAAGTATCGGACATGATATATTTGGTCCCTGCTTTCCGATCTAGTAAAAATGCAATGCGGGCTACGGTGAATGTTCGAACATCTACCAGGAGCTAAAATATAATATGTAAATTATTAATTTGTAAATTACATGTATGATAAAAACTGATTAATAAATTGCCATTTGTGCATGCAATCGACATTATAATTAGAACTAATTACAAAATTGGTATATTTAAATGCGGGACACGAACCAAATAAATGTTTACTTTGAACCATTTGAATTTTCCAACTGCATATTAAAACCATGTAACTCGTCTTGAACTAAAACTCGTTCCTCAATTTTTTTCTGATGTTATTTATTATGACATAAAATTTACTTAAAGAATGCAATTTCCTGAATACCAGATCTAGTCAAAGTTAAGTAGTTAAATTATAGTCTTAATCTTATGGTTATATCTCTGAATTGCTTTAAAATTTGATTACATCAAAGTTTGACGTCATCTTTTCCGTTCTATTTGACGAAACATTGCCTCGCCATAGAAATTTTAGTCAGACAGCTTTTTACCTACATGTTCGTCCTTTGCCACTTCCCAGACATTGCTTAGCCAAATTCATCCTCTCCCTTCTCGCTTTGTTTAACCAATGTCAACATTGTACTTGCATGTAAATAATTACTTCACTCTACACGATGACGTACTCTCAAATAGATTGAGGAAACGCTCTCGGACCCATGTGGGGTCTGGGAGTAGGCCAGAGCGTCAACACAGCAGCCTAGCCGCTAGTAGGACATACTCTGACTGAGTTCTTCGGTCAGGTATCCCGAAGGCTGGGCTCCGCTACCTTCTACTACTAACTGGCATTACTAACAGAATCCCCGTAAGGGGCGGTCGTGCGAGATCCGTAAGGATAGTCAAGACCGTAAAAACCCCCAATCATCATCAATAATTATTTCTTTTATAGTTTGATTGTTGTGGAGTCAATGCCCAATTATCTACAGATGACTTTGCGTCAACGACATGGGCAAGCTCAAGAGGGTCAGAAATGATTCCAGGGCACTGTTGTAAGGAAGCAAAGATAGACACAGCATCATCTTACTACAATACAACGTGCACAAATAGCCCCTCTGTCTCCACATCGTTCTACAACACGGTATTGTAAGACTAAAGCATTTTATGGACATAAATTTTCATATTATTAAACTTATAAATGACAATTAGCACAATGTTAATATAAGAACTATAATAACATTTTCTAGGTTTGTGACCACATATCGGCAAAAAATACCGTAGCGTCAAGTATAAGACAAATAAACATCAAATTTCATGTGCATGGCCTTAACATGAAAGCGGAAAACAGAGATGGTCCACAAACTAACTACATAAAAAAAGAAAATGAACAAAAATGCAGGAACAAAAGAAAGGACTGTAACTCGAAAATTTTGTTCCAGGGTTGCTATACAGCTATAGAGAATGTGCTGAATTCCTACAGTAAAGCTTTAATATCGTTTTGTGCATTTCTTGTTTTGGTAGAGGTAAGTGTTTGAATCGAGAAATTGACATCCAGACAAAAGACTTTGGAAAGAGATCATTTTAATACCTTTCGACACATGATCAAAATATGCTACATTTCTTGTCACATATTTTTACATTAATAGTAATAATTTGTGAAAATGATACAAAATGACTATCGGATTGTTTTATTCGCATGGTTAAGAGGGTCCAATTTTCCCCGTGCTGGTCCGGGTGTCAAAAGAATAAGCCTACAGCAGCGCTAAGCTTGTCGTAAAAGGCGATTAAATAGCACCAAGAACACTGCCGTGGAGGAGAATAGGGCTAACGCATTCTGCCCGCAGAACATCCGGGTTATGTACCCCAGGCGGTAGAATTTGGTACTCCTGGCATACTACATGCTGAGGTCGTTATATAATTCAACGGAAAACCTTACTGCAAACCACAGTACTGCACCGTTTGAGGAAAACGCCACGTTTCTCTCTCGTTAAAGAACACTGTTTGGTATTAGATAGAAGTAGAAACCTTGGCTTTGCTACAGTAAGCTTAATTGCCCGACGCTACCCACCTCTCCCTATTTCCAGTGGCAATCTTAATTCTTCGACCCTTTTATCCTTGTGTCCCGTCCCTTTTTTCCATTTTCATTTCATCGTCATCTCATGCTCATTTTATCGCCCATTTCATGTTCATCGCCCGTATATAGCTGAAATACTGCTGCTTGGGCATTAAACACCAATCAATCAATAAATCAATCAATTTCCTTGAGGAGATGACATGTTTTTTTCCTATTGACTTGTTTGATTACTCGTGGTTATCAGGAAGATCAGCAATCCACTCTCGTTAGAATTTTTCTAGATACCAACAAAAAATACCCGTGTCAGTAGAAGGATAATTCAAATACGTCAAAATCCCAAAAACATGGCCTGACCGTGAACACAGGAAATAATGACGATTTACGTACACAGTATAGCGAACCGAATAAATATATTGAAAATAAAATTCTAAGATAAGGAATGTCTTCAGTTGTCCCGATAGGGGAAGCATGTTCTCCCCATCCAGCGACACCCATCATATTGCTTTTGAGTATAATCCGGTAATAGTCTATAAACAATGATGCTGCTCACCAACACGAGTCACAATGGGGTCAAGACAATTTACACTTGGCCGTTATAATTCAATTCAACAAAGCATTATGATGTAAACAAAGTAAAATATGCGGAAACGTTGGAAAATTTTCCGAAATAGACGAATTGAATTGAAATTATAAAAAAATCACCATAAAACATGGGACATTACCAATTGTATATTAAAAAACACTGAGATTTGATCTTTAACTTAATATAACATAACTATAAATCTGGCAATAAAAGTTAACATCGTGTCAAATGTATGTTGTTATTTCAACGCCCTTACACGATGGTAGTGTGATTTATCATTGTATTTGAGAACCGTAGTTTATCATATGACCTAGCTCCCTATTTTGCCTGTTCCGACTGTTCTGATACAGTTGTCTAAGGAGCTACATCACTGCAGCTAGTAAGTGTCAAAGGAGCTACACCACAGAAGCCAGTAATTGTCAAGATCCAAAGGAGCTACACTACTGAAGCTAGTAAGTGTTAAGGGAGCTGCATCACTGCAGCTAGTAAGTGTCAAGGGAGCTACATCAGTGAAGCTAGTAAGTGTCAAAGGACCTACATCACTGGAGCTAGTAAGTGTCAAGTTCGGTAATTTGTCAATCTGATAAGACTTTGAAATAAATGGGTGAAATGAATAATTAAAGTATAGTAGCGTATATATAGTTTAAGTCAAATTAAATGTTGTTCACAAAACTTATGTAGATAAAGAAATGCGGGATAGTAACATTATTTCTATAAGTCACTGAATCTACTCTTTAACATCGTTGTAATGGTGATATTCTGGTATTTTTAAATTACAGGCAGTTGCACTGATTGCTGTTGTGATAATGTTTGTTGAAATAACAAAAGACCAAGATGCCAAAACGGAGAGACCAGGTCGAGTTATAGAGAATAATGCTCCGAATAATCCAGTATAGACATTGTATAATATTTAAATATTATGCAAAATAAATCAAAATGTTTACATATCCAACAAACATTTCCGTACTTTAATTTCCAAATGATATATTTCGTGTTCGTGTTATTTTCTTTATTTATATTGAGTTATACAGATATAAACTATACTTTTTACTGTTTTATCTTTATATATGTATCTTTCTTTAATTGTTATTTTGATTATTTGAGCACTGTAACAAATTCATTGAGGTCTCGCTACTTCCCAACAAAAATGGCAACTCCAGTATTTAGTACCACAAACACTTTGAACCCAGACTAATACATTGTTAATACTGAGACTCAAATCTGTTATTTACTACAAAAGTATATGAATATTGTTATCATGCGTGCATACTTTGTCTCCATGCTGTCAGAAAAGATAAAAATATGGATTTCCAATACCATTTAATCATTTCCATTTTGTGAAATCGTACCATTAGCATACTAATTTGTAAAGCCTAAGTTTTGCAATTTTATACACCTTTTAGATCTCGTTTGCCCTAGGGGAATTCACAGTAAAATTTGGAAACTTTTGCTTTAAGCATAATACTAGATTAACAGAAACGTCAGCAGTGGTTAGTGAGACCCGAGTCATATGCAAACCTTGAGCATTTTGAAATTATATGTTCCATTAAAAAGACAATACACAATTGTGATTTCCAGATTTCTTGCTTTATGTGAAAAAATACATATTACTTGTTATCAATATCATAAAGTGGAATTAATGTAGAAAAATATGACGAAATTGTATGCATTAAAGTAAACAAGATTGACATCATAAGGTTTCGTGGTGGTATATAGAAATAATCAGAAATTGATATTATTAAAAATAACCATCTTTAAGAATTGAATTGAAAGACTTTATTGCAAAGTTGATCGCTCAAATGTATTTCCAGTTGGAGCGTTACTGGATTATCTTCTTTCTCTTAATTCTGTATCAGTATGGAGAGTGATGGTACTTAAAATAAATCTTTCAACAAAAGTATAGGTCACCCAAAATTTAAACAGAACCAAACAATAAACATACATCTATATCTTTAGCACGAAACTATTTTAACTGAAAACCCCTCAGAAGGCCTATAGTGCTGCGGACAGGTATCAAAAAGTGCTTTAGTTTTCGAGTGTAATGGGCCTAGAGTGTATACGGCTATATCGTATGTCAATGGAAAGATAAATCAATGTCGTTTTTGAATATCGTACTTGTCAAAGTGGAAAACAGTAAAGTTTTCTGCTATTTTGCATTAATTTGGGGAGGGGTCAAAATTCAATCGACCCCAATACACTTTGATAAGTAATGTAAGTGAAATCTTTTCTTGCAGGTATTGGAAAACAAATAACATGTAAAGATCATTTGTATAGAATTTCAAAAATGTAAGAAAGAACTTTTTCCGACAAAAGTTGACTATTTAATCACAGAACAAAATTGCCCCTAACAATAGATGCATTTTAGTGCATTTTCAATGATTTAGAGATAATAAAACACCGTAGAATATTACAATGTATATCTAAGTATTCTTTACTGAATAACAAATAAAATAAACACAACGTGCTCGATTCGATCGGCAACATAGGCTTTACAAAATGTGTTTGAAGTTGCAAATTTTCACATATTTAACTACTAATTATACTAAAATTGTAAAATTGGAATTCATTTGTCGGACAACCTGTTCTGTTTCCGTACTGTTGGTACAACGGAAAAGCATGAATATTATCCAAAACTTATTTTTTGACATGATCAATACTTTAAGTGCTTTTCAAGCTGATAGATAAAAGTTTGACATATTTTTTTTTGTTATTCAATAATTGAACGCTCAACAATGTTCGCTTTGAACAAATCGGAATGAAGAACAGGATAGCCATAGTCAAGACAAAGCTCCAAAAATACAAAAAAAATAGTCATAAGAATGACATAAAAATTTTAAGAATTAATCAAAAAGCCAGGCTTGATTAAAAAAAAAAAAAAAAAAAAAAAAAAAAAAAACCTGGTTTGGAACAGGTTCATTGGCAGGATATTAATTTTAACGCCTTTTTTTCTGTTTTTCTTTAAGCGCCCGTCGACCTGTTCTTATATAAATGATGTCATTCCGGATTTAAACGAAAGAGGGAAACTCTGGCATTGCTTAAAAGTCATCTAGTATGATACGGTGAAAAAGAGAACGTTATAAAGATTCCTGCCCCTCCTATTGCGTGAAGGGAGGGGGGCAAGACCATAACCCGTGGCTAGCGAAGATGCTTTTACTGATGTGATCCCATATTCAGTTTAGTTCTTATTGATATTTTGTTTATAACAAATCAGAATTCGCGAAGTGAACCATTAAGTGCATGAAGCAGACAGACGTGATTGGTTGCCCGAAATTTAAAATTATGACATTGTAAATGTTCACAACAACTTTTCTTCTTTGTCAAAATATGACAACAGAAGTAACCCACAATTCAATGAACAAACCACTTATTACAACTGCTCTGTACATGTATGTTTACGCCGCAAAAAAAGTAAGTTTATAACAACTTATAGACAGTAAATATAGCAAACGATAGATAGTATCCCCTGTTTATGAACGTCTTGATCAGAGACCCTATCTTTTTCTAATAATCTTGATCCACCCCTGGCCTGGACAATGATGTTTCCTTTGAACTAATATTCTATAACAACTATGTTACCATTGTGTCCTTTTAATACGGCTACTAAAACTGGAGTCTTTTTGAGAGGTAAACAAAATCTTAGAAGTTTTTATTGCATCAGAATTTTTACAAGGAATCTGGTTTGTTTTTATCAACCTGTTTAGTATAATTCGTTCAGAGCAGTGGCGGATCAAGAGGGGGTGCATGGGGTTGGCACCCCACTTTTTATTGGAAAATTTGTTATTTTCATATGTAAAATTGACAAAAAATAAATGATATCCTAGCACAAACCCCCTTTTCTCAGGAACCCCGGCTAGCACCCCTTTTCATAGTGTGGATCCGCCACTGCAGAAGATATTCCATTACACGCATCAGCCTGGCCCACAGTTAAACATCCTAAGACATACATCTGTAACTATGTGACAACATGCATGTACATGTTTTCACATGTTTCAATGCAAAGTTCAAAGTTCTAAGTTTATGTACTGTCAAATTTATTACGAAATCCAGCCTTATCATTAACCCTAAGTCGCATTTTTCGTTCGAGAATCCCTGGTTCATGGTTAATCCTTCAACGCTTTATTTGAAGTGCAAGCATATAAAACAAATGCAAAAAAAAACATGTATGAAAGTCTCAAAACCTTGTCTTTTCATCAAAACATAAGGTAGACTCGATACTTTACATGTTTCTCTGTTCATAAATCAGTCCGGAAGCTAGATAAATTGTCCGGTAACGATTCCGTGTTATACAATTTTAGTACAATTGATAATTTAAATAAATTATGTAAAAATTTGCAACTTTAAACACATTTTGTAAAGCCCATGTTGCAGATCGAATCGAGAATGTTGTATTTATTTTAATTATTATTCAGTAAAGAATACTTAGATATACATTGTAATATTCGACGGTGTTTTATTATCTCTTAATCATTGAAAATGCACTAAAATGCAACCAATTTTAGGAGCATTTTTGTTTTGTGATTGAAAAGTCAACTTTTGTCAGAAAAAGTTCTTTCTTGCATTTTTGAAATTCTATACACATGATCTTTACATGTTACTTATTTTCCGATACCTACAATGAACGATTTCACTTAAATTACTTATCAAAGTGTATTGGGGTCGATTGAATTTTGACCCCTCCTCTAATTAATGCACAATAGCAGACAACTTTACCGTTTTTCACTTTGATAAGTACGATATTCAAAAACTAGATTGATTTATCTTTCCATTGACATATGATACAGCTGTATACCATCTAGGCCCATTAGACTTCGAAAAAAACCTTAGCGTCCGCAGCACTACTAATAGTAAATGTTTTAATAACGGAAGTATCAGGGAAATTTAGATTTTGTACAGCCAACTTATATGTGAATTTAACGACCAATATCAACAAAGCTTTCCCTTTAAAATTTACCGAAGTGTTTTACTGTTACAACCCGAATATGTATGTCATTGACTTCGATACAATAACCAGACAAATTCAAATATTAATTCCATTTTGGAAATGTGTGCAACAGCTGTATGAAAACTTAGAAAAAAAGGAAAACCCATACAGATGCAATATATGCAAAGGGAATATCTGGAAGACTATCGTATTTAATCTGCCGAAATATAACTTACTTCAGTGACAATAAATTAGACTTTTAATTAAGAAATAGTTATTCTGCTTGAAATCCTACTTTCACCTCCCCGTTGGTTAAGCGGGTGCAACAGATTGGTTATTTGAATAATAATGCATTTTTCTAAGGCAACGGTGCAATAACATCTAACATATAAATTAAATACCTGCATTGACCTGCATTATTCAAGCGTTTTGATATATATTTTATTCAATAATTTGATATATGTCGCTATTTCAAAACTTTTGCTATTTAATATATGCCGCTGTTAAAATTGTTTTACAAACTGGCTATTGAAAAAAAGTATGAAAATGTAAAAAAAAAATAATAACAAACAAACAAAAAACCGAAACAAACAAACAAAAAACAAACGAACAAAAAACCAAAGCAAACAAACAAACAAACAAACAAACAAACAAACAAAAAACCAAAACAAACAAACAAAAAAGACACAAAAAAAAGACACAAAAAAAACAAAAACAAAAGACAAAAAACAAATAACAAAACAAAAACAATACAAAACCGAAAACAAAAGAAAACAAAGCAAAACAAAACAAAACAAAAATAAAATGAAATAAACATAAAATGCAAAATACCAATCATATATATTGCAAGTTTCGCTGTACACGTGATTCAACAGATAACTTTATCTAAAACCAAAAATTAATTGCATACAGTCAAGTAGTCAAATTCGTAGCTGTCGAAATAAGAAGCCAAATCATACAACACTCCCCAGATCAACAACAAAAGACAAAACAAAAACAACCCCCCCCCCCCAAAAAAAAAAAAAAAAAGAAAAACAACAACAATCAATCGAAAATTAAACAATACAAATCCAATAAACAAATATTTAAGGAAATAATAATTAATAAATATATAAATAACCCCAAAGACAAATATTGACTGTGAATACAGATCTAATTAAATATATCACCTTATACCAAACTGATTTATTATGAAGAATCAAAGCACCGACAACAAGATTTTGTGTTGGACACATGTTACTGACGTAATCAACATTCATACAGTATTCAAGCAAATCGGGATTGAATGACATCTCGGGTAAACGTACACAGTACTTCGGGTTTTATACCGAACAGCGAGCCTTTTTAACGCAAAATCCTTTAATTTCACATACAGATATATTGGTGATGTATTGTCCATTAACAAACCTTCTTTTGGAACATGGTTACCTTCAATATATCCACCCCAGCTTGAGATAAATAAGACTGCAGAAAGATCCTGTTCATCATCTTTTTTGGACCTACATCTCAACTTCGACACAATAGTAGTCATCTCAGTACTATGATTTATGATAAAAGAGACCATATGGTGTTTATATTTCACAATTAAGTAAGTACTAACTGCCCTGATTTCATTGAACGCCATGAATATCTGGGTAACAGACTCCTGAATCAGGGATATGAGGAAATGCGTCTCAAAAAAGGTCTCTTACCAAATTCTTTTTCAGTTACCAGTCCTTGGTTGAAAAATACTCAGTTTCTTCTGAAACAATGATATGACCACTGTTTTACCGATTATGGCACTAACATGCAAATGATATTGAATCACCACCGGTATATTCACGTCGCAATGGAAGAGGGAGGTTTGACGCAGTGTAAAACCTAGATTTGACCCACTATTTTGTTTAGACTTGACGTGACTATGGATCGGATTAGTGTTCGGTAATTTTGTTGTTACCCTTATTTGACACAAAATTGTGCATTAGTGATCTGTAATGTCTAACGCGATTAAAATGAATCATTATTGCATTGATATACATACTTATAACCCAAAACAAACTTACAAAGTAATTGAAAAAGAAACCAAAACGAAAAAGTTAATTGAATAACCTCAAATTACAAAAGAACTTATACATGTTTAGGAGTAGATACATACACATCAGGACATACATGTATTACATGTAATTTCAAAACATATGTGAGAAAGGTACATTTTGAGAAAATGTAACATGAACAGTTTTATATTACAATACAAAGACACACACAGATTGTTAAAACGCTGTTGATATTTACTTTACAAGTATCATGATTGATTAAAATCTTTCAATTGACCGATCGCGACTAACACGCTGCACATATTCATTGAATCTTAAAATGATTAAATATTCTGTCATTTTGTTACAGTTAACTTTAAGTTATTGATCGAAGTTGAAATACAGTCTCCTAACTTGCGAAATCTAGATCTTCAGTTTAATTCAATTGTATAATTTCAGCTTCCTGTTAAAGTGATGTTTATTTGTACATTAGGTTTAAGTGTCTTTTTTGTGATTCATACTGTGTGTTGTCAAGGTAAGGCTTCTACATGTACATGTAAGTTTTCTTTTAAGTTGAACAAAAGTGAGCATGGCTGTTACCTTAATTTAATTTCTTATCACTTAGGTTTGATCAGTACTACAGTTAAGGTCGTTGTTACATCGCATTTGACATGTTGGACATATTTTTATTATGTTGAACATGTCACATGTAAATGTTAGTTAAATGTTTCTTATTCGTTTTCCCGTGTCTGTCTATAGTTTGTTTGCTAGTTGCTCATTTGCTTTTGTTACTTTGTATGTATGATTTCAGTTACTTTATGTTCTTTGTTGTTAATGTCTGTTTTCCATGTCTGGTCTTTGTCCCTGGATTACATTCTTTTGATTACTGCTATAACCATGGTTCCCTTGATTACTCTTTTTAACTCATAATTACTTTGACTATAATAACTTTTGATCTATATTTACAATAATTTACTTGATAGAGATAAATCGTGGAAAAAATCAGCTTTATCTGCTATAAAACCATCAAAGACTAATAGTAAATAAAACTTTGAATTTAATTCCGATATATTTTTGAATTTTGATTTTTCCGTCACTCCTTGATTCCCAGCCTTTTATAGCAATATGATCATCTAGTTATTTCAGACTGTGTAGCTGTTTAGAAAATTATTATGAATTAAAATTACACACTACTTTTAGACTTGGCACCAGGCGAGCCTTTTATAACGGGGCCACGAAAAATAAAAATCAACGATAGAGTAATCTTGACCTGTTCGTCCTTGCTGGGTTCACCGATACAAAACGTTACATGGTTACAGAATGATGCCATTGTACCTGATACAACTCGAAGGATAGTCGGCGGGTTTGTTAAGTCTTATGTTACATTTACCGCATCAAGGAAAGAGCACATGGCTGTGTTCGACTGTGCTGTTGACAACGGTGTCCTAAAAAATACGATGAAGAGGTCCTACCAAGTCGAAGTGTTATGTAAGTTAGGAACGGTCAGATTATATTGAAGGAGAGCATTGATTTTTTTCTTAATTAGACCTTGGTTTTCTAACAAAAGATAAGTATTCTGATCTCCTTTAACTTTCTCCTATATCAACCTCAAACATTAAACTCACATCTTTAAAAAACAGATAAACGACGCTGCAGTAAAATTTTGTGTTTTTTACTTTTGATTTTTTGCATTTCACCGTAAGAAAATAACACATGAGATTCAATTTCAATGTTCGATACAGTATATCTACAATAGAATTTAAAACAAAATACACAACATTTACTTTGACATCCATATTAATCTTAAAGTATTTTTGTTTCTTTTGCATTTATACAGAAGTTTGTCAAGTGAATTAAGTCTTATTAAGCAATTTTCAAAAGAGTAAACCTATAGGTGAAAAGAGTAAACATAAAGGTGAAGAGTAAACATATAGGTGAAAAACATTTCGTTTTAGTAATATTCCGCGATAGTTGCTTAATTTGTTATGTACGTTTTACATCCACCTATATATCAAAGTATACAAATCATCATACCTTGGATTTGGACTTTTGATAAACACTAAAGAATATATACAAATTTATAAATATGGAACGATTTGAATCTATTAGACTTGTTTCTATACATGAGGATACAAATGTGAATAATATCTTCGAGGGTTGTTCAATTATCAAATATAATCTTAGTTGCGTTATGAAAGATTGATGAAACGTTTTCAATGTAATATTATACAGTTGGAAGTATTACGTTAATCTTCCTACATAGGTACTTATATGTAATTTTTAGCTTATTTGATTTCAATAATTTAAGAAATACTTTTTCTTGTGCTTTTCTTTATATTTTATATCAAATTTTGTGATTTACTTAAAATTTTATGTTAATATTTACAAAAGTTAGTCCCCAGTTCCCAATATTGACTGGGCCCACTATTGTCAACGCAGGCAAGACAGCTATTTGGACTTGTATATCATATGATGGCTACAGATTACAAAATATGACAATGAGGATAGGGGACAAACCATTTGACAACGAATTCAATACAAAATCTCGATTCAACACTACGGGTAAAGGTTTTGACGTCACAGGAACATTAACATGGACCCCAACAATGGTAAATGATGGGAAAAGTCTTTATTGTGATGTTCAGCATGATACACTTTCTTCTGTACAGACTACAAACCTCAAAATAGATGTCAGAGGTATCAAATTATTATTATGATTGTAGACTTTCTTCTAAAAGATATCTTTAGTTTCGACTATGAATCGGCAAATATTCACAACGCTTTCTACAGCATTTTTTTCAAATCAGTTTATTTTCGTATTTTTTTTCTTTGGATTTGCAATTATTTGTCAAATTGTGTCAGAAGTCATCTTCATGGCAATTTTTGCATTTTATTGCGCGAAAATGTCTTAAGACAATAGTCATATCTTAAAATGCACGAAGACGTAAAATTTGAGATCTGCATGACTTTTTTTCCTTCGACAAAAACAATTCAGTATATAAAATCATCTTTTCTTTTTAGAGTCACCAAGTCCACCTATAGTAACTGGTCCTGATAAAATTTTACTCGACAATAACGTCACTCTAACGTGCTCTACAAAAGGTGGAGACCCTGAACCTACGATTAAATGGTTCAGAGGCGGCAGTCAAATAAGTGGAACTGCACAAATAACAAGATTGAGAATCACCACAAGTACCATTAATTTTCGAGCCACAAAGGATGAAAATAGGAAGATTTACAAATGTCAAGTTTCTAATGAAGTCCTTTCAACCCCATTAATTCGAAAATACGTTGTAAAGATTCTATGTAAGAACCTCCTCTGTTATTCAAATTACCCTGTAAAGCGATTGTTTATATACGTTGGAAAAAAAACTAGAATTCATGATAAGAAAAATATAAACATAATTGAAAATTTGGAAGTATGTGAGTTATTAAAAATATCCACAACAACAAACCCCGACAAATACTTCAACAATTAGATAGAAGCAATTACTAGTTAAAAGCAAGTATAAACTATGGTAGAAAAGTATTCAATTATAAAAAATAATTTACTTTCAACAGACACACCTGATACCCCAAGCCTTGATGGTCCAACCATTCTGAAAACTGGAGATTACTATACTTGGACCTGCATTTCAAGGAACGGCAGTCCTGCTCCAACAATGACGATGAGGTTGGGAAACGCTCCATTCACAAAAGAATTTACAGTCACATCTTCGTACAACACTACAATAAAAAGTTATATCGTTACTGGTATCCTGACCTGGGCACCAACTTTATCGAATAATTGGAGCACCATCTTTTGTACAGTTAACCATGTCACACTTACAGATCCGCAGTCAGTTGGTTTGTTAATTGCTGTCAATGGTGAGATTCTTTAGCAATTTAGCAATAATGTCTTTTTATACAATTAATATGTTTAGTGATCGTCTGTGTGACAGTAAATTTATGATACATGATTATCAAAGAAATTTATGTGACATAGATTGACCAATGGAAAATACTTAAACAACATGCATCATCTAAGCAATGTAGAAAGAATTTTAGTAACATGTTAATGAATCCTGGATGAAAGTTTATTTGGTATACCGACTTACAGATAAGCTATTGGAACAAGAACATTTATCACCAGAAGCATACAACTACAATTATACGGTCAAATCTATACCTGGCATTTTCTATTATGAGAGCAGACTTCTTTATGATGTCATATTTTTCTCTTTTTTCGTTTCAAACTTGATTTGACACATTTTTAACAACTCGGTAGGTACATGTAATCAATACTCTCAGCTTTAAACGGAGTCAGGATTGCTAATTCAGTATTTAGTATCTGCATGTATTATTTAAATTAATGTGTGTTATGAGATGTTTTGAATGTTTTCTTGGTAGAGGCTTTGCCAGCGAATCATGAATACCCTGGACCACACTTAAAATTTGTTCATTTGCTTTTGTTACTTTGTATGTATGATTTTAGTTACTTTATGTTCTTTTTTGTGTATGTCTGTTTTCCATGTCTGGTCGTCGTCCCTGGATTACATTCTTTTGATTACCGCTATGGCCTTGGTTCCCTTGGTTACTCTTTAAAATAATGGTCGTTTCCTCTTACCTGACCCTAGCTTCTGGCTTTGGGTAGGTAGGTAGGGAAAATATTTTTTCACCAAAGTTCATATGATTCTTTAAAAACCATGGTAAAAGAAGTGAAAAAAAATGTCAGATTATGGCAATAACATTATTGTGGTAGGACCATATTAATCGGTATGTAAGGTAAAGAGAAACAAACTTAATTTTAATTTTGGCCCTTTAACGTGATGGTTTCAGTATCTTATACCGTAAAGATGAATAATGTAATATCTTCCTGTAGTAAAGCCTTTAAATATATTATGCATTAAACAGATTCATGTATTTGAGATTCACTTATAATTTCGCACACTTGCTTTTGCAACTTGAAGCAATTTACAAAGAATATTTAATATGTTTAAAGTTAACGAATACAATAACACCAATTCACTTTTGTGTATATTTTTGTTTGTATTATTTATTCATTTTCCTTCAGGTATAAGCCAAGTTTTACGAGAGAATTTTGCGCACAATTCAATTACTCTCTTCTGGGGAGAAATTGTATCAGTCATACTACTCGCACTGGCTTTGGTCGGGCTTATATTGTTATGTGCTTACCTTCAAGGTAATTTTACAGTAACTATTAATAAATCTTCCTACGTTGACCATATGAAATTCTGCAATAAAATTAGCTATCTTGGCTGCAGATCTGAAAAATTCAAAATGATATATCAAAGCATAATAATAAAAAAAGGCCAATTAAATTCAAATTCTTATACATTTTTTTTAAGTAAACGAACTTTGGGACTTGAAATTTGGTATTTGTTCTGGTGTTGATGATGTTGCTATTTGACAGGGTGTTGTGGGATTTGCTGTAGTACAGTTGGACTTCGTAAGAAGAAGGATGTTGTCGTTGAACAGAAACATATACACATTTACCGAGTAGCCATAGTAGCATCTAGGTATGGACACATATGATTAATTAATTATTAATTAGTGAATTAGATGTTTAGAATAAGTAATATAGATTCTTACTGTATTTTTGAAATAGAAAATTCTTGCCTTATGTGATCTAATAATTCCAACACATCATGTAATGTTTTATTTAAAGAAAGTTATCACATAACTGTCATTTTAACTATTTTACCTATGTTATATCGTTTGATATAAATAAGCTAGAAATACTCTGATCATAACGATATACAAATAATACTTCTGCCGCAAATTGACTTAAATGCTCAAATTAAGCCGTGTTATCCCCCTGTAGAGACATGCACATTTACATACGCTTAAACATACTATAAAATACTACCAAAATCCATTGAATGCTTTAGAAGGAGATACGAGTTTCTAACATTTTAACAACAATAAGTCGGATTATGACTGGTCAAGTCCAACAGATGAACTTTTGGTTTCGTCTTTAAACATATAAACATACTGAAGCGAATATCTATCGGGCTCATATTGAATCATTTGCATGAAGTGAAAACTATGTAAAATAAGAAATGGAAAGTGCAGCAATTGATCGAGTCTTTGGTGAAAAAAGGAATGACTGTAATATTTTTTCGGTCAATGAAGAAATAACTTCAACCACGTGGTGCTCACCAAATAACATGCGGCATTAGGTTTGTTTGTTTGTTTGTTGGGGTTTAACGTCCGAGCAGCAATATTTCAGCTATATTCAGACAATGAACATGAAATGGATGATAAAATGAACATGAAATGAAAAAAGAAAAGAATGGGTCACAAGGATAATAGGGTCGACAAATTTTGATTGCCACTAGGAAAAGGGGGATGGGTATGGTCGGGCAATTCAGCCTCCTGTGGCGAAGAGTAAAGGTTCCTACTCCTATCGAATACCACAGCAGGGTTCTCTAACGTGCGAGGAACGTGGCATCTTTCCCAACACGGTGCACCACTATGGTTTGCGGTCAGGTTTTCCGTATTATAGCCTGACAACCCCGGCATGTAACACGCCAGGGGTACCCCATTAAAATACTAAGTAAACGGTTTATCGATTTATATCTTTATTCTCGATGAAATTTGAATAAACCGCGGAAGAATTGTTTCGAGAAAACATAGTTTTCAGGAAAATATGTAGATGCCTAACGTTGGAGTTATGCACTACAAATATTTGATATTGAACTAAAAAAAAAGTTTATTTTAGTGTAAATAAGCATAAGCTACTAAATTTGTCATGATAAACAACTGATCAAATGTTTAACTTCCTTTACACTTATTTCAACTATTCATTGAATAGTAAGTAAGCTGTAGATAACTAACATACACTTTGAAATTTTTGAGACATTAGATAATTCCAAAAATAAATGAAGAAGTACATATAATCGCTTAGCGGTACTGCAGGCCTATTCTTTTAACACCCGGACCTGCACGGGCTTGCGGCATTAGGATTACATGTATTTTAAATAGACCAGAAAAAAAACCAAAAAAACAAAACAAAAACAAAACAAAACAAAACAAAACACGACAAAACAGTCATTCCTTATGATTTAATTTAAGTACCAAAATTCAACGAGTAAATCATTAAAAAAAGTTGTTGGATCACGTCAAAATTGGGTCTATGATATGATAAACGAAATTTTTGATACCATCAGAAGCTGTGTTACTTCTTAAATCAAATTATTTGGAAAATATTGTAAATCAATATCGGTAACATACAGTTCAAACATGAGTTTTATAAAACAATTTGTAAACAAAGGATTTATTACATTATTACATGTTCCAGTAGTTCATTCTGTTATCAAATTAAAATACTAAGTAAACGGTTTATCGATTTATATCTTTATTCTCGATGAAATTTGAATAAACCGCGGAAGAATTGTTTCGAGAAAACATAGTTTTCAGGAAAATATGTAGATGCCTAACGTTGGAGTTATGCACTACAACTATTTGATATTGAACTAAAAAAAGTTTATTTTAGTGTAAATAAGCATAAGCTACTAAATTTGTCATGATAAACAACTGATCAAATGTTTAACTTCCTTTACACTTATTTCAACTATTCATTGAATAGTAAGTAAGCTGTAGATAACTAACATACACTTTGAAATTTTTGAGACATTAGATAATTCCAAAAATAAATGAAGAAGTACATATAATCGAAATATCTTTAAACATCTGAAAGTCCAATACAAAACAAATAAATATATTAAATGCTAATTTAACATTTATCTAAACTGACATTATATAAAATTATTTTAAATATAAATTTATCAATTAGGAAAACAATATGATGATCTTATCAATTTTGGATTCTTTAATATTTCTCTACACTGATATTATTTTAATATTGTAAAGAATTAATTAATCAATTATTATTTCAATTCTTTGACAATATTATGAACAATATTGCACAACCACTAGTATTTTACTAGTATGTTTCCGTATAAGCAGGAAACATTTTTGGACGAAATTTTCAGAATATAATCAGAACCAAACATACTGCAAATTTTGAATAGATTCTCTTTAAAATGTCAATTTAAAAGTTTTGCTATCTTTTTGTGTTGTTTTTTTTTATGGAAATGTTCAGTATCTTGAGAATAACTGATAGAAACATTTGATGGCATGGGACAATATAGCCTTTCTGCCTGTTTACATATAAATGCCTAACCTTTCTATACAATTTCATCAGAATCCCTTGAACGGTCAAGGAGTAGTTATCATGGTAAACCCTAAAGTTAGATAGTGACCATTTTGTGTCCACCGTCGATGTGTATATTGCATTATGCAAATCTACATATTATGCAAAACTATTCTACCATTTTTCCCAAATCATTCGAACGCTTGCAAGGTATGCGAATAGATTAACGAACAGACGGGGATATTCAATTCACTTCCACCCAAGAATCTTTTGCGGAAAATACCTTTTGGAATGGACACATTTAACTGTACAGTTTGTTCAATTTCCAACATGTAACGGTTTCTTCCTAATAGCATTGAACATAATGTTATTTATATCTTAAAGTATTGTATAATATAGAATGTCAATAGAGGGTCAAGTATCATACTGAGGGCATTGAATTGGAGGACTACGATCACTCTCCATCGAAAAAAAATGATACTTTAAAATTGCAAACATTACTTTACAAATAAAAAACTATTAGTGATTTTAACATTTGGTTTCTTTTTTTTTGCAGAGAACGAAAGGACTTTGAGATAAAAAAGTACGAAGTTGTTTCTCCAGACATGTCCAAGTGAGTGTGATATTTTTTTACGTCTATAATTTCTAGCTGCTAAAATGCTGCCCTTAACTTATTATCGTGCTTCGAGGGCGAAGCTAATTTATGATATTAAATGAATTTTTTTTCTGTTAACTAGCTCAATACGTATATTTCTCATCAACGTCAGAAGAGAGCGGAAACAGCAGAAGTCAAATGTATATATGAATATAGTTTTTGTAAACATTTTCTATTCTAACTATTTTTAAGGTGTAAAATGATCTTAGCTTTAATAACACGATAAAACTTAAGGTTCAGTTAAAGGTACAACTATGGTTATTTAATTGAAATAACTTTATAATGCATTAAATGTTGTTGTAAAACTTTGTTTAATGCATCTTTCTATGACACTTACAACAAACGCATTTGTCTAAGTTGAGTTCCCAATCAACAAATGAGTAAAAACCAAAAACTTCTAAAAAAAATCTACAGCTACATTAAAAATAAAATTAAATATCTGAATTTCATAATTTTCGGTTCCTAAATGTGTTATTCAGTGCAAGCTAGCATAGATATGTTTAATCAAATTACCATTCTTTCCTATTTAAGCCAATATTTTACACAATTTTATTTGGATACTGTAGGAAATATTTTGCAAATTTTCACAAAAACAGGTAGATCAAATTTATTATAACTTTATATAAAGAACACTTAACTGACATTCTGTCATATTTTAAAACGGAAATTTTGGGTAACCGAACTCTTTTCCTAGGAATATTAAAAACAAAAATTCCTTATAATTTCAATAGAACATTAATATTTTCCCGCTAATGATCTTCCCTTAGAAAGAACTTTTCTGTCCATTATCTCCCGTGGAAAGAGGCTTTTTTAAAAATGTTTTGAATTTTGCCATTCTTATTCTCATGTAAGAAAATCATTTGAAATGATTTAAATACATTTTTTTACATTATTTTCAAACACTTTAGTGAATAGAAAATATATATGTCAGTGTGATTTTGAAGATGACAGGAATTCATGCTCCATGTTATAGGTATGATCTACTTTGAGTCTTAATTAGTCCTATTTACATTTGAAAGGGTTAGTTGTTCTGTTTGTTCCAACTCAACAAGTGTGCCTGCCTCCCAATTACTCCACAGTAACAACAGTTATACATACGAAAAAGAAGAAAGATTAAGACAGTTGTGGAAGAGGAGTAAGAAAAGAAATCGTCAATCGGAATATTTATCAGGAGCGAGTGTTTCAGACGACCAATCATTGCATTTCGATGATTCTAAGGACATTCAGTTACAGAAACTAAGCGGAGGAAACTCGTATAGCATCACGCAAAAGATGATATTTGAAGAAATTGTCCCTTCATCATCGGATTACTGTGACGATGACAATTTATAAGCAGTTATGTGTTTATATGTAAAAATATTAAGTATTTTTATCAGTTTTAGTTCATGGGAAGTTTTTTTAAATAGTATGATTAGTTTTTATTCTGCCTTGATATGCATACATTGCTATAAGAACAGGACAACACAATATTACTTATACATTTGTAACATGGCTTTGGAATATGAATAGGGAATGGGGAAATGGGGTAGGTTGTAATATAGTCATAAGATATTCCAACAAAAAAATTGACATATCTTGGTGATAAAGTTTTAACTTCTATACTCACGGCTGTCAAAGAGGGTCTGCAGTCCTACCACAACACTTGTAACTCCCGTAGTGGTATTTATTCAATATGGATCCGGATCCTGATCAGTTCAAGACTATTATCAGAATATGACAGCATTAAAACCTTTGATTTTTCAACACTGTACACTTCTATTCCCCATACTCAGTTGAAATCCCGACTTACAACGTTATACATCGTTGTTTTTCCAAAAAAAGATGGTACACCTAGATACAAATATATTTACTTTTTTATATATCCACAGCCAAATTTATTATCCATCCAGCAAAAAACCATTTTCCTGTCATGTAAATGTGTTAGTTATTTGACTATTGTAACAGTAAATACTGTCTGATAGAATAAAGATTTGTCTTTCTTATTAATATTTTATGCACCCATATATTCAGGTCTATTAACATAGACTGGTCATATTGCTTTTTTATACTTTTATATCTATCAATAATTATCTTTTCTTTCTTGATCTAAAGCTTTTCTTGCTCTTTGTGAGCTCCTGATTTGGAAACAATAGATATGCCATGCTAGGTTATGTTATAGTACGGGAAAAATACGGGTCATACATTTTTGTGTGCTCCTGTCGTGTTATGGTACGGGTACGAATACGGGTTACACATTTCTTCTGTTTCCGTTACCAACTAGTTCCGATATAGTGAGGTGCTGAACAAAGTTAGTAATAAGACTGGGAACAGTGCATGATTGTAGTGAATCTAACAAAGTGTGCTACAAAGAAAGGTAGGTTCGCGATATGCTTGATTTCCTCATTGATAACACATTTGTCACATTTAGAGGCGTTACTTTTTAACAAGTTGGCACTCTAATGGGCACTAACTATGCTCCTCTCCTAGTAAATTTGTTTTTATATTCATACGAGACGGACTTCCTTCTGAATTTCGTAAAGAATAAAAATTTATAAAATACTGAATCCTTTAACGTTACGTAGATATTAATAATGTATTGTCCATCAACAACCCTATTTGGTAAATGGTTACTGTCAATGTATCCACTAAAGCTCGAGATAAAGGCTTGTTCTGCATCTTTTTTTTTGGACCTTCATCTCGAATTTGACATTAGTGGTGATCTTAGCAATAAGATTTATGATGAAAGAGACGACTTTGATTTCAATATCATAATATGCAGCAATATTCCTTTATCTCCTGCATATAGTCTTTATATTTCACAATTGATTCGTTACCCTAACGCAAGTGCTACATTTGTAACTACTCTGATTTCCTTTAAAGTCATAGATATCTACGTTACAGACCCCTGAATCAGGGATATGAGGAAATTCGTCTCAAAAAGGGCTCTTACCAAATTCGTTTTAAGATATCAGTCCTTGGTTGAAACAATAATCAGTTTCTCCTAAAATAATGAGTAATGATTGTTTTC
Source organism: Perna viridis (assembly GCA_037379345.1). NCBI lineage: Eukaryota > Metazoa > Mollusca > Bivalvia > Mytilida > Mytilidae > Perna > Perna viridis. Next base: position 9,773,391 of record CM074515.1, on the reverse strand, counting down.
TGTAAATTGTTATTTCTGCTGATTTGAACGCTGGTTTACCGATTGTGACAACAACATGCATATTCTTGTACATCACTATTGGTATATTCACGCTGCAATGGAAGATGGAGGTTTAGCGCCATTCAAAACCTAGGTTTAATCCACTATTTCATTTGAAATGCCTGTAGCAAGTCTGGACAATTGCGGTTCCAGCTGCAACGGTGGTGTAATATCTATTTTGCAAGATTTATTTTGGACTTGACTTGATTATGAATAAGATTCGTGTTCGGTAATTTTGTTGTTACCTTATTGCCTTCCGATCTTGATCGGTGTGCAATAATATCGATCGGTATTTGGTCATAAACCTACACAATTAACGTCATTAGAGATTTTAATTGGAAGTAAACAAGTTGTATATATCTTACAGTACCTTTAAAGGGCATGTGACCTTGAACAGAAAATAACCCTCCATGTCAGAAGAAAACATGTCTCATCTTATGCAGGAACGAAATAATAACGACAGGCAACGACGGCGATAGACGACGATGACGACAGATGCCAAGTGATGGCAATAGCTTGTTGCTTATCGAGACAGGTAAGCGATTAAGGCTTTTTATGTTCTCTAGTTCATTCAAAAAGAACAATTTGGCAACACTCATCATAAATTTGTTGTTTACAATACTGTAATAGTACTTTAATTTGTGGATACCAATTTCCGTGGATTAGGAAAGAAACATATGTTAGCGATTCGTGGATTTTGAAGTTATAAGAGTATATACATCAATTGAAATATCCCTTTCGTTGGACCCTGGGTCAAAATTTAGAAGATAAGTGTTGTTCTATTTTTAAGTAGTCATGTATTTAAAAATAAGCATAAATAAGGTTTTCCGAGGGCTTTCATGTAAAACGTTTCAAGCAGCAGCTTGGATATGTATGAAAATTAGCGCTGTCAATTTCATGAAATCCAGGGTCAGGAAAACACTTTTTACAGGCTTTTTTGTAAGCCAATCTGACAGTGGAAATGAAATGTCTTAACTTACACAATTTAAAAACTCCTGAATTTGATTTGATTTTTTTTTCAATTTTAATATCAGCAAATCAAAACAACAATATAGATTATTACGAAATATAAACATTGTTAATTATAAAGCCAAGAAAATGACCAGTAAATATCACTATTACATGTATCAGGACGTATATCACAGTACAAAAGTGATAAAAACAAAATAATCACAGCTTACAGCATTGCTTAATACAACAATTGTTTTGGATTGTCAGTACGTAACTTCCAATAATAAGCAGTTTTTCACTGCCAATTTATGAATGCTAAGTTTTAAGACAAGGTTTTCAATTTCAGCATGCTCCAAAATCATTTTTCTATCTTTATATGCTCTGCCAGACTTGCATATAAAACAACGTCAAGCATTTCTCATTAACCATTACAACAAACTTAGATAATACAGTTTGAACAATTGTTACTTAAACATTTTTTTTTATTTTAAGCAGAAGATAAGAACACAAGACGCCTGTATTATTATTTTCAATTTCCTCACTTTTTATTTTTTTTAAATTGTAAAAACATGAATTGTACTTTCAGGCCACTAGTTAGATCACCAAAGCTAATTCACTGATTTGTTTAATACCGTGTTTCTTCACAGTAATGAATGCATTTCACTGATGATAATGACTGTAGAAACTTTCATTAAAACAAGAAATACTTTGAGCAAGCTCACAAAGAGAATACTCCTTACTTCAAATAAGCTTAAATGTAAAACGCTTGTTGGAATAACTCCTTTTGGCGTCATTCAACAGTAATTATATTCCTTCACGTATACCTGAATATAGTACGCAACCTTCCTATCATGCTGCATAAAAATTCTTTGAGCAGTTTAGGAGGAGTTGCGCTCACAAAATTTTAACATGTGAAATCCTTGATTTAGATTATCTCCCTTTGGAGTCCTTCGACAGTAATTATATTCTTTCATGCTCATTTACGTCACCAAACTTCCTATAAAATTCCATCAAAATCCCATGAGCGGTTAAGGAGTTGCGCTTAAAAGAAATGTGGACAGACGGGATGATTTTTATATACCCCAAACTTTCTTTGCGGGAGGTATAATAAAAACAAAAAAATATAAAGGCACAGGAAATAAGGTCAAATCATGGGCAATATCATAACATAGCAACAAAATTTCTAAATTCTTATAGTACTTATCTGATATTCCTTCGCATTTGCAAAAAGAATATTAGGGTTAACAAACTTCTTTCCTTGTTGTTAAAAACAATCAAAACTACCAATACAATTCGTGCCTAGAAAAGTAACTTTTAAAAAAAAGCATGTATTTTTTTCAATATTCAGCTCTATGCCATAATGTTTTGTTTTTACAAATAATTCAAAGATGAAATTTTAATACCGTATCAAAAATCTATTTGCTCCAGGAATATATATATGTATATATATATATATAAACGTCTCAGAATGTGACGACTCTATTCGCTTCACTGCTCAATCGGATCAAATTGATACGGGGAAGATATGTAAACGTATAGAAAGGTCTGAAAAATTCCCAACAATGTTAGAACTGTCAAATTAGCAATGCAAGTTTTTGGTCGTTCCCTCCGTGGTCTAGGGCGCTGGACTTCGTGCAGGCGATGTTGCCATAGATGTCACAGCGGTACAGTGTAGCGAATAGAGTAATCACATTCTGAGACGTTATATATATAAATGTCTCAAATTGATATAGGGAAGATAATAGAAACTTATAGAAGGGTCTGAGAAATTCCCAACAATGTTAGAACTGTCAAATATATATATATCTTTAATGAAATTCATTTCTCAATGACATTACAGGATGATACGAAGTGCAATGCAAGAAGTCTGATTTACAATTATATTAGAAAAAAAAACTTTTTATGAGTTTCATTTAGCAAAATTGGTCAATAATCCACTCCCTTTTGTTTTTATCTAAAAGCTATCCTTATACTATCAATCAAATATCTAACCATTAAAGCTAATTCATTATTTTGTTCAACACCATGTTTCTTCACAGTAATAACTGCATTGATAACAATAACTGTGAAAACTTTCATTAAAATAAAAACAAAAACAAAAATATACATAGACAGAAAACATGGCCCAATCACTGGCAATACGAAAGCATATTCATGGAAGTTCATAATTCTAATAGTGCTTTCAATCAATGTCATAAAGCTGTCCATAAACGACCTGTGTCCATATAGAGAACTTCCAAACAGTAAATAAGCACAAGTTGTGAAGGCAATAAGACACACAATAAATAAGAAAGTAAATGCCTTCAATTGTGATTTAGTATTTTCTATCATAGAAAGTAGATACTTTAACTGACTATTAAACATCAGTAGTTTAATGAACTTCAGAGTGGTAACAGCAACTAATATGGCACTAATGTAAGATGCAATATTATCAAACATAACTGCAAATCCAAAATTATAAAACATATCCTGGCCATTTGATCTGAATTCCTCCAACAGGTACTCAACCATGATATACTTTTCAATGTAAAGAGCCAACATGACTATACATAAAGCTAATTGAAATATTGAAATAATACTCCAAAATTTCCAAATGTACTTCTTAAAACCTTTCTGTCTTGTTTTCTTGTACTCTATGTATATAAAGAAAAATGTTAAAATACAAAAGAAAATCTCAAATACAATCCTTGTTACATCTTGGTTAGTATTAAAAGATGATAGAGGGGTAGTAAATATTTCTCCTGATTTTAACAATCCACCAGTCAATGAATACTCTACCACCAACATAACTGATGAGAATAAATTCAGATTGACATTGTAGAGGGTTAGTTCTATGAACACAGCTTTCGTCCTTTCGTCCAACCACTTGTAATTCTGCAAACTTGATATTTTCTGCAATGCACTGTTGTCATTTTTTAAGTCTACAATATAGCCTCCACCTCCGTATATAGTTAATTGACCAATATAGGGAACCGACTTTATATCCAAGGCACTTTGAAATGTCCATTCATTTGATACAGTTGGTGTTTCAATAGGTGCTTTCCAGGATTGGTCATAACTCTGTGTGTCATCATTCAGTAGAGATAAAGAGTCTGTACAATTAAGTTTGAGTGCAAAAAGTTCAGTAAGGGACAGGGGATAGGTACAACTACCTGTAAAAGGAAGACATTGTAATGTATTTATTGTTAAGTATGTGCTTTAAGGCACAATTGAATCTTAAATCAAAGTATGTAAGTGTTTTCAATATATCCAATCAGATGCGTGGGTTTTCGTGTTAGGTATATCCCACACATTTCGAATAGTGGTGTCTGAGTTGCTCATTTGCTTTTGTTACTTTGTATGTATGATTTTAGTTACTTCATGTTCTTTGTTGTGTATGTCTGTTTTCCATGTCTGGTCTTTGTCCCTGGATAACATTCTTTTGATTACCGCAATAACCTTGGTTCCTTTGATTACTCTCCCACACATTTCGAATAGTGAAAATGACAAATTTAAAAAAAAATTCAACCATCTATAAAAAGTCGCAATGCAGTGACAGCTCCAACTTTTTTCAAGGAAAATGTTCTCTATTAATCCATACTATCCATAGTGAAAATGGTTAGGTCTAAGAAAACATGTTGATGACAGATAGCAGTCAAAATTGATTACAGCATATACAGTAACTATAAACTTATTTCAATGAAATGAAGTGGCAAGCTGAACTTATTTCATATGTCAGCAGAGTTTTATTCTGTTAGCATTTACCATAATCAATACCACATGAAGTAACACAGCCTTAGATGTTAGAAATCAATCATATAAAAGGTAACTATCATAATACCACTTATAAACAAAACTCAAGATATCTTATTCTGTCATAGTTTTCCTTTCCTCGTTTGTTTATCCCGGACTTGACTTTTTATGAGTAACTCGGCGGGTGTTTCTAGAAAAGCAGAAGAAGCTTACCCTACCGGTGCACTTGGTTCATGCTCCCAGTTTTTAGTGGAGTCCGAGTTGCTCATTTCTTTTGTTACTTTGTACGTATGATTTTAGTTATTTTATGTTCTTAGTTGTGTATGTCTGTTTTCCATGTCTGGTCTTTGTCCCTGGATTAAATTCTTTTGATTACCGCTTTTACCTTGGTTCCCTTGATTACTCTTCCATGTACGTCGTAAGTACCGTTCCTCCTACACTGTCCAAATGGATTTATATGAAAATTTAAAATATTATGCAGACGGCCAACAAGAAAGATTATAGGCGCTTAATATGTGATAGGGAGATAATCAAATTTATAAGTGTATTACATATTTTTTTTTATTGAAATTGCAACTTTCCCTAAAACATTCAAAGAATCTGCCAACATGTATTGATATATGTGAATTAATGTGAAGAGAACGTGATTTTTCATATATTACAAACCTTTCTCTACACGAATTTGTCTCACACGGACTTTGCCAAGTAAAAGGAAATCATTTTCAGCAGTTTTTATCGTCATTTCATAGGGCAGGGTTCTCATCAAAGTTGGCAATAATGTACTTCTAGTATAGGCAAAAATTTCCTCAGAAGTATGTATCTCCTACAAAAGACAATGAAATGCTCAGCAGGGCAATGCTAGTTATGAACGCAAAGATTGGACCCCAAACAGTAGCAAAAAAATATACGAAGTGGAAGAAATTATTTATATCTTTTATACTGTCCTTAAATACGATACGGTAACCACTATAACTCTAACATCTAATAGTGATTAATGGAAATACATACATCAAAAACCAGAAGAACGATCATTTAGTACTTAAACTCTTTAAGGATATATTAATCCCCATAAAATCAATCCTAACCTAACATTGGTGGTATGGAACCTAAAAATATAATTTGATAGAGATGGATACCCATAAATATTAAGTTGTATAAATAATTTTTATCAAATTTTCATTCAGGTCCCTTTTTGACCCATAATTCTAATCAGTAAAAATACATCCATTTTTTCTAAAGCTTTTTTTATAGTAAGAAGAAAGACATTTGTTTTTTTTTTGCCATTTTCAGTCCCTTATTATTCCTGGATGGTTTAAACCCGTTTTAGTCTTACCTTTGTGGAACAGAACAATGTAAATTCAATAAGCTTTAACCTGAGTTACACAATTGAATTCCATAAACTGCATGTTCTTAGCCCCTTGTTGGTTCCATATTTCATAAAGGTTGTGGAAATATTTCCCAAAATTGATAACAACCTTCTTTTCGTGGTTCGGAGCCTTGTGAAATTTACCAATATCCACCAAATAATGTTCAAATTTTGAAGAGAAAAAATATTAATCAGTTGATAATAAAAAGAGAATACCTTCCATGCTTTATCTAAAATAGTTATATTTCCTTTTAACACTTCTGTGTTCTGAGAAATTGAACAGAAGTAAACTAGTATGACAATAAATATTCCTAGGGTCAAACTTATAGAAATGACAACCTCATTTATACAAAGCTTAGTTATCTTGTCTTATTAGGATAAAAATATTATTTCTACCACTTAAGGATGCATACCTGTTTTTCATTGTTTCATAATAATATCAAATCATAACTAAAAATTTATAAAGCATGGAAAATGATGTTATTTGTACCAAGGTGTCTCCCGTACTGGTTTTTTAACTGACATAATATCCCCTAAAATGAGATACAAAAAGCTATTCAACTACTTTAACAAAAGCTATTAATAATACATATTAGTTATCCTTATATTATGACGTTTTGGATTACTCTTCCACCCCTCGTTTCCTTGACATCCATATAAGAAGGATGGCAACAAAACTTAATGCCCTGACGTTGAGCTTTAAAATTGACATAAAAAGACAACATTAAAGCTTCTTAATTATCTAGTAATAAATTGGACTCATAGTTAAACCTTTTTAAATACTTCTAATCTGGTTAGATGTTTCACCACTTCTGTCTGTCGAAAACAATGTTCTACTGACTTACTGCTGTGGACGACAAAGAAGAGGACAAGAGTGAACAAAATGTACAAGCAAATATCCTGCAATTTTGTACGAATCCTCTTCTGAAGTTCGTACTCCTTCTTTGCTGCTATCATTCTCTTTCGTGATATAGGAGGAGGAATAAAGGCTATATTAGAGTCATGGCCAGGCAGTTGCTTCTTTTCCTCTGTAGTTTGATCTGTAAACAGAATCCTACAAGTTGTTAGTCAAAACATACTACAAGATTAAAAAAAGCTATATACACGCAATTTGTCAACTCAGGTGTCTTTTTTTAATAGTTGAAATCATTTTCAAAAGTATTATAGTTCCAGCAAAATTAATCTATCAAGACATTCTCAGGCTTTTGTACAAAACTAAAGAAAAAGAAAAGTGCTTCCAATAATGGCCAAAAATGAAAGTCAACATTCACGACAAAATGTGACAATTATCCAAGCTTATATTTGAAACTTAATTATCATGGATGTTTCTGTAATTTAAGACTTATTGAAATGTAATGTTCAGTTTGGCTTGCAGAAAAAAATGTTTATACAAGTATAGAAACTAAAGACTTTAACAAATATGTCATAAGATAATATCTTAATATCAATGATTTTTAAGTTCAAACCAACACTTGTAATAATAACTACAGTACCAGTGCATTTTACAGTTAGTAGTCGTATATGTAGTATTGGAATATTACTACATAGCTATGTAGTAAACCATACAACTAAGTTGAGGCTTCCAGGAGCCTGAATCCCTCACCTGGACACCGAAAGTTCCTTTAGTTGGATAAATGTACAATTAAGATTCAATTTCTGAATGTTCCACCTGATAGATGACCTTCATGGTATAGAAAATTGTGAATATCCATGCTTTTAATTGAGTTATATAGTTAAACTTTATGAAATGTCTGCTTTTTACCCTTTTTCGCCCCTAAATTAAAAAAAAAGGTTGAGGACATAACCTTCAAAAGCAATATCAACTTTCTATTTGTGGTTATTGACCATGTTGGAAAATTTCACACAGATCAACTGACTGAAATTCAAGTCATCAGAACTGAAACCATGTGTCTACGGATAATGACAACAAGGGCAATGATGAAAACCCCATACCATTTTACCACCACATATTTTTTGTAGTTGTATAGAAACCACAGTTTAGTCAATATGGTACACTTCAGATTTAAAAAAAAATTAAGAAACAAGAGTCTCCAAGGAGCCTGAATCACTTACCTGGTTCAACTTGTTTTTTCTTTCAAGGGCAATAAATTTAAAAAAGAGTTGTCCATTAATTTTGACTCAAGAGGACTTTCGTAGGAATTATCCTAGGAATCATTTCAGTATTAGAAATTTATTATCGTTTTCAAGATATTGGCTGAAAACTGTAAAAAAATGTCATTTTTCACCTTTCAAGGGCAATCACTCTTACAAAGAGTCGCCTGACAACTTTGATCTCTGAAGACTTTTGAATTTCAGCATTTGGTTAAATCTCACGGTTTTGGAGATGTATTCGAAAAACTACTGTCTGATCCCTGTGTTCAATTTTTAGTAAGGCGGTCATGTTTTTCGTACGATCAAACAAATCCCCACACCAGTTCAATGCAAGATACGATAGCCAAAGAAACATCCATACGAAGTTTGGTTCCAATTTCGATTTGTCAAGCAGTGTCAGGAGATTTTTGAGAGAAATAACATTAAAAATAGCAAAAATAAAATAATCAATAACTCCATGGCTTAACAGATTAAAATGAAAACTTCACCACAGATAGATCTCATCATGCTAAACACTTTTACACTATGTCAGAATTTGGCAAAACCTAACGGTTCAGGAGATGTAGCGAAAAACTTCTGTCTGACCCCTATGTTCTATTTTAGTAACAGCCGCCATGTTTTTCGACGGATCATAAATCCCCACATCAGTTCTATGAAGGATACCCCTAGAAACATTCATACCAAATTTCATTCCATTTGGTCAAGTAGTGTCAGAGGAGAAGAGTTTTGAAAAATTGTTAACGAAGACGATGACGGACGCCAAGTGATGGCAATAGCTCACATTGCAAAAAGGTTTACCAAAACCTGACACATAGTGGTGGCAACAGCTCGAGAATGGGGATAATTATATAAGAGCTTCTAATGATTGAAAAAACATCTTTCAAAAATGTATTAACCATGAAATCCATCAAAGAAACAAACAGCACGTGCTATTTCCATTTGTAAATAAAGATGGAATACAAAAATGCAAATCAGCAGAACCAATGGAATGTAATGTAATCAACAACATATTCAATACAAAAATTTTAAAATACATTTGTCAACACTGGAATATTTCAATATATTTAAAAATATGTATGACATACCATTTGATGTTTGTAAAACTGATGTTGGTGCATTTCCAAGTTGGTATGGTCTTCTCAAAATAAAGGTAAACAAAAAAGCCATAGCAGCTACATTAACAGGTTCCAATACAAAAGCCTCATCAAAGAAAGCAGCAATAAAAGATACCAGCCATTCTAAACTACTATTGTAACCAAACTTCAGACCATACAACATGACAAAGTATGTAGCAATGAGAGATGTTACTGTAACAAAGGTCCAGTTGAAGTATATCATCCACCATGGCAACCTACAAAATCATAGCACATATTAGGTTTATAAATATACCACCTACCATACCAACATAAAAAATCATAGCACACATCAGATTATAAATTTACTATATTTTAATGCATATGTGTTTCTTTTTTTCAGAGTTTGGCTCTTATATTGTGTATGCAGCGCAAGGTTAGCTAAATACCCCAAGGACCAGAATACAAGAGTAATCGAAAGGAACCAAGATTCAACCAGAAATCAAAAGAATATTCCAATGAAAAAGACTTGGCGAGAAAAACAGAGTCACATAACAAAGAACGTGAAATAACCAAAATTAAATGTGCAAAGAAACAAAAGTAAATGAGCAACCCGGACTCAACTGAAAACTTTTAGTATGGACCAGGGGCACCGATAGGTTAAACATCATCTGCTTTTTTAGAAACATCTGTCGATTGCTCATTGAATGACATATCTGGGGTAGACAAAAATGGAAAGGAAAACTATGACAAGGACAAAGGAAAGTCGACATAAGGAATGAGATCATCACGTTTGTCGTATAGTTTGGTCACAAATCTTACTTTTCATCGATCTCTAATTGTATGTCAAGATATGAGGCTTACTTCATATTTTCTGTACTGTCCTATATCTTAAGTTCTTTGGAATATGTGAATAAAATCTCCAAAACTAAATTTGTTTAAGTACAATACGTCATCTTTATAGCAAAAACTGAGATCAATTACTTCATACTGTCTGTAGAGTAGTGTCCTACCTCCTTAGTTCTTTGGTCAAACATAAACTTCACTATTGGCATGAAAGCATAAAATATGTTTCAATTTGAAAGAAAAAAAAACATTGTTTCAGACACTCTCAGAATGCACCATTTTGCAAATTCATTTTCATGTTTTTTTTGCAGTGAGGCGCACAACAGACTATCAGACGTCATCCATTTGAGACTACTTCGAAACCAAAAAAGACTAATTTATTAAGTATTTTTCTATAGACAACACCAGATGTTATTTTTGTATACATTTTTTGTAAAAATGGTAAAAGATAATCAAATGATCTATTGATTGAACTGACAACAGATTTCAATGTATGAGTCTGAATCACCACTTTGACACCAATATGTGTGGGCACTCACAAATCAAAATTTATGCAGTACCGGCGAATGCTTATATTTTTTCATAATATTGGAGATATAGACTTAGAAAGTAACCATGAAAACAGTGTAGAAAATAACTCAGTACAAAAACCTACATTTTTCTGCCTTTAAGGTTACCCACTTCTTCCACTAAATTATCATCATTTATTTCAGAATATTTCTGGATTTTTTCTTTTTTCTTTGCAGTTCTAAGGAAGAGTTGCACAATGATATAATTAACTGGGAACATAATTATGCTACTTTGTATCCCAATTATAATGTCTTTTATAGAGATAGAAAACTCAAAACCAGAAATTTCTGTAGAAACATCATCATCTGTTTCGATTCCTTGAAACATCAAGCAAGTCAACATAGTCCAAAGCATTATTGACCATGCACATGACAATCGCTGTGTCCTTGATAAGTTATCATTAGCATTGTTAGAAATGATGCTGAAAATCACGTGCCCAGTTCTAAGGTCTCCTGCAACTCTCATGAAAAATTGATTCTTTCTCAAAGTTTTGAATTCTTCTGCTGAAGTTTTGGATAGAGCCACTTTAGTTACACCTTTAAATATATCTAGCCAGGCATTAAAAAGAAAATGGTACACTCCTTTGGTTTGTAAATCTTCCACCAATATCCTAGACAAAAGCCTGGAAATTAGTCAAATATAAATTAACAATAAAGTTATAATATGCATTAAACCTTATTAGGAAATGCCTAAAAACAATGGAAGTTGATTCATTCCACGATATCTGTTGTTTTTATTCCCTCTTCATTTACAATATTTTACATGGGTGTTGTCTCATTTCAAATATACTTTTTCCATCAATAAACAAAACTACAGCGCACGTTACCATTTATAACTCTAAGTGTTTAAACATTCTTATCTAATTAGCATATGCCTTTTTGCGCATTATAATAGGTGGTTTACCTTTTACGACCTCAGAGATGACAATTTTTTTACAACAGTGTAAAAAATATCATATTGTGAACAACATGTCTACCATCGCTTCGTCAAAAGACAGCGAGGTTAAAAGGCTTAAACAGTATTATCTGCATAATTCAAATCATTTTCGGCATTTTATACTCAAGACAACAATTTTTAAAAGAGAACAGTAATCAGTAGACTGTAAATGCTTTCAATATTAAAACTGACAACCATGTGACGTTGCCAGTTGAATGCAGCCATTTGCAATGTCAATTTTCACTGAATGAGAGCATGCAAGAAAAAAAACTATTAATATAGTTCGGATAGTTATTGAATTATAAGGATAAAACCCAAGTTGAAACCAATAAACTTCACACTAAGGAAGGACATGCTATATTGTGTTATGAACTTTTTATAAAAGGTAAATTAATTGTTGGAGACATCTAAGCGCAGTAAGTCAAAAGAATAATATATTTAACAAAAGTCAATTAAATTCAGCAATTTCAGTGCTTTAGTGTTGTAATGAGCAGAAAATAACATATCCTTAGAGGACAGCAATCTATACTTAATCTCCTTTTTTCACTTTCAAATGATGTCTAATGAACTTACCATGATGGAGATGAACCACTATTATCATGCCACACGTGAACACGTTTAATTTCACCGAGGTCAATTGAAGATGTAATCAGAAACCACTCCTCAGATCCTGATTTAAACAATGTTCGATTTCCACATGAACTTGTAAGACAATGCTTTGCACTTCGACTCTTGTGCCCTTCAATGTAGCATGAAACATTAGCTGTTGTTCCAGCATTTATTCGCCATGTTGTAACTATACACACCAAATACTTGTATTTTTGTTTTGGATTACTAGGATAAGGAGTAAGAATGGCAGCCTGAAATGAAAAATTGGCTCACAAAAAGTAATGTCAACAAATAAAAAGTCTGAATTGAACATGTACAACCTAAGAATATAAACCAAAGTAGGATGTCATAAAATGAACTTTTTTTTAAAATTTGATGCTCCAAAATATTTCTGTCACTATGTATTGTATGAATGGCCTTATGTATTGCATGCATTACCTCTGACTGGTCTCTGCGGTCAACTTTTCTGGCCCAATAAAGTAACAGTAGATAAAGCATCCACAATACAACAGTGGTTGATACTATCACAGGATTCTCAAAAAATGTCAAAAACAACAAAGCATCCGCTATTGGATCCACAATATTTGGTAACACAAAATATCCTGCTCCAAATTCAGTTAAATGATCACATTTACAAATTGCAGTGTCAAACATGGAAGAAGAGGAAACCTGTTGAAAAATTAAGAATATGAGTGTGGGTATATAAATTGAATGACTTGGAATAAATTCTGACCCAACTGTATATTAATCAACATTAAAAAATTAGTACCTGAATGCGGGTACAAGAAAATGAATGATTTACAATGATTTTTTACCCAATGAATATTAATCAGTAAACTGACTTGGATCATTTTAATATGAAGTTAGTCATTACCACATAAGAAAAAATACACTAATTTCCATTCAAAAATATAATTACTAGATTCAATCATTTTTTTCTTTAATGATGTCAGCCGAAAAAGCAAAGTCAATAAAATATGAACGCCAATCTGCAAAAGTCACGTGACACATGACCTCAGAATGCCGATATTTTTCACTGCCAAAACGTGCACTGAAAAATCGACTCGTTAGAGCTTCATCGATTACATCGGCAAAATTAACCGATATGCTGCGCATCTTTGTTCATTTTCTCATTAAAATATAGCAATAAAAAAGCCAAAACAGCTCACAGAAGAGATTCTGTCAGCTTTTTCTAGACCAACCCCTTGTCAAAAATTCACCGCCTAGCGAAATAAAAATAAATATATCTCAATTTCTAGATTTTGAAACACTTAAGATATCTCACAAAATGAAGGACCAATATATTTCTGAGCTGCAGTGAATGTTTTTACTTGCGAAGTGGTGTTAAATGCAATTCTGTCAGCTTATTTAAAATTTCGTTCTTGACAGGGGAGGCAACTGTGTTCGGAAGTGTTAGTAAAATTCGGAAATAACAAGTACTTGTAGCATTTTGACGCCTCGCCTGTTTATATTACACAAAAAATATATACTATAATTTTAAATACATTTATAAACAGAAACATGTAGGAATACATTTTTTATTTCAAAATTCACTGCCATGAAATCAATTTGGTACATATGGGACTGTAATGGGTTCTACTTAGGTTTGTTCTCATACAAACTAAAATAAAAGAAAAATATCATTGCTATTTTCATGGTAGCTTTACCCACTAGCACTGCAAAACTGGATGAAATACTGGTATGGTTGTCAAATTCATTGCGTTTCCACAATTTAGAACACAGAAAAATTTAAATATATTCCATATTAATTTTGTCTGGCAACAAGTTATCAGGAAAAGATCTGTCAGTAGTAAGTATTAAATGTCTATGGCTACATGTACTTGGAGGAAAAAATAAAACACCCTCCCTTACTTCGAACTATCATCATACCATTCCATGTGTCTAAGATTTTAATCATTGCCATAACATAATAAAAAATATTGGAAAATACATGTACTGTGCATGTATTTGAAATAATATTTATCTAAAAAGTAAGTATGATGAATCTATAGTTCTACTGATTTGTTGCTGAAATAATGTTAGGGTTCACTTTGATAGATTTGATATATTTTCAAAACTTGGTAAGTATATATTTTGCTGTCTATTAAAATAAAAAAAAATTAGGCATTAAGAATTGGTGAACTACAATCTTATAAATAAATAAACTTCAAAAAATATAGTAATTATTACAAGTGTTCATTTTTCCTTCCCCAGTGCTTTTTTAGATAATAAAAATCCTTGCTACCTTTAATATATTGAGTGAAAATACTTAAAAAAATTGTTTTTATAATAATTTAAAGGATTAAAAAAATTTACCAGCATATCACCTTACTTTTTAGAACAGGAATTATAATTTACATAAGCCGAAGGTATAACACACTGTATTATCACTTGTACGCCTAATTTCATTATAAGAGGGTATTATTTGAATATGACACAATTTTGATGTTTAGCAAAACAAATTTCACTTCTTCTTTACCTTTGAAAATTAATAACCAATTTAATACAATAAACTCTACCAAATACTATATGTAATATTTTTAAAGAATGGAGGATTTTTATATTTTTTTCAAACTGATAGTAGAATTAAATAAATGTACAAATAAGAACAAAATAGAGGAATATGTGTGAAAAAAAATATTTGACTATACCTGTGATACTGCATTTCCAAATATCCAAAGCTCTAATGAGTTAAAAAGGTATTTTCATAGAATTTCATTTCTATATTAAAAAAAATCATTGGTGAAAGAGAATCAGAATGACTATTTTTTAGTGATATATATATAGTTATACTCACAAATTAATAATTCATTATTTGTTCATTAAAATAATGTATGCAAGGATTTTTATAGTATATTTATAACTCCTTTGTGTATGTACGCAGAAAGAATAAAGACACTAAAATTATGGACCATTCTGACTTGGTGGGGGCAACCCAATTTGTATTTTGGGAAAATATATGTGTATACGTGGTGTATACCGATGACAAGAATGAGTGTTTACACAACGCCAAACACAATGTTCGCTGTTTCAACGTAGATTGTGTGTTACAAAATCCGAGATAAGTTTTTTTCATACGCATGGAAAATGTGGGGGGGGGGGGGCTTGAACCATTTCATGACTAATCCCATCAAAGATATTGCACAAGATATAATAGGGTGGGATAACTAACCTGAATAAACATGCTCTGGTCCCAATTATACCATTTATTGTGCATATCAACAAATATTTTGGCGAGATAGCGCTTGATTTTGCCACTGACAGCGACGTGCACATGCCATTCGGTGGTCTCAAAAGTTTGCAAACAAACGGTGATCCCGACTTTGAAACAGTTAATCCCCTCAGATAGTCAAAGAGCATTGGTCAATCTACAGAGAAAACCCCTCTATCTTCAATTATGACGTGTTAAATGCGATTCTGTCAGCTTTTTCATTGGGTAATAAAGTAAACAAGGGAAATCTCGTTTTCCGAGAGAGTGATTTTATTTCGATCTCATCGCTCATTGGTCCAATGAATTCACTCCAAAAATAGATGTAAACAAACATCAACCATTCTTTTCATAAATTTTACTTGAAAAAACCGTTTAAGTTATTTAATAATTAATACTTTAAATGATTTTCTGAGGCATACAAGACTGAAATATTTCGCGCGGTATTTAAAGCGCCCCCAATCGGAGTAATCTTCCCATTGTTCAGTGCAGATTGGATCAAAGCAATTCGGGGTCACGGAAGTACTTTGCTGTTCGGCTGTCACCTCTTAATACTATAAACTATAGTATAACTAAACAAGCGCTGAAATGTTTAAACAGAACAAAAATACAATGTACCTGGTACAGTTAGAAAGTAATACAATACACCTTCTTTAAAGTACACGTGCAAACCATTGTTCATTTTTTTTTATTATGTTGAATCAAATTCTTAATTGTATGTTAAGTTTTCTCCTAAAATTAAATAAGTAACAAAAAATGGACATAAGCAAGATGAACAAAAATCAGCAAGAAAATAAATTAAATAACTTCAGTGAGCTTGCGCAAAATCTCCACATGCCCTCATGTGCACACTTTAAAAATGTCAAGTCCGCACATTTAAAAAAAAAAGCAAAAACAAATATGAAATATTTCTCGAAATTGAAATGCAAAATGCAATTCGGTGAAGGAAAAATTATCAAGCTATAAAAGACATCAATTTGTTTTCAATATCAGTAGTAAGGGACTCTTACAACCAAGTAATCCCCCAGCTTGACCGATGTCTGTGAAAACCTATTCCATCCAAGCTGTTAGTACAACTGACAATAAAGACAACTTAAGGGAAATATGAAAAAAAAATATCTTGATGACAACATGCTATGATGGATACAAAGTCACACGGACGAAGAAAAACATCATATCCCTGCAAATTATGGTGTGGGGTATAATAATAACCTCTATTTCCAAACGATGGGATGAAGTCTTCACCCTTCCCCTTTATTTTACATAGTCTCATAACCTAACCTGGCATTTTTTTCTCAAAAGAGTATACAGACCCTGAGACCATCATAAAAAGACTGGTACGATTAAACCTTTAATGAATTTTAATTATTAAACAGTGATACTATTGGTACTAACTCTTACAAGGGGTCGTCTGACAACTTTTATCCCTAGAGACTTTGTGAGCCTTTCGGGAATTTAAAGAATTTAGCATAATCTAATCGTTTTGGAGATATATGCGCAAAATTACTGTCTGACCCCTATGTTCTATTTTTAGTAACGGCGGCCCTGTTTTTCTCACGTCAGGTCTATGTAGGATACCCTCAGAAACATTCACACCAAGTTTGGTTCCAATTGGTCAAGTGCATGTAGTGTGAGAGAAGAGTTATGAAAAATTGTTAACGATGGACGTCTTCGATAACGACGGATTGCAAGTGATGGCAATAGCTCACATGGCCTTCGGGCTGGTGAGGTAAAAAGTAGATTTTTAGGGCGTGGCTCTATTTTGCCCCCTAAACAAAGATATGATATTCAAAATCAATAAAATGTTCTTAAATCAATTCAGATTCATGTAAACAAAAACAAAAACAAACAAACGAACAAAAAACAAAAAAAAACAAAAAAACAACACAAAACAAAAAGAAAAGAAAAAAAAACAATAATAAAAATGATAAAGAAGTAAAAATAAGCATTATCGATATTAAATAAGGAATAACGTTTCACCTCAATTTTAAATAAACCCCTTTAGACTCCCTTATAACAGAACAGTTAGGGCTATTGACCCATTTTAAAAAAAAAATCTTCCCCAGGCAACAGGTTACAATATGTCATGAAACTCCCTTTACTACAACTAAGGTTATTGCTAGGAAACTAATACATTATCAACGCTAACGACGACGTCGACAGCGTTGACACCATCATAACATAAAACGTTTGTATTTTTTGCAGTTGTATAAAATGAAAACGATACATGTACGCTTCATAAACATATTAAATCAAAATTACACTTTTTTTCAAATTTTACAAATTTTGGTAAAAGATAAATAATTTTCTTTGAACGTTCCCAATTTCATATTTATCCTTAAGGGATACACATATCTTACATTTTTTTGAATAAAATCAGTTGTTGCAACGACGAATTGGTGGTAACAACAAACTTACGAAACATCCTGTGGTTAGCCACTGCCCGCTTGATTCCTCCCAGTAACGGCAGCTAATGCCAACTGAAGCTATACTGATTGATATATTAGGACTAATGTCTTCTTCTGTTGAATTGATTACAGGTAAAAATCCTATACTCCATTGTAAATCCCAAGGATGAGGTTGCTTGAATATCACAGTTTCATTTTTGTCAAAATCATCTCCTGTTTGAACATCTTTCATTGATATTTTTCTATCTGAATTCATTGCATATTTCAGAGTAACATTGTAATCTGGTAAATTTGTCTTTATAATTATTTTAACGCTCAATGTACCAGGATGTTGAATACTACAGCGCAAAAACATTTCTTTATCCGACTTGTTGAAAGTTTCAATGATGAATTCTTGAAAAGTGAGATCATCTGAAAAGACAAAAACACTAATAAAAATAATATGTACTTTTTTTTAATAAGAAATCAAAAGCACAGTCAATAAAATGCTTCGAAAGGTGTCGCTTGATACGACCACAGTAGTCAAACACTGAATTCAATCCCATCTTTTTTGGTGGAATGACACATTGTGCTAAAACTAAAAACAAGTTATTGTCAAAACATTACGAAACTGATTTTTCATTGGCCCTCTTTTGACTCCTCATTCCTAAACAGTACATGTCACAACCAAAGAAATTACCCTAAACTTCCCATTGGTGAGATGGTACCGTGTGGTACAATGTGAAAGAGATCAATTCACTTATAGTCAAGTCACTGTCCGGTTATCAGGTAAATGCTTGTTCTTGGCTTTTTTGGCCCTAAATTCCTAAACCAATCCTAATATCCCCAACTCCAGCATTACTTTTAAGCTCATCTGGCCAAATGCCATGAAAGCTACTGCCATCACTTGGCGTCCGTCGTCGTCGTTGTTAACAATTATACAAAACTCTTCTCCTCTGAAACTATTTGACTAATTAGAACCAAACTAATTATAAATGTTCCTTGGGATATCCTGCATAGAAGTGATGTTGGGATTTTTGATTGGTCGAAAAACATGGCTGCCGTTACTAAAAATAGAACATAGGGGTCAAACAGTAGTTTTTTTCACACACATCTCCTAAACCGTTAGGTTTAGCTATATTCTGACAGGGTGAAAGTGTCCAGCATGATGAGATCTATTTCTGGTCAAATTTTGGTTTAATCTGCTAAGGTCTCACTAACCACTTCTAACGTTTCCATTACTTTACATGTTAAAAAAGTAATTTTCAAAGTCTCACTGTGAATTCCCAGGACAAATGACATCTTAAAGTTGCATACCGTTGCGAAGCTTGGAAAATAAGGCTTCCAAAATCATTATGCTAATGGTACGATGATAGTAGGAATTCTTCACAAAATTCACTTAAATAAATAATACTGAAAATCCACATTTTTACCTGTTCTGCTAACTGACAGCATGGAGGCAAATTACTCACACATGTAAACAATATTCATACACTTTTGTAGTTAATTACATATATGATTTTAAAGTACACATTCTCAGCTTCATTTTGACTACTTTTAATCATAATACACACAAATAATGCACTTACAATGCATATGTCTAGGTTCAGTGTGTTTTTGGTACTACATAGGGGGGTGGCCATTTGACCCAGAAGTGGTTAGTGAGACCTTAAAAACATTTTATGAGTTTTTATGTTTTTCTTTTTTTACATTTTATGAAAGCTTTTGGTATTGTGAGTCTAATAAGACCAAAACTATCAAAATCAGACATAGGACTACAAAGAAACGGTCATTTTTATATCATACCCCTCAGTGATATTTTCCCTAAATTACTAAAAAATTACAATTTTAACTAACTTGTCACACCAAAGTGATACCTATGATAATTCAAGAAGTTGTAATAGCAAATATCATTTATCATTATGAAAAAAGAACAGATTTCAACAATTTATATCATACCTATTTTATTACTGTGTGATTCTAAGTCTGTGCTGTGTGACTATTTCAGTACTTTGAATATCCCAAGAATTGACGTTGTGTATTTCATGGATGACGTCAAGTTATGAGTCACTGTTACTGATAAAAATCTTGTTGCTATGTTGTTTTTTTTAAAATACCTTGCACTATGCACCTCTTAAAATATAGCCAGATTACCAATATCACTATACTGATTTTATGGGAAAATGGAAATAATGACCAGGAAAGGCAATTTTCCTCAAATTATGCATTTCTCTGAAATATGCCATAATTTAATTTATGGTCTCAATAACCACTTCTAACGTTTTCATTACTTTACATGTTAAAAAAGTAATTTTCAAAGTCTCACTGTGAATTCCCAGGACAAATGACATCTTAAAGTTGCATACCGTTGCGAAGCTTGGAAAATAAGGCTTCCAAAATCATTATGCTAATGGTACGATGATAGTAGAAATTCTTCACAAAATTTACTTGAATAAATAATACTGAAAATCCACATTTTTACCTGATCTGCTAACTGACAGCATGGAGGCAAATTACTCACATATGTAAACCATATTAATACACTTTTGTAGTTAATTACATATATGATTTTAAAGTACACATTCTCAGCTTCATTTTGACTACTTTTAATCATAATACACACAAATAATGCACTTACAATGCATATGTCTAGGTTCAGTGTGTTTTTGGTACTACATAGGGGGTGACCATTTGACCCAGAAGTGGTTAGTGAGACCTAAGCCATGCTGGAGTTATTGCCCTTTTCAACGATTTTTGCTATTTTTAATGCTATTTCTTTCAAAAATCTTCTCTGACATTATTTGATAAAAAACATGGCATCCGTTACTAAAAATAGAATATAGGGGTCAGACAGTAGTTTTTCGCATATATCCCCAAAACCAATTTTAGCCAAATTCTTTCAATAGCTGAAATGATCCATATCATGTCTTCAGGGATAAAAGTTGTCTCCTTGTAAGAGTTATTGTCCCTCAAAGGGGAAAAATGACTTTTCTTAACAGTTTTCAGTCAATATCTTGAAAACTATGATAGATTAAAAGAAACTTTCAATTGGTGAAAAGATCTTATGAATAGTCTTACCAAAGACGTCTTGAGTCAAAATTGTTGGACAACTTCTTGTTAAATTTATTGCCTTTGAAAAGCAAAATTCAACCGGGTGAGAGATTCAGGCTCCTTAAAGCATCTTGTTTATGCATCACATTCAAAGACAGCCTTTCAGGTTTATTCAAGGTATTGTTCAGACATTATGAAAGTGCATGACCCTTATTCCTAAACAGTTCAAGTAACAAGCCCCAAAATCAATCCCAGCTCCTTTTTCTTCTAGTATGGCATTTCTTGAAGATCTATTCACTAATACTCAAGTTATTGAATGGAATAGGAAGTGTCAGTGGACGACAACTGATAGCATGATACCATTATATGACTTTTCTGGTCTCATAAAAGAAAAAACTTGACCACGAATTATTTCAAATTTTATTTACCATATATATCAAAATTTGCAGTATTACAAATTATTATATATAACACTCAGCTTCATTTTTGTATTGCACATGATGGTAGAACCACTCATTGATGAATTTTGCTCCCTATTTTGAGTTTTGGTCTTCTTGTAAATGAACAATTTTTGATTTAGATCTTCTAGATTAACTTCGCTGATTTGAAGGAATAAATATGTCGAAAATTGTTCAAAACAGTTGTATGACCGTTTTATATTATTCCAATGGTGACATTGCGAGTTTCTATCAGAAACCGTGCCGCTAAGGCATCACCATGTTGACTACGGTTTGTCATGTGACTCTTGTAAATGAAATCAACGCCAATTTCGACTTTGCTGTTCGGCTGTCCTAAAGTATCATTCAGGGTTTTTTTGCTTTACGGAAAGATTATAACATTTATAAATGTCTTATGGCAGTTGAAGTGAAAAACCTACCCCTACCCCAAATCAGAACAGTGTCTTATTAGGAAAGTTAAATTCTGTACCTTTCAAATGAATAATTTGTAAATTAAAGAACAATTATAGGAATTAGGAACAGATAGCAGTTTTTCGCATATATCTCCAAAACTGTTAGATTTAACCCAATTCTGACCAGGATTTGTTGAACATCATGAGATCTATCTGTGATAATATTCTGGTGAAAGTATGTCGACCAATGTTGGAGTTACTGCCCTTTTTGGACGTATTTTTTCCTGTTTTTGAAAGTTATGTCTTAAAAATCTTCTCAAAAACTACTACACAGAATTCAATGAAAGTTGGTATTACTATTTTTTAAGGTATCTTTAACAAAATGACCGTTTGGATTTTTTATCCAATAACAGGGCATGGGGGACCCCTTTTTGCTTTTTGTTCATGACCACTGCAATTTAATCATGACCGGAAATATATCCTTCCAGTTTCAAGAAACTACATTTCAAGTCTTGTATATATAGAAGGGTCTGAAAATTTTCCAACGATGTTAGAAATTTTTGTCGTTCCGTCCGCGGGAGTCGAACTCGTACCGCTGTGACATCTATGGCAACACCGCCTGCACTAAGTCCAGCGCCCTAGACAACTCGGCCACCTAGGCTATATAAAAATATAGCTTTCGCTGGCCAGGTGATTCCTCCTCGTTCGATTAATCTAGGACTGTAACTTAATACACGATGTATGGTACTACGGGACAGTTCATCTAGGTGTTATTATGTAGGATATAGGATCAAAGTAATGATGCATGTCACAACAAATCAATATTATATAACGACTCTATTCACTTCACTATAGTGCAGGGAACGTTATCTTCCCTGTATCAATTTAATCAGATGGAGGAGTGTAGTGAAATTTTTTTTTTATCTTTCAAGGTTAATAACTCTTTCAAGGAGTCGCCCAATCCCTGAAGAAGTTTGAAGGCCTTATAATAATTTCAGCTATAATAATTTTTCTAAGCTTAACGGGTTTGGAATATATATGCGAAAAACTACTGTATGACCGCTATGTTCTATTTTTAGCAACGGCGGCCAGGTTTTCAGATTAAAAATCCCCACTTCAGTTCTATCCAGCCCCGTGCAGGTCCGGGTGTTAAAAGAATAGGCCTGCAGCAGCGCTAAGCTTGTCGTATAAGGCAACTGGGGGGCTAGGCGCTCTGCCCACAGAGCAACTGGGATGTGTGCCCCAGGTGGTGGAATGGGGTACCCCTGGCGTGTTACATGCTGGGGTTGTCAGGCTATAATACGGAAAACCTAGTGGTGCACCGTGTTGGGAAAGTTGCCACGTTCCTCACACGTTAAAGAACCCTGCTGTGGTATTCGATAGGAGTAGGAACCTTTGCGCTCCGCCACAGGAGGATAAATTGCCCGACCTTACCCACCCACCCTTTTTCCAGTGGCAATCAAAATTTGTCGACCCTATTATCCTTGTGTCCCATCCTTTCTTTTTCATTTCATGTTCATTTTATCATCCATTTCATGTTCATCGTCTGAATATAGCTGAAATATTGCTGCTTGGACGTTAAACCCAATCAAACAAAACAAACAGTTCTATGCACGATACCTCTAGGATCATTCATACCAAGTTTGGTTCCAATTAGTCAAGTAGTGACATAGGTCTAAAAAAGGCAAAAACTCCAACATGGCTTACCAGATTAAAATGAAAATTTGACCAAGATAGATCTTATCATGCTGAACACTTTTACCCCATGTCAAAATTTGGCTTAAATTAACAATTTTGGAGATATAAGCAAAAAACTACTTTCTGACCCCTATGTTCTATTTTTTATAACGGCGGTCATGTTTTTTCGACGGATCAAAAATCCCCATAACAGTTCTATGAAGGATACCACATTCTATAAATATTTACCCTACCCCATACACAATTGGACTTGGTATCCAACACATTAGTGTTTGCCCAACTAAAATCATACATACAAAGTAACAAAAGCAAATGAGCAACTCGGACTCCATTAAAAATTAGGAGCATGGACCAGGTGCAACGGTAGGGTAAGCGTCCTCTGCTTTTCTAGAAACACCCGCCGAGTTGCTCATAAAAAGTCAAGTCCCAGGTAGACGAAAGAGGAAAGGAAAACTATGACACGTTGTATAAATCAGTTTTCATGGCGCAGATGGATACACCGTAACGATCCACGAGTTTATGATGACCATAAAACTTCTGTGGTGTTGACTTCAATCTTGTAGCAACATAACCCTTCTCCACAAGCTTATTTGTTAGAATTCTAGCGCGAAACAAAAAATCTGCGTAGTCTCGGCATGCTCTGTCATAATGTATGAATTGTGATATGAACACTCCATACGCAGGTGCTGAAGGGATGTCGCCACAGATGAAAGGAAAGTTGACAAATCTGAATGACAAGTCATCACATTTGTCGTAAAGTTTGGTCAATAGTTTTCCTTTACCATCGATTTCTAAGTGTAGGTCAAGGTATGAGGCTGACTCCACAGTATCTGTAGTAATCTTTATCTCAAGTTCTTTGGGGTAGATGCCATGTGTCAAATTAGGATTGTTTAAAGATAATACGTCATCTATATAGCGGAAACTGAGATTAAAGGATCTAGCTAAACGATATTCTTTCTTTTGGATCAGATCAGCTATAAAGCCAGCCTTATAATAGTGAATGAATAGGTCAGCAAGTAGAGAAGCATAATTTGTTTCCATTGGATTGCCGACCGTTTGTTGAAAAACGCGTCCACCACACAGGACAAATATTTTGTCGATTAAAAATTCCAGCATTTTGTAAACATCTTCTTCTTTATATTTGGAAGATGATTTGGAATTATTTCTTACAAAATATGAGGAATATCTACCAAGAACTATATATTTGTATCTAAGTGTACCATCTTTTTTTGAAAAACAACGATAGATGTTTTAAGCTGGAATTTTAACTGAGTATTAGGAATAGAAGTATACAGTGTTGAAAAATCATAGGTTTTAATGCTATTATATTCTGATAATATTCTTGAACTAATTATCTCCAAAAATCTTCCAAATATTTCATGATCCACACTGATTTAATACCATATTCCCATAAATTTCTCAATGGACTACAACGATAAATATATAACTATATTGTCCGCATTAATAGTTTCCATGGTAATGAGTCGATTGAAAACACAATTTACTATTTGGTAGTTATGGTAAATAAACATGGTGATTTCCATGGCAACGGATTTGCACAATAAAAAACGTTATTTTCATTGTTTTATGTTATTGTCAATAAGACTCATTTAGAAAAAAAAACGATTCTTGAAAGTTTGAGGTTACCATATAAAAATTGACTTACCAGCGTTTGGTATTTTGATCACCATAGGATCATGTAATCCCTTCACTTCGACTGATCTTCCTTTGTAATCTAACAGCGAGAGGTCTACTGTTGGTGTAGTTATGTATGCTGAAGATGGGTCCCAGAAATATGGATTCTTAGCATGGAGAATCATCTAAAAGAGTAATCAAGGTAACCAAGATTCTATCAAAAATCAAAAGAATGCAATTTAGGGACAAGGATCAGACATGGAAAAAATAAAAACACGACAAAAAACATAAAATTACTAAAATGATACATACAAAGTAATGAAAGTAAATAAGCAACTCGGACTCTACTAAAAACTGGCAGCATGGATCAGGTGAAACGGTAGGGTAAGCGTCTTCAGCTTTTCTAGAAACACCGGCCGAGTTGCTCATAAAAAGTCAAGTCCCAGGTAGACGAAAGAGAAAAGGAAAACAATGATACGTTGAACAAATCAGTTTTCATGGTGAAAATGGATACACCCTAACGATCCACGAGTTCATAATGACGACCATAAAACTTCTGTAGTGACAACTTGTAGCAACATATCCCTACTCCAGAAGCCTAATTGTAAGAAGTCTAGCGCGATACAAAAATTCTGCGTAGTAACGGCAAACTCTGGTATAATGTATGAACTGTGATATGACAGTAACAAAAATGGATGGAGATAAAGCATTTCAATGTCCTTTGTACCATGTTAGATAAGGAACCAAACTATGGCAGGTCACTGTTGACAAATATACTCTATCGATTGAAGTTAAATTACTTTAATTATACAATAATACTCAGTTAATATTTTCATGCTTCCTAAATCTAGCCATTTCAAGATATCATTTGAATAAATAAATAAGTTTCTGCAATACTTTGAACATGTTCTCAGAAGGGATACTTAACCTTGAATTCTAATCATCTTAAAAAAAACTCTTAAATAAAACCATCTTATTTTGGATACGAGAAACATATCATAGCAATATTTGTACAATAAAGTTATCGGACCATATTAAGTACATCTACATTACTAAGGTCTGTGATAAGAAATTAGACAAGAAAATTGTGAACTCAGCATCTAGAATATCAAATTGTTGTGCCAGAAAGGTTGGCAAATACGGTAGACATATCAAATATAATTTTGACATGGTGCTGCTTAAATTAATTCTGCCTGTAATGTGTATATTGAAATAGGAAAAAAATGAGTCCAAAAGTAAGGAAAACATGGACAATGCTACAATTTCAACTTATACGTCATAGTATCATTTATTAACACATGTGAAAATCATATCATCAATAAACTACCTTATTAGATATAATTACTGTATTTACTAGTTTAACCAATTAATGATTGGACTTTTCTAAGCTTGATAAATTTTATTAAACAGTTTGAATAATATTAAAGCAGTGAATGACAGTAATGCATATTAAAGAAAATTAGGCTACAAATCTTAGAAAATATGCAAATGTAAACATCATCATTCAATCCTAAAACTTAAATTGGTCTCATAGAAGTGAAGAATTTTATCAGACATAGGTTCTCATCTCACAGTCAGTAGCTATGATTCTTCCACCAGGGTTTGTAAAGCTTACAACCATGTTAATTTCTGTAATAAGAAACTAGACAAGAAAAACTGCGAGCAAAGCTCACTAAAAATATGCCCTATCCATATCCTTGAATTTATATGGGCAAAATATTTAAGCAAATCGTCCTTTAACAGGAAATCAAAGAGGCACTAGTAGTCTCAAATATAATCCATCAATATAGACTATCAGTATAAAGGTTCTGTTAAAATGTCAACAGGCAGAGAAAACTATCATGGAAAGGTGTGGCAGGACAAACAAAGGACAGACATCATGATCATTATATATCTCCTAATTTCAAAGCAGGATATTATTAAAAGACTAACACAAATCCTATTGATGAAGCTTACAATTGTTAAGAAGTTAAAGACTGGTATATTTTCCTCAGAAATATCCAGAAAATAGTAGATATTAAATGCACATCAAATTGGAATGAAATATACTGGAGACCCTACAACCGTTTAGGTAGGGTAGAAATAAGTGAAATTCACACATCCAGATTGAATGATTTATAAGAATTATTCGCCAATACAAAATATACAAAGACAGACAGATAATCTATGAACACGCCCATAAAAGAGCATAAAGATTACATTTTCCAACTGAAAAAGTTTACCTTTGATCTGAAACTTAAATTTTCTGATGATGGAAGACTTTTTGCAACTTCTGAAGGGACTTCAAATGAGCTGTCTAGTTTTTTACCATTCTTTTCAAACTTTGTTGTGTAAGACTTTGTTGCATTTTCTGTTTCATTGAAAGTATCAACCGCCAGGGATAATGAAATACTTTTGGTTTGAATCTGTACTTTTCCAGGCTTCTCTCCAATATTTGACAGAATGGTATCTGCAAGTTTATTTACAGTTGTAAGAATCTTCTTCGTTCTTTTTTCCTACAAAAATAAACTGTTATCATAAGTTTTTAATGATCGAAGTAACTCCTTATAATTTTAGCATATCAGTAAATACAAGAGTCCAGTATACACTAGGTTGAGGCGGATGACCAGAACGGCCGTTGCGGTAATACAAGATGGAGGATGGAAATTCGGGTAAGAATTATTTTCTTTAATAAAGTTGTCTAAGGTTTCATAGGATGATAAAAAAAATATTATATGATAGGTATGTAAAACCATTTCATTTTTTTTAATAATTATTTTATATTGACACTTAGGAGGAGGGGGCTTTTTTAAACTCTAATAGTGCTCAAATAAGAAATAATAGTTTATCGGCATTTTATCAAAAATACCATATAATAAATGTGCTAGGATAGGAAAAAATAGGGTCGATAAGATTACCTTTAATAGACATATTTGTTTCTTGGCTAAACATAAGTTGCCATCAATGTAAATAACAGTTTGCAATATATTGATTCAATCAAAAAAAATTGGTAGAAAGTCAGCAATTTCAATTTTTTAAGTATATTTTATTACATGCATTCTGAGACAGTTACATACAACTATACTAGCTTGAACCAGTAGATTTGTAGCAAGTAAATATATCACATGAGTATGTTGAAACATCAAAAACTCTACCACTTAATGTTCTCATATTATTTGGTATTAATACCTCTTTTGTCTATTTTCTTATCATAGGTGTTTCTCATTTCTCTTATATGATTTTATTCATAACAGATCAGATGCCACATAACATTATATAATGAATTTAGAAAATGGATGCCACACATACACTCTGTTTAAGGTTTCATAGGATGAGAAAAAAATATTATATGATACGTATGTAAAACCATTTCATTTTTTTAAATAATTATTTTATATTGACACTTAGGGGGAGGGGGCTTTTTTTTAAACTCTAATAGTGCTCAAATAAGAAATAATAGTTTATCGACATTTTATCAAAAATACCATATAATAAATGTGCTAGGATAGGAAAAAATAGGGTCGATAAGATTACCTTTAATAGACATATTTGTTTCTTGGCTAAACATAAGATGCCATCAATGTAAATAAAAGTTTGCAATATATTGATTCAATCTAAAAAATTGGTAGAAAGTCAACAATTTCAATTTTTTTCTAATATGATCATATTCATCACAGATCAGATGCCACATAAAATTCTATACTGAATTTAGAAATAGGATGCCAAACATCCATTCCCTGCCGTATGCAAGCCAATATTTTAAGGTGTTTTCACGAAATATTTTTGTTTCTCATGTTACGGACATCCTTTGTCGCACGTTATGGTGGTTCTTAGAAAAGAAGATTCTTCGTTACGGTCATCCTGTAACTTTATTAATGAAAATTATTCCTAGCCGAATTTCCACCCTCCATCTTGGGATGACCGTACAGTCAACCCCAATAAGTATACAAATCAGAAACAAAAGGTAAAAGAAGCTAGATGCAATTTTTTCACATATCGATATAGTGACTATGTTCCCTCAATTAATAATTCTAAATTTTGTGAATTGCTCCGTTTATTTATCAACCAGAACTAGAAATTAAAAAGACTGTTGACATAGCTTCATCTACGTTATTTTTGATAGAAGACCTCAAATTTCAGTACAAAAATATATGAAAAACGGGACGATTCTGGTTTTTAAATCATAAATTTTCTTTTCTTGTGCTGTAATATATCGTTTTTCCCCTGCATATTGTGTGCACATTTCACAGTTGTTATGGTATGTTTGAGCTAATAGCGAATGTTCTGGTTTCTTAAGAAAATACGTCTCAAACGCTGCCTAGGCCAAAAAATAATGTTTGTTTATTGTGACAGTCTGAAAAAAAAAGGGTTGGTAGGTCGGATTTTTTTTGGCCGCCAATGTAGTTTAATACGATAAATACCGGTATACCGGTGACGGAAAAGCAGAAATTTCCGGAATTTCAGAAAATTGCCGATAAAAAAGTTCGTGGCGATAAGATGAGGGTCGGTCGGGTGACCGTTAACACACCATTTTTTTTTCCTTAAAAGTTTTGTTGTGATATCCACATTTTGTTGAAAGATATTCGGTTTCTGACAAACATATAGATAATGAATTTTCATAATGTCTACAAATTGATTTTCAGTAGTTTTTACTTGTATATTATTTTTTTTTAATCTTGAACTTGATGTATCTTCCCCATAAAGTTCAAGACTTATTTTGAAATTCGTCGCTTGGATTTACATAACTTGTATTGTATTTAGTTCTTTTTCCCCTTTTATTTATTGTTCTTATCTTTTGTACTGTTTTTGACTACTGATTTTACTGATATTTTATGTAGTTCATTTGAGTTGAAATATTCCAGAAATATTGAACAGTAGCGGAAGCGGGAGATTAAGCGTGCTATAAAAACTAGTTAAACCCACTTCATATTTTGAAATGCCTGTACCAAGTCAGGACCATTGCAGTAGTTTCCAACTTTCAGGTTTTTACCTAATATTGTCATTTGTTATTTAGACTTTCCTTTTGACTACTGCCCAGATTTTGTAAGTTCGGTTATTTTGTTATTACTCTTTATAAATCAATTTTGATATAAATCTTTACACTTCCTTAATATGTCAACATTACAATACAAAGTTGTTTGACAATGTAGAAATTATAAAACTCATTTAAAAGCAAGTACAATTAAGATTAGTTCTATTTCTTTTATTTCATGCTTAATTTAACTTACAAATAGACCAATTAAAAAAGGGACAGAATAGCACTTGTTTTCACTGGTTGTATAAATTTACAAATGTTTTGATAATGATAATTCATTATTTTCACTGGTTGCATAAATTTTCAAATGCTTTGATAATGATAATTCACTTATTTTCACTGGTTGCATAAATTTATAAATGTATTGATAATGATAATGTAATTGGAAATTTTTTTTTCAGCTTATTCTCGTTGTGACAACAAAGGGAAAATGGATTTTGCCATTGATGCCTTAGTTTTTTTTGCAATAATAGTTTAAAGGTAAAATTGAAATAATGAAAGAACACGCTCACATACTCTAAGCGTCAACATATATGATATTGGACTTTTCAATAAAATGTATTTGAAAAAAAAGAAAGTTTAAAGGGCTTAAATTCATAGACAATCTCAACGAAGCATAAAACTTAATATGTAATTCATCATGGTACAAACAAAAAATCAGCACAACATATGAAAGTGTTGGGTCTAAGGACTGTTTTTTTTTTCAGTAAAAATTAGCAAATAGAGCAAAGCAAAACGTAAACTTGTAATGTAACTCATCAAGGTAGACTGACATACCAAAAAAATCAGCTCAATATCTGCAAGCGTTTAGAAAAAAAAATCTTGAAAACAGTACTTTTTACAAAATTATGAAGAAGTACAATGACCATAAATTAAGTAAAATTTAAAGTTTGTTTTTTTCTGCAACAACATATGGACCCCCATCGTCCACAAACTGCATCCACTTGCAGTATAAATCATGTCCACAGAGCAGCTTCATAAAATTCTGTTGAGAGGCTGCAGAGAATTTGCGCTGACTGTTCAGTAGTTAAAGAGAATTTGAACTGACAAGATAATTATGAGGATTTCTGACAAATTTTGAAGTTCAAAGGTCACACAAATTACTCATTTCAAAGGGGCTTAACTTCTACAGAAACCAGGGGATAAACATTTCTTGGTAATCTGCACAAATATATATGATGTTATTGCTACATACCACGTTTCAAAAAATTCGGTTCAGTAATTTCAGAGGAGTTGCAATGACTAATTTGGTGACGGGCAAACGGACACAGGGACCCATGGGCACACGAACACACCAAAAATAATGTCCCCCCCCCACCAAAGACTGGCATATTAAAAAATCAGTTCAGTATCTGAAAGCGTTAAGAAAAAAATCTGGAAAATTGTTATTGTTTTTAAATCAGCTCAATAATTTTCAAAACCCGTAATTTCGGTAAAAATCAGTGGAGCAAAACGAAACTTAAACTTAATCTGTAACTTATCACGGTAGACTCACATACGGTGATACCAAAAAAAAACAAAACAAACAAACAAACAAAACAAAACAAAACAAAACAAAAAAACAAAAAACAAAACATTAGCAGTGTTTATAAAAAAAAAACCAATTATATTTTGTAAAATTTGCCTAGTCTAAGACCTGTAATTCCGGTAAATATCAGCGAAGCAGAGCAAAACGTAATCTGTAAGTCACCATGGTAGACTAACATACTAAATATAAGCTAAATATCTGCAAGTGTTTAAAAAAGTGCGGAAAACTATTGATGGACTGACGGTGGACCGGGTCAAAAACATTATATCCTATAATATAAAAAAGTTCTTTATCTTATATACGGTGATGATCCAGGAAAACGTCTGCAGGTGAATTATCCTACGTTTGGCATATAAGTTCCATCTACAACATTAAGGAAGCGATGGGATTTCGTTACACTCATGGATGATATCTTAGATGTTCACTTTGCACTTGTATATTGGAACCAATCTTTATCCTAAGCAAACCCTCACCCTTACAGCAAATGATTGGAATACAAACCAATTCAGCCACTTTTTTCTTGCTTAACTTTTTTTTCTTTTTTATTACAGGTGGAGAAGTAGTAGGTTTTAATGTGGTTGTCGTTGTTGGAACTGTTGTTGTGGTAACAGGTTGAGATGTAGATCCATTATTCACTTGATCGCCAGTAATTACAGCAGATGTTACAGTAGTTGGCTCAGGTGTTGTTGTTTCAGTCTCATCCTCAAACGAAAAGCCGTAATCATCAATTTCATCATCAATGAAAAGAGATTCAGATGAATCAATGGACAGATCCAACAAGTTAGACGTTGATTCTAAAAATGACCTGAATGATATAAAACTAGAGACTAGAGACTAGTTGAATTAAACATCTGATAGAAAAATTTCATAGGTACATAATAAAAATCTTAAATCAATATTTATTCATATCTTAAACAGTATGAAAATAATTCAATAACTATGCACAATGGTAATATCCCTTTGAAAACATACATTGTTATACCCAAACAGGACGTACAGTGATAAAGTGATCTTGTTGATTGTTGTTTGTCCATTCCAAGTTCTCATCTGCAACTGATGAAACATTGCTTAAAATAATGTAATGAAAATAAATGTCATTTTATTCTTCTTATTTTGCATTTCCATTCTAGTATTTTTATTGGGGAGGGGTCATGTCATAAAATATTGACTTATTCATTTTTTGACCAAGAGGAACTATCTTTCCATGCGCAACTTGACAACCTCTAAAACTGTTGAATGGATTCCAACTTAACATCCTATGATTATTATTACAAACCATAGTTTAAGGGATCATGCGCACGCTTACATTTATAACATACAATTACTATACACAAAAATATAGCTTATTATAATTAAATATTTCATAATTATCTGCAACTATTCTCAAATGATATCCTGAATAATTTTCATGACGTCTTTTTTATATTTATGATGAAAAAAAATGCCTAAAATTACTGTTCAGCGGTTTTGGGGGTATCAAAAAGTAAGGTTATGCGCACAAAACAGAATATTTGATTTTTTTTCACCTACATCTCATCACTAATAACATTTGATGATTCCGTATGTAAAGTATGTATCTTATAAAAACATAGCGTATAAAACTCATTAAGTATGTATGTAACCTTACATAAATTTAAGAATATTCATATAACGATTCACTGATCAATTGGCAATAATTTGTCCGGTTACCGAGTTTGGTTAATTAATCAAACATGCCTGAAGTAAACTAAATAATGAGCGACATAAGTACTGTCAAACTAAGACCCATAACTTATGGTTAGAGTGTAAAAGGGTCAGTAGTCACCCGGCACATAAGGACCAAATCCAAAAATTGTACACACATGAAAAAACATTTTAAATGGAAAACAAAAAATATACATACATTGCAAAATCTGTATCTGACGCAGCAGCACTGTCTTCTAAAGTCTTATCTAAGAAATCCACCAATGTATCCTGAATCAAAATCCACAAAAATAACATTTTTTATCGAAACGAAAAGTTTACGAAGAAATGTGAAGAACAAAACTGGAGGCTCTAAAGAACCTTGCGTAACATGGCACATTCCAATTTTTCTTAAAGTGGCCATGTTTTTTCTTTGAAAAAAAAATTCTAACGCTCATACCTAAGGCACAATCGTATCAACTTTCATTGAATTTTGTCCAGTAACAGAGGAGAACATCTTTTAAAGTAATAACATTAAAATAGCCAAAAAAAAAAAAGACAATTACTCCAACATGACTTTACAGATAATTACTAAAACATCTTATCATGCTAAACACGTTATCTATGTCATAATATGGTCAAACGTAACAATAAAGGGGATATATGCAAAACAATGCCGTCTCACCCATCTGTTCTATTTTTATTAGCAGTGAACATATTTTTCAACAAATCAATTTTTTCCAAATTTGTTCTAAGCAACATACTCAAAGGAACACTCATACCAAGTTTGCTTACTTCGGTCAAGTATTGTCAGAGGAGAAGAGTTTTGAAAATTGTTAAGGACGACGGACGCCAAGTGATGGAAATACCTTTGGGCTAAGTTAGCGGAAAATTACAGAATTTACAGAACATTTTTCCCTTGGTGATACAAATGCATGATGATTTCAGTGATAACTAGTAGAAGTTTTAACCCAAATATATGTACACCTCGGGTTTCCTTACCTACTTAGTAACTCTATGACATTTCTTATTTCCATTTGCATCTTTGATATGTGTAGAAGAAACAAAATGACCACCTTAAAAAAACTTAAGTTCCATGAGCTAGCTTACAAAAAGAATAAACCTATATCTGATTATCTTCAAAGGCAGTGGCCTGATATAAATTATCTAATCTCTATGCACATCTATATACGATATAAAACTGTTCTTAATCCCAACAGAGTGGTTCTGAAGAAGTTATGTTTACAAGGTTTGGAAATGGAAAATTCTTCAGTCGCAGTCATTATACAACATTTTTGTCATCCTTCGTATACGTTTGTCTATGATGCCTTTTTAAAAACTGTCATTTAAATGTCATCAAAATATGTAAAACGGTTTTTAGGAGTGTTGCTGATTTAATTTCCTGAAGTTAGATTGTTTCCGTTTTCCGTGTAAGCAACAATAATTATCTTCCTTCATACATATTTACAAATGATGCAAATATTCCTATTAAATTTTATTAGAATTAAGAACTTAAAGATAACTTGTGCTAAAGAGTTGAGGAGGTTTCAACATGGAAAAATATTAGGTACTTAATCATAACGATGTTAGGTTTTTACTGTATGGACATTTCAAGTTATTATTGTTTTACTTCGTGACATTTCCTATCTACTTTCACTTTTAACTTTACATATATTTTTAAAGATCAGATAACCTATGGAAGATAGACCATTGTGAAAGATATTTTTCTTAATTACATGAGTCGCGATTACAAGATGTATATTTATGAATTTATATTGTCGTAATACCTCTGGGAATCGTTTTGGTATAAGTTCATCTCCCCTGTTTGTTCATGTTCTTACTACCGCGTTAGTTTGCTTATTTAGCATTATTTTCTCCCGAACATCCCTTATTATTACTTGGATATTTCGATTATATAAGGATTGTACATTGTAAATTTCCGCGCCCCGTGCAGGTCCGGGTGTTAAAAGAATAGGCCTGCAGCAGCGCTAAGCTTGTCGTAAAAGGCGACTAAATAGTGCTCAGAACCCTAGCCGGGGGCTAGGCGCTCTGCTCACAGAGCAACTGGGATGTGTGCCCCAGGTGGTGGAATGGGGTACCCCTGGCGTGTTACATGCTGGGGTTGTCAGGCTATAATACGGAAAACCTGACCGCAAGGCATAGTGGTGCACCGTGTTGGGAAAGATGCCACGTTCCTCGCACGTTAAAGAACCCTGCTGTGGTATTCGATAGGATTAGGAACCTTTGCGCTCCGCCACAGGAGGCTAAATTGCCCGACCTTACCCATCCCCCCTTTTTCCAGTGGCAATCAAAATTTGTCGATCCTATTATCCTTGTGACCCATTCTTTCTTTTTTTCATTTCATGTTCATATTATCATCCATTTCATGTTCATTGTCTGAATATAGCTGAAATATTGCTGCTCGGACGTTAAACCCCAACAAACAAACAAACAAACAAAACAATAAATTTCCGCAATGTATTTTAAGGGTAAGCCCTATATTGTCCCTATTTATTCCTCTTTCTTTGTTGTTTACATCACCCATCGTCGTTCTCTACTTCTGTTATGTAACTTGTGCAACTGCCAATAATTTCAGAGTGTCGTTACAATGACAGTGGTACCGACAGCCAATCAAACAAGAAATAAATCTGTTAGCGAGGGCTCACATGTAATACCGCTGCTTTTAATTGCAATATAGGGAAAATAAACAAAGTCCTCGATAAAAGGAAGTTCTCAAAAAATGAATCCCTTCGTATTGCATATCTACAAGAAGTGCTAAAATATTGTTGCTGTAATGAGTAGTTGCTGAGATCAATGTGACAATATTTCAACTTTTAAAAATATAAAGTAAAAAACTAAACAAATACCTTGCTTAACAAAAACTTATTTTCGATTTTTTCAACAAAAAAAATATATCTCACCATATGGCATACCAACAGTAAAAATGTGTCAGTATTTCAAGTCACTGTGATGAACAGTTGCTGACAAAAGTGTAAGGAAAATTTCATGGTTAAAAAATAAACAGGTAAAAAGATAAACAAAGTCCTTAGTAAACTAGAAGCTGTTGTGGAATTTATTCGAAAATGAATCCAAGCATATTGCAAAAATGTACCTACAGGAAGAATGTGTAAGAGTCCAAGTCGTGATGAGTATTTGCTGAGCAGAATGTGACGAAAAACAATTGTTACGAACACAGAAACAAGGACAAGTGTAAAACAGATTACCCACTCTCCTTCAAAGCAGGGTGTAATCATGGTTCTGTAGGGCATTGGTTGAGAAATTTGAATTTGTCATCTGCTTCAGCAGTTATAGATACGCCTGAGACAAGGAAAGTTAGCTTAGAGGGTGTCAAGCTCTTACCAAATTGCTCCATATATATTTCACATTTGTCACTCTGCTGGATAATTACACTCACTGGCGTATCCTAGGAATCCAATTTTTCTTGCATAAAAGTGACTCTATCGTTTACTCCTCCATGTATTTGGTCGGTATGCGCATCCATGATGATTAAAGTCGTAAGCTTGTGTGATGATGGCAATAATATCGGAATCTTATTTTCCTAGTTCAAGTGTGCATTCTGAATTCTACTTTTACGTCTGAGAATATCTCGTTTGTCTAAATTCACATTTGGTTGTCGGAAAATGGCGGGTTTGATGATTGATTTCCTTTTGTAAAATTGAAACGTGTCTCAAAAGGCTTCCTCCTGAGAAGTCCGTATCCACTAAAACATGACATCGTTCATCTCCTTAACGGACAAGCACTTTGACAAGATATTATGAGATTCATAAACTACTACAAAACTAAACGTAATTCCATAACGTTTAGTTTTATAGTAGTTTATGAATCTCATAATATACAGAGGAAGATGTTTACAAAATGCTGGAATTTTTAATCGACAATATGTTTGTCCAGTGTGGTGGATATGTTTTTCAACAAACGGTCGGCACTCCAATGGGTACAAATTGTGCTCCATCACTTGCTGACCTTTTTCTTCACTCTTATGAGGCTGACTTTATAGCTCATCTGATCCGAAAGGAAGAATATCGTTTAGCTAGATCCTTTAATCTCAGTTTCCGCTATATAGATGACGTATTATCTTTAAACAATCCTAATTTCGGGGATTTGATACATCGCATCTACCCTAAAGAACTTGAGATAAAGGATACCACAGACACTGTGAAGTCAGCCTCATATCTTCACCTTCACTTAGAAATCGAGGTAAAAGGAAAACTATTGACCAAACTTAACGACAAACGTGATGAATTTTCATTCAGAATTGTCAACTTTCCTTTCATCTGTGGCAACATCTCTTCAGCACCTGCATATGGAGTGTTCATATCACAACTCAAACGTTATGCCAGAGCTTGCCGAAATTACGCAGACTTTTTGTATCGCGCTAGAACTCTCACAAATAGGCTTCTGGAACAGGGTTATGTTGCTACAAGATTGAAGTCACCACTACAGAAGTTTTATGGTCATCATCATGAACTCGTGGATCGTTATGGTGTATCCATTTGCACCACTAAAACTGATTTATTCAACGGGTCATAGTTTTCCTTTCCTCCTTTGTCGACCCCTGACTTGATTTTTTATGAGCAACTCGGCGGGTGTTTCTAGAAAAGCTTATCCTACCGGTGCACCTGGTCCATGCTCCCAGTTTTTAGTGGAGTCGAGTTGCTCATTTGCTTTTGTTACTTCGTATGTAGGATTTTAGTCACTTTATGTTCTTTGTTGTTTGTGTCTGTTTTCCATGTCTGGTCTTTGTCCCTGGATTACATTCTTTTGATTGCCGCTATAGCTTTGGTTCCCTTGATTACTCTTTCATATCATACGGTTACACTTGCAAAAGTCTCTATAATGAACTGTAGTTTTCAATTTTCACAATTTTGTGGTTTCCCAAATGTATTTCTTCCGTTTTCGAAGTTGTAAGTATGGTATGATTCTAGAGCATATTCATATCGCTTGAAGATTCATTAACTGTCTCAATTCGGCCAATTTAATGGACTTGTGATCCATGTTGGTACTGTAAACCATAAATCATTGTTTACAATTTTCATACTTGTAGGTCCTCGTGTCAATAGATCTGCTGGATTCATGTCAGTCGGGCAATATCTCCATCGCTGATTCGGAACAGTTTCTAATATTTCACTTGTTCTTTTCGTTATGAATTTGTTTAGCGGTTTAGTTGATGTAATTCATCTCAGTACGATTTGCCTGTCGGCTCAGAAATTTATTTCCGTCTGTTTGTGTAAATTCAAGTTTTCAAGTGTTTCGCCGGTCTTTCTCCTAATACTGCTTTCACTAACCAAAGTTTCGGCAATGTGATCCGTTTTAATTAGGCAACTCGATTTCTGGTCATTATTAATACTGACTGGTTTCCTGCTACTAAATACACACATGCATCGTCAGCAGTTTGACTTGCATCACTGAAGATATGAAGACTATAATTCTCAAAACAATTACTTTCTGTTGATCCACTGTGAAATAAATATCTCTGTAATTCAATGTCTATGACAGTTTTTAAATCCACAACGATTCCAAACCATTTTGACTTGATATGATCCAGTAAAAGTTGGTCTCACTCCAATTTTAGTTCCCAGATAGATTGCATCAAAATCTTAGTCCTGAGTGTTTCTGGACGCAAAATTTCCAAAGGATCATATATGCTATTCTCGTTAAATGAAATGTTGTTTTGAAACATGATTTTGTTCGTGTTAACATTCCATCGGAGTCCAAAAATTTTCATCCTTGTCAATACATTTGTCGGCTGTTGCTAAGTATTGCAGTTCAGAATTGTTTGATTCCCAACATCTCAAGTTAAATGCTGCTTCCGCTAAACGTGTCGCGATTCTCTGTAGAATGTAGATGTGACTGCTGGAAAGCTAGACAAAACGTTGTCCACATAAGGATAATTTCCCCAAGTCATGGCAGTACTCGATTGATCTAAACTAAGATGTTCCATGAGGCATATTTATGTGGTTGGAGAGTCTTACTTCACTGCATGGTATAGAATATAGTGAACTTTGTCAGATGAAATTTCAGTTGTGTCGACCTTTTCAATAAATCCGCGATTTTCTTGAACAAAAATAGTATCTCCATTGAAGCGTAACATATTTCGATCCTTGCTTTGACAACATTCAAATTCAAAGTTCTACTTTTTGTGATACCGTAGTTTGTGGGCAATTCTTCAAACTCTTCTTTCCGTGGGCATTTGGCTGTACAGCGTTTTTCATCATCATTGTATGTGATATGTTGGTCTTCATACTCTTCGTAGAAATCTTTTGTTCCTGTGTTTTAGCTTCATCGAATGACTCAACTTCCATAGTTTCTAATTCCCAAATTCCGTCAAGTTTGTATTCCTCATATTCGTCCTGAATTAACACATTAAGAATTGACGTTGAAGTTGACTTCCCGGTTGTAGATAATGTGTGCACTGGTCCAGAGACTGCTTTGTGTGTGTTACATGCGATTTCAAGTAACTGAATCTTTAAAGTTGATGAAACGATGGGTTAGTACCTACGGTGGTTTCAACTGAATCCCAGAATGGTTGCCATTCTATTACATTTCCAGGAAATGACGAGCGTTCTACCTTGGGTCATCTGTGGTTAACTTTGGATGATTGCGATGTATGGGCACTTAACGGGGTTTTGGGAAAATTTGTGTTATATGAAGGTTGATCTACATCGGAATTCTGGTGATTTTAATAGCTCAATGCTTGGTTTGTGCTTGGTTGGGAAATGATAGTAGACATGCGACTGACCGATTGTTGTTGACTTTCTGTAGAATCTTGAATCAGGTACTTGCATGTCTGTATCTTAATTTCCATATGACTTGTAAAATCGTTCGTATCCAGAATTTCCTGCTCAGATTCACTTGGTTCCGTCCAATCCAATATTGGATGTCCAAATTCTGTAAAATGTCTGCTTTCTTCCCCAGGAATGTCACTGCGGCATTCAATTTCCGATTTGAAATGGCATTTTCTCCTCCGTACGAT
The DNA here is from genome assembly GCA_037379345.1 of Perna viridis. Classification (NCBI taxonomy): domain Eukaryota; kingdom Metazoa; phylum Mollusca; class Bivalvia; order Mytilida; family Mytilidae; genus Perna; species Perna viridis. Next base: position 9,733,130 of record CM074515.1, on the reverse strand, counting down.
TTATCAATCTGGTGACAGCACTTCTGTGTCCGCCTCTGATTGCCTTTAGCTTCTCCATTGGTCACAGCACCAATATCTGTTTCCATGGGGTTGTGATATGGCTAGTATTTCGCTAAGACGTATGTTCTATTCATCTTGTATTTTTAAACTGACCAGAGTGTACACAAGACAACATTACGTTACAATAATGCTGCAAAAATAATGGTAAAGTATTTACGTTAATAACGTCAGGTAATTGTTCTCATTGTGGCAAATTCTTGATAGGTAGTATAAAATAATACACTAACACCTTCTGCATGTATTCCATTTGCTGTATAATAACTTGAACCTGTCACTTTTACATTTATAGCAGCCCATGCATAGTTTTCTGCTTTCTACTAAAGCTCCGTTGACGCTTTCCATAAGATAAATTACCATTTCTGACTTTTTTTCTGCGGTCTCACATAATCATGCTGAACATTTAAGAACTTTTTACAATAATCAAATGAAAAACTGAAAACCATAATTTGAGCTTGCAATCACTATTACTCTTTCAGCTTAGGCTTTTAAATCGTTCAATGTGGTCTTTTTTTTTGGTATTCAGAGAAGCAATGTTGTCAATGTGTGTGCTCTCAAGCATTAAACCTCAATCAGCTTTATTCAGGTGAAAAAATTACGTTTGTATTAAAGGAATATTTCCCCTCTTTTTGTTTGATCACAACTGTTTTCCTATACAGCATGAAACAATTTAAAGTCATTACAGGTACATGTAAAATGTATAACTGCCAAACGCTTTACACAGTCACAATTTGTTTTAAATGTGACCTTTACGGCTGTGTTATAAAATTAATTTTCAAAAAGCAAATTTCTGCTGAGTTGACCCTATATTAAACAGTCGAGAAGAATTTTAAAATCTAAATTTTCCTATACACTTTACATTCGTGGTTGAAAATTCGATATTCTATGTTCGGTATGTTTTCTTACTTTGCTGTTGAACCATCTCTATCTTGCACTGATTTTTTTTTCAAATTATGTGCAAAAACTTAGTTTTGTGTAACACATGAGACATATTTTTCATTTCAAAATTTAAGCAATGTACGTACAATATACTTGTTTTATCATACATCCTAATATCACGTTAACTGTCAATGTCAACCCAGCAACCAAAGCATTGCAAACGAGCATGTTCCAGTCAGTATTCAGAGTTATGTTATAAATAATTTGCAATTTTGACAAACAAAACAAAAAGTAAACATATTCGCGTAAATGTTCGTAGCTCCAACGGGACTTGTATCCTTATTGTAATATAAGAGCAGTATGCATGTAATTGATTTATCTATTTCTTCCGCAATTCTTTCGGACAATTTACTTCCAGTCATAGTGCACAGTATAATATACAAATCCATGGTCATTCAAGAAAAAATTCCAAAATTTTACTTGAACAAAAGCTTGATACCTTTTCGAGCTCCAGTTAAATTGCACATACATGTATGGAACGGATGTATTTCTTCTGTTTTACGGTGTCTGGCGAAAGTGAGGGTCTGAAGAGATCGAAGTAACTTCAAATTATAGATATATTAGCTATACACAGTGATCGAAATGAGTGGTTTTTTTTCCATATGTATGCAACGCGCAGTGTTAAAAAAGGTGATACTTTCAACATGCTCATTATACACTTCCGTTGAATCTGATTACCAGAATTGGTTTAAAAAACAAAAAGTAATTTTGATGTTCATATTCTTCTGTTCAAATCTCTGTTATTATTAATACGAGTATGAATTTTGTCTTTAATTTGAGTTAATGTTGCAATAAAACACTGCATTTATATATATTGCCCCCTTTTTCAAATCACAAAAATGCAATTTCATCAAAATCCAACAGGTTTTTGACTTGTTATGGATACAAATATATATTCAATATTGTTTATATGTAGCATATACTATCTCATCTTAAGATACATGGTTTAACTGTGCATCAAAATCTGTGTACGAAAGGATTAACATAAAAATCCCTCACACTATTTTTGATGTAATGAAATTTAAATAAGACACTAATAATATAATATAGGAATACAGATACATCAGGGACACACGGAATAATGAGGACACAACTAGTTCAGGACACAATATAGCACAAAATTTGTAAATCATTTTTTGTTTTAAATCCGACCAAAATACAAGACAAATGGGATGTGGTCCTTTTGCTCTTTATAACTAAAAAAAATAGTACGAGATAAAAAAAATGATTTCAAAATGATATCATTTGATTCCATGTAACAAACTGAACTTTGACAACAAAAATTACATTTTCGGGGTGGTGACAATTGAACTTGAATACTAAAAATTACACTATTAGCCAATTTGGAGACCAATCTAAATAAAAAATAAAGGTTTTTTGATTGATGTATGATATAGCTGTATGTCATTTATGATGATTAAATTTTCCAGTATATGGTCGGTCACTGGACTAAAACAGCCTTTCTACAATATCAAATTTCAGGAAGACAAGCGGGATCTTGGCCTCTGACTTTTAAAAGCCCTTCTAAAAAATTAGGGTGCCACCTGCAACCTTGCCACTGCTTATGTTGACCCTGCAGAAAACATAATGGGTCAATAACTCATTTTAAGGTTAATTGCCCCAAAACACTTAGTGGGCCTTTACCTTTACTCGTCTACATAAGGACATTGTGACCAGAAAACAATCAAAAGCCTTAACTCATTTTTATAAGGTCATTGTGCCATATAGCATAATGAGTATTTACTTGTATTCATAGTGTCATTGTGCCAACAAAATTACTGGTTAAAAGTCTTTACTCCATTTTCTGGTTCTAGTTTCGAATCTCTTTCCTTATGATCATTTATAAGATAAAGACACTTATATTTCATACGATAATTACCTGAGCACTTTCAGATAACAGCTCTGTACTTTGTGACAATGCCTCCACATTTTTCACAGCTGACGTTAAATCCTTTGTGCTGTTGGCAGAAATATTTACCAAAACATTGACCAGATTGTCTACAACCTAAAAAAATAAATCTATTTAGTTCAAACTGCTAGTTGGATAGTGTCATCTGGCAATAAGAACTAATGACAAACAATGATTCCTGATATACTAATAAATACCCTCAGATGCTGAGAAAAAAAAACGGGAATTATTTTCAAAAATCTAGTGCTCAGCATAACGAAGTAGTTCTATCAACAAGGTTGCACTAAAAAGTTAAGTTAGATATCACTTGAAATCAAGAATAAAACTCGTTAAAGACTTTAGTGCAACGAGTAAAACTAATAATAAAAATAATGGTAAAAAACTAGCTCATCGGATCAGGGAAATCCAATAAATATTCCTTCATAAACTGCATACAAGTATTTTATTTTAGTAAAGTGACAGGCTGAGTAGTTCAAATGTGTCCTGTTGTTGTCCTGGATTTTTTTCAGACACCTTCAATCAACTTTAATTCAAGCCAACGTGGGTAAGAAAATCAAGACATAATATGAGAGACTATATTGGAACTGACACTTGATTTTCATGTTTAAAGAAATTTGGCATTAAAGGCCCTTCTTGGCATAATATACACTTGAAAGTTAATCAACTGTGAAGTTGGAGACTTGAATCCATATCAGATGAGAGAATATAAGAATAAATAAGGATTATGAATTTTTTTGCATTTAAAAGACAAAAGAATTGCTTGAATTATAAAGATTTCGATATTTTGTTCATTTTGAAATTTTTGGTCACTTTAAGTCATTTTTCTGGCAAACAAATGTTGTACAACCTTACAATTAATGAAAACATTTATTATACCATAGTTTTGATATGTGAACAAAGTTGTTTCTCGGGTACAGACAGTAAAATATGCAAAAATAAAACAACAAAATTTTCAACAGATGCTTTACTGAATGACGTATAATTGTGGCGCCAGTGAGACGTCATTACAATGAAGTTAGACCAAAAACCTTTCATTTCCCTTATATTTGTATATTTCACTATGTTCTAAACAACTTTTATATATTAAAACAACAAAGCTGATATGTTTGTGCTATATTCATAGCGTAAAACCCGTGCATCGTTCCTGTAAATTTCAAGATACCAGGCAACTTTGACAATAATTATGACCATAAGTAGATAACTTGTAAATAAAGGCAATTCAGCTTAATCTTTTAGCTTTCAGGTTAACCTTTCCGGTTATTCAGTATTATTTTTTTAGCTAAAAAACGATTCATTCATTCAATTTTACCAGTGTACCTCTTGTTTTTCTTCTGTACTGGTTTCTGTTGTGTTTGATGTAAAAATAGTTAATGTATTTGCAACAATGCTTGTAACAACTTCAACATTTTTTACATCCGCTGTAAAAAGAAAACAAAAAACGAATATGACAGTGAATATGGCATGTGAGAACTACCTGTTTGAATACAGAAGTGAAATCACCATGAGGAGACCATCGTCGTCCCAACAAAAAAATTATGACTTAAATGGAACATTAAGAGATACTCTGGCACTTAATGCAGAAAAAAGGGGATTGGGAATTATTCAAAATGACTTAACTCGAAAACTTTTTTAATTTTTCAGAAAATTAACCTACATTTAATGGTTCTTAACAACTGTGCAAAGTTTTAAAAAAAATCATTTATGCGTCCTTAAGTTAGCCTCTAGAAACCATGGGGGGGGGTGGGGGGTGGAAAGATGTAAAGACAAATGGACGCACAGACAAATTGCCAACTTTTTGGAGGGTAACAGATAATACCTCACCATTTTGCATGGCGGGATATGAAAACCCGAGGACACACTTTGGCCATCAATTCAAGAGTTCCAATCACACATATTAAAAGAGATTCACAGAACGAGGCATGATATAACCATAGTATATCAACCTCTGTTCATTTGGGGCAAATATAGACACAACATTAGTTTTTTGACAGACTTCAGTTTAGGACACAATATAGCACAACATTTGTAATTCAATTTTTTGTTTTTAATTGGACCAAAATAATTTTGGGGTGTGGTCCTTTAGTTCCTTATAACTAAAAAAAGCAGTTAGAGATAAAATAAAAAATGATTAAAAATCGCTGGCAGGAATTTTAGGAATCCAGTAAAAACAATTTCAAAATCGAACAAAAACGTATGTTTGCAAGTTCCAATTTTGTAACCCTTTAATTCCAAATCCGATAGAAATAAGTCTACCATATTAATGCTTTACAAACAGAATTTAAAAAAAAAACAAAAATAAAAAAACACACACATTGACATCTGAATCATAAAAATCAGGTCAACAATAAATGTTTCAACATAGCACCTAGTTTCCCTCTCTTAGCTCCTTCTCCTTATTTTTAAAAGGGATTGGGCAAAACGTTCCAAATACTATAGGCCCTCCAGCAAGTCCCACTTCCCGAAATCAATATATGTTATTTTTTTTTAAATTGGATAAGTTTTACTGAAGTAATTGTAAATAAACAAAAGTTAACCGACGCCAACAAGGACAGGGTGATACCATTATATGACCATAGAATAGCAGTCATATAAAACTAGTGGCCCTGTTTGTCACAGGAGCTCCCGCGTCATTTGTTAGTAGTGATTTCTTTATGTAAATCAAATGTGTCTGTAAGACACTAATGATGCCCCCCCGCCCTCGCTAGATTTGCCAAATTAAAAACATGTTTATTTTAATTTTTGTATGACGACATGGTTTGCTGATTCAGAAAGGTTGTGTACTGTTGGTTGATGTAGTAAATGTTTTGTATGTAAGGCTAAGCACTGCAAAAATACTTCCGATGAGAAAAAGAGGACTGATGGACGGACTGACGGACACAAAAAATTTTAACCCAATAACAAATCCCTAACTTTGTCGCTTGGGGTATATTTCTAACAAAAAGTTACAAAGTCAAACTATCACCCAGTTCCATAATATTTTACAAAAATCATTATGTGTTTAAACATCCTGCAAAATTTTTTTACATGTAGTTCAAAAACTAAAGGATGAGATAGCCGGTCAAGCCATATAGCCCTATTTCTGATGAAAATGACGAAGTCAAACTAACACCAATTTCCGTAATATTTCATGAAAAACAGAATCCTTTGACCCTGCACACTTTCATCATGTGTAGAAATATTTTGTAAATTATTTGAGGTGTAGTTCAAGAACTGTATGAGGTGATAGCCGGACAAGACATGACAATGTGTAATCCGGACGGACGGGCGAACGGACGGACAGCTGTAAATTAATATGCCCCCGACTGTTTGTCGCGGGGGCATAAAAACCTGATTTTTCTAAAAAAAAAAAAGATTCAGTGTGTAACATATGTTGAAAAATGTGTTCTAAATGATGTAACTGACCCTTTGTTGGTAGGACAGTAGTTTTATGCTAAACACCAAATGAATAGAGAAACTTGTAAAGTAGTTCAAAGAGTTAAGAGTTCAATTTCAAGGTGTAAGGAAATGCAAAGTGTTGTAGAAGTATTTTACTACATCAATTTATCTTTTCTTTTCTTACAATTCTCAAACTAACATTAGATATCATATTACCCCATGACAGTCTCATATCTACACCTACCACTTTTACATTGCTTCTCTGTAGAATTATAAATCAGCATTGGATCTGCGCATACACATTTATCCTGTACACACGATAGACCTTGTGTACATGATGTGTTAAGCATGGCAACTGAACAGGGCTCAAGGAATCCTCCAACTGAAAATAGTTATAAAACATCCCAGTCTATGACATGAAAGCACAAGTTTAGTATATGTCGTCAGTTGAAAGGAGACAAAAACAATATCATAACAGTATCTGCAGAGAACATAAAAATATACATGCAACACACTAAGAGTATCATAAATATTGTAAGGTTGGAAAGTCATCAATTGCACTTTTTTTCTTTTTATGGCTGTATTTTTATGTATTAGTTTTGTGTTAACTTAATGTACAAACAATAACTAGGTACCACAAAGGAAAGACCTAAAATTTCTAATGTCCAAAAATGTAAAAAAACTTTATGCCTGCATTTCAATGTTAGAGTCAAAGCATTATCATTTTTTATGTAGCTGTCCTAATTTAAGACATCTAACTAAACGATAAATCTTACAATAAGACTACTATGGTAAGAAAATAATGGTATGGACTGTAATAGGAAAATTTATCAACACTTGTTTCAGGCTTTTTATTTAATGGAAACTTTAGCTATTCTTCTTATATGCCTTTTGAATAATTTAAACTTAGAAGAATATCTGAACCACATGCACTGATTGCCATTGATAAACCTATGTTTTCAAGGAAGGCACGCATTTTCATAGTGAACTCAGCAAATTTCAAATATATAGCTTTAAGGGGTGATTTTATATTCCTAATATCATAATTAATCCATAAACTATAATTTTGAAGATTCCCTTTGACACAGATATCTACTTACTTTTATGACAATCTTTATTCATGACATAGTATACATTAGGATCACAATAACATATATAGGAACCAGATATAGAGGAACACACTGCAATCGACCCAAAACACTGATCTGATGGACCTCCATTGACACATGCTTCAGTGGCTGCTATTTCTAAAGTACATTAAGAAATCACATATACTCACACATATATATATAAAACTAATTTAAATCCAATTACAAGTACGAATCTGCATGTTTGTCAAGAAATAAGTGCAGCTTTGTCATGGGAACAAGGTGCCAAATCCCTGTAAAAATGGACTGTATAAGATCAGTTCAATTTATTTCTTTTTTTAAACTGACAAATAATAGACCAATGTGATTGCAATGTGTACTAGGACAATATTTTAAAAAGCAGATGGCATTTTAAGGTATTACCGGGGGTACCCAAAATACATGTAAGAAAATACAAGGGACATTGAAAAAAAAACGTGTTGAAATCATGAAACAGAAAAAGGTATGCTTCAATTGTTTTGAAAGTAACCGATTAGCCGATCGTAAATCAGACTTTTAATGTAAACAATGTGGGTGGGCGACGATACCATACAAGTATATGTAAAGCAGAAACAAAAACAAGACTAAAAACCGCCGTCGCACTTATTTGATATGATGTAAAATGCCTTATGAGTGATATTTTACTTGACGAGGGAATACTAAACTCATTCTGAACATAGGACTTAGCCCTCAAACTAGCAATTGAACCGACTGAGAGCGTAGCGTTGAAAAATCTGGATTCGGGGAAGAAGGTCTGCCGTTTCAAAATAGCGATGATAAAAACTCAAAAGAAAGAAAACAAGAGAATTTCGACGGAAGTAGAAATCATTATCGATTGCAGTCCTGATTCAGATGAAATCACTAAGAGAAATTGCATCTTATCGTACTTTAAAGGATTACAGCTAGCGCATCCGATATCTGCTGAAGAAAGATATCGATAAATCCCAATTGATAGGTGCAGATTTCTATTGGTCAGACAAACCTATCCGAGAAGAGGGACAGACTGCAGTAAAGTCAAGCTGGGATACTTGTTATCTGGACTGCTAATGACAAAATAGAGCAAAATCAGACTACTCAACAATGATGAACATTTTAATTGACAAAGAGGCCGTGAGATGTGACTTAAACAAATTCTGGAATCTAGAAGCACTTTTGGTAACCGATACACACAATATTGAGAGCCAGGCCGACGTAATCCGAGAATATGCGTAAGAAAATGAAGGTATTAAATTTGAAAATGGTCAATACAGAGCTAAATTAGTATGGAAACGTGATTGCCGTACCTTACCGCACAACTTAGAAGTAGTCAAACGTAGAACAAAAATGTTATCCAGAAGTCAGAAAGCAACAAGAATATACTCGAGATGTATAGACACATCGTAAGAGACCAAGAGAGGCGTGGTTTTAGAAATGTAGAATGGTCCGAATTTCCGATTGATAGGCCCATACACTATATTCCACATCATCCAGTTGCAAAAAAGCCATCACCAACATCGATCCACATCGTTTATGATTGTAGTTGGCACTATGAATCCGAGTTGAAACAATTGCCAAGAATTAAACCCACCAGAAATGAATGACATCGAAGGAATTTTGATCTGCTTTAGAGCTTACAATTCGCAACTATTACAGATTTGGTGAAAGCACTTCTACATGTAAAGTTAGACGTAAAGGACCGAGATACTAAAGGTTTTCTCTGGCTCAGCGACCCAGCAGATATGAAGCCCATTCATGATTTATCGTTTCTATTCGAAGCTACTTGCTAACCTTTCATTTTAAGTGCTACACTTTTTAAACACATCAAAGACAATCCGGGACTCACATCAGAAATATTAGAAAATGGACTGGACAACATTTTGACGAGATTCTACAAAGAATATGCCGAAGTGAAGTATTACCATGAATCTCGAAATTTAATTAAGAAACAGTGGATTTTTAGCTTATGCACGTGGATTTCAAACAGCATGACGCTAAGAGACATAGCACGAAAATAAAACACATTAGACACCGATGAACAAACTAAGATACGTGGATTGAAATGGAGCATCAATACTGACAAACTAATGTTTCAACAAAATCAAGACAAGATTCAACAAAAAAGGTCTACGCAATCGTTATATCGAAAGAGGGACATTAACGACTTTTGATCCATAAGTTACACTTACAGTGAAAGCAAAAATCTTCATCCAATCACTATGGAAACATAATTTCAAATGGGATCAAGTACTTCCATGCATGCCCTCTGTGTACTGGATTCTTAAACTCCACAAGAATCCATACAAAGAACGTTACATAGTTGGATCTACAAAATGTACCACCAACCTCTTTCAAAACTTTCTGCTATACTCACAAATGTCAAAGAGGGTCTCCAGTCTTACCACTTGTAGTGGTATTAATTCAACGTGGATCCTGAAGAACTGAAAAACCTTCAATTCAAGATTATTATCAGATTACAATAGCATTAAAACCTATGATATACTTCTATACTCAGTGAAAATCCCGACTCGAAAACATTATGCATCGTTGTTTCTAAAAAAAATGGTACACCCAGATACAAATATATCGTTAGTAGTCGAGATTCCTCAAACCTAAAAAAATAAGTCCATATCTTCCAAATATACAGAAGAAGATATTTACAAAATGTTGGAATTTTTCATCAACAACATATTTGTCAGGTGTGGTCGACGCGTTTTTCAACGAACGGTTGGCATTTCAACGAAAACAAAGTGTGATCCTCTACTTACTGACCTATTCCTTCACACTTCTGAGGCTGACTATATATCTGATCTGATCGAAAAGAAAGAACATCGTTTAGCTAGATCCTTTAATCTCAGTTTCCGCTATATAGATGGCGTATTACCGTTATGCAATCCTAGTTTCGCGGATTTGATACATTGCATCTACCCTGAAGAACTTGAGATAAAGGATACTACAGACACTGTGAAGTCTGCCTTATATCTTGACCTACACATAGAGATCGATTGTAAAGGAAAACTACCGACCAAACTTTACAACACACGTGATGACTTTTTATTCAAAATTGTCAATTTTCCTTTCATCTGTGGCAACATCCCTTCAGCATCTGCGTATGGAGTTTTTATATCACAACTCATACGTTATGCCAGAGTTTGCCGTAACAACGCAGACTTTTTGTATCGCGCGAGACTTCCTACAATTAGGCTTCTGGAACAGGGCTTTGTTGCTACAAGTTTGAAGTCATCACTACAGAAGTTTTATGGTCGTCATCATGAACTCGTGGATCGTTACGGTGTATCCATCAGCACCATGAAAACTGATTTTTTTCAATGTGTCATAGTTTTCCTTTCCTCTTCCGTCTACCCGGACTTGACTTTTTAAGAGCAAGACGGCGGGTGTTTCTATAAAAGCAGAGGATGCTTATCCTACCGGTGCACTTGGTCAATGCCCCCAGTTTCTTGTGGAGTCCGAGTTGCTCATTTACTTCTGTTACTTTCGTTGCATTATTTTAGTTTCTTAATGTTCTTTGTTGTGTTTGTCTGTTTTCCATGTCTGGTCTTTGTCCCTAGATTACATTCTTTTATTTCCACTAGAAACTTGGTTCCCTTGATTCCAGCTGATACTAAAGCCGAATGGAGAAAATTTGGAATGGACCTAACCTAAGTTTTGAAAACATGCTTTAACAGGAGTCTAAATATTGTCAATGAGGTTAACTGACACTTCATGTATTTAAAGATGCGCATTAACCAAAGCGTACGCAGCATACACCTACGTACAGGTAAAAAGTTCACCAAGTGAAAAATTGATAATGGCAAGGAATCGAGTCAAATGTCAAACAGAGATGAAAGTGACTTCTGTTGAAATCATCTGAAGATCTGACCGGGGGTTTTCGGGCTGCCTTAAGCCCCCAAGCAGGGTCCAAGTGTGCAGCCCTGGTGGGCCCCCAGGAAAGAGTCCCGGGAAATCCAATCCAGAGATTTCAGGTTTTTAACCATTTTAGCATGATCTGAGTATGGTTTACACTTACAGTATATGATATTTCTTGGTGATATCAATTTTATGTTGGTTGGCAAAAATCACCTTAAATCATCATTTTTTTGGTTCCCTACACTGCCAATAAAGCTCTTTTTATCCATGAAAATTTAAATAAATATTCAGTAATTGGACTAAAAGTGTTATAAATTCCCTTATACAAAATATGAATTATTTTATCTAAATGAAATATTTACAGAACCAAAGTTGGATATAATACAACAAAGTTATAATGTTTGGAAAATTGGGATTCTTATCATGAAATTGTCAATTGTTTATTTGCCAACCAATCTGGCACTTAATGATAGGCAAATCAGTGAATATAACATCACTAATGAGATTGGCGAACTCTCTTTTTTTGCATTTATTTGAGAAAATGCAAACTACTGATTTATTTGATATTGACACACTTTATAATTGTCAAATCAAGAAACTTGGAGAAACATGACAAAAATCGATCTCCTTCAGTTGAAGTTCGTCCTTTTTCTCTGATTTTTCAATGTGCGTTCCTTTCAGAAAGGTCGTTGACCCTACAAGATACAATGTCAACTGGTTGATTTTTACGAATAACACTTTCGCCACCGAGATAACAACTTGCGTTTTTAAACCACTCGGGACTGGTTCACGATTCAGTCGTTACCAGAATCCGATAAGGGCATCCGCTAAAGAAGCAGTTAACAAAGTTTACAAATGCCATAAGGAATGTTCGAATAAAATATGCCAAGAATCATCCAGAAAACGGGTCGATTTTACTGACATAATTTTCTGGATGATTTTTATTTAATCAGAAAGGCAAACAAGCGTTATGAATTGACCAACTGGGAAAAAATGGTCAAAATCAGACCTCACCCCCCTCTAAACCTCTAAACTTTTCTCAACGAATTTACACTGATCTCAAAAATGAGCAAAATCGCCCCCCTCCCCCCCCTAAAAAAACTGAAAAAAAAAACAGGAAAATACACAATTAAACATCACAGGAGTGGACTTTACAGGAGCGCTTACCCTACGAAAAAAATACAATGAGGAATCCATTTATACGTTTGCCTGCTCACATGTACCGTAACTAGAGCGGTGTAGTTATAATAAGTAGCATCACGGGAGAGATTAATTAGACTAATTAAAAAGTCATTGAAAAAATGCTAGGACGTACGCTCGTGAACGATGGAACTCTTAGAATCATTCTGACCGAGATCGAAACAACATTTAATGACAGACTGATCACATACCTTGTTACCGAAATTCGAGATCCAGAACCACTTACACCTACTCACCTTCTATATGGACGTCGACTCAGGTGCGTACCGTATTTGCGAGATGACAAGTACAACTAAAGACCAATTGATGTACATTCACATCTTAACCTTAATAGCATGCGTCGAAACAAAGAGAGCTGCTTGACACTTTGAAAATCACGATGGAAAGGAGAATATTTAGTGTCACTTCGAGACTATCATCAGAGGACAGGTGTCGACATGCGCAAAACCCAAAAAGGAGATATGGAAGGAAAGGAAGAAAAGCGAGTATTTTGGAGTGTTGGAGTCATACAGGAGATCATCACTAGGAAGGATGGACTTGCAAGAGTTACAATGGTCCGTACGAGAACTGGTGTCATTTACAGACCAATAATAAAGTTGTACCCACTGGAAATAAATTAATGGACTCAACATTTAGACGTCGTACACAAAACATGAATTAGAGATTAAAAAATTCCATTTTATTTCATTTATTCATTGACTGTAAGTGTCGAGTTTTCTTTGTTAGAACATTTCCTTAGTTTTAAGAGAGTTTCATTTTTCGATATTTTAGTACCAGCATTTCTAGCAGGTATCGCATTACTTTAATTACTGCTACCATGGACATTTACTTGCCGGGAGTATGTCAGTGACTTAAGTTTATGATACTGATTTTTGCAACGTTTCAAGGCGCCCCGTAAGTATGTACACTTTGTAATGTCACGTAATCATTACATGCATTAGCTGAGTACACATTACGTTTTTGAGCAATAAACAATTGGTTTAAATTATGATGTGTTCAATTTGACCACTTCCCAGTTTCTCAAAATTGAACCCTTTTTACATACAAATTTATAATAGTTTGAATGCCACTCAAAATATAATTGCATGACTTCAGCAACAGTGTACCAAAGTTACATTTTAAACACAGTTCTCTTTGTTTTGAATGGCACAACAATGATAAATCGAAAACAAATAGGGCAATTTGCTCTCACCAATATTTTTTTTAATTCTTTCGACAGACGTCTTTACTGAACCTCGACATTTAGCAACAAGCAATATTGTTATGCTGTGATTAGGTTGTTGCAGATCCAAACTTCACTTTCTAGTGTGTATTTTTATAACAAAATATATTCCTTTTGCAATGCAGTGTACTCTATTTTCCATAAACTTAAAGAAAAGGAAAAATATGAAATTGTTCGTGCATCGCCAAACTGGTTGTATATGACAGGTGATTTAACAGAGGGGTCCCTCAAGTCAGGTCTTACTATTTTAAACATTCAATATGTCATTTATATAAAGAAATGGTTAGTTGATTAATTTTCTTTTTCAAAATTCTTCTCCTCACAAACAGACACTATATAAATAATCAATAAGTAAGTAAATTGACACTTACTTTCTTCACAAACTTGTCCATTTTGATAATATGTAGTAGGATCGCACTTGCAAGATTTCTCAGTAGTATTACATATAAGTGGAGGCACTGTACACTGACCACTGTCAAGGCAATGCTCTCCTAATGATTTTTCTGAAAAAGAAAAATTCAGCATTCAACACATAACAACCTGAAAAGTAACAATCAATCAACTATACATTTTTTACAGAAAACAAACACCTCCTCTCTTTATGCTGTGGGGTTTGCTGAAATATATATCTATCTTTTCTACATGCTATTAAAATATCACAATTGTTTTTGATAGACCCAGTTAGGGCCCTTTATTGGTACATTAAATAAGAATTATACAAAAGTACATTTCAGGAATAGAGGGAAACTAAAAATCATCAGACATAATCTGCCTCTGTCTGCCATGGTTGTACTATTGTTTAATTGGTCTATATTTCTAAATCCTATTATCAGAGAAAAAGTTATGATTAATTACATAAACTCTGAAAAGCCAGAATCACTCCAGGGGAGCTAAAAAGACAAAATTACAATATCTAATCTCTAGATTTAGTATTAACAGACCCTTTCATGTTAACTGTAAGGTAGACAATAAGCATGCTAATTTTTTTGGTCTATCTCAAGCCCAACCTAGAAGCAGGTTATTTCACACATGCTCAACGACTATCCTGCAGTTAACAGGAAAGGGTCTATCATTCTGTTCTAAATGCATTTTGTAAGAAAATCATTCACGTTTTTGAGTTGTACAATATGACAAACAAATATGCAGATAAATGGCAGTGTGTTATATCATGGTTATCAAGGACTGTCATATAATTAAGTGTGGTAACTTTGCAATGCATTTTTGAATAATTTTGTTTTTACAGGTTGATTTTTGTCAGCATTCTGACTATGCAATTCAGCAATATATAGATCTGCAAAGGTCTTTATTGCTAATACTTACAAACGATACAGGGTTCTGTTACGCTAAATCTAATTGAGTACTTACTTTCTAAACAAACTTGTCCATCTTGATAATGAGTACCCGAGTTACACTGACAGGTATGAGTAGTAGTATCACAAATAATTGGCAATGAACACTCATCATTGATAATACATGTTTCTCCAATAGATTTCTCTAAAGAAAATAACAATATATATATATCGAACCTTGGAAAAATACATTTAGAGTGAAAAGCTCTATGGCAACATGTATGTGCTACGTGTAGTAAGGGGTGCAAACACTAGTACTTTAGTTAAAGTCTTAAACGGTCATTTCGGTCTGAACAAGTCTGACCTGTTTGAACAAAAATCTGTTAAGACTAGTTCAGTCGTTCAGTAGCTGTTAAGACTGTTACCGGTCGTAATCATTTACGTCTTGTTCAGTCGAAAAAGAGTTATCTCCCTTAAGTTAGCAGGTCAATATACACTATTTAAATCTTTCCTTTTTGAAATAAGTAAAATAATTATAGTAAAATATATTAAATAATGTTTGGATGTGAATATTACGTAACTAAACAACAATAGTCGGTATGTCTTGTAAAGCTGCATAAATTGCTGTGTATTTACATTTCTGGGAATTTCGATAATACTTTCACCGCGCACGTCAAGTCGGTCTGCATTCGGAATGTCTACTAAGAGATACATATGTCAAACTCAATCGTGAAATAGAAAAAATAAACATTTCACAGCATCAGTTTAAAATAAACATTACGAATTCGTCGAAGTACCACCAAATTTGCAGACAGATATAGGTGGTGGAGTAGAATAAATATTTTTTTAATTTCATTTATTGATATTTATCAAATTTAAGAAATTTTCTTAAATTGATATGGCGCTGTGTTTCGTGTATCGTACGAACGATTGTATATCAAGGCATCTAGAATACTTTAGAACACACCATCAAAATCATTTTTACACTGTGTAAGGTTTATTTGTGATTTACATAATTGTACTGACTAATTTTTCTTTTATTCATTTTTATAGTAATCTATATTTACTCCTTGACCCGTGTAATAAGTTTCACTAGCTTTTTCACAATTCCGATTCTAGCTTTAGCATTCGAATAATTTTAGTTAATTTTAAAAACACTCCTACCTCCAACCCAAGTAGAAATGCTTCTAAAAATGCTTTCACTGCACTAAATTAATTTTTAAATATGACACAAAACGGTCAGTTTTTAAGTCTTTTGTGTAAGGACTTCACGGCACGTGTCGACAATCACGTTAGTAACTGACCGTGACCATGACTCCTTTGTGTATACAGGTTGTTAATAACAGTGCATTCAGGTTTTTATTCATTAAGCATTGGTCTGACTTTTAAGTTCTGTTCTGCGTTGATTTTTTTATCATTATATGAAATTAAAATTTGGAGCCGAGCGAATTGTAAGAAAATAAAACCCTTGAAAATTTACTCAATATTTCAAAATAGGCCCTAGCGGCATCTGATACTTCGGTTTTCGTTTAGCTTTTTATGAAACTTTTTAAAACTATATAGTAGATCAGTATATTTTAGTTCATGATTTAATGACCAATTGATTATCCTTTTTATTATACCGATTTTCTACACATTTTATACAATGTAGCAATTCTCAAATAAATTTTAAATTCTACAGTGTTTTGGCAGGAGATAGTCCGAGAGTAAAATTACAGATTTATTTCACAAACATGTGAAATATCAGAATTTTTACACAGGGAACATTATATAATTCACTGTCCCCTATATCATAACTACAATGACATCACTTTATATCTTATATAACCATAAGGATTAACTAACTAAGGTTTTTTTTTACGTCCTTGACTACCCTGCCGGGTCTCGCACGGACGGACCACAACGATTACAATATACACGCGTTATATACTGTTACATGTCATTCAGGCCACATCCAGTATATTGTGTTCATTTCATATATGCATTGTATTACGTCGATTAATTGAATAGATGTTCAATGTGTGGGTTTGTCTTCACTTAATATATTTCTTGTGTCCACATTAAGGCACAAAATGATACAGTGAATTTTTTTATTCTCTTTAAAATTTTCTTAATGTTGAATATATTTGTTGGATATTTGATGAGACATCCTTATTATATCTTGTAGTTATGTTTGGTGAAAATGAGTTGCGTATACATACTTAATATCAATTAATTCGTGTATTTTTGACAGCAAAACAAAAAAAAAAAAAGAAAGTATTCTCACAAAAAAAAATTTCAGTCTAGTGATTACACTCATCTTGCACACTGAAAACATTTCGAGTTAATTAGTAGCTTGTGTAACATGAAGACCGTGTACAACCTTCGACTTACAAATGCATGGCCAATCCATAAGTCTGATACATGTATAGGCTAGAAACCACTAATTCCACTTCCCATAGGCTTCTATGCTAATTTCACAATATTCAATGGCTTCTCTGGACTTTACTTTAACTTTAACCTGCAGTGGACTATATATCAGCATGATTCTACATATGTCAGCTCACAATCCTCAGAATGGCATGTGGGGTTAGCAGACTTGCAGTGCAGTACTGGTCACCGGAAGTGAAGTGTCTATAAATAGCATGGGAAATCCCAATGTTTTCACAAGATACGGGTATATTTAGAAATCATTATGGAGATTAGGCTTCACATCACAAGAAGCAAAATGCACCTATAAAATGTATAGAATGTTTTTCCTTTCAGAAACTGTTTAAAGTTTTTAAATAAGATGAGAACTTTTTTCACAGCACTATGAGAAACAGGGGTTATTTCTGCGTAGGACTATTTTTGCGTACGTTCCAAATGCTCATTGGTTGAATTGGTCTGTAACCTATATGTTAAGTAGTTAATCGTCATTTATGGTTTAATGCGCCATTATTATAATCCGATACATGTGTGCAAGTATTTGTGTAGAATATAGCGTCACACTACACATATAGCAGTGAAAAAAGAAAAGTATACATTCGAATATATTTGACCGTCATTTAAGGAATACAGTGGCGGATCCAGCTGATTCTGGGTTATGGAACCCCTCTTGACCCTTTTTAAAATTTCTGCATTAACTCGTGATGGGCAAGTAGGCATTAAACTGTGTGTTATTGATTAATTAAGCGCATTATTATTTGTTAAATTCCTATTAAAAGGGTCTACGGATCCGTGCACTCAAGTATTTTAATGTAATAATTGACCATAACTCGATATGCATTACTTTCATTCACCAGAGACTTCAGTATACACTACCTGTTGAGTCTATCCCGATCGGCTTATTTTACCCTTCAATAATGTATAGCCAGAGAAACCCAATATTGGCCTTGTCACTTAACTTTTACGTAGCTCAAAGCTTAAAAAAAAGACCCCTTCAGCTGTGTTGCATTGAATTACGCGATGAATTGAAAATATTTTCTTGTGATCCAAAAAAAATTACAAACATGTTCAACATATGTTCCTTACATGTGCATGTTCATGTGGATGTGCATGTGCATGATGCAAATAAACACGAAATCTCTCGTTTCGAAAGAGAGCAAAAAAGTCTCGAATTAACTGTCCATATGATTGATACACCCTAAAATCAAAATTGATTCATTTATTGACTGAGTCACAAAGGTAAAATTAACCCGTAGTATGGTTCCATGCGACTGTACGTACACATATTTTGTTGATGAACCATATTGACTTATATAACTATAATAGTTTTAATTTGATGAATAATAAGCAATTTGTCCTTTGACCGTAAAAAACGGAGGAGTCACATATGCTTTACTTTTTATTGAGATATTGGTTTGGGAAAGATTCAAGAATCGAAAACGGCAGATGAAGTGCGTGCGGTATAACTAGTCTGTAATATATAGTAACATGTAGATCCAGAGGGTTCCGCACTTATGGGAAATTTTGCTAATTACATGCAAAATTTACTAAACAAAAGGCTCCCAGGAGCCTGAATCGCTCACCTTGTTGAATTTTGCCTTTCAAGGGCAATAAATTAAACAAGAAGTTGTCCAACAATTTTGACTCAAGAGAACTTTGATAGGACTTATCATAAGGATCATTTCAGTAAATAAAAGTCTAAATCTATCATAGTTTTCAAGACATTGGCTGAAAACTCTAAAAAAAAAAAAAAAAAAACCTGTTATTTTCCCCTGTCAAGGGCAATAACTCTTATCAGTAGGCGTCTGACAAATTTAAAGCCTGAAGACTTTTGTTGTCCTAAAAATAAGGATCATTTCAGCTATTGAAAGAATTTGGCTAAACCTAACGGTTTTGGAGATATATGCGAAAAACTATTGTCTGACCCCTATGTTCTATTTTCAGTAACAGTGGCCATGTTTTTCGACGGATCAAAAAACCCCACTTCAATTCTATGCAGGATACCCCAAGGAACGTTTATACCGAGTTTTGTTTCAATTGGTAAAGTAGTGTCAGAGGAGAAGATTTGTGAAAGAAATAACATTAAAAATTGCAAAAAACGTTGAAAAAGGGCAATAACTCTAACATGGCTTACTAGGGTCTCACTAACCACTTCTAACGTTTCCATTACTTTACATGTTAAAAAAGTAATTTTCAAAGTCTCACTGTGAATTCCCAGGACAAATGACATCTTAAAGCTGCATACCGTTGCGAAGCTTGGAAAATAAGGCTTCCAAAATCATTATGCTAATGGTACGATGATAGTAGAAATTCTTCACAAAATTTGATTGAATAAATAATACTGAAAATCCACATTTTTACTACCTGTTCTGCTAACTGACAGCATGGAGGCATATTACTCACACATGTAAACAATATTCATACACTTATGTAGTTAATTACATATATGATTTTAAAGTACACATTCTCAGCTTTATTTTGACTACTATTAATCATAATACACACAAATAATGCACTTACAATGCATATGTCTAGGTTCAGTGTATTTTTGGTACTACATAGGGGGATGGCCATTTGACCCGGAAGTGGTTAGTGAGACCTAGATTATAATGAAAACTTAAACGCAGATAGATCTCATCATGCTGAACACTTTTACCACAGTCAGAATTTGGCTAAACCTAACCGTTTTGGATATATATGCAAAAAACTATTGTCTGACCCCTATGTTCTATTTTTAGTAACGGCAGCCATGTTTTTCAACGGATCAAAAATCCCCACCATAGTTCTATGCAAGATACCCCAAGAACCATTCATACCAAGTTTGGTTCCAATTGGTCAAGTAGTGTCAGAGGAGAAGATTTTTTAAAGAAATAACATAAAATATAGCAAAAAACGTTGAAAAAGGGCAATAACTCCAACATGGCTTAATAGAGTAAAATGAAAATTTGACCGCAGGTAGATCTCATCATGCTAAACACTTCAACCCCGTCACAATTTGGCTAAACCTAACCGTTTTAGAGATATAAGCGAAAAACTACTGTCTGACTCCTATGTTCTTTTTTTAGTAACGGCGGCCATGTTTTTCAACGGATCAAAAATCCCCACATCAGTTCCATGCAAGATATCCCAAGGAACATTCATATCAAGTTTTGTTACAATTGGTCAAATAGTGTCAGAGGAGAAGATTTTTTAAAGAAATAACATAAAATATAGCAAAAAACGTTGAAAAAGGGCAATAACTCCAACATGGCTTAATAGATTAAAATGAAAATTTGACCGCAGGTAGATCTCATCATGCTAAACACTTCAACCCCGTCACAATTTGGCTAAACCTAACCGTTTTAGAGATATAAGCGAAAAACTACTGTCTGACTCCTATGTTCTATTTTTAGTAACGGCGGCCATGTTTTTCAACGGATCAAATTTCCCCACATCAGTTCCATGCAAGATATCCCAAGGAACATTCATACCAAGTTTTGTTACAATTGGTCAAGTATTTTCAGAGGAGAAGAGTTTTGAAAAATTGTTAACGACGACGACGGACGCCAAGTGATGGCAATAGCTAAAAAATAGCTAAATAGCTAAAAAAGTGAGAAGTTAATAGCCCCGTCCCCCCACCAAATCATCATCCCAGTATTCGACTCTTATAGTGTGGTAAATATACTTAAAATAAAAAGGAATTTATACGGGGGTAGCAAGATCAGAGAATATATCTGGACTGTTCGCCGAAGCACACGTATATACAGGGACGTATAATTATGTTCTCTTGCAGCTTGAATGCAAGTGGACTTACATACTAGTATTATGCAGGGAGTAAATAGTGTTATATTCCTATTTTCTATGTCTGGTTTCTGGGACTAAATAAATTATTACTACCTGGAAATTGGGTACGACTCCGGGATCGGAGGAGAGGTTTTGGGAGTGTTGTTGATCGTCTGCTTGATAATTTTTCTGATGTGTATTCATTTATAGCTGAATGTGAAAATTTGTTTTTTGAAAGTTAACAATTTAAAAAGTTAAAGAAGTTCGTAGTTCTTTAGTTGATAATTGTACCCCAGACACAAGGAACGCAAAAATAGTCTAAAACTTGCGGGTGATTATCCGTTAACTTCACTTATAGTGGGTATATCATTTAGTTAAATCATACAATGGGTCCCCATCATTTAGACTGTAAATACAGGTCTATAATATTACCGCTGTAGCATATTGTATATCCCTTCAGCATTCTATGGTAAATGGCTTTTATTTAAGAAAACTTATATGTGACTTTCACTTCAACGTTGAGCACAAAAACAATATAACGGATGCTAAAACTCAAGTGCGTATTCGGGATTTCAGGTTTGGGGGGGGGGGTGTTAATATGAAGAGTTGCAAGACAATTGGAAAAGGGATTACTGAAAAAGCAGATTTCTTGCAACAAAAATCCCTAAATTAATGGGAGCGTAAGCCCGGTACGCCCTTTCTTGGATTCGCGCGATGAAATATGAAATAGCTGATAAAGGGCTGCTAGCAATATCAAGGATTTATATTTTTTTTTTGGTGATCTCTGAAAATATTTACTAGTTACTTTTCTGTATTTTGGCAATACGCTGGTGCGTTTGTTGCGTTTTACCATATCTGTTCTTTTTTCTTTTGCTAGTATAGTGTGGAGTTCGAAGCATTTTGCTTCATGTCATAAATTTTAAACATACACCAGGTAAGGATCCCAGGGAAGATGTGCAAATTGGGAGGGAATAATTGCATCGAATGACAATTCATATAATTTACACTCAAAACTTTCTTATTTTATACCAAATTTATAGTATAGTATTACTGGTAAGGTTTTCCGTATTTGACTGAAGCGTAGACGAATTCCAATATTTCTAGCCGAGGACCAATAACTTAGCCAATATGAAAAACCTTACGCAATGATACCTTTATTGACTAACTAGTCCAATACACTATGCCAATATGGACTTTAATCAGTCCAGGATGACGTATTGTACGGGGACGGCTTAATCCCGAACTGGACGGCTAGATCCCGTATCATTTTGGCGCACTATTTTATTTTGTATTGTATCGGCAGTTTTGATCATATTTAGGCTAATATTGGAACTTTAGTCAATAAAATTCATTATTCCTTGAATGTACTAAAACCTAATCTACAGTTACTTCCGAGAATTCTACAAGTATTCGTCCGCTTAAAATTACGCATACACTGTGCACGTGAAAAGGGTGCCAACGGCGACAGGACCCAGATATTCTTAAATTGGAGGTGATCTTTTTATATATATATATTACAACAAGATTAGCTTTTTAAAGGCCATCCATTCGGACAATTTTGAAACAAAAAAATTATTTGTCTTATTTTACTATACAAGACAAAATTATATGACTGTTATACATTCTAAAGATTTATGCATGCATATGTTACGGCTGCAAGGCGTTTCTAATGATATTCTTAATTCGGTATTTACCTACTACATTACATGTCACTGTAGTATCATAGACCTATAGTTACAGGTCTATGGTTATGCAGTGCAATGGAAAACTATAATAGTCAGCTAAACGGCAAAGCTGAGCTACGGAAAGTTCCGGAAAACTGGATGAATTATAATTACAGTCAAATTTCAGACAATAACTTTACAAAGCATATTCTCAAACAAATATCACATTTTTACTTAAAAAATTATTTATATACATGTACCTTCAGGTACCGCAATACCTTTCAACTAATAGGACTGTATCAGGGACAGTATATACATGTAATATTATAGCTTTAGGTTACAGACCACCAATTCAACCAATGAGCACTTGGAACGTACGCAAAAATAGTCCTACGCAGAAATTACCCCTGTTCCTCATAGTGCTGTGAAAAAAGTTCTCATCTTATGTAAAAAAAAATTATACAGTTTCTGAAAGGAAAAACATTTCTGTACATTTTATAGGTGCATTTTGCTTCTTGTGATGTGAAGCCTAATCTCCATAATGATTTCTAAATATACCCCTATCTTGTGAAAACACTGGGATTTCCCATGCTATATATAGACACTTCACTTCCGGTGACCAGTACTGCACTGCAAGTCTGCTAACCTCACATGCCATTCTGAGGATTGTGAGCTGACATATGTAGAATCATGCTGATATATAGTCCTCTGCAGGTTAAAGTTAAGGTAAAGTCCAGAGAAGCCATTGAATATTGTGAAATTAGCATAGAAGCCTATGGGAAGTGGAATAAGTGGTTTCTAGCCTTTACTACTTGAGGTCTTAATTCCATGCATGTAAATACATACATGTACATTGTACATGCATATATTCTCAAGCAAATACTATCTAATAACTTTTAAGTCATTTTCTCAATGACAAATTTCATAATTTTTGTTAGAATAAACGGAGAAATTAGATAAGTGACACAACGTACATGAACAATGGAATGGGATAGAAGGATAATAGGGTCAACAAATTTTGATTGCCACTGGACAAAGAGAGAGGTGAGTAGGGTTGGGCAATTTAGCATTCTGTGGCGGAGCGCAAATGTTCCTACTCCAATAGAATACCACACAGTTCTTTAACGTGCGAGGAACGTGGCATCTTCCCAAAACATTGCACCACAATGTTTTTTTTTGGTCACGACTTCCGTATTATGGCCTGACGACCCAACATGTAACATGCCAGTGTTACCCCATGTGCGCCTGGGGCACACAACCCAGTTGACTTCCGGAACCGCGTGGGACTAATTTTTTTAAAATAAAGACAGAAAAAAAACCCTCTATTTAGCTTACTGTACAATGCATTTAAACTTTGCACTTTTTGTTTTAAAATGAACACTACTTACGGGCTTCACTGTAAAATGCATCATTGAAAGTGCCATCCCGCCGAGGCGGATACCAACTATTAAAATTTCGAGTTCTAAAATTAAAGATGAAGCTCAGTTTTGCATTACTTGTTAACAACACAATTCGAGAGAATCTTTGTTTAAATAAAATAAAACTATTTCCCTAGGTTTTCGGATAATACAATAGTAAAAAAAAAGAATATCTATTTTTATTTTGTTGTTGTTGAAGATTTTGAGTCATAAACTTCTTTTAAAGCCGTCATACGAACTGAGAACATTAAACCTTGTCAATTGTATTATCTGCACATGTTTAATATTCATACTTTTTTTACGACCAAATGTTTCGTCATAGTCAATACTTGTTTATATCATATGTTTAATTGCAGTACAGTTATTTGATTTGGTTAGATTTGGTTTGTTAGAGTTTAGCATTAACTAATTACTTCGCCCCTGGGCCGGGATTACCAACTTGCAGCCGGGTATACAATACACACGTGTGTCAAGCGATTGCACAAGGGGCCTACCGATACTCTGCGTACGCGCATGAATCTGAATATATCTTTCGAAAATTCAAACATCGTTATGCCCCTGCTTTCCGTGGTTCGTTAAACATACTCCAAGTAATCATAAAACTTCTTTCCTACTAAACCGAGTCAGATATGTTAAATACACATCAAAGCTGTAGTCAGAGATGTTTGTCCATAGCCAGTCTGAAATCGACACTAACCGTTTATATCTATTCTAGCTATACATGTGTCTAATGGATTGTAATTAAAATTTGACACTGGATTATGGTAATACCAAAATCACACTGGCCCCTACAAATTATTAGAGGATTTTTTTCACTCAAATATATTAGAGTAATAAACTGATTTTCAAGGAAGAAGTTTGTATACCCCCATCAATTGCCGAAAAAAAATCTATCCTAGCCTTTTTGTTTGTTGTGCATGTATGCTACTCAATTTTTTAAATACTTATACTATTATTCATATTTCTGATGATATTTACACGGAATAAAACAACAAAGGGGTACAAGGGTCATTTTGGCCTAGATCAAGCCTTAATTTATTATATGTTCATTTTGCTTTTCTCAACTCAGATTATTTTGTGATTTATAATTATCTTTAAAGCAGAAAAAAACGGCAGTCTTTGGTGTTCATAAAGACATTCAGAAGTATATACTGTTCCTTGTGGATACTTTTTATCAATTCAGATCGAAGATCAGAATTTACATAGCAGTCGCCACAGCCTTTAAATTTGTAAAGCCTGATGGCATCTGCAATTATCTTACACAACTATAATAGTACTATAATAACACTAAAGTAGTCCCATTGGCATACCCCATTTAGGTTCAAATACAGGAATTGAGTCCACTTTACAGGTAAATCTAACATATCAAATTTAATTCTACGTTATTTATGCCAATAAACAAACCCAATAAACAACTTTTACTGTGAATTTCATTTGCTGATTAATTAGGAGTGTACATTTGTATTCACAACGATCCAATTAAAAATAGTTGACCTCTAACCTCTTATCAGTACCTGCTTATTTCTAAGCAACCAGTCGTTCACTGTCGATATATTCAAGTTGTCTATTTATTTTAGACGCATAACAACCTATTTTATGTTTAGCTAGAAATGAAAACCGCGCGAGGCTATTAATATTCATCAATCATAGAAGCTGTCATCAGATATTTCATGCAAGCCCTGGCTGATCCAAATATTTACAAAAAGGGGGATGTGGATCCGATCAAGAAACTTATATAGAGAAAGAGGTTCAATGCTACCGTTTGGCACTCATTTTTGGGCCAAATTTTGTACAAAAGGGTAGATGAATCCCGATATATCACTCACTAAATGTAGCATTTCTATTACGATTACCGCCATGTGACATCGGAGGCCCGAAAAAGACAAATAAAAATGAAACTTTGCTTAGACGATAGCGTAGGAATTTTGATATTGCATTTCTCGCGATGGTGTCATTCTGAGGTCTGCTGATATTGCTGACCTCAGAATATAATTCTATTGGTTTATTTTGGACACGTGTGAAGATATTAGAGCTGCGGGTGTTCCAGGTGATCCAAGGCCTTAAAGGTGCATGATTAGTATCTTCCCCAGACATAATTGTTAAAATTATATTCTAAGACTTTGGCGTTTATGTTAAAATACGTGTGTCTGGAACAAGGTGCTTAAGAAATTAAGCACTTTAAATGACACATAGGTGTCTATGCGATAACTTCAAGCACTTTAGTTATAAAGCTTATAAACTAAGGAATGTAGCTAGTTGAGAGGGATATGCATCTAAGGAGATGATATATTTCAATGAATGTTGCGGCTGAAGTTTGAATTATTTGACAGATATTTTCGACCCGGTGGTCGATAAATTGAATTTTGATTTGGAAATTTAAAAACTGCGAAAGGCCAACTAGTAGTTTCTTTTTCAATTACCCAGTATGTCGGATAGTTTCGTGTTCGATCATCTAGGTGTTCCATGTAAACCGACATCGAACTGAATATTACGCAAATTGGCGCACTGCTACGATGCATCATGAATTTGGTGTGTGTGTTTTGGTAATGACCTTCGTATTCGAAATGGTGAATTTAAGAATAAATCAAAGAGTCCAATATGAACCAATTACAACAATAGGCTGATGTTTAGATACGTTGGAATTTGGTCCTGGTATTTTCCTTTTATTCGGCCCAATTTTTGCAATT
This sequence comes from Perna viridis, assembly GCA_037379345.1. Classification (NCBI taxonomy): domain Eukaryota; kingdom Metazoa; phylum Mollusca; class Bivalvia; order Mytilida; family Mytilidae; genus Perna; species Perna viridis. The sequence continues at coordinate 9,706,232 of CM074515.1, read as the reverse complement.
TGACTAATATTTGCAGCGTAAAATCTCAAACAATCGATATAAATTGATTCAGTATATGAGTACTTTGATTAGATACTATTTTAGCATTTCAGAGTCACCAATATTGTGCAAGATTATGAGTAAAAAAACAGATGTACAATGTATTCAGGTCTTTCAAATTGTGAATTTGGACTTTAATGGCTACACCTATAACAATCTTGTCGGTATAATGTTTGAGGGTGTCTTGTTTTTTTTCTAACTTATAAATATATGCATGTCCACATACAATGTATAAATGGTGGTGTATTATATACCTATACCCAGAGGTGTTATTCAGCACTCAAACCTCGTTTGGTATGGCGAAAAGAGCATACTAGATACGGCGTGCCGTACCAACAAAAAATATTGACCCGATGCCAACCGTTCCTGTTGCTGCGTTCCAGCCTATACCTACACACACTTGAAGCTACTTCAACCTCTAATCATTTGTATACCTACATGTACATATATCCCAATTCCATGAAGATGTATCGGAATTTTTCGAAACTTTGCGTTATAATATTTTAAGGGATTGAGAGTAGAGCAGTTCTGTGATTTTTTTTCCACTAGTGTTGCAGTCTACATTTTCATTTGTTAATGCCATGTATGCATACAAACATTTAAAATTAGTAACGCACCAATATTTCGCATACATTTAGTTTAGTTTGAACATATTTTACTCAGAAATAGTTTGATTACAATAAATTACAAAACATAATACAAAATGTAGTAATAAGACAAGGATTCGAAAAAAAGCATACCTTATACTAAGTCCGTCTCCTTATAAGAATGACAATTTGGTTAGCACATATGTTCTATTGCACGCTCACATGTTGAAGAATATAATATGTGGCGAGGAGAAAATAAAGTATTTATGAAAAAAAGAATGAAATGCATTAATAGGTAGTTGATTACAGTTAGGTGGTCACAAACCGTTTACTGTCTACTATATACTTTTGCACATTTGTAAATATATAAATATTTTGTTCTAAAGTTAGAGCATCAGATCCATGAAGCAAAATTTTTGGAGTTAAGGGGATTGGTAAATCTAACGACAATATGTACGTCTGGCGAATGGCTGCATACTTGTTACAGTGAAGAAAAAGATAATAGACTGACGTTTCAGACTGACCACATATACAATATGGGTTATCGACAAGATTTAGTGCCACCCGTTACTATTAGCATGGCCTCGATTTGAACACTCTCGATTTTTTCAGACAAATATTCTACATTGTTGTCCCAAATGACGTCGCCATATTCCATTAGTGGCCTAACGTATGAGAAATACATTTTCGAGTGTAAATCTATCAAGAACTAATCTCAAGCGACGAAGTGCATTTACACGGGTAAACGCTTTTCTGACAATATTGTCGATGTGATTATGCCACGATCCGTTATCTGATAATGTTATACCCAAATGCTTATGGCTTGTCACTTCTTGTATGTCATGATTGTTCATCTTTAATACCGGATGTACCACTCGTGTAGACTTGCGCGAAATAAGCATCGTCTCAATTTTCTGTGGATTAAATTTTACCAGCCATGTAGTTGCCCACTGGTGTATTTTCGTGAGGTCTTTATTATTCGCATACATTTACATATGTAATGGGATTATCTTACCGGTTTCGTTGAAAGTTTCACACAAAAACAAGTATATGTATAAATGGCCGTGTAACGGACATGATTCCTTAAAACATGTGTAACCACATGAAAATTAGTATTTTAGCATTTAACATACAATTCGGGAGAAGGGATAACTTCCTGTATATTACCGTACGGGAATGTGCAAAAATTATGAGTATGGTTTTCCGATTTGGATATAAAAATTTGACAGTATAAATTACATGTATGATCAACTGACATAGGATGGATGCCCCTACATGGCTTTTCGTAAGTACTCAAATAAAAATGTTATAGTGTACAAAGGAGAAAAGAAACTGGAAAAATTATACATTGCTATTTTTTTTTTCAAAGTGCATGAGACCGTGATTAGTTCACTCGATCACACCCACACATAAACCACGTCGGACCTCTGTTAATAGTTATGTAAATTAGTAATTAGCCCACCAAACTGATAGACTCGAGATCCTTCTCGTGAGTTCAAATTACTGATTGATATCCTTATTAATATTTTCAAGTCTAAAAAATGAGCTTTCTTTTACTTTATTATATGCCACGTTCTATTGAAGAATATCAATGAGCTTTATAGCAGTGTACCATAAAAAAAAAAGCATTGAGACACAATGGAAATGAATTTATTGCATATCGACCCGAAAATTATTATTTTGTTTTAGGATTTTGATGAAAAATGAACTTACCCTGTATTTCATGGTACTAAAAACAATGAATAGTTTCAAAGCGATCCTCCATTTGTTTTCATTAGCAAACACGTATCGGTAAAAAAACGGGATGGTTAAAGTGAAAAACAATTTGTATTACACGAAAAATACGGAGGAACACGAAATTATGGTATCACATTTATAATTCCTCGCCACGATCTGTTGCGAGGTATACAAAATTGAAGATAAGAAAAAAAGAACAAAATTTAACAAAAACAAAAAAATAGTAATAAAACACTAGTTAATATGAACACACAAAAATCGGGAATGGCCCTTGTTATGGTTTTGTTGATGATATAAACAGCGCACAATCCGATTACATCTATGTGACTGTATATACATGTACATGTATACAGACAATTTCGTTCCGTATATTTGAATTTGAAATCTTGTATAGTGTTCAACTCTCAATACCCAATAAGCGCGGGCTTGGTTAACAATGATGTGGGGTGGGTGCATTTATTTGTTTTACTAATTTAAAATAAATTTTCAAACGTGGACTTTTAAGACGGTGTCACATGCTATAACATGTATGTAATATACATATAGGTACTGTTAATGTTAACTCACTTGTTTTTACCTCCTTTATAATTGAGAATTTAATCTATTTACATGTAAACCAAACTTAGCACAAAATGGGCAAAACAAGCTGCTACTACATGTTTTTTATGGACTTGTATACATTTTTGGGTCTGTAATATGCACCCATTACGAGGATATCAGTTAGCAGATGTTGAAGGAGCAAGCCTTCGTGAAGCCTGACCAAAGAACTATTCATTTGTCAAAATATGACTTGTCTTACTACATGTAAGCTGCTGTGTACCCCATGTGAGACTGTGAACATTTCCAAACGCTGCAGTAAGTCAACCGAAGAGTGAAACAAATCTGGACTGGACCCCCCTTTAATGTTATATGAATATCCTAAGTAAATCCCACGAGATATGACGAGACCTCACATTCTGGTTGCAGTTGCCGACGTGGACAGACGTGTTCTAATTTTTCTTGAAGTTCTGACTGCCAGCTGACGGACTAGTTTAGTTTGGCTGTTCTGCTAGCTGTTTTGGTATGTTTTTGTTTTATTTATTAGTTTAAAAACAGTTAGGAGGTTCGGCCGGAAACTGTTTTCGTGGAAAATTGCTTTGGAAGCAGTATTTTGTGTTTTAGTTGTTATGTTCAGTTTAGCTGATATATTTTTCTTTTAAGTTTGATAACGAATTTTCATATTCGTTTTGGTTTTAGAAGTTCAGAATGTATGTTAATATTTATCATTTTTTGTATGTAAATCATTCGAGTGGACCTTTTTTTGTTCGTGCATCGAATGCATACTGGTTACCTCGTGGTTGGTCGGCCATGTTGAATACTGTATTTTTGGAATGGAAAGTTTTTGATGTAGATAGTCTTTTCAAAGCTTGTTTATATCCAATAAGTGCGAGGTAATTCATTGGTTACCGGTACGTGGTATATTTTGCATTTATTGAACGTGGTTGTATATTATTATTGTGTACAGGTGCGGAGTATTTTTGTAATGGAATTCTGACAGTCTACTTTATTTGTCTTAGTAGTGTTCCTCAGTTACATGACTTGTACAGATGTAGATAGGATACGAGTTAATACTTTGTTTTTGGACAGTTTTGGAAAGCTGTTTGTGAATGGTTTTATTTGACTAAACTAAGCAAATAGTTTGATAATTTAGTATGTGCATGTATTTTGTTTATTGACTTAAGAGTGTATAAACATAATTTGATTTTCCTTATCTATTAGCTTGAAAACAGAATGGCATCCTCGCCACAGCCTCAGGTTTTGAAAAACAAGCACTCAATGCTGGGGAAAAGTATTTTGCCGGTTATTGCAAAGCTGAAAGCATGGGACCCAGCAGAGACAGGTGTAGAGCTTTGCAGGTAAGTTAAAACATATTATATAAGTTTAGGCATAGAAAGTTTATTTCCAGTTACATTGTATATGGACCCTTACGGGTTTCAAGTTTCGAACAATGATTATGAGAATTGTATATCATGACAAGGACAAAGCGTTTGTAAATGGTTCAGTAATGGGAGACAACCATGATAAATTTAAATCAAAAAAAAAAAAAAAAGACTGGTCATGATATTGTGTAAACTTTAAAGTGTGTTCACTATGCATAGTGTTAATTGTACATTACAACATGTCGGTTTAAATAAAATTTGGTGAATATTTGGCACTGAGCAAAAAGGGTCTGTACATTTGCCTTTTAATTTTGTAGGTTAAAAGCAGGACATCTCTTAGAAGAGTATGGTTTAGGCCAATTAAGAACGGAATTTGAGAAACTGACAGGGGATTCAACAGTAAAGCTAACGTCAAAGAAGACCTACAGTCAATTAGACAGCTAGTGCATTTCACTATTTTGCAGGCTAATTTGGTCGGAGCTCCTAGTGGACAAGCATTTAGTCAACAGGATGACATACGTGTACAGTCTGATTCGCAGCAACCAGCCAGAACTTAAGGTACACTTTAGATTTTAATTACAGTATCACTGTGATATGACCTAAGTTTGTGTCCTAATTTTTAACTGTGCTTTTTCTATAGGAATTTGTTACAATGTCTTGTTTTTATTGGATCAATACCTGTTACTTAAAGAGTTTTTCATACTGTCTTGTCTTAGTAACAATCTTTGTATGTGGATTTTATACCAAATAAAGTTTGTTCTATTCTATATCTAGTGGTTTAGAATTTATTATTTTACATGCGAACTGTGGGTAACTTGTGCCCCTCATGTTTATTTTGATTTGCATGGCGGCTAGGTATTTTAACATTAGGTGCACTTTATAATTTCAAGGACCCAGGGTTCTGGTGTTGGAAATGCTACAGCCACTGTTGTTAGTGGGTCTAGTACTGGTGCACGCAGAAAGCCATTCAGGCCAAAATCCCCAGGTAACCTTGTCTAGTTTGAAACAAGAAGTGGATGCATTAAAAACCAAGAGGCTAGATTTACAGGTGGACGAGGCACTAGCTAATATTCGTAATTTGGCCAGCCGTCCAAAGCTGACATCCCCTCACGTTCTGTTAGCTGCTGTAGAAATGTTAGTTGACATTGCACACAAAACTAGCCATAAAGAGGCTGGGTTGTATTCTAAGGCATTTAGTACATGTAAAAATACGAAGATAGTGAGGATTTTTGTAGCCTTGTGCTAAAACTTTTCGGATCACAAGAAGACAAAAAGGTAGCAAGCATTGTAGCCGATTGGGCTAAGTCCAAAAAGTATGAAAACCTTAAAGAAAAGGAGACTGTAAAAGAGAAGCCTAGTAATACTGGTGATAATAATCCTAATTTGAATAATTTTCCGGTGCCGAATTTTGGATTTATGCATCCGTATGGAAATTTTGGTATGCAAATGCCTTACCCACCTATGTTTCATCCTCCCATGCCAACTGGGCAAGGTTTTATGCCTAGGTCTCTAGCTGTACGTGGAGGTAGAAGGCAAAGAAATGTTGGTGCATGTTTCTACTGTAAGGAAAGTGGACATTTTGTGTCCAATTGCCCCAAGATAAAAAAGGAATGACTAGTTTAGTTTATATTGTGCATTCTTACATAACGTAAATAACTTGTGTGAACTTATTTTTATATGTTACATCTTACCCAAAGAGGGTTTTGTTTTTTCATATTTCTGTGAGGTATTATGCTTGTAAGGTTTTTGTAATATTAGACAAAGTATTTTCAGTTTTTCTTTGGAAAATCAATTTGTCAGTTTTGTTTTAAATTTTTTTAGATGTAATTGATGTCTGACCCTTTCCTAAAGAGTGCTAATCTCTTAGTGGAATTTTTATTTCATGTGGGAGGGGGGCTGGGCATCTCTCTGATAGTTTTATTTTACTTTCAGGAAAGTACTTTTGAAAGAGATGTTAAAGGGTTAAAGTTTGAGCCAGTTATTCCAGATTGGGAATTGTCTTGTGATTTTAACCCTGAAGATGCTTTAGATAAAACCTGTACTGAAGTAACATGGGTTAACACTATCGGAGAGATTGCCCAGCCCCCTTCTGCTATAGTGTCTGCAGAAGATGTAGCTAAGGGAAAAGATTTTGACTTTTCTCAACTTAGTTTTAGAGACCCGGGCAAATTTTTTGGCTGGTAGTTTAGGCAATCATTTAGAAAGTTGGAAGGACATTAATGCGCCCCCTGATGTGTTTAGTTGGTTGCAAGAAGGAGTTAATATTCATAGTATGTTCAAAAATTTCAAAGGAAATTTTAAAGGGAAAGACTATGCGCCTGATATACCACCACCTTGTTATTTTCCAAATGCTCCAAATTGCCAAAATTTTTTAGGATTTATTTGTAAAACTTTAACAGATAGAATTTTAAATGGTTCTATTTCACTTGTTGGTAAAGTTGGGAATGTCAGCCTCCACATCTGGTAATGCCTGTTACTATAGAACCATCTAAGCCAAGAATGTGTCATGACAAGCGTTTTTTAAACCTTTGGATTATAGATCACCTTACTCTTGACACCTTGAAGGAAGTTCCAAGGGTCATAACATAGAATTCTTATATGTCGTCACTTGATGACAAGTCGGGATATGACCATATTTTGCTTCATCCAAATAGCAGGAAATAAATTGCACACACGTAACATTTCGTGGCCACGTTGAATGGGATACCAACGCACTTCTGCGTTCAACATAAAAAATCAGCGCGACCATCGCACTTCCGAGTCTTACATATCTAAAAGATTTTTCCCTTTAGAATGGCAAATTAGCTATTTTTTTTTCAAAACCTAGGATAAAAGGTACCCTTGGACAATTCTGATTATTTTATAGTCGGGTCTGAATTTTTTTTCCTCATGAACGTTTGCACACTTCACGGGAAGGTTCAAAAGCGATTCAGCAGACATAGGTCACATCAGTCATATTGAGTCAAATTGTTTACTCAAATTAGATTTTAATGCCAATCATTCACAACTTATCCTCCACATACACATTTTTAACTGTATAATTAATATTTATTAGTTTCAGCAGTACAAGTCATAAAACATTTCGTCTTTTTGTTTCAGACCAAAAAGGAAGTTTCCTTCCCGCATGTGTTTTTGTTGTTGTTTTTTTGTATTTTTTTAAGGTTGTAGACTGAGGGTATTCCCACGATTTTTCCACCATTCAATTTTCTTCTAATTTGTACATATTACCACAATCACTGTAGTACATCTTCTGACAATTTTTTTAGATAAATAACACTGCAGGTTTTGAACAATAGGTACTAAAATTACTATCTGAAGCATTGATCATATTACACTATGAATTGTATTGAGAGATCATTTTTTTTTACAAAATAACTAAATGAGAGACAGGTTTCAGCTATTTGGCCATATAAAAAACTTCTATTTAGCAAAAAACCCGAAATTCATTTTTGCACAAAAATGATATTTTATGAAACATATACAAAGCTAAGAACAAATGCTTAGAAAACTTCGATGTTTACAGCTAATTGAAAAAGACCAATTCCAATTTCGATACTAATTTATGTAGGCTAGTGAGTAACTTAAATAGTTCTCTAAGAAGAAATCTAACCTACATTATACCATTGTGTCTTACTTATCTACTTCAGGACAACTGTGTGATCTTTTGAATACTGCCTTTTAAGTTTGAATAGCTGTCAATTATGATGATCTTAACCTCTCTATATCATAGAATCTACCAGTGTGTTTGGGTAGCTTGAACTTTATATAGAAGTGATTTCCCTTTTCTGATTGGATAACACTGTTCATTTTATATCAATATTCATAGACCAAGCCCATTTTCAGTTTCAATTACTTAATTAAACTAAATGCTTAAACTTCTTCTAGAAAGAATTTCATGCTTATACATTGTTAAACTGAGATTCTTTCTACCTGAAGTAGTCTAACTTAACGATAACATTAATTACACTTTTGCAAAATTTCAATTTGCAATATAAATGCATGCACCAGTCCTTCTAAGGACCTTCTTAATATTGAACAGTTTTAAAAAAAAAAGTTGTTTAAGAAATGTTGTAAAGTAATACTAGTATCATTTTTTTTAAATTTTTTTCCCCTTGGTTTATAGCTACTGTAGATATAAGATGCCCTAAAATATAACCTTGAAAATGTACCAGTATACAAAACTTAATAATGACTTAATTGGCCTCAGTGAGTTGTATTTACTTCTTGACATTTAGAAGTTAAGCTCTTCACAATTGACAGTTATTCAAACTTAAAAAGGCAGTGTCCAAAAGATCACACAGGTGTTCTGAAGTAGTTAAGTATGACGCATTGGTTTAATGCAGGGCAGATTTCTACCTAGAGGGATATTCAAACTACTTAGTAGCCTACCAAGATTTGTATTGAAATTGGAACTGGTCTATTTCAACTGATAGAGTAATAATGGGAAAAAAGTCCAACAGAAATCAAAAGAATGTACTCCAGGGACACGATAAGACATAGGACAACATCTGTAAAATGTTGAATAATACTCTCATGGATAAAATAAAGCAAGTATTCAATAAAGGTACCAAATTTCAAATTATGATGATTAATATTGAATATTGGTCATTCCTCACCACGGCATGATACAACTAATTATTCAAAATGTCAAACAAATATTCATTTTCTGAATAAAGAGACAAATTTATATGATGGGTAAGGTTAAAAGCTGGATAATGTCATATCCTGAACACGGATATTAGCATTTCAAACATTTTTTTTCCACCTAGTGAAAGATATATTCCTCAATGTTCCTAGTTGAAATAGTAAATCAATACTTTAGTTTCCTAGTTTACAAAGAGCAAGGTAGCTGGAGGCTGATATCTTTGTTCTAGAAGTTAAACCCTTTAATTGGAGTAATTTCCCTTTAACATCAGTACCACTTTGAAGCCTGAACATCAAGAGTCATTCAAATGTTCTAGTGACTGAAAACCTATCAATCAGGAGTACATCACTTACCCTAAGTCTACAACCTTAAAATGGCCTCAGAAATAAGATATGTTTTTTTTTGTATGGCATTGGAATAATTAGTAATAGCTTTAAGGAAATAGATTTCCTGATAAGATGCTAGAATTTTACGACTTTTGATTTAACAATAACATTATTTTTTTCTTTATTCATGAAATGCATATCAAAGTTTCCTGTTTTAGTTTACTGACTTATACCTTTAAGACTGTTCTAAATAAACATTTCAGAAAACGAATCCGTAAGGGCAATTTTTGTGAAATTTTAATTTTTTTCATGGACTTGCATACTTAGGTGGTCTCTTAAAATGGTAGAAGGTTTGATGATTCATGAGACCCCAAACTTAAAACATATTTTCTTCTGTTCACAGAGAATGACTCGTTAAAGACTTCTAAAACTTACTTAGTGGTTTTCCAATTGTCGTGTTTCTGCCTTGATATTGTCATTTGTTATAAGGAATTTCCTTTTAGACTGTTCCTTTTGACTACTTCCTAGATTTTACCAGTTTGGTAATTTTGTTATTACCCTTCATATACATATACGTGATATGTCGTTAAGGCATACAAGACTAACACATTTTTATTGAGAAATCCTACCTACTAAGGTGTACTTTGATTAGAAAAAAACTTTTTACAAAATAATTTAGACCTTTTGGCTATTAGTAACTTCAAATGAATTTCATTTCACCTTCATCATACGCAACAACATTTAAGATTTAATGATGAAAAATCTGAACATCGTTTCAGGTTTCCAATCCAAAAGCTTAGTCTTTATTGAAGAACCTTTGTCCTAATGAACCTTAGAATAACAATTTTCAGTTGGCATGACTGTAACATGAGGCAATTGTTTGTTTTTGTTTTGTTTTGTTTTTGGCAATTAGGACACATTCATTCATTGGGGCAGACACACAAAGCATATTTACCCTCTAATTACGATTAACTCTGGCTAAAAGTAGGTATTTAAGTGTATAATATATTTCCACATTGGGCGAATTTAAAGAAGGGGAGGACTGTGATGATGTCAATTAAACAAAACTGCATTTTTTGCACCTGTCCAAAGTCGAGAATTTTTTGCATCTATATATCTTATTTCGTTTTCACTTTCAATCTACTTTATTGTTGCTGGAGTCTATAAGGTCTTTTTTTTTTTCGATTCCTGTGCAAAATGTTGTTTTGGGGGCCAGCTGAAGGCTGCCGTGAGGTGAAGACCAATGGGCGGCCTTGAGCTGATATTTTTTTCGTTCCGGTGGGGTTGTTCTTTTGACACATTAACCATGTCCATTCTCGTAATATATTTTGTCAATTTTTCAGCTATTTTTCACTGTTTGGCCTAAGTAAGCTATTATTTAACAACAAGATGTTTTAACCAGAGGTATGTCATTCTGGTATCAAATCAGGATAAATCTACGTTTTTTTCCTTTACAACAGAAAATAAACATTTGAATAAGGCCATAATTAATATTATAATTTGCCCAGAGAGTCAGCAGATACACCAACACACAAATAGATATATAGAAGATTTGTGTTTGAAAGCACTGTTACATAATGCAAAGTTGCAAAAATAAATCACTTTATTTATAAAAGATTATCTCAATACTTACTTTCTAAACAAATTTGTCCTTCTTGATAATGGGTAGCAGAGTTACAGTGACATGTATTATCAGTGGTACTACAAATATTATGTAATGGACATTGAATACTGATGGTACACTCTTCTCCGAGGGCTTTATCTATCAAAAAAGACAATTGGTAACACAAACTGAAATTTGCCCGTTTTCATGGAAATGGCTTAGTAGTGATGTATTATCTGTAATTGTCTGATAGCAGAAACCAATATGAAGTTGATCATTCTTACTATACAAACTGTACATACATGTATATAAATGGACTGTAAAAGTACAAACCAACCACTCCACAAGCAACTCGCAAGATCTAGAAAATCTACCTCAGTGTTTGGTGTGGAATGCAACACTGAACCTATTTCACCAAAATTGAGATAAACCAAAACATTTTGGTTTAGTTCTGTTTTCAATTTATCATGTTGATTTCTGTTCATTAGGGAAAGAGTGGACATAACACTAGTGTTGGGCACACTTAAGCATAGGGACTTACAGTTCATTATGGACACAACAACTGGTTTGGACAACACAGCACAAATCTTAAAAAAAAAGAATTTCTAAAAGGACATAATCATACATGAATCATCAAAATTGGATAGTAAATAAACTTCTATCAATTCTAATGATAACATATATGTCCATCTCTAGCTCCTTATTTTCAATAGGTGAAGGCGAAAACCTTCAAAAACCATAGTGTTATCCATTATGTTCTTAGGAACGATGTGTTAAAATTTCAAAAGATCAGATAAATTTTACTCAAATATCCGAAATAAACTATATTAATGGACAATAAAAATGCAGGCAACAGGGTGATACCATTATACAACTAAAATATTTTGCAATTGTAATGAAAATAATTTTTTTTCTGACTGAGAGTAAACGCTCTATTCATGTTATACTTACGTGTAAGACATCCATGACCATGTTGAACGTGTGTGTCAGGATTACAACTGCATGTTTTGTTACTGGCATCACAAATAAAAGGCATTAAACACTCCTCATTTGTAAAGCATTGTTCTCCGAATGATTTTTCTATGAATACAACAGAACTGATGAAAGAACTAGTGAACACTCACTTAAGATGGAGCAGGTTTTAAGTAAAATATTGTCATAAACTGATAATGCAGAAAAAAGTAGTAGGCATTATGACACTAGGTACACATCTCTTGTTCCACGTAATAGAAATTGCAAAATCCCAAATAAAAAGGATTTTGATATTGGAAATCAACCAGAATTTCTACCAACGCATATATATAAAGTCACATATCAAATTAACAATCGATCTATCCATCGGGATTTGAGATAATTACATTTGTTCCGTGAAATTATTTTCAGTAATTTGAAGGGGAAAATTGCAATGACAAGATGCTTAAGTTGTGAACATCAGGAAACATAAGTAAATAAGTTATAAGGATATTTTAAAAAAAAGTAAATCAGGAATCAAAATTTTCTGGTAAACCCTAAACCATGTACACGTATTGTGCCCTTACTACATAGCAAGTTTCCTCGAAATTTGTTCAGTAGTGGGATGAGAGTTGCAATGACAAAACAAGACGGACTGACTGACTGACTGATTAATGAATGACTAATTGGATTTTGGACACAGGTTCCAAATATTTTTTCAACCAACAAATTGGCTTTTGTGGGTGTTATGATCATAGAACATGATAACAATTGGTCAAAATGTAAACGAGTGTCTCGGGAAAGCTTTCGGATGAAAAAAATACAAACAACTTCTCCAGATGGAATAATCTTGAAAAAATAATTCATTTTTAGGTCTTGATCAATACGCCGAACTACTATACTTTTACTTTTCACAATTGATTTCCACAGTTAATTCATTTCTAATTTTTGTTAATTTACTTAATAGAAGTACAACTATTTACTGGTATGATACTTGTTTTTTTAATACATATATATAAATAAACATTTATATGTACATACTTTGTCCACAATTTTGTATTGATCATCGTAAGCTCTGAGAGTATTTTATTTATAAAACATAAGGCTCTCAAAAAGCCTGAATCACTCACCTGGCAAACCATGTGAGATTATCTTAGTGAGTAAAGATAGCATGTTTGACTACAAATTTCTGAAAAAGAGCATATATTGATGAATGATGTAAGTTCAATGGGTACTTAAGGCTGTAAAATGTTGGAAATGCCTTCAAAGAGTTTACAGAACCTCTGAAAAAAAATTGGGCAGGAGTCCCCCTATGCTGTTATACCATCCGGTTTTAGGGGGCATTAGCCCAGTTTACATTGCTGAAAAGAACATAGACTGAAGTCAAACCATAGCTTTACAACATGTTCATCATCATCATCATTCAACTAAGGAGACCATGTTGACTATATAAATCAAATATAGTTGCATTCAACGAAAGTATAAAAATTAGCTGAAAAATGGCTGTCCAGAACAAACTTTCGTCATTACCATTCAACTTAGAACGAAATGTTTCCGAAATAAAAACAAAAATCATTTGGAATCCGAGCAACTGATGTAAATGGTCGCAAAGTGGCATCCATGTTTGAAAATGGCCGCCTACAAAACATGTCAATACTGCCAGTCAATTCAAAATATCATGTTCATCTTTTGAGATGCTTTTACCTTCAATATTCTTCAACAGTTGATGAGAAACGGTTTTTGAGTCATTTGCAAAAAAAAAAAAAAAAATGTATTAGACCCCTACGTCATATCCTTATTACGGCAGCCATGTTGTCATGGATCTAAAATCCAAAGAGTCTTTTGTGCAGGATACCTGTACAGCAGTTTCTGAGGAGAAGGTTGTGGAAAGTAATAACATAATAAACAGCAAAAATGTCCAAAAAGAGCGATAACACTAACTTGGGTCACCATATTTGCACCAAAATCTGACCACAGATAGATCTCATCATGCTGAACACTTAACCCCAGTCAGAATTTGCTTAAATCTGATGGTTTTGGAGATACATGTAAATAAAGAGCGGCACTTTAAGCGCATGAAACGCCCGTTGCCCCTTTAATTTATCTTTATGCTCTTAATGATTTTATATGATCAACTAGAAATATTGTGAGCCATGTAAAATACCCTTCCCCACAAAAAAGTAAATAAAAATGCACAAAAAAATTGGCACTTTCATGGCTACCTCCAGTTTAACTAAGTTTGTCGTCTTGATTTTTCACCCATACATTTCTTTCTTGTTCAAAACACACTTTCATGGCAAGGTTACCAAGTACCTTTTATATTTATTAGTCGATCATCATAACAAATGGTCACAACACGGAAACGTAAAATTTGACATTTATACAAATCAGAGGGGAGCTTACTTCAATAGATATGAATAATTCACCAAAGTTTCATAAAAGTCACTGAAAGTGTTTATGAGTAATTGTGCGAAAACTTAAAAATCCCCCTTAATTAAGTGTAAAAATTCATAACACGAAAACGATAAATCAGAAATTTATAAAAATCGAAAGGGAGCTAACGTCAATAGATATGATCAATTCACCAAAGTTTCATTAAAGTTGGTGGAAGTGTATTGGAGTTATTGTCTGAAGTGTTGACGACGTACCGACGGACAACGGTATACCATAATAAGTTCCATCTTAGATGGGCGTATAAAAACTGCTGTATGACCCCTAAGTTTTGTTTACGTAACTGGGGCCATGTTTTTCAAGGTTCAAATATCCAAACAGTCATTTTACGCAGGATACCCTATATAAAACCACACAACAAATTTGAAATCAATCTATCTAGTGCGTAAGAGACAAAATTTTGGGTCTGTCAAGTGCAAAACTTGACCCCTTTCAAAACACTTTACAACCTTACTTGTGGTGATCAAAGATTAGCTTAAGACTTCCTATGACAAAGCATATTCTACAAGTGGCGTGATTAGATGTGGGTTTTCAAGGAAATAGGGAGAGGTGGATAGGCTCAGGCTATTTTGCCTCCTGTGCGGACCCTACGGATCCTATTCCGGGAGAATGTATACCACAGAAGGGTTCTTTTACGTGCGAATAAAGTGACACGCAAAGGAAGTTTACCTTACCGGTACACCTGGTCCATGCTCCCAGTTTTTAGTGGAGTCCAAATTCCTCATTTGCTTTTGTTACTTAGTATGTACGATTATAGTTACTTTATGTTATTTGTTGTGTATGTCTGTTTTCAAAGTCTTGACTTTGTCCCTGGATTACATTCTTTTGATTACTGCTATAATATTGGTTCCCTTGATTACTCTTTCCCAACACGTTGCACCACTATGGTTTGCAGTCAGGTTTTCCGTATAATGGCCTGACGACCCCAGCATGTAACATGCCAGGGTTACCCCATTCCACCACCTGGGGCACACAACTCAGTTGCTCTGTGAGCAGAACGCCCTAGCCCCATCCAAAAGTTCTGTGCACTATTTAGTCGCTTTTTAGGACAAGCTTAGCATTGCTGCAGGTCTATATTTGACACCCAGACCAGCACGGGGCTTACATATAGGAAACACTTTAACTTTGTTAGAAATAAAAACACAATGATTCTAGCAAAACGTATCAGAGTCTGTTGCAATTTTGTCAAATTTTGGAAACATTTGTTCCAGCAGACCATGGAAATATCCATGGGAATGAATTGTGTGACACTTTTTCCTTTAACATTCAGCAGAAGGCAGAGTTCTAAGGGCTACTACAGAGAAAAAAGAAAGACAAGTAGCCCAGTCCTTTATTTACCTTTTCCGCTATACCGATGGAATTTTATCATTGAATTATTCTAGTTTCAAGGATAACCTACTTCTAATCCAAATAAACTTAAAATTAAAAAGACAACTGATACCCTTTTGTCTGCCTCATACCTTTTTCCTCAATTTAACATAGATACAAACTTTTATGATGATAAAAATGATGATTGTGTCTTCATATCATTACACGACTGTAAGAATACTTTGTGGTTCTGTTAAAATTGTTATTCTCCTGACTAAGACTACTTACACACTCTACACAAGCATACTTACTTGGAAGACAGCCTTGGCCATATTGAAAGTACGTGTCAGTGTCAGGATTACAACTGCATGTGTTGTTACTGGCATCACAAATAAAAGGCATTAAACACTCCTCATTTGCAAGGCATTGTTCTCCGAATGATTTTTCTATGAAAACAATAGAACAAATGAAAGAACTAATGAATATACTCACATACCAAATGCCCCCGCACTAAAGATGGAGCTGGTTTAAGGTGAAAGATTGTCATAAGTTGATAATGCAGAAAATAAAATAACTAGGAAGAAGTAGCATCATTATGCTAGGTATATCCCCTTTTGTTCCACATAGTAAAAAATGGCAAAATATCGAAGAAAAAAATTGATATTGTACAACAACTAACTTCCCTTCCAATTTACAATGTATTGAGAAAACACCAACTTTGATAAGTGGCTATGTAATGGGAGGAGCTACAACACAAAGATGTTTCTGGAGTGCATATAAGTAGACTATCCTAAATGAAGAATGAATACGATAAAAAGTTTCAAACTTCTTGGTTATATGCACTACTACATACTGACTTCATACCTAGTTACATGAAATTCTGTTCAGTAGTTTGAGGGAAAAATTAAAATGAGATGAATTAGTTCTGAGCATCTACGTTAAAAGAGTACAACTCCATGTATCCGTCCTTATTACACAAAATGTTTCCTTTCATGTCCATATATTTGTCTGCTAATAGATATAGTGCTCTTTAATTTATTTCATTCATAGAAATTTATATTTTACACTTTAATAACTCTTAGTGGTACTATCTCATATGTTGAATTATTACAACCATTAACAGATAGAGTACTTATTTTTAATACTACACAACTACATTGGATCAAATTGATACAGGGAAGATAAAGTTAGCATAGAAAGGTCTGAAAAATTTCCAACGATGTTAGAACTGTCAAATTTGCGAGGCAAATATTTGGTCGTTCCCTCCGCGGTACTCGAACTCGTGCCGCCGTAACATCTATGGCAACACCGCCTGCACAACGTCCAACGCCCTATTTTTATATATCCTAGCTGGCCGAGTGGTCTATACATATACGGTACAAGTCAACACTAGCAAGCCATATACCAAAAATTTAATCATTACCTCCAGTAAAAGACAAGAAATCTGTGACGGAAATACTTCTTACGTGCGGAATGTAGGAAGAACACCCTATCAGTATACACCCCCTCCATTTTTCAAGTGTAGGGGTATAAAAAGGTGCTACGGTATACAAAATAATGTTAATAAGTTGCATAACAAATTGTCAACTTTCCTTTCATCTGCGGCAACATCCCTTCAGCACCTGCTTATGGAGTGTTCATATTACAAATCATACGTTATGCCAGAGCTTGCCGAGACTACATGGACTTTTCGTATCGCGCTAGAATTCTAACAAATAGGCTTCTGGAGCAGGGTTATGTTGCTACAAGATTGAAGTCATCACTACAAAAGTTTTATGGTCGTCATATATGC
The DNA here is from genome assembly GCA_037379345.1 of Perna viridis. Lineage (NCBI taxonomy): Eukaryota > Metazoa > Mollusca > Bivalvia > Mytilida > Mytilidae > Perna > Perna viridis. The sequence goes on along the minus strand of CM074515.1, from coordinate 9,688,874 downwards.
GAAAAACTACCATCTGATCCCTATCTTCTATTTTTAGTAATAGTTTGTTTGTTTTTTGTTGGGGTTTAACGTCCCAGCCGCAATATTTCAGCTATGTTCAGATGATGAACATGAAATGGATGATAATATGAACATGAAATGATAATGAAATGAAAATAAAGGATGGGACACAAGGACAATAGGGTCGACAAATTTTGACTGCCATAAGAAAAAGAAGGGATGGGTAAGGTCGGGCAATTTAGCCGCCTGTGGCGGAGCCCTATGGTTCCTACTCCTATCGAATACCACAGCAGGGTTCTTTAAATTGTGCGAGGAACGTGGCATCTTTCCAACACGGTGCACCACTATGGTTTGCGGTCAGGTTTTCCATATTATAGCCAGACAACCCCAGCATGTAACATGCCAGGGGTACCCCATTCCACCACCTGGGGCACACATCCCAGTTGCTCTGTGGGTAGAGGACCTAGCCCCCGGCTAGGTTTCTGAGCACCATTTAGTCGCCTTTTACGACCAGCTTAGCGCTGCTGCAGGCCTATTCTTTTAACACCCGCAGCTGCACGGGGCTTTTTAGTAATGGCGGCCATGTTTTTCGACAGAACAAAAATCCTCGAGAAGAGTTTTGAAAAATATTTGACGACGGACGACGACGACAACAAACGCCAAGTGCTATACACATATTGGTAATAATACAAGTGTGGACACAGACTGGTATTGTCCGAGGGGCAAGTATGGACGCAGACTGGTATTGCTCAAAGAGCAAATTTGATTGAACATACATACGTTTTGTCTTCAATGTGTCTGCATTGCCTAGAAAGCTCCTCCATTTATTGATATCAATAATTGAATTATGCGTATGGTGATAAATATCCATTAGCGTATGTTACTAAACAGCTAAATGAGGTACAAATTCCACAATGGCTTGCCAAACCATAAGACAAGTGATATACATATAACAAGGTGTACTTGGATGTGTTCAACTTGATATGCCATCTTAAAGATTGACCATTTCTCTATGTACGTTAGCTTGGTAAAACTCTGGACTCTCATATTTTGTTTTTTTTTTTTGTTTTGTTTTGTTTTTTGTTTTTTGTTTTCTTGTCTGTTTTTTTTATGGATGGCCTCAATCTGAAAACGGTAGGGGTCATAAACTCAAAATTAAATAGGTAGTCGGTAAAATCATATCAACAATTGACCAACAATAACTAAAGTCATCGCACGAAAACCAAGTGAATATGGACGACGACGACACGGACGCCGCCAACGATGACGCCGCTGTCAGCACCATACCAATATACGACCGAAATATTTTTTTTACATATATAAGGTCTTCGTTTTTACATTAGTTCTAGTTAAACAGTTCTGTATCAAAAGAGAATAAAACTGTAAAACTGTCAAGTTTACCCACTAACAGTCATGTACTCACAGAAAACATTCAAAATTCTTATTAATCAAAATTACAATACCGGTATATGAAACACTTTAAAATCAATATTTCAACTAAATATTGTATCAAACAATTTTGTCAACCTCTAAATAGCCTGAAAAATGTTTCCTATACTATAGTGCTTGTTTAAGAACCATCAAAACATTCAGAACTTCACAATAATGTCATTACCTTTAGAATAAATATTTCATTTTATCCTGTAAATCTTCTTCAGTATTTAACAAAAGTTAGTTATTTTTACGTGTGTAGTATTAATGTCTTGATACTTAATCGAATTCCCACCATTTTAACAAACGTTTAAGTATGAATGTGAATAAAAATTTATTTTAATGTACATGTACAAATATCTCTATTGGCATGAAGTCATAAACAAACAAAAAAATGGTTAAATTAAAAATCATATTAAAAGTATTCAGTACAACAAAATCGTTGGAGCTCCTCCGGAATGTACTTACATGTACACGGTACTTTTACGTGTACATAATGTCTATATATTTATATAATGAAGAGTCCACAAAACTTCATGTTACAGTAATGGGCAGCTAAATGGAATACCCCAACTCAACAGATTCTTCAATGCCATGTGTTTTGCAACAAAGCAGCTTGCCAGACAACCTCTAGGATTGCTGTAATAATAAATAGACCATCTTATTAGGCCTAAAATGTGTTATGTTTCCGGTCACCCTACCGACCCTCCTTCACACCCTCTATCCAAAAGTTTATATCTGTTATTTTGAAAAAAAATAATGATTAAGTCTGTCAACTGTCTTTCAGAAAAAAAAGTAAAAAATAAAGCCATAGATGTTTTTTTGTTCTATCCTAGATTGAAAAACAAAGAGAAATATTGGTTGTCTATATTTAAATTCGATTGTAAACACGCATGCCGTGAGTGTGCTCTTGGTCGTGGATAATACATGTGCCTTTTGGGATTCGGCACTTGAATTAAATATTTGTTGTTTTGACCACCACTGTCAAAAAAAAACATATCTTAAGCGCCGAATCCCAAAACGGATTAGGCTGTGAACTAAGTCTATTAGTTTTTGCATATTTGGTTCATTGTATTCTAAGCTTGGTGTCACTATGACTTATTCCACTTAAAAAAAAATAAACAAAAATAAATCCCTACCTACCGATCTGATAAAATTTTAGAATGGTGATCGGAAACCTAACATTATTTTTTCGGCCTTGGAGATTTCTCATCCATTGACTGGGTGCACCATTAAGCTGAACTACCTTCCTGTCTTACATGCACTCTGAAGTGTTGATTTCATCCCAAAAAGTATTTTGCTGGGTTAAAGATTCAACAAATGATATACGCTGCACAGTACATAGTGTTTAACAGTATTGGGTATGTATGTTAGCACGAAAACGACAATTAAACCAAGTATAGGAACAACAGTCAGCTGATGGTCGGTGTCACTCATATCGTGCAAATGATTGGCTAACACTGTATTAGGAAAGATTTTTGGGGATTTTAGTGGTTTATTTCCACAAGACAGTCGAATTATCTGCTCAAAGAAACAATATCCTAGCTTTATAATGCACGGAATGAAAAGTGTGACGGATTTACGGAAAGTGCTATCATTTTCATCTTTATTGTTATAGTCTTATTTAATAACTAGATAAAATGATGCCCCCGCATTTAACCTTCATACAGCTATATCATAACTCATAATTGTAAAAAGCACTTTGTCAGATGTGTTTTTGTGTCTGTGAGACACAAATGATACCCCCGCATGTGGTTTTGAGTAAAACTCAGCATAGCTGAACGAAACTTAAACTCAACTTGTAACTAATCATGACTGACTCACATACCAAAAACCAAGCATTTACAAGAAAAAGCGAAAAACTATTATTTCAATACAATTTTTAAAGTGCAGGGCCAATTATTTTAGTAAAACTCGTAGAAGAATGAAACTTATACTGGATTTGTAACTAATCATGACAGACTCACATACCAAAAAGCAGTTTACAAAAAAGTGCGGAAAACTATTATTTCCATGAAGTCCAGGGCCCATAATTTTAGTAAAACTCAGCGTAGCGGAACGAAACTTTAACTCATTCTGTAACTAATCATGGCAGACTCACATTCAAAAAATTAGTTCAATATCTTTAAGGATTTTTTTTAAAAAGTGCGGACGGACGGACAGGGATAAAACAATATGCCCCCCCCAACTTATCGTTGCGGGGGCATAAAAAACAAGCATTCTCATAGGACCGCAAAACAATACATATTCTCCTACCGGCTGTTTATATCATTGACCCAAATCCTACCTTGGATCATCAAGTATAAATGGCAAACTGAGGAAATGACCTCGATTTTGAACAGAAGAAGGGATATGGACAAAGACAAGAAAGATGTTCAAATGCATTTAACAGATGCAGATTTGCAAAGTTTTATGCACGGCCAATAAGACAGACTAGGTTTCAAATTCCATACCAATCTTAATGAATAATAATTGTCCAGATTAGACTTCAAATTCCATCCTTATCTAAATGAATAATTACCGATGCTTTGTTATATTAACATATTGTCAAAATTAGATAATCTTAATAGGTTTTCTTTAGATAAAAAGGCGCGTAAAAACTGAAATTTTGGTATAACTTGTAAACCTGAAAGTAGGTAACTTTGGTTTGTTTGTTTGTTTGTTTGTTGGGGTTTAACGTCCGAGCAGCAATATTTCAGCTATATTCAGACAATGAACATGAAATGAAAAAAAGGATGGGTCACAAGGATAATAGGGTCGACAAATTTTGATTGCCACTGGAAAAAGAAGGGATGGGTAAGATCGTTCAATTTAGCCTCCTGTGGCGGAGCGCAAAGGTTCCTACTCCTATCGAATACCACAGCAGGGTTCTTTAACGTGCGAAGAACGTGGCATCTTTCCCAACACGGTGCACCACTATGGTTTGCGGTCAGGTTTTCCGTATTATAGCCTGACAACCCCAGCATGTAACATGCCAGGGGTACCCTATTCCACCACCTGGGGCACACATCCCAGTTGCTCTGTGGGCAGAGCGCCTAACTCCCGGTTAGGTTTCTGAGCACTATTTAGTCGCCTTTTACGACAAGCTTAGCGCTTAGAAAAATTTTTATAAGTTCAAGGGTCATAACTCGGACAAAAATCAGCAAAGAGGAACTTAACGTCAACTCGATCTGCAATCTATTAAAGTTAACTCACATACCAAAACTCTACAAGCAAAAGAAGTGTGGAAGACTTAAACCTCCGTATTTTTTTTTCAATGTTCAAGGACTATAACTCAGACAAAAATCAGCGAAGAGGAACGAAAGAAATTACAAATTTGTAACCCCTCATGCACTTATTTCAATAAGGATCGCCATACTAGTCATGGAAAGTGAAATTACCTTAATTTTGACTTGATTAATAATATTTATCGATCTATTTCGGTCTGTTTACATTGAGATTTACAAGCCATAATGCTTAATTTTACGTCCTGTTAAAATGATACGGTTGGTTGACGCTATTTATTTTTATGTTCCCTTACCAGATGTAGAGATCATTATATGTATGATTTGTATTATTTTTATTAGCAAATATTGCTTTTTCCCTTCTGGAGAAAACACAACTTACGATCACCATTCCTGTTTACATTTTAACGGGACATTGCGCGTTTTTGTAAGAAGTCAGTTATGTCATCAGCATATAAAAAGAGGCCTACTTTCGGCTTCAAGCAGATTCTGAATCTCAATAGCTGCTTGAGCAGTCACTTCCGAAGCTAAAAACAGAACCATACCAATCTTGGCTTGATATCACTATGGGTGTTAACCACCAGACAAAATCTGAATTAGACTTGGTATGATACCTATTCACATATGCAAATTAGCCATATGCTTGGATGAGTCATCTTCCTTTGCGATTTCCTGTTTGCCGTCAGTTTGGTTGAATTTATAAACCGTAGGGAGAATTTGATTCAAAGTTCGAAATAAACTTCTAATGGATAAATATTAACCAGATAACCTTCTGTGAGTTGCATAAAACCTTCTGTAGGCTTAATCATTTTAAAAACCAACATCAGGTACTGGTAGGATACTAGGACCAAATCGGGTTTTAGAGAAATAGGATACTAATTTTGTCATGTCATTATTGTACTGAAAAGAAGATTATTTATTCATATAAAGGTTATGATTCTATCTTGACATTGTGTTGCATCAAGACGAATAAACCACGTGGACTGAAAGGGCGCCTTAACCGTTACAATACACATGATCTGTAACTCGTCATAGTAGACTCACATACCAAAAATCAGCTCAATATCTGCGAGAATGTAGAAGCAAAGGGCCGGAAAACTTAAATTACGGTGAATTCAAGGCCATAACTCTAACAGAAATCAGCGAAAGGAACAAAACCTAAACTTGATCTGTAACTCATTGAGGTTGACTCACCTACCAATGATTACCTCAATATCTGCAAGCATTCAGAAACAAGAGGCTCCCAGAAGCATAAATCACTCACCTGGTTGAATTTCGCCTTTCAAGGGCAATAAATTAAACGAAATTTTGACTCAAGAAAACTTTGATAGGACTTATCATAAGGGTCACTTCAGCCAATGAAAGTTTAAATTTATCATAATTTTCAAGGCATTGGCTGAAAACTGTTAAAAAACCTGTCGTTTTCCCCTGTCAAGGGCAATAACTTTTGCAAGGAGGCATATGACACATTTTATGCCTGAAGACTTTTATAGTCCTAAAAAATAAGGATCATTTCAGCTATTGAAAGAATTTGGCTAAACCTAACGGTTTTGGAGATATATGCGAAAAACTAATGTCTGACCCGTATGTTCAATTGTTAGTAACATCGGTAATGTTTTTCTACGGATCAGAAAAAATCCACACAGGATACCCCAAGGGACATTCATACCAAGTTTGGTTCAAATCGGTCAAGTAGTGTCAGAGGAGAAGATTTTTGAAGGAAATCACATACAAAATAGCAAAAAATGTTGAAAAAGGGCAATAACTCCAACATGGCTTAACGGATTAAAATGAAAATTTGACCACAGATAGATCTCATCATGATGAACACTTGATCCATGTCAGAATTTAGCTAAACCTAACGCTTTTGGAGATATATGCAAAAACCTAATGTCTAACCCCCATGTTCTATTTTTAGTAACGGCGGCCATGTTTTTCGACGAATCAAAAATCCCCACAAGAGTTCTATGCAGGATACCCCAAGGAACATTCATACCAAGTTTCGTTTAAATTAGTCAAGTAGTGTCAGAGGAGAAAAGGTTTTGAAAATTATTAACGACGACGACGACGAACACCAAGTGATGGCAAAAAGGGCGGAAAACTTAAATTTCTCAAAGTTCAAGGGCCATAACTCCGAAAAAAATTAGCGACGCGGAACGAATGAAAACTTGACCTGTACCTCATCAAGGTTAACTCACTAAAAATCAGCCAAATATCTGCAAGCGTATAACAAAAAGAGCGGAAAACTTTTTCCAGACAGGCAGACGGACGGAGTGCAAATCTGAAGACTCCTTGGGTTAAGCTGGTAGGGGACTAATAATAACTATAGTAAACTAATATTAAATGATGTAAACATGGACAAATCCTATGGTTGTTACATATAGATACTAACAAATTAAACATGTTAATATGTCATCTTGGAGAACCCAACTTGTTCGGGTTATTGTTTATATTTGATTACACAAAAAAATCTCTTACAGTGCATGCCCCATCTATATAAAACCACACACCAAATTTGAAATCAAACCACCCTGTAAGTGGTAGAAGAAATTTTTGTGAGGTAACTTTTCTCTATCATTCGTATGTGTTTTAATCATCGAGGTATGATTCTAGGTCTGCACAGTCCACGGTTAAACCATTTTCAAAATTCCTTACCACCTTACTCGTGGTGGTCGAAGATGGACTTAAAAGATAAGAGAGACCATGATCAAGTCTATTCCACAAGTGGCTTGAATCAGGTGTCGTTTCTAAAGAATTCACCTTTTGTAATATTGTTCTACTTTATACACCATACCGCCACATGACAATCCAAAATCTGTTTTACATGAGCTTATTCATATATACTTTTTATACAAAGTAGGACACTAAAAGATCTCTTTATTAAGTACTACATGGAAAAAGTGCTTTAAATTTGGGAAAGAAACACACTGATTCTAGCAAAATGGTACTTTGAGTCTGATGTTAAAATGTTGCAATTATTTGTCGACAAGACTTTTGTCGAATTTTGGGAACATGTGTTCTAGTTTTCAGTGGAGTCCGAGTTGCTTATTCAATTTTGTTACTTTGTATGTATTATTTTAGTTACTTTATGTTCTTTGTACATAGATACAAAACTTAATGACGATAAAAATGGTAATTTTGACTTCTATATAGTAAGCTTCTCCTTTCTTAGTGGCAATAAACCAACATTTCTATGGTGTATACATTTTACGTTATTGTCGAGTACACAAACTTTCTGTAGAGCAATGATACTTCAAATAAACTTCTTAATAAAGTGTATGTTCAGCCTTTGTCAATATCACTAAATATGTTTCATGTTCGACATCACACTGAATTTAATTAATCAATATGAAGACAAGATATCTTCAGATTCAACGTCTTACCAAAACGACTATATACTAATCTTGACCGTTACTAGCTGCAACGATGCAACTCCTTTGACATAACAGTATCAGAGCAGGTCAAATGAGCTAGGTCTTATGATTTACTATGATATTTTCTAAATTACAATTATAAGTCAGAGATACATTTCATTTACCAATCTTCAAGTAAGTTTTGGCACTGTCTTTGCATGATTTATTGCTGTGCTATATCAAGTTCAAGATCAAATCCCAATGACGCTTTAGTACTGTTTTGCCAATATATCCAAACAGAAAAATAAATGGTGAAGTTGAATGAAATGGGAATTGGATATCAGACAGCAATCAAAAACTCTCACAATGTATACGCCGTCTTTATAAAATTTAAAATCAATCCATCCATTGGAAGCAAAGATAATTGCGACAGAATTCTGACGGACGCACGGTCACGGTGATTCCAATATATCATCCAACGGTTGAATTCTGATAGATATTCAGAGGCACCTTCTAAGGCACATGTGCCTTAATTTTTAAAAACAAGAATCTTTGTAAGAATTGCTTAAATTGATCAGTGGGTAATATCTCGACTTACTGTTCGCATGAGCAATATGTCAGTTTAGACTGAATGCAAGACCACATTATAGTAAAAATGTATTGACAGTTAAAATGTGTTAAACAGTATAGGAAACGCTTAGAACGAAGCCTTCTCAGTAAGCACTTGAGTATTTATGCATCAAGATAACGCTTTATTAAATAACACTATAACAATAAAGTTGAAAAAGATAGCACTTGTCGTAAATCCGTCACACCCTTCATTTCGTGCATTATAAAGCTTGGACATCAGCTTTCCGTCCTTCAAAGAAGAAGCATTTTAATATGTACATGTATATGACTTTGTCTTATTGTTATGGCAAGCCATTGTGGAATTTGTTCCCCACTTATTGATGTCAGTAGATATTTAGAACATATGTTGATGGATATTTATCAACATATGCATAATTCAATTGATATCAATAAATGGAAGAGTTTTCTACACAATGCAAACACATTCAAGACAATACTTATGTATGTTCAAATTTGCTCTTCAAGCAATACCAGTCTGTGTCCACACTTGTTGTAAAACAAACATTGTGAAAAATCAATAAAATATAAGCTAGTTCGGAATAGAACAAAAACAGCTGAAGACTGAATAATAAGTCATATTTGGATGAATCATTACCGTATACTTACTTTCAGCACAAGCTTCTCCATATCGATAATGTGTACTGGGGATGCACTTGCATGTGTAATTATCAGCAGTATCACATACGAGATTTGCTCCACATGGAATATTTCCAAAACACTCTTTCCCTACGAAAATAAAACTGATTTAATGTTAAAGAAAACTTCAAAACAGTCACTGCTCACTAATGATACTCCTATGTGTTTTCCCTGAAATAAGTAACAAAGCATATCCATTATAACCACATGGCCAAAGAAAAATGCTGAAGGTCTCTTAACCTAAATACAATATGATATACCTGTATAAAGCTTGTATCGATCTAGAAATACGTGCCAAGCTAACAAAGATATTACCTCCACCAATCCACTACCTCAAATCAGGTTAAATGTTAAAACTTTTAACACTGGACAGTCATCCAAATTATTTGGATTCCTTCATGTACATCTACACTTGATGCCTCCCCTTGAAATTTCAATATAATCCCTTGTGTGGTTTAGGAGGTGGTGTGCGTATGATGTTTTAACATATAAAACCCTTCTGCTGGACTATATCCTTTTGGGGTTCTCCGACAATAATTAAATTCCTTCATGCATTGCAACATATGATGTCCTATCTACCTATCATATTTCATTAAAATCCCTTCAGCAGTTTGATAGGAAATGCACTTACATTTCAAGTAATGTGGATAGACAGAAAAGGTGATTCATATGCCCCACCCCATCCCAAAAAAAACTTTGTTTGGAAGGGGTGATAATGTCAAGTGGCTTGACCCAATAGTGAAATATATGTTATCATTTAAATTTCATGTAATGCTTATAGATTTGAATTTAAAATATGTGGTATTGAAAGCATGGCTGAGATCATGCATACATCAAATACTGAGTGGGTGGGACATGAAATTGCCGAGAAAGAGGATCCAAAAGTATATTTTTGGACAGAATAAGAAGTATCCAACTTAAAGAGCAATACAGATTTTTTTTTCATTCATTTGTTTCAAAAACACTAAACCAACTATTTATGGATAAGTTTATTCCAATACTTTTTTTCAGACTAAAACGATACTGTTTAAATGTTAAAGCTGTATTCATTACATCACCATAAAACCAAGTCGTTAAATCCCATTTTTGATCAATTTCCAAGAAGTACAACCATAATTTAGGCTTTATGAAATAATTCAGTACACTAATTTATTGTCAAGAAAACCTTGACGTAACAATTTACTGATAATATAGAGATTTTCTTTATTATGACAAATATATTTTTGATCTGTTTTATGGAAACACTATTTGATAAGTTCAAATAATTTCTGTTTAATAAGGTTATATGGAAATGTTGTGGAAAGTGTGAAGAAATCAAACTGTCCTTAGTAGTCATCTGTTTGTAAGACCAAAGAAAGATAGGAGCGTGAGGTTAATATTGAATCTCAAACAATCTATGCAACCTGCGATATTGTAAATTGGTTTTTGTCTGGTATAGTTATTATTTTTGTGAGTAAACAATAATTTTTGCAGACAGCAAAAGGCAGACATAAAACGCTTATAGTTAACATGACAAATAGACTATCATTATTATCCACAATGTTCAAATGGACATATCTGTACTGTGTGAAGTCGAGTGAGCTCAATCAAGCATAGTAAACACAAGAAATATACAAAAATAATGTATTATCAACCTTTAAAGAATCAGTCGGAAGCGGGTACACATGGTCCATGCTCTCAGTTTTTAGGGGAGTTCGAGTTGCTCATTTACTTTCGTTACTTTGTATGTATAATTTAAGTTATTTTATGTTTTTTTATTCCATTGTGTGTGTCTGCGTTTTCCATGTCTGGTCTATGTCCCTGGATCACATTCTTTTGATTACCGTCAGTTCCCTTGATTACTCTTTTGCATATGTTAAAGTAATTATACTGAACATTTAATACACTAGACCGAAGCCTGGGGCTAGTAAAAATTGGTCCGGGCTAGTGAAATGATGTGTACTTTTCTTGTTTTGGCCAAGTTGAATCCTGTATTCAGGCTTGTCATTGAAAATTTTGAAGAAAAGGACTGTTGCATTATAATTGGAATAACTGTATCAAGTTTTAAGATTTGCTGCCATCCAACTGGATTTGGTGGACATATGACGCGTCGCAACTCAAATTTGAATTTGACATCCGACGTTCGATTGATGCGGCACATCTTGAAAACACAATACAGATATTTTTAAATGACACAATTTGCATGTCTACATAACAAGCAGTTGAGATAAAGTTTTATTAATGTATCCTATATTTTAGGGAATGGAAATCCAAGTGACGGTGTGATGGACCCCCTTCCTCATCTGGGACAAACCCAAGATAAAGAGTAATCAAGGAAACCAAGGTTATAGCGGAATTCAAAAGAATGTACTCCAGAGACAAAGACCAGACATACACAACAAAGAACATAAAAAAAACTAAAATCATACATACAAAGTAACAAAAGTAAATGAGCAACTCGGACTCCACTAAAAACTGGCAGCATGGACCAGATGCACCGGTAGGGTAAGCGTCCTCTGCTTTTCTAGAAACAGAGCCGAGTTGCTCATAAAAAGTCAAGTCCGGGGTAGACAAACGAGGAAAGGAAAACTATGACTCGTTGAATAAATCAGTTTTCATGGTGCTGATGGATACACCATAACGATCCACGAGTTCATGATGACGACCATAAAACTTCTGTAGTGATGACTTCAACATAACCCTGTTCCAGAAGCCTATTTGTCAGAGTTCTAGCGCGATACAAAACGTCTGCGTAGTCCCGGCAAGCTCTGGCATAACGTCTGATATGAACACTCCATAAACAGGAGCCGAACGAATGTTGCCACAGATGAAAGGAAAATTGACAATTCTGAATGAAAAGTCATCACGTTTGTCGCAAAGTTTGGTCAATAGTTTTCCTTTACCATCGATTTCTAAGTATAGGTCAAGATATGAGGCTGACTTCACAGTGTCTGTAGTATCTTTTATCTCAAGTTCTTTTGGGTAGATGCGGTGTATCAAATTCCCGAAATTAGGATTGTTTAAAGATAACACGTCATCTATATAGCGGAAACTGAGATTGAAGGATCTAGCCAAACAATATTCTTTCTTTCTGATCAGATCAGCTATAAAGTCAGCCTCATAAGAGTGAAGGAATATGTCAGCTAGTAAAGGAGCACAATTTGTTCCCATTAGAATGCCGACCGTTTGTTGAAAAACACGTCCACCATACTGGACAAATATGTTGTCGATTAAAAATTCCAGCATTTTCTAAACATCTTCCTCTGTATATTTGGAAGATGATTTGGAATTATTTCTTACAAAGTATGAGGAATCTTACTTAGAAATTAACTAATGTGCGGAACAAGTTCCGCACACTTGTCAAATCTAGGCTTTCTTCGGCACTCGTGATTATATTATGGTTATTCATGCTCTCCAATTAATTATCCTATTATTAATATGTTACATTTTTTCATTAATTTTGCTAATTTGCTTTTGTTACTTTGTATGTATGATTTTAGTTACTTTATGTTCTTTGTTGTGTATGTCTGTTTTCCATGTCTGGTCTTTGTCCCTGCATTACATTCTTTTGATTACCGCTATAACCTTGGTTCCCTTGATTACTCATTGATACAAAAAAATTGCAATTTAAAGAAAAAAAGATTGCATTTTTAAAGAAAACTTGATAAAGTGATGCCCCCGCATTTAACCTTCATACAGCTATATCATAACTCATAATTGTAAAAAGCACTTTGTCAGAAGTGTTATTGTGTCTGTGAGACACAAATGATGCCCCCGCATGTGGTTTTGAGTAAAACTCAGCATAGCTGAACGAAACTTAACTTAATCTGTAACTAATCATGACTCACATACCAAAAACCAGTCAAATATCTTCAAGCATTTACAAAAAAAAAGCGAAAAACTATTATTTCAATACAATTTTTAAAGTGCAGGGCCCATTATTTTGGTAAAACTCGGCGTAGAAGAATGAAACTTATACTCGATTTGTAACTAATCATGAGACTCACATACCAAAAAGCAGTTCAATATGTTCAATATCTTCAAGGGTTTACTAAAAAAAGGGCGGAAAACTGTTATTTCCATGAATTTTTTAAAGTCCAGGGCCCATAATTTTGGTAAAACTCAGCGTAGCGGAACGAAACTTTAACTCGATCTTTAACTAATCATGAAAGACTAACATACAAAAAATCAGTTCAATATCTTCAAGGATTTTCGGAAAACTTATGGGACGGACAGAATTACGGATGGAATTACGGACGGACGGACAGGGGTAAAACAATATGCCCCCTAATTTATCGTTGCGGGGGCATAAAAAACATGCACATTAGTAAGAAAATAATGAAAAAAAAATTAAATAGTGATGAACTTTGGAACACATCACTTGCCGAAGACTCTGCTTCCCAGGTATTTCATTTCGGTTTATAAAAAATTGTCTACAAGAATATCAAACTGTTGTATAAGCGCTATTATTGTGTATTCAATTTACTGTAGTTACAGTCTATTGTATTGATGTTGTAATGCTTATTTATTAATAGAAAAATTAGCAATAAATGATTTATTTTCATTTTTTTAAAATTCATATTAGTATTGAATATTGAATTTAATAAAGTTTTTGACTATTTATTTAAACCATTATAGTGAAAATATTTTTATTTAAATATTCATACTAACACTTTTTCATCTGTGTGTAATTTATACTTTATCATATTCTTTCCCTTTCATTTGTAGTAATAATTACGGGTATTTACTCTTAACCCTCCGTTCCTTAATTACATATTTATTTTGCCAGTAGACATTCGAAAAATAAACCAAATTAACCCTCGCTATAAGTAGAGATAGATCATGGGGATTGGAAGGGGTTGGACCTGATGTCTGTGACACCCCATAGGCTAACTGTACAGAAAAACGACAATCTGTCGTTAAATTTATCTGACCAGTTCATATGAATACAAACATCTTTATAAATATAATTTGCTTTAAATCTGAAACGTATAAGACGTCTAACTGTTGTTTTGATGTGTCGATGTTGGAATCTTTAAAATGAAAAGACAGTCTTTAGTTTGGATGTTTTTAGCAGGGAATAATTATTTATAGATAATTTTAAATATCTTTTTTTTTAAATTACTTTTAACACAAAATGTTACATAAGTACCTAAATAATAACAAGTTCATTTGGATAATTAAATATATGCTGTTAACCATACCCATCTTGAAATATCTTTCTTTATGGATCTATTGTGCGAATCTAATTCGAAATTTAATAATTTATTTTAGGAAAAATCATTAATTAGCTCCGTTAGAAGTACATATACCAACAGATCAAAATATACCATCCAATGACTAATACTGAAATATAATTGTATTGTAAAGACATCCTAAATTATACATCGTTGTTTTTCCAAAAAAGATGGTACACCTAGATACAAATATATAGTTCTTGGTAGAGATTCCTCATACTTTGTAAGAAATAATTCCAAATCATCTTCCAAATATACAGAGGAAGATGTTTAGAAAATGCTGGAATTTTTAATCGACAACATATTTGTCCAGTGTGGTGGACGTGTTTTTCAACAAACGGTCGGCATTCTAATGGGAACAAATTGTGCTCCTTTACTAGCTAACCTATTCCTTCACTCTTATGAGGCTGACTTTATAGCTGATCTGATCAGAAAGAAAGAATATTGTTTGGCTAGATCCTTCAATCTCAGTTTCCGCTATATAGATGACGTGTTATCTTTAAACAATCCTAATTTCGGGAATTTGATACATCGCATCTACCCAAAAGAACTTGAGATAAAAGATACTACAGACACTTTGAAGTCAGCCTCATATCTTGACCTACACTTAGAAATCGATGGTAAAGGAAAACTATTGACCAAACTTTACGACAAACGTGATGATTTTTCATTCAGAATTGTCAACTTTCCTTTCATCTGTGGCAACATCCCATCGGCTCCTGCGTATGGAGTGTTCATATCACAACTCATACGTTATGCCAGAGCTTGCCGAAACTACGCAGACTTTTTGTATCGCGCTAGAACTCTAACAAATAAGATTCTGGAACAGGGTTATGTTGTTACAAGATTGAAGTCATCACTACAGAAGTTTTATGGTCGTCATCATGAACTCATGGATCGTTATGGTGTATCCATCAGCACCATGAAAACTGATTTATTCAACGAGTCATAGTTTTCCTTTCCTCGTTTGTCTACCCCGGATTTGACTTTTTATGAGCAACTCGGTGGGTGTTTCTAGAAAAGCAGAGGACGCTTATCCTACCGGTGCACCTGGTCCATGCTCCCAGTTTTTAGTGGAGTCCGAGTTGCTCATTTACTTTGGTTACTTTGTATGTATGATTTTAGTTACTTTGTGTTATTTGTTGTGTATGTCTGTTTTCCCTGTCTGGTCTTTGTCCCTGGGTTACATTCTTTTGATTACCGCTACAACCTTGGTTCCTTTGATTACTCTTTCAATCAATAATAGCTGACATTTTACATCCCGGTGGGTTTTTCTCTATTTGACATATCTCATTATTGTTTAAAGCTGCATTAGCTGCCAAATTTGTTCACTTCTGATTCTAGGTGATTGCATTGCTGGCTAAATACAATTTAAACAACACAAAAGACATCATTTACATCTATAATACATTGCAACAAGCTTGACTACCTGAACATTTATTTCATTTGATTTTTTTTGTTTGTATCTTGTACAATGTTGGTCATATGATGTGATTGTAAGAGCTTGATCTTTTATACATGTGTCCAACAATGGGTAAGGATGGGTTAAACTGTCCTGCAAAATTGTTTTTTTATATGCTTGAACATATATATGAACAGAGGATGTACAATTTTGCCCGAAGGCGTTAAGTCTCCCGCTATCAGCAGAAGCCTCCTAATACTTCATAAAAAATCAGCAATCTCCCACTTACGTGCCATGTCAAAGTGAGATATTTAGCCGCATTCGCGGAAATTTTATCTATCTTATTTGAATTTTCAGCTTAAAATCATAGTAAATTACTTCAATTCTTTCAAAGCAGGTCGCCAAAACAAAACCTTCCGCTTTGAGAAAACTTTGAGAGGGAGATCTCACAATTTAGAATTTTCGAAAGTTAACCCCCATGATTTTGAGAGATGCCATCTGAGATAGATCAAAAGATGAAGCTCAAATCTCTTTTGTGAATGTCTTGTATTGGATCAAAATTAGTATAGATACTTTATGGATATAAAAATATAAGAACTTGTCATTTGTTTAATGGTTGAGAAAATCCTGAATCGTGTCCTGGTAGCTTGTTAAATTCCCATGTACCTCTTCCACCAACTTGATACAAAAATTACAAAGTGCCAGTCATACACAAAATCTATATAATTTTTATCTCCAAAGTGCGACAACCGAATGAAAAAATCAAGATTGGTTATGTGGTCTGTAACTGTTTCTGAATTAGAAATGAAAGAGAATTCAGTGGGTTTCTGACATTTGACATGAATGCATCACTTTCTGCCTGATTTTTAAAAAATAAATAGATACTGAAGTTTAATTTTAATATTTAATCTAAATAATAGATTTATTGGATCATTCAGTTCTAGGAATATTTAGAACATTCTCAGTCAAACTGGATGCATAGACATTTTCCCATTTAATCAAAAGCATTATATTTTTGTTTTTAAAAATAACAGAATTCAATGTACAATGTAGCTTACATGAAAACTGTTGTTTTAGACTGAATTTTAACTGTCATAAGATCAAAAAAGTAAAAGTTTACAAAACATATGTACAGATTTCATCATTTTAAGCCACGTGGAAAGTGTTCTGTTGTTGTACAGCACAGATCAGTAATTAATGACCATGTCATTTCCTAGAAAATAAATGGCAGCATTTGCTGTTACAAGTAAATTCCAATCTTTATCTGAAATAAGTATTGTTGAACATTTTATTAATGCATTTATGACAAAAAATGTCTTTGCTTTGCTTTTGATATAGAATCCATATATTGTGAAAAGTTTGAGCATCATCAAATACTAACCAAAAAAAGAACAATGTCACTTCAGACTGAGGAATTGGAGAGAATCATCTTGAAGTTAAATCAGAGGGAATACTTATGGAGGGTAAGGATTAAAACAGTCCAAGCAGCTTAGATGTTTTTCTTTTTATACTTCCTTATGGTCTCTTTAAATTCTATGGCCAGTTATTTACGTTCATTTTAACATTTACTTACCACAAAATGACACCAAGCAATATTGCCATCGAACAGAAGCATTCATTGTGTAACACCAAGGTCCTTCATCTTCCATATCAGGGTTACGACAATAATTGTGATTCATAAGATGAGAATTGGGTATTTTATGATGATGGGGTGTTTGATGATCCCATCGTTGACAGTCTATTCCAAACATTGTCACCTTAATAAAGCCTCTGTAATCTTGACCAAGAGTATCTGTTTTACAGTCTACATTTTCCACTGGTGCCGCACTTTTTACTGTGTAAAAGACAGTTGCATAGAAATATTATTACTTTAGCTATAGTGTAACAAAAGGGCATGATGCAAAGCCACTGCTTCTCTTCCTCAACATGGAATAATAATATATTATATTGATCAAACCCTTCACGTACAAACACATTAATCTGCTTATGAAGGTTTTCTTGCTGGGCACAAATTTGATCTGTCCACATACTAAAATAACATACAGCTTACCAATCTGGCCGTCAATACCAGCCCACACAGAAGTTAGCCGTAAATAAATATTCATGAACAGTGCTTTCAAAATTTTAATTAAGTTATTAATGCGATAAATATGAATAAAATACGATCTTTATAAGTATTTGTTTTATATTTGTGTTCAATAGTAGTATCAGTGGCAGGAATGGGTGCAGAAATTTAAAACAAGAGGCCCTTGAAGAGCCTGAATCGCTCACCTAGCAAATCATGCCCTATTAGCTAAGTAAATTAAGATATCATGTTTTATTTTTGACAGACAACTGCTGAGAAAGAGCATTAATGGATGAATGCTTCAAGTTCAACTGAGTACCTAAGGTACTGAAACTTTAATGTGTTTTTATAACCTCTTTTGATTGGGCAGGGGTCCCCTATGCCCTGTTATTCCACCGGATCTGAGGGGGCATCAGCCATTATCCTAGTATACATTTGCTGGAAAAAAAATTAAAAAATGAAGTTAAACCATGACTATAGAGCATTTCCATCATCACCATTCAACTAAGGAGACCATGTTTACTATACAAACCAAATATCTTTGAAATCAAAGCAAGTACCTGTATGGGATAAACTTCCCATTTTATGGAGTATGGGGCATGGGGAATGGGGAATGGGGAATGGAGATATGAATAGGACAATAGGGAAAGGGGCGAGGGAATAATTCAGATTGGTTAATAAAAAAAATGTTCTGCCTTTTTCCGCAAGCAACGTGCCTATCATAATTCTATGACAGCAATTTAAGGAGTTTTAGAGTAATTTTTAATGATTACAGTAGTCGCAGCTCATTATTCATTGTCATTTTTAAAAATACTTACCAGAAGGACATTTAATTTCAGGTCATTATAGTTTGAAAATGTTCGCGCTCATAATTTCTAAACATACGTCATTTTCGAAATATTGGATTGAAATAATTTGTATCGGAGACACTTGCAAGATTTTAATATTGACAAATTAAAGAGTAATCAAGGGAACCAAGATTACAGCTGTAATCAAAAGAATGTAATCAAGGGACAAAGACCAGAAACGGAAAACAGACATGCACAAAGAACATAAAATAACTAAAATCATACATACAAAGTAACAAAAGCAAATGAGCAACTCGGACTCCACTAAAAACTGGCAGCATGGACCAGGTGCATCGGTAGGGTCAGCGCCCTCTGCTTTTCTAGAAACACCCACCGAGTTGCTCATAAAAAGTCAAGTCAAAGGAAAAGAAAACTATGGCCCGTTGAATAAATCAGTTTTCATGGTGCAGATGGATACACCATAACGATCCACGAGTTCGTGGATCGTTATGGTGTTAAACATATTGAGCAATAGTAACAAGACCATTAAAAAAAGACGATCTAATGTTGATTCCTTTTCAATTGGCAGAAATATGTCATTTGTCATAACCTCGAAAAGGATAATAATAACACTGCCATTTTTTATATTAAATTTGGAAATTGTTCACCCCTTTACTATCAGCAGAAATATGATATTTATTTTAGAAATTGGACTGAAATTAATGTGTTACACCCACACATATGATGCTTATTTTGACAATTTTAACATTTTAAATAATAATATAAGACCATTAAGGTAATTTCAAGTGTTCGCACTCATTTAATTTGCAGAAAAATATCATTTTAATGAATTTGATTTGAAATATATGTAATTTATCTATATATATATTTATAAAAAAAAATACACAAGTCCCTCAAACGTATATCTACCAACATGCCAAATTTGAGATTTTTTTTCTAGCTGTAATAATCATAGAAAAAAAATTAAGCTAGTCGGGAAATCGAATGATTGCCGGTGTACACATGACAAACATTTACTTAAATTCACCTGTATAACCCTATCAATAAGCTTCTCAGCAATTAAGTTCAAGGTTTTATAACGCTGTAAAAGTGGAAAAAATTGTGTAAAATTTTTTTTTTAAAGAGTTTGCATTTTCAGAGGAAGTTTTGTCTATATTTTTGATATTCGCATTTTTATTATTGGAATAACTTTTTAAAATTTCATTTAAAATTGTGATTTTAGAGAAACGATTTTAATGAATAAGTTAATTGTGTTAATTTATATATGGCATATTTGAGTCGAGTAGTATTCTTTGGCAGGTAAATGTTCTCTAATTAGTCGCCAAAGTCAATTAAAGGATTACTTATCCCGCGACCGAGCTTGAATACTTCTTTGACGGAAATTTTTCATACAGAAACATTGTAGTTTTGAGCTAATTGAATAAAAATGTCAAGCCTGATGAGGTTCCTTTATAAGCCATGCACACTTTACTTTCCTGACTTGACTATGTGGAAATAAAATGTGTATAGGTTGAACCTCGCCTATTTTAAGGTTTGTAAAATTGTGACTGACTTCGATTATAATAGATTTTTGTTTAAAGTAGTTTTCTTTCAAGTTTTGAGATGAAGCTTTCTTATTTCATATTTGAAGTTGGAAATTTTCATATTGAATTTAGGTCTTTGCACTTTGTTTAATAAGCAACACGAAAGCGTTGTTTCAAAGTTCTGTTCATTTGTATATTTTATTTGTTTGTAATAATGTTTAAGGGAAAAGCTACATTGGTGTCTTATTTTGTATTTATATATTTTGGAAATTACTTAAATTGACTTGAAATTGACTATGTGGAAATAAAATGTGTATAGATTGAATCCCGTCTATTTTAAGGTCCCGCTAAGATGCGTGTCCACCGAGTCTCGTAGAAATCGCACAATTAAAATCAAGCGAGTTTCCCCACAAAATGAAATAACACTGAAAAGAATCAAACACGAATAAATCGGTTATATCCCCTGAAAAGACCAGTTTACAGCATCATATGTTTTGATAGAGCGAGTTGGTAAGATCTGCGGTACAGCGAAGACACAGCATACCGACTCCGGCGCAGTAACATCAGGAAAGAACCACATCTAAGGAAAAGCCGAGGGACGAGTTCAGTCAGAGAACAGCATGGCCGAACTAGAAGGTAATGTAAGCTTTTGTAACAACTTACTTACTCCTCCTATTTATAATGGTTCGGAAGACCCCTCAAACTAAATAAAATACTTAGTTGGTCAGACACAAATAAAATCAAAGCAGAGAAAGCTTATCTTTACATTCAATTTTATTTAAAACGGTCTGCTAAGGTTTGGTTTGAAGGGCTTAAGGATGAAATTCAAAATAACTCTGAGGAATTAGTAAAAGTTTCTAAAGAAATATTTGCTTTAGACAATGAACTTGAGTTAGAACTTAAACAAAATGAAAATGAGTCAGCATTAGAGTACTTGGATAGATATAGAATTATGGCTAAAGAGCATTCCATTCCTGAAAAAATAGAAATATTGTATACTAAAAAGGGTTTTCTTCGAAAGTTGCAATATAGTGTTCATTTTCGAGACCCTAAAACCCTTTGAAGGAGCTGAGAGAAGCAGTCATAATAGCTTAGAATTGTGTTACAAAAACGAAACATATATGGTAATGAAAAATAAAGATGCCACCATGCTTAATCTCAATGCTGCGGTAGATCGCTTATCAGAAGCAACAGATAATAAAATCTCAATTGTAGAACAAAAAGACAATTATGTATTCAATACAGAATGGACACCTAATCACTTCGCACGAGTATCAAATCAAATGTTATAATGACAAGAATTGCGCACAAAAGAGTAAATAAAAAGAAGCTCAAAAGTAGAAACAAGTTTAAACCGCAAATTAATCTTATGACTCAAATAGAAGGAAATACAGTTAAGGTGAATATTCAGGGATTTGTCGTGAAAGGGTTAATTGACATAGGAGCTTCCGTGTCCTGTGTTTCAGGTCTTCTGTTTGATAAACTTGACAAGTCTGAAATAAACTTAAAAATGTCCAAAGTGAATGATGTTTATGGTGTAGGTGGAGAACGAATAAAAGTAAGGGTCAAGTAGAACTCCCTGTTGAGTACCCAAATGAAACTAAAATTATTCTGTCATTTCTGGTAGTAGACAATAATCAGCATTATTTGATACTTGGCAATAACTTTTTCAGTGATAACCATGCTCAAATCGACTATGCTACAAAATCACTGTTCTTACATGACAGTATAGCTCAAATAGTTCTAATAAGCACTAGCCAAAGAGAGGCTACTGTTGAAAAATACACGGAAGTAAAAGCCAAAAATGTTGCATTGATGTCAGTTAAAATTCCTAAACACTTCAATGGCAAGCAGATACTTTTGAAACCGACTCACGGTTTGGTTGACCAAGGTTTACTTGGTGCTTCGTGTCTCGTCACTTCTAAAAATCATAAAACTCTTTTGCAACTGATAAATCCTAATGACGAGGCAGCAACTTTGAAGAAAAATGTTGTTGTTGCCACAATCGCAGAAATTGGTAACAATGAAAAACATGATTGGTCAAATGACATGAATGAATCCAAAATTCGCGTAAACAATGTTGAAATATCGCGTAAAACTGCTAAAGCTGAATTGAAAATAGACCTTTCTAAGTCTGATATAAATGATCAACAAAAACAGAAATTAATGACATTAGTAAACAAATATAGGAAAGTCTTTGCTACTGACATGTCTAAAATAGGTTTAACAGATGTGCATTTTCATGAAATAGAAACTGATGATAGTCCTCCTGTAAAATTGCCTCCTCACAGAGCTGCCCCGCATATTAGACAAGAAATTGATAGACAGGTTGAAGAGATGTTAAAATACAACTATATTCAAAACTCAAACTCTATTTCGCATAGTCCAATTTGTCTAACTAAGAAAGCTGATGGTTCTTGGCGTTTATGTTGTGATTACAGGAAACTAAATGCTCAAACTCAACCACTAAGTGTTCCTATTACAAATTTGAACGATGTGTTTGACACAATTGGAGAAATGAAGCCTCAGGTTTTCAATTCCATTGATTTATCTCAACCGTTTTGGCAAGTTCTGCTACACCTAAATTCTAAACACAAAACTGCTTTCATTACTCATTCTGGTATATATGAATGGAATCGCTTACCTTATGGTCTACGCAACAGTAGTATAGCATTTTCGCAAATCATGTCTCAAGTTTTAAGAGGCTTAAACTGGGAGCATCTTTTGGCGTACATTGACAATGTCTTGATTTTTAGCAAAAACCTTGAAGAGCATATGTCTCATTTAGAAGAGGTTGTCGCTAGGATACCAAAGGCTAATCTTACTTTAAAACCAGAAAATGTCAGTTCGCTGTAAAGGAAGTTAGGTATTTAGGTCATAAAATTTCTAAGAACGGTGTTAAAATGGATGACTTCAAAATTAAAGTCATTAAAAACTATCCAGTTCCCAGAAATCAAAAAGAAGTCAGAATGTATCTTGGCTTGTGTAAAATTTGTACCGTAGGTACGTTAAAGACTACGCAACAATTGCAGTTCCTCTCACCAATTTACTTCAAAAAGACAATCAGTATATCTGGACACAAGAATGTCAAAAGTCATTTAAAATTTTGAGAGATGCTTTAATATCAGCCCCCATTCTAGCTCTCCCTGATATGTCAAAACCTTTCACTTTAACATGTGATGCATCTGGATCAGCAATTGGTTATATACTTGGTCAAATAGACGAAAATAACCATGAAAAGGTGATATCCTGTAATGGACGTGCGTTACGCAGAAATGAGTTCAACTGGACAATAACAGAAAAAGAGTGCTTAGCTGTGGTGGAAGGAATCATGAAAAAGTTTATCTTCCTAATTCAAAATTCAATGTAATAACTGATCATCAAGCTTTAGTTCGGCTGCATAAGTCTAAAACACAAATTCCAGACTTGGTAGATGGGCTCTGGAGTTACAAAATTTTCATTTCGAAGTTATTTACAATGAGGGCAAAAAGAATTCAAATGCTGATGCGCTTTCCAGAATTCCTTACAGTACAGAAAACTCTAAAGAAATATTTCCTAAACTATCAGTAAACAGTTGTGAAACTATGTCTAAAACAGATATTAAATTTGAATATGAGCAAGTCATGTCTTGTGTTGCTAATATTGAAAAGCAAACTGCTAATTTAAAAGATATGCCAAAAATATGCAAACTGCAAAGGGAATGTGATGAACTCTTTGATCTAATAAAATATCTTAAAAATGGTGATATAACACAAGATCCTAAAAAGGCTCGAAACGTTTGCTACGAAAGAGATCACTATAGGTTAGGAAGACAAGGGGAATTAATACATTTATTTAGGTCTAGAACTAAAGGGATACCCAAAGAAGAAGGTATTATAGAACAGTTAGTTTTTGCCAAAATGCTTACAACAAGATGCTCTAATTGCATATCATGACCATGCTGGTCATGCGGGAGTAAAACGCACTTATGCTACAATGCACCTAAAATACTATTGGTCGCGAATGTATCAGAATATCTATGACTATGTGACACCATGCGATAAATGTCAAAGGGCAAAGCAGCCTACAACCCTCGCCCAGCACCATTACAACCGCTTCCGAACGTTGATACCTTCGATAGATGGCACATGGATATTTTGTCAGGTTTTCCTAAAACAAAAGAAGGCTACCAGCACATTCTTTGGTCGTAGATAGTTTCTCTCGTTGGCCGGAAACATTTTGTTTAAAAACGCAAGAAGCAACTGAAATAGCAGATATTTTATATACCAAGTTTTCATGCGATATGGTGCTCCAAAGGCAACACTCACAGATAGAGGTCAAACCTTTGTCAGTAAGTTACTTCAAGCACTTTGCAAAACTTTTTGATGTAAAGCGATAAACAGCAAGTTCATATCACCCGCAGACTAATTCGACTTGCGAGAGAATGAATAGCACTATAGCTCAAACGCTACGCACGAAAGTTGAAAAGGATCAGTCAAATTGGCATAAATTAATTCCTAGTGTAATGATGACTTTGCAAATGTCCACTAACACGGAATCGACGGGCTACAGCCCTTTCCAAATGCTTTATGCAAAAGTAAGTAGGCTTCGACGTTTCAGTAACACCGGTAAATGACATGGGAAAGACAGCAAAAGCGCATATGGAAACTTTAATAAATAGACTTAAAATTGTAAAAGATATAGCTAAAATGCAGTTGAAAAAGCGCAAGATAAAACGATAAATAGGTATGATATAAAAGCTAAAGCTCCAAGATTCAGATCAGGTGATTATGTGTTGCTACAATCCATGAAAGTGCCCAAAGGTTTATCACCAAAGCTACATGAAAAATGGGATGGTCCTTTCTATATTATAAATGTTAGGCAAAACAATACATGTAAACTTAGGCGATGTGCTGATCATAAAATAATTAAATCTCGCATTCACACAAATAGGTTAAAGCCTTATAAAGACCTAGGAGATTATAGGAATTATGGGGTGACACGAAATGAAAACGCGGATGAAAGTGCAAACAATGAAAATAAAGTGCAAACGCAAGATAATGTTCAAAATGAAAATATTGTGTCAAACCAAGCTGATAAGCAAAACGAAAATGATGTACAAGATGAGGCATTACTGCAAAGTGACAAAAATGAGCAAAGCGAAAATAATGTATCTGAAGCCGAAAAGCTAGTTGGCAAGAAACGCATGAATGGTAAAAATTAAGTCAAATGGTCAGGGTACAAAAAAAGCACATGGGAACCTGAAGAAAACATAGGTGAAGGTCTGTTAGTCGAGTTTTACACTAAATATACAAAAGCTGGTACTAAGAGGAAAAAGCCAGTCAGCTTGTTTAAGAGAAATTACCGAAGTTAACAGATCTGTAAGAAACATGCAGAACCGAAATTGGATTAAGCTTCCTAAAGTGACTACAAATTATGTAATGCAAGATATCTCCTATTTAGGCAAGAGAGGCTGATCTTAATCATAAGAATTTCAGAGTACGGAATGTGATAGAAAATATGTAATGGCATTTTACATATTTTTATAAGCTAGAGAGGCAGCCAACACCTAGACTTAGTTGCTTGTGTATATACCGATATAACAAATAAACTTAAAAAAATAAAAATGATGATTGAAATACATAAAATATTACAGTACTTCAAAAGAAAAAAATGTATGTGTGACATGTAAGCTTGTAAAACTATCTATTTTAGTTAACCTATACTAAGTTCATAACACGAAAACGAAAGCGTAGTTTCAAAGTTCTGTCTATTTGTATATTTTATTTGTTTGTAATAATGTTTAAGGGAAAAGCTACATTGGTGTCTTATTTTGTATTTATATATTTTGGAAATTACTTAAATTGACTTGCAATTGACTATGTGGAAATAAAATGTGTATAGATTGAACCTCGTCTATTTTAAGGTCCCGCTAAGATGTGTGTCCGCCGAGTCTCGTAGAAATCGCACAATTAAAATCAAGCGAGTTTCCCCACAAAAATAAAATAACACGGACAAAAATCAAACACGAATAAATCGGTTATATTCCCTGAAAAGACCAGTTTACAGCATAATAGTTACATGTGCGTGTATGTCGGAAAAGTGGCATGGTTTACACCAAAAGTAATTTAATACAATTATACATCTATCTCAAATATTATTTGAGTACATTTTTCACTCTACTAGGAGTTTTATTCGGGAAAATCTGAAAATTTGATTCTGAGGTGTCTGTGTTAGTGCTGAACATGGCTTTTGCTTAAAACGTTTCCGTTCACAGATTTTTTTTTCTCTTCGTCAAAATATGCAAACTACGTAAAAATCTGTTCTATCGTGTTTTTTTTTTAAATCTGTTGAATTGTCAAACAACACTTAGTCTGTGAGTTTATGATTAGATTTTGTATCCACGTCGTTAGATTTTGTTTTTATTTAAAGTTATTCCATGCCTAATGTCTTTTGAATTCAGATTTACGTTTTACTCTTAATTCCTTTCTCACGCTTTCAGTCCCGAATTTCTTATGTTTGTGTAACAATCACACTATCTCCAATTCCATGGTTTACGAAATTTAACACTAAGCTGTTTGTATTTCAATAGAAAAGGCAATTACATTACACTACACAAAGATTCATCCTTTTTACAAGTATGATGCAACCTAATATTAACCAATTCTAATTCAACATGGAATGTAAAGCTTCCCGGGATGCAGTTTGATACGACCGTAAAGGTAGAACCCTCAATAATTTAGACAAGCATTAACACAACATTCAAGTTTGATACAATTCTGAATTTTTCGTTTGGTTAATATTAACCAGGATCATAACGGATATCGTAGTAGTAACAGTGTGATAAATAAATATTGAAATTATTTCGTTTCTTTAAACATTTTTTGTTCTATACAGTTCTTGGTTTCTTCACATATCTAATAAATGAATTACATCTATTGCTATTTATCTAGGTATAAACACATATTGATCCCATCCGACATAAGCTGTTCTATCACACTTATCTGTATGTTCCCTGTAAAATAACAACTTCATTATATAGTAAAACTGACTGTATTAATGACAATAAATACACATGTATGTATATTTAGTTAAAATAGTTAACACTTACTATAAATATATATGTATATGTCATGAATACGTTCGTGTACTGTAAGTATGGCTACATATAAATGCTACCAAGAAAATAGATACGAAAATCCTATTACAGAAGGCAATGAAAATACATAAATATGACAATAAGGGAATAGAGAAATTTACTACTTGTAAGTCTGAATAGAATACTTGTCAGTTGTTGCAGTGTTTAATATTTATGAAGTACTAGGGAACTAAAATAATCATTTTCAATTGCCCATCTTATTTATTAAATAATGAATAAATTATAGGTATGCGTCGCATGCACTTGTTTCTATCCACACATACATTTGTACATGTACCGTGAAAAAAAATCTTCACAAGGTATATGTGGATAATACAGCCCAATCATTGATAGAAAGAAATGCCTGTGCTATGTGGATGCACTTTTAAGAAAAATGCTAGTTCAAAATTAAACTTTTAAATAATATATTTAGTTTACTGATAAAGACACCAACCATTTTTATCCTGCGGGAGAGGGATGTTTACTTGTATTTGATGTCAGATTATAATTTTTTTTCAAAAAATGGATGAGTTAAAAATCACAGAATTAGGAAGTCTTTTTTTCAAAAAGACCATACGATCTGGCCCTTCTTCACTTATAAACATGGTGCCTATAACAAACCCTTGTGACGAATTTTAACTAACTTTCTGATTGTCATGTGCTCTGAATATAACCTGTAGAGAGTCTAAGCATTAAATTTGCATAGAACCTATTCCAAAAATGGCAAAATCGTAACTTGTCATCTTGTGAGTATGTAAGAATCCTTCATTAGCCATATTCGACTCTAATCTTAAATGATTTTAAGATACGATTCCGTACGACGGTTGAAATCAAGAATGAAGCTATAGGACAGTACATGTACGTTCTACATAACAACATTAGACCCTTTTTGTTTACTTAATTGTGTTGTGTCTTCAAGTAAAATTTTAAGTTGAAGGGGATCACTTCTAAATGCGACTTCGGAGGAAAATAATTTTACTTTCTAGGAAACCAGAAACACTTACCATAAAGTTAAAATGCGTGATCCAATTTTAAAACACGAAATATCATCAGGGCACCACATTTTACCACAAATATAAGAATTATCCATCCAAAGAAATAATCGTTTTACAAATCTGTCAAGCAAACGGCACGATCTACACTTGTCGTTTCCTGTTCACCATACATTTAGAAAGCACTTCTCACTAGTCATATATTATCAACACGTGAATGTCGTTCGTCTTCGATCATTTTCCGTATCAGAATCGACAACGGCCTATCGCTATTTTCTATCACAACAGACGAAAATTACAATGAAATGGGAGATAATTTAACTTGGGTAGGTTTCTGCCTGCTTTGGGTGATTGTACCTTTATCCTTTTGTTTTTTTCCCTTTGATCTTTGATTTTTTGGGCAATTTTCTTCACAAAAACTGGACAGCACTGTCAAAGGCTTATTATGCAATTCAACGAGGGAATATTGACAACCAGCCCCTAATTAAATTTATGCCTTGGAAAATCGTGAATTTTGAAGGATGTTGGGCCTTGAAGTTGAAAATGAACAGATGATGACTGGTCAAACCCTTCTCAAAAACATTGGACTCTTTGTTTTCGTAAGACTCTCAGATCAACCTCAAGACTTGTTACTCCTAGGCCTTTGTAATGTTGCTAAAGTCAGTGAAAACGAAGTTTTTGATCTGTTTTCAGTGTTGATGTGCACGTTAAAGGTTTTTACTCCTGTAATCTTTTTGTAACGTATTTTTTTTCCATCATTCTTAGCGTTTCTTGCAAGAATGTACTTGGCTATAGGACATTTCATTTACTTGTCTTCTACAGTTGACCCTTTAAACTTACATTAAATGAAAATTGTGTTCCAAATATTATCTGTCAAAGATGTTGTCTGCCATTTCTACCGGTTTCTTGGTATGGTCTAAAATGTGTAACCTGTACCCGTACCAACTTTTCCCCGTACCCAAATACTACTTTTTGCAATTTCTTCATTATTACAAGATACTTCCAACTGAAAGTTGGTACATATTTACCAAATGAAAGATGGTTAGGTTACACTTAATGATTTTTTAAATGTAGAATTTTTTTTTTTTCGATTTTCTCCTTCCAAGGGGGTCTAAAATGTGTAATCCGAAATTCCCGTACCCAAAAATCAAAGTCCAGTATTTTTGTTATCTATACAATGCATATTTAACATTAGAACATCATGATACTATCAAAATTTTCATTGACGATAAATTAAAATCGCATCAGACTCTGTTTATGAGACTGTTTTTCATTCTGGCTAAGATCGTATCCATTCTTTGCCAGTCTTAAAGTGCAGTTTTAACCTATCTGTGATTTTAGAAAACCGTGAAATTTGGATAGGAAAGTGAAAAATAGTCAATAATTAGTTTGGTACGGCAACTTCCGGTTACACATTTGAGATCATTGACTTCAAAAAACCGATCAAACAAGAAATATTAGACGAATATACATCATTTTCTTGATTAGAACGGACTTTTCCACAATTCGCATGCAATTTTCAGTCCTTAACATACCGTAAGAATGAATATTTTAGCAAAACATCATTTGGGTACGGGGAAAAGTTGGTACGGGTACGGGTTACACATTTTAGACCCTACCCTGTTTCTGTGGTTTCCTTTCTTCAAAGCTCTTCCAGGGGAGGTAAACCAACGTAGTTATAGTCCAAAATTCATCAATGTATTTTATCTATATTATCGGTTATACTCTATGCTTACCCAATTTTATTTAAAAACATTGTTTTTCAATATATCATGATGGTGTACACATACATCAATCATTTTATCTCTGTTTGGATTTTCCTTAAAATAGCATGTTCTAATGGTTCTAATTAGCACAAAAACACAAAAATGCGTTTTTTTAACTAAAAATAAAAAAAAATAATCTTCTTTCAATATTAATGTTCTTGCTTCCCTTGAAGCAATTCCGTATTTCTCTATGTAAAACTATTTATTTTGCAGAATACCCTATTAACGTCTTATACCGTAGCCTTGTCATATTAATAGATAGTGAAAAGTTACCAAAAGACAATGTTCTATGGACCTTTAAAGAATGTTGAGAAAGTAGTATCCAAAATTTGTATTTATTTTTCTTTAATTTTTTCGATCTTTTAGCCGATCGTACATGTTTGTATAGCTAAATAAAATCCGTGCATTTAGTTGTTTCATACTCTACCTTTTAATGCCTGTACAAATAAAGCAAACACTGCAAAACTATTCCTGATGATCATTTTGCCCTGTAAATTATTGAAAAAATATACCTTATATAAAGAGAGAAAAAGAAAACGAGGAATGTGGCAAAGAGACACAAACCCTTCCAAATAGTTGATAAACAAACGCAGCATACGGGCCGAAAAGGAACTGTGAGAAAGTCCCTGACCAAACTACATGATACGTATAGTGATAAATTACCCCGAACAAATTTTAAGTATATATAAATTATGAAAGTTTTACTACACGTACTGAACTGAATTTCTTAAATGTATCCAAAATGAGTATATGTTTGGTTGGGTCGTCATTTTTGTGTGTGTGTGTGTGTGTGTGTGTGTGTGTGTGTGTGTGTGTGTAAAAAACATATTGGTGATACGGGACCGATTTCTTTTCTTTTTTTTCAAAATATGTAACTTTTTAATTTTATTCTTTTCGACTGCTTTGAAAAACAACTAGTTTTGGAGGTTTAATATTTTTTATTGTCTCGTCATAATGTGGACGTAGTCCATTAAACTTTGCATAGCATGCATTATTGTAATTATGTATTATTTCAACTTACAAAAATGTGTCAAATTATTGACCTACACTTAGGAATCGATGGTAAAGGAAACTATTGACCAAACTTTACGACAAACGTGATGACTTTTCATTCAGAATTGTCAACTTTCCTTTCATCTATGGCAACATCCCTTCGGCTCCTGCGTATGGAGTGTTCATATCACAACTCATACCTTATGCCAGAGCTTGCCGAAACTACGTAGACTTTTTGTTTCGCGCTAGAACTCTAACAAATAGGCATCTGGAACAGGGTTATGTTGCTACATGATTGAAGTCATCACTACAGAAGTTTTATGGTCGTCATCATGAACTCGTGGATCGTTATGGTGTATCCATCAGCACCATGAAAACTGATTTATTCAACGGGTCATAGTTTTCATTTCCTCGTTTGTCTACCCCGGACTTGACTTTTTATGAGCAACTCGGCAGGTGTTTCTAGAAAAGCAGAGGACGCTTACCCTACCGGTGCCCCTGGTCCATGCTCCCAGTTTTTAGTGGAGTCAGAGTTGCTCATTTACTTTTGTTACTTTGTATGTATGATTTTAGTTACTTTATGTTCTTTGTTGTGTATGTCTGTTTTCCATGTCTGGTCTTTGTCCCTGGATTACATTCTTTTGATTACCGCTATAACCTTGGTTCCCTTGATTACTCTTATTATCTTTTTTTTAATATTCGTCTAACGCAAAGTACATGATCTTTCACTACTTCTTGTTTTGAGTACTTCTCAAGAAGCTAAGATAAGAATCAAGCAAAATATATATAAGGTGTGGCACATAACTAAGGAAAATAACACAGAGATTTTGTTGCATTAACCAAGTATTTGAACTTGATAACCTCCAGAAATAACAATCAGAGTGTTTGTAAAATTTGCCTATATTTGATATTGACAGGACAAATTTTGTTGAAAAGCACTTTGAAAAATGGCGGGGAAATTTCCCCCCGCTTTCTCCTTATATTATCAGTCAAAAAATATCTACGTCACAGATGCTTCAGTATAAATTCAAATGGCTTTTCAGTTGTTTTCTAGATATATTGAATATTTTTTCAAGCAAAACAGACCAAACTGAGAATAATGATGTGCCACCCATCACCTGATTCTTACACAGAATGGTACTTAAGTAATTTATAACTGAATAAGTGAATATTCATTGTCATAAAAACATAATGTTCAACATAGTTTTCCCACAAAGTCACTTTGAAATAAACTAGTTGTTCTTCTATTCTTTACAATTATCATTATTGGTTGTTTTAACAAAACTTGTCATTAATAAAATGGTTGCTTTATATTCCCGTCTTACCTAAATTGCTTTTGAACTGCAATAGTATCAACAGGTGGATGTATAGAAACAATTCAAACATTGTACATTCAGAATGCTTTACAACAATTTTTCAACAGCCTGTGGGAAAATGTATATGTAAATCAGCAAAAAGGATGACAAGTAGCTATGCAAACATTCATAGTTAAATATGGAACTTCTGTTACTATGACAACATGTTACTAAGTTCTCAATTTAAATAATTCAAATTACATGTTTTGATAATGAGTAAATTACTAACTGGAATCAAAAAGAAACTTGAAATGTTTGAATGCATCATCATATCACACATTTATAGAATGGAAAGGATTTTCCGTGAACGTAATGTGCAACTAAAACAAGAGACTCCAAGTAGCCTGAATCGCTCACCTGATTACATTTTTGCCTTTCAATGGCAATAACTCTAACAAGAAGTTGTCCAACAATTTTAACTCGTACAATACTTTGCTAGTACTAATCATAAGGATCATGTCATCAATTGAAAGTTTTTTTTCTATCCATTAAAGAGTTCAAAATATTGGCTGAAATCTGCTACGGTTCCACTATAGATAGATCACCTTACCGCAAACCATAGTGGTGCACGGTGTTGGGTAAGATGACACGTTCCTCGCACGTTAAAGAACCCTACTGTGGTATTCTCCCGGAGTAGGAACCATAGGTCTCCGCCACATGAGGCTAAATTGCCCGACCCTACCCACCTCTCCCTATTTCCAGTGGCAATCAAAATTTGTCGACCCCATTGTCCTTGTGTCCCATCCCTTTTTCATTTCATCATCATTTCATGTTCATTTTATCATCAATTTCATGTTCATCGTCTGAATATAGCTGAAATATTGCTGCTCGGACGTTATATCCCAACAAACAAACAAAACAAAATATCAGGCACTTTCAAAACTGTCAGAAAAAGTAAGTTGGCATGGTACTATTGTAAAAAATACA
Organism: Perna viridis; assembly: GCA_037379345.1. Lineage (NCBI taxonomy): Eukaryota > Metazoa > Mollusca > Bivalvia > Mytilida > Mytilidae > Perna > Perna viridis. The sequence goes on along the minus strand of CM074515.1, from coordinate 9,655,435 downwards.
ACTAAAAAGTGTACCTTCTTCTGCTCATTTGTTCATTATTCTAATTTTTAAAGTTCGTGCGAATTTAGCATTTTTGAAAAAAGGCCAGTTGGTGCAGAGAAGAGAATCCAATCCGGTGAGGACCTTAATCTTTAAAGCTTGCATTTTACACCTCTTTTCCTTCACAAGTATTGCATCTATTTATGTACAAATGGAGCTACTACCAACAATCAATATTTCCACCAAGTTCCATCTTTCATTTTAAAGTTTTCCAAATTAGACCGGGTCATTTTTGTGTACGCAACAGTGCACCTGAATCTCATTTGTATAATGCAACCTAAAAACCTCATTATTCGCCTTTCAAGGACAATATCTCTAACAAGGAGATGTCCAGGGACAAAGACCCAACATGGAAAACAGACCTACACAACAAAGAACATGAAAAAACTAAAATCATACATACAAAGTAACAAAAGCAAATGAGCAACTCGGACTCTGGGAGCATGGACCAGGTGCACCGGTAGAGTAAGCGTCCTCTGCTTTTCTAAATACACCCGCTGAGTTGCTCATAAAAAGTGAAGTCCGGGGTAGACAGACGAGGAAAGGAAAACTATGAACCATTGAATAAATCAGTTTTCATGGTGCTGATGGATACACCATAACGAACCGCGAGTTCATGACGACCATAAAACTTCTGTAGTGATGACTTCAATCTTGTAGCAACCTACCTCTGTTCCAGAAGCATATTTGTTAGGAGTTCCAGCGCGATACAAAACGTCTGCGTAGTTTCGGCTCTGGTATAAGATATGAGTTGTGATATGAACACTCCATACGCAGGTGCTGAAGGGATGTAGCCACAGATGAGAGGAAAGTTGACAATTCTGAATGAAAAGTAATCACGTTTGTCGTAAAGTTTGGTCAATAGTTTTCCTTTACCATCGATTTCCAAGTGTAGATCAAGATATGAAGTTGACCTTACAGTATCTGTAGTATCCTTTATCTCAAGTTCTTTGGGGTAAATGCAATGTATCAATCCCCGAAATTAGGATTATATAAAGGTAATACATCATCTATATAGCGGAAACTGAGATTTAAGGATCTAGCCAAACGATATTCTTTCTTTCGGATCAAGTCAGTAATAAAGTTAGCCTCGTATGAGTGAAGGAATAGGTCAGCAAGTAAAGGAGCACAATTTGTTCCCATTTGAATGCCGACCGTTCGTTGAAATTCTCGTCCACCACACTAAACAAATATGATGTCGATTAAAAATTCCAGCATTTTGTAAACATCTTTCTCTGTATATTTGGAAGATGATTTGGAATTATTTCTTACAAAGTATGAGGAATCTCTACCAAGAACTATATATTTGTATCTAGGTGTACCATCTTTTTTGGAAAAACAACGATGTATAATGTTTTTAAGTCGGGATTTTAACTGAGTATGGGGAATAGAATTATACCGTGTTGAAAAATCATAGGTTTTAATGCTATTATATTCAGATAATAGTCTTGAACTGATTGTCTCCAAAAGATCTTTCGAATTTTTCAGGATCCACATTGAATTAATACCACTATGGGAGTAACACGTGTTGTGGTAGGACTGCAGACCCTCTTTGACAGTTGTTAGTATAGAAGTTAAAAGTTTTGAAAGAGGTTAGGTGGTACATTTTGCAGATCCAGCTATATGTTGTTTGTATGGATTCTTGTGGAGTTTAGGAATCCAGTACATAGACGGTAAATCACAATCATCGTCCTTAGTAGAGAGACCAAAAGAGAATAGTACAGATTTATGGTTTTCAACAATCTCTACTTTGGAGAGTGTGGTAGCAGTATAGGTCTTATCACTGATGTTATTTTCCATGTCTACCTCTGAAAGTAAACATTTGATGTAAAACGTTTTGCAGACAAAAACAATGTTGTTTTGGTCTTTGTCTGCTGGTACGACAATATACTTGTCATGTATAGTCGACAATGTTAAGCTACCAATTAAAAATGTAAAATATATCCTTTCATGCGACATAGAATCCAAGCAATGAATACAGATTTCATCAATTTTCTTATATGATTTTCAAGGTATTTGCTAAACAAAGGGCCTTAATGGAATATTAAGATCTCAGTGAACAAATGGTAAAATCCAGGTGTTAATGTGAATGACTTAATTATCTCCCCTTGTTTTTCAATATGGCTGACCATGCTGCAGTGTGAAAATAAAGTGGTCACATTTAAGTGTTTATTCTATAAAACCAGTCCTAACAATTGGTAGCTATATATATATAGCGTGGTTCTTATAAAAGGTGTTGGATCTGCAAATGTTACAGAGTTTAAAGTGAAAAATTAGTGATGTCAACCAAGATAATCCCCCTTTGTACCACCCAAAGGTCAAAACCTATGAACTCTACAAGCAAGAATTATTAGCTTGTAAAAAGGTTACAGACTTAGATGAAAAGAAAAGAGGTGTTGTTATAGCCCTCCCACTCCCAGAAAAAAATGAATCTCAAATAAGAGAAACAGTTTTCGATCAGATCAGCTTAGATGATTTAAAAAAAAAAGACAATGGCTTTGACACCCTGGTCAAATTTCTCAATAAGCAGTTAGCCAAAGATGATTTAGCAGATAGTCTTGAGAAGTTTCAGGATTTCGAGGACTTCCAAAGGTCAGAGGTTCAAACAATAAATGAGTACACTTCTGTTTTTTATTCCAAATACAGAAAAATAGAGAAAAAGAACATGAAATTACCACCTGAGATATTGGCATGCAAGTTATTGAGAAGGACTCATATAACAAAGGAGGAAAAGATGGTTGTTTTAACTGGGGTGAATTTTGAAAACAAGCTAACCTTGTATGATGAAGCAAAAAAGTCATTAAAGAAATTCAAAGGTGAAAAAACATTAAACAAAATGGAAATTAACATTGAAAAGGGGAGATAACTCTGTAAAAATGACTGAAAAAGCAATAACATTTTATACAAAATCATAATAATGTCATTACTCATATCTGATCAATAAAGTGTAGCAATAGTGGACATTTTAGTATTAAATTGAGAAGACTATCTTATACCAAACAACTTAGATTTTGAAACTAAGTTATAAACCATGTGCCCAATTTTCTAGATAATTCATGACGTTTAAGAGTTACAAATTGTGATGATCATAATGAAGTTAATATTCTACATTTTGTGGTTCAAAGATTCTTTTAACAAAGGCAAAACTGTTGATAAAACAGTTGAATCGCTCACCTAGTTAAAGTTTGTCTTTCAAGGGCAATAAATTTAACAAGGTTTGTTTGTTTGTTAGAGTTTAACGTCCGAGCAGCAATATTTCAGCTATATTCAGACGATGGACATGAAAAGGATGATAAAATGAACATGAAATGATAATGAAATGAAAAAAAGAATGGGACACAAGGATAATAGGGTCCAAAAGTTTTGATTGCCACTAGAAAAAGGGAGGATGGGTAAGCTCGGGCAATTTAGCCTCCTGTGGTGGAGCACAAAGGTTCCTACTTCTATCGAATACCACAGCAGGGTTCTTTAACGTGCGAGGAACGTCACAGCTTTCCCAACACCGTGCACCATTATGGTTTGCGGTCAGGTTTTCCGTATTATAACCTGACAATCCCAGCATGTAACATGCCTGGGGTACCCCATTCCACCACCTGGGGCACACATCCCAGTTGCACTGTGGGCAGAGTGCCTAGCCCCTGGCTAGGTTTCTGAGCACTATTTAATCGCCTTTTATGAGAAGCTTAGCGCTGCTGCAGGCCTATTCTTTTAACACCCGGACCTGCACGGGTAAATTTAACAAGGAGCTGTCCAACAATTTTAACTCAACAAGACTTTGGTAGGACTACAAGGATCATTTCAGTGATAGAAAGTTTCTATCTATTATAGTTTTCAAGATATTGGCTGAAAATTGTAAAAATTCATCTTTCAAGGGCGATAACTCTTACAAGGAGTGGCATGACAACTTTGGTCCCTGAAGACCTTTAAAGGCCTCAAAATAAGTGTCATATCAGCTCAGAAATAATTTTGCTAAACCTAACGGTTTTGGATATATATATGAAAAACTACTGTCTGACCAGTTTGTCCTATTTTTAGTAATGGCGGCCATGTTTTTCAATGGATCAAAAATTCCCACATCAGTTCTATGCACAATAACCCAAGAAATATTCGTACCAAGTTTGGTTCCAATTGGTCCAGTAGTGTCAGAGGAGATTTTTGAAAGAAATAACATTAAAAATAGCAAAAAAACTGGAAAAGGGCAATAACTCAAAGACAGCTTAACAGATTAAAATGAAAATTTGACTACAGATAGATCTCATCATGCTGAACACTATATTCCATGTTAGAATTTGGCTAAACCTAACAGTCTTGGAGGTATATGCGAAAATCTACTGTTTGACCCCTATGTTCTATTTTTAGTAACTGGAGGTAATTCTTCACAAAGTGGAAATAAAACTATACAGAGACCAAAACAGGGAAACACTGTTCAGACATTGTTTGCACCAAAGAAAGACTCTAACAGTGGTGTTAGTGGTAGTAATAAACCTCAGGCAAAATCATAGAAGAAAAACCAATCTGAATTGTCAAGTGAATCAGATCAAAATATGGACTTAACAGGAATGATTAACCTACAAAGGGATATTGACGAAATTAAGTTAAATCTTCAGAGTTTAATAAAGAGAGAAGACCTTGATAGAGCTACAAAAGATCTTGTTACCACCAATGATATGGAGATAATGAAGACAGCAATTGTGAGGAAACTTCTCCAACAATTTGAGTCATCTATGGATAAGAAACTGCGTGCGAAAGTAACTCAGTTGAAAACTGAAATGCAAGAGCAAATAGATGCTATGGCTGTCGAGAATGATGACTTGAAGAGACAAGTTGAACACCTGAAAAATTCAGCAATAAAACCAAACACAAATTGCATGAGAATGCTAAGATGCATTTATTACCAGCAATTTTAATGAACAATATTCGAGAAAAAAACAACATTAAAGTGATGAATTTTCCTAGAAAGGAAAAACAGAATTTGAGAGCTGACTTTATAGAAACCGTCAAGAAGGATTTAAATGTGGAGTTTCAGGACAGAGATATAGTGGCAATACACTGTATACCATAAGAAAAACCAGGATCAAAACCTGTTATAGTAAAACTTTTTAATAGTGATGCTAAAAGAAGTGTGATGAGGTAAAGAAAAAAACTTAACGAACAATGTAAGATTTGTTGATGATGTCATTAGGACAAATTTGGAACTTATTAAAAAACTTGATGAAACTGAATGGTTTGAATCAGTTCGGTACTATAATTGTAGAATTTATGGTAGAACAGAAGATGAGCTTCAGTTGAAGTTTGGACTGTTTGATGACATTCAACTGAGATTACTTCAAAGGAGATAAAATAAACTAATGTATGTACATTGAGTCATCGATTTACACATTTAAACATTATTTGACAGTGTAATTTATTTTTTCCTATCTGATATAATTTGATATATATACTTTATATATAAAAATTATTTATATTTATTTTAGGAAAAAAGTATAAATATACATATAAGAATTCAACAGTAATATACGAAAATTTTGCGAAAACTGAAAATTATACATGTAAAGAAATGATATACATGTATCACTGCCATATTGAATCCCTTCAAAATAGTTTTAAAGTCCTGTCCCCCATTTTTTTATATTTTAGTGGAACAAAAATTGTCCTGTTCTATATATGTACATATGTTGTGTATGTGTACTGGCTTGGAATTTATCACTCTTATATGAATTATTTGTATCAATGCTTCTTTCATTTTATGACAAAATTGCATGTCTTCATTAGAATGAAATACCTAATATAGGTTCTTTAAAAATTATGTCTGTCTATTGTCAGGGATTGAGAGACACTGCAAAGAGAAAAGATGTTTTTAACATGTTGAAATCAAAACACTATAATATTTATTGTCTTCAAGACACACATTTTTCACCTGAAATCGAGAGTAATCCATGTGGGGCTATGAATGCTACTTTTCCTCATTCAATTCAAACTCCAGAGGAGTAGCGATTTTTTTCAACAATAATTTTGAATTTAGTGTTTTAAAGGAAAAGAGAGATGTAAGTGGAAACTATTTAATCCTAGATATTGTAGTTCAAAAACAAAAAAATGACTCTGGTATGTATATATGGGCCAAATACAGACTCCCCTGATTTTTATGATATGATTTTTTTCTGTAATCGATGACTTTGGTGATGAAAATTATGTTATATGTGGTGACTTTAATCTTGTTCTCAACCCTTACTTAGATTATTATAATTATTTACATATTAACAATCCTAATGCTAGAAATAGGCTTCTTGAGTTAATAGAAGAAAGAGGTCTATTTGATCATTTTAGCGAACTTTTTCCGAGTCTATGAAGGTACACTTGGCGAAAAAGAACACCTTTCAAACAGGCTAGACTAGACTTTTTCCTTCTCTCAGAGAATACATTAATTTATTTGAAAAACTGTTCTGTTGAACCTAGCTATAGGTCTGACCATTCTATGATAGTTCTAGATTTAGAGTTCATCCATTTGTTCATGGCAAGGGGTTATGGAAATTCAATAATTCTTTATTGTATGACTCGGAATATATGAAAAATGTCAAAAACAAAATTTGAGATATTGAAGAACAGTATGCTGCTCTTGTTTACAACTTTGACAATATTGATACTATGAATAATGAGGATATTCACTTCAGGATAAATATGCAGCTATTTCTTGAAAACTTTACTGATGGAAATTCATGGCAAAACCATATCCTATTCCAGTTTAAAAAAAGGGAATCTGAGAAAAAAGAGCATGACTTGAAAAATAGAATTGTGCAGTTAGAAGCAGGAATAGATGACCATTCTATAGATGAATTAGAAAGTAAGAAGCATGAACTTGAAAATCTAGGTAAAGAAAAGATGAAAGGGAAACTAATTAGGTCAAGGGTACAATGGGTGGAAGAAGGTGGAATGCCTTCAGGATATTTTTGTGGACTGGAATCAAAAAATTTTGTAAGTAAAATTATTCCAAAAGTAGAAAAAGATGATGGTCAAGTTATAACAGATCAGTTTGAAATATTAAAAGAAGTGAAATTATTTTATGAAAACTGATACCAATGTAAAGATTCTTATACTGGTTGTAATTTGAATGATTTAAAAAAAGATTTATATCAAACACAATATAGCATTATAACTGGTGATGAACAAAACAATCCAGAGGGTAAAATTACCATCCATGAAGCAGATGTTGCATTGAAAAAAATGAAAAACAATAAAACACCTGGATCAGATGGATTTTCAGCAAAATTTTTCAAATTTTTTTGGAAAGATCTTCAACACTTTGTAGTGGAATCTTTAAACTATGGTTACGATATAGGTGAACTTTCTGTTACTCAGAAACAAGGAATTATTAATTGTCTACCAAAAGGGAATAAACCTTGTCATAATTTGAAAAACTGGCATCCCCTTTCATTGCTTAATGCAGTATATAAGATTGGCTCTGCAGTTATTGCAAACAGATTTAAGAAAGTTTTAGACAAATTGATTGACTTTGATCAGACAGGCTTCATTAGTGGGCGTTATATCGGGGAAAATATTCGATTTATTTATGATATTATGCAGTATACAGAGGAAGAAGATATACCTGGTTTATTATTATTAATTGATTTTGAAAAAGCTTTCGATTCGATTTCATGGGAATTTTTACATTGTGTTTTGAAGTTGTTTAATTTTGGTGAATCTATTATTAAATGGGTTGAAGTGTTTTACTCAAATATAAAATCTGCTGTTATTCTGGGTGGAAATCTTTCAGATTTTTTCATATTGGACGTGGATGTAGGCAAGGAGATCCTCTGTCACTTTCCTTGTTTATTTTATGTGCAGAAATTCTTGCTATCAAGATTCGTGGTAATAAGGATATATGTGGTATTCAGGTTTTGCCGACGGAACATAAAATGTCACAGTTTGCTGACGACACATATTTAATTTTGGATGGCGATGAAAAATCTCTTAGTGAATCTTTTATTGACCTTGATTGGTATGCTAAAATATCTCGCTTGAATATTAATTCCTCTAAAACCCAAGTAATTTGGATTGGGAGTAAAAAATATAGTAGCAATATATTGTGTTCAGACAAAAATCTTTCTTAGGGTGAAACATCTTTTAAACTACTTGGCGTGAATTTTGATGCTGAACTGAACAAAGTAGTTAAAATAAATTATTTTGAATTATGCAGATCAAATCATTGTTAAAACAGTTGTCAAAAAGAAACCTTACTGTTATTGGTAGAATTACAGTCATAAAGTCTCTAGTTCTGCCAATACTAAACCACTTGATAATTTCTTACCAAATCCTGATGAAGAAACTATCAAGAAAATAAATGACCTCATGTTTACATTTATTTGGAACTCACCAGTTAATAAGTTGAAAAATATATTATGTAAAGAATACTCAGAAGGTGAACTGAAAATGATTAATTTAAATGTATTTATAAATGCATTGACATCAACTTGGATCAGAAGAGTTTGTCAAAAAAATTGTAAATGGCAAAACATTTTTATGTCTTATGTTGACAAAAACAAATTGTTTAGTTGTGATGGTGCCTACATAAAGAAGTTATATCTTAAGATAAAAAATTATTTTTGGAAAGATGTTTTAAGATCTTGGGAAATGTTAATTGACAGAGAAAGAGACACAAATTGGGAATATTTTTTTTCAAATCCTATATGGTTAAACAATATAATTAAAATAGATGATGAGCCACCATGTTTCAAAGATTGGTTTGAACATGGTATTATTTATATTAATGATTTGTATAATTCTGATGGTTCATTTTTTACTGTAGAACAGATACAACAAAAGTATGGAATAAATATTGATGTATGAAATACAATAGTTTCAGAACAGCTGTAAAATCAGCAGCGAAATATTTTATAAAAGGTACCACTATTCTATGTAGACCATTTATCCATTCTGTATTTCAAAAGAAAGGGTCAGAAGATATGTACAATATAATAGTGAAAAATGATATCTGTCCAAATGGACAAAAAAATGGAGTGAACTACTAAGTGAACATAATCTAGAATGGAATTGTATTTTTAAACTTCCATTTGTAGTCACTAAGAATACTAAACTCCAGTGGCTTCAGCATAGAATAAACCATTATATATTTACTACAAATAAACTTCTTTTTAAAATTAAAATTGTTGATGATTCTTATTGTACATTTAGTCACACAGAAAATGAAACAATAGAACATTTGCTATGGAATTGTGACATAGTTCAATATTTTTTACATAATGTTGAATATTGGTTTCTTTCACATGGTTTAAGTATTCCAATTCCAAAACTGAGTTTTATTTTTGGTGATGTTTCAAAACTTACTAAAAATGACCCCTTAAACATTATATGTTTTAATATCAAGAAATATATTTATGATACAAGGTGTTTTAAAAATAATTTATCTATAGTAGCATTAAAATGTAAGTTGCAAGATATGTATAAGATAGAAAAAATGTTAGCAGTAAAAATAAGTATATTACTAAGTTCAATATTAAGTGGAATAAATACCAAAATATATTTTATGTCTAGGACTCACAATATATGTAAGTGAAATGAATGATTTATTAAAGTATTTCAAATTAGAAAACAGGACTTCTCCTCTTTTGTTTTTGTTTGCTTGTTTTTTTTCTCTGATTTATTTCTCCTTCATTTTTATTATTATTATTTTTTTATATATACTCTGATTTTTTTTGTAAAAACCCTCATTATTTTCAAAAATATTTTTCAACAATATATACATTCCTTAATGAGTATATGTATTCTTTGTATACTAAATCATGGTGTGATATTTGTGAACAATATAAGTTATGTGTTTTTATGTAATGATGATTGTATATGACTGTTGGAGAATTTAGAAAAAATAAAAATAAAAAAAAAAGTTTGGTTCAAATTGGCCAAGTAGTAAGAGAGAAAAAGAGATAACATTAAAAACAAAAAAAATGTTGTAAAAGGGCAGTAACTCCATTATGGCTTAACAGATTAAAATGGAAATTTGACCACAGAAAGATCTCATCATAATTATACCCATGTCAGAATTTTGGCTAAACCTAACGGTTTTGGAGATATATGCCAGAAACTACTGTCTGACCCCTATGTTTATTTTTAGTAATGGGAGTCATGTTTTTCGATGGATCAAATATCCCCACGAGTTCTGTGCACGATACCCCAAGGAACTTTCATACCAAGTTTGGTTCTAATTGGTCAAGTAGCATCAGAGGAGAAAAGTTTTGAAAAAAAGACGATGGACGCCAAGTGAGTTCGGCCAGCTGAGCCCAAAGTGACAAATACTATCAATTCTAATGTCAACATATATTTCCCTTCTTCTAGGTCCTTATTTTCAATAGGGAAGGAGCAAAAACCTTCCAAAACCATAGAGCTTTCCACTACATTCTTAGGAAGGATGTGTAAAAATTTCAAAAGGTAAGATATAAGTTGAACTGAAATAACGTTAATAAAGGAAATAATTGAACGCTAAAATTCAAACAACAGGGTGATATCAATATATAAGTCAGGATATTTTGTTGTTGTAATAAAAGTTTTATTCTCTTGACTAAACATAAATGCTCCATTCAAATTATACTTACTCGTAAGACATCCTTGACCATATTGAACATGTGTGTCAGGATTACAACTGCATGTCATATAACTAGCATCACAAATAAAAGGCATTAAACACTCCTCACTCCCAAGGCATTGTTCTCCGAATGATTTTTCTATGAAAAAAATAAAACAAATGAAAGAACTGGTAAACACTCACAAACCGAACGAGATCCATACTAAGGATGGAGCAGGTATTAGGTAAAAAAACAACATGAAGTAGTAGGCATTGTGACACTGGGTACACCGCTCATTTCATGTAGTAGAAATGGCAAAATCCCGCAGCAAAAGGATTTTAATATTGGACATCACTGTGAATTCCCAGGACAAATGACATCTTAAAGTTGCATACTATTGCGAAGCTTGGAAAATAAGGCTTCCAAAATCATTATGCTAATGATACCATGATTGTAGAAATTCTTCACAAAATTTACTTGAATAAATAATACTGCAAATCCACATTTTTATCTTTTCTGCTAACTGACAGCACACATACACATTCTTAGCTTTATTTTGACTACTTTTAATCATAATACACACAAATAATGCACTTTTTGGTACTATATAATTGGGTGGCCATTTGACCCGAAAGTGGTTAGTGAGACCATAATATGAATAGATAAAGAAATGTCTCGGTCATCTCCACAATACATGTTGACAATGTAGGACATGTAAGTCACCTAGTCAATGAAAATGGTACATTCTCTATTCTCTAGAAAAGATGTTTGTTTGTCCTAAGGTAATCGTTTATTATACAGCAAATATGAGAGGTGTTGATAAAGCTGACCAATATATACAATATTACAGCTATATATAATCATAATACATTGAAGTGGCCCAAGAAAGTTTTCTTCCGGTTATTAGAAATGGTCAAATTCAATGCTTTCAGACTTCTTACTTTAAGCCGCAATCACTCATCCACCATCACCATCTTGGATTTTTCTTTTATACTCATTAAAGGGGTATTATCTGGTTATGCACAAGAGGTCTGCCCAGGGAGGCCAACAGTTAACTTACCAGTTGGTGAAATCAGATCAACAACGGTGGTTTAATAAAAACACTGTTCTTAATTTATTCATGCCTTTATCTTTTTGACGATTCTAAACAAGGAAACCTGATGGATGGATATAAGGATCATCATCTAAATATCACAATTTTATACACAATAATTTTACCAACCAATTCTGTGGAAAAAAGTGGACAACAAAATGTGTGGTTGAGCTGAATTGACATGCGATTACCTGAACTTACAATTTTAGATTCTAAAATTTATCTGAAATTATGATGTGCATTTATTTAAAGAACCTTAGTGTCTCTTACACATCCCCACTACGGTAAAAACCAAATTTCACAACTCTTCAATGTTGAATGGCTTAGTAATCTTGAGTTATGCAAGCGTCACCATTTTTCAAGCACATGTTCTGAAATCAATGCTGCACAGCGCAATATGCATTGTGAAATTAACTTGGCTGCTAAGACACACCAAAAATAAAAATTCAGTACTGACAGTGTTAATTTTTATTATATACCCATGTAGTCCTCTAAAAGTAGTTACATCTTTATATGATACCCAACCTTCCTATATAACTTCATCAAATTCCTTAAGTGGTTTAGGACAAGTTGCCCTAACAAGGTTTGAACATGTAAAACCTTTAATTTTGATTTTCCCCCTTTGAAGTCCTCCAACAGTAATCATATTCCTTCATACACACTTACATGTGAGTCAATAATTTCCAGGATAATGCTTATAACCATGAAATTATAATTATATCCAGGATAAAAAAAACAAGCATTCTGACAGTATTGCTGATGCAATAGTGTCCCCTTTTGGCCTTTGAACTCATTGCCTTTATGAGATTTTTTTTATATATGTAAACTAACAATGGATGGTGTTATTTTTTAACAATCAAGAGAAAATAACTCTTGAACAGCAAACGCAAATTCCATCAAAATCAAACCTCAGCTTCATTTTACAGCAAATTATATCATTTTTGCATTACAGAAAGCTGCATAAAGGCATTCTCTTTCTATCACCTGGAAAGTTGAAAAAAAACTTCGTTATTATGAATTAAAGGGCAAATAACTCTAGAATGACAGCAGCAACTTGCATCAAAATGATGAAACATACAATTTTACGTAATTTTCTATGTCAAAGGGCCATAAGTTCAATATAAATCATTTTGTCGCAATAAAATTTAAATTTAATTTGTAACTTGTCATGATAAGACTAGCTAACAAATATGAAATCAATTGGATGAGGCAATACAAAGAAAAGTATGGAAAACATAAAATTTTATGAAACTTCTGTAAAAATCATTCAACCATAACATCATTCAAACTTAACTTGTAACTTGTCATGATAAGACTACATACCAAATATGAAATCAATTTGATGAGGCATTACAAAAAAAAGTCCAGAAAACATAAAATTTCGTGAAATTTTCTAGGTCCAAGGTCCATAACTTCCATAAAAATCATTCAACCGTAAGGTCATTCAAACTTAACTTGTAACTTGTCATGATAAGACTTTATCCCAAATATGAAATGAATTGGATGAAGCATTACAAAAAGTCCGAAAAACATAAAACTTCATGAAATTTTCTAGGTCCAAGGGCCATAACTTCTGTAAAAATCGTTCAACCATAATGTCATTCGAACCTAACTTGTAACTTGTCATGATAAGACTATATACCAAATATGAAATCAATTGGATGAGGCATTACAAAAAAAAGTCGGGAAAACCAAGTGTGACTGATGGACTGACAGACTGACTGACAGACTGACAGACGGACGGAGTGCAAACCTAAGTACACTTCGGCATTTGCCGAAAAGGGGCAAAAAAACTATGCTTAAAACATCCCACAAAGTACTGGTAACATTCATTCTGGATTCTAGTGGTCAAATTTAAGGGGAAATACTTGCTAAATGCAAGTTGAAATTCAATTTTACCAGAAGAAATTATTTCAACTTGCTAAAATTTGCTAGTGGAATTCTACCCTTACCAAACAGAAATGTTTGTTGTAAGCTTGCGGCACGCACAAGGCAAATATGTGGCAAACAATTTTATTTGCCACTATGTTTGCTGTTTGTTCGAGGCTTGCAGCAAACATTCTGCAAATATCGCAGCTTTTAGCAGTTTATAAACCGTGAGTTTGCCGTAATTCATAGTCACCATTCATGCTTGCGGTAACTTCGCCACAGATAGCCAAATTGTTTAAATTTTTAGCGAATATTTCAGTGAACAATCACCAAAAGATTGCCAGAAATTTCAAATTCTTTCGAACATGCTCAGTGCTATTATAAATTTGAATCATGGAGAGAATTAAGCATCTAAGCATTTCATTTACCATAGTGTATTAATTACCAGTATCTTAATTTTGATGCAGTATGCAATCAAAGTTTTTACATGTTCTAGTGAGAAGCACAATTAACTGCCTTGCTATAGAAGTAATTATGGTAAGATTTAGATTGACCCTTACCAAAAATATAGCTCTCTTGCAAACATTTGCCGCAAATATATGGCAACTTTACCCCAAACTTGCATCATATATTCGTGGCGAGTTCACTGCAAACAATTTACTATGCAAATGAAGTTTGCCTCAATCACTCCATAGCCTAATAAGGAAAGCTGCGATGTTTAGGCCAACATCATTACTACAAAATGTATTGTTATGCTAATGAGATTAGCTGCAAGTTTGCAGCGAACACTGATAGCATTATTTGGGTTGCTGCAATGTTACTGCAATTATTACTAATCAATAAAGGTATATGTACATGTACATGTACATGTACTGTATCTAGATTTCCAGTAATCAACAGTCTTCATGATTGACTTTTTCAGACAGAAACCATTTGGACTTCCAAAGTTACAAAATTTGGAAATCCGAATGATTTTTCCAAGGCCCAAAAAAAATTTGAAATTGTGCCAGCACTCCACAGTATTGTAGAACTGCCTAATTTTGGTCTTGTAATCTGATGCTTTGTAACATTTATCACTTTAAAAATATGTCAAGCAGCTGTAAATCTATATATTTAGAAATAGCTCTAGCCAAGGCCTTCAGGATGCAGTAAAAATTTTCTGGAAAAAAATTACCCACAGCATATAGGGTTACCATAGAAACCATGCAAAAACATGCGAAAATTTGCAAAAAAGTTCATAAAATCAGGTTTAAAAATATCAAATTTCCCGCAAAATATTTGCAATTTTTATTTCATCCCCTGAAACTGTTCAAACTTTTTCCTTCGAAAACCCCTTCCTCATATGGGCATCTCCTGTTAGATTTTGAGCTATTTCACTTTGTAATCCACTTATTAAATTTAGCATGGTGAAAAATTGACTTACTTTCACTTTCACAATGAAGTCAAATTGTCATTGAAAAAAAGCCCCTTCAACATTGAAAATATATAAAACATTGCAAAATACTTTTAAAGTCCCCTTTTTTCAGAAAATGTTTTATCAACAATAGATTCTTCATTTTTAATCACTATAGCAACCACTGGTTTCCATTTATGTCATTTTTCATCCCTAGCCATAAGTGGGAAACTAAACTAAACTGTGGAGTGCTGGCTTAAGCAGAATGCAATATTAAATATTGTAATTTTCTAGTTATTTCTTGAAAGCTTACCTTCTTACGAGTAAAATGATACCAAATTTATCATAATTGGACAACTGATAACAATTTTAGAGGCATTCTCATACTAGGCTATCTCCTCTTCATTAATGGAGAACTTTCCTTATACCTAAGTGCAGATATGCATTTCACTGTTTCGCTATAATCATCTTTTAAATGAAAATTTCCACTTAACACATACAAAATCACAACCTATATATACTTATAAACCCTACATTTGGGGTTTTGTAAGCTTCTAACACAGGTTTTATGCCAAAATAGTGAATTTGAAGCTCATCGCATGAAAAATCACAGAAATCTGAATGAACTGAAAACCAAATACTAAAAAGCCCACTCCAGGTCTAAGGTTATTAAACCTTTGCTTATTGTGCACTTAAAAGTAGCCCGGTTAATTATTTTACATGTAACCTGCGCAAATATTTAGCTTTTAAAAATATATTTCATTCTTTGCGATGGCAAGAGCCATATTCAAACATGAATCAGTTCAATGATTGTTCTGTTAACTTTGCAAAAAATCTGCATAATTGGTTGCTAGGGACTTCTTAGCTAACAACAACATAGGTCCATACCATAAGTTACATTTTTTTAACCCTTGTATCAAAGCATAGCATAAAAACACTAGTTTCTAAGAAGTAAAGCAATTTTTTAAATGTGTCGGGGTATAGGCAGCTCCCTTTAAGCCAGCACTCCACAGTATTGTAGAACTGCCTAATTTTGGTCTTGTAATCTGATGTTTGTAACATTTATCACTTTAAAAAAATGTCAAGCAGCTGTAAATCTATATATTTAGAAATAGCTCTAGCCAAGGCCTTCAGGATGCAGTAAAAATTTTCTGGAAAAAAAATTACCCACAGCATATAGGGTTACCATAGAAACCATGCAAAAATATGCGAAAATTTGCAAAAAAGTTCATAAAATCAGGTTTAAAAATATCAAATTTCCCGCAAAATATCTGCAATTTTTATTTCATCCCCTGAAACTGTTCGAACTTTTTCCTTCGAAAACCCCTTCCTCATATGGGCATCACCAGTTAGATTTTGAGCTATTTCACTTTGTAATCCACTTATTAAATTTAGCATGGTGAAAAATTGACTTACTTTCACTTTCACAATGAAGTCAAATTGTCATTGAAAAAAAGCCCCTTCAACATTGAAAATATATAAAACATTGCAAAATACTTTTAAAGTCCCCTTTTTTTCAGAAAATGTTTTAACAACAATAGATTCTTCATTTTTAATCACTATAGCAACCACTGGTTTCCATTTATGTCATTTTTCATCCCTAGCCAAAAGTGGGAAACTAAACTAAACTGTGGAGTGCTGGCTGTATGAAAACATTTTTTTTTTAAGTCCTAAAAGTATAATGCCACTTTTAAGGGGATCCAGTCACCTGCACATACCAGAAAGTAGTCCATAAAAAACAAAGTAGCTCCTAGGACGCATTGTATATTTTTTGTGATTTAGCCAGTATATGCAAACTGGGTGTTATCTGAAAGCTTATCATGCAAGGTACACACTGAATACAACAGTTTTGAACTCTGAAGTAGAGAATAATTTGTCAGTCTAGATCTTAAGCCAACTGATTTGTCAGATTTCCAAAACAAAAGTAGTATTTTCAGTACCTGTCTACTTTCACTTCACCATCCTTTCTTAGAAGCCATCAAAGGTATGCTGCAAATTTTATGATAAAACCTGTTAAAGTTCATTTTAACAAACTTTAAAAAAAAGACTGGGACCTTGAAAATTGCTTAATTCAACATACAAAATAATGGAACTTTTAATAGTGGTTTTACACTTATTACAAGAAAAGTGCAAAAAAGTGAAAACTCCTGAAAAGTCAGTTTCTTTGCCAAAGATTCATTGATTTACAGCTAAAAAGCACATTTTGTGTCATTTTGCCCAAAAATACTACCTCTTATGTAGATTGGTGCCCCAAGAAGTACATTAATGTCAAATTTTCAAATTTTTGGATGAAATCTCAATTTTTTGCCATTTTTAGCTCACCTGGCTTAAGGACATGTGAGCTATTGCCATCATTTGGCATCCCTTGTTGTTGACGTCGTCACCTGTTAACAATCTTTTCAAAAATCTTCTCCTCTGAAACTACTGGGCAGAATTATATGAAACTTTGCACATATATGTTCCTTAGGGTATCTTGCACAAAAGTTGCGCTTAGACTTTTGATCTGTCAAAAAATATGGCCACCGTTACTAAAAGTAGAACATAAGGGTCAGACTAGTTTTTCACATATATCTCCAAAACCATTAGGTTAAATCATATTGTGACATGGGTAAAAGTGTTCAACATGATGAGATCTATCTGTGGTCAAATTTTCATTTTAATCTATCAAGCCATTTAGGAGTTATTTCCCTTTTTTAACGTTTTTTGCTAAAATGTTATTTCTTTCAAAAATCTCCTCCTCTGACACTACTTGACCAATTGGAACCATACTTGGTATGAATGTTTCTTATGGTATCTTGCTCAAAAATAGTGTTTATCATTTTGATACTTCAAAAAACATGGCCGTCATAACTAAAAATAGAACATAGGGGTCAGACTGCAGTTTATTGCATGTATCTCCAAAACCATTAGGTTTAGCCAAATTCTGACATGGTAAAAGTGTTCAGCATGATGAGATCTATCTGTGGTCAAATTTTCATTTTGATCTGTTAAGCTATGTAATGGTCCTTATGATAAGTCCTACCAAAGTCTTCTTGAGTCAAAATTGTTAGACAACTTCTTGCTAAATTTATTGCCATTGAAAGACGAAATTTAACCAGTTGAGTGATTCAGGCTCCTGGGAGCCTCTTGTTTTCCATCAGTTTAGGTTTGAATATGATTTTTTGTGACAGAAATAGTGTTTGGACTTCGGATGTATATTTATATTGAAAAGTGCAAATTTTTTCTTTGGTTTGCATAAATTAGCAAAAAACTTGTTTTTGCAGTCTGCAGAACTGTGCGATTTGCCATTACACCAAGCCTAGTATAAAAATCCAGTTTTTTTTCTGTACTAATTTTGTATTCTGGCTAAATGTGCATTCCCAGCCTTCCCCATAAATGAATGTTACTAAGAAAATGGGTTAAGGTGTAACTTTTTGTACTTAAAAGATAAATTTTTTTCACTTTTGTGAGATTTAAGAGATAGTTTTTGACTTTTGGTTTTGGTACGTGTTATTTTTATGAATTTGTTCTATTTGCTAAATGCTGTGTAAATAGCAGTATTACTATCAAGTTTTACTTAATAAGTTCCCTAGAATAAGAAACTACTTAAAGTTTTAATAATTTAATGCCAAGGCATGAATGCGGTACAAGTCCATAAAAGTTAGAACAGGAAAACTTGCTTCTTTAAGCAGATTTCCATCCAAATACAACCCTAAGTCACCAACTTTTAACCTTTTTTTTATACATACTTCATGTATTTGAAGCAAAAAAAAAAACAACAGTTTAATCCTCTTAAATGTGTTGGGAGGTATTTTTGTATTTTTATGAAAAAAGGGGGGCTGGTTTGTCAATTTCAGGAAATGTCAAGGACTTTGTCAGTATTTTGACTCTCTTTTCAATCAATTTTCATTGAAATGATAATTTTGCACTGTTTTTTAGTATTTAGACCCACTAAACAGATAAAAACTTGGTTATTTGAGAAGAAATATGAGTTTATATTGGGATCGGGCAAAAATCTTTCTGTGTAAAAAATACCAATAAAAATGACAAATACTGGTAACTATTTCTACATGATAAATGTGATAAGAAAAAACATAAACTAGAAGATTTTACATTGTTAAACAGCGTTTCAAGTATCCCTGGAAATAAACAATAAAATACAGGTAAGTCTTTGGTTTTCAATACGTTCTACATTGGAAATTCCAGTACAGAAAATGAAACTAGAAACAGACTTACATACCCTATTACACTATACCAATATAATGCAAAAGGACAAAATCTATAACTCTGTAGTAAACAAATAAGACAAAAAATTTTCAGTACTTGCTAAATCTAGCTATAGCTGGAACTTACACGATTTAATCATGTTTTCATGCTTTTGACCATTTGTCCCGCTAACACGATTTTTCAGATCAAATTTGACCCAAAACCCGATTTTGTCAAAATTACCTAAAAACTCAGAAATCAAACCATTTCTTTAATAAGTAGAGTCATAAATCGGACAAAAGGTGTTAATTGCTTTCTAAACAAGTAAGGGTACGTTTTATGACAGGTAAATAAAACTTGAACACTAACTCCTCATCAACTAACATTAATGGAAAGAAAATAATATGAGATCAATGTATTTTAAAATAGTAGAAATGACTTTAAATGTAAATAAAAGTTTTCCCATTGATTTTTTTCTGAATTTGACAAAAGTTCAAAGAATTCAATCAGGTTTGGAGGAATCCAACACAAAAATGGGGGTGGGGGCTTACACACTTCAAACTATTATTGTGCATGCACATCTGAAAAAGGTCCTTTAATGCTATGGTGATTGTCTCATTCATAAAACAGTAAAATCCATGCAGTTTGCAAAATATGTCCCAAAAATGTCGGTTCACATGTCCCACATCAATACCCCCATGGCCATGGGGATTTTCTTAAGTTGGTAGGTACGCTAATACACCAATTAGACAATTTAAAACGCAGTTGTTCAGGAGCCCTGCTAGCAACAGATCGATTGGGCAAAGCTTACATTTCTTTGGTAAAGGAGTCCAAGCTTCCAGTAAATATTTTTATATTGAAACATAAACAATATTAAAACTAGTCCTTCTTTCTTTTATAATTTCTGGTATCCAGTAAGAGCAACTGCCAAGTGTTCATTTATGTGCATATATTTTCAATTAACAGCTTGATAAGTCATAAAGGTTTTTAAGCCAATCAAAACTTGAATTTTACTTGGCCGAGAATATTTTCAATCATTTCTAATAAATGTTTTAAGGCATGACTATTTAAATATGTGTGCAGGCCTTTCATTAAGAGGTGGTACCACATACTATACAACCCTCTTAACTACTATAAGGTACCTCCAGAATTGTAAAATTTCATACATTTTTATTAAACAAAATGATGAAAAGTATCTCCTACAAAACCAAAGTTACCTGCATTGTTTAAAAAAAAATAATGAAACCCCTGTATGTATGTCATATGAGGAGATTTATGGCACCTTCTCCGTTATCCGATTGGAGTTTTCAACAATTTGAATTTCCACAAAATGTGGAATTTTATGTATTGGGTAAAACCTACTGAATAAAAAAAGAAAAACAACTATGAGACAAAGAGTGAAAAAAATATCTGTGTTTTAAGCTTCTGTAAAGGACTCCAAGTACTCTCAGACTGTAGGATTCCCTTTCAAAAGATCAAAATTTTCTTGGGGAGGGAGCTTGCTCCAAAACCCCCATAGCAGTTCCGGCCTACATCACAAAATACCTGAGCCCCTAACTTTTAATCTGGGCTGAAATTTTTCCAATGCAGTCGGTATAGTTTCGCCTTTTACCCTTTGACCTTAAGGACGCTCTTCTATATGGAAATGCCAATCACCTGATCGCCATTATGTTTCCCGATTGCTCAAATACTGCTAACTTAGTGGCGTTAAAAAAAAACTGTATCGAAATTTTGAAATTGCGTTCGAAAAAAACAATCGAAAATTTGAAATTGCATGCCATGTGTTATTTTCTTGAAAGAAATGTAGAAACTTAAAAAAAGAACAAAATTTTACTGCATCGGCTTTCTTTTCTTTAAGATAGTGTTTTAGTAAAACTTTTACATGCAGCACAGAGGCTTGGTGAGTATATTTAGTAACATGTATGCCCGCTAGGCAATGGGAACCTCAGAAAATTTTTAACCAAACTTACACGCATGTTTTGGACTAACTCATCAGATTGAACACTTTTTGTCTGGCATCTGTTCTAATAGTAATTGCATTTGTTCTGGCAGACGATACACCTTCTTCCGGTTCTACTTTGACCCGTCTCGAAACAGGACGAGAAAAAAAAGGAAGGGCATTTTCCGGTACATTTTTGGCTTTGTATAACGGAATTTAAAAAAAAATTATTAATTCTTAAGAAGAATAAAAGAGTTTTTAATTTGTATTCAGTTGTGTTTTTTTATGTAAAATGTTAAATGATAAAACAAAAATCTTGATAGCACGAACTTTTTTCTGACAAGAAAATGGCGATAAAAAGGGGACATGTTGATGTATAAAATTCATTTTTGATCGAAGGCGTCATGTCTATCAATAATGTTTACATATTCTTAAAGCTTGTACTGTAGGTTCATTATTTCCTTTTGAGTCAGTTAAGGAGGAAAAATCTTGACGGGACGAAGTCTGACCATAGAAATACATATAATAATACCCCAGAACTCGCCCTCGATCGCCGACATGGATTCTCTCCGACTCACGAGGACGAGCGGTCGATAGTGAGTGGAATATAACTACTGAAATATAACGACTGAATTATTAGGGTTAAGAATCCCCCCCCCCCCAAAAAAAAATAAATAAATAAATAAATAAATAAATAAAAATTAAAAAAAACCTCAAAATATATTTTAAAACCTTCAAATAGATTGAAATGTTTTATTTGATGAAAAAAATATTTAAATTATTTTTTTTCTGTATTATTTATTATTCGACGAACACCCGGAATTTATCAACGTGGCCAGTTATGCAATGCTTACTGTGCATGATAGTCGACTTGTTTTCTCCGATATATACTGACTTAGTATATCATATTTAGATTGAAATATAGCTTTTGTATATGCATTATAAGTTTTTGTTTAGACCCTTTATTGTCTACCCTATATCGCATACCCTATCGCATATCTTATATATCGCACCCCTTCACAGACTATATACTTAAAGCAAGGATTTAAAATAGCATTTATATTTAACTTCATGCTTAAAGTATGGTTAAAATGTATGATATTAATGAACATGACATGTTAAAATCTGTATCACATGCTGTATCAACTCTCGACCTATATCACCCTGCGGGCCGGTGGCCCTTGGGGTGACAAAGGAGTCTCGGGCTGTTACAGCATGTTATACAGATTTTGACATGTAATATTTAGTATAGATCACAATTCTGTATCAGTTCAATTCTTTGTTACCTGAAACCAACACAGTTCATTTGTATAAACAGTACAAACAATAATGCAGTTAAACAGCAGTAAGATTTGAAACATAAATCATAAATCATGATACGTACGTCTAAAATTATTAAGTAACACTATAACAATGAAGTTGAAAATGATAGCTGTCCGTATATCCGTTACATCCTTAATTAAGTGCATTATATAGCTAGAACATCGTTGCTTGTAGGAGGTAATTCGACTGTCTTAGTGGATATAAACCTGACTCAAATCCCCAAAACTCTTTCGTAACACAGTGTTAGCCAATCATTTGCACGATATGAGTGACGCTGACAATCAGCTGACTGTTCCACATACGTGTATACATGACGGATTGAGGTGTTTCTTAACGTCCTTGTCTATCGTTTGGGATCTCTCACGGACGGTGTATTGTATCAAAGCGTTGCACATGTACAGTCCCCGGGCATAGTCAAACCCGTGAATGTGGGTCATTGTGTACTCGGGGAAATTAGTTGTCATGTGACCCCGTTCATTCATTAAATTCATTAAAATTAATGCATTATCACGTGCATGATTTAATGGCGATCGGTGACCTAGTGATTCAATTTGCAATATGCACGCTATATACAGTAGTATGGTAAAGAAACTGTATAAATAGTTTTAAATGGTAAATATTTTACTTTAATTCTGCCTATATCAAAGAATGTTGGAACGAGCCTGGTTCGCTAGTATTGCACACCCATGACGGCCCAGGTAAAGATTGTAATATTACTTCCGGTTTTCGGCCTGGTGCGATAGAGGGACAGTACTATTTTTTGACAAAATCGATTTACTTCAATGGCTGTCTTGTTGGAATGATTTCATCTATATCATTTTTCTTTTTAGAGTATTTTCTCCATATATTTTGTGTTTTATTAATGTTTCATTGATTCGAATTGACCAGAGTCACCATTTGATTGAGAGAGAGGACGGAATCACTTGATATTCGAGGGTCACGTAAAAAAAAACAACAACCAAAATGCATTCTTCCTTTTCCGCAATTGTGCCGCAATATTGATATTTGCATATAATTTTCCGTTCATTACTAAGTATAATATGTATAGAAAATGTGCCGTTGTCTTAACACCGAGTAACTGTTTTATTGAACTACTATACAATAGGGTATAGGGTTATGCCCCAGATATCACTTCCACAGTATTGCTGTTTTGTTTTTTTTTTTAAATAAAGAGCTCAGTCACCAGTGAATACGTATGATACGGTCATACTATTTCAGCTCATCTTCATAGAATGAACAATTAAAGTTTCATGGAAATGCTTCAAAGTTTGTGGTTTTTTCTTTTGCCTTTTTAGGGGATGATTGTCCTACTGTGAATATCGGACGGACAGCCGGATTATACGACGACAGATCGAAAATGGGATGCGGCAATCTGCATAGACGGGTGTACAGTAATTTAAATCAAGACACTGAACATCACACGAGTTACTTTCTCAGTCTTTTAGAATTCATTATTGAAAAGTGTTCTTTAATGTAGATGCAAAAGAAGTAGAGCAAAGAAATAAATTAGAAAGAGAGCAAATGAGGATGAGATTATTTTAAAAAGTAATTACCTCCGAATTGTCCTTACCATTCCCCATACTTTTCTTGACGTCAACTTGAATTGATCTACCGGTTAGCCCTGTTATGTAGGATGGTCAAGTTTCTCTTGTCATGCAAAGGAGCAAGAAATATGTTTTGTGCATGTTTAAAATTTATTGGTTTGGTCAGTTTGTTGAAACATGCTCTCGTAAAAATGACTCGAAAATATGTTTTACATTGTTTTATATATGTGTTTTCCTTAAGTGTTTTTTTATTTAATTTAATATTTTGTTCTTTCTGACAGCCTGAATTTTATGTGAAAATGCCACC
Source organism: Perna viridis (assembly GCA_037379345.1). Classification (NCBI taxonomy): domain Eukaryota; kingdom Metazoa; phylum Mollusca; class Bivalvia; order Mytilida; family Mytilidae; genus Perna; species Perna viridis. The sequence goes on along the minus strand of CM074515.1, from coordinate 9,631,172 downwards.
GTGCTCAGTATAGCTTTCAACATGTTGGTTCAAAATTACTATTTGACATGAATTAACGTATTCTACAGAGGCGGATCCAGGATTTAAGATTAGGGGGCGCACAGTTTAAATTTTAAAGTTTAAATTTGTTTTAGGTTAAATTTTTGAAATATTCTTCTAGAGTGAGTGCAATGTAGATATCTTTTGTGGTAAAATTAGCAAGAAATTAAAGTTTCAACCTAAAACCGCATAAATCTACCCCTGACCCGCTTGAATCCGCCCCTTGATTCGTAAAGAGCATGAAAATGTCCGGGCAGTTACTATAAATCGACCACTAGTTCGACGCTGACATGCACAATTAGTTTTAAACGAGCTTCTCCTAAAGTTGATTGTAAAACGGTTCGTTGCATTTTGGAAGTAAATCAAATACTAACTTGGCAGGTTATAGCAGTCATAGAAAAGTTTTGATAGGTGCTATCTCTGTGTATCTAAAGCAGATGAGCTAAAAACTGACCATAAATGTATACATGGTAAAGGTGGTGTCTCAGTATGCTATAAAAAATTACTGCAATTTTCCGTAAGGGAAATTACTGACGCAAATTCTGACAGAATTGTAGGTATAGGATTAGTCAAAACTAAGCATGCGTCTATTTTTATATTTGGTGTATATTTACCTGCAGACAGTTCTACTGACAAATGTAAACATGAGCTGAACGTAATTGATGATTTGTATACATATTATAACAGCTGTGGGAGCTTAATTATAGGAAGTGATTTTAATGCTTCTTTTGTACACAAAAACGTTGAGTTTACAAATCCTATAAAGTCAAAGGAGTTAACATCATTTGTATATAGAGACTCTCTCCAACACTTGCTTTCTGATATGTATATAGATAAGTCTAAAGGGTCATATTTTTCATTTACAGTTATACAAACTATGCTTGATTATATTTTCATGAGTAACGAGCTTCTCGGACAATTACGATCATATGAAATACTTGAAGAAGGTAGTTTCAGTTCCACGACGGACCATTCACCAGTTCTTGCCACTTTAGAATTACAAGAAATTAGACACATTCCAGCAAAACCACCTTCAAAACTTTCCTCGCGGCACAAAATTACAGAAACTGATGTCCAGAATTATCAAAAAAAACCCTTTATGACAAACTTGATAATTTGTTGTTAGCGGCATCAAAGACTGATGTGCAAACCTTTTATGAGGAGTTCACATGTAATTAAGTAAAAACTGCTGATGCCACTATCCCAACTAACTCTTTAAATCCACACACGAAACCATATTGGACTAATGATGTGAAAGTTGCTCACACTAAAGAACGTGAAAAGCGTAAAATATGGGTGGAAAATGGTAGCCCAAGAGGAATGCTACATAAGGCATATGCAGACTATAAAAGAGCCAAACGTGAATTCAGAAACATCCAGGCAATAGAAAATGAACGATACGTACAAGAGACGTATGACGACTTAAATACTGCGGCAGAATGCGACCTTAGGCTCTTTTGGAAAGATATGAAGAGGCAAAAGCCTAAGAAAGAAAAACCGTGCGTTGAAATTACCTTCAATGACTCGGTACACCAAACTCCTGAATCGGTATGTGATGCATTCGCCGAATATTACTATGAACTGTATACTGTGTCCAATCAATGACGAAAAAACCTGTAATGATACGAAATCGGCTTATACGACACTAAAACAGAGTTGTAGGAAAAACTGTGATTACTACCTACCTCGCGGGCCTCTTTCGGAAGACGAAATAAGTTGCATAGTTAAGGATCTTAAAGATGGAAAGCTTGTGGCAGTGACAAAACACAGAACGAACATATCATTTATGGTGGTCCGAAGACCGGGAAATGTTTAATGGTGTCATTCGACTTGATTATCAATAAACTTGTCATTCCGAATGACTGGCAGAAAGGTCTAATTGTGCCAATATTTAAAGGAGGTAACGAAGATAAATTCAATTCTGATAACTACCAACTGGTGTCGTTACTATTCTGTCTAATGAAAATCTTTGAAAAACGTATTCTAAACCGAATACAATCTTTTGTCGTAGATCCAAAAACATTTCCGTCACCCCTCCAACAAGGATTTCAACGTGATTTTATTTGTCTGACCGCTTCATTTTCTCTTCAGGAGACAATATATCATAACGTAGAACTTAACATGAGGGTTTTCGTAGCTTTCTTAGATAGCAGAAAAGCGTTTGATACTGTTTGGCTAAATGCCCTTATGGTAAAATTATATAATTTAGGTATTTGTGATAATTTATGGTGTATCATAGACATGTTTTATAGTAATACGCTAAGTGTTGTTGTATATTTTCCAGTCATGCAAGGTATCCGAGAAGGTGGCGTATTCTCTGGTTACTTGTACTTAGTTTTTATTAATGACCTATTAAAACAACTAGGTGAGTGTCCCTTTGGGTCTCGGATAATTACTATAAATTTTGCGCCCCAAGCCTTGCTGACGATGTGACGTGTGGCAACAATACCCTGTAGCGTACAAAAATGCTTGATATCTTTGGCGATTATGCGCGTAAATGGCGGTTTACATTCAATGGCAAGAAGTCATGTGTTATGCAGTTTGCGAAAACTAATAATAAGACAAACTTTATATGCACAATTAGTGATCAAGTCATCCCCTTAGCGGATACCTATTTAGGAACGCATACTTTAGTATAGCGGACATAAGATCAGAACATTCAAGCCCTATTGTATCAATAAACTATATACATCTGTTATCGTTCCCATGTTATTATATAGATGTGAACTGTGGAATAATTTGAAATCACAAGATATCAATTTATTGAATAGACTACGACATTTTGTTAACATGCTCAGAGACTTCCTATAACCACCCGTTCGGATGTATGTGAAAATATGGTTGGACTGCGTACCATATCTGAAATTGAAAAACGTAAATTGTATTTCTTCGGTAAACTTGGTAATTTAGATATTCATCATCTGCCGAAGAAAACGTTTCTGAACAGGCTTTACACATTCTTACTAGGAAGCAGTCATCTTGGGTTTATTTCTGATATTGTGGATATTATCCATAAACATTCCCTTTAAAGCTTTTTACAAGAATTTATAGCAGACGAACGTTTTCCAAGCAAACTAGAATAGAAACGAATAGTGAAAAATGCAGTAAACCAAAGACAGGATTCCGATTGGAATAACAGAGTTTCAGATCATGACGATTTTTTTCCCTTTAAACAGATACACAATTCAATCTCAGTCGCTAGAATATGGTCTTATTTCTCAAACTGTATGGAACTGAAGAATGCATTTTTCATCGCAAAACTGATCTCATCTGCACCAAAAAGACACACTCAGCCTTGCAAATTACGTCACAGAATTGTTCATGATATAATGATTCATGCATGCATAGATTGTATTATTACGTCTCCTTTACTCGACTTTTGATGGTATTAACTTATCGAGAATCTTCCGCTCAATGTCAAATTGAATGAGTACGATGACTATACTGCATTATGCTCGGAAAACAGCTAGACACAGCACTCAGAAAAAGTGAATTGAATTCCTGTCAACGATTGTTTTATACCCGCATTGTAAGGTGTACTGCAGTTTGAGGAATATTACGTACATACATACATACATACATACATGTAACTATTTTCTATATGTGTAGTTAACTTATGTGTAAATATGTTCTATCTATGTTCATGTAATCCCAATATTGGGGAAATAAAGAAATGAATGAATGAGTGAATGAAAGAGGAATAGATGAAGCTCTCTACCATTTTTCATATTTCTTCAACTTTAAGTGTACAAAAACAGTAGGACAACCAGATATATATTAAATTGCGATATCTTTAATTTTTATTTTTGGTCCAAGGCATTGTAATAACTTTGAAAATGAAAGTGTTCCAATTTGCTATTTAGAGGAGGTGCTTTGGTTAAACTATTTTTTCATCATGTTAATAGTTACAATATTTATAAAGATAAATTTCACGAGCAACGAATTCAGTATCATTATGTAAAAAAACCAGAGTGACTTTAAAGAATCAGAATATGTTTTCTCCCAACATCGAAATTCTTATTTTAAAAAATATCCGAGTCAAAATATTAATATTAATTTTTTTCACACCCCCCCCCCCGCCCCGGCCAAACAAAAAAAAAGAGAAAGAAAAATAGAAAATCAATAGTCGTCTCCTTATTTTCAGAGAAGACGCACCAACAAACGGTCCCAAAGTGGAAATCCGTATTCTGATCCGTTCTGGAATTTGTTAGAGAAGTCCGAAAGACCTACTAAGAAAAGATCTGAATTAGGTATAATGCCACTATTCCTTAAGGGGAACCAGTCGCCTGCACAGAAAGTAGTCCGTAAAAACAAAGTAGTTCCTAGGATGCATTGTATATTTTTTTGTGATTCACCGATATCCCAAATTAATGATATTTCAAATATTTTTAAGTGTTAATTTTCAGCTAAATATTGTCGAACTGGTAAATCGAAACGCCAAACAATTTTTTGACGCTTGGCCGCGTAGTAATTTCAAAGAAGATAATTAAAAGCTATCCTGGTTTCCGGGACTACTGAATATTGCGGTCGGGAACCAGTCTAGTTAAAAGCCAATACAATTTAATTGGAGTTATCTCTCTTTGGGTGGTCTTGGATTTTAACTATGCCCCGTGGATGGTATTATAATTAAAATCATTTTATCAAGAAGCGTCACATCCAACATCATCAGCTTCCTTTTTTTCAAGAACGTAAACAAATCCAATAATCTTATTTTCACGATACTTGTGTACATCTTTGTTTTGTTTTGCTGCAGGTTGCAAAGGAAATATGGGTTCAACACCAAAACAGTCTCAAACCTTGGTCCATGTCATGATCGGAACTCTAGCATATTGCTTAAACATCGGGAACCTTTTTGCAGCTTGCACGCCAAGCGACTTCCGAGTTTCAGGACCTTCGGTGCTTTGATTAAAAATGGGGATACCGCTTTACTGTCGAACAACAGACCTATTTCTTTGATTAGCTGTGTTGGCAAAGTGATGGAGATAATATAAATACAGTCAAACCTCGATAGCTCGAACTCCAAGGGACCATTAAAATGTGTTCGAGTTATCGGGAGTTCGAGAAATTGAAGTTCATATATTTCCGGATTTCTTTCATTGCCGGTCCGACTTTATCGTTAGAAATTGCTTACTTCCTCCGAAGTTGTTTTAATAAGCCCATGGAAACAAAAGTTGGGAATTCTCGAACTTTTACATGACGTTTGAACTAAAATCAGACTTCCGAACGGTATTTTGTGAAAAACCATGCTGTCACATTGGGGGGATGGGAGGGTCGTCTGAATTTGAGTTTCGTGTACTCACATATGGACATATATTCCACCAAAAAGTAAGTGACACATTAAGGTGAATACAAATGAACCTGAAAATCGTAGTTTGAGATAATTCCAAACCTTCTACAAAAAACACCAAACTATTAAAAAAATTTTCTCCATTGTGTTTTTTTATCAGCAGCTTGCTTATGAACTTCGGCATATTTGTGGCTAAATTAATGTTTCATTTGAGTATATTTTTTTCATTTCGAACATGACAGTTTGTTTTTATTTCAATTGTTTGCTACATTTTTTGTTTTTATATTTTTATATATCAAAAAATTGATGAGCAAAACGAACGAACATTAATGATATGCATTCATTATTGTTTACAGTGCCGCCACGATGAAAATACAAATATTTTATTTAGCTCGAACACAGTTACAATAATGAAGAATTATGATAAATAACTTAAGTGTTTATCATATACCATGTATTTGTGAATTATAATTTGTCTAAATCATGTGCTGTAGTCTAAGTAAATGAGTGCAGTTCAAATTACAGGAGATATGGTACACATAAAACTTTCTTAAGCCTTATACTTGTACTGTATACATGTTCCATAGTCCATACAAACATTTTTATAAAGACATGAAGAGTTGTCGTTGAGTCAATGAATGTTGATTTTCATTTAAATGAAACAGTCTGTGAAACAAACTTGTCGAACATGATGAATTGTACAGTTACTTGATTATAGGGTAACACAAACAAAACCTTACAAGAATCTGTTATTTGTATATACAGTACCCCTTATTTCATTTTTGAGAACAAAAATAAATTCATGTACAAGGTCAAGGAAACTCCAGTATTGCTGAACAGTTAATCAAGAGCAATCAAAAACAATATTTAATGTTCCATGGTATTGTACATGTAAGTCATATGAGAATATTTCATACATAACTTGAGGTAAACTACATGAATTATATGATTTGGAAATCAATTTTAACATTAACATATACATTTGTATGACCTTATATAAGACACAATTTTCATTTTTTAAAGAAGTTATCATGCTATATTTTTTTACTTTTTTAATTGATCCATAAATACAAGCTGTTGACTTTCATTGTATATCTGTAACTAAGGGTAAGGAACTAGTTTTATCAGTCATAAGATTTCTTTTGCACAGCATTTCATGAACATGTACAATTATACCACAGTCATGACAGTATGATAAAAGTCTATCCATGTTGATTTTCAGTATCTCTTTCCATATTAAAAGGAAATAAGTTTTGATATTTTCCAGAAAATTTTGGATGCAGCCATCATGTTCACCTACCAATGATACAAGTTACCAGACTAGTCATACATAACAGGAAGGTCTGTTCAAATGAAGTATGATAATAGATTGTGTAGGTAGTTGAGGTTCTGTATACCATATTTTCATGCCTTGTCTTTTTGAGAAAAAAAATAATATTGATTTGGGGTGTTCCAAAGGTAGGAACCACCACTTTTGTTGGGAAATGTTGGAAGTAATGTGGAATTTTTTTTTGCAAAAATGAGAAAATTAATAGCTTGGACCCCCACTTTCAAAGTCTTTTGATTTTTCACTATAAACTCTCATTAGTCAATTTATTTTAGAAATGTATTTGTATTATTTCTACATGTGTAATGTAGATAGATCCCATATGTGTTTATTGCTTAAAATGTAGCACTACAGTTCCCATGACACTTAAATGAAGGTTGTAACATAGTTGTAATATTTTAACATAATGGGATGTTGTGTTTGAAGAAAAAAAAAACATCCAGTGAGCCATATAATGTAGGGTTTAATTAAATAGAGGTCTACTTCAATACAGGAATCATGAATCACAATAACTTTGAGTATGAGTATTATGTATATTTATTACTGATTTTTATTCTTCCAGGTCATCCATGGCATGTATATGACAGAAAAGAATTCATACATGTAGAATTTAGATGATCTTCAATGCTGTTCAAATCTTTGCTTGCACTGTAATGAAAGCTGATATGAAGTTGAAGTTTGAAAATAAATATTTTCAAAATCATATTTCTTATGCAAATGTACATGGTTTAAATGTGTTGTGCTTCAAAAGTAAAAGTCACTTTCATACATGTATACAATAACAGCCATGTATACTTCTTGACAGTACTATCCTGGAATACAACCTAGAAACCCTTGCACTGCAAGCTGTCACTCTATCAACTGAGCTAAAAAATTACTTCATTGTTTTCTGTAGATTAGGTTGATAATGGTCTTTTGTAAATAGTTTTACTTTATTTGTTTTTGGGCCTTTTTATAGATTGCTTAATGGTATGTGGTTTGCCCTTTATTGATAACCATGTGGTGATTTCACATGTAGAAGCTTAATCGTTACTTGCTTGGTTTTTTGAATGACTATCTCATTGGCAAACATAAATGGTACATGTATTTAAGTTTTCTACTTATGACTAGTGAGTGCTAAATCTTTCACTGCTTCTCTAACAAGTAATTTTGTGTAACAACTATTTGGCTAAGCAACTGTTGATTCTGTGAGGTAGCACTATGAAACCGCCTCAAAATGTCATAATAGTAGAGTAGTATAAAGCAGGATCATTTCATACAGTAAAACATTCTTGTCCTGAAATGCAAGAAATAATTGCAATATGCATTGAAACCACAACCAATCAATGAAAAAAAAACCAAGTTCCATGGGTAAATAGAATAAAATATAAACATTCACAGACATTAAACATTTTGAAAAAGAAGGATTTATTGTTGAATTTTGAGCTAATCATAATCATGCCATGTACTTGTACCTATAATTTACATTGAATTGATCTGATTTCATGGTTTCCTTGTATAAACTCTACAGACTGGTAAATTGTGATTTTTTTGTTCCCTAGTTAAGAGAGATGTTGAGGTGAGGATAATTATACCATAAGCTCATGATGCACCTGTTTAATAGGACATCTTATCGAATGATAATTATTAGTCAACTGTGCTGGTAATACCTGTTCATTGATCAGAGGGGGTTGGCACCCCTCCTTTTTACCAGAAAATTAGCCATTTTCATGTGTAAAATTGACAAAACATGGAAAATAATGTCTTAGCATCACCATCACATTGGCTTGCACCCCTCCTTTTCAAAGTGTCTGGAGCCGTCCCTGTTCACTAACCTGTAAATCGCTTTCATCATATTTTGCTTTAACCGTTTAGCATGAAACAAGTGGCCTGTTTAGAAACTATTTTAATATTCTCCATAAAAGCAATAAAGAAATATATATAAAAAAGCAATACAATGCTTATGTAGTAAACCATGTTGTACTCCAGCAATGCTAGAGGTTGTCTGGCAAGCTATTTTCTGACTTGATGCCATCCTGGGGTATAGAGGAACGGAATTCCAACCGCTTACGTTGTAGGAGTAACAGAAACTGATATAGGATTTTAGATAGGGGCGCACAGTAAAAATTTTGCCGAGCCGAGCGAGGTGACACAAATTTTGAGGTTAAATTTTCGAAATATTATAGAGTGGGTGCAATGTAGATATCTTTTGCGGTAAAATTAGCGAGAAATTTAAAGTTTCAACTTGAAACCGCCTAAATCTACCCCTGACAACCCATGCTTTGCAAATTGCCCCACCTGAATACGCCTCCGTAACCATGTTGATTTTTATGAGTGGGGGTCGGGGCTAGGATTACATTTGAAATAGAAAGGCAGAACAATGATATATGATTTTATATAAATACAAAGATGCAATAGGCGAAAAAAAAGGTTCTGGTTTGAACATTACATAAAAAGATCCAGGACACAAAATTCGACTATATAGCCCCCTTTTTTCCCCTTACGATTCAAATGGATATAGAAATTTATCATTATTTACCTGGGAAGGGGGACTGGTAATTTTGAAATCATATAAAAATTTTCTTGACCCCCATGATATTTTCTTATCCCCCTTAAAAACATTTTTTTAAATGTGATACCCCCTCTATTAAACATGACTTCATATAACAACTCCTACATTATGCCAGAGCTTGCCGAAACTACGCAGTTTTTGTATCGCACTAGAATTCTAACAAACAAACTTCTGGAACAGGGTTGTGTTGCTACAAGATTGAAGTCATTCCTATAGAAGTTTTATGTTGTGGTCGTCATCATGAAATCGTGGATCGCTACGGTGTATCCATCTGCGCCATGAAAACTGATTTGTTCAACGTGTCATGGTTTTCCTTTCCTCTTTCGTATACCCCGGACTTGACTTTTAATGCGCAACTCGGCGGGTTTCTAGAAAAGCAGAAGACGCTTACCCTACTGACGCACCTGGTCCATGCTCCAAGTTTTTAGTGGAGTCATAGTTGCTCATTTGCTTTTGTTAATTTGTATATTTGATTTTAACAAAATTTCATGTTCTTTGTACGCCTGTTTTCCATGTCTGGTCTTTGTCCCTGGATAACATTCTTCTTATTACCGTTATAGTCGTAGTTCCCTTGATTACTCTTTGAAGCAAAAGCAGTTGAGATGTTAAAGAATTCTTACAATAAAAAATTCAAGTCTTCAATTCCAAAACTTGATACTTTGGAAAAGTCTGATCAAAATCAAGCAGAATCAGACACAGCTCTTGAGATTCAAGATATTGGTAAGGAAATTGAATCGTCAGCAGATAAGTCGGACCAATTTGATTTAATAACTGTAAATGTTTTCGGTCCTGATGGTTATGTCGATGTGTGAACTTGATTTTACCAGAGACCATGTGACAATGAAATAAAATATCTAATGGTGGTAAAATATGTTTTAATTTGGCTGGTGTAATGCTCTGCTTAACTAAAAATTTGGATCCCCTTTGAAATGCATGTGCACAAAAATACCCCCCCCCCTTTGAAGTTATAAAAAAACTAAACCCCCCTTTTCCACTAACAGAAAAAAATGACCCCCTGGATATATGTACTTGCTTTGTTCAAATTTTCAAATAAATGTCTACGGTTTGAATATTATTTGTAAATTATTGTATAAAGGATGCCGAATCTACAGGTTTAACCTATAAAAAAAAACAAAGCTGTTATGCACGTGGCTAATTACAATATTCGTTATGTTTCGGCTAAGTTTACAGCCAATGAAATGAACATCTCGTTAGCGAGAACACAGCGTTACTTTATATATTTATCGGGCATTTTTAAAGAACCCAAAGCTTTTCCGAGAGGAAATAATCGCCATTTTCTTGCAGTATATTTCTCTGTAGCCTTCCCCTTTCCCTATGATATCCCCTATGTTAGTTCGTTGATCTTTTTAATTCGCTTTCAGTAGATTATGTTGATTTGTGGACATTAAAAATGCTGTGTTTTCTTTTAAAACGTCCAGAGTGTGGGTTCATTGGTCAATAATTTGTTTTCATCCGATTTTCTTTCATGGTTTCATCATACTGACTTCGGAACATTCTCGAACTCCAATCAGTTTTATAAAAACTACCTAATTAGTGATGATTTAAATATTACCTGCAATTAACTAAAATGGCACTGATTAATGTTAGGGTTTCAGTTTTTCACACCTTTTATTACCCAAGGTGACAAAATGGCTGACGAGTTCGAGTTAAATAAATAAATATGTCTACAATCACTTATTTGAAAATAAACTTTTGAACGAATACCAGAGCGGATTCCTCCCTGGATATTCAACAATGCACCAATTATTAGAGCTTTATAACTCTGTTTTTGATGGATTAGAAAAAAGCAAACAAGCTGTTTCGTTTTTTTGTGACTTCTCGAAAGCGCCTGATACAGTATGGCATAAAGCTTTACTGCATAAAGTGAAACCATACGGCATAACCGGCGATCTTTTAAAATGGTTTAAAAGTTATCTTGAAAACAGGGAAAAACGAGTTGCAATAAAAAATACAACGTCCCTCGTTTGCGGTGTGTCAGCTGGAGTTCCACAAGGGTCTCTATAAGCTCCTCAATTATTTATCATTTTTATAGACGACATATCTTAAAAGCTAATTTCATTGACAGGACTTTTTGCAGATGATACATCGTTTTGGAGTTTCTGGAACCGATCTTGTACATATTGAATATATCATAGATCATGATCTTGCTGAACTAGACGACTGGTCTAAAATGGTTGATGACGTTTAATCCGGATGAGACGGAAGTTTTAATGATCTCGAATATTAGTATACCTCATATTAACATTAACTTCAATAATCAAGCAATTCCAATTGTTGACTCTCATAAACACTTGTGTAACATTAAGTCAAAATGGCAAACGGAATACTCACATTGACAACATCACAAAAAGTGCTATGAAACATATCAACGTGATGCGAAAGCTTAAATATAAAATTTGCAGGAATATTTAGAAAAACTTTATCTAGTTTACGTGCGGCCAATTTTAGAATATGCATGTGAAGTGTGGGACATCTGTGGTGTAGTTTATTCGTATAAGTTAGAAATTGTGCAACTTGAAGCTGTTAGAATTGTAACTGGATTACCTATTTTTACCAAGATAGATCTAATCTACCGCGAAACTGGATGGGAAACATTAAAATCTAGATGCAAGAGAAGAAAGCTCCTAATGATGTATACACTTAACAACTAAATTGCACCTCAATTTCTGTGTAATTTACTTCCTCAAACAATTCAAAGTACTACTAACTATACCCTAAGAAATAGTTCAGATATAACATTAGCCTTCTGTAGACTTTCTATAACAGCAGAATCATTTATTCCCTCTACTATAAGACATTGGAATTAACCTGATCAATCAACAAGAGATTTGGATTCGTCATCAAAGTTCAAAAGCGAATTAAAACGTAAAGTAAAAACCAATATCCCAAACACTATGGTTTTGGACCCAGACGACTTAATATTGTTCTAGGTTAACACAAATGAGAGGCGGAGCATCATTTCTTAACTATGACCTTCATAGAGTAAACGTTGTTGGTAATCCAACTTGCAGATGTGGATTGTAGAAAATACAACTATTTTTTGGAATGTCGTTTATACAGTCTCTTAAGGCAGAAATTAATGAATTATCTTTCTTGGTTTTTGGGAAATTTGCCAATTAATCTAGAACTATTTTTATATGGACATGAGGATCTATCCAACGGACAAAACGTATTATTAGTGAAGTCTATATTTGAATATATAAAAAACTCAGAGATTCCTTTTTGCTTAAGTTTCTATTACTTCCGTTAAACAGGCACACCATGGCACAAAAGCACACGTCTCATTTTGTTTGTCTTTTATCTTCCATATTTAACCTTTTAAAGCTTTTTCTCCATTTCTTCATCTGTTTTATATGAGTAATTTTCAAAAAAAAATATTTGCGCATGCTCATAAGATTATTGTATATTTCTTTAACGGGAAAATACTTCATAAGTAAGATATACTTGTGTCTAATCCCTTTTGTACGTTATTCGACAAATATGAAATGTTTAAACTAAGCCAGATCGCAATTCTGTTTCCCGATTGGCCAAATTTAAGTTAGTGGCGTTCGAAAATACTGTATCGAAAATTGAAATTGCGTGCACGTGCCATGTGTTATTTCATGAATGAAATGTAGTAAATTATTAGTAAAAAAAAACCAAAATTTTACTGCGTCGGTTATCTTTTTTTATCAATTTAGATTGAAGATCAGAATTGATATAGCAGTCGCCAGAGCCTTTAGATTTGTAAAGCCTGATAGCACCTGCAATTATCTTAGTACACTACCGCGGGAAAAAGTCCCATTGGCATACCCCATTAAGGTTCAAATACAGATAGTTAGGTCCTCTTTATAGGTATTTCTTATGTATCATATTTAATTCTTTGCTATACACGCCAATAAACAAACCCGATAAACAATTTTATTGCGAACTAAATATGCTGATTAATTTGGTTCGTATTAACAACGATCCAATTACAAATAGTTGTCCTCTGACCTCGTATAAGTTCCTGTTAATTTGTATTATATATGCATTTACCCGTATAAACAAATCGTTCACTATTCAATATGACGATATATTGAAGTTGCCTAGAAATGCTTTTAATTATTCATAGACCCATAATAAACCATTTGATGGTCATCTAGAAATTACAACCCTGCGAGATTATAAATAGTCATCGATCATAGAAATGAAATATAATAAGGAATGCTGAGTATCAATTGAAGAGCTGTTTTCAGACATTTCACGCAGGACCTGACGGATCAATATATATTAATAAAAAGGGGGCATTGCTCCGACCAAGATTCTAATATAAAGAAAGAGTTTCCATCAGGGACTATACCCCATCTTCCAAGGCTACAGTATAGTATTATTTTTGCCAAACTTTTAGCATTATGACATCAGAAGTCCGGTGATGACAAATAAAAATGAAACTTTGCTAATGGACGATGGAATAGGAATTTCGATAATGCATTTCTCTGGAATGGTGTCAGTCTGTGATCTCGTGATATTGATTTTTGTAATACTGTGAAAGTATAATTGTTCGTGCTGTATCAGTTTTCGGGGTTTTCATGGGTTTTAACCCATCAAGTTTGGTTCCAAAAGAAAAGAAAATTTCCCATTCATTTGAATGATAGAGTTATCAAATACACGAATTCAAGAATCTGCGAACTGATCATTCTTTCCATTTTTCACGATAATTGGTTCCCACGGATAAAAGTACTTTCACAGTAATCATTCTATTTGGCTATTTGGTCATGTGTTATTATGATAGAGCTATTGGTGCTTCAGGGCCTTAAAAGTGCATGACTAGTATTTCATACACAAGGCATGATTGTTGAAATCTTATTCAATTACTTTGACGTTTATGTTAATGTACGTGTCTTTGGAACTAGGTGCCCAGTAACTAACCGCTCTTACATGACGCATAGGTGTCTCTCCGATAAACTGTAGGACTTCAGCTATGTAGCTTATCAACTGAGAAATGTAGCTATTTGAGAGGGACATTTATCTAAGGACATGCTTTATTTCAATGATTGTGGCATGTTTGAACGATTTGACAGACAGTTTCGACCTGGAGATCTTTGAATTGAATTCCGACTTGAAAATTTAGAAACCGGGAAAGGCCATCTAGTAGTTTGTAATACAGTTATACAGTATGTTGGCGATGTTTGTATTCATTCATCTAGATGGTCCATGTAAAGCAACATCAAACCTGAATATATCGCAAATTGGAGCACTACTACGATAAAACACGTATTTTGTTTTATGTTTATTAAATGTCCTTCGTAATCAGAATGGTGAATTTAAGAAATAAAAATCAAAGAGTTCAATATCAGCCATTTACAACAATATGCTTTTGTTGTGATACGTTTGAATTCGATACCCATACTTTTCTTTTATTCCATGTTTTTGCAATTTGACGATTATTTTAGGCGTAAAAACGCCAACAATCGATATAAATTGATTCAGTACATGAGTACTTTGATTTAAAGATAGTACTTGTATTCAGTGGGATGTGGTTTTGTGAAATATCCGGTAAAGGAGCATCTTTTTGTACAAGTGCGCCAACTGACATTCAGTATACATAGGCGAGCGCCAATTTGGAAAAAGGCCTCCGTTAAGGTTTTTAATGCACCCACCTAACACATGGCTAATTTTGGCATGGATTAAAAGAAAAGTCATCACAGCTTAAGATTTGGTTGGTCGTAAAAGTTTCCCGTGGTCACGTTTCTTAAAAATCTCGCGAGATCAAAGATATGTCGGAAAGCTTGTAATTATACAGTGAGATTCAATTCAATATATTTTTAAACTTTTGATGCTGCATTATTTCTTTTCTTAATAGAAAGATAAACCATTGTCATAAAAAGGAGAAAATTTTGATAAAAACAATATTAAAGTATAAATAATCAAATGCAACGACATTATTGTCGAAACCCTTAAAACAACACACAAAAAAAAACAATATAATATTACTTTAGATTTCTTATCAAAATAACCTTTTTGAACTTTCATAAGTCTATTTTAATATTATTTCGAATACATTTAAGCGATTCATTCACTTAATGAAGATAATGATGCGACTTAATGTTTTTACAAGCCTTTAAAATAAATAGCAGTGGAGCTGTCTTCCGGATTGTTTTTCGTGTTTATCCCGGTCTCGTTTTATTCATGGTGTAAATGGAAATATTCCTTAAAAAGACATAATATTTGCGTATTATGGTCGAGTTTCAATCCCGTTGAATGCATACAGTTCCTCTGAAACATATACAAAGCCTATAAATTGGCATCGTTGTATTATGTAACAAATTGTCACACAGCAGAAACTAACCGCTTATCAACTGATAAAATATTCCCCATTTTTATAAATGCTTTAAGGCAGGAAAGGTGATGTATATAGAATGTTACTTACTGAATTTGATCAATTCGATGACATTCCTTCAAATAAAATTAGGCATCACAAAAAGTGATCAGTTAGGCATTACAAGACTCATACAAGTAAATGACACCTTACATTCTTTGCTGTGGTCTGTTTCCATGTCTGGTCTTTGTCCCTGGATTACATTCTTTTGATTTTGGCTGGAAATGTTGGTTCTCTTGATTACTCTGATTACTCTTCAATCTCAATCGAGTTTTTCATTATCATTTAAAGTGTGAAAAAACCACTCGAAGAAAAAACTACTTTTGGGGTACATGTCCAAACCTATATCTAATATCTTACACAATTGGTCGTCTTACATTTTATGCAAAAAGATCGGAAACTCCATCGTTTTCATTTGTATTTCAAAATACAGCATAACTTTAGCGTGATACAGAATCGACAAAAAATCAAATGAGAACATGTTCGTGTACCATTCACGTGACTTATCAAATTTATAAGTGTCGAGTTGTTCGTTCTGAAAAAAGGTATTTTGCTGAAAAAAATACAAATATCGCTTTCTACATACAGACAAGTTATTCAAGTACGTGTCGTTTAGGCTTCAACTCATTATTTTAATAACTATATCGGGGACAACATAGTTATTGATGTGAATCATGGTCAGGGGAAGTCATACTTTGTATCTAGTAATTTTTCTCACAACTGTCTTAGGCACTCCGAGTTTTTGGTTTAAAAACTTAACAAAGAATGTGTAAAACTACGAATGCCTGCGTAAATTTCAGAAAAAGAAACCAAAATACTATATTTGGAAGCTTCAGTTCTAAGACGCAAAATTAGGATTACTGTTCTTCAATAAATATCCTACTATGAACAAAAATGACACTGATGAAATCTTTAGAGACTTTGCCTTCTTTATCGACAGGGTTTATTACATGACTTTTTGATAATAAATCTAACAGCAACATTTATTTGAATTTCTTTTGTATATATAGGAAAAAGTTAAGGTTTGTCCGAATGCATTGTGTCATTGCTTACAAAGGCTCTAGTCGTACTTTGTATTGACATCACTATATCGAAGGTCATAATTTCTAATTGAGCACTTATACTTTCATAGAATCCTTGCTTCATATCACGAGATTTGATTGTACATTGTAGTTGACAACCTTTGCATATTTGTACTTGTTATATTCTCACTGTTTTTTGCCATTACGATGCCAAGTTGACATGGAAGCTGAAACAATAGATGAAAAGGATTCTTTTTACTCTATAGTTAGTGCCGTATTTCAGGTCTGTGAGGAGGTAAGCCGCAATATAAATTAAATACTTGGCAACGCGATCAGAGAATCACCAGTTGTCGAATAAAAGCCCTGCCAATAGACGAAAAAGTTTCATCGCTCAATACTAGTGCAACTAAAGCATTGAGCTGATACTGTTCAGAAAAACTAAGCTTTTCTAAGCTATTGGAAGGTTTCCTTTCCATGTCGATACCTCTGATTATTTGGTACTTTTTCAGAAATTTGCCATCTACTATTGTTGAGCTACTATGTAAATTACCTACAAATGACAGACAGCAAATTCTTTTGTGTACTGTGTTCAACAAGCAGAAATACAACATCAGTGGTGTGCTGATATATGTGAGCAGGCATGTCGACAATTTTCTGTGCAAACTTGAGAGTCTGTTTTCAGTTACACATTCTGCGGTTTGGTGGCTTTTATATTCTGCCGTGTTTTTATTCATCATTAGGAAAAAAATTGGAAATGGGAGTCTTTGATACCTGCTGGTAGATACAGATTTATATACTGTCACTCCTATTTAACAAATGCTTTCAGGAAAATAACCCAACTGTGCAGTACGAAGTTCCATACTTTTGTGTAAGACATATAGCCGAATGGAGCTGCTCTTTTTGAGGTTGTAGGTTGTATTAGATAACAAGAATGTCTCGAAAAACCTTAAGTGTTTTGGCGTGCCGCTTACAACATTTGCCATTTTTATGAATCGTTCTCTAACATTGGGCAATCATCAAAATTAAAATCATCAAAAAGCAATAAAAGCAACCTCGGCTAAAAAATGAAGAAATTTTAACAATGGGCATTTATGATTAACCTCTAACTTCTTAAAGCATTATAAGTTTTGCTAATTAATAGTGCAGAGTGAAAAAGATGTATGGCTTTCATTTGCATTCATTATTCTCATTGTTGCCTTACTTTTCTGTCTCTAATAAAATACGCCCCTCAGGCTCCTAATGAACCCCTGTTGTCTTACACGACATGCTTTATTCTGCCTACTGAAGTTGCCAGTTACAATCCTTTACATGTATGTAACCAAATAAATTATTGCCCATTGACCGATGTATGTGAAAAACGTCCAAGATATTATTGTTACTAAACATTCCCTAAAGTTTTAAGTAAATCGGTAAAAACGGAGGCGTTACCTATAACACACAAGACGTTATGACGGACGCACGGACAGACGCACGCACGCACGGATACAGGTACGGACCAAGGGGAATTAATTGTGTTCTCGTACCTGCAAGACTGTCGTAACTTCTGATATCCCCTGGTAACTTGTATAGATGAGTTAGTCGAAAACATTCCACGTAAGTTTGGTCAGTTGTGGAAGGATCAAATTATTTCAGTTTTATCGAAATATTCTAGCTACTGCCTACATTGGTGACTGCCAGGAGCTCCTCCATTTATAGTAATATGGCCATTGCGGGGGAAATACTGTTAAACAGGGGTCGACTATTAATGCCCAAGCGGGGATTGATAGGCGACCCTGTTTGATAGTATTTCCCCAACACTGGCTACAGACAGAAACAAGCGCCCTTTGTATTGTAATATGGTCACTGTCATGCTTCGACCAAGGTAAGACGTAAGGAGTCCAACATCATGGATTTTTATAGTAGACAGTGCAAATTCTTTAAAAGGGTTAGTTATTAGTTAAACCTGAAAGGGCTATATGTATAGCAGAGTAACATGGAGTAGGCATTGCCTTTATCAGCGGGCACTGGAGTTTTACCATACATGTGCCACCGTCTGTGGGAGACTCGTTAAAAAGGGCACAAAGGGGTGCGGTCGGATGAGAATTTTTGTATTGCACGTGCAATATTTTTATCTATAATTCGGAAGCCAGCAAAATCAATATTTTGTCAACATACTTTTCAGTTTTAGCATGCCAAGAAATACCCTCAAATATTTAAGGTCTGCCCCTACAGGCACTAATAGACCTTTTTGTGGTAAGTTGGTGAGCATGCTCAATATATACTTCCGCGAGATAGAGCTTGGGTAGAACAAAAGAATTTTTCTCGCAGAAGTGTATATTGAGCATATTCTATGCATGCTCATCGACTACCCCAACGTTAGCAAAAAAAGGGTCTATTATCTTTGGTAACGCAATTGTACAGATGTGGTCATTAATGTATCTATTATCCCAGCAGGGTCTAAAGTTGGATTCTGGAGCGGTTTGTCTTGGCATGGTATTGACTTAAGAAATTCGCACGTAAGAAACGTGATTCAGTCTCAGATTGTTATATATTTACAACCGCTATGATTGAATAAAATAATGAAAAATAATAGTAATAAAGAAATGTTATCTGACAAGATTACAGTTTTGAACCATATCCAAGCAAACCCAATTTGGTACAATATCAAGTGCCATTTAAAGAAGTTGTGCAACAGCATACATATCAAGGGACTCAACAGTACCGCCATTTAAAAAAAAAGAAAATAAATGTTCACAAATATAACAGTGTGGGATTCTGGAGCAGTTTGGGTTTGTCTTGGCATGGGGTTCAGATTAATTTGTACAGATACACATTCATGACAGCAGCAACAGTAGAACAGTGGAGATACTCATATATGAACCTTATATTTTTATTTGTTTGATTTAAGCTAGATCATAGCTAATATTTCTAGTAGATAAATTTTCCTAGTTTTTCTCTAAGATGACCCTGAATAAACATACTTTAGAATTTCCATGTAAAAAACATAGGCCACCAAACTTGATTTTGAGATAACTAAGCCTAAAAAAGCCAATATTTTACTACATTTTATATGGATTCTGTAGGGAATTTTCCATATTTTGCAATCTTCTAAAAATCTTGTAGATAAAATTTCGTTTAACTTTATATAAAGAACACTTAACTGACATTCTTTCATATTTCAAAAAGAAAATTGGGGTTACCGAACTCTTTTTCTTGCAATATTAAAAAAAACTAGAATTCCCTTCACATTTCAAGAGAACATTTTCCTGCCAATTATTTCTTTTTAAAAGTATTGATTTTGACTTTACTATTCTAATTTTTATGTAAAAAAATCATTTAATAAAATACATGTAATTTAAATAAATTAATTTTGCATCCTTTCAAACACTTTTAGTTAATGAAAAACAATAATAGTAATAATAATTTTATTTATTTGTTCTAACACATTTACAGTAAAAGGTCATAACACAAATAATAGAAACAAAGTATGTAATTTCTGACAACAACAAAGAAAAAAGAAAGATATAAAGTTTGATTAATGCAAGAACTTGTGCAGTGGTGACTCAACTGTGCAAAAAAAAAAATTAATCAAAAATAGATATGTCTGTATGATTTTGCAAGATTACATAAAAGAATGCTTGGTGTAATATGTATTATCTACCTTAAGGAACGATAAATTTTCCCCTTAAGGACAGTCATTTTTTGTTACTTCCAGGACATGACATGTTTTGTTAGTATATTGGGGAACCTTTAGGGAAATTAAGATAGTACAGTCCGAACCTTGACGTGTTGAAAGTTGTTTGTTGACATTGATTTATCCAAAATAGCCATGCAGTGAAAAGAAACGAAATTTATTTATCACACGTCTAAGTTCACACTAACAGTGGTATCAGATATTTCGATAAAAATGTTAAAAAATGCAGATGAATTGTAATGGTATATGTATCTGAATAACATAAAACAGACAGTAGTAATTAAGTGTATTTCAACTACATTTGTTTGGCTAGTGAATCTGAAATTTTATCGTAGTAATGTAGAGTACATGGTTTGACAATACTCCTGATTTCGAGTCGTGCATAGCTGCGTGTTATGAATTTATGATGTTTTTGATGTATAAAAAATAAAAAGGAAATTTCCCTAAAACACTCGCTGCCGTTCAGTATTTAAAACATGTAACAACACAAAATATCTTCCGATTTAAAACGCAAGAACCGTGTGAAGTAAAAAACATTTACTTGTACATGTAAATTCAGAGACAATCATCGACCAAACAATTTCTGGGTTATACTTGACCTCAGATGACTCAAACCTCAGATAACCCTAACATTTTTTCCAGGTCTTTTCGACTTTAACTTAACAAGGTTCGACTGTACATGTTATAACCATAGAGCTCACATTGCTTTGTGGTGCTCGCTCTAAACACATAGCCTAGGGAAGTATTGCGGCAAGAAAGTAAAAACAATTTACACCTATCGGGGTCAATACAGGAAACTTCACTTGCTGGAACTTGGATGGATCTAACACCCAGAATTTCTTGTACACAATATAAAGTATCAAAATTTACTCCAAAACAATCAATGTAAATAACCTTAGATTTCTAAAACTTCGATTTCTCGAAGACTCAAACTGATTAGTCAGTCAGTGCGATAATAAATCACACAATAACTCTCACTTCGCTAGAGCCTCACTGAGTCAAACTCATCAACCTTTCTCTCAGCTTTGGTAAAAAAGGTGTAAATAACTGAATCTTTCATCAAAGTGTCATTTCGGTAATTACAGGTAATATTTATGTCATCACTAATTAGGCAGTTTTAATTTTACAAATAGTACTGATTAAAATTGGAGAATAGGTCTAAAGTGGTCATGATGGAAGATCAAAGAAGTAAAGAATAAAAACCAATTACTGACCCATGAATTCAGACTGAAAATTTGTAGAAGTAAATACTGTAAAGTCAGTATTTTAAATGTCTACAATCACCATAACCTTCTGAAAGTGAATAAAAATATCCTAGGACTAACAAAACTTCATAGACATTATCTCCACAAAGATAACTCTGTGGAAGAGAATGCTTTGTAGAAAGTAGAATTTTTCTAAGAATCAAGTCGATCTCAGAGCGCCAACGAAATAATTCCAAAAATCTTCAAACTTTTAATTCATGAAACTCATGATAACTTGAACACATTTCAATGGTCCCTTCGAGTTCAAGCTTCCGAGGTTGTAGAATTGTATTAATTTTAATAATTGAAAATGTACACTTGATTTCAATGCATTCCTTTCTCATATGGAAAAGTTTGGGAAAAGGTTCATTGTACTTGGACATATTTAATCTCTTTTCCACTTGCTGTTCTAAAAACCTAACCCACATTGAAAAAAATATAAATTAGATTATATTAATCTTCAAACATAGCTTTTCTAGCCCTGTGCGGGTCTGGGTCTCAAAAGGATGAGCCTGCATCAGCCCTAAGCTTCTTGTAAAATGCAACTAAATAGACTCAGAACCCTGGATAGAGGCTTGAGCACTTCCCACTGAGCACCTGGGTATTGTGATTCAGATGGTGGAATGGGGTGACTGACCTGGCATGCTACATGCGGGAGTTGCCAGGCCATAATACTGAAAACCTAACCATAGTGGTGCACCTGGTTGGGAAAAATGCTGCATTCCTTGGCCATGAAAGAATACTGCTGTGGTATTCGACAGGAGGAGCCTCGGGTTTTCTACAGGATGCAAAATTGCCTGACCTTACCCACCTCTCCCAATTTTCTATAATTGGCTATCTAAACTCATCCATTATCTTGTGTCTCATCCCATTTGTCTTTTCATGATCATTTCATGATCATTTTATCGTCCATTTCATGTTCATCGCCGGGATATAGATGAATTATTGCTGTTTGTGTGTTAAACACCAATCAATCAGTAGCTTTTTAAGATAGGAAAGACAATAATTTTCTTGGAATTTCTTGTGTCTCATCCCATTTTTCTTTTCATGACCATTTTATCGTCCATTTCATGTTCATTGCCGGGATATAGATGAATTATTGCTGTTTGTGTTAAACACAAACCAATCAGTAGCTTTTTAAGATAGGAAAGGCAATAATTTTCTTGGAATTTCTTGTGTCTCATCCCATTTTTCTTTTCATGATCATTTTATCGTCCATTTCATGTTCATTGCCGGGATATAGATGAAGTTTTGCTGTTTGTGTGTTAAACACCAATCAATCAGTAGCTTTTTAAGATAGGAAAGGCAATAATTTTCTTGGAATTTCTGCAGAGCTACCTACCAGCTGCGTCAGTTTGATGTGAATTTGTTTGTGTCACAGTTAATATAATGTGTAAAATATTGCAGCCATCCATGAATTTTCACACTTTGCACTGATTGCACACATCTGAATCAGACCTGCTAAAGCCTAAAAGGATATCTGATGCTGCTTTAGTGCTCGTAAGGTTGAAATGAGCATTCAAGAATGTTGAACGTAACGGTGCTTACCTCATAGGCAAACCTTTTATCCTCTACATTAGATGTTAAAAGTTTTGCTTACTTTTCAGATACTAGCCCATGGAAGAGTCTAGACAGAGCTGTTCAGACCATGTGTTAAAGCTGTTTGAATTGAAGCCTGTGACAAGAGAGAATCGGTTTTGTAGTGAATGCTTTAAAGATTTATACTGTAGGTCCCAGACATAATAAAAAATAAAAAGTAGCAGTTAATATAACTAGATGTAGATCTTCATGCATTACCTGTATCATGTGAACTTCCCTTTCCTATGTGTACTGTAAATTGTGTTTCGCATATTGTGTATCATACATCATATGTTGTAAATGGTACATGGGAAGTGCTGAAAATAATAAATATTTCTGATTGTTCAATTTATAATTTTGCACCATATCTTTTTTTGGAGGGGGGATATTGTTGACATATTACAAAGATAATTACGACTATTTAAACTGAAAAGCAGGTGTTCATAGTATGCTGTTTGGAGTGTAAATTGACATTTTTTAGACTAAAAACATAAATTCTATGATTTTTAACGATATTAAAAGCCATTTTCTTCATGAATCAAAATCAGGTGGAAACCTCAAACTTTCAAATATTTTAAAAATTACTAAAATAAGTCTATGTGATATATTAACATACAAAATTTGCAGAAATTTTTATTGTCGCGAACTATTGCCATGGAAGCCAACATATAGTACTTACCTTAACTACCAAAAAGGGAAATTTTGTTTTTTTTTAGTGGACTTGTTACCATGGAAACCATTAATGTAGGCATTATGAATTTATGCTTTAGATAGCTTGACAACTCCATGATTATATGACTTCCAGTTTTTGATGTTAGTCATATCCATACCATCACTTACTACAGTATTAAAAGTGTCTAAAATGGTTTTAAAAAATAGTCACTTTTTCATTTTTAGAATCTTGTTTAATGTAATTTTCAATGCCAAACAGTACAAAATTGTACCCATAGATATGTGTATATATACTTTAAAAAGTGGATAGAAATGTTCTTGTACAAGAAAATTATAGAAAACTAGAGATGTGTTATTTTTCAATTTTGAAAAATTTGCAGAGAAACTTGGTAATCATGTTCATTTTCAAGAAAATGGCGTTTTAAGTGTTTTTTATTTTTCAGGGAATTTCATTAATACACTAAATAAAATATAGGTCTTAATTAATGCAAAACCAAGTTATTAAGTAAATTCAGTTATTGTTTCCATGGAGGCAAACAAATGAAAATGGCATGGAATGATCTTTTTGACAGTAGTGAAATTTCGTTGGTAGTTACCATGTCAATGGTAATAAATAAAAAGTGTTATTGTTTTCCACCTTTAAATGCCACAATGACTTCATACAGTAAAAATAATATTGGTCAATTGTGGTTTCCATTTTTTCATATTTGGGCCCCGTGCAGGTCCGGTTGTTAAAAGAATAGGCCTGCAGCAGCGCTAAGCTTGTCGTAAATGGCGAGTAAATAGTGCTCAGAACCCTAGCCGAGCCACTGGGATGTGTGCCCCAGGTGGTGGAATGGGGTACCCCTGGCGTGTTACATGGTGGGGTTGTCAGGCTATAATACGGAAAACCTGACCGCAAACCATAGTGGTGCACCGTGTTGGGAAAGATGCCACGTTTCTTGCACGTTAAAGAACCCTACTGTGGTATTCGATAGGAGTAGGAACCATAGGGCTCCGCCACAGGAGGCTAAATTGCCCGACCCTACCCACCTCTCCCTATTTCTAGTGGCAATCAAAATTTGTCGACCCCATTGTCCTTGTGTCCCATCCCTTTTTCATTTCATCATCATTTCATATTCATTTTATCATCCATTTCATGTTCATCGTCTGAATATAGTTGAAATATTGCTGCTCGGACGTTAAACCCCAACAAACAAACAAACATCTTATATTTGGTTCTTATAGAGAATTGTTCTAAAAGTAATCATATCCACCTGAAGTACTACAATTTTGCCAAGTATGGTTTGTTTTTACAAAAATTTTGAGAATTCTTGTTGTTTTGATAACTTATAATTGAGATAAATTTAAGTGTTCACAAGTTACTGTGTGTACATTTATATATATAAGCTCATCTATATTTACATGACTGATTTATACTTCTGTCCATCCGTCTGTCAACACTTTGTACAATATGTCCAAAATGCTTTAAGCCATTTCAATAAAACTTCAGTCAATTTCTCATGAATATTGATGGAAGCTGCCTTTAATTTTACATTAGAGTTGAATATTTAGTTGGTGAGTTATAGGACTTTTTGCATTAAAAAAGTTTTTTTTTCTGTTTTCACACTTCAACTGAACAATGCTTTCAGCAGAAGCCAAAACATTTTAGGATATTCTTTGGTCATAGACTCCCTTCTTTTCTATGAAATTTCTATTTCAAGTTTTGGATTTTTGGCATTTTTCATAAAAAAGACAGGGGATGGTTTTTATGTTTTCTTGCACCAACTGAAAACACTTTCAGCAAATACCATGAAACGTTGAGATATTTTTTTGTATTTATGGTCACATGCTTCATTTCATTTAAAAAAAAATCTATTTTCATTTTCAATTTTTGGCACTTTTTCATCAAAAATTCAATGAACATTGATGGTGATTATTTTCATTGATACGTACATGTATACAGGTTACAAATTAAAGCATGGAAATTTGCCAGGGTGAAATATTTGCCATCAGTATGACTGTATCAATCATCTATAAATATAAAAAAAAAGTATTGAACAAGTTTTGAAGCTCTGCTAGTCTGAACAATCAATTTCAGTAATTTTTCTTAAGAACCCACCTGAAGTTCTCAAATTTTTCATTGGCCAAATCATTTTTTGCTAGTTTCGGGCTTTGGGCTAAAGACCACACACACTACGCTGAGCTAAGAACTGATTTCACAGTGCCCAATAAATCATGAAAATGGACATTTTTCAGACTGAAAACATTTTGTTTTGTTTTTTTTTTATTTTAGAGATTCAGAGTTACCTCATTCACCTGAGAGTACTACATTTTTATATACCATCAAATTACGATTAAATTTGATTCAATTTATATGCCATTGATTAAGAACATACCGGTAATATTTAAAAAAAAAGAGAAATTTAAAATGAAAAGGATAACTTCCAAAGGGATGCATATTTAATTCTTATAATTCTAAAATTTGTTTAACAACAAAAGTTCAAGTATTGTATTTCTATTTTTCACATAATATTAACAAAACATTGCATTATGGGTAATAAACCCTTTTCCAGAGATAGGGTTATGGTATATCGTGCATGAGGAATCATGTATCACACGTCGTATGTGGTGTATCATAAATCATACATTTATATGATGTATTTTAAATTGTACAGAAGGAAAGTTTATATGAACTTAGTACTATGCAGAGGAAATTGGGGAATATATTAAAATTACTATGTTCTTCTTTGTCTGTCCATCTGTCTGTTCACAAATCTAATGTATTGAAACTCAAAGCATTTTTATGGATTTTTATAAGTGAGACTTCAAATCAGAAAGTTGATATTGTCAGATGGATATAGGGCAGATTATCCAATTATAGGAATTTACATTTTAACATGGTATAAGGGCGACCCCTCCAATCGTGGTGAAATGTCATGGGAAGGTTGTGTGGGTATCATACGTAGATGTGTAGAACAATTTTTCTTGGATGACTCAAATGGGGAGATAGGTGATATTTTAAGGTCTCACTAACCACTTCCAGGTCAAATGGCCACCCCTATGTAGTACACTGAACCTAGACATATGCATTGTAAGTGCATTATTTGTGTGTATCATGGTTGAAAGTAGTCAAAATAAAGCTTAGAGTATGTACTTTAAAATCATATATGTAATTAACTACAAAAGTGTATGAATATTGTTTACATGTGTGAGTGATTTTTCTCCATGCTGTCAGTTAGCAGAAAAGGTGAAAATGTGGATTTTCAGTATTATTTATTCAAGTAAATTTTGTGAAGAATTTTTACAATCATCGTACCATTAGCATAATAATTTTTGAAGCCTTATTTTCCAAGCTTCGCAATGGTATGCAACTTTAAGATGTCATTTGTCCTGGGAATTCACAGTGAAACTTTGAAAATTACTTTTTTAACATGTGAAGTAATGGAAACGTTAGAGGTGGTTAGTGAGACCTAAAGAAATATTGTCAATGGACAATATGATTTAAACTTGCCTATGAGAGACTGAGATATTTGTACTCAAATTACAATGTGTTATGATTTCTTGACCAACAAGAATATGTGAGAGCAGGGACTTCCTGTAACAGATGATGTGTCATACAGTCTGTTAAAAGTTCAAACAATCACATCCTTACTGCATGTGTCACTTCCTACAGAAAGATATTGAGCAATTCATGTTTTGACTGAGAATCTTAATATATAGAATGATGCTGATGTATTATATGCATGAATATAGAATATGGTACTTTTCATACGGAAAATGTACTCGACATTTAATTTTTAAAATTCATCATTAGTTATGATAAACTTCATTCAAAAGTTTTCCTGTGGAACATTTTTCTTGTTGTCCATTGTGTGTTGTAGAAGTGTCACAGAACAGAGGTTTTTGATTGTCCTTTAATGTTTTTGCAAATATAGCATGGAGTGAAACAAAAACATGATCAGTCCTTTGAAGTAAAAGACCAAACAGTTTATGGAACAAATAAAATGAAATTCATGTACATTTGTATTATAATAAAATTTAAGCACTACATGTGGGATAAAAAATATACCAGAGCTAGGATTTTGACTAGAAATTTGTTATCTACATTGAACTGTTTGTATGACTTTTAACTCAGTTAATTGGGCTGGGGTTACATTTATTACACATAATCTTGCTTGATCAGAAGATATGTTCTTAAATCCCAGAACCCCCCAAAAATATACATTGTCATGCTTGAGAAGGTGCTGCTTTAGAAACTCTCAACTGAAAGTGTTCAATTTTGAGCAAAAAATGTCAAAAATACAGTGTTTTTATACCCCTTACTTGTAAAATGGAGTATATAGTGATAATGATGCCTATACTTCTTTCCATCCATTATGTAGAGTGGGGCCATCTTTTATCCACTACTCATCCTTTCACCACTGAATGGAATAGCATTATTTAGATGAAACTTTTGAATCTTTATTATGTATTCCCATTGTGCGCCTCCCTTTCTAGATGTTGACCCAAATCAATTGGAGGTCAAAAGGTGCATGCTAAATTAATGGGGAAAATGGAGGTATCAATTAAGTAAGCATTTCTCACAATTTTTTTTAGTTTGTTGCTTATTTTTGCACATTTCCTCTTTTATCTGATTTTTAAAAAAAAATTGCTTTTCTAGTAACAATAAGAGATTTTCTACAGATTCAAAACTTTTTAACTTATAGACAGGTTTGAAAAGTGGTTGTATTTGTGGTTAGAATCCTGGGGAAAATGGTCAAGGTCCTTTTTATCAGTTTTTGACATTTATATATAAAAAAAAATATTATATTGTAAGCAAGCAAGTGACTTTGTAGTACTTACAATGTTTTATTTAGTCTAACCATAATTTTTATTAAATTTCTGACAGATTATTGAAGAAAAGAACTGATGTCTTTGTCTATATATATACTACTTCTGTTTCATTTAGTACCCACAACAGGTACATATAGAATTGTATATAATTCAAGTAAAGATCTCAACAGTTTTATCTTATATTTTGGTCCAAATATTTTTCAATGATCTTTATTAACAGACTTAATCCATGATCATTATATTAATAAAATAATATGATTTTAGTAAGGTATTTATAACACTAATTTAATTTGATTAATGCCAATAGTAGTTGTGATGTACAGTGGAAGAGATGCCCTGTAAACTGAGGAAAAGTAAAACATTATATTAGACACAACCTGTCCTGTTGTAAAAATATTTTGAGCTTTACACCATCTTTTTTTAAAATGATTTTCAGGCAATACCTGTGGATTTCAGGGTAAGTGTCTATATTAAATGCTGATTAGACTTAAAGGATGATGAATTTAATTGGCAGGACTGACCTCTGAAATAAGTGAATACTGACAGCAAATAAGAATTAGAGCAAATCTCATGAAATTGGTCCATTTAATGTAATGTTAATTTTTGATGAGAAAAATAAAGATTATTCATAGGCACCCTTTTTTTCAAATTAAAGTATGGAGCCAACTAACAAGCATGCAGAGGGTGTTTCATCGCCTATTTGATAGCTAAGATGTATTTGATATAAGAATCCCTGCAATTTTTTTTTTAATTGGGATAATTTTTATACCCAGCCACACAAAGTGGTGAGGTTTAATGTGACACCTTCCAAAAATATTTTGTTGTTTTCAGTATCGGTCTGCTTGTTCCATAAACTGTTTCCAGATGATGACTTTCTCATTTGCAATATGGCAGCTGCTATTGGTGACAGCGCAGGGCATGCTTACCCTTCCAAAGCAACCAGATGTCACTCCTAGTTTTTTGTGGGAGTTCATATTCCTAGTTCTTAATTTTTACCTGCTTCACCAAAGCGGGAATCAGGTCCAAAATTTGGGTCACGTCATCCTTCTGTCTGTCTGTCAATTCATCCGTTCATCTGTTGGTCCATCTGTCCATCTGTCTATCTGTCTGTAACACTTCAGCTTGTCATTGCAACTCCTCCGAAACTACTCATCAGAGTTTCCTGAAATTTGGTATGTAGCGAAAACATCATTTGTAGTTGTGCATATTATCTTCTGCATGTTTGTTAGTTGGCTTCATACTTTTACTTGAAAAAAGGGTGCCTATGAACAATTTTTATTGTTCTCACCAAAGGTTAACATATTCTACTTTTTATGGGAGTTATGCCCCTTTGAACTTAAAAATATACCATTAATCATCATGTATCAGCTTGCATCACAACTCCTCTATAACTACTGAAGGGAAGCATGAAACTTGGTATGTAGGAAGGACACCATATGTAGTTGTGTATATTATAAGGAAATATTAAGTGTTTATTTTTTAAGGGAGTTATGCCCTTTTGAATTAGATATTTAATGAAATCATCATGTATCATCTTGTCATTGCAACTCCAACAGAATTTCAGAAAACATCAGTATGTAACAAGGACACTGTATGTTGATCAAATTATCAGGAAATTTTGATTCTCTTATTTTTATGGGAATAATGTTCGGTAGCTCTGTACGTCCATCCATAACACTTATTATGTCACATTTTTCTCAGTAGCTGTAAATCACAGCTGGAGTGCAACTCAGGTCCAGACATCCATTGATCTAGCATGTTGGTGTTTACTTGGTATGCTACATTGTGTGCATTTAGGTTGTCTCTGTTTCATGTGTTCTTATTTAGGCCATGTTTTTTTTCAGTTTGAATCATCCTACCACTGAGACTGTGGTATTTTTTTGCCACTATATAAAGAAAATATTAAAAGGTTTCAGGGTAAAAGCTGTTGTTGTTTTTACACCCCTCTCAAGTTTTTAAAATGAATTGGAGTTATCTTTCTTGGAATATTAAAGTATTGTGAAAGTTGTTTTTTTTTTAGGTATAATGAATTTAGATGAAGTTTCTTAAAATTAAACTATTGAATAAGGAAAACAAAGCCATTATCAAGAGGTTCTACCATGTGTAATACAAGGAATTATGAAATTTGTAACACTTAAAATTTTGATGAATAATATATACTATTCTTGATCAGACAAGTCTGACTACTGGGTTGGTGAATATCCCTGGGAACTTTAAGTCCACTAGCAGTGACATTATCCTAGTGGTTATTAAATACAAACATCTGAATCATGTTAATATTGCAGGTTTCAATCACAGGCACTTGCGTCCAGGATTTTTTCAAAATTTTGATTTAAATTATCAAAAAAGGAAGCCAAATCTTATTACCAGGACTACCAGTAACCGTGTGCAACACAAGTAATGAAACCTCAGTGTTGCAGGAATTTTGTAATTTGTAACATTGGAGGTATCTTTTTTCGAATGCTAAAAAAAGGTGAAAATTCTTTTTTGATTATGGAATCCATATAAAGTTTGATCTGTTGTTCCTGTGTAATTTAGCATGTGTCCATGGATATTAAATACTACAGCTACACAATGAGGAGGGATAATTTAATGTTCTAATAGATGCTTTATTATCTTACATTCGCCTTCGTTAAAGAAGGGTATAATATAGCACATTGATTGAGCTGTGTCGCAAGAAAAGCCACATCAGTCTCGTTTAAAGGAGTCAAAATCATATATCATGACGGTGACCTTAGGCCCGTATATAAGCCCTGCTCCAGTTGTTATCTTCATCATTCTTCATGTTGATGTACATGTACTCCAAAACAGTTAAGAGTGAGGAAACGCTCTCGGACCCATGTGGGGTCGGAGAGTAGGCCAGAGCGTCACCAGCGCAGCCCAGCCGCTAGTAGAAAATACTCTGAGTTCTTCAGTCAGGTATCCGGAATGCTGGGCATCGCTACCTCAAACCACTAACAGACATCTACTAACACAATCTCTGCAAGGGGCGGTAGTGCGAGATCCGCAAGGATAGTGAAGACCGTATAAACCACCAATTGGTTATCTCCACTTTTTTAATTGAGACGCAAAGCAAGCTATTGTTAGTGTAAACGTCGTTCACATTTCAATAATTGTTTTCTTTTAAAAATTTACCTTTTACTGTATTTTGTATTGAAATTTAGCATGCTAACTTAAAGAACACTCACTACTTCTAGACATAGTCTAGAACTTTTGTGTTATTTTATTACATTAATTTGATTTTACGTTAACAGTTGTCTAGACGTAGTCTAGAAGTTAAGACTTTTCTATAACTTCAACGAATTGTAGTTTGAATACATCCATCTATTGCTACATGTTGTGTAGCTTTTGCTATGACTTTGTTGTAAGGACTGTAAATAGAATACACGATTTGTTCTAGTTTTTGAACTGTTAAAGACTGATAGAACAACCTTGCCAAATTGTTCTGTGGAAATATTTAATAGGAAGCTATTGGCATAAAACATATATATATATTTTACTTTGGATTTTTACATTGATTAATCCCAACACAAGATTCGTAAGGACTTAACAAATTTAACAAGTGCGTATCCTGTGATTGCCACGTGCATGTGGTTTTGTGGATAGTTGTTGAAACTAAAATAATCAAGAATTTGCCATTTTGAATTCCTCGAGTTTGAAGTACCAGTAATTATATGTTCCCAACCGCTTTCTAGTCATCTCGGCCAAAGAACGTTGCAGCAACAGTACTTTTCGACCACAGTCCATTTTGGTCATGGTCGTTTCGGCCATGGTTTTCAATTTGCTGTCAATTAGGAAATTTGATTTGTAAAAAGCATACACATAATATTTACATGAAAAATGCAAGAAAACAGACAAAAGAGATGGATGCTTAGCCAGGAGTACCAATGTGGGAATTTACATCTTTTATTAAAAAGTAGGTGCAGGTTTTTAGTTGACATTAAGTTCGAAAAACTGAAAGTATTGCAATGATTTAGATAATATTTTGGTAAAAACTGTTTGCATTTCTCTGAGAAAGGGGAACATTCGACAATTTAATGATATTCATCACCTAGTCCTTGGTTATTGCATAATATACAGTGTCTGTTTTCTCTTTCTATATCTTGCCATCTACCAGTTTCGATAGTAAAAAATGATTTGTATTAAGATATTCTTTGAATTCTTCTCTGTTTGATTGCACATTTTAGCCATTCATTATTTAGAAAAGTTTCTGTTTCCCAAAGATTTGGATAACCACATTCGTTTAAGATTTTTCGAACATCTATACTACTATAAGGAAGAGATCGATTTCTTTGAGTTGCAACTCCACTGAAACCATACAAGATAAATTACAATTTGTAAACATTTGAGCATGAATTAGGGGAAAATTTCCACTGGACATTGTGGAATTGTTGAAAAGTACATTTTAGAGAACCCAGAATAATACGAATAAATTTAGTTTTCTTAATGTAATCTTTGCTTTATTTTTTTAACAAAAAATGTTGCAGTTAATCGATACAATTCTTTTTGTCGTCTGATATTGCAAGACAGTTCATTCCTCGAGGTATTTTTACTTCTTAAGACCTTTTAATAAGGTATCGTTTACAGTGACAACAGCAACTTTATTTTAATACCTTAATGGTTGAGTTCAGATCAATCATGATAATATCTATATTATAATAATAAAGATGTTTCGTTATACTCAAACTAAATATTAACATGTGATATGTTAGTGCAAACTGTTTTCATTAGATTCTATACTGCTGGAGCAATTGATAGCTCTTTTGAACAGGATATTTTACAGATGTATCCCATCATTTTACGTTATGTCAGTAACATTGTTCCATTAGATGAGTCCAAAAATATGTTAAGTAACAAAATCATTTTCTGATGAGTTAGTGGCTGGAGGTTATATTATATATTTGATACTAGAATCAGACATTCTAATTTGAGAAACAAAGTATAAATCATAACTTGCATCGGTTTATGTACTCACTAAATCAACTGATGTTTCAACTATTTGATTTGATTTAATCCAGAAGGTTGAACCCAACAGGTTTGATGGATTATATTAAGTACCGAAGGATGAAATAAAATTACTGTCAAAATTTATTTCCTGCTCCATCAAGAAAGGTCCAATGTTAGATCTCTTGCAATCAGATCTAAATTATTTGTAATTATACTGATTTTCATTATCTTAACCTCGAATTTGGGTAGTTAGTAATTATTTGCATGACTTCTATTTTACATGTTTAGAAATACAATTGTAGGTTCAATAGTGGAAAAAATCAAACTTCAATTTACTATTAAATAGTATGTGCCTTTTTGCTTTGATATTTTGTATTATACATACGTATAGATAATAAAGCATCTGTTTGTAGAACTTAAGTTCTGATTATTCTATGTATAGTTCAGCTGTTCTGATAAAACTAGACATGGGTAGACATTAATACCATATAAATCTTTCAAATAGTTTCTATACCTCATTTTATAAATGCCAAAATTTGAGTTTGTGAGTGACCGTTTCAGAGCACTCTGTATTTTGAAATTTTAAAAATCCTCTTATTTTTGATTAAGTTGAGTGGTGTTGATTTTAGTAGAAATATATCTTTCTTATTTTAGCCTTTCTAGTATGTTTATTTTTTATGTTATGTGTGTATTTATTGATCTGTGAATTATAATATGTAAAAAATTGAGTAATCATAGCTTGAGTTGCATGTACTTAAAAACTTAAATATATTGGCTGCGAAAGTCCCTAATTTCATGTACCACTAAATTTTAGCATTTATTGATTTTGTTTGTTTCAATTTAAGGGTGAATTGAATCATCTATTTTGCTAAATGACTTGTATAAAATGGGAAATTATCAATATTGGCATATTCAAATTCAGGTTTACATTGTATGTAAGAATACATTGATAGTAGTACATGTAGTTGAAAAAAACCTAATTACCTTAGGCTCCTGGTTTGGTACTATTTTGAGTTTTATCTTTGTAGTAATTATATAGTGCACCATGCTAATGATAACAAGTTTATATGAATTTAAAACACATTGGGAAGGAAAGCAATTTTCATAATCAGCTCTTACCATGCTGAGGCCCAATAGATTTTCTGATTCTGGCAATGTTAAGTTAACAATAAATATAACAACTAAAGAACATATACCATGTTAACAGGGCGAACATGTTTTCAGTGAAAAAGCTATTTTGGGGCTTCACTCATACATTGGGTATGTATTCATTCATTTGGCCTGTATAATTTCAGGAAATTATTTTCCCCTAATTCAGGTATACATCATACTAATATAATTGTTTATCGATTTGGTTTTTTGCATAACTAGGAATACAATATGAGTTAAGTGTAATATAGGGTTTTTTGGTGTAAGAGCCAGAACATATATAACTGTGACTGCCTTTATCACAATAGGCTGGAATCTTCTACCTCAGGCTGGATTCTGCCGCCTGTGTTCAGTATGTCGTAAATAATTAAATCAGTCTCGAGGCTGGAGTCTACCGCCTACAATCAATTTCAAATTCGTATCATCGGGCCGGTTTCTACCACCCATTGCGCTACAAGAATGGATTCTGCTGCCTAAAAGTTAGACACCATATTAGGGTTTTAAGTTAGATCCTTTCTTTCATACTTTCCACTTTAGCTTGTCAGGATCGTCCCCAAGCCTATAGTAAATATGTTTTGTTGTTCAATAGTTAGGTATAGTTCAATGATAATAGTAGGACTATACATGTAATTGTCATAGTCCATGGTGTACTATAAGTAGCCCCCAAGAAGCCAAATTTAAGTTCGATACAGCAAGTTATGTAATGTACAGTAATTGTTTCGTATATGTTATGAATCAGTTTATTATGTACAATGTATGTTTTAAGTTGGAGTTTTGATTATACAATGTTAGAATTTTTAGTTATTAATAAATATCTTACTGTATGTGTCTTAAATATTGCTATGAAAGAAATACTCAACATGTTAATAGAACTGGGGAAGTTTCCATGAAATAACAATAGATCCACACATTAGAACAAGAAGTCCTGTTGAGGCCCATTGTACACGTACTAGATGCTAAATAAGCCCTGATGCTTTGGGTCAGGTTAATTTCTGGCTCTTTTCACGTAAAGTAAAAGCATGGAATATTTATACCTCACTCTTGATATGACTAGGTATAAACATGCTTTCAGTGAAGAAGCTATTTTGATAAAACTCCAATCTAATTAAAATCAGATCTCTCATTTGCTCATTCTTTTGACATGTTGTGTTGTGTATCAATAAATTGGAACAATTAGTGAGAAATCTATAAGATTAACAAAACTTATACTTGTATAATTTTCTGTTTCAGTTTGTTACCAGGAGTCTTCATTAATGATCTGTGATTGTGATCCAAAGACTTTTCATTCAAGGGACGGATATTGTGTTTCAAGTAATTGTATAATGTATGTATATTATAGAATTACCATGTTTACAATCAGTGAAGTAATAGTTATCCTCGCTAAAGTTCTTAATATTTGATTTTATAAATTTGTGTGTTTATATTTCTTTTTTCCAGTTCATCTTGTATATCATTTTTCTTAACTTCTGCTTACCATTAATACTAATCTCACACAGTTGATTTCATATTACACAAACACATTAAAGAATTTTGTTTAAAGAACAAACTAGATAACTTTCTGTATCTCCATCCTGCCTTTAGCCTGGCCATGTATCTGTAAAGCACAACAGGACTTAAAATGCCAAAAAAGGACTTTGATGAAATTTTAAAAGAATGTAAGATGGATCATGGGTGGATTGTATGGACGGTTAGATAATTATCGTCCAGTATATACACTGGATATAATCCAATATAAGTGTTTTACATGTAATAATCACATCAGCCTCCTAAATTGCTCTACAGATTTTGATGGTATTCTATTGAAAGGTTTGTCATCACATTTAAATATGACATAAGGAAAACAACAATTGCTCAATCGCTCTTCTATGGAAACACGTCACCTGACTGCATTTTTTTCCCCATTGGCCAAATATTAATAACTCAGTGGGGTTAAAAAACCGTACGTATCAAAAATTGAAATTACGTGACGTGTTATCTTGAATGAAATGTAGAAAACTACTAGTAAAAAGACAAAATTTTACTGTTTCTGCTATCTAAGATAGTATTTGTTATACCTGCCTTATGAAGATACTCTCTGAAAATATTATATTTCAGTGTCTGTCCATCTGACTGTCAGCCCCTGATGGTTTCAAGATGATAACTTTAGAAGATATTTTTTTAGTATCATGAAATACCGATAAAGTTCAAATTTCAGTTTGATTAAATCATTTACACAAAAGTTACCATCATTTTAAGTTGTTTTTAAATCCCAAATTTTCTTTTCTTGGAATATTAAAGTCGTGATTCTTTCAAATTTTGCATGTGCATTTGGAACAATATACTGACCAATAAAAACCAACTTTAACATCTCAAATATTAAAAGTAAGCCTGAAATTGGCATCAAAATATCAGAATAATTTTCTAGGTAGGTTACGTGATCGGTCACAGATGGCATTGTCATCAATATGTCCAATAACCGCTATGCCAACAACCGAAGTGACCCAATATACACCGATTAAGTCAATTACAGTATGCAGTGCAAGGTAGCAGTGATAGGAATTGCCATGTGCCATGCGCCATGATTGCATTCCCTCTCAAAATAGCGCATTGAGTGACTAAGGTGCCGCATCTCGTGTGCGCGTTAAGTTTCCATCATTGATGGTGGAGTGTTGTCTGCTACTTGTGGCAGTTAAAAAGGCATGAACATGAACAGGATCGCTATGTTTTCGAGGGGATTTGAGGACCAGGGAATGGAAAGGCACTTTGTTGTGATTTGTTGAGACATATTCATCATTATTTACACGTTTGAAAGAAAGAACAGAAATATTATATTTTTAAAGAACTTAATTAATATCAGAAACGTATGTGCTGGCGGTCCCATTTAAAATTGAAAATTCCACCAAAGACATTTTTTTTAAGTTTAACCCAAAACAAAACAAGTTATCTTTTTGCAATCTTTGTAGAAACTTACTTGGCAGCTGAACATGATTCTGAACCCCCTATTGAATACTGATTATGGTGGTCATGTCATCTGGTCCTTAAGCCCAACAAAACATTTCCAACATGAAAGAGCAAAATCTAATTGTAACTAAAAAATGAAAAAGGCTCTCACCCAAACAACTTAGGGATCTGTAGACTTTCTGCAGTGCAAATTAAAGTTTTGTTTATGCTACATTTTTCTGCATTATTTACACATAGTTGGCCATAGTTGCTATACCAAATTTGTCACACTAAATTGGTTTTTTAGGATGACCCATTGAAATTGAAAATGTCCCATTGAAATGAAGGGTAAGGAGGCCATAGCCCCAGTGGCAAAGTTTTGATCCCAATCACTGAAGGTAGAAGGTTGTCTCTTGTTCGGTGGCTCATTGACCCTAAGAAGAAAATTTCACTGTGTGAGCAATGATTGGTAAACATTAATTTCCCTGTCACAGCTTCAACATATGTTTACAGCAGAGTCAACTTTGTCTGTGAAGATCTCTTTCAAGAAAGTTGATTTGAAAGAAGTGTGATGGTAATGTTATTTGTTTTTCCATCTGTTCTTTAAAAAAAAATCATTCATATTTTCAAACTTTTCTGGTTCTAACGTATCATTGTAGGTTTTGAAAAAAAAATGAATAATAAAATTAAATCTACAAAATATTGAATAGTATTATTTTTTCGGAATATTTTCATTCTCTTTTTGAGAACTTTTTGATTAAAATCAATCAGGAGAAAAATGGGACTGTTTTCTGAAAAAGGTCATTTTTGTTGATTTTTGGTGATTTTTTACTGGATGTGGTGCTCACCAGGGGTAAGACAGTGTCCTAAGTGCAGATTTCCTATGCTTGTTCCCTCTGATGGTAATTTAAGCCCAAAATTGTTCATTACAGTCATAAGTGGAAGGTCAGAGTCCCCAGAAGGGTCAGTCATGAGACAAAGTTTCCGG
The DNA here is from genome assembly GCA_037379345.1 of Perna viridis. Classification (NCBI taxonomy): domain Eukaryota; kingdom Metazoa; phylum Mollusca; class Bivalvia; order Mytilida; family Mytilidae; genus Perna; species Perna viridis. Next base: position 9,592,600 of record CM074515.1, on the reverse strand, counting down.
CTTCAGTTTTGTTTGTTTGTTTGTTTGTTTGTTGGGGTTTAACGTCCGAGCAGCAATATTTCAGCTATATTCAGACAATGAACATGAAATGGATGATAAAATGAACATGAAATGAAAAAAAGAGGATGGGTCACAAGGATAATAGGGTCGACAAATTTTAATTGCCACTGGAAAAAGAGGGGATGGGTAAGGTCGGGCAATTTAGCCTGTTGTGGCGGAGCGCGAAGGTTCGTACTCCTATCGAATACCACAGCAGGGTTCTTTAACGTGCGAGGAACGTCGCATCTTTCCCAACACGGTGCACCACTATGGTTTGCGGTCAGGTTTTCCGTATTATAGCCTGACAACCCCAGCATGTAACACGCCAGGGGTACCCCATTCCACCACCTGGGGCACACATCCCAGTTGCTCTGTGGGCAGAGCGCCCTAGCCCCGGATAGGGTTCTGAGCACTATTTAGTCGCCTTGTACGACAAGCTTAGCGCTGCTGCAGGCCTATTATGTTAACACCCGGACCTGCACGGGGCTTCAGAATGGCCTAAAACCGAAAGTGGTTAGTATATGGGGTTGACATCGTGGGAGTAGTGAGAGACATCATTGTTCTATAGATACCAGGTGAAATGAATCATTATGGATCCATTCTGCTGTTGTTAGAGGCCCAGAATTGCGCCCTACCCCTTAAAAACTCACAATTTTTGTGGCCTTCTGAACTCATGACCTCTTGTTAAGCTGTCAAGTCCCTGGTTTTGCTAAAACTCTATATACTATAGCCTCATTTTAAAGCACATTCACACTGCCTGCATATGAAATCAAATTGTGGTTTCCAAAGCCAAAAATAAAATTGCCAGAACCCAAAAATCGGAAAACAGCCCATGATCATAATAATATGGTTCATGAATTGTAAGGGTTAACTTATAAATGTAAAAAAAAGACGATTAATATATCTGTATATACCTTAATAATACTTCACTGAAGTCAATTACAATTAATTTGAACAATAAACATAAATACACAAGTATTGAAAAGTAATTTACTATTATATCAGACAATCATAACACATATAAATTATTTTGTCTTATTTAAACACAATTTAAGACACATAATGTTGAAAACAAAATATATGAAGCACTGTACATAACACAAAACAATAAATTTACAAATGATGCATTTTCATCACAAAATATATTTGAATAAGCACTGTCGATTTATATTACAAGAAAACAATATTTACAATGTCAATCAGAAATCAGTCTTTTAGTCCAAGTGAAGTAGATGGGATGCTGCTTTGGCATAGTCTACCACGTTGATGAGTCCCTGCTGGTACCTGAATTTTAGTAGCTGAAGTCTGGTGTCTATCACTCTGTATCTGTGTCTCTTTGGTAGGCGAGCTCCTCCTGCTGCGTACTGGATGATGGTGCATTCTGTAACTGCCTGGGTATTCTGTAGTACATCTATGATCTGGTAGATGTTTGGGTTGGCATGCTGAACTTTCTTTTTGATCTTGTTCTGCCAGCCTTCCAGTTGGTTGGTGATGCGGGGTCCCTCGGTCTGGTAGTGGTCCCATAGAAATGGCGTCCTTCAACCCAAAACTCTGTCACATAGTCAGTGAATGATGCTGTGTCGGGTACGTTGTCAGCTTCTCCGATGTCTTCAAGTGCATTGAGCCATACGTTTTCAACTAGGTGTTGTGGTACGAGTGGTAGATCTGCTGCTCGTCGTACTGGCAAGGCCTGCTTCAATGACACAGATTTGGTAGATGAAACTTAAAAATCCTAGCTTGGATGCAGAAAACTGTTCACATTATGTCACTTATAAGCTTGGATACTGAACAATTTTATTTTTCTGATTGTTAATTAATTCTCTTAAAAATATGAAATAATAGTTACACAGTTAAACAATAAAGAAAGTTAAAATAATTGTATCAGTTTAATTTGAAATTAAGCATATTTTATTAAACATGTTTTATTAAGATATTTCACCAAAAGCATAGTGTATTTCGGCAAAATTGTACAAGTTTTATATAAAATTAAGCATATTTTGTAAAATATGTTAAAGATATTATACCAAAATCATACATATTTTAGCAAATTTGTAAAGTATTTCGTCAAAATTGTGTAAGTTTTAAAAATTTTGTTGTTAAAATTTAGCATAATGTTTACAGTTTGTGAAATATTCATTGTTATATATCTTTATTCTCAATATGTACAAAATTGTGACTAAGTGATGGTACAGACAGAAAGTAAACCAGGAGATCAAACAGTATCGTTAATATGTTTAATAAATTTACATAAATTGTTTAATAATTTTTTGTTTTTACCTGACATTATTTTAATGTGGATCCTGAAAAATTTGAAAGATCTTGTGGAGACAATCAGTTCAGCTATTATCTGAATATAATAGCATTAAAACCTATGATTTTTCAACACTGTATACTTCTATTCCTCATATTCAGTTAGAATTCTGTCTAAAAAACATTATACATCGTTGTTTTTCCAACAAAGATGGTAAACCTAGATGCAAATATATAGTTCTTGGTAGAGATTCCTCAGACTTAGATAGATTAAATTTATTGTTAATTAAAGGTGTATGGAAAATGGAAAAGTTAACAAAATACAATCAGTCTGTCTCATTACTATAGAAGACCTTGTTGGCAGTAGACATAGGAATATATCTGGGATTTCTGTAATCCAGATTTCAAATACAGTTGAACTGATTGATTTTTTTTATCATTCCTAATCTTTTCTAAGCTCATATCATTTATCAAATTTCTTGGAATTTTTTATCACATCATTTCCAGTACAAATAATTCAAGAAACAAATTCTCCCATGCACCTGATGTTATTTATCATACTACTACTCAACATGTGGGTGGTATACTGAAATCACCCTGTCTGAGACATCTGTTTTATGGTGCTGAATGTGTGGATTGATTTCAAAATCTGTGTCTGGCTTTATTTGAACAGGACATACATTGTAAGTGACTTTGGATGTTTTCTATTATGAAATTTCTGTTTCATGGGACTTTGCCAGTTTTCACTATATGACAAAAAAAAACTTGTTACAAAAAAATTCCCAATGGATGGATTGTTTTCATGTTTGGCGTGGCTTTATATAGATAGGGCATATGTATAGCATGCAAAATTAACCAAAACCCTGTTATCTATGGGTTCATGGGCAGTTATCCATGGGCGTAACAGACTGTAACTCACAAAATCACTTGTGATCCATTAACTAAATTCCAGTATCTATGGGTTAGCAACCCACTAACCCATAAATAGTTCTTGCTAACCAATAGATAGCATAATTATCAATACCATTCGTTATTGATAATTTGTAAATTTATTCATATATAGCAGTTTAAATGAATTAACTTAAAAAACAATATCAATAACGAATGGTATTGATAATTTTTTTTTAGTTAGTTCATTTAAACGGCTATATATGAATTATAATTTACAAATTTTCTGTTATTTATGGGTTATCAGGTTGTTGGTATGAGATACCAAAGAGAATTTATAGATAGTGGAATTAATTGATTGACCAATCATAACGCATGTTATATCTCGAATCCTGTGACAAGAAATTTAAGCACAATGTTGCTCTAGGAAACAGAAAAATCTTAGCATTTAATGTTCATTAAATGAATTAAAATAAAATAGTGGTTAATTTCTTTATTTGTGAAAGAAACTTTCAACACATGTGCCGGCTTGAACAATCGTTCAGGCTATAAATTTATCAAAAGCAACCTAATTTAATTTGTACTATTATTATCATTTACTTGAGTGTCTACTGTAAAAAATCTTTGGTCTTTATGACCTTTTCAAGATCAGAATAATTTTAAGATGTAGACCTATGTTGTATTCCTGGCCTATTTGGTGGGAATTAAATACTGTGTGGAAGCTGTGAGTTCCTTGTGTTCTGAAAAATTGATGCTTACTTTCTGAAAGAACTCAGTTAGGCTGACTTGTCTCAATGCCAAGTCATCTTGTTCCAGAATCAGCTTGATCATACATGGTTTATCTTTATGGCAAAGTTCTCACATATCACTGATAAGTTCTATATTGACATAAAATAATTAGGTTTGAGTTGAGTACTTCATTAAAAATAGCTAAATTGAGAAATATAGGTCTGATATTCACTACTGTTGATGGTTTGTCATATTAATGATCAGAGCAGTTATACTTAAAAGTGTCTGGGAGTGTCAGAGTAGTGTAAAAAGAGCTCACGGATATTTCTGGTCAAATAGTTTTAACTAGTGCATGGTAGAATTTTGTATAATAAACCACAAAACTTGTATAATATGGTTAACAACAAAATTACTGAACAATAATCTGATCCATAATCAAGTCACATCCAAAATAAATCTGGCAGAATAGATATTACACCACTGGAGCAGCTGATACTGCAATGATCCTCAGTTGGTACAGGCATTTCAAAAGAAATGGTGGGTTAAATCTAGGTTTTACAGTATGGTTTAAAAAAAAAAGCATTTGGTAAAGTAAAACATGATTATTCACTTGAAATAGTTACAATGACTGACTAGCATATTGGTCATAATAATTTGCCGCCATGTTACACAAAATTCCTAGATTCTTACCGCCTATGGAAAACCAAAGGGATCAAAATTCTTAATGCTTATTTGTTTATTTTTAATGCTAATTTCTCAATTCTTAATGCTATATTAATTGTTTATGCTTACTTCTAAATTCTACATGCTTAGTTCCAAATTATTAATTCCATAGTCTGATTTCTACATTCGAAATTTGTAATCAGTCATCCTTATTTCTAAATTTGTAATCTTTTATCCTTTCTTTTCTGTTTGTTTGTTTTTGTGATTTCTTCTTTCGAACTCTTATTTATTCTCCCGGAGTAGGAACCATAGGGCTCCGCCACAGGAGGCTAAATTGCCTGGCCCTACCCACCTCTCCCTATTTCCAGTGGCAATCAAAATTTGTCGACCCCATTATCCTTGTGTCCAATCCCATTTTGCATTTCATCATCATTTCATGTTCCTTTTATCATCCACTTCATCTTCATCGCCTGAATATAGCTTAAATATTGCTGCTCGGGCATTAAACCCCAACAAACAAAACAAACAAACAAACTTATTTATGCATTTATAATTTGGAAATTATAGATTCTGAAATAGAAATCAGAAATAAGAATTAGAATTTAGCATTCAGAAATAAAAATTTCAAAGCTAGAATAATATAACAATCATTAAATGCGTCTTAGCTGAATGTTTTCAGTCTTGATTGCAAAGGCGCTTGAAACATGTTTGGAAAATATATCGTAGATAAGGAGCTTACTGAAAAGGTCTCTTAAAAGATTGGATTATTTAGATTTATCTAGAGTTTAGATGATATCAACTTTCGGTTTGTGAGGTATTGGTGAATATCCTAATTGACTGGAAGTGTACAATTTCATCTTCTGAAATCGTCAAAATTTTCACTCTCATCTTTACCTATTCAAATACTCAAACCTGCCATATCATATTTGGAAAAACAAATTTTTGAATCTAATGACAGTTCTTTTCCATAGTTCACTGTTGGATATTTTGTTGGACCATCTTATGTTGAGGACATTTTTCCAGACATTTATTGACAAAAGTTTGTAGAGATTTAAGAGATACTGCAGTTTCCCCTCCAGATTTCTGATCAGTATAGAAGAACAGGTTTGACATTAGTATTAAATATTTTTTTTATCTTAGTGCTAATTTTTAGAGCAGGGCTTCTCTAAACAGGCTTAAGCATGGAAAATGCCTGTGGTTCTTTTTTCTTGCTGTAATGTCCTCATCTTTGCCTCCTGATGAACTGACAATACTACCTAGTTCAGTAAAGTTTTGGACGTCTTCTGTGAGGAAGTCATCAATCTAAAGGCATTCCTTCTTGTATTTATTCTCATCAATTTTTTTTCTTTGATTACCGGTATATGTAGAGATCTGTTTGCTTTCCTTTTGTTTCAAGACTGTTGATCTGATGTTGCATATCTTGAAAGCAGTGGGATAGTGTGCAGATATCATCAGCAAACTCCAGGTCTTCTAGATGTGAAGTTAAGGTCCATCCAATGCCTTTAGGTTCTTTAATTGTAGGCTATTTTACCAACCCAATAAACTACCATTAGGAAAAGGAGAGGAGAGAGAAGACAACCTTGATGTACACCAGTTGTTACAGGGAATGGTTCAGTCATAGTTCCATTGTGTAATATTTGGCAGAAAAATTGGTCACATGGGAGTTTTATCATTTTTATGATCATTTATTGAATTCTGTAATGTCCAAGAATGTTCGTCACATTTTTTGTGGTCTATCGGTATTTTTGTCCAAAGCTTTTTTGAAATCCATGAAATTAAGGTATTAAAATCCCACCATGATTTTTAATACAACCTACAGTTGTATAATGTCATGGCATTTGTGCTGTCGTCGTCTGTTGTTGTTATCTGTGTTATCATCTGTAGACACTTGGCTTTTTTGTAATATCATGAATATTGGTTGGTTGATCTTTATAAAATTTTATAACAAGATTAAAAAAACATGAAAGGAGGATTGGTATTGATTTTAAAGGGTTATGGTCCCATCCATTTCAGAATGAGGGGCCAAAAAGGAGCCAAAAACATGTAATCCATAAAATTTTACTATTTTACTCCAGTTAAGCATAGGAATGTCTATGATGTGGCTCCACAATATTCCATATTACAATGGTCAGACTGGTATTTATTTTAGGGGTTAAGTCTTGCACACTGAAAAAAAGGGCCAAAAAGGGGAGTCGGAGACATACATTATCTTGATATCTAGACAATACCTTGACTGTAAGTGAATGGATTGATTTAAAATTACCATCAAAGGAAGGCTGGGATTAATTTTAGGGTTAACGCTAGAATTTGTTTTTGGAATAAGGGACCAAAAAGGGGCATGAAATAAGTATTTTCCTTATGTTCAGACAATAACTTGAGTAAAAATGAATGGATCTTATATAAAGAAGGGTAACAAAATTACTGAACACTAATCCAATCCATAGTCAAGTTCCAATTAATTCTGACAAAATAAATATTAAACCATTGGAATAGCTGGTACCCCAACAGTCCTGACTTGGTACAGGCATCTCAAACCAAATAATGTGTTAAATCTAGGTTTTACAGCACGCCAAACCTCCCTCTTCAAATACATGTACCAGTGGTGATTAAACAACATTTGCACATGCTTTAGTATTATAATTGGTTAACTACAAATCAGTGGTCATACCAGCACTAAGAAAAATTATACTACAAGGTGCCATACCACAGAAGGAAGACTGGAAATAATATTTGGGGTTTTTAGTTAAGCCAGGTAAGAATAATGGGCCAGAAACAATTTTTTTTGTTTGTTTCATTTCTGGATAATATAATTTAAGTAAATGAATTGCTTTGAAATTTTATTCGAGTGCCGTATCCCAAAGAAAGGTTTGGACTGATTGTAGAGGTTTAGACCTCAACCATTTGGGAATATTGGGCCAAGAAGAGACTTCTTCAATTCTGATCAATTTCTTATTTTGTGTCAAATATCTAATCATAATCCAAATTCAAAGCTGTATCAAGTTTAAATGGTGTGTTGATACTTGCCCCATTTACCTGTTCACCTTCCACCTCTGCTGTTGTATTAAGCTACACGTTGTGAAGCCTTTTATTTTATTTTCAAAATGCATTTTCAAATTTCAAATTTTCCGAAATATTCAATGTCTTGTCTGGACCTGGTTTGTTAATAGTCATTATTCAGTAACTTTGTAAAAAATAAAAAGGGTTTTTGGCTATATTTCTTTTTGGAAATGGTTCAAAATTGAAAAAAAACCCAAAAAAACTGGTATTGGTGTAGCATTAGAGGCATGTATACTTTGATAGATCTGTTTCAAGACAAGACTTTTGTGATGGTAACATCTATCACTGAGCGCCCACAGATAATGATAACAACAATGCTTCTCTTAGTTTTTTTTGGCAGAAGTGGAAGTTACTGTTAAAAAAAAATAAATGAAAAAATAAAACCTGCCAACCACTCCAATATATCAGAAAAGTTGGATGAGAATCTTGGATAGTATCTTTTAATATTATGATCATACTGATAGCTACAAAAATGTATTCAGCAGATGCATACAACAAGCAGGGGTGGACCCAGGATTTCAGGGGTTAAATGTTGATTGAAATGAGTCAGTAAAATAGTGAGAGATAGAATTTCGTGTAAAATCAAGATTTCATTCTAAATTCTAAAAAAATAATTTCCAAAATCAGGAAGAGGAGGTGTGCAAACATCCCCTCCACCTTCTGGATCAGCCACTTGAAAGAAGGATCGATCTGTATAGAGTTGTGCTATTTTGTCAGTCTTTCCATATTTCATTCTAGTACAATTAGGTTATAAAATAGATCAAGCTAAGATTGTGGTTGCTTTTTCTCATAGGTGCTCCCCATTTGCTTTTTACCTGGTAGCTATAGGACCTGTTTTTTGGGCTGTATATTGAACATATCTTTGATTTACAATGTTTTGTAACATTTTTCCAAAAAAAGGAACAGTAGGGTACTTATTGCAAGTAAAAAATATCAAATAGTATCATACACTTCAATATTCTGTGTTTCCTTGTATCTATAAAATATTCAACAATGTACATATAGTATCTACATACGTGTACAACTTTTCAGATTTAACACTCAAATCACCTGAAACTGATTCTCTTTAGTGCAGTTCTGATGTTGACAAATGAGGGCATTTAACAATGTTACAATTCTCAGTCAAATACAAGCCTTTTACATATTGATCTCAAGTGCTTGTTTAGCTGCAGGATGAAGGCTGCACAGAATAATTTCAGGGAGATTTAGTGTCATAAGCAAGAAGGAGCACATGACTACAATTGTTAGCATCATAACTGAGGTCTTTAACATTTTTCCCTGTTTACAAGTATAAAAATTTAGAAATGTAGTCAATCTGATATCTTCTTTTTTCCTCAAGAAGTATGCCTTCTCACCAAAATCAAATTTGATTAGCCAGCATACTAAGAACAAACTTTAAAATAATGAACATGACATTTTCAAATAAAGTGATTTAATTGCATTGTCCAGGGTCATTACAATACTTGTCAGGAAATTATCAGGGTCATTACAATACTTGTCAGGAAATTATCAGTTACCACTTAGGTGAGTGCTCATGCAGTAATAAACACTAGCCAAATGCATTTTTACATCTCAGTGGCAAGTAAGCTATAGAATTGTGGTTTTAATTTAAAAATGTCATAATTTGATACTGATGAATAGTTTTGAACACTTTAAATTACATGTAAACTGCATTTAAATGTGTGATAATCTGTTTTAACAACAAACTTATGTATTTTTTAAATCAGTTAAGTCACTTTCAAGTGAAAGGGTTTACATTTTCTCATGAATTCGCGTGATTTTGTTAAGTGAAGATGCTAAAATCAGTATTTAAAAATGTAACTGATAAATTTTATTTAAAATTATAAGGTACACTGTAGGTCTAAGTACTATATATGTGTCATGTCTGAATAGTTGCATATATATTTGTACCACTACTGAACTGTTCTTCCCGAAGTAATGTGGATATACATGTATACAACTGTTCTTGTGTGATACAAGTAGTCATACCCACAAATATTGAGCATTTCCTGTATGTATATGTCTGTAGTTTTTAAGTCATGCATTTTTGAAATATACTCCAGACTCCACTGCATTAATTGAAATAAAATGAACATTTTATGAATGCACATGATAATTTTTATCATGTTTATATTTTTTTAGGGTGCAATAGTCTTTGCAGTTGAAATTCAGCTGACATGAAGTCATTGTGATTTGATGTTGGACCCAACTGTGACTTTAGTATACTCACTTTGAATGGCAATTTTGAACACATGATCAATTAAATGTAAAATGTTAATGTAATTAGGACTATGATAAATGTAGTTGGTAAAAATTGTCATTTCCATGAGTAAAAATTATATAGAAGTTGATGATTAAGTAAAAAGGAGCAATTTTAAAAAGAAGATATATGTAATGGAGCTGCATCTCCTGTTAGCTATTTCATGGATATATATGGTCATATAATATGTAGAACCTGTACTTGTATGATAAACATGTACATATATGATACATGTATCAAAAAGCAACTACAAGTTTTAAAAGAAGAATGTGAATGTTTCAATTACTGATTTTAAATAAATCTTGTTTGCATGAATTTTTGTCAATATTCTGAAGAAGGACAGAAGTGGATTCAAAAATTGAAAAATATTAATATCATAGGTCAATCAAATACTGGTCACAGAAAAACCAGACATTGTGAAAAAGGGGGAGCCACCAACTGTGCTAAGGAAGGTCCTGCTCTGATAATGGCTATATAATCAACAAGTGTTTGGAGCATTGATGGATGTGGAGCACCCAGTCAGAAATATAGGAAATCTATTGTGCAAATAATCTCTCCGTTGTCATACATTTAAAACTTATTTTTAAATCAAAGCAAACAATGCATTATTTTTAGTATCACTGATCACTATAGTAATAAAACATGACACTAAAAATGCAAAATTGTGAAATAAATATGCATATGGAAAGTATAAGTAGACAAGAAGCCACATTTTTTTAATATTTAACATTATACGTTTGAGATAATTTGTTTACTTTCTTAGATATATCTGCTGGTCCATATATGGACTGGTAGGAAGTTATATGAACCACCTTACTTTTAAAATACAAATGTGGCTTTCTGATTTAATTAGTGAATGTTTTCTCTTTTTTCCACATGAACGATCAAGAGTAAACTACATTATAATATATTAAATAGTTTGTGATGGCAGAATATATGTGTTGTGTTCAAAATGCAAAATGTACAATATTATTGTACATGATGTACAATATTACTGTACATGTTGCAACTTGCTTGACACAAAAAAAATATTGCAACGTTTATAGTTACTTCTGTTCAAGTTGCAACTTGTACAAACTTTATCATGAAATTGGTTGCAACTTGTACAAACCCGTCCATTATATTATAACCAAAAACAATTTCTTCAGCCAACAACATGTTATTCATATAAAGTATCAGTAATCCGAACGTTGTGTAGGGCGAGGAAATGTGAATAAACATGGCAGTTACAATATAGGAACTAGAGTAGGACAGATCAAGGGATACATGATTAAGTCACAGATCAAAGTTACTTAAGGTGTGAAATTAAATGCAATTGATGTTGCTTATGTTGAATGTAGTTTGAGAGAGAGGTATCGAGTAAGATGTCAGTGATTGGTGGGCAAAGGTTTTCTATTGTCATATTGCTAGAAGGGGAGATGTAAATTGGCTTTTTTTTCTTTTACAATGTCTATTTGGGCAAGGAATGTAGAGATATGGAGGATATGATACTAGCCATGGGAAGCATGAGGTGGTTCTTCACATTACCAAGGACTTTATATTACTCACTCCGAGATTACTGGTCACTTTTCCTTTCTTTTAACTTCATATACATCCTTGCCAACAACCACATTCATAAAACTGATTGCACTTCTAATCTAACCCAAATGTATGTATGTTACAGGTGATTTGATTGGTCAATTCATGATTTATGAATTTTTTCCGCTATTTATGAATTCTCTTCGATATCCTAAAGTCAGCAACTGATAACCTATAGATAACAGAAAATTTGTTAATTCATATAAAGCGGTGGTTTTAATTAATAAACTAGAAATAATTATCAATAGCTAATGGTATTGATAGTTTCTTTTCCATTATTTTTGGGTTAGTGGGCATTATTAATGGGTAAGTGAGTTTATCTATGAGTTAGTGGTTTACTTACCCATTGATACTGGTATTCAGTTATAGATCATTATGCTTTCTGGTGAAATTGACCCAGACAGAATGAGTAAAAACCCATTTTGTTTTCTTGCACAGTGACCCTGTGCAGATGAGTAATGAACAATAATATTTTGTGCAGGGTACTACATCAGCATTGGTCAAGTTGTACCCCAATTTTTCTGAAGGGTTAGAGTCCACAGGGCAAATATGTCTAGGACCAAGGCAATATTCTAGGCTGAAGTTAATAGTTTCAGTAAATCTAAGTTTGTGAACATAGTTTATATCAAATAATAAAAAGATAACATTGAAGTCATCAAAAAAACAGACGATTTAAAACTGAAAACACAGGTAACAAGTGCTCAAATGAAATGGAAGTTCTTTACCTGTCTTTATTGACAAACAAGAACAATAAACTTTGCACTAAAATGAGAGATAATTGGATTTGGTTTTACTGTATGTTTACTTCTGATTTTGTCAATTTCTGCATTTTTTTTTGTTTTTGTTTTTGTTTTGTTTTGTATAATCATGTACGAAATCTCCATCGGGTCAAAGTTGTCAGACTACTCCTTGTTAGAGTAATGCCATAGAAAGACAAAAAAATACAGCTTTTGCAGTTTTCAGCCATTATCTTGTAAACTATAATAGAAAAAAAACTTTCAATTGATGAAATGATCCTTATGCTTAATGCTACAGAAGTTGCCTTTGATTTAAAAGCCCTGTGCAGGTCCGGGTGTCAAAAGAATAGGCCTGCAGCAGCACTAAGCTTGTTGTAAAAGGCGACTACATAGGCTCAGAAACCTAGCCGGGAGCTAGATGCTCTGCCCACAGAACAACTTGGATGTGTGCCCCAGGTGGTGGAATTGGGTACCTCTGCAGTGTTACATGCTTGGGTTGTCAGGCTATAATACGACGGAAAACCTGACCGTAAACCATAGTGGTGCATCGTGTTGGGAAAGATGTCATGTTCCTCGCATGTTAAAGAACCCTGCTGTGGTATTCGATAGGAGTAGGAACCTTTGCGCTCTGCCACAGGAGGCTAAATTGCCCAACCTCACCCATCCCTCCCACTTTCTAGTGGCAATCAAAATTTGTCGACCCTATTATTCTTGTGTCCCATCCCTTTTTTTCAGTTCATCATTTCATGTTCATCGTCTGAATATAGCTGAAATATTGCTGCTCGGACGTTAAACCCCAACAATCAATCAATCAATCAAAAATTTTCAGACGACTCCTTGTTAGAGTTATAGCCCTTGAAAATTATAAGAGATAAGAAAAAAAAATAGCTGATGAAGAGGATGAAGTTTAAGATGTTAGTGCAAAACTGTTGATAAAACATGGAAAAAGATGATTTCATCTTTATTATACATGTGTATAAAGAGAAACTAGCTGGAGTGCATATGTTGATATGCTATCAAATGATGACAAATTACATATCAATTCATAATGCTGTTATGAAGGTTGAAGATAATAGTTCTGGAGATGCTAAATCTAAAGGCAGTGCACACAGTGATCTATGACATGATCCAGAGTTTATTATTTACTCTGTGTTGCAAAAATTTGTTCTGTCCTTTCTGAAACCATTAACATTACCTCTTCAAAAATCTAAATGTGATACTGTTTTGAACACACTGACAACAATAAAATAAAAACAAAAATAAAAAAACAGATGCAGTTTCACAAGGTTTCTGAAAGAGCATTGAAAGACAACTGGTGAAAAAGTTGACATTCAACTGCTTTCAAAAAGGCAGGTCTCTTGACAGCTACACAGGGACAACCTGAGTGTTGATTCTGGTAGACAGCTTTGAACAATCATGTACCTTGCATTCTTAGACCATGCATGTAAGGAGCTGGAAATGTGATTCCTGCAAGACTAAAGCTAAATGATGCTTTCTGAGTATTTGGTTCCTTCTAAGCTCCCCAAACTGTCTGTGTCAACTCTGCTGAGTAGTTTTAGGTGTTACCTCATACTCTCATTTGGTCACACCAAATACTAAGATGGTGAATCAAGTTTCCTGATTCCACTGATATACCAACATCCATTCAAAGTTCATTATTGCATGCAGATGCTGAGTTTTATTCAAACATCAGATGTATGTTGACACTTCTGTTAACCCTGCCAATAGCCAGTGTATGCTGTGAAAGATTATTCCATGCACTGATACTAACATCGGAAATGAAACTAGTGAAAAAGACCACCTCTGTGGATTAGCAATAAATCACATATATAGAAAAAGTAATTTCCCAAGAAGACATTTTTAAGAGATTTAACAAGACAGGACACAGAAAAATTAGGAATTAGAGATTTCGATAAATACTCCTTTTAATCAGGTTTGTGTTCGCACAAATTTGCTTATTTCAGTAAAAACCAATCATATGCAGCAAGAAAGATGAGAATTTTGTCTCTTGTTCTTTGTTTAGCTTTGTTTTGTATTCAAACTTTTGAACACTCATCACATTTTGACATTTTCACTCAAATTTTTTTACATAACATCCATGGATAAAAATTTAAAAATGCGAATAAAAAGGTGTTTAGCCAGGGAAATTGCTACAAATTCTACACTCACATTATTACTCAAGTGAAGTTCAGACTAGAGAAATATACTGTCTTTCAATTTTGGGGATTTTTTCTATTTCTCTTGTCACTAACTTTCAGTTTCAACTTAAATAGAGGAAACATACTTATTTTAATCCTTGTGGATAGTTTCATGTATTAAGACATTGAAATAAGTTTTAATTATTGAGAATTTAAACAAAAATCATACAACAATGCAAGTGTAAGTATCAGGAATTGGCCAGAATGCAGGATTTTGTATCATTTATTTCAGGGCTTTTAAGGGCCTTAAATGGCCCCAGACCCCTCTATCAAATTTTTTTGGGCCTACTAAATTACAGCCTCAGCTACAGCCTTGTTTTTTGTATTGTTAGCTTGTTAACAAAACTTCTAGCTATTAGGCAATCGTTTTGTTTCTATCAACACATATCCAAAATTGAAAAAGAAGTTTGGATTGTCTTTAAAGAATGGTTACCTGCCAGGTAGGTAAGGAAATCTGAAGCTTACACATATTTTGGTTTTAACTTGTCAAAGTTATCATGGAAATCATTATGTACTTGAGTAACCAAGGAGAAACAATGTAAATTAATCAGATTTTGTAGTTTTCTTTTACTTGATATGTCTTCATGAATTTTTATATGAATATAAAATGTTATTTTTGTGTATTTTGATTCAGGATACATTGGTGGATTGCTTAGATAAGACTTTAGAAGACAGTGCTGCTGCATCAGATACAGATTTTGCAACGTAAGTTTATTTTTTTAAGTGTGTACATTTGTTAGATGTGGTCCTCCTGTGCTGACTGACTGCTGACACATTCATACTCCTACCATAAGTATTAGGGCTATGCTTGAGAGTACTTAAGTTTTGGTATATGCCTTTAGTCATTTCATTACTTGGTTTGCATGAGGCATGTTTCATTACTGGTAATCAACTTAACCTGGTTACCTGATAAATTAATGTCAATTGATCAGGATATTGTTTTTTAAATACTCTCGAATAGAACATCAGAATGTTTTTGTCAAGGAAGGCTATTTATAGCCTAAACTTGACTTTAAGAGATCATCAGCAGGTGGGATTCAACCGGAAGTGGGATATTGCCAAATGGAACCGCATAAATATTCTGTGGTCGGTTCTCTTTACCCTCCCCTATTCCACCTTGCAAAGTTTATGTTAGTATATCGCTCCGCCGCCGATCATTCTATTATCCACACTTCCTTGTCAAGTTAGATATGTGATGTTTTTTTTCTTAAGAGATGGAAGTATCATGACATTAAAGCTTTGTAATATTTGTTATATTGCAATATTTCTATGATTATGTGCTTATTTTAAACTATTTGAATTTTGTCTTAGCGAGCAGGACTATTTTTTCTAATTGACCTGACGCAGGTCAAACACGGTAACTCCAATAACCGAAAAACATGCCTCTTTTCCAAAAACTACATGGGAAAACCGAATACCGGGTGTATATATCTGAAAACCTCAATAAAATACGTTTTTTGTTATACAGTTGCTTCTTACATTGTTTAAATATACTATTATGAAATTTGTTTCATGAAAGAATTGTTTTTATGTATATTTCAAAACTTTCTAACTACCCAACGAGAGTCTCTAATTATCAATATGGCGCGAAAGGACAAGTGACTAATTTCAAAGAACTGATGTCATATTGATTATTACAGACTTTCGTTAGGTAGCTTGAAAGTGTTGGAATACTAATAAAAGAAAATCATTTGCAGGTGTGTTTAAATAACACAGTGAGCAATTATACCATCCAAAAACGTATTTTATTTAGGTTTTCAGTTAAGACTGAGGTTTTTGGTTATTCGAGCAACCCTTTCAAAAATTCACAAGAAGATGTCAGAAGATTTAATGACGAATTTTTGGACCTGCAATGTACACTCTTTGAGTTGTTAGTATATTGTTAATGTTTACGATTGCAAGATGGGTCCTGTAGATTCGAAAGTGTTAATTTTTTGTCAATCTTACCAAAGAGTTAAATATAGACAACTATCATGACTATGAATATCCTTGATATTACTCTGTTATTGAGAATGTCAGGAGCTTCTAATCACAGATTTCCGGAGCTGCAATGAACGATTTTTGTGATGTACTAAAAATGTAAGTGCAGTTTTAATGTTTATGATTACAGTGAGGGTGCAGGGGGTTGGCATCCCTACTTTTTATGAGAAAATTTGCTGACAAAAATGGCAAATAATGTCCTAGCACCCCCTTTTTCTGAGGAACCCAAGCTGCCACCCATCATTTTCAAAGTGTGTGGATCCGCCCCTGCCAGATGGGTCCTGAAGGTTTGAAAGTGTTTTAGTGTTTGTAA
Source organism: Perna viridis (assembly GCA_037379345.1). Taxonomy (NCBI): domain Eukaryota; kingdom Metazoa; phylum Mollusca; class Bivalvia; order Mytilida; family Mytilidae; genus Perna; species Perna viridis. The sequence continues at coordinate 9,575,908 of CM074515.1, read as the reverse complement.
ATTACAGGTATTTTTGTGAACAATTTTGATAAAAAAATATTTTTACACATGCTAAGAGTTTTCAAGTTGTTTTATATTTTACACATATTGTACTTTTATATACATGTATATCCTATATATATCATGTGTGTTTGATTTGATCCCAAGAATTTAAAATGCAAGCAATGTGTACATGTACACATGAATAAACATACATGTAGCAAACAATATGAAGTATTTAAACTAGAAAATAAACATGCGAATCATTAAATTAGTATGATTTCAAAGCAGAGACATAAACAATGTATGTTTCAAAGATGAGAATGAAAGGCAATATAATCAAAGTTAGATCTTAATTGCTCCCCCTTTTTTCTGTGTCGACAAGGGAAAAAGGGTGAGCAATTAAAATCTAATCTGAATTAGATTGGGATGAAATGAGGCCATGTGACATATTTATCACATTCAGTAGTTGATCTTGATCTATCAGAAAGGGGGATATCTAGTTAAAGTTGAGTATTTATATGTAGCCAAACAAACTTTTAGAGCATAAAGAGTCCCCGCTTATGACATTCCTGCTGGAAATTTTCCTAAATATGTTAAAAATGATATGATTACATGTTGATTGTGTAGTGTAAGAAATTGCCCCATTCTCAAATTTTCAATCATTATCATTGTGGCTGACCTGTGATTTGAATACCCTATATAACACCCCTATACCTATATCGGATATCCTATATCACATCCCTAGACTTACATCGCATACCCTAAATCACAAGCCTAAACCTATTTTGTGTATCCCTAGACCAACATGTATATTGCATACTGTACAAATGTACATGTATATCACATCCCTAGACCTATATGGCATACTGTATATCACACCCTTAGACCTACATATATATCGCATACATTATATCACACTGCTGGACTATATCACACCCTTATACATACATATGTACATCACATACTGTATATCACTCCCCTAGACCTACATGTATACGGCATACCCTATATCACAACCCTAGACCGATATGGCATACCATATATCACACCCTTTGACCTATATTGCATACCCTATATCACACCCCTAGACCTTTTTTGCATACCCTATTTCACATTTCTACATCTACAGTGTATACCCTATATTACACCCATAGACCTATGTTGCATACCCTATATCACGCCCCTAGACCTGTATTGCATACCTCATATCACACCCTACACAGAACACACTTGAAGTATAATTTAAAGATATGGTTTAATGAAAATGACATGCCAAAAATTAGTGCATTGTCAAGATATACCAGATACATTTACTTAGAATGCAGATCTTAAAATTAGATGCAGGATTTTCATGACACATGAAAGACATCTGTCATTTAGGTTAGAAATTCTATGTCCATGAAAGTGGATTGAAAATGTGATGGATATCAAGGCACCCAAAGGTAGACCTTTCCTAAGAGCTGATTTTCAGGGAAATTCATACATGTACAATGTATTAGGTAAGTGAAGGTATACATAAGTTTGTTCATATACTTCCAATGTACACAATGATTTAAAATTTTCAGAACTCAACTGGTGATAGGTCTACTGTAAGCATTGCAAGTGTAGAACAGTTGTCATATTTCTTACCAAAATTTGCAGTTTACATTTGTATGTCTGTGAACAGGAAATTTATACTGAAAACTACAAAAATACATGTGCTTGTGCTCTAACTATGGTTGCTGGCATATGCAGTACAGTATTAATTAAATGATTTTTGTAATATGATAATACATATATCTAATTTGTTGTCTACTTTACAGCGTGACATTAATTGCTAATAAATAAATCAACGTACAGGCATGCATGGATCCAGATATTTTGAAATGGGGGTCCAGACAGCATTATAAATCATCAAGTAACAAGAAATCATACATGGGAGAAGCCCTAAAGCAATGTCATTAGCAATCTTCCCATTTTCTGTATCTTGAAGGTTTTTGTCTAGTACATGAAATGACTTTAATTTATTGTTTTAAACTCACCACTTCAAACCACTTTAATGATCTTCCTGGTTATAAGGGGATGTTGTTTTAACAATGACCATCTGTTAGCCAGGTGAAAAGTAACTTATTCTACTCTTACTTATGTTACCTGTTATTAACAGTTATTGAAACAAAGATGTGCTCACGAAGTACACGTACTACATTTTTGTAAAGTTTGTTATGTTTTAATTTTAAGATAAATTTGAATTATTTTAGAGAAAGAAGTGTTTATTTTTTTACTAATACAGCTGATAGAGATATTTTAAGGGTAATATTTCAGAACACTAAAATATAGTATATATTTATTGTATTAACATTTTATAATGTGGGACAGGAATTATAATGTTACAGAAATACTGTTTGCAAAATTTCAATCTACCAGTATTCACCAGGTGGCTTAAAAACCAGTAAAAACCTGGGAAAATGATAACCACCCAACCTCTATTTTTGCCTGATTTTCCACTCAATTATATGTACATGTAAGAATATTTCTCATCAAGAGGAGGTTTCTGTATTTCCATATCATGTGGTTAAAACACATGTATATTTTCATGCATGTACATTGTAACATATTGCTTTAATGAAAGACACTATTATTATTTTTTCCTTGATTTCTTTTCAGTGGTTATCCTTTTTTAAAGTTTCACTAGATGTAGCAAGAAGAAAGCAAAAGCAAAGTGGACTATTTTTGTGCTGGGACACTATTTATATATAAACAAAGTTCATGATTCTTTAAAGCTGGTACATGTCATCATCTCTTAATAAAGACTACAAATATAAAGTCTGATTTCGTAGCACTTATTTGTTGGCAAACATAAGAGTTATTGTATTTTATTATAATACATATTTGTGAAACAATCATGCAGAAAAAAATGAAAGAAATGCACATACATTATTGAATGCAGACAGTTATAAAACACTCTGCTTAAGCGCAATAATGATTCATCATAAAATTGGTACTCATGGGGTATGGATTCACGAGTAACCTTTTTTGGATAGTAGAAAAGATCGATTTATATTCAAAGAATATTTCTTATAAAGAAAGACATAATATATCCTGTATTCACTACATTTCTTTATCCTTGACTTTCCAACTTGATTGGAATCTTAAATTGCAAAAACATATAAGCTACAAAGTTTTTTTTAGTTGAAAGATCTTTAAACTGCATAGTAGTTTGATAACAAAGTTTGTATCCTTGTTTGAATTGAAAAATTCCAAGAGAAAGGTAATCATTTATTGTAGAAAAAGGGTATAGTTTAGACATTTTCAACTCAGGGCCTAATCTAGACAACAATGGCAAGGACAAGTTTGAGTAAATTCTGTTTTAAAACTAACAATATTGACATATTTGTTCATTTAATCTATTACATATCACTGTCAAAGTAAGCACAAACAAGGAGAAGTTTTTTGCTCATTTCTCCATTTAGATTAGGTCCTTGGTCAACCCCCCTAGTATACATGATTCGTTTCTACTTCAAGCATCCCCAACCCGATATTTCAAAGTGTGGATAAATTCTTACTTTGAAAATTCATCTAATATTGATAGTCAGTGATTCCCAGAGGTGATCATATTTTTGAAGAAATTCTGGTTTAATTGTAAAGTGTCAAGAAATTTGAGGACATAAACGTACACAGCCAGAAATACCAAAACCATTAATAGAAAAGAAGATCCATAAATACATTAATAAACAAGCAGTTTTGATATGCATTTCATTAAGACAGTTGGTTGCTTTTTAAAATGACTAAGTTTTTGATTGTTATTTTAGCTTGCAATTTGGTTACATGAATATTTATGAGACCTTCGTTGACTCAGTGTCTTAGCACTTTGATTTTTTTAAAGGCTCCATACATACTTAATGATTTTTAAATGCTAAAATTTGCATTAAAGTAGCATACTTTATTAAAAAAAAAACAGACAGGAGGTGATTCATGCATGTCAACAACAACAACAAAAAACAAAAAACAAAAAACACAGAATTTACTTTTATTCAGAAACATTTACAGACTTCAGAAACATTAATAGTTTTTCATTTGGTTGTTGTTCTTAATCATGATTGTGTAACATTGGTACTCGCAAAAGGTTACCCTCTTGATTTGGTTTTATTTTGTTGATTTTTGTGGGTTATGAATGTATGGTTATCTCAAAAATACAAATTTGTACTTAGTAAGGACAGGTACTAATAAGTTTTCTAAAATGCAATGGCCTTACAAAAATGCATTATTCACATACTGACTCAATAAATTTTTATTGATGATGAGTTGTAGCTGAAGGAAATCAAAATGTTTTGTTACTAACATGATGTTCTGTTCGCAAACCCTTCCTCATTATTTAAGAATAGTTGCAGGTAAGTATTCAGTATGTAATAAGCATAAGAAAAATTGTGTGCAGTAATTGAAGGTTATAAATGTAAGCATACATGATCCCTATATTAAAATTTGGAATAATAATCATGTAATGAATGATCTGCCCAAGATTCATTAAATCCATTCAGCAGTTTTGGAGGATATTGAGTTGAAGAAGGGAAAATAGTTCCTCTTCTTTAACAAATGAATAAGTCCATGTTTTGTGACATAAACACCCCCTCCCCCTCCCAACAAGCCTCCAATAAATATAAAGTTGAAACTGCAAAATTAGTGGTGCTAAATGCCATATAAGCTTCCTTGTATTATATAAAGCAGTTTTTGATCATTTGCAGATGAAAACTGGGAATGGACAGACAATTTTATGGACAAACAAACAGGTAACAAGATCACTTTACCACTATACTTCCTGCTTGGGTATAAAATTGTATGGTGCGATGAGAAATAGCCATTGTGCATAGTTGTTGAATTATTTTCATACTGTTTAAAATATGAATAAATGTTGATTTAAGATTTTTATGATGTACTAGTCTCTAGTTAAATATCATTCAGGTCATTTCTAGTGTCAACGTCTAACTTGTTGGATCTGTCCATTGATTCATCTGAATCTCTTTTCATGGATGATGAAACTGATGATTATGGCTTTTCGTTTGAGGATGATTCTGAAACAAAAACCTCTGAGCCAACTACTGTAACATCTGCTGTAAATACTGGTAATCGAATGAATAATGGATCTACATCTCAACCTGTAACCACAACAACAGTTCCAACAACAACAACCACATTAAAACCTACCACTCCTCCACCTGTAATAAAAAAGAAAAAAAGTTAAGCAAGAAAAAAGTGGCTGAATTGGTTTGTATACCTATTATTTGCTGTAAGGGTTTACTTAGGGTATTTATTGGTTCCTATAAAAAAGAACATAGTGAAAATCCAAGATATCATCCATGAGTGTGAGGAAATCCCTTCTTTTCCTCTGATAGAGATGGAATTAGGGGCAGAACTTTTTATGTAGGGAAGTTATCCTGCATCATCACTGTATATAATGAGAACTTTTTTTATGATACCACCCCCCCCCCCCACCCACTTGCAAAGTGGGGTTTATAGTGAAAGGGTGTCCTTCCATCTCTCCTTCTGTTACACAGGGGGTCCCATGTCTTATCCGTTATGACTTTTATGCCACTAAATGGAATTGAATGAAATTTTCACAGAAACTTTATTACATGTTCCCATTGTGACCTCTTATTTTAGGTTTTGATCCTAATTAATTTGGAGGTATTGTAACAATGGCTAGATTCTGTAGGTGTTTTTCATCCAGCAGATAAAAATCTTCAGTGTTTTAATTCCAACAACCAAAATTCCCAAGTGATAACAATCCATGTGTAGTGTAAAATATCCTGCAATTATATCAAGATTCTGGTGGGTTTTCTTGAAGGGAATCACAAATTGTAGGGTGTGTTTTATTGTGGGGGGATTTGTGGGGAGAAATGAACATAACTGATGTAAAATTGAGATCAGTAATCATTGTGGGAGACAAATTGTTTGGTTACAGAATGAATCAACTGTTGTCTTGAATCCATGATTGTATTCCCTAGTATTTCATATCTGGTACTAATTTTTTTATATGTTGTGATATCATATGAAAGATCATTATAATGAAAAAATCCTGTAAGTGCTAATTAATAATGAGATGTCCTGCAGTCATTAAAATGCAGGAATTTGCAATTTTTGGACTTCTGATTGAAAATAAGGAGGCAGATTAACTATATCTGATATGATATTCCTTTACTATAACGTGTTATGATTTTTTTTTCAAATTAGGAAGTGTTGTAGCCTGTTATAGAAAAACCTACACACTCTTTCAACCCCTGTGAAAACTTTTTTTGATTTAAATATATCAAAAGCTGTTTCACCCCTTTCCGGCTGTCTGTATTTTTTGTATGGCAAAACATGGACTTTTTCTTTTTTTTCTTCTATTTTAAACTTAGATCCTAATCAAAATCGAGGTCAAAAGGTGCAAGTTATTAAATGGGGGAGTGGGGGTATGGAGTTAGCGTGCATTGCTTACAGTTTTGCAAGTTTCAATTTTTACCTTTACAGTATTATTGATTAGACTAAGGCATGACTGGCAAAAGCCATTATTTTTACATGGTAGTCACATTAAGGATAGGCTGCAAAACCAAAAATCTCCAGTGACATTCTCATTTGTAAACTTACGCAAATAGTGAAGAAAAGTGCAATATTTTATATTAATTTTATAGACTATACTTACCACATTAACAATAAAATAAATATAGAATATGTTATGGATTCATGTCTCCATCACAAGATTTGAGATGTTCTGCATTTAAACATCACATGACTTCATTATCTCAATCGTATGTACAAGTATGATGTGACCATATTACCTTAAAACCTGTAAAAGGTAATCAATATACCTGTAGTAAAGTCGCCACAGTGTAAAATTTTGCGTTGAACTGAAATGGTGTCTCCTCAGTGGATCCTTTTTCAGCATCAAAACATGTTGTAGATAAACACAAGTTGACATATTGAACAACTTGTGGCGTTCTGCTAATCCTGAAAGGTTGAATGCTTTCAAGGAAGATTCTAAGTCTTGTTTTCCAATACTTGATAGTTATGTGGAATATTTGAATGTTCAAATGAACTTTCCTTAATGTCTGTTAAATGTTATTTAGAATTAACGGGGACAAGGCTTTTTTTTAAACTGAGAGTCATAGTACTTTATACCTAGCCATAAAGCAGATGGAGAAATTTGGTTATCAAGGACCAGCAGGCCCCAGCTAGGATAAACAACATTTCAACCCTATATATGTAACATCTTAGCTTTGGCTTCTATGCTTTATAGAAGAAGATGAAGTGGATAAGGAGGAAGCATGTCAGACAATTAGAGATTTGTTTGCCATCTTAACAAATCTTTGCATTTGACTGGTCAAAATGGTGCATTTATGCATGTAATTCGCTGCAGGATTGCTGCTGAAGATTTGGTTTGTTATCTTTATAAGGATATTAAGTCCAAATGGTCTATCTTACCTCTCATTGGAGATGGGGTGTTTGTTTCAAACTTAGACAGTGCTTAAAAATGTAAGAATAAGAAGAATAAAAAGGATATACTGTGATAAAACTGTTTATCAGAAGGGTCAAAATGACTTTAGAACTGGTAGTGGAATAAATGACTTTAAACGAAAAGTGAAAACTAGCCTGTTCAGATTCCCAAAAAGCACAGTAGCTGACTTGGAAATAAGTATGCAGATGTGTCCAGAAATGCCAGTAGGGGGTTGCTTGTCAAAATTTCTCCAGAGTTGGGAGAAAATAACAGTATTACAGTTCTTAAGGTGGACTGATTACTACAGGTAATATGGTCACATGATAGTAGTATATATGATTGAGTTGATGATATCACTTGATGTTTAAATTAATCATCTAAATGTTTGCAAAAATAGAGACATAAATAAAGCAAATATATTCTATAATTATTTTATTGTTAATGTGGTTAGTATAATGTTCATTTATATTAATACAAAATCTGTTCTTGAGATTCAAAATTATCCATTGTTCTTGTGTTAAATGGTCCATCTGTGAGTTAAATTAAGCATGAAACAAAAGAAATAATTGCTCTCTAGACTTTAAGACCAAATTGAAATAGAGCAGCTACATTGTCTAACAACTTTATATTGAAAATTTGAGGAATTAGGAAGTGTAAAGATTTTTGTCAAAATTGATAAACCTTTTCTTGCTGATATAAATACTGGACTCTGTCTTGTATTTACTGGTGTGTAAAGAGTTGATTGTATAAGAAGTGACTTTATGATTAAACACTTATGTTAACTGGTTACTTGTATAGGAAAAGAGAACTAGGAAGATTCTTACAACTGTAAATAAACTTGCTAATACCATTCTGTCAGATATTGGAGAGAAGCCTGGAAAAGTACAGATTCAAACCAAAAGTATTTCATTATCTCTAGCAGATAATACTTTCAATGAAACAGAAAATGCAACTAGGTCTTACACAACAAAGTTTGAAAAGAATGGTAAAAAGCTAGACAGCTCATTTGAAGTTCCTTCAGAAGTTGCAAAAAGTCTTCCTTCTTCAGAAAATTTAAGTTTCAGATCAAAGGTAAACTTTTTCAATTGGAAAATGTAATCTTTATGCTCTTTTATGGACATGTTCATCTACTATCTGTCTGTCTTCATATCTTTTGTATTGGTGAATGGTTCTTTTAAATCATTCAACCTGGATGTGTGAATTTCACTTTTTGCTACCCTACCTAAAAGGTTGTAGGGATTTCAGTATATGTCATTCCATTTTGATGTGCATGTAAGATCTACTAAATAATTTTGTTGGATACTTCTGAGGAAAAATAATTAGACTGCAGTCTTTAACTTATAAGCACTTGTAAGCTCCAACAATAGGATTTTAATAGAATTTTTATAAATATCCTGCTTTGAAAGCATATATATTTTGACCATATGAATCCACAGATTTGGAAAGGGGGTAGGTATTCTGTAGTGAGCTTTGCTCACAGTTTTTATAGTTTATAATGACAGTCATTTAAATTGTTATAAGCTCTCCAAATCTTGGTGGAAGACGTGATTTTGGACGTAAGAACTAACCTATAGCTACTGACAGTGAGAACTTACATGTATGTCAGATAAATGTTTTCATTTCCCTGATACAGTACCTGAATCGATCCATGCAACAAAAACGTGATTGGTCATCGATCACTGATCAGTCATCGATCTATTAAACCGGTGATCGCATCATGTGATCGCAGAGCTGTCACTGTATATTACAGTTTTCGTTTTTTTCTTTGTCAATTTTTCACATATTTACATAATGCAGCAGATTTTAAAATCAATTTATACTTTTATTTAACATTTTTTTTTATTTGAAACAGATCGTCTGTCATTTTACATAATAAAACTTAAGATCAGATCAGTCACTGGTCATCGGTAAAACATTGGGATTTGAATTTTCAAGTTTTTTTTATACTCAGACCTAATTGAAATTTTTTGTCTGACTTTCTTCAGTATGCAACACTGTCAGTCACAGTTTCTGTATTATCTAAGGTAGATAATATCTATTACATGGAGCATTCTTTTCGGTCATTTTGCAAAACCAGAGAGGCTATATATTTTCTTTAATTAAATGTAAAAATAATATGTTAAAGTTATTTTAAAACAAATTTTATGGTAAAATGTATAATGCCTCTTTCAAGGGGAGATAATCAATGCAAATATGTTCCATTGGAATGTGGTGGGACGTTTAGTTTTTCTAATATGACGAGAAATATAGTTTAGAAACCCCCACTTTTCTTGAAATCAACTTTGCAGACCTGTGTTTTTAGGTTTGCACTCCGTCCATCCGTCAGTCTGTCAGTCTGTCAGTCACACTTGGTTTTCCGGACTTTTTTTGTAATGCCTCATCCAATTGATTTCATATTTGGTATATAGTCTTATCATGACAAGTTACAAGTTCAATTTGAATGACGTTACGGTTGAACGATTTTTACAGAAGTTATGGCCCTTGGGCATAGAAAATTTCATGAAATTTTGTGTTTTTCGGACTTTTTTTGGTTATGCTTCATCCAATTGATTTCATATTTGGGATATAGTCTTATCATGACAAGTTACAAGTTATGCTTGAATGACCATACGGTTGAATGATTTTTACGGAAGTTATGGCCCTTGGACATAGAAAATTTCATAAAATTTTATGTTTTCCAGACTCTTCTTTGTAATGCCTCATCCAATTGATTTCATATTTGTTAGCTAGTCTTATCATGACAAGTTACAAATTAAATTTAAATATTATTGCGGCAAAATGGTTTATATGAAACTTATGGCCCTTTGACATAGAAAATTACTTAAAATTTCATCATTTTGATGCAAATTGCTGCTGTCATTCTAGAGTTATTTGCCCTTTAATTCATAATAACGAAGTTTTTTTCAACTTTCCAGGTGATAGAAAAAGAATGTCTTTATGCAGCTTTCTGTAATGCAAAAATGTTATTATCTACTGTAAAATGAAGCTGAGGTTTGATTTTGATGGAAGTTGCTTTTGCTGTTCAAGAGTTATTTTCTCTTGATTGTTAAAAAATAACACCATCGATTGTTAGTTCACATATATAAAAAAAAAATCTCATAAAGGCAATGAGTTCATAGGCCAAATGGGGATACTGTATTGCATCAGCAATACTGTCAGAATGCTTGTTTACATTCAAATTTTAAAATTTGTTCATTCAAGGTCATCTGTGAGAAAAACTAGGAGAATCTATATACTTTAATACTAAAGTATATTGTATGATCTACATCAAACTGTTTTAGTTGTAAAAATACTATCATGCTTTAGAACAGTCTAATCATTAATTGGTTTAACTGGGAAAGTACATCTTTTTAAAATGAAACGGACAAAGCCTGGTTCTAGTTTTGTTCATTCAACAATATGACTAAGTAAAGTTAGTGAGAAGATCAAACAAAAATTCCAGCATAAATTTCACCACTTTAATAAAATCATGTTTAAGGGTTTTAGTAGTTTGGGAAACAAGTTAACACTGGCTAGAGATGATAAAATCAAAATACCTTTAATGGAAAAGAATGCAAACAGTTCCTGTAAATATTTTAAGAGTGTAACAACCTCATTGGTTTGTTTTTATTCTCAACAGGAAGTAGTTAATTAGGGGAAATAATTGGCAGGAATTAAAGCTATAATGTTTTGTGTAGAAATATGCAGGAGAGCTTATAAAACAATTGAGAAAATTCAGTTAAAACATAATTTGTTGTCTTCTTTTTTTTCTTAGAACCATTTCACCCTCCATTATTATTGAAATTTTATAAACAATTTAAACAATTTTTGAATCACATGTTAAAGAGAAATCATAGAGAAAAAAGATTCATTTCAAAATTGTCTTCCAACAATAAAGACGAATTACCAGTTTTTAATATATTTTTTCAGATTTAAAAACAATTAGTCAATTGAATTTATTTAATTTTTTAATAAGGTTATGTATTCTCTTGCTGTAATTGTTAAATGAAAAAAGAAGACAAATGTAAAAAAAAAAAAAAAAAAAAAAAAAAAAAAAAAAAATCGTATTTTTTTCTTTTTCATGAAATAAATCTGTATACTCATTTTTCTGTCCTTGAATTTTTCCTGTTCTTTGTAGGTTTTTTATATTGACTTTTCACTCAGCCCTTCTGTTACACAACTTGTTTACACTAAAACAATGCTTATGATAAATTAAATTAAATTTGACCTACCCTGTTTTTTAAGTGGAATTTCCACTTTTATTTTATTGTTACTAAACTTTTTGACCTCCTTTATTTTAAGCTATAAACTATGTCATTCTGTGAGGAAGGCTATAGACACAAAAAAATAAATTAAATTGACATTGTTTAAGTATTGCACTTTGAATTTATTGGACACTTAAAAATTGGAAAGCAAATTCGTGATTATGTGAAGGTACATATAGTAGATTAAATTCCAACTTCTAAACTATGTTAGTTTAGATAATGAAATCTTTGAATATAGAACGATATTTTTATTTAAAATATAAGAAGTAGATATGTATTTCTGGTTCCCATTTTATATTTTATTTTTTCCGACTGACCAACTCAATTCCTTCCTGTCAAAAATCTGTTAAGCGATAAATTAAAAAACTGTGGCCTAATTAAACAACACTATAACAATAAAGTTGAAAATGATAGCACTTTTCGTTCATCCTTTACATCCTTCATCTCGTGCATTATAAAGCTGGAACATCGTTGCTTCTAGGAGATAATTCAACTGTCTTTGTGGATATAAACCACTAAAATTCCCAAAATTTTTTTTGTAACGGAGCATTAGCCAATCATTTGCACGATATGACTGACACTGACAATCAGCTGACTGTTCCTATACTTGGTTTAATTTTCGTTTTCGTGCTAACATATATACTCAATACTGATAGACTCGGTTTGCACTCATATGTGTAATACATGATGGACTGAGGTGTTTCTTAACGTCCTTGACTATCGTTTGGGGTCTCTCATGGATGGTGTAAAGCATCAAAGCGTTTACACAGTCCTAGGGCAAATCCGTGAATGTGGGTCATTGTGTAGTCAGGGAAATTTGTTGTCACGTGACCACGCACATTTATCAAATTCATTAAAATTAATGCATTATCACATGATTTAATGTCAATCCGTGACCTAGTGATTCAATTTGCAATATGCACACTATATACAACTTTGTATAGCCTACAGCAGCATTTGCTGAATCTTTGACCCAGTGCATGTAAGACAGTTAGGTAGGTCAACTTATTGCTGCATGTCAGTTAGAACGCCGAAAAAAATACTGTTATGTTTCCGAGCACTATTCTAAAATTTTGTAGGGTCGGTAGGTAGGGATTTTTATTTTCATTTGATATTTTTTAAATGAAATAAGTCATAAAGATACAATGAAAACCAAATATGCAAAGACTAAACATGTAATAGACTTAGTCCACAGTCTAATCCCTCTTGGGATTCGGCGCATGAGTAATTTTTTGTTTTGACAGATATGATAAAAACAAAAAAATATCTCAACTGCCGAATTCCAAAATGGGATTATCCACAACCAAGAGCACACTCATGGCATGTGTGTTTTCAATTTTCTTCTTTTTTTCGATTTTAAAATTAGGGCCATCCATGTAACTGACAGATACCTCTCTGATGGTTTCTGTTAATTCAAAAAAAAAAAAAAAAAGACACTGAGAGCGGAGAATTTTACCAAGCTAACCTACATAAAGTGAAATGCCCGATCCTTTTTAACATGACATAGCAACTTCAACACATTCTGGCAAGTACACCTTCAAGGAAGAAAATGTATATGACATGTTTTATGGTTGTGGCAAGTCATTGTGGAATTTGTTCCCCATTTATTGATATCAGTAGATAATAAATAACACAGTCATGTTAATATATATTTATAAACTTGTGCATAATTCAGTTGTTGATTTCAGTAATTCTGGATGATGCAAACATGTTCACCCTTCCGGTGCACCTGGGCCATGCTCCCAGTTTTAAGTGGAGCCCGAGTTTCTCATTTACTTTTGTTACTTTGTATGTGTTATTTTAGTGACTTTATGTTCATTGTTTTGTTTGTCTGTTTCCCATGTCTGTTCTTTGTCCCTAGGTTACATTCCTTTGATTTCCAGTAGAATCTTGGTTCCATTGGTTACGCTTTCAAGACAAAACGTATGTATGTTCAAATTTGCTCTTTTGGAAATAACAGTCTGCATCCATACTTGCCCCTCAGGCAATACCAGTCTGTGTCCACACTTGTATTGAAAAAAAAATTCTATGGAATATTTTCCCGCCAATATCTCCCTCTTGAAAATAATTATTGTAATTTTACCATATATAGGTTTATGCCAAAAAATCTTTTTTGGAAAAATTCCAAGACAATTTTTTGCATCTTTTTAAATACTGTTTGCTCATAGAAAGTACCTACTGATTGATTTTGCAAGATGACAGAAAGGAATACTCTTTGATCTATGTTAAGAGATCAAAATTCAGGGTTAAATGCTTCTTTTGTGAACAGGTTCAAAGCTTTGCAGATACTTATTTAATTATGAAAATGACTTCTTCTATTGAAATGACCTAATTGAGAAAGCATTGAAATATTAAATATGTAATTTTCAGTTTTTTGAAGGCAATAAAAACTCAATTGATAGAGTATAAAATCATCAGTGACTCATCAGTTTGGTTCTTCATCAAAAACGGTACAAGGATATTGAACTACTTTATGTCATCTATGGTTGTAACTGTGTGTCTGTTCTTACATTATAAGACATGAAAAAATCCAGTAAGATTATCTAAATTCCTTGATTAATAGTAAGAATTATATAATGCATCTTCTTATGGAGAAAAAAATATTTATTTTGGGATGCTCGTTAAGATGTTTCCATGACGTACTGTATACCAGTACTATATGCTTGTTTTAGATGATTCTCCATGCTAAGAATCCATATTTCTGGGACCCATCTTCAGTATACATAACTACACCAACAGTAGACCTCTCGCTGTTAGATTACAAAGGCAGATCAGTGGAAGTGAAGGGATTTCATGATCCTATGGTCATCAAAATACCAAACGCTGGTTAGTCAGTTTTCATGCGGTAACTTCAAACTTTCATTTTTTAAAAATTTTACTAAAATAATTCTTTATGAGTTAATTACATACAGTACTGGTGGAATTACTGCAAAAACCACCAATGTCCTCAGCCGAGGCCATCCATCATCATGTGTTTCGACCCTTAGCTCGGTACACTTTCAGGATGGGGGTTTAGAGTGGTGATCAATCACTGCCCACTGGTGGTGTGTTTCCAGCTAATGTCTCACTTCATCAATATCTAGCAAGACGCTTTTTCTGCTGCTTGCCCCAGTTTTTGAATTGCTGCTCTTCTTTGCCCACCAGTCACTCTTCTTGCAGAAAACAACCTCCACACTGACTGTGCAGGGAAGTCTCTGCAGTCAACCTCAACAGGAAAGTTCCATGTCTGCCATCCTCTGTCTCTGCACTCTGCCAACAGTTCGTCATACTTTGCCCTTTTTCTTTCATTGGCTTTGCTACATCTCTCCTCCCAGGGAACAGTCAGCCCTATAATTACAACTAATCAAGGGAACCAAGGTTATAGCGGTAATCAAAAGAATGTAATCCAGGGACAAAGACCAGACATGGAAATTAGACATACACAACAAAGAACATAAAGTAATTAAAATCATACATACAAAGTAACAAAAGTAAATGAGCAACTCGGACTCCACTAAAAACTGGGAGCATGGACCAGGTGCACCGGTAGGGTAAGCGTCCTCTGGAAGACCAGAGAACCATGTCTGATCAGAGGTTTGTAGTTACAATATCAGGAAATCACAGCTTTTTTCCTAGATCTGCTCCTAACTGCCAGTCTCTTGCCTGATTTAACATTTCTGATGTGTTCTGTTTACTTTTCTATCATGGCCCCCCCTCCTTCACAAATTGGATATCGATAGATTTGTTTCCAGTGTGTTTTGCATCTTTCCTCTGTTTCTTTATCACTTCAACAAGTTCCCGTAGTACTTGGTTGTGCATGCCGCCATGTATATCTCCCCTGTGTAAGAGCGATATTGCATCCAAAAAGTACATGTTGTAATGATTCTCTGTTTCCGCACAAGGGACAATCTGGTATTTCTGAAAATTCTCAACGTGTGCAGATTTGTAGGTGTTGGTAATATATCATACACTGATCTTAGAAGGAACTGTAGTTGGTATTGAGGATATTGCCATATTTCTGACCATGTCAGGGATAGTTGTTCTAATACTCATCTCGACCAAGCACCTTGGCTCCCTAATTCTACAGTCTTTGCTTGTCTGTTTTCTTCTTCTCTAGATTTTATCTCTGTTTGAACTAGACTTTGTCTCTCTTGGGTGTTAGCATTTTTCCAGTCAGGGGTAGCAACTTTTCGATGTTCCAATGCCCTGTCTTCCTACTGCTACTGTTCCTACGATATCTTTATGCCTTAATCTACTCGCTGCCCCTGCAACTGCTCTGGAGGCTGACCACTTCCGTCCTGTTCTTACTTGGACACCTGCTGATCTTACTTCGTCATCTCTATAGATTCTTTCAATGCAATGTCATTACAAGGCAATTTTGCTTACTTTGAAATCTTCCACTATTGATGTTAATTGTAGCTGCAACTTTGCTGTTTTGCTATACAGTCATACAGTTGTAAAACTTCACCATTTCCTTAGATGTCTGTTGATGGTTCCTTCAAGCTTCTCAATTGTTGTCACTGTAATTTTGTACAACATCAGTAGCATGATATCCTTGGCAGGAGCCCATATTGGTATATCTATGCCTTTAATTTTCCTGGAAGACCTGTCTTTTCAATATTCCTCATTCCCTCTTAAACCTGTTGTTCGATTCTCCTTATACTGTTTTTGTCACTTAAAGAGTCATCAACCACTTTCCTAAGCACTTGATGGGATTGTCAGTTATTGATGGAATGATATCTCCTTGCACCTTCAATTCAACTTGGTGTGTGCTCTTCCCTTTTCTTATTATACCCAACGCAGCGAAGTTGCGAAGAGTATAATGTTTTGACCCGTCTGACATTCCATCTTCAGTTTTCCAGAAATTTAACCTTCGTTCCGCTCTGGTGATTCTTACCGAAATCAATGGTCTTGAACTTAGCAAAATTTACAGAAAAAAATGTTTCCTAAACTTTTTTTCTAAATGCTTGCAGATATTGACATGATTTTTGGTATATAAGTTCACTATGATATGTTACAGGTCAAGAGTACGTTTTGTTTCACTCTGATGATTATTTTCAAAATTACCGGCCTTGAACTTAGCAAATTTCACAGAAATAAGAGTTCTCCGGAATTTTTTCTAAACACTTGCAGATATTGACACAATTTTTTGTGTATAAGTTCACCGTGATAAGTTACAGGACAAGTTTGTAGTTGGTTCCGCTCTGATCATTTTTACCAAAATCACAGGTATAGAACTTAGCTAAGTTTACAGAAATAACAATTTGTCGGACTTTTTTTTCTAAATGCTTGCAGATTATGACATGATTTTCGGTATATAAGTTCACCATGATAAGTTACAGGTCAAGTGTATGTTTTGTTCCGCTCTGATGATATTTACTTTGGATTAAATAAAACTCAAAGAAATCACAGTCTGGAGTTGTTTGAAACTACCATTCTGAGTAACAAAACTTAGTTAGAAGATAAAGGTCTAAAGCTTAAAAACACTCTTATTCCTTTTTTTATCGGGGTCATTCTACATGTGTTTCCCTTACGAATAAATTTACTTGAGTATCCAACATTGGGACGTGTGGGATATGTGAGCGCGCTCACTAAGGTTCTTGAATTATTAAAGCTCTAGACTTCTTTGGCTTAAAAGCCATCCTTGCCAATGTTACTGTCTCTTCCAAAGCCTTTAACACCCATCTAACCAGGGTATCAGTAGTGATGGTCAAATGTTCCATAAACCTACTATTTGGTACAGGTTGCCTAATGTTGATTGAGGTTTTTGAGCCTCTTGTTTCTTTCTCTCCAGATTTATTTATCATATTCATTCCCATGACAAACAAGATAACTGAGATGGTACATCCAATAACTATTCCTTTTTGTAGTTTCTGCAATGTTGTTGTAAATGTGCTTGTTGTAATATAGTGCCATAGGCATTGGCAAAATCTAACCATACTACTGTGAGATCTTTCTTGTTCACTTTGGCCTCTTGAATGACTTGTGAAATGATGCTTGTATGTTCATCGAATAATAGCAGAAACTTTTTATTTTACTAACCATGCAGTTGCCATGGACTACCATTTAATATCTATCATATCTACCCAAATTTTTTTTTCTGTTTTCAATGGACTAATTACTATGTAAACCATAAATGCAGACAATATGAATTTATCCTTTGTGTAGTTTGATGTTCTTATTGTAGTAATACAGTCAGTCTTAACAAATACTCACATACTTGGCTACTAAAAATGTCAACATTGAAATAGTACTTCTCATTTCAAAATCCTGTTTACTTACAAAACTCATCTCTCATTGCTACATACTTTGTTATGTTGTATGTTCTGAAGTTTGGTTACAACAGTAGTTTAGAATGGCTGGTATCTTTCATTACTGCCTTCTTTGATGAGGCTTTTGTATTGGAACCTATTAATGTAGCTGCCATGGCATTTTTGTTTACCTTCATTTTCAGAAGACCATACCAACTTGGAAATGCACCAACATCAGTTTTACAAACATCAAATGGTATGTCATACATTTAAAAAGCCATAAAATCATTTCCTTTTTGAAGCATCAAGCCATATTAAAAAAAAAGTCAGTAATGTTGACAGTTGGAGAATATGTGTTGCAGAGTTATTTTGACCTTGTCGTATCATTCTTTTTAGATGTGCCAAAAGAAAGTAGATTGCTGATGTGATATGGTATAATAACAAAGTTCTTTTTCTATATCTGCCAAGATTTTTCATATATACGAACGGAAAGACTTTTGCATATTGAAATGTTTTCAATATTTACAACTGTATTTAAATATTTTCTATTGAATTTTTTATTCAATACATCAAATGAATATTTTTATGACATCTCTTTTTTTCAAATGGAATAGTACATGTGGTTTGTCTGATTGATGTCATGATAAATATACTGATTTGGGTAATTTGTAACAAACATGGCTGCTGTTACTAAAAATTGACCTTAGTGGTCAAGCAGCTGGTTTCTTTGCGAATATCTTTAAAGCCGTTTGTGTAGTCAAATTCTGGAGTTATTGTCCTTTTTACATTTTTGATATTTTTGTGTTATAAAACGGTCATTTCATAAAACTTAACTTTAAAATTCCATTAACAGCATAAGGTTGTCCACAATTTTCTGACTATGAAGGTAAGTTTAGGAATGATCTACCAGATGGAACATTTCAGAAAATTAACCTTCATTGTTCAATCAGCCAACTAAAGGAACTTTAGATATTCAGGTTTTGCAATTCAGGCTCCTAGGAGCCTCTATTTTTTCATAGATACAAGGAAAGGGAAGCTATATCATATGGTTTATTACAGAGTAAGGATGAATCAATTCATTGTGATACTGTATCATGATACCCTTGCTCAAGATATG
Source organism: Perna viridis (assembly GCA_037379345.1). Lineage (NCBI taxonomy): Eukaryota > Metazoa > Mollusca > Bivalvia > Mytilida > Mytilidae > Perna > Perna viridis. The sequence goes on along the minus strand of CM074515.1, from coordinate 9,556,888 downwards.
ATATGATATGATACATGTGATTGAAATTTCAATACAATACGGATCATAATACAAGATTTTTATCAAACATTTGATAAAATTACTCTGCAAATAGTAAGTAGGACATGTTTTGTGAGGAAAAATCCATTAATCTTTAATAATATCAGACTTAAAGACTCTTATAAATCTGGCTTCAACAAAATTCATTATTTTTTAATCCATTGGATATTTTGTATTCCAGATTGAAGAAAATATATAGGACAAATGCAGTTGTGTATTGTATCAAAGTAAATTGTATTGTCACTCTTGTAGTAAGATAAATATAGTATTGTGAGAAAGGTTTATCGTTACAGCACCCCAAAATATTGATAAAAGCTACTAAATGTAAATTACGTTTGTAGTCATTATTACCAGTGTTGTTTTGGAACTAATTGCTATCAAAATATTTCATCATTCAATATCTTTTGTGGAATCTCCTGTGGAAATTAATTCTCATTATTTTTTTCCGGAGGATATTATTTCACTATGAAAAATTTTCTACACCTATTGAATTGTTTCCACTACTTTAACAATGACTTTTACTATAGTTTATCATTAAAAAGCTTGAGGTATTCCGAATTGTACACAGGATATTATTTCCTACTGCAGTATTAAATAATATCCAGAATATTGTTCACTGAGTGTGAACAGAATTCATAAGTGTAAGCAGGATATTATTTCATACTATTAAATGATATCCTGAATACAATTCACGTATAATGAGTGAACAGAACTCATACTCATGATAAAATAGATAATATTTATCAATTAATAATATCCTTGATGAGAAACTGTGTGTAAAACATCTCATGAAATATGATTCAGGATGCTTATTAATATCAATATTAACACTATGAACTCTTTTTACCTAACAAAAAAACCCCTCAGACACTTGTTTGTTAAAGTATCATAAGGTTGAGCATGGAAACAATTTAATAGTCATGGAAAACATTTAACTTATAAAATATCCCTGTTTTAAATTTGATATTATATGTTTTTGGTTGAAAGTTACAATAATTTCACACACCAGATGTTACATATGCAGTTGATTTTTTCTCTAGAAGTATGTTTTTGACAACTTGTGGGATTATGTTTACAGATCACTCTGCAGAGGAAAAGAAGCAATTGCTTGGCCATGACTCTAATATAGCCTTTATTCCTCCTCCTATATCACGAAAGAGAATGATAGCAGCGAAGAAGGAATATGAACTTCAGAAGAGGATTTGTACAAAATTGCAGGATATTTGCTTGTACATTCTGTTCACTCTTGTCCTTTTCTTTGTCGTCCACAGCAATAAGTCAGTAGAACTTTGTTTTCGACAAACAGAAGTGGTGAAACATCTCGTCAACTTAGAAGAATTTAAAAAGGTTTAACTATGTGTCCAATTCATTACTAGATAATTAAGAAGCTTTAATGAACATCAATCTTAATGCTCAATGTCAGGGAATTAAGTTTCATTGCTATCCCTTCTAAATGAGAAATGATGGGAACAAAGGTTGGAAGGATAATCCAAAACAAAACAAACTCCAAGGATAACGAATTTGTAATATTTATAGCTTTTGTTAAAGTAGTTGGGGGGGGGAGCTAGGGTGTTATGTAAAAGTTTGTACAGGAGACACCATGATACAAATAATATTATTTTCATTTTCCACAATAAACATTTTACAATTAGGCTTCTGGAATAGGGTTATGTTGCTACAGAAGTTTTTTGGTTGTCATCATGAACTCATGGATCTTTTTTGTGTATCCATCTGCACCATAAGATCCGATTTGTTCAACATGTCATAGTTATCCTTTCCTCTTTCATCAACCCTGGACTTTGAATGAGCAACTCAGCGAGTGTTTTTGGAAAAGCAGTGGATGCTTACCCTGCTGCTCCCAGTCTTTAGTGGAGTCTGAGTTGCTCATTTTCTTTTGTTGCTATGTACATATTATTTTGGTTATTTTATGCTCTTTGTTGCGTGTGCCTGTTTTCAATGTCTGGTATTTGTCCCTGGGTTACATTCTTTTGATTTCTGCTAGGATCTTGGTTCCCTTGATTCTTTCATGTTTTGAAACTTTCTAATGAAAATTTGATATTTTATGAAATACAAAAAACAGGTATGCATCCTTAAATGATAGAAATATTAACTTTTTTTATCCTACTGAGACAATAAGAAATTTTCATTTATCATGCTAGTTTACTTCTGGTCTGAACAATTTCTCAGGACAGAGAAGAGAAGTACTTGTGAATTATCATTACAAAAGAACAAGGAAATATTTACAACCATTTTTAGATAATGCATGGAAGATATACCCAAATACCAACTGATTCATAATTTGTCCTCTTCAAATTGTGAAGTTCACTTTAGTGTCATATCCAGATCTTGTTATTTTTTTCAAACATTATTTCAACATTAAATGGAAAAGTGATTTCCAGTTTAGGCCTTATCAGGAGCTTCTGTCTGTTTGAAAACATCATTGTTATACCATTCCTCATAACAACTTAACAGCTATTTTGACAATTTTTTTTTCATTTTTGCCACTTTTTTTATCTAGCTGAATTGAAATTATTGTTTTGCAACTCTTTTGTTACCTTATTAGTAAAAATGCAAGTTGTAATTTGATTTAGTTTTTTTTTCTACCCCTGCAAGTATTTAGTATTGTTTCATCCAAAATTTCATTTTAATGTTATTAATCAAATAATTTCAATAACTGACACACATAGCTTTCCAAAGATCTATTGCTCACAGTTCATTATGCATTTTTAGCCAAAGACCATGTGAGCTATTGCCATCACTTAGCCTCTGTGGTAGTCGTTAACACTTTTTCAAATGAAACAAAACTTGGTATGAATGTTTCTTGGGATATTCTGTATAGAACCGATTTGGGAATCTTTGATCTATCAAAAATATGGCTGCCGTTACTAAAAATAGGACAGTAGTTTTTCGCATACATTAAAACAGTTTGGTTCAGTCAACTTCTGATATGGAATTAATGTGTTCAGCATAATGAGATCTATCTGCTTTAAAATGTTCATTTTAATCTGTGAAACCATTTTGGAGTTATTACCCTTTTTCAACATTTTTTTGCTATTTTTAATGTTATTTTTTTCTTTAAAAATCTCCCCTGACACTACTGGACCAATTGGAACCAAATTTAGTATGAATGTTCCTTAGGGTATTTTTTATAGAACTGATATAGGGATTTTTGATCTGTGGAAAAACATGGCTGCTGTTACTAAAAATAGGAAGCAATCAGAAGTTTTTATATGCCCGTCTAAGACGGACATATTATGGTATAATGTTTCCCATCTGTCCGTCTGTCATCAACACTTAGTACAATTTCTCAAAAACACTTTCATCAACTTTTATGAAACTTTGGTGAATTGTTCATATCTATTGTCATAAGCTCCCTTTTGATTTTCATATTTTTTTTTCTTTTCCATGTTGTGAATTTTTATACTGAAAAAAGGGGGATTTTCAAGTTTTTGCACAATAGCTCAAAAACACTTTCACTAACTTTTATGAAACTTTGATTATGTGTTATGAAGTTTTAGTCTTTAAAAACCACAGAAACGGCCAGGGAAATTTATTCGTTGAAAATTGTTTTCAACGGACCACTTTTTATGATAGTGCCAAATTTTTTGTGCATTTTTTATTTACATTTTTTGGGCGTAAGGGGATCGCGACGGGCTCACAGTATTTCAGGCTCTTGGGAGTCACTTGTTAGATAATATTGGCAATTATGATCACTGAAATATATAGTTTTTTATGCCACTGTAAAAGAAAATTTGACGTTGTATAATGGTATGGCAATGGGGTGGTCCATGTTTTTTTTATACAAAAAAGCATGATGTTTTTTCCGCTCCTACTGAAAAAAAGGCTTTCAGCAAATGCCACGACACTTTCAAATATTCTTTGTTTTCAGAGTCACAGCCCCCCTTTGTTTTTTGTTTTTTTTTAATAAAGTTTAGTTTTCACTTTAAATGAAAATTTAAGATATAATTAATATCATTGATATACATATATATACAGGTTACAATTGAAAACAGAAATTGACCAGTGTGATATTTGTGCCATCACTGCATATCATTCATCTTTAAATCATGAAATAAAGAAAAGGTTTTGAAGCTTCGAGTTTAAAATGCTTTGTAAATGGCTTTGTTTGGTAAATATCGTACCAAAGTATAGGCACTTAGATACTCTTAATATTTGGTTTATCATCCAATTAGCGTATCATGTGCTAATGACACAGCTTTTTATTGAGCAATTACTTGAACATGAATTGGTGGATGCTGATAAATTTCAGAAGGCTCCAAACCACGAAATGAAGGTTGGTTTTTATTTTGGAAAATACTGCCACAACCTTTTGGAAATATGGGTCCAAGAACAAGCTGTTCATGAAATTTGACTATGTAAAAAGTTGAAGCATATTGACTTCACAATGTTGTATTCCACAATACTCAGATTATTGGGGTTTTTTTTGGATTCTATTTTAAACCATCTAGAAATAAGGACTAAAAGGGACAAAAAAAGACTAAGCAATCTAGGAATAAGGAACTGAAAAGGACAAAAAAATGTTACCAAACAATAGCATCAGAAAAAATGGATGAATTTTTTTTTTTTGGGGGGGGGTGGGTGGGTATGACCCTTATGAATTAGAAACAAGGGTCAAACAGGGGCGTGAATCAAGTATTTAATACAACTTATTTTAAATATAACTTAATACTTATTTATATGGGTCTCTATCAAAATTTTGTGCTCTATGAATTTAATGGATTTAATACAAACAAAGTTAGAATGGCGATAATTTAGGGAGATAACTTTATGGGTAATCTGGCTTTTTGGTGTGTGGATTTCTGTGAAATTTTACAATAAAATATAAAAGAGGAATTAAGGGAACAAAGATTCAAGTGGAAATTTAAAGAATATAATCCGAGGATAAAGACAAGACGGGTGAATTAACACACAAAGAACATGAAATAACCAAAATAACACATGCAATGAAAGAAGAATAAATGAGCAACTCGGACTTAACCACAAAACTTGGAGCATTGTTCAAAGTGCATCGGTAGGGTAAGTTCTTTCCTAGAAACACCCGCAAAGTAGATTATGAAATGTCATGTCCGAGGTGGATAAAGAGAAAAGGAAAACTATGAGAGTGAACAAACTGGTTTAAACCACAAATGGGAGGTTTTGATGGATTTGCAGAAATATGGCACTAAATGTCAGTAAGAGAAGGAAAATACTTTTTTTTTAACTTGATGTAAATGGTAATTTTTTTAAACTGCTTACTTTTGAACTTTTTGTCATACAAAAATGCAAAGTAAGAGTTTCAATTGTCATTACTAGCAGTGCCCAGCTTAGAATTGTATTGTTTTTGTATGAGATACATATTTCTGAGGAAATTTTAACCTATACCAGCAGTACATTGTTGCCAACGTTGATGGGACCCTGCCTTACGAGACAATGATAAAAACTGCTGAAAATGATTTCCTTCTACTTGGCAAAGTCTGTGTGAGACAAATTCGTGTAGAGAAAGGTTTGTTATGTATGAACAAATATTCAAATATTCATTTATATAGTTTGGTTCAGTGTTAGACACGAGAATAAATACACTTGTTGGAATTTTTTATACTCAATCCTACAAAGAGTGGGTGGTTTATTGGAATATTGAGAGCAAATATGAATTGCACAGTTTCCAAAGACAGATACGGGTCTCTGAATTGATCAGTGCAGTTTTGTAACTAATCAATAATTGAAGTCAAATCACATCAAAGTTTGTTGATTGACTTATATAATGTGTATTTTCCACTTTATTCCATGGGCTGGTAGGGTCCATTGTGCACGCCCCTTTTCATCAACTTCATGGTGATTTTCATGTACCTTTATACCTCCCATTGCCGAATCAATTTTTCGCCAAAGAATATTTTTGGATTCTTTTTTAGTATAAGCCTACATGTGTACCTCACTGGGTAAAAAAAGCCAAGATTTTTGTGTCTCAATTGTTCGAGTGTTCAAGTCTTCCTGGGACAGCATATGTAAAGTTACTAATCAGATTTTGATATCATGATATCATGATATGGCCCAGTGTCTCAGCTTTACAATGGTACCAAGGAAGTTGCAATAACACTTTTGGTTTTGGAGTAAAAAGAAAAAAAATACCCCAAGCCCACCGAAAAATTTGCTAAAATTGACATATTTTACAATATCAAAACACCTGGAGAATTTATGCTTAAAAAAAAGGCTTATTTGGTATTTTCTGTATGCTTTCATCACAGTTTATTCTTCTATGTTTCATAATACCGTTGTTTAAACAAGTTTTGTGTGATAAAGTTCATTTAAATTGTATCTTAGCTTTAAAAAGAGCCCAAGTAATAAATAACTGTTTCAAGACCAGTTAGGTGAAATATTGCTACCCCTACCCCCCTACCCATGAAAAAACATAACTTAACATAAACTAAATTTTTTAGCATATAAACGGTGTACAATAGACATATTTGGTACTGTTGTTTTAACTGTCGATGTATCAAACATATCTGTTCATTTCAGGCACACATTTTTCAGTTTCAATGTGACAATAATGAATTTTTCATTAAAAAGAGAATTTTCGGGATTTCATATTGTAAGGGTACATTTTATTCATTTTACCCAAAATTCGTAAGTGTTTCTGCTACTTTCTTGAGACCATTGTAAAGCTGGGACATTTGGCTATATGTTGATACATATATCAATTTACTTTGGTTTTTAGAAAGAAGTTAAAAGAATCAAAAAAAGTAAAAAATTGATTTCTGTCTCAACGAGGTATAAAAAAGTAGCCCAAAATACAAAAATACTTGTTAGTGACAAAATGAATCATAAATGGAAGGTATAAGGTAGCTGAAAATCATATTTTGGTTGATGAGTGGGGAGGAGATGCACGGAGGTTCTCCCAGTCCCGTATTACTTGACCAATTTATGTAATTTAACTCCCACAAAGAAAGCTTGTTAGAACTGGAAAACATTCATTGATTTTGAGATCTGATATTATAAAGCTTGATTTATTGAGATTTTAAGGGCATGTTACATCTGTGGCATTTGATTGATTCAGTGCTAGACAAAAAAGAACTAAGACAGTCCATTTGCTCATTACACTGCCTTGCACATGTAAAACCCAAAAGTTTGATTATATTCCCTACACATACTGTAAACGTATTAATTTTCGCGGATCATTTCAAAGGAACAAATTCGCAGGTATCAATTTTTACGGTTTAAAAATGTTTTAAGTTATATAGGAATGGTATATATTTCAAAGCCACAGCAACCCCATCGGGATGAAAATGCCAGCCCGAGGCCACCATTAGACTTCAATGAACGACAAGGAAATCCTCGTACCTCAGGGTAGTCCCCAAAATTATCATTATCCACAGGTACGGTGAAATAGTGGCCCCGATATACTCAAATAACAAAAAAAATTAAATAAAGGTGAAAACGAAACATACAGAGGCCTGACTTGGGACAGGCACAAAAAATGTGGCAGGGATAAAGTACTTTGGCGTGATCACAACCCTCCCTCTTTAAAATCTGGCAAATGTGGAAAAAATATTACACAGTTAAACACACCTAAAATCAGTTCAAAAATGTCTGGGTCCCTTGTTACAATGGCAATAAAGAAACTGAATTGAAATTACACTAATGTACAAACTAAGGTCTACTAGCAGTTAACAGACATGCCCGCTCCAGACGAGTTTAAACCTACAAATCGTTATATCCCCATCGTATGTGAAATCATTCCCAATTGTTCCCATACAGGGTTGAGAAATACGGTATATAATAAGTCATACAATAAGGACTCAACCGATGTCATGCCAAATGCAATTGTACAGTTAACCTAAATTTCAATTTTCCAGGCATGTAGTGATTGTGCCCTAATAGGAACATTTTTCCAATCGCCTCATCTGATAATTATCAGAGCTGAGTGAAAAGAATAGTTTATTATACATCCACAAACACATTTTGGGGATATGTAGGAATAAGCCCATCTGTCTGTTGGTTCGTCCGTCTGTCCAAATTTTTTGTTAGCGCAACTCCTCCTAAACTGCTCAAGGGATTTTGATGAAATTATATAAAAATGTTGGGCATCATATGAAGACGTGCATGAAGGAAAGTAGTTACTGTTTGGTGGACACCAAAGGGAGATAATCCAACTTGAGGGTTTTACAAGTTTAAACCTTGTAAGCGCAACCTCCCTTTAATCCCTCAAGAGATTCTGATAAAACATTATAGAAAGGTTTTGCAAAATATGTAGATATGAATATAGTTACTTACTGTCAGAGAACTGCGAAGGAAGAAAGTTGAACTTTGGTTTATACATTCAACTGCATTTGAAGTTGGGGTATTCTCTTTGTGAGCTTTCTCACAGAATTTCTAGTTTATCATGTTTCCATGAAAAGAACAAAATGAATTGATTGAACAATTGCAATGCTGTTGCAAAATATAACCCATCAATTATATGACATTCACACGCTTATGCATCTGCTTACTGCTTGGGGCAGTATTCACCAATATTCATACTTCATTTATTGGATGTACTGTGGCTTTTTATAGATGGGGCATAATTTGGAAGTGATTTTTAAATATTATCCTCTTCAATTTTTCACTTTATGAAACAAATGGGATAACACATAGCAAGGCAACCAATGCACCGTATTGATTGGATATGTAGAAACAAAACAGTTCAATGCTTTGATATAACATACAGTCCTGCCTTAAAGCACATCGTTAACAAGAAATACATTACAATGTCTTCCTTTTACATATAGTTGTACCTATCCCCTATCCCTTACTGAACTTTTTGCACTCAAACTAAACTGTACAGAATCCCTTTCTCTACTAAATGAAGACACACAGAGTTATGACCAATCCTGGAAAGCACCAATTGAAACACCAACTGTATCAAATGAATGGACATGTCAAAGTGCCTTGGATATAAAGTCGGTTCCCTATATTGGTCAATTAACTATATATGGAGGTGGAGGCTATATTTTAGACTTGAAAAATGATAACAGTGCATTGCAGAAAATATCAAGTTTGCAGAATTACAAGTGGTTGGACGAAAGGACGAAAGCTGTGTTCATAGAATTAACACTCTACAATCTCAACCTGGATTTATTCTCATCAGTTATGTTGGTGGTAGAGTATTCATTGACTGGTGGGTTGTTAAAATCAGGAGAAATATTTACTACCCCTCTATCATCTTTTAATACTAACCAAGATGTAACAAGGATTGTATTTGAGATTTTCTTTTGCATTTTAACACTTTTCTTTATATACATAGAGTACAAGAAAACAAGACAGAAAGGTTTTAAGAAGTACATTTGGAAATTTTGGAGTATTATTTCAATATTTCAATTAGCTTTATGTATAGTCATGATGGCTCTTTACATTGAAAAGTATATCATGGTTGAGTACCTGTTGGAGGAATTCAGATCAAATGGCCAGGATATGTTTTATAATTTTGGATTTGCAGTTATGTTTGATAATATTGCATCTTACATTAGTGCCATATTAGTTGCTGTTACCACTCTGAAGTTCATTAAACTACTGATGTTTAATAGTCAGTTAAAGTATCTACTTTCTATGATAGAAAATACTAAATCACAATTGAAGGCATTTACTTTCTTATTTATTGTGTGTCTTATTGCCTTCACAACTTGTGCTTATTTACTGTTTGGAAGTTCTCTATATGGACACAGGTCGTTTATGGACAGCTTTATGACATTGATTGAAAGCACTATTAGAATTGTGAACTTCCATGACTATGTTTTGATATTGCCAGTGATTGGGCCATGTTTTCTGTCTATTTATATTTTTGTTTTTGTTTTTGTTTATATAAAATTTTCACAGTTACTGTTATCAATGCAGTCATTACTGTGAAGAAACTGGTGTTAATAAAATAATGAATTGGCTTTGATGATTAGATATTTGATTGATAGTGTAAGGATAGCTTTTAGATAAAAAAAGAATGAATTATCAGACTTATTGCACTGTGTAATTTCATTGATATATATATATATATATATATATATATATATATATATGTGACAAAATGATAATTCGTATACAGAGGTATATATCTGTCAATAAAAATCCAACACGATCAGATTTTCACGATATATTTATGTATTCACATCACTAGCGCTTTCATGGCTGCTGCCAATCTTCAGGTGACATGACCTCACGACAACATAGTTAATGGTAACGTTATACATATAGTGACGTTATAATAGTATAAGAGGAGTTAAATATTAACGTCAAGGTCTCACTAACCACTTCCGGGTCAAATGCCCCCCCTCCCCCCCATATGTACCAAAAACACACTGAACCTAGACATATGCATTGTAAGTGCATTAGTTGTGTGTATTATGATTAAAAGTAGTCAAAATGAAGCTGAGAATGTGTACTTTAAAATCATATATGTAATTAACTACAAAAGTGTATGAATATTGTTTACATGTGTGAGTAATGTGCCTCCATGCTGTCAGTTAGCAGAACAGGTAAAAATGTGGATTTTTAGTATTATTTATTCAAGTAAATTTTGTGAAGAATTTCTACTATCATCGTACCATTAGCATAATGATTTTGGAAGCCTTATTTTCCAAGCTTCGCAACAGTATGCAACTTTAAGATGTCATTTGTCCTGGGAATTCACAGTGAGACTTTGAAAATTACTTTAGAAGTGGTTAGTGAGACCAAAAAATGTTAAAATAAAAGAAAAAAATAACAGGACATGAAAAATTTCGATTTAAATTTACGAATAAACATTTCTTTGGCTTCACGTAAATCTTTATCATTGTCTCTCAGTTTTTAAAATGGGAAAATTTTAAATCGTCCATTGCTGCATTTATGTAAATGCTCACTGACGGGACAAAATCTGTAATTTGGATCTGGGACCTGTTAACGATGGACTCTCGTTCGATCAATGACCCTGTCGCCTGTTTGACCAATATATATTTCTTCACATTTGCTACATTTTATGCAATAAATTAAATTTGCAGTTTTATAGTTCATGTCCTCGTTTCCGTAAATAGTGGTTCCATCCCTTGTAGTGATCGAGTGTCCTTCGTGTATGTAGTCGCAAGTGTTGCAACGTGTGTCTTTGCATTTGGATACAGTGAAGCGTTTTTCGGCAGGGTCGAAACGGGCATTTGTAAGTATTCGTTTAAGTTTTTTCGGTTGACGTTTTCTTTGTATAATTTTTTTCTTTGTTGATATGTACTTTTAGCGATTCGCTTTGTGCTATAATTGGTAAGTTTGCTCTTGCTATTTCAAAAATATTCGCATTACATGGGTTGTGAGTTATTGCAAAGGGTATTACGGAATTGTCTGGTTCATTTCTAGCGTTGACTGTTAGACGTTCGTTTCTTGGAATTCACTTTGCGCGTTCGATTCCATGTTTAATTAAATGTTCGGGATATTTCTGTTTAAGTAAGAATATTCCTTTAAGCGTTCATTTCTAGTGTTTTCATCGCTTATCACAGTACATATTTTACGCGCGAGACAGTACGGGATGTTTCTCCTCGTGTGGGATGGATGACACGATTTGAAACTTAAATACTGATGCGTGTCTGTACTCTTGTAAAAATGTCGGTTGAAATATCTTCATTGTTTTTCAGTACTAAAACATTTAGGAACGGCAATTTGTCTGCACTCAATTCTCTTGTGAATTTGATATTATTGTGCAAATTGTTCAAGATGTCCGTGAAGTTTTCTGTAGATTATAAAGCAGTTATCCAAAACCGCTTCCATGACGTTTCTATTTCATTAGAAAATACCAGTCCGAATTCGTTTTCCACTTGTTGGTACAATTTTTGTTCAAGGAACCCCATTACTAGTGTTGCGTAAGTTGGCGCGAATTTTGTTCCCATAGCTGTACCACGAATTTGTAAATAATGTTTTCCATCGAAATAAAAGGAGTTATTCTCCAAAATAAAACTAACTGATTCCAATATTAAGTCAGCGGTAAAACGATTATCAATTGCTTCAGGATGCTTTTCTATCCAATATTTTACGGCATTAATACCTAGGTTATGGGGTATATTTGTGTATAGGCTGGTAACGTCGAAGCTGACCATTATTACCTCTTCCCTGACTTCTAGGTAGATGAAATAAAAAGTCCACATCATCCCGTATATAACTCGGTACAAACGAACAAAGTGGTTTCAACAGCATATCGAGTAATTGACTCAGACGATAATCACGCTCTTTTTCTGTGAAACATTCTGAATATCTGTTGAGTAAACGGTTTAATTGTAACATAATTCGTTTGTCAATATTTTCTGGAATCTCTGAATAAAATGTGGCATGTCCAAAAATTCAGACCGTTCTGTACGTTTATATATCTTCCCTGTATCAATTTGATCCGATGGAGCAGTGTAGCAAATAGAGTCGTCACATTCTGAGACGTTTGTATGATATCGATTTGTTGTGACATGCATCATTAATTTGATCCTCTATCCTACATATTAACATCTAAATGAACTGTCCCGTACTACCATACATCGTGTACTAAGTTACAGCCGTAGATTAATCCTACCAGAAGGAATGACCCGGCCAGCGAAAGCTATATTTTTATATAGCCAAGGTGGCCGAGTGGTCTAGGGCGCTGGACTTTGTGCAGGCGGTGTTGCCATAGGTGTCACAGCACTATGAGTTCGAGACCCGCGGAGGGAACGACCAAAAACTTGCATCGCAAATATGACAGTTCTACCAACGTTGGGAATTTTTTCAGACAGACACACACACATATATATATATATATATATATATATTACTTTTGTACTGATATATACTTCATAATGCATGTAATACTGGTTATTTATTTATGTTTTTATTATAATGTTTATATTTCTTAAATATACAACATGTTGTTAAGATTGTTGATGTTTAAAATAAAATTAAAAAAGGTATTGTTGAGATTATTATTTTCGTAAGTACAATACAGGAAACACATTTTGCTTCATTTGTCAGATTAACTCGCATAAAAGCCATAAAAAGAATATTTTCCCCAATTTCATGAAATTAACAGAGCTGGTTTTCAAACTTGTCAAAGAAGTTGCTTTAAATATTTTTTCATGGAATCCATTTGGATTTTAAATCCTTTAAAAAAAACAATATTTAAATGCATGTAACTGCAAAAACGGAAAATTACATTTTACCTTAATCTCTTGTGGTAATAAGTCATTAAGGATAATAACAATGCATATTTACATCTTATTTTTTATACTATTCTTCCATATATTTTTTTTAGGAATTTTACAACGCAAAAGATCAATCATTCTGGGGAAGGTTAATTTTGTCTTAAGGACTTTTTAATTAACTGTTCATAGTGGTAATTTTCATTCTTTATCACCCGTCAAAAATAAATTGTAGAAATATAACATTGGAGGCAAGTTTACAAAACATATTTTCCCCAGCAATGGTCCCGTGTGTCATCAGTTATACCATCTAATAGGGTATGTAAGTCTTGTCTTGTGGCTCCGTAGTTTAGTGAGAATGGATCCTCGTCTACCATTCAAATGCATGAATTTTCGTCATTAACATATCATTGGGTTCAACTTTTAAAAGCAAAATACCGATAAAAATGACAATTATCTAGTTATACAGGTAAAAATGTTAAAAAAAAACATGAAATTGGAGATTTTGCATTGTGATGCAGCGTTTCCATTTCATGGAAGTTAACAAGAAAATGCTCTTCGGATTTCAATACGTTCTACATCAGAAATTCCGGAAGGGAATCTGAAACTAAAACGAGACTTACAAACTCTATCTAAAACATTGATGTGTGACTTCAGAATATGAGTACCAAAACGTCAGTGATAACTTCCGTACATGAAGCATGATCGATTATTTTATTTCGAGATTTCAAATTTGCAGTTTTACAAATTTCAGAAGACCTAAAACACTAAGGCATCATTCCTTGCATTGCACATGGTACAACCTCTCGGTGATGGATTTGGCTTACTATTCCGATAATTTTGGTTTTGAGTACTTCTTGTATACAATTAATTTTTGGAGTAAGATTTTTCTATATATTTGATTTTAATACTGCAGACCATGACGAGAGGAAGCTCAATTGAAACACGTGAATAGCATATAGAAATTTGCAATATACATGTTAATACTTGGTGTTATTGTATTCATTTGACCTTCTCCACGAGAGAGTGTTTATATAAGTAATAAATGATAATATATCTTATCTACAGTTATACATTTCGTACACAGCAACTAGATTGTTTACTTGTTTGACGTAGAAAATGTCATGAAATTTACACCTGTATCAATTTTGTATAAAGCGTAATCAAGGGAATCCAGATTATATGTTGAGCTAAATTTTGTATTCATTTATATATAAGAAGGTAGATAATGATTGCTCGACGCTTGAATAAGGAGATAACCCAAATTGATTATTTAGAACCCGTTCATCGGAATTTGATAAAATTTTATATATATGCTCGAATTAAGAAAACTATTTGGTTTAGGATTGTTTTCAATTGTTGATTAGAATATTGGATATAAACGACTTAAGGTTGGTTTACACTGCAATGAAGCAATTAATTTTGAAGCGTAAACTGACCAAAAGTCTTTCATATAGATCTAATATTGTGAATAACAATAACAATTCTTAATTTTTTAAGTATAAAACAACGGATAACAGAGATAAAACATAACAAGAAGATTTTTTTCCCCTAAAAGGATAATATGAAATCAACATTTAATCGTATAAAATGCGAGGTCATTATAATCAAGGAATTAGTCATGAACAGTCGATAAATATCAATATTTTTGTATAGAAAAAAAACTGAATTATTACGTAACATGAGGTAAGTTGCATGTTATAGCGTTGAGTCCGTTAATTTTTTACATGATTTTTTAAAATAAAATCTAAAGTTAAGCATTCAATGATTAAATTCTCCAGTATTTCAGATTTCTAAGCATTTTTTTATCTTTGTCATTTTGTCTAAGTTAAACAGCTAAATTATTTGTAGTTTGCTTCAATAAAGTACATGATGTCCAATAAACTAAATATGGATGTTCTACTTCATCGATGTAGTCAAACTCGTAAAAATTATTCTCATGATACATGTTCCTTCCCTCTCTTCTGTATTCGTGTCGATACTGCTTACTACTCTTGCGTTTTTCTTGATAGTTTGATGATTTGGTCGTTCTTCTGGTAGATTTCTGTGTAACAAATCATACCAAGATTGTTTCCATCTATACTAACTGACAAAGGCATTGTCCGAGAATCCGTGTATAGCTAGTAATCAGAAAAAGAAAAGAAAAACAAATACTCAATATTTTTTAATACTACTTTTTATTCCATAGATAAATCCAGTATCAGTAAATAAATAAAAAAAAATAATTCCATTCTTTTATAAACTTATTTCATTGACAAAACTATCAATTATTGCCTTGTTTGATGTTTCCTTTTCTTGCAAAACCAAAACAAAAAACAAAAAAAACAAAAAAAAAACAAAACCAAAAACAAACGGATGCAGTCTGGTTCACATTCTTACCTTTTCATTTGTAAGTTCTGGCAGGTTTCCCTTAGAGTCTAATTCATTATTTCCATTAGGTTTTGCATTTTCACTTAGATTTTCACTCTCTGGCAAATATGTTTCGTCAGATTTCGTTTTTGCGGATTCTTCTGATAAAATTAAAAAAAATAAAAATAAATTTAATGTTATTAGATGTCGGTGCATTAATTTCAAAGGGTGCATTACTCATCAGATCTCTATCTTCTAATGTTCACACAGTATAATAAAACTATATCATAAGTTTTACCATTTCAAAGATCTAAAATAGATAAAGTATTGACAAAAAAATAGTACATAAAATACATACGAAGTGAACCACCTATTGCGCTTTCATCCTTGCTCAATGTTATCTTGAAGTTTTCTGTCTGGAAAGAATAAGTTAAGATTAATCGACTGAATAACATAGAAATTCTAAAAATGCTTCTAAAATAAGGGTTAAAAATTATATTAGATTTTATTGGTTACTGCTTTAAAATGCAGCACGGTAAGTAAGAGAATACTAGTGGAGATTAATTTTATTATTTTACCACAGTTATAGGTAAGTTATGAAATCCAGATTAATAACTGAATAAAGACTCGGTGAGGGAAATAAAACAACAATAATAACTGGTAGATGCAGAAAGATCTCTTTAATAATATTTGTTATATTGTATACAAAGTTCATTTATTGATTATCGATTAATATTCTATGCCAGATTTTCATGCTTTTCGGGAGATAACTGAAGAGCACTAGCGCAGACCCTGCTTTGTACTAGTCCGAAACGTTTAGCTGGTACTTAATTGTTATGGCTTTAGAAGCATGCCAACCCGATCGGACACATCATTCTGACTCCGAGCAAAACAGTCGTCACCCTATCCCTTATATTTAAAGGATGCTTGGTGGAGAAGTAGTGACTACTAATCTCAAGTCTGTGGTGTGGCTGGACTAGGTATCGAACCCGCAACAAATACAGTACAAACTTGTGTATCAAAAAAAAAATACGGGTTGCGTCTTTGAATTTCAAACCCGTACCCGCAATAATCAAGTTTGTGTGAAATCTGAGATCCGAAATTATCCAGTGAGACGAAATGCTTGACTTAAAATGATCCAAAACATCTAACAGTTGAAGACAATAGAAGAGAATAAAGAACAACAGCAGGAATGGAATACTTAACATATTAATGTCTATTTATCATTGACATTACTTAAGAAGTCTGGTTAACCTTTTAATGATTTAAATGACTTATTACAATTAGGCTTCTAAAAAGAGGGTTATGTTGCTTCAAGACTGAAGTCATCACTATAGAAGTTTTATTGTCGTCATGAACTCGTGGATCGTTACGGTTGTATCTATCTGCAACATGGAAACTGATCTGGTCAACTCTCATAATTTTCCTTTTCTATACCCCGGACTGGACTTCTTATGAGCAACTTGGCCCATGTTTCAGAAAAGCAGAGGACGCTTACCCTACCGGTGCACCAGGCCCATGCTGCCAGTTTTTAGTGGAGTCCGAGTTGTTCATTTGCTTTTGTTACTTTATATTGTTATTTTAGTTACCTAGTTACTTTATGTTCTTTGTTGTGTTTGTCTCTTTTCCCTATCTGGGTCTTTATCCCTGGATTCCATTCTCTTGATTTCCTTGATTACTCTTTCAATATACCAAATACGTTTTCGGAAAGTATCCCCAAAGTCCACCAGAAATATGTAAATGTTACACCAAAATATCCACTGCTGAAATGAAATTCTGAACCGAATTATCTTAACTTCTATATGTTACACCCCTCCTCCCGGTATACACACATTGCAGGGGATTTCTTTCTTAAACGAGATCGCGATTTTTCTAGTGAAAGATACATATAAGTAACATGTAGACAAAATATAACATTATAAATACTTTCTTATTGAATTGTCCAGAACTACTATAGAACATCGACATCAATTTACTTCCCTTTGTAGATAGTATCGCTTCTTTCACAATTTTATTAAAAACAATGAAAGAGGAATAGGAAGAATTCCTAAAATATTGATTAGTATGTTTTATTCATCAACACAAAAACCGATGTATAAATGTGTCTTAGGACCGCGAAAAATGTTTATTTGTCAACATTCAAATGTTGTTATGTTTCCAATGATAGACATTAGAACATTTCGGTCCATTATACGTTTTATAGGTAATTTTCCAGTTTTCCTTAGATTTAAACGTTTTCACGACTATTTTACTTCAAAGCACTTTGATGTTTTTAATTAAAAAAATAACTTGTACCACAAATGTATAATTAGTTGTAAGTATAAGTGCATATTGGCACACTTAAGCTGTGATTCATTGAATGTTAAGAATCCTAAACAAAGGAATAAAAAGCGGACCCCTTTGTAAAGTAAAACAAAACAACGATTGACTGGTTTAAGTACTTAATTTTAAGTTATATTTTATCACGACAGAAAAACTGGCACTGAAATACTTAATATCTCCTCACTGTATATCTGTTTACATGGTGATTAAATGTGATATTCGCGTCTACATAATTCACAATAATTTAAGTGGATGTTTCATGACAATAGTATAGTATTAATACGAGGAAAGCTGTCGCAAATATTACTCCTCTGTTAGTGTTCATTGATAACATTCATTTCACCTGAAGTGAGTTACAAATAGCAAATAAGGATTGGAAGAAAACGGTTTCTTCGTTGATGGAAGAAGTTCCGAAAATCCAAGTCACACCAAAAATCAGGAGTATAACACACAGACTCCTGAAACTGGTTCTAAATGTACGAACATATGTAAACATTTGTACTTGTAAGTAACTTGAAAAAAACTACCTTCCTAAACTCGAATTCAAATCAGCCTGTTTGCAGTTTTTTTTGTTTTGTTTTTTTTTTTGTAAATTATATTTTTAATTACTCATAAGTTCCTATAAGAAAATTGCCATTTTATTTACGTCATTCTGTACTACAATTCTCATACAAATATTTCTCGTTCTTACTTCCGAGATCGAAAAATTTCTATATTTATTTTTTCTACGAGAGGTTTGCACTGAACGTATTGTTTATCCGCCATCTTGTTTGTATGGGTATTTTGAGATGATTAATACTGTAGTGATGACTTCAACCTTGTAGCAACATAATCCTGTTCTAGAAGCCTATTTGTTAGAGTTCTAGCGCGATACAAAAAATCTGCGTAGTTTCGGCAAGCTCTGGCATAACGTATTATTTGTGATATGAACACTCCATACGCAGGTGCTGAAGGGATGTTGCCACAGATGAAAGGAAAGTTGATAATTCTGAATGAAACGTCATCACGTTTGTCGTAAAGTTTGGTCAATAGTTGTCCTTTACCATCGATTTCTAAATGTAGGTCAAGATATGAGGCTGACTTTACAGTGTCTGTAGTATCGTTTATCTCAAGTTCAATGGGATAGATGCAATGTATCAAATCCCCGAAATTAGGATTGTTTAAAGATAATACGTCATCTATATAGCGGAAACTGAGATAAAAGGATCTAGCCAAACGATATTCTTTCTTTCGGATCAAATCAGCTATAAAGTCAGCCTCATAAGAGTGAATGAATAGGTCAGCAAGTAGATGAGCGCAATTTGTTCCCATTGGAATGCCGACTGTTTGTTGAAAAACGTGTCCACCACCTGGACAAATATGTTGTGGATTAATATTCCAGCATTTTGTAAACATCTTCTGTATATTTGGAAGATGATTTGGAATTATTTCTTACAAAGTATGAGGAATCTCTACCAAGAACTATATATTTGTATCTAGGTGTACCATCTTTTTCTGAAAAACAACAATGTATAATGTTTTTAAGTCAGGATGTTAACTGAGTATGGGAAATAGAAGTACACAGTGTTGAAAAATTATAGGTTTTAATGCTATTATATTCAGATAATAGTCTTGAACTGATTGTCTCCAAAAGATCTTTCGAAACCTTTAGGCCCTACATTGAATTAATACCGCTACGGAAGTAACAAGTGTTGTGGTAGGACTGCAGACCCTCTTTGACAGCGGTGAGTATAGAAGTTAAAAGTTTTGAAAGAGGTTTGGTGGGACATTTTGCAGATCCAGCTATGTAACATTGTATGTATGGAAACAGTTCAATAAATTAGTAAGGGCGAGACCTCTTACGTATGATACTTCAGTGTCAGTAATGATGGTTTCTATATTTGATTGGATAAGGACTACGGATCGTTGGTGGATGTGACAAAACATCAAAAATTTTTTGGCGTTAGGATAATGACAGAAGTGAATTTGAATTCGCACTTTTTTATCTGTCAGAAGATTTGTAGCCAAATTAACCCCTTGAATTCAAATTCAGAAGTGTCTTTCCGATTTGAACAATCTTAAAGTCAGAATTTTAGCATATAAAAATGTTCCATTGTCCGCATTCAGCCCAATATAACTGTTTTTAAACATCACGTTGAAATGCCTGCATTAAACTCGGATGTGGATATTATTGCGTAAAGCTAAATCTTCTATATCACCGTACGATTTTGATTTTTAAAGAGTAACAGTGGTCCAACACATGTTTCTTTTAATGGTTTCATGTCATCAGATTTCCGTCAGTGACGGCTAATAAATTTGCATTAAGACATGTGTCTGCTTTGAGCACAGACTTATGCCCATACCAAGATAGTGATTTTTGTATCTTGAGTCCATGACTTCTCGTGTGAATTTAAAATTTAAGAATTACAAAAATAATAAAAAAAAATGTGTTTTTTGTTATTTGAGCTTTTTAACATGTCTTCCTTGTTCCATTTTGAAGTTAAGTTTTGATATGTAGAAAATATTTCAACTATAAAAGTTTCAACAAAATGTTTAAAAGGTCAAGGTAATTTGTACCATTAACACTTCAAACAAATCAAATGGTTAAAAAGTGTCTTCAACGTTGAGTATTATCATGTTTTTATGTTTGTATTTTTTTATCTTTCACCACCAAGATTTTTAAAAACTACATATATTTTTTTTTATTTTAATAATATATGATACAGCTTATTGTAAGGTGGTTGCAAAGAAAATTTAAGTTCGCCATTAAGTCATTCGGTTTTGTGTATTGCAGCATACCAAGCAACGCGTTAAATTGTTTCCAGTTATCTAAGCCTACTGTACAATTTGATACATGATCGTTAGGTATGTTAGGTATGTAGTATGCTATTAAATTTATGATATATATATATATTCAAACATTGAAAAAGTAAAGGAAAAAAGAATAAATAATATCTTACAGCCAAAAAATATCCATTATATAAAACAGGGATAGGTTCAAATACTTTCAATTACTTTGGAATGTTTGTCAAATACATTACATTGTATTACTTTGATTTTTTTTGCAAATACTTTTGAAAATGTAATTGATTTTCAAATATTTTATATGTTGAAAGAGCACAATATGTAACAAATAAACAAAATTTACATTTTAATTATATAAAGAATAAATTAAATTGCAAATATGTTTTTGTTAAAAACTGATCACTTTAAAAATAGAACAAAATCATTTCACTATTAAAACACATTATTCTATTATTTTTTGTTTGACACTTCCATAATCACTTTCACACCTTTTCTAATTTCAAATTATGTTTTTATTTGTGTGTCTAAATATACCCTCAGGGCGCTGGGGGAAACAAAATTGATGAGTGTCCTAAGTGGATTAAGAGATTAAACAAAGACAGGAACAAAACTGCTAAACGTGTAACAAATGATCAATCAAAGGTGTGATCAATTTATTTTGATGTTTGTCAATATAAAGAGCCAAGCGTATTAAAAAGTTTAAACGTACCTGTGCATAATCTCTGAAATATATATATTATTAAAAATAGGAAATTGTAATAGGGACGTAAAAATCATAATCACAGCATATGAAGGACAGTAAAACACATTATTTTAAAAAGCAAGACACTTTAATGCTTAGAATTCAAAATAGGACATTGCTGATATTAATTGTTTTTATAAATGGCATAGAGCAGTTTCTCATAGAAAAAGGAATCCAATGTTTTAAAAAATAAAAATTATGCTCAAGAGCATATAAGTATGTATTTAAAACTATTTTTACTATTATATACTGATGAAACTACCCTGATCTGTGAAAGAAAACACGGCATGCAACGAATATTGAATGTATTTGACGAGTATTGTACCAAGTTGAAACTTGGTGTAAACTTGATGTCAACATAGATAAAACCAACGCTATTGTTTTCGCTAAAAGAAAACAACGTCAAAATACCAGTTTTATAATAACCGGTAAGACTATAGATCTAACAGATTATTACCAATATCTAGGAAGTATTTTCAACTATAACTGCAGATTCAATATTACAAAGAATAAACTTGTAGATCAAGCTACAAAAGCAATTTTGCTCTATCTTTTAAGATAAGAAATGTAAAGTTATCTGCAACTAATAGTCTAGTCACTCCTATTTTACTTTTCTCACCTGAGATATGGAGCTATGGGAATATGGAGATCATCGAAAAAGACCATTTGACATTTTTGAAGAGGAAATTGAATGTTAGATCTTCGACATCAAATTGTATGCTTTATGATGTAACAGGACGATTTCCCTTTTTAATTTTAGGCAAAATAAAATGTTTATGTTATTGGTCGAAACTGTTACAAAGTGGTCAATCTAAACTATCTGGTATTTTATATGAACTTAATCAACAAATACTATCCAATTTATAAATGGTTATCTCATGTAAAAGGGATACAAGATGAATGTGGATATAGCTATCTTTGGCCAAACCAATTAACACCAAATATTGGCGCTATAAAAAATATACTATAACAAAGGCTAGTAGACAAATTTTATCAGAGACTTGTTTCTGAAATGAAACAATCTTCTAGGGGAAGGTTTTATCTTACTTTAAAACCAAACTAAGTACCAATCTATGTTAAACAATGCAGATCGTATAACTACATATGCTAAAATTTTAAATTGCCAATTGAAGTAGGTCGCTGGCATAATATACTACACCAAGATAGGCAATGCCCTTTGTGTAATTCCCAAGAAGTTGGAAATGAATATCATTACTTTTTACTTTAAGTAACAATGAGTTAGTGGAATTGTTGTAAGGTTAAGTATATTTTTAAGGAAATTAGAAAAAAAATGTGTTGATTTTCATTTAAGCTGTTGATATCTATGTTTTATATCTTACTGATTGCCACATTGTTAAAAAGTTGTTTATATATATTGCTCTTGTAACACTTAATTGTGCCTGAGTTAGCAAAATAAGCTTGTATTGTCTTGTCTTCATTTTAAAAGACATAATTTCTCATTTAAATCAATAAATCGTCTAAGGACATTAATATAAAAGAAACTGAAAAAACAGCGAAAAAGCAAAAGAAACAGTTTTCAAAGAAAATCAAATGGAACCTTCCAAGCCCATGACTATTTGGTTTCGATAAGGAATGTTCGTGGTGTGCCAGAATGTTTCCTGTATGTCCGTGTACGTGTTTATCTCACACACAATTAGTTTAGTAAAGTTGTTGATAAGTGTGAACATCATTTTAATTTGAAGTTAGTTGAAGTTAACATACTTGTAAATGAATAAAATTCGCATGTGCATGTATCTACAAGATACACAGTAACCAATGCCATCGATCCCGTGGTTAATCATAACAGCAAGAAATTAAAGTTTAATGTCTCTAGAATGATCCATTGGTGTAATTTTCCGTTAGTTTGTCAGTAGAAAAGGGAAGTTAGTACATGGTTTGCATTTCCATCCTCAATTACTATACTTGAGCTACTATTTTGGTTGTACCGATTTCATAATTTCCAGACACCAGTAACTTTACAATGTCTAGTCATATCTGGAACACTCACAATGATAACTTAGATTTAAGAGGGTAATCAACTAAATCCAGCATCTAACAGTGGGTATTCAAATGGAGACGTTGTAACACCTTCCTTGACTATTAATTCTGTACAAAAGGATAACGTTGGCAACTATACCATCATGCTTACGATGGATTTGTATCAGTTGAAACTGAAAACATAACTATTTCTCTTTTTGGTATGTATACTTGGATATTTGTAGTTAACAGTTTCCTACCGTTTTATCTGTGGCAAAATCACTTAAGCACTTCCGTATGGGGTTTTCATATCACAAATCATACGTTATGCCAGAGCTTGCTGTAACAACGCAGACCTTTTGTATCGCGCTAGATGTCTTACAATTAGGCTTCTGAAACAGGATTATGTTGCTACAAGATTGAAGTCATAACTACAGAAGTTTTATTGTATTGCATTGCATTATAAGTCTTTATAAATATCATACAGAAGTTGAGACATGCAAGTCAAAAACACCCCCTTAACTAAAAAATATAAAAAGATTGTTAATGAAATGAGTTATCATTGTTTGGTTATATTATCTTTTTGATGAATGAATGAATGAATGGTTTTCTCAAAAATACAGAAAGCCACCCGAAAAGGCATTATTTGTTCAGTGGTTTGTCTAAACCATGCATCACGTCTACTATTGGCAATGTCTTGATTTTGTTCCCGACTTGCGGACCAACATTTTGTCAACATTTATCTCCCTTTGGAGCAGGTATCTATTCGGAACACGTAAGGTTTTCCATCCGATATCGACGATACTTTAGAAAATCTCGAAAGTTAAAAGGGAATTTCTCGTTCTACTGACCCTGCCATAAATTTTCCTTACCCGGGATACAAATGAAAATTATCCTTCTGTAACCTACCAACAAAATGAAACATCCTGTAAATTTTAGAAACACCGTTGTGTTTATGTGCTTGGGATTCCGTTTTCATTCGAGTTACCTCTTTTGTCTGCACCCGAATCCGAACATCGATTAGAGAGACTTTGAAATTATACCTGCTCTTACGGGAGGTAACTCTGCAAAAACAGGATAAAATATGGCTGTATCCCGAGCTCCGCAAGTAGCGAATATAGCTGGGTACTTTAACCTTCTACTGTTAAAATAATGAAATACTGATTAAATCTGATAGTACAATAATGATATTAAGCAATTATTAGTGGAATGATAATTATGAGACGAAAAGAATTATCCACATAAAGTTTTGTGCGTTGATAGATATACATCACTTGCGCAAGTAGTTGGTATTAGACAGCACCCAAAAATCGCTTAAAATGTTGCTGTATTTGCATAAAGCCACACAATAAATTTAAAACCAACCAATCAATCGGGAGTCGAGATGATTGCGACAATTGGAAAGATGGAATGATAGAATGATGGACGGACAAAATGACTTCAATATACTACCCACTCGTTGTCTGCATATAATAGATTGGAGTCTGATATGTTCAAGATTTTTTTCTCGTACTCTACAAACACAAAAAACTGTTTTTACTTACTTGGCATTAAAATCCCAGAAAACGCATTCATGACTATAATATCCGTTCTGTAATAGTATAATAATAAATCAAATGTTAAAATGTAATCAAGGGAACCAAGATTCTAGCGGAAATCAGAAGAACATGAAGTACTTAAAATAATACATACAAAGTAACACAAGTAAATGAGCAACTCGGACTCTACTAAAAACTGGAGTATGAACCAGTTCACCGTTAGAAGTTACGATAAAAATGTATAGCATATCTGCTTAGACATATATCTTTTTACTTTTTTTCATTTCCTGAACACTGGTGATAAAGAGATTCAGACAACATAACATTTTCAAAGATTCTTCTCAGCGAGCGTAAGATCTCATCAAGATAAACCTAGATCAGAAAATACATTATCTGAACCAACGTGAGCTCATTTAAATTCATATACAAAAACTTAATGTATTCATTGATCTATCCGATCTTCTTTTTGAGAACGGCAGTACTTATCAGATCAACCAAGGAAACTGTGTTTTAAAATACAATACGCATTTATCGTGTGAAAGTAAAATGTAATAATATAACAACCTCGTTTTTTTTTTAATTTCTCATTTCCATGTTTGAAGTATAGGCTAGAAACCACTTCCCATAGGCTTCTATGCTAATTTCACGATATTCAATGGCTTCTCTGGACTTTACCTTAACTTTAACCTGCAGAGGACTATATATCAGCATGATTCTACATATGTCCTCAGAATGGCATGTGGGGTTAGCAGACTTGCAGTGCAGTACTGGTCACCGGAAGTGAAGGGTCTATAAATAGCATGGGAAATCCCAATGTTTTCACAAAATAGGGGTATATTTAGAAACCATTATGGAGATTAGGCTTCACATCACAAGAACCAAAATGCACCTATAAAATGTACAGAAATGTTTTTCCTTTCAGAAACTGTTTAAAGGTTTTAAATAAGATGAGAACTTTTTCACAGCACTATGAGGAATAAGGGTAATTTCTGCGTAGGACTATTTTTGCGTACGTTCCAAATGCTCATTGGTTGAATTGGTGGTCTGTAACCTAAAGTACAGACATTTTCATCTCGGTTGGGTCGTTGTCTCCTTGACGTATACACCATACTTATGCAAGTTATACATAACTTACCGTGGAACAAGCTAATTCATGATCGTTATATAAGTTCAGACACAGGTTAACGTTGTAGATAAATGATTTTAACTGTTTCTTTAACAAACATAATCTAAATATTTTGTTATGAAAGCGGATAAAGCATTAAATTATCTGGGAATGGTCAAAAGATATCATCAATGGTTCAATACTGACATCAATCAATGCTGAATTGACGACAAAATCTTTGTTCCTGAAAATGTTTTGTCTAAAGTATACAACAAATTGAATATACATTTTCCGCTAACAGTATGTTATATTAGTGAACTGAAAAGAAAGTTGTGTTTTAATGAACTGTACCAATAAAAGGAAGATATTAAAGAATGCTATGTTACTTGTTGATCAGAGGTAATTACTTATATTATACCCAGCTGTTTTATGTCCTATTACAGTGGGTTTAAAAGCCTGCATATTTTAATTAAGTACTAATATTATATTAAACCATTGAATTATTTCATAGTCAAGTTGTAGTACATTTGAATTGAAAAGCATAAGTAGCATTTTTACCGATAAGTGCCTGACCATCGCGGGAATAGTTAGTCGTGTACTATATTAACATAGATATATACCAATTAAAACTCTCGATTGCAAACCCAACAATGTCTTCATCAAGTCTTACCTAGAGATCCATGGAAAAGGTCAGATATTTCTATAATATACGAAACTGTATCCAAAAATATCCCCTGAAAATGACAAACCATCATTTCGAACTGGACATGTTCACTTTTACAAGAACACAAATTAGATAGTAAAAAGGCTAAAAATGTATTGTAACTTTTGAAAAAATAGATTATTTTATTAACTATTGAGTTTCTAAATTTTACAATGTTAAGATTGATGATTCTAAATCATTACATATTTTTCATATCATTGTAAGTGTGTTAAATAACCAAGCTATGTGGATTTCGAAAGTAATGTTTTCAACTTGCAATATGACAATGTAGAACCCAAATGGCGAAATACTAGCTCCTTATAAACATTGTCCTGAGTCAGACCAGTGATACTGGACAAATACCTAATTCCAACCGAAACTTTAGTGTAAGACCAAAATATCAATTCAATTAACTATTAAGAGTAGTTTATAATTTTTAACATGCTGCACAAAAAGATTGATATAATATAAGCTCAAGAGTTTTCATTGAAAATTGAACCAAGTTCCAGTTTCAAACACTATTTTGGTATTCCGGGGGTCATTTAGCAATACTTCAGGTTAATGACATAAGCGGAAAGGGGAATCACACTTCATACCCAATATTTTACTTAAAGTGTCCATAGTATATTTTTGTCGTGTTTAGTGATACGGTACAAGATTAATGATTTGTCCCGAGTAACATCCAAAAGAACAGCGAGGAAACACATGTAGTCTTACGGAATCAATAATCAAAATACTTTCCCAATTAGTTGACGTAATTTAATTATTATCAATTTCAAATCATTTTTTATCAGTACTACTTTGCCATTATCACTATCTCTTACGTTCATATTATCATAAGGGTATAAAGGCGTTGCATTAAGGTAGAGTATATTTTACGCCTGCCTTTAAAGCTCTCGTTGTTTAAAACAACTTTTGTGCTAGTATCTAAATTCCAACCCACGGGAGATGCTTTCACAGGCTCCGGAAAAAACTAATGTTCTAGGGTATGATTTTCCTATTTCAACAACTTAAAAAAGAAACAATCCTGATACATGTGTACAGCAACAACAAAAAGAAAAACAAAACAAAAAAAAACACACACACAAATGCAAATTGGACTACCACAGAGATTGGATGACTGAAATACAATCCAGATGAATGCAATATGTATCATCTTTAATGTAACGGTTCTTTAGAAATATGCTTCTCAATTAATCTTTAGGTGTTTTCATTCTTCTGAGCTTAGATAAGCAAAAGGTTTATTATGCAGATTGTCAAATTGCAACATTAGTACTGATTGGTAATGCGAATCGAAAAGTAGCTGTGGTACATTGAATATTCTGGCGAAAAGAAGCCACTCCGCATTTGAAAATATATTTCTATAAAGAAATAAATGAAACATAAAAGATCACTGCAAATGTTTTTTTTTTTATTTAAAGATTACATGCATATCTCAATACTCTTACCAATATTTTCTTTCTGAATCACCTGATCAAATGTTGTATTGAATTACTTGAGATAAGCTTTAATGAAAACAGGAATATAGTGAGCTAGTTGTGTGACACCTTTAAATTCCTGCAATCAACAGAATAGGTAGATCATTTTGTTTTCTACATACCAGGAATGTATGTACCTAAATGACCTAAAATATTGTTATGTTTTCCTTTAAATGTTGCTTTCCAATAAAAAATTTTAAAAATGGAGCTATAGACCTTGTTTTAGGTTCTGACAATTGCTGGTACAATTACTACTAACTCTCAACTTTCTGATCAATGTAAATAGTTTTATAATTTAAAAAAAAAGAATATTATATATACACGTAAAGTAATTTTTATTGTATGGGCAAGTTTGAACTGTTTATACATCAGCTGTACTCACAAGCGATTTGTTACCACTCTGGTATGTTTCTCTCTTGTAAACGGTTATTGCAGGTTGACACAAATGACTGTATGGAAATTGAAAATGAAGAATCAAGATACTCAATTCCGCTTTAAAATGTAAATACGCAAATTTTGTTAAAATATAACTGTAAATTATTCCCAGCATGTTTTATGCCCATGTGTGTTAATGTTTCCTTAATTACAAAACATAAAATACAACTTTTTCAGATATTTAGTCAACCTCATATCTTGGCATACACTTTGAAATCGATGGTAAAGGAAACTATTGACCAACTTTTAAAACAAACGTGATAACTTTTCATTCAGAACTTTCCTTTCATCTGCGGCAACATCCATTCTCTTGATTACCGCTAAATGTATAACCTTGCTTCCCTTGGTTACTCCTTCAGCCCCTGCGTATGGAGTTTTCATATTACAACTCATACGTTATGCCAGAGCTTGCCGAGTCTGCGCAGACTTTTTGTATCGCGCTAGAATTCTAACAAATAGGCTTCTGGAGCAGGGTTAGGTTGCTACAAGATTGAAGTCATCACTACAGAAATTTTATTGTCGTCATCGTGAACTCATGGATTGTTACGGTGTATCCATCTGTGCCATGAAAACTGATTTGTTCAACGTGTCATAGTTTTCCTTTCCTCTTTCGTCTACCCCGGACTTGACTTTTTATGAGCAAAGCGGCGGGTGTTTCTAGAAAAGCAGAGGACGCTTACCCTACCAGTGAACTTGGTCCATGCTCGCAGTTTTTTGTGGAGTCTGAGTTGCTCATTGCTTTTGTTACTTTGTTCTTTGTTGTGTATGTCTGTTTTCCATGTCTGGTCTTTGTCCCTGAATTACGTTCTTTTGATTATAGCTATAACCTTGGTTCCCGTGATTACTCTTTCAAATATGAAAGTATTTTATAGACTAGTTGTTATTTTTTACAACAATCTTTTTTGAAGGTTTTTGTAGAAATATCAACTTACAGCATTTATTTATTTGCTTGCGAAAGTGAAATTCATAAAAGAACAAAAAAACAAAAAACAAAAAAAAACAAATAACAAAAAACAAAAAACAAAAACAAAAAAAACAAAAAAAAAACAAACTAAAAAATAAACATTACCCAATGCGAAATCATATTCCGTTTAGGTACCCTTATTTCTCTCACAGACTTGTATGACCACAAAATATATATCATGCATATATTTATTAACGTTTAGATGAAATTTGAAAGCCTAACAACACTGAGGCTTCTTTTCTCATATCCACACTATGCTCTTTTAATGTAGCTCCTTTGACATGCTCTGGTTGAACTTATTGGTGCTGGTTATGGTTTCAGATTTTGATATTTTATTATTTTGTTTGAGGGAGGGGGATAGTTTTACAATTTACTTCTAATTGTTGACTTTCCTTCGTATCTGGTTCTACTGTTACTGATGATATGCTTCCCCATGAAACACGTGAAACTCGTAATGACCTGGCTACACCATAATAAGCAAATGACAACTAACTGTCTAACAAATTTTCATTTATTTTTATTCTTTCTGTTAATAAAATCGTTTAATTTACACTCACCTCAAGTTCGTCATAGCCTATGAAAGAGTCGGCACTTGTGACATAGTCACCCATGGTGTTTAGAATATCAGCTGATATCTGTAGATCACCAGAAACAAGAACGTCAACGGCATCAGTTATTGTCTCTTTGACGATCTTTAGGGCTTTTAGGATTGTTTATTAAACTGGATAATTAGAATTAATCCCCATACTATTGTTATTTCGACTTTGTGATTGTTTTATTTTGTTTAAATATCTTTCTGTACTTGTTTTCTTTTGTTTTTTCTTGTTTTTTTTAACAGCTTTATGTTTTCAATTTTACAGAGAAAACTTTGTTCTTAATATTTCTTTAATATTCCGATCAACTCCACTTTTTTTTCATGATTAATGAAACCAATTAAAAGAAACAATGCCTTATCTATGTAGTAATTGGTAAACGTCCTATTTTATCGACAATATATCTTAATAATCTCTTAAATCATCAATTAGAATACCGAAGGGTCAGCATTGGGATAATTAAAAAGAGTCAAAATCCCAAATAATGGCCTGAACGTGAAAACCCTAAAAAAATCTACATACACAATATAACGAACTGAATAAAGTAGATTACATATAAAAACTAAAGATAAGGAAAATAAGACATCACACAAAAAAACTAAAGCCTTAGCAACGTAATATGAACCCCCAAAAAATCTGAAGTGATATCAGGTGCTCCGGAAGGGTAAGCATTTCGTGCTTTGCCAGCGACATGCATTATATTGCCAGTGAGAATAATCCAGTAATATTTTAATATCGAGGACACGAGTCACAAAAGTGTCCCGTCAACAAACAATAAAAATCTTCTTTCAATCCAGTAAAGCATCATGAAGTAAGTAAAATACGAAATGAAGACATAGTAGAAGATATTCGATATAGGCAAATTAATTAAGATGATAAACAAATCACCATTAAACATGACACATTACAAACTTTATATTTGAAAACGCCGGGATCTGATCTGAAATGTGAAATAACGACGCAATAAATCGTCCGAAAAAAATTTTTTCGTACCAAAAAAATACTTGAAGATTTTAAAGGAAATGAATTTTTTCTGAGTAATTTCGACACCCTCACACAACAATTGTGTGATTTGTATTTATATTTAAGAAAATATCATAGGGAAACATATGGCCCAATTTGTTTAGCTCGGTTAAATACATTTCAAACAAGTTACGCCACTATACAATTTGGTAAACAGTCAACTCGGTAAGACACGGAATCTTAATGATATATTGTCTCATCTAGATCTGTCAGACCAAAACTTCATATTTATAAATCAAATTGTAATGTCGACGTAAAACTTTTGTAGTGATATCATTAAAACATGAAAATACCCCTGATTAAGAATTTATTTGACAATATCTGCGCTCTTCAGAGAAATTTCGCATACATATATCTGGCTCGACAGTAACGGATCAACTGTGAAACTTATACACCATATTGTATTATTGGGAAGTCAAAATAATCACGTTTGTCATAAAGTTTCGATTTCGAACGTTGTATGTCATCTATGTATAATGTAAGGTCAAGGTATAAATCAGACGAAGATGTATCAGTTGTCTCTTTAATGTCAAATTTATTTTATTAGCTGTGTTTTCTTACACTAGGGAAAAGTGAATCATATCATCAGAAATCAAGTTGTGTGTGCTCTGAATAATTCTAGAATA
This sequence comes from Perna viridis, assembly GCA_037379345.1. Classification (NCBI taxonomy): domain Eukaryota; kingdom Metazoa; phylum Mollusca; class Bivalvia; order Mytilida; family Mytilidae; genus Perna; species Perna viridis. The sequence goes on along the minus strand of CM074515.1, from coordinate 9,525,074 downwards.
AGTGAATTGTAACACCACATCTTTCCAGAAGAATTTAAAACAAAGTGCAGCGATCTGTATCATACTATTAGAAAAAAGTAGAAGGAGAAAATGCATAATTATATTTTATGACAAACTAGACGTCTCCTTCTAAGTTAAAATAGTCGCTTAAGAATAAGTCCAATCCATGTGACCATGCTTACGCATTTTTATGTTATTACTTAAACATTATTTGGGAGTTTTTCGGAGCTACAGGGGCTTTTGTATCATGTTCAACTTTTTTACTGTCGACGTAATGAATTCACTGACCGCTATAGGATGGCCATTACCAACATGTGTACACACTTATGCACAATGTCATAGATTCACTCTTTCGTTAAACTTAGTGCTTCGAACCACGAATTTTCATATCTTAAATATATTTTCAAACTTTTATTTGAACGTCACTTTTTTCGGAAAAGAAAAGTTTTCAATTCAATCATGATTTAGTTCAATTGAATGAGAAAAGCTTTGAATCGGATTTCTGTCTATAAAACAATTACAAAAAGATCTTAATGGTTTATATTAGATATTAACTTTATTTGAAATGAGTTGCTATTAAACAAAAAAGGTTTGACCAGAATGTTTTACATTTTGAAAAAAAAAAAAACAACACATCTTTTAACAAGGCGTTTCGCTTAAAGTTGAGTTATCTATTTTAAATTAAACGTCAGAGAAATATTCCAACAATATTGAAATTTTGGAAGTAAACTATCCGCTCATCAGAATATCTTTTGAATAAAATGCGTATCGAAAACCTGTATATATGATAAGCAATTAATTTTTAAAGTTTTCTACCCCATTTCAGGGGCGGATCCAGAATTTGAGATTAAGGGGGAGGGGGCGTTAATTGAATTAAATGCGGTGCAAAGCAAGGCAAAATATATTATGAGGTAAAACTCGTGGTTTAAATGTATTTTTTCTTACCGATTTAGGAGGGGGCGTAAGCCCGGTACTCCACTCCTTGGATCCGCGCCTGATTTCATATCAATGACACACGTAATTCCGAAATCCATTGTCACAATGTTGATACTTCATGAAATGTAAATCTGTGTTTTCTTACATTAAGGAAAACCCAATTATATCATCAGAATTTAATACGAGTAACTTGCTACAATTTATGAGTAAAACATTAAGTAAAATAAAATGCACTTAACATGATATTTATTTTTAAACCTGAAATATATCAAATTTCAACCGGCTTGAGACGCAATAAAAGGTCGATCAAGTCAGTAAGAAAGAAATTCTGTGATTAGCTTGCCTGGTCATTCAATAACAGCAGATCACTTCTGGTGCAGTTAGTATAGTCCGGTATTTTCCATTGATTATCATCGTTACATCGTCTTTTGACATTTCCTGTTAAGAAAACATTAATTTTCTTCAGTATCTAATTGAATTTTATTGTTATCTGTTACTTTTTTCATTTTTCACTAATCTATCCTAATTAAAATATTAATTTTCACCTCTAAGGTTGCAGCAATACGAATTTGACATTTTTTTTTAGCTTTGCATGGTTTTATTTTTCGCCGTTTCTGTGTTCAATCTATTTTTGTGCAGTTTTCGTTCCAAGCATTGTAATACAAAGTTCTCCGACGATTATCTAATCAAAGTTTAAATTTTGTGTTACAGTCTTATTACAAAAATAGGAAAAATCAACTGTCTCGAGCACTTCATGAATATATAACCAGCACTGATTATTTTATACTCGCAACTAACCTTTTCTATCTCTTTCACACTGAATTACAATGGTAGTTTGTCTTATTGTCTAGTTCCAAGTAAGACCATACTGATCAGTTTCTTTTTTACATACATGCTTGTCATTTACTAAATAGAAAAAGATATTCAAGACAATAATTTTTAGTTTTTTAGTACATTTCAAATGAGACAACTCAACAGGCTTCTATAAGAAAAGTCTTAGAACAAAAATCCTTATCATATTACCGATTATGAATTAACACGCAGTTTCGTAAAGAGACAAACGAAATAAGTATTTTACACTTCCTAACGCATAGGTCTTTAATTATTAGAATAAAAACCGTTAATTATGGGTTAGCATTTGGAAAGGAGAAGGAAGAAAGGAAAATACTGGAATAATATAGATTGATATACAAACACAGCAATGTTAAAGTTGTAAATGAACGACGACTTGCTGAAGTTCCAGAATCATTTTCAGCCTGAGATGTGTAAGTACCAGCATCAGTAGACTGGAAATTGTTTATAGTTAAACTATGATAACCATTCACTCTACCAGAGATTTTATTTTCTACTGTATTCAGAACCTTTGAGATCCCACTAAGAGGAGAAAATAACCAACTGACAGAATTAGCTGTTGGTGAGCCAGACACAATGCACGAAATAGTTGCTGTATCTCCTTGCTGGACATTTGCTGAGGATGGACTTTGTGTAATTGACAGGATTCCTCAGCAAAAATAAACCAGATATTTACCTTAATATTAATATTTTATCTGTTTTAACTTAACAACAAAACTGAAAAAAATATCTACCACTGATATCGTTGTCGTAACCTTACTGTCAATTATTATTTTGATAGACGTATCATACAACTGTTCCAGAAAATATAAAATTGGGCCATGTTCTTGCATAGGGAGTGCAATATCATTAAAAATAGTGTAAAAAAACAGAAGTAGGTCCCACTGTTCTATTTGTCGCTCCAACGTCCATTAGCATTCCAACTTTCAATGTACATAAAGTTTTCATTCTATATAATCAAGATAATTCCTATTTATTTTCATTGCAACCTTAACAGTGATTATATAGGAAATGATGGTTGAAAAAGCTACACCAAAAAATGGACGAATATGGCAATATTTACTATTTTTTACGAAACTTCGCTGCAATTACAAGATTGTTAACTTTCGATGGAAGGAACACTCATAACTAACTAAACTATACGACCCTTTTCCCCTTTAATAGTTTTCTACTTTCATCAGTGGTAGTATACCTTCAGAATATGCGTATAGAACTTTTTTTTATCGCCACTCAAACATTGTTCCATTGCTTGCCAAATCTACACGGACATTTTGTACTGTGTTAGACTTCTGACAATTAGGCATTTGAATCAAAATTATGCAGCTACAAGATTAAGGTAATCGCTACAAATGTTTTCTGGTTGTCACCATGAACTCATGGATCGTTATTATGTATTCATTTACAACATTAGAAGAAATTAAATCAATTTGTCATAGTTTTCCTTTCATTTTTCCTCTACTCCGAACCTGGAACTTTATAAGCAACACGATGGATGTTTCTACAAAAGCAAAGGACGCTTAACCTATAAGTGCGCCAGGTCTATGCTCCCAGTTTTCAGTGGAGTCCTTGTTGCTTTTTTTCTTCACTTTCTAAATGCGTGTTTGTTATATTTATGGTGCGTGTCAATTCTTTTTAGTCGTTATGCCGGATTATGTTCTTCTTGCATACTGTTATTATCCTTGTTCCATTGATTTCATTTTGAAATGATGAAAATCTTTACACTTGAGTCGATTGCTATGTTAGATCTTTATATACAAATTAACTGTAATTAATAAAATGAGTAAGAGTTATGAAGGGAAAACAGATTCTAGTGGAAATCAAAAGAATGTAATCCAGGGACAAAGACCAGATATGAAAAACAGAAAAACACGACAATGAAACATATAGCAACTAAAATGAGAAACAACATAGTACCAACATTCTGAAACATCAATATCTTAAAGTTCATGTGGCCTGAAACCCCAAAATATATGGACTAATGTTTTGGTATTTAGATATACTAAAGCGTGGGTTCAATTTGCGTAATTTTCCTTTCCTCTTTCGTCTACCCGAACTTGATTTTTTATGAGCAACTCGCGGGTGTTTCTAGAAAAGCAGAAGACGCTTACCCAACCGGTGCACCTGGTCCATGCCCCCAGTTTTTATTGGAGTCCGAATTGTTCATTTGCTTTTGTTACTTTGTATGTATGATTACTTTAGTTACTTTATGTTCCTTGTTGTGTATGTCTGTTTTCCATGTCTGGTCTTTGTCCCTGGATTACATTCTTTTGATTATCGCTATACACTTGGTTCCCTTGATTACTCTAACACTAATTACAAGTACATGTACACAATATTGGACAGGTAGACAAAGTCACAGTTACCAAAAAGTAGTTTTAATGAATAGAAGATAAATCGATAATTTTGGGGAAATATTACTCAAAATTTTCACGCTGTAAAAAATACGAGTTTTGAAGTACCATATTTTTATAAGTTGTATATAACTTAAAATCTTAGTACATGGCCTAAACATGAAAACAGGAAGAAAAGCCTTCCTCATACTCATTGTAACAATCCGAATAAACTAGATTATACATATAAACTCCGATTCTGTACGATAAAATACGCTTTACATGTACAAAGAGTTACGATTACATAACGAAGTAATATAACTAAGTGATCAATTTGTACAGTGATCTAATTCAACATTTTCAACATTTTCAAAGGATGTTAATGATGCACAACCCCAAATTGATCATAACCTTTGATAACATTTTTTTTCAATATTTTGTACATAAAAAGCCAAATGCACTTTCAAATTTCAAGTTTTCTTTTTCCATTCTAACAATTAAGATATGGATTCAAACTTATTCTGTGATACGTACAATACAAATAGTGACTCGCATCGAAAACGTATTGAAAAACCTAACGCTGCAACAGAAATTTGGAAATGTAAGTGTAAAAAAGATTACAAATGTTAATCATTTGAGTCCATCAACAAATATTCAGATGATAAAATTATTAGTATGTCAAACTGTTAAATTGACAGCATATTTATATTTTGCCAGATTGGTGCATGAGGTTTTAACACATAATACACATCCCTGTGGCACCAATATACGTTCTAATTAGGTTCAGTTCATTATTGTTTTCTTTGCAATTAATGCAGGTTGGTACATTTATAGTAATTTATTTTCAGCTTCCCTCTTAATTTTTGTGTTTTTATCACTAAATAAGCGCAGAACTAGAGACTGTCATCATTTTATCTACACAAAATAGCTTTCTACTAAGGATACACTGAAGTTTGCCTTTTATCTTGGCCCTCTTTTCGAAATGAACCCAGACAGGTATCGTAGAATTTAAGCTATCTAAAATAAATAACTTAAATGCGTGAAAGAATAAAGGCCAATAAGGCTTTATTCTGCCTACTGGAGTACTGAAATAAAAGTTTGTAATTTAAAAAAAAGTAACGATTGAGAAACAAATGCACAAAAAACCGTCAGGAAGGCTAGTTAGTAAATAAAATAGTATTTTTTCACTCTTTTGTCACTTATTTTATAGTGAAACTGAATGTGTGCATTTATTCGTTCTTTCAACATGCAAAGGGATTTTCGGTTAACTCTGTGCATTTAGCAAAAACATTTCAAAAATCACGCTTAAAATCGCTTCAAAAATACACCACATGATTAAACAGCTGGTCACGCATGTTATATACGCCTGAAACCTTAATTACACGATAGCACTTGGAGTAGATATATTAATTAAAGAGCTTTAATCTCTACTTTATGTCAAAGAATGGTCATTTTTTTTATCTTTGATCATATGTTGATTTTGATATAGCCTGTGATATGAACATGCATGCAAGTACGTGAAACACACTTCTATCTTGAAAAGTTATATCAAGACTGTTTTCTCTATCCGTACAAAATCTCCAAACATTTACATTGACAATGTTCACATATCAAAAATGTCCCACAATGTATTCAATATAGCAAATTTAATATAAGCTAAATGTTTTAAATGTTGCTTACATTTATGTTTCTTGTATATAATCTAAATTTTACAACATTTCCTTTGTTTTAGTCTACAGATACGCCAAAATGATGTAGACACTTAAAATACCTGATGAATTACTGCTGGTATAATCTATTTTGCCAGATTTATTTTGGACTTGACTTGATTATAAATTGGATTAGTGTTCGGTAATTTTGTTGTTACCGTTACCTTTATTTATTTATAGGTTATATAAGCATGGCCTGCCCGTGAACCATCTGAAGTTTATTTGAATGAATATCTGTGTGCCATTTTTTGAAATTAGTTTTTGAACCTGAATTTAATATATGCCAAGCTTTCATCCATTTTAGTGGAGATATCGTTTGAAAAGATGTTTAATTTCGGAGACTTGACAAAAGATGACCCCTTCTTAAAATGTTCCGAAAGACGGAGTATTTTAGCTGTCGACACTGTATGTTATAAAACACTACTAGATTTTGTGACAGTTTATTTCCATATATTACAACATCAGATTGGAATTAAAAAAAAAACGAAATGTTATTTGTTCAAAAATTGAAGTATTTCACTTCATAACTCCCATTTTCATCCCCATCATTGTGAATGATCAATACCGAAATTTCGAAAGCGTCAGGTTTTAAGCTCCCACCATGATACGGACAATACCGTTGGAGATTACGTTATGTATTATAAAATGTCGGGAGGCTCAAGCGAGAATTAATACCTGTATAGATGCACGATTTCAAACTTTCCTTCATCAATTTACTACTGCACGTAATAATAAATTCTAATGAAAAAGAGCTTTTTTTTTATTTTTCTCGTTTATATTTTAAAACTTTGCAAGTATAATAGAAATTGTTGATTTAACTAAAAGTAATGATAAATTTATGAACAATGATTTGTGCATGTACGTGCTTATTTTGTTGCAGCTATTGTACTCAGATAACATTTCACACGTTGTTCAGTGATCTGTTTTTCTGTTTTTCTGTCGCCCCGTGCAGGTCCGGGTGTTAAAAGAATAGGCCTGCAGCAGCGCTAAGCTTGTCGTAAAAGGCGACTAAATAGTGCTCAGAACCCTAGCCCCACAGAGCAACTGGGATGTGTGCCCCAGGTGGTGGAATGGGGTACCCCTTGCGTATTACATGCTGGGGTTGTCAGGCTATAATACGGAACACCTGACCGCAAACCATAGTGGTGCACCGTGTTGGGAAAGATGCCACGTTCCTCGCACATTAAAGAACCCTACTGTGGTATTCTCCCGGAGTAGGAACCATAGGGCTCCGCAACAGGAGGCTAAATTGCCCGACCCTACCCACCTCTCCCTATTTCCAATGGCAATCAAAAATTGTCGACCCCATTGTCCTTGTGTCCCATCCCTTTTTCATTTCATGTTCATTTTGTTATCCATTTCATGTTCATCGTCTGAATATAGCTGAAATATTGCTGCTCGGACGTTAAACCCCAACAAACAAACAAACAAAACTGTTTTTCTGTCTGTCTGTCTGTCTGTCTGCTTGTAGTGAAAAACGAAAAACAGTGACTTTTAACTGGTTACTATGAAGATTTAGTCACACATGCAGTGTAACCATGTTGAGAAGGTAGCGGTTACACATGATTTGAATATTTTCCTCATCTTTCTATGTATGAAATGGTTTTCAAAATCCTTTCACCTACAAAATATTGAGTTGTCGAAAGTCCTTTCACTCTAAAGTATCAATACAAAAAAACACAAACAACAGATCATCACTAAACAGAAGAGAAAAAAATAATATTTCGTACTTTGTATTCATTTCTGACCAGTTTTTCTATCGCTCATTGTTACTATATATGTCTAACATATAGCATAAAACATAACACTAAGTTGTAAATGTTTTAATAGCAAAAACTGTTGTCTGAGAGCAAAACTCAGAATAAATGGTCAAAATATATGCTAAAGTTGAAGAATGTTGCGATTCCCATGGAATAAAAACATTATGGTTACTTTGGGATTTTTTAGTATAAATAAAACATATAACCGTAGAAACAGGTGTCGATGATTGTCGGGAAAGAGACAGCTAGACCCAAAACTTATGAGATTAATAATAGTCCAATTATGAATAAGAGACCTTCTAAGATACAGTGTAATAAGATGATAAGAGGCAATAGTATAAATAAAATTAAATTCTAGTTATAAACATAATTATTTCTCCTGCTATCATGTTATAACTCAGTGGTGTTATTCAGAATTTGAACATATAGATCAGCTTATAATTATTTGTACCGTAATTAAGATGTTAGATGCAATTAACGACCTTGTTATCAAATTGCTACATACTTACTAGTCGACTGAATGCTACCTATTTAAACGGCAGTTAAATTAAAACTGATAGCTTACTGTGTTAAACTAAATCAGATATGAAATAATGATATCCAAATGTAAAGCTAAGCATCCTTACAGATTTATGTGCCGTGCAACTTAATATGAACGTATGATAAAACTGCCAAAAATCAATATATATACAAGTCTAAACGATTGTACAACGATACCGATAAAGATGTTAATACACTATAATAAAATATATAATGAGCAAAATTTTCAGCCAACAGATGACCTTCTTCAGTGCCTTAAAAAGTGTGTATGAAAGTATATAAAGAATAAGAAATGATCAAGCACAAGAAGCAGTCTATATAAATAGGGATTTAATTACTCTTTTAAACATAAAATATGTATTAGATAAAGCAAAGTAGTAACAAGTAAAGGAGATTTTTTCTCTCTGTTTCGTGACAGCACACACTGAATTTCAAGTAAATAATAGATGCAATATAATTGATACTCTTGACATCTGTGTCACAAAACAAAGAGGTAATTATACCCGCGTAAAATTAAAACTCACAAAATTATAAGTGATTATAACAATAATAGGAATAAAAATGATACTCTTGACGCCGTAAATCGTAACAAAATAGGTTATTATGCCCTTATACTTTACATTCATCCTTTGATCATAGCCAATTGAGCTACTTTAATGACAGATTTCGGCGTGTGAATATATCTTGTGAACCCAAAGAATTCAAAACCTACCGAAGGTTTGAATAAGATGATTTTCTATTTTTTTTTTTTTGTGACTGATGTGGCATCCCCGATTCTGAAACTATGACCATTATATACATTTTGATCCAAGCGTAATTATAACATAGATTTCAAGTGTGTAATAAACCATGACCTTGTTAAAGCTTATCCGTTTTCCATCTTTAAGAACTGTTTATTAGCACCTGCTGTGTTGAATTTTGTAGATCGTTCTTCAAGTACGTCTTCAAAGAGTGCATAAGACATACTGAGGAATTGCTTTGAAACAAATAAATCAGGGATCTGTTTTTGATGATTTCAGGTGTAAGATTTAGGTCATCGGCGAAATAAACATCTTCGGATCATATGATATACATAATTTGATATACTCATGCAATTTTGATATTAACTGTTATAATCACACATTGTAGAATACCAACAAAATATAATAAAAATAAAGACATCTTTCCAATGGATGAAGATCGTCATAAAATTATATATTCGCTTGAGTCGGGTTCTTGTTCGTGTTGAAATATCCGCTTTATGTCTATTGATATTTTATGAAATTTACTTTTATTACTTTGTAATGAAAAACTGCTGAAAAGAATATGCAAAACACAACAAAACAAAATAAATGCAAATTGATAAATGGTTCACATATTCTTGACATTGTAGAACTCACACATTCAGAGAAAATATTGTTCAAATAAATCACAAGCAGTAAAATACCACAGTTTTAAAAGTCCTAAATTGGTGTTTTCTTAAGTGTCTTTTTGTATAAATTCTGTTATAGTTTTTTTTGTACTAGTGGTGTTTTGAAAACAGAAACATGCTAAAACGGCAAACTTCTGCTCACGAAAAGTAAAATATAAAGATCAAACTTCAGAGAAGGAATTACAGTATTACAAAAAAAAGTAAAAAAAACTAACTGAAGTGTTTGGGTTTACCGGAATATATTTTAAAAAAAACTGCCTAAAATCTAAAATCTAAAATCATTTGCAATTAACTTTACAATTAACTGAAATATACCGATCAAAGTTTGGAAGGCAGACAATAACAGCAAAAGTAGAAATTCTTGTTAGTAATTGTTGCCTTCAGAGGTACCTTGCAAGAGGGAAAATAGACAAAGTAGAAAAGACTAACAAATTAAAAAATACAAAGAAGAAAAGAATTTGCATTTTTACTCTCCGGGTTTCTCCTTCATGAACGTCGCAATGCTTTTCCTTTGTGGGTTAACTGAAGAAGATGTCAATGCTAGAGTTTTTTTCTAAAATAATAATGAAATGTTAGATAGTTATAATCTGGTGTTGACAAAACAATATTTTACATATTTATTTGTGGTTATATTTACTAAAACTAGATTACATTGGTACAGCCAAATGGTTATTGTAAAATACTGTATATTCAATAGAGTACATAATGTCCTGTCTCGTTTGTCCAGTAAACCGGATATGGATATGGATACGGATAGAACATGTCATCAATGTAGTAAAACTCGTAAGATCTATTCTTAAAGTACATGTTCCTTCCCTCTCTTCTGTATTGACGTCGATACTGCTTACTTCTCTTGCGTTTGTTTTGATATTTTGATGAAGGTTTCTGTGTTACAAAGCATACCAAGATTATTTCAAAATTTTCTATCTATACAAACTGACAAAGGCATTGTACAAGTTACAGCAAACTATACAAACTGACAAAGGCATTGTACAAGTTATACAAACTGACAAAGGCATTGTACAAATTACATAGCTAGTAACCAAAAACAGAAGATTTATATTCAATTCATTTTAAAAGTATTTTTAAATCCATTGATAAAGACTGTATCAATAACAAAAAATTTAATTTCATTCTATGATAAACCTTTTCCATAGATGGAAGTATCAATTTAAGGCCTTACTTGATGTTTTCTTTTCCTGCCAAACAAAAACATACGCATTACGTCTGGTTCACAATCTTACCTCTTTATTTGTAACTTCTGGTAACTTTTCCTTGGCCTCTATACCATTATTTCCATCAGAACCTTCCATTTCAGTGACGTTTTCATTCTCTGGTAAATATGTTTCGTCAGACTTTGTTTTTGTAGAATGATCTGATAAAATTAAATAAAACATGAGAGTAGTGTTATACAATATCAGTGCATAATATTTATATATTGCATAACTCTCCAGGTATGTACATTCAAACATCGTTTCCCATTATATTATAAGCAAAATCATATATAATTAGTTTCAATATTATTTGTAAAATATCTAAAAGTGCAGATTACGTATAAAAAGTTGTTATATAACAATACATACGAAATGAACCACTTATTCTGCTTTCATCCTTGCTCAGTGTTATCTTGGAGTTTTCTGTCTATAGAAAGAATGAAATACGGTAACACACTAAAAGAAGTTCTTAAAAAGTCTACAATAAGGGTTAAAATTACATTAAATTCAGTTGGTTACTATCTTAAATACAACGTGACATAATACTAAGTTAGGTAGAGAATACTGTCAGAGTTTAATTTCAAATTTGTTTACGAGAGCTAGTGAAAGAGTAATCAAGGGAACCCAGGTTCTAGCAGAAATCAAAAGAAAGTAATTCAAGGACAAAGACCAAACATTGAAAACAGACATACACTACAAAGAACATTAAGAAACTGAAATAATACATACAAAGTAACAAAGTCAAATGGGCAACTCGGACTAAAAGTGCGAGCATGCACCGGTAAGATACGCGACCTCTACTTTTGCGCATAAAAAGTTAAGTCCAGGGTAGACGAAAGACGAAATGAAAACTATGACACGATGAACAAATCAGTCTCCATGCTGTAGAAGGATCCACAATAACGTTCCACAAGTTCATGATGGCGACCATGAAACTTCTAAAGTGATGACTTTGATCATCATGTTTGCCGCAAAAATTAGTCAATAGTTTTCCTTTACCATCGATCTTCAAGTGTAGGTCAAGATAAGATTTGAGGCTGACTTCACAGTATCTGTAGTATCCTTTATCTCATCTTCTTTGATGTAGATTTCTGTGTTTAACGATAGTACGTCATCTTTATAACGGATACAGAGATTAAGAAGTCTAGCTTAACGATGTTTTTTTTCTTTCGGTTCACATTAGCTATAAATTCAGCCTCGTGAGAGTGTACGAATAGGTCAGCAAGTAGTGGAGAACAATTTGTTCCCATTGCAATGCCGTTTGTTAAAACCGCATCCACCACACTGGACAAAGATGTTGTCGATCAAAAATTCCACCATTTGGAAAACATCTTCTGTATATCTGGAAGATGATTTGGAATTATTTTTATAAAGTATGAGGAATCTCTTTCAAGAACAATATAATCATATCTAGGTGTACCATCTTTTTGGAGAAATAAAGATGTAGCACATGCAATATAGTAAAAGTGTGCGTTTGTTTTATTATAGTAAACAACTTATGTATTTTTTCAGGGTAAGCCCTGAATAACATGTCGATAAAATATAACATGATAGATACCTTCTTACTGTTTTGTCCGGAACTACTGGAGAAAAGCCAGACAAATTTACTTCCTTTAGTAGTATGAACTGCTTCCTTCACATGTTTACTCAAACAACAATGAAAAAGGAATACAAAGAATCCCTAAAATATTGATTAGTATGTTTTATCTAACATCATAAAACGTATATACAATTGTGTCTTGGAACTGCAAAAAAATACTACTATAGTTTATTGGTCAACATCATTGTGTTTTTAAAGATGGAAACTAAAACATGTCAGTCTGCTATAATTTTTATACCACGACCAATATAAAACTTGAGGAGAGGTCTCTGAAACAAAATGAAGATGAAAATGAATTGTTAGTGTCCGTATGGGAGTAAATAATGCTTAAGTCAGGTGTCATACATCTTAAAGGTAATTTTCAAATTAAAACAACTCCCGACTATTTCGTTTCAAAGCACCTCAGGAAAACAATTAAATATTAATGTATAGTTAGTAAAAGTGCGCATTGGCACAATTTTAATTGTACGCTTGTGTTATGACACATTGAATTCTACGTATCCTAAAACAACAGCAGTCGACTACTATTCTAAAAAAAAAAAAAACGAAAAACAATTGGCATAGGCTCATCGAACAAGAATTACAAAATATATTCAAATAATTGATTCAAAATCACATTTGTTTACGAATGCATTGCACGGAAAGGACAATATAAATCGATATATTGATAGTCTTAAAACTGCAGTAAAAAATTTAAAAAAAAATAATTCTTTATTATTAATCTGTTAACTCATTAACATTTTCATTGTGACGCAATATAATACTTGTGTCTAAATTATTCACATTAATGTCACCTCTATAAAAAAAAACTTTTGTTCATGATGAATCAATTTTCGTTATTTTGGTGGGTAAGCCAAACCATAAAATTTGGTTACCAACAGAAAGGAGATTTTTATTGGTATGTATACTGAAAACATCAAGAATTCCAAGAATCGGAGAACTTGTGTTCTTCCCAAATCCTCGAAAATTGGTATCCACTAATAAAATGCTTTCACGGTATTTGTTTAGTGACAATAGTATAGAATTAAAATGTAATAAAACATACATGTAGCATGTTGAATTAAATTTAACACCTCTGATAACACTCAACTAACCTGAAGTGAATTGAAAACAGCAAACAAGTATTGGAAGAAAATGGTATCTTCATTGATGGAAAAGGCTCCAAAAATCCAAGTCACACCAAAAAGCGGGAGTATAACACACATGCTTCTGAAGCTACTTCTAAATATACGAAAACATGGAAAATTGTAAGCAACTTACAAAATAAAGAAAAAAAGGCGAAAAAAGTTACAGTACCAAAAAAGTGAAATATACGTACAAAGGTGGAAAGGTACTTAAGAAGCTCCGATAAGACTTATTGAGACGTTATAAAACGCTCAACTACTTTTTGCAGTACCGCATATATCCCCAATGTCAACATGGAATCAAGCATGCCCGTCTTGTAAACGCTATGGTAATTCAATGCTAAGGAAATTGCCCAACTATCAAAATTGCAACACGATTTAAACCGTCCTTAAAGTCAGGCTGCATTTATAACTGAGGAAGAGCCTGTGTTTGATAGAGTGTGAGATTTTTTCTTATGACTTCCTAGCAATGGTGCAGTTGAGATAATTGCTGTTGATCGTTTATTTACAGGAATACATCATACACTAGTAAGAAACGCGCAGACTAAATTTCCAAAGATAAATTCTCAAAACAAGTTTGTCCTGTACTGACATATTACAAATTCCGTAGATATGACGAAACCAATTCAAACGCCGTAAAATTACATGTTACTTTCTGTACGTATTGTTAAAATGCAGGGAACCGTACAAAAAATTTAGTTCAGGTAAAAAAAACTAAAAAGTAAACATTTCATTGTTGTTTGTGTTTTTTTCAAAAGCGAATTATAAGGCTAGTTGTATCTACTGGTATACATGTAGCCATCTGTTTTTAATACTACTACGGTCGCAGATTGATAGGGGCGGGGATGGTGTACACTTCCTTAAATTTGGATTTTTTTTTCATGATATCTTGATTTTGCACAAATCCCACCCCATGAAAATGCCTTGTCTCGTTTCAATTGGCCTTTAATTTTTTTACGCTCATCTCAACCTGAAATCATGACTCCGCTGCTGAATCCAAGTACCAATAAAGTCGTGCGTAACAAAACACGATTTATAGACCCAAATTAAGTTCAGGTAGACTGTATGCCTTATCCCTTTTTCAATTTGCGGATGTGGATTATACCCACTGCTTTATAGAAGACCCGTTGACAGAATGTTGTATTGTTTGTTGTCTGTTGTTGTCTCTTTAACACATTTTTCCCGCTTTTACTTTCTGTATTATTGTCATTTTGCTTTGAAGAAAGCACAAAAATGTGTATACGTGGATATTGTTCTGAGGCCTTATTAAACTAGTTAAATTCAACCGATGGATGGATGGATGCGCTTTTTAAAAGTCAACAGCAGTTGATGATTAGTGTGTCGTTAAGTCTATAAACATTTTTTTTCGTTTACTTTGATGCATTGCATCGTTCTGTAACCATGAAATGTTAATACTTTTATTTGAGCCTTTTAAACTTACAAAGGTATTAGTACACATATATCGAAGACCTCGTGGTACCGTCTCAATGTCTCTTAACGGTGGCAAGGGGGGCAAATCCATTACACCATATCATATGAGAGTCGAAAGTAGAATTGAATGCCTATTCATCAATCATTTTTGAAATTGTATTTCAAGTAACAAAATAAACTTACATGAATGATTTTGACATAAACGCACCACTTTTAGAGTTTTTAATATACACATCTTATTTCGTTCAAAATGATAAATCAAGTCTTTATATAAGCTATTCATGTGCTACATTGTACTCCTTTTTTTTCAAAAAAGATAACATTTTGAGTTGCTCATTCGCTTTTGTTACTTTGTATGCATGATTTTTTGTTCTTTTTTGTGGGTGTCTCTTTCCCATTTTTGGTCTTTGTCCCTGAATTACATTCTTTTGATTATCACTATAACCTTGATTCCCTTGATTACTCTTTAACGATATATTAACTTTCTAGACACTATATTGGTATACCGTAGTTGTTCTGTGGCAGACTCCTTATGCGGTGATTGTCTTCTGAGAATTGTTCTAAGAACTAGTATTAAAACCACTATATTAACCTAAAAAATGAAGTTAACACTTATGGTGTATCTTTTGTTAGTATGTGCATACAACTTTTACCTCTTTTACTAATGTCTTGATTTTTATAATTGCTTTCGATAATGTCCAAGTAGAACGTATTTTTTTTCATATGTGGAATTTAATTTTATCACAACATTTAGATCACTATGCTCATATTTCTAGTTTTGTCATATTATAATAGCATTGGCTTTAATTATCTGACGGTTTGTGTTGTTTCTTTAGTGATATTCTCCATTGTTTCTCCTTTCAATATCATTTGTTACTTTACCGCGTATTTTTATTTTTTGATTGGTCGGGTTACTAGTTTGTCAAATTATAATTGACAATGCTATTAATGCTTACACCTCACTGTTGTCAGAATAGAAAAAAAAACTACTTCGATTTAGACATTTACTAAAGGCATTTATTTAAACTTTGAAAATTGTCAAAACATATTTCGCAAAAAGAAAGACAAGCAGACCGGCTGTTAAGATAAATAAGGTCAACTAACTTTAAACATTTATACATACCAATATTACAAACAATGCAGGACCAATAAAAGCCCATATCAAGTTGGAATCTATGGACAACCAACAACTGAAACGTAAAAGGCTTACCTTCTTTACAAATTAAAGAGCAATGAAAGGCAAACCAATAATGGCATATATGTACAACATAACTGTATGTAATTGTTAAAATATTTATGCAGTAAAGACTGATTTGCTATCATAATTCCATGTCGTTCCTTTCCTGATTATTCGAACAACATACATTATACTTGAAAATGTCATATATATATTATTCTGATTTCATTGTCTTTTAATGTGTATTATATATTAAACTTACTACTTGTCATTGCCATATCCGTCAAATTTGACAGCCATTGATATTCCGACGATTACGACAGGGACAACTGCAATAGACAAAAATGTACTGGAATATACATTTATTACTGTCCTTTCATTTTTTTATTTAAGGCATCCGACCCATAATAAAAACTTCTGCTCAATTTTCCGAAGTTTACCGAGGTGTCTTATTTCTTTTGACCTTGGTAATTTTCGTAAGGTAAATAAAAGTACATTTTATTTTTTATTCATTTTTTTAGGATTAAATAAAATACTTTGAAATTGTATATTTTCAATAAAAATAAAGTATAATCCCTTCTGCTTTAAAAAAATATTGTATGTTAATTTACAAATCTGAGATAAAAACTGCAGTTCATAACAACACAACAACATGACTGACTCGGTCTTCTGCTCGGATAGACGTGCGCGATTTTCTGAGCCCTCCAGCACTGTCAGTGGACAAGACAGTCGAATCTTCACTAAGAACATAGAAATTTACCATAGTTGTGGTATAAGTCGTATTAGCATATCGGGGGTAACGAGTTGTGAGGCGTGTTGTCCCGGAATTTACAAACTTCTGCGAAGTTCCAAAATAAACACCAGAAAGTCTTGGCAGAAAACTGATTGAATTGAACACACTTCTAGACAACCTGCAGTCTTGTGGAGAGTGTTTGCTTGGCCCGCTTATTCAAAGCCACAAAACAGTGAAGGCAGACATAAAATGTGGCCTCGGTGGCTACCTGTATGTGTAATGTACGTCTTGTAGCGAAATAGACTGAGTTGCATATGGTACAATGCACAAAGACAACAAAAGCTCCAAGGAGATGCCAAATTTCAGTATAAACACAAACCTTTGGGAAGATAAGAAACAATATGCCTTGTTTATCAGTTTAATCAGTACAACATCATATATACATTTGTAGGTCCCCATTTCTGACAGAGCCTTACTCTTAAGACTAAGTATAGGGGAAGACCCTAGTATAGTACTTCTCAGAGGGGCGAAGTTATATCTGGAATGGGGATGGAGTGTTGATAACGTGATTTCTGTTTTTTTCTCAACCTGTGAATGTAATTCTAGTCCAATACCCAAACTTTCATTTTTAATTTTCTGCCCGTAAGCATGCACACCAGAAAAATCTTAAAATAGTTAACAAAGGCCATTTTATTACCAGTGAAGATTTGGCAGAAGAGGCAAAACCATTAAAATGATTATCATTAAATACACACATTAAAAGAAAAAGACAACAGTAAACAACAAAATATGCCTATTTCAAGGTTGTAAAAATAGTTTCAAGTAGTTACATTTACAGAAAAATGGTTCATTCATATTGAACATTGGTTTTGAGGCAAAATGCTCTGAAAAAAAAAAACAATATTGAAGTTCTCACTTCAAGAGCCGCAACAACAAAAATAACTTTATTTGGTGTAAAAGTGTTTTTTTTATTTTCATTGAAATTTTGGCATGGACTATAAAAAATAGGCTTCAAATCAGTTGTTACTTTTATAACATGAACCGGATTAGTGAGATTGTTTATATTATTTTCGTTATTTATAATTTATGTACATAATTTTTATCTCCCAAGAACACGGATTATATAAAAAAAAATTAATGGTATTTTCTGTTTAATATGGTAATTCAAAAAAAAAGAAATATCAAAAATAAAAATATTTAGATTTTTTATTCATGAATCACATTTTGCATTATTTTTAGCTGAGGTGCTACTTAAGAGCATTGCTGGTTAAAGCTAGATACAGGTACGCCAGCAGAAGTGGAACCTTACCAAATGGCATCAATATAGTCATTTAAGCTGGATACTGGAATCAGTCTCATAACTTTATTACTTGCATATGGAATTATAAACTTTCATGAATAGACAATCTTACAGAAGGACTACAACAAAATATTTGGTTCTGGAGAGTATAATCGGCCTGAAAACAGCAAAATTCCTCTTTTTTACTCATTTGCTTTTGTTACATTGTATGCATGATTTTAGTTACTTTATGTTCTTTGTTGAGTATGTCTGTTTTCCATGTCTGGTCTTTGTCCCTGGATTGCATTCTTTATATTACCGCTATAACAAAAGCAAATGAGAAACTCGGACTCCACAAAAAACTGGGAGCATGGACCAGGTGCACCGGTAGGGTAAACGTCCTCTGTTTTTTCTAAAAACACCCGCCGAGTTGCTCATAAAAAGTCAAGTCCGGGAGAGGAAAACTATGGCCCGTTGAATAAATCAGTTTTCATGGTGCACGACTTCATGATGACAACCATACAACTTCTGTAGTGATGACTTCAATCTTGTAGCAACATAGCCCTATTCCAGATGCCTATTTGTTAGAATTCTAGCGCGATACAAAAAGTCTGCGTAGTTTCGGCAAGTTCTGGCATAACGTATGAGTTGTGATATGAACACTCCATAACTTACATGTAAAAATTAATTAGTTAAAACTGTTTGATTTTTTTCAATGATATGAATTTTGCCATGATTATTTCACTGTCATGTACCCAATACATCGCAATAGTTTTTCTGGACATGTGCTTGAAGCATATTGAATGAACCTGAATCATTCCAAAATTTAAGATTGTAATCGTCACGTTTACAGTAAGAAGGAGGCCTCATGTATATTACAATATCTTCTGTTCACAGACATTCCAAAAGAATGGGCTTTCCCAAGGCAGCTGTACAGATTCATATAACTTAAAAAAAATATATGAAAGGAAGAAGGATAAATTTCCAAAAGAGACTGTGAGGCACTAGAAGGTGCAAGCTATGAGTCCGGTATGTACAATAGAGTTAGACCAATCCTAAGGTGGAGGTTTATGATCTGTTTAGATTCTTGTCATAAATTAACTTTGTATACCTTTTGAAAAAAGTGAAAATTATCTACAATGTAAAACTCATCGGTACATTCATGTGGAAAGGATGAGGAACATTTATGGATGAATATGCCCTGTTTTGTGAAAATTGATGTTTGAGTCCAGTCAAACCTTTACTTGCTGTTGTTGAAGATGAATTGCCTATACACTCAAATAAATGGTCAAAATAACTGAATCGTGAATATAACCAAATTTCTTGAACATAAAATAAACTCTTTCGTCAACTGCAAAGACTCAAACAGACGTGCATCTGTATGGTTGTTTCTTTTCAGAGAAATGTCTAATAGAACAGGCAGATGGCACTGAAATGATTCCTGATGCTATTCCAAAGCCAGCATTTATTTCAGTACCACCTTTGGCCAATCCGATGTTTGTTTTAATTGATTTAGAAACGACGATTTGAGTAAGTAACAGTTTTTTTCAAACAAAATATAATAATAAAAGTTATACAACACGCAGTTTGTAAATTCATTGTTCCCATACGTTAACATGTACAATAAACAATAACTGATGCCAAGTTTGATGGAATTAGCTATATGGCTGTCTTCAAAGAAATAGGAGGTCTTGAAATATGAGGACGTTTTACTTACTGAAAGGCAACTTACTTTTTTAAGAAATGCCTACATTAAGCTAGATTTTTGCTACATTTTGAAGCTTATTATACATGTATATACCAAATATGTAAGCCATCCATACCATTCACACTAAAACTTTAGTTAGTAGATACTGCTATATACATGTTAGTCAAAAACAATGCATGTAGGATAAAGAACAAAGACTTGTTTGCTATAAGTCACAGCTAGCATAATAAAGATCTGATTCGGCATGTAAGACTATTTCAAAGTATAGTCTGTTTGTTCTAACATAAATTCTCAACATATCTACAAAAGAACAATCAATAAAGGTCATCCTTATAAATGCAAGACTTTGAGAATGGATAATATGCATGAAATTATTCAAAATGTATTCCAATTAATTTTCTGACAATCAGAAGAAATATATTTCCACACATTGTGCAGATAGCAGCAAAAGAACACATGACAGAGATTAATTTTAGTCGACAGGTACTTCCTGAAATGCAAATTTCCGATGAAGCTGCACAAGTAACTGGAAATGTTTGGTATGGACAAAAACTGTTTTTAAAAGGGGTAGAACTTGATTTCGTTAATATTAGTTCTGCCATACCAGATTTTGTCTTTGGTTAAAAAGTTCCATAATATTTACTTGTAGCACATAATGGGAAAAGTTTTGATTTTCGATTTTTGTCAGCAGCTGTTTATAGTTGTAGAATGTATGATATTTGTTAGAAACTGTAGTAGGGTTTCTAGACTCATTAGCTTCATTTAGATCACAATTTCAGAAAATAGGAAAATATAGTCAATCTTATCTAGCACAACATTTGTAAGGAAATCTATAATGCACATAATGCCGAAGATGATGTAAAGATGCCTGACAAAATACTTATTGCAGACAATATAACCTCTGAACAACTGTTGAAGTATTCATACCAAACAAATAGTCATCTGATACAGGAAAACTTCATCAAGGCAAAATCTAAGAACTTGCCAAGTTTTCATCCCCTTATTTCTTGTGGTGTAATGAAAATGACAACAGCAAAGAACATTGCTTGATCAGGATTAAACTGTGTACATTTAAAACTTGTATATGTTCACAAAGGAGAAGATGGTCTTCTTGATGTACTTATGTCAAAGAACATTTTTTGAAAACCAAGGGTTTCAAATGATAAAAATCTAATGTTGTCTGTGGTACAAAAATTATGCCAGTGTTTTGTGTTAGTGTTCATTAGCTCATTTGAACCAAAGTTCTGTATGTGTCATTTAGGACTTTCGTATCCCATGCTTTGAAGCAGTGTGTACAAAGTGAAAATGGTGACTGTTCTTTTTTTCTATGCGATTACATCTCATGTGGTTAACCAATTGTTATGAAATTTGGATATTATTTTACTAATGATAAAAGGACGGTTCCTACTACTTTGTTAATTGTTTTGTCTATTTTTATATTTTTTTATCTGATTCCTCATAAAAAAATCCTGCTTGTGTTTTTCAATCAGATTTCAGATATCCCATTCAGTTTTCGAGTTATACAGTATAAAAGGGGCCTCAACCCAAAAAATTAACTCTTTTATTTTTGGCCTAATTTTGAAATACTTTGATTGAATTTAAAGTTTTGTGCATATAGTGTCCAAACCTGTTATTGTGTCCATAATGAATTGTAAGTCCCTATGTTCAAGTGTGCCAAAAACTAATATTGTGTCCCACTGCTCAATTGTTCAGGATTTGACCACTGCAGTTGTATCATGCTGTGCTCGGCGAAGCTTTTTAGTCTACTTTGGTAACAAGTGATTAGCTATAGCTATAAGTGTTATGAAGGACTTTAATTATCTAAGCATTTTGATTCAGTCATTTATTTTAATTGAGCAATTAGGTTTCCTAAAATACTCTAGTCGATAGATACATTTGTATTACATATTTTTGTCATAACTTGTTTTGTTGTTTTTATGCTTGATACATAATGTTGGTAGTATAAATGCATGTAACTAGCTTTCTGTGTTGATGGTGATCTTGTATTTTGTTTTTTATTTTATGTTTGTGCAAATTTTGGTTATTATATATATGTAGTTCGCGATCCCGAGATAATTGTTGAGGGAACTCTTGTTTGATTTGCTGCCAGGATGCCGATTATAATATATGTGATGAAAAATACTTGCGACAAAGCATAACTCTCTGTTCACTCACATCAAAAATGTCAAATATCACCTTCATTTTAGGTGATAACTTAGTTTACCCCAAGTTGGGTGTTACACCAAAATGTAAACAAGGACATAAATCCTATCGTTCATGTTTCATTTTTGAACCCACTATGACATACTTTCTATACGTGTACTCATAGTACAATGCTACAGTTCCGGTTACATAATAAAAATGGTCATAAATGTGACAAAGCATTAACGTATACAAACGTAAGTAGTAAATGTCTGCACACTTGCAATAGTGCAAGTCTCTATAATTGTGGGTCCGCTATACATTTATGTAACTATCTGCTTCGGCATGAGGGGTTGCTTAAAAGGTAAATTGATTTTGCATGATTGTGTCCTTTCCAGATTTGACAGATACGGTTGAGTTGGAGTGTTCTTAGCAAAACCATGTTGGGACAGAAATGAGGTTTAAATCTTTCAGTCCTAATATGACCTTGACCATTGACCTTTCGGTCTTAAGATGCAGTATGTATCATCAACGCTAATTATGTTTTAGGCTTACACAAACACATTGAATTTCTACCATATCAACATGAAAAACGCCAAAAATATATAATTTGAATTGCCTATCTGTAATTAGTGATCGTAAACTTGTCATTATGTACCCCTTTTTTTTCAAATGACACGTTAAAAGTTACCAATTATTTAATGGAAGGAATGATATATTAAGTCAATTTCATTGTCATTATTAAATAATCTGATTAAGTATTATTACTGAAACTGCTAGAATATAAAACAAAAGAATGTTTAGTAATTTTTTTCTCTATTTTAGTAACATCTTAATATTTTTTAAAATAGAATAGCAAATTACAAGTTCATATTTTTCATATAGTCTGACATGGGTACCTGTAAGGTTCTATTTGATATAATAAAAGCTATTTAGAATGTACTCGTTTATGTAAATAACACACTTTGTTTTACCTTTACTTCTTATTTTGAGGACAAAATACGGTGGGCAGTGTACCCCGTCACTGTAGTAAACCCTCAAACATGTTGTGGATTTTATTCCATAGGAAGAACTCTTAGATTTAGTTTTTTTTTTATAAATATAGTGTTTTGGCTAATTTTGGTCCGGATATCTTAAGGTTGTTAATTACCATTGCATTTTGTGCTGTCTTCTTGCAAAATCATATGGACATATATATATTATAACGGATTCAAAAAAAAAAAAAACGTTATGTTATCATCACTCATGTAAATGTATATAAACTTGATCTGCTCAAGTTTATATTGTGTATACAGAAATTGTGGTGATCCATTGATATGTGTTTTTCATGAAAAGTCAAAATGGTCTAACTTTTAGATTGAAGGGTAAAATTTGATTGTGTTTACTATGTATGATATTAATTGCATTGTTAATTATGTAATTAATTATTAAGGAAAAATTGTTTTACTGAAAACTTTGTTTTTCATACAAACGAAATATGGACAGTCACCACATTTACCGTTTTGAATTGTTTCAAACAATCTTAGTATCTTTAAACAATCCTAATTTCGGGGATTTCATACATCGCATCTACCCAAAAGAACTTGAGATAAAGGATACTACAGACACTGTGAAGTCAGCCTCACATCTTGACTTACACTTAGAAATCGATGGTAAAGGAAAACTATTGACCAAACTTTACGACAAACGTGATGACTTTTCATTCAGAATTGTTAACTTTCCTTTCATCTGTGGCATTATCCCTTCGGCTCTTGCGTATGGAGTGTTCATATCACAACTCATACGTTATGCCAGAGCTTGCCGAAACTACGCAGACTTTTTGTATCGCGCTAGAACTCTAACAAATCGGCTTCTGGGACACGGTTATGTTGCTACAAGATTGAAGTCATCACTACAGAAGTTTTATGGTCGTCATCATGAACTCGTGGATCGTTATGGTGTATCCATCAGCACCATGAACACTGATGTATTCAACGGGTCATATTTTTCCTTTCCTCGTTTGTCTACCCCGGACTTTACTTTTTATGAGCAACTCGGCGGATGTTTCTAGAAAAGCAGAGGACGCTTACCCTACCGGTGCACCTGGTCCATACTCCATGTTTTTAGTGAAGTCCGAGTTGCTCATTTACTTTTGTTACTTTGTATGTATGATTTTAGTTACTTCATGTTCGTTGTCTGTTTTCCATGTCTGGTCTTTTTCCCTGGATTACATTCTTTTGATTACCGCTATAACCTTGGTTCCCATGATTACTCTTTCACTGATCCAGCGATTGGAAAACTGTACTAAACTATTTATGTCAAAGTGAAGAATGCTAGCATCATTTGTTTCAAGAGGAATATCTGTCAGAAATAGCAAAATAACTCCTCAATAAGAAACACAAATGTTGACGTTGGCCATGTTTTGTTTTACGTTACCGTAAATACTTCTAAATAAACTAATTTATGTCATGACGTCATAATGTTGCACAAGCTGTCAAGTGGTGTAAAAGGAGATAAATCGATAGACCTGATCAGTCGTTATACTTCACCTTAATACACGTTATACTTGAGACTAATTTCGTAGTTTAAGTTTGCATACCAGCCGACGTTTATTATAACGACAAAAATATTGTCTTTACGGAGCTCCTTCCAAAAAAACTAGTCTAAAAGTCATATTTCAAAAAGGTCATTATCAATAAAGAATTGTAGTCTTTTCCTGTATGAGAGACGATTAACCAAAGTCATTATAAATATAAGAGCCTACAAAAGTTTATAACTTTGTCGAATTTCATGCTCACATAGAGAAAGTTTCAGAATAAACGCACGTATACTTCCGTCGGGTTCAGT
This sequence comes from Perna viridis, assembly GCA_037379345.1. Classification (NCBI taxonomy): domain Eukaryota; kingdom Metazoa; phylum Mollusca; class Bivalvia; order Mytilida; family Mytilidae; genus Perna; species Perna viridis. Next base: position 9,500,302 of record CM074515.1, on the reverse strand, counting down.
AACAAAGAAGTCACATACTATACATATATATACCAGCCAAAATACGCACACCAGATATCAATACATTCGTAGTAAGATAATTTCGATGGATTTAATAATCCAATGATCACATAAATAAACCATACCAGGTTAAATAACCACGAAATAACTCTGATGTCACCTGTATAAAATATAACCAGTCCGAACACCAACTAAGTAAAGATAAGAACCGGGTTCCATATATCAAATGCATTAACTGACCTTATTTGTACTGTATATTACTCTTCCTCGACACGAAGCGCTTGACCAGAGCTATTCCTACACGTATACTGCTTGCAAATGTTATGAAGTTCTATGTTAAACTGTTCAAATGAATACAATTAAATAGTAATATATTTTAATACGTTCGCATCACTTATGCCAGTGTATTAAACCAACCGCATTACTAGACCATTGCCGCCAAAAACCCGAGAGCCTATAGAATGAGAAGAAATGTGCGACTAAATTAACCATGAAAAATACTACATTATTTAACAGTGAAACCAATATCAACAGAACTGAATCAAATGTCTTCTGTCAACTGTCTTGACTCGTCAAGTAAAATGAAAACTTGTCAAACTCAATACATACAACACTACCTTTATTTCATAAAGACACATTAAACACAAACATATTATACATATATACAATTGAAGCAATACGCAATTAACAATACAAATAATAAATAAAAGGCTACCACATATAAATGTAATAGGAGTTTTATTTTTTTAATATTATAAGAAAAACCGTTCGGTGACACCAAATTTTCTTTTTCAAATATGATAAAATGTCAGTTAATTGTTCTTTACATTAACTTATAAGAAATCTTATCTACCAGTTTGTTGATAGTAAGCGAAATAGTGATAATTTCTTAAAGAATCCGTATGAAATGTTAGGTATGATCTACCTTAAATGAAAGAGTATCAAACATATTCGAAGATAATTCTGAGAGTTTTTTTTTATATTTTTATTCACTGAATATTCTACATGTGTTTATTTAGTTGATTATCATGCTGGTTCTAAGTATAAAGTAAATGATTCAAGTAAAGATTATGGATTGAAGGTATCTTATACTACAGCTTACCCCAAACAGAGGTACAAATCCACTTGATTCTGCTGCCTCTCGTGACGGATGATAATACAAACAACAATGCAAGCGCCATTTCTATACCAAAAGCCAACATAATGGAAAAGTCCACCAAAAATAGATAATGGAGGACAACAGCAATTCCTAGAAATTAAATTCAGTGCAGTTGAACTACGAATCGTTTTATTCAGAAACGTATTTTTCAAAGCCATTACAGAACACACAAAATTAACTTAACATGCTATATGTTACTTTATATCCATTGTGTCATTGTTCATTTAATTGTATATGATTCAAATTGAGGAATATTAAATTTTATTAGCTTTAAAATGTGTTTCATTTATTCAAACAATGTGCTATTGACAACTGACTGGAGTAAACAATTGGTTGAATTTAAGTAAATGTGTTATCGACTTAACGTATTTGAGTAAACAATTGGCTGAATTCGAGTTCCACAGCAAACAAGAAGTGAGTCAAAAAGTTTCCAGTATTCCGAGCGGCTAGCAAAACTTATTGAAGAATGAATGGTATGTGTAGTGACGCCTTATTCAGCTTCAGTTCATTTCACATGATTGTCCAACATGTTAGATATGTAGTATATTATCAAATTATATCATCTACATTAATGCATTAGGATAGTTTGAAATAATAGGTTAGAATACAAGAACCCAACTCCCAAAACGTGTTTATCAAAAACAAAGTTGCATAGTCAGATATAGGTGCATAGTACAGTGCTTTAAAATCGATGCTAACTTTGAACATACCTGTACACAATGTCTGAAATTACATTTTACAAATATGCAAACGTAATGGAAACAAACAAAATAAAAAAAATAAAAATCTTTTGGACGGTAAAGATTATTTGCTTTCCAAGGAAAACATTTAAATGCTTAAGAAGTAGGATATTATTGATATTGATATGTAATATTTTAGAAATGATAAAATCGTCGAAAGACTTAATAAATTTGATTTAAAAGGAACTAATAAACCGAGGAAAGGGGAAGATAATACATGTATACTGAGAAAAAGTAAAGGAAGAATGAACTAATTTTCTAGAATGGTAACGGAAATCTCCACATACAGTATGACATGTAAAATGGTTTCTGAGAAATAAGAATTTTTAACACATAAAATCTAAAACTATTTAGTTTAATCATCTCTTATTGGTGCATTGAAAAAAATGTTGTATTTCGTTATTCGTGTTTATTTTTAATCGCTAATGCAATCACTAAAATTGTTCGAGATATTTAAGGTAGATCCTAACGTGGAGCATTCTTTTCTGTAATCTTTCAAAGTTGCAACGTACATCTGTATTTCCATTTAACAAATTACGTGTATGTTTAAAATGATTAAACAGACATGTCTAAATTATTTTAGAAGAATTGTTGACAAACAAATTGTAAAGTAAAATAACAAACATTAATTTTTAAAAGCCTTTTTAAAGGGAGGTAATTGTCGGAAACATTATTTGAAAGGGGGAACGTCGTTTTTATTAAGTTACTCTGATAACACATACTGTGAAATTGGTACTATTCTTACAAGTGAAGTTAAAATAAATAACTAGTGTCATATTACCAAAACAGACCTGACCTTGTTTTTAGTTTGTTTTATTCCAGCTAGAAAAACTGTGTATGATAGAATTAAAGCAACACAGAAGTTCATCAACGTTATGGCTGAATCTCTCTTTATGTGGCCTCTTCTGTCATTCGCTACTTCCCTAAATACACCAATTTAATAAATTGCAAACATTAACCTAGGCACATAGAATTATCTTACAGAACTTAATTATGCAACAAAACGGACAACTTCCTACTTTTATTGAAATAACATTTTAAACTTAAAATATTACATGTAAATTCGAGTGCTGCATGAACCAATTTTTTAAAATAGTGTTCGTAGTAACCAAAGTATTTGGTATTTCTTTGTAAAAATTGAAACATGTAGTTGTAGATTGATAACAAATATATACAAATACACAATTAAAGATATATCACATTTGTTTCTTACTTCCATAATACCGTATATATTGTCAATGTCAGGACAAGAAAGGCAATTGATATACAGCATCCTACAGTCGATATGATACTCAAAACGTTTTGATGAATTTCTGGCTGTCAAATTAAAATGAAAAAAAAAAAACAAACACATATCATGTAACAATTGTCTGCAAGTTGGAATACTTCAATTGCACGAGAAACAAACATAGCCAATTTTATTATGTTAAATTCAATTAAAATCGTGTATTTTTTCTGAATAAAAAATCGATCGATTGAAGTTTAACGTCCTTTTACCAACAGGTCTTTCATTCATTGCTAGACAAGGTCGCTTTATCAATCGAACACAGCCTACTTTGCACGTGTCCAATAATTCTTGTGCTAGCCCTTAGAAATAACAGCCTGGAGATGGTCATGCCAACCAACTCACACACATTACTATGAAACCGGGCCAACTGCTCACCGCTCTATCTATATAATTGTTAACATGTAAGTGAAAACCTCCCATAATGTGACGATTCTATTCGCTACACTGCTCCATTGAATCAAAATGATACAGGGAAGATAATGTAAGCACAGAAGTGTCTGAAACATTCTCAACGATGTTAGAACTGTCCAATTTGCGAAGCAATTTTTTGTCGAAGTCGTACCGCTGTGACATCTATGGCAAAACCGCCTGCATCAAATCCAGCTACCTAGACCACTCGGTCAGCTAAGCTATAAAATATATATTTCGCCGGCCGAGTCATTCCTCCTCGTAGGATTAATCTAGGGCTGTAACTTAGTACACGATGTATCGTGTAACATATAGATATACTCACAATCGATAAATATGTGTTAACCTCATCAACAATGTGAGGAACCATACATGTCGATAGTTGGTGAAGCACTATGCTGCGTGTTATTTTTATCATTACCGATATGCAAAACTATTATCAAGAAGCTTTTTTTAACCATATGTTACCAACTCACAGTTTTTGTAGGACTTATTATAATTGCAAAGTTAGTTGTATGATAGTAATGACAAGTCGTTGATTGGTAAGAGGTTTGTACAAACTCGGAACCAGCTGTTGACCAAGCACCATTAGGCGTGTTCCTGTGAAGGAATATTGAATGCATTTAGTAATGGTCTTTTTAAATGTAGAAGGTGAGACATCCAAGACAAAATGCAACAATTATCACCTTTATATCATAATCAGTCTAAGTCTTTCTTTGTTGCAATATGGAATAAAAAGTATTTATTTTTAGAACGTACATGAAATGGGATACGAAAGTCTCTTCAGAATAAATTCACAAAAATGGGTCTCAATGTATTATTCGAATTCACGAAAGTTTGTCATTTGCAGAACATTGAGATCAGTCTTAAAAATATAACAGTCTTCTACAATATTGAATCATCACTACAGATAGTCGTCATCATGAGCTCGTGGATCATTATGGTGGATCCATCTGCGCCATGAAAACTGATTTCTTCAACGTGTCATAGTTTTCCTTTCCTCGTTAGTCTACCAACGACTTGACTTTTTATGAGCAACTCAGCGGGTGTTTCTAGAAAAGCAGAGGACGCTTACCCTACCGGTGCACCTGGTCCATACTCCCAGTTTTTAGTGGTGTCAGAGTTGTTCATTTGCATTTGTTCCTTTGTATGTATGATTTTAGTTACTTCATGTTTTTGTTGTGTATGTCTGTTTCCAATGTCTGGTCTTTGCCCCTATATAACATTCTTTTGATTATCGCTATAACCTTGGTTCCCTTGATTATTCTTTCTATGTTAAAAGACTGAAAAAATGCACAATACTCAATAAAAATAAAAACGAGCGGCAACAAGTTGAAAACAAGTAAACATTTTGTTTTCAGGGTGAGATTGTTTCTTTGAATAATAAAATATTTGAGAAGAAAGAAAACATCAGTAAGACAAATTATAATAAAACAAACAAATTTACTATAGATACAGTATGCAAATTATCGGTTCAAAAATAAACATAACTAATAATACGTCTTTCACTTACGTTGCACTAAAGTTCCAGAATACGCATTTGGGATTAAAATATCCATTCTGGAATAAAAAAAATAAAAAATCAAATTTGACGTCCGTTTCGTTTGCTTAACTACGCAACAAGAGGTAAACATTTAACCACACGGAAATACAAAAAAAATGTGAATAATAAGCATACAATCGTGACGTTTAAATATACCATTTGTTAAATTATATTTTCACAACGAATGCCACGGAAGCTCATAGGTTGGTACACAAACGTCGATGTGACTTTACTTGGTCTCTTAAACAGAATTTTCACATTTAAATCAGGGACGGAAAACTTTTCCTACAACCTACCGACTCCTCAATTATCCACTTAAGTGTAGTTTTCAAGGTTTAAATTATCTTACAATTACAATGGGTCGCAAAATGTAAATAATATAAATAGAAATCAGTGGCATCTTTACATCATTTAGCCGTAAATTGTAAAGTTGTTTTCATTTTGTTTGATTGTTTTCTCGTTTTCCCCAAAGGTGCAACATTCTGCAAAATGGATATTTGTAGGTATCCAAATATCTCAGTTTTCTGATTACATCGCGAAAAATGCAAACACTTTTCAAGTTGTGTTGGAATAAATGCAAGCCTAGGTTGGGGGATTTTGTACATTGCATCTATCACAAAAGAACGTGAGATAAAGGATACTACAGGCACTGTGAGGTCAGCCTCATATATTGACCTACACTTAGAAATCGATGGTAAAGGTAAACTATTGACCAAACTATACGATAAACGCGATGATTTTTCATTCCGTATTGTCAACTTTCCTTTCATTTGTGGTAATATCCCTTCAGCACTTGAAGACTTCTTATAGTTCGGCTTTTGGAACAGGGTCATGTTGCTTTAAGATTGAAGTAATTACTACAGAAGTTGTATGATTGTTATCATGAACTAATTGATCTCATATGCACCATGGGAGTTGTGTTGTTCAACGCGTCATGGTTTTCTTTTTCTCTTCCGTTTGCTCTGGACTTTTTATGAGCAGCTCGACGGGTGATCCTAGAAAAGCAGAAAATGTTTACCCTACCAGTTCACCTGGTCCATGCTCCCAGTTTTAGTATAGTCCGAGTTGCTAATTTAGTTTTGTTGCTTTGTACGTATTATTTTAGTTATTTTCTGTTATTTGCTGTGCGTGTTTTTTTCCTGCCTTGCCTTTGTCCCTCAATTGCAACACTACATATTATAACTCATGTGCCAATCAGATAAAGCAATATAATAAGTTCGCTTTACAATTTCTCATGTAGAGCTCTTTCCATGTTTCAGACATTAGTCATCACACACTGTGACAAAAGCATGTTGAAATTCGTTAAGTAAAAATAGGCAGAAACTTCATTTTATATTAATTTATAATGTATATCTTTGATAAATGAAACCCGCTAATTTTGAAGTGACAACGGATAAAGTGAAATCTTAACCTGAGAATGGTCAAAAGATATCATCAATGGTGGATCCAGCTTCCCATGGTTCGGTTCAATACTGACATCAATCACTGCAGAGTTCACGACAATGTTGTTCTTGTTGAAAATTGTTTGTCTATAAGAAATAATAACATCTGAATTCGATGAAACTCATTTAATCATGTTTTATTACACGTAAGCGAACTAAGACGAACAATGGTATGTTTCGAGTTTTGTACCAATAAATCATACTATGTAACAAGATCAGCAGCAAATAATATGATCATACATAGGCATTTTACGTTTGTATATTTGTGTTGAAGTGCCTACGTATTAAATGGTTTGTCCCTGTGCGGGTCTGGGTGTCTCAGCACTCAAGCACTCAGCTTGTCGTAAAAGGCATCCCATTCCATTTTTCATTAATTCATCATGTCATGTTCATTATTTCATCCATTTCAGGTTCATCGCCTGATTGTAGCTGAAATATCGGGCGTTAAACCCCATCAATCAATCAATCAATACTAAATGGTTGAGCCTAAATTGAACCATTTATTTCACAAGTCAATTACAACGCAAAACTTATATTTTTATTTGCCGATAAGAACATTACACTTTTACAATTTCCGCTAGCATTTTAAGACATGTATAAACCATTAAAAAATACACAAAATAAAAATGATATCAAACAGTAGATAGCAACACAATCATGTCTTACCCTGAGATCACTTGATACTCGTGGAAAAGGTCGGATACATTTCTGTAATATACGAAACTATATCCAAAAATATCATCCCCTGAAAATAGGTTTATAAATAAATTGAAGCATCATTTGAAACTAAACTGAAAGCATTTGACATGATTAACTATATAACTACAATTGCTAGAAATGCATAACTAATGACAATATACTCTAGTTTATATGTAGTAGTGAGTTAAATGCAACTTTAGTTTCTGAGAACAATCCTGCTTCATGATTATGACCTTTCATTCAAAACTTTGTATTTTTTTTCTTGTACGATATACAAATCATAAACACTTTCATATGATCACGTTGTCAATTTTATATTATCATACCTTCGTCATATCGTTATAAATTTATGTATATCCACGTAGAGATTACAATACTAGTCCACTTATGTTCATATATTATTTTTAAAACATCCTTTCATTAAGACTGCTTCATTGGTTTTCGAATATTGCTGTGTACAGAAACGACCACGTAGAGATTACAATACTAGTCCACTTATGTTCATATATTATTTTTAAAACATCCTTTCATTAAGACTGCTTCATTGGTTTTCGAATATTGCTGTGTACAGAAACGAATATATCTATACGTTTTAAACGGCTTCTATTTATTTTTTCTTTTATTTACCTTTTAAGCTTTCATTGTTTAGAACAACTTTTGTTCTAGTATCTACAATCCAACCAGGAAGAGACCCTTTCTCAGACTCCGGAAAAACTAATGTTTTCGGGTATGACTTTCCTGTTTTAACAACTTTGAAAAAAATAACATTGAAAATCATCAGCCGTGGTTTATTCTACGAAAAAGTATGTAGAGCAAAGAGTAACCGGTTAATATTTTGCAATTACGAACTATTTGCCATATTATTCCTTTTAAATGCAGTATTTGTGGAAAATCCATATCATTGTTCAGTATGACATCACGTTCTTTATTTGAGGGCTGGAGAACCCCGAAAAATAAAGCACAAGGAAACCCAATTAACATGTGAATCCATACGTTCAATATAAGTGAATAGAAAGAAGTAAAATTTTAATATTTCATAAACGACTCGTGGGCCGAATGTTATAACCAATAATTGCAAATGTATTTGAAAAAACTAAAACAAAAACAATGGAAATTTTCGGAAGGTTGTATGCTTTACTTAATATCCTTACCTATATTTTCTTTCTGAACCAACCGTTCAAATGTTGTATTGAGTGGTTTTAAGTAAGCTTTAATAAAAACAGGAACAGAGTGAGCCAGTTGTGTGACACCTTTGAATTCCTATAAATAACAAAATTATGATCATACTCATGCAAAATACACGTAGATATGTTTGTTTGTAGAGACAAAAATGAACAGTTAAAATATTTTGTGTTTAGAAAAATGATATCAATTTTACCAACGGTTGATATAAGTTTCTACATCCTTTTAAAGAGTTTGGAAATTAAAACACCAAAAGCTATGTAACTTTAAACCAAATACAGACAACAGTGTAGTATTTCTTTTAATATTTTTAAGATTTTTTTCTGGACCTTGATAGTGTTACTTTCGTTGACAATAATTTACTAAATCTGCACCTCAAAAAGTCTTCCTGAATTCCATTAAAAGTTATATAATTCATATAAAATATTCTAGATTAACGTATATTAATTTTATCGTAAATGTAAGTTTGAATAATATATATCAGTTGTACTTACAAGCGATTTCAATTCTAACCATCCTGGTATGTTTTTCTCTTGTAAAAGGTTGTTGCAGGATGACACAAATGGCTGTATGATAATTGCAAGTAAACAATCAAAACACTTGATTCCTCCTTTAAAGTTAGATGCGTGATTTTATGCACGTATTTTGGTGTCATTAATATTTTGTTTTGTTTTTGTTTTTGTTTTTTTATTGTTTTTGTTTTTTTTTGTTTTTGTTTTTGTTTTTGTTGTTTTTTTTTATAGATAGCTCGATGTTTGTCGAATTATTTTTTTTTAACGAATGTAGGAAATAAAGAGTTTTGAGAAAAGGAGAACATTAACATGAACTGTAGTTTAAAACAACTAAATCTGTGAGCAATGCTCCCTTACTTCCCTTATTTCATACACATTTTGATACCAAAGATTCCAAAAAAAAAAGGTTGCACAATTGTTCTGAGAGAAAAAGAAATTCATTAAATTTCATTGAGTTGTATAGAAAAGATCAGTAATCCCACGTCAGGGCATGAAAAAATCAATGTTTGCTAAGTAGATACTCAAAAGCCTTTATGGTTAAATCTTAAATAAAATTTTAACATCTTCAAAAGTAAATATTTGTGTGAAAGTTTCATTCCATTCTTAGGTGTGGGAGTAGTTATGGATAAGAGATGCCCCTTTGTTCATAATTGACAAAGTCCATGTTTTGTCATGTGAGAACTCCAAAGTGATTTGAATCGAAGCTAAAAAAAAGGTGCACATTTGGATTTTGTTATAAAGATTCATTGAAAGTTTCATCAAATTCCATTTGGATGGAAAGATGGAACCCTTCTTCGCAACGGTAGAAAGTACGAATGGAAGGAATGAAGGAGAAATAAGGAAAGAACAAACGAAGGAAAGGTGGACACCCCTGACACCTTATATTCCTACTTTGCAAGTGGGGGAATATAATTTTGATGAATTGTTTACACAATTTGAATTTCACTTTTTTAGGTTATTGCATTATTATCAAAACATAAGGTACAACATTTTTTATAAGTATCTGTAAATATATGAATATTTCATATTTTCGTGGAAAGTTTAAAAAAAATAAATCTAAAGATACATTTTTGTTTTATTACATGTTGAAAAGTATTTAAATAGCATTCCAGCTCAGAATCATGCAAAAAGTGATACATTGGTGAAAAGCCTACATATTTTTATTTTTGATATTTTGCTTAAAATACTTCAGTAAACAGAAATTAACATTTGGTCTTTCGTATAAACCGTGCTCATAGGAGATAAAAATTGTATAGAATGCACTGTAAAATTCAAAATTAAGGGAGATAAATCTGTAAATGACACTCAAATAAAATAGAATCTATTAGATTTTTAATGTTGATAATCTCTTAAGAGCAGGTAGATTTGAATGAATAATTACACATTTCATAATATCGACCCATAAAACAACTTAATTACAAAAATAAAAATATGTAGCCTTTTTTGAGTGTATCACATTTTTCAGATTTTGCATGATTCTTACAAAGACAGCTACTTTAAAAATGTACCAAAACAATTCCTGACTACTACATAATGATCTAGCAAGCCCCTAAAAATAAGATAACGATGGTATCATTTTCAATAAATAACGAGTATAAAAACACAGTCGAATTTTTCATAATAAAATCATTCCATTTACACTGACCTCAAGTTCGTCATGTGGTATAAATGTGTCGTGTCTTGTAACATAATCCGCCACAGTGTTTAAAATATCAGCTGATATCTGTAGATCTCCGGAAACGAGGTCATCGTCAGTACCAGTTATTGTCTCAAGTTCATGGACGATCTTTGAAACATCTGAAGGGCTTTCGGGATTATCAATTAAACTTGATAACTAAAATTGATCACAAGAGGTTTGTTTTCTTTATTGGCAATTATTCTTCTTATAATTTGTTTCAGTAGTTTTGGTTTGTTGTTTCCTTTTTTTTCTTTTTATTTTAAGTATCTTTTAAACGCTGTATTTTGCCTTTTAAAAATATTATTTCGATCATTTATATCAAAAAAAAGCCTTGGTTATTGAAATTGTTTATCAATTCTGTTACGTCGACTTAGTCATGCAATTTTCATGTAACCAATTTAAACTTTCTTTTCCTATTCTATATAGTTATCCTGAATGGTCTGCATCATTACATTAGAGATCGAAAAGGAGGAAAGTGCATAACTAACACATAAGACAAACGCGTTCTGTTCTTTTTTTTAAACCCGTTTTCAAATTGTCTATTTAAACAGCCTCTGCATACGAAGCTTTATGTCACAACTTTTACGTCATGTCAGAGCCTACGGGATTTGACATAATTTTAACAACTCAAAGTGTTTCCAGAATTGCAAATGAGGGTGACTTTACTCATGCACAAAGTGCACACTCCAAGATTTTGTTGAAACTCGGGTTGCTAAGAAATTCTTTCGCTACTGTGTCTACCTTTTTAGTTTACTATGGCGTGTTGTCTATTCTTTGTGCACGGATCATTAGCACTTTGTTCCTTGTTCTAATCATGGACACTTTTTTCTCTAATCAATATATAACGTCTTTTTTTCGGTCATAGTTATTTATCAAGAGCCCACCTTAGTTTCCAAATCTGTTAGATCTGTTCTGATGCAGTTGGTGTAATCCGGATTTTCCCATTTGCCATTTTCACCACAACGTCGTGTAATATTACCTATTAAAACAATTCCTAGTCATTCCGAATGAATGTAATCATTGTTCTACTACTATGACTGCTAATAAAATATTTTTTTGCATGTAATCATAAAAAGGCAATTTCACAGTTTATAGGCCAACACTTATATGCATCTTAGAAGCAAACATTGGCTTTTCCTATCTTTTTTATCTAAGATACAACTGGTGTCATACCTCTGAGCACAGATTATCCATTAAATGGTATCAAATACATTTCAAAGATCAAAACAAGACAAAATATTATACATAAGACAGAAAGGAAAACTATGGCCCGTTGAATGAATCAGTTTTCATGGTGCAGATGGATACACCATAACAATCCACGAGTTCATGATGACGACCATAAAACTTCTGTAGTTATAACTTCAATCTTGTACAACATAACCCGGTTCCAGAAGCCTATTTGTTAGAGTTCTAGCGCGATACAAAAAGTCTGCATAGTTTCGGCAAACTCAGGCATAACGTGTGAGTTGTGATATGAACACTCTTTACGCAAGTGCTGAAGGGATGTTGCCACAGATGAAAGGAAAATTGACAATGCTGAATGAAAAGTCATCCCGTTTGTCGTTAAGTTTGGTCAATAGTTTTCCTTTACCATCGATTTCTAAGTGTAGGTTAAGATTTGAGGCTGACTTCACAGTGTTCTTTGGGGTAGATGCGATGTATCAAATCCCCGAAATCAGGATTGTTTATAGATAATACGTCATCTATATAGCGGAAACTGAGATTAAAGGATTATATTTCTTCATACACATACACATATGTCGCATAACCTTCCTATAAAATTTCATCAGGACCGTATAGAGCGAGTTTAAATGTAACAGTGATTGCAAGTGTTTAACAAGTCCAACACGTAGATTATGCGATCTTCCTTCGCTTTCAAAATTTAGATGGAAATGCACTGACATAAAATGTAAAGAAGATGATCAGACAAACATACTTTATGGGGGTTTTAAATACCTGTGTGATTTCCTCCACATTGTATAACAGAGGTTGTAAGTCTGCTGGTTGAGGTCCAGATTCGGTTTTGTTGGTCTGTATCAGTCTCACAGATTTCGCTGTTTACCACTTAAAAAGCAATTTATAGAACAAAGTTGATCTAATTCAGTCGAACAATATTGCAATTATGATGACCTCTACACTTATTCCCATTCCACAAGTTTTTCCCTTAAAAATATACTTTATTTTGCAAAGTTATTATAAAAACCTTACAGTTACAGCTTTCACTTGTAAGGTACCCTGGAATGTTGGTACCTGTAAATACAGGGTATATCACAGATAAAATCATTTTTGTTACTTTTACAACACACAAGTACATTTAAACGAAAACAGGCACGGCATTCACAGCCACCCCGTAATAGTTTCCGTTTAAGCTGGAAATAGATTAATGGGGCATGACTTAATGTGATTACTTTCAAGTATCTTAAGTAAGTATCACAGGGAAGCAATGATCACATATACATAATTATGATCATTGCAAAATAAAAAGTAATTTGCGGTGTTTCTAGAAAAGCAGAGGACGCTTACCCAAGCGGTGGACCAAGTCCATGCTCCCAATTTTTAGTGGAGTCCGAGTTGCTCATTTGCTTTTGTTACTTTGTATGTATGATTTTAGTTATTTTATGTTCTTTGTTGTGTATGTCTGTTTTCCATGTCTGGTCTTTGTCCTTGGGTTATATTTTTTATTACCGCTATAACCTAGGTTCCCTTGACTTCTCTTACCCAAACTTGGATATAATGTATTCAGTTTGTTGATGATGACATTCTGAATATTCTTTTCTTAAAAAAAGGCTAAGAATATCTATTTGTTTTGTTCTTGGATTCGACATGTATCAATACTTATAAATAGTGAAACTAATAACGGTGAATATAATGTTGATGCCCCAATAGTTTTGATCATGTATTTTATATCCTATAACTAGATGTTTCAAAATGATTTTTTTATCATAATTAATTTTGATTAAAATTTCTCTTATTTTGCTCCATAATTCTTTGACTGCTAAGCAATCTGTGAGAAAGTGTTGGTAAAAATCAATAGTTTTATACATTATGCAGTTTGCTGAGGGCTTTATTTGCCATTTATGCAGGTTTTCCATTGTTGGAAATACATGTATAAAGGTGATTAATTTCCACCTAAACATTCTAACCTTAGTGTACTTAGGGTGTGTATAAAAGTAAGACTTTTATCTTGTTCAAAATAACCGCCATTAAATCCCCTTTTCCACATTTCGATACCTATATTTTTATTTTTGTTTTTGTTTCTATTAGGTATTTGTAAAATACCAGATTGCCCAAATATTTTAAATGTTCTTGATCCATTGTGTTCCGGAATGATGTTTTTATTAATATTGACTACCGTTTTCTTGGCTCTTCGGTCTTTAAAGACCGTAACCACAACTTTGGTATACTTTCTTCAACAGTTGAAATTTTCGAGACTCAGTTTCGTTTATCTTTCAATTTACCTGGCATTTTATTAAAATCTGTATCAACTAAATGTTTGTACGTTGAAGTAATATTTTCTATATTGTATGAAAAGGTAATGCAAGATATTTGAGGTCTATGCATTACCAGCCTAATTAGGGTTTTTCTTGATAGAATATATCATATTTAGTAAGTATTATTTTCCACCAACACAAGCTCAAACCCATTCTTCCAAAATAAAATATAATGACAAACAAACATGTGTATAGGGGCACATTCTAAGTGTTTTGTTGTCTACTTTCTAATCCATTATAAAAATGATCCAATCTTTAAAAATTATGTTTTTTCTTTCTTCAATACAAAAACGGTTCTACACATATATGTAAATATCAACATATCAAAACTCAAAGGTATTAACCTGTGACAAAGCACAATTGAAAAAGCTTGTGTTAAATAATCAAGCAATCCAGAAAAAAATGTAAAATTATTGAATCATTTCTATAATAAAGGACTTAAATAAACTTACAAGCAAAGCTCATGGTCTTTCTGATGATATGCAGTTTATGTGGACCTAAAATCTACATGAATACATATGGCAAACAGCAATTATTATCATGTATGAGAAAATAATATATGCAGGTCAAAACAATGTGCCAAAAATTAGCTCGTGGAAAACACTTACTTCCAGCAACGACAAGGACAACCTGGGTACTCTGTCCAGTTCCTACAGCATTTGTAGCAAAACAATAATAAGTGCCTGAATCACTGAAGGCAGCATTGCTTATGACAAGTGAAGGACTGCTAGTGGTTGATCCTCCATACTTGGCTAAGTTTGTATCAATAGTTATTGTCTGTCCACCAGAAACCTTCTGCCAGTAGACATTTGTATGGGCAGGGACAGAGGACACTACACAAATAAGTGTTTTAGTTTCACCTACATTGACTGTGTATGCTCCAGTGGGTACTGTCACTATTGGAACATCTATAAAATAAGTTGTATTATGAGGATAAACCAGGATAACAGAAACTGTAAAGAGTAAATTGCCCTCGCTGTCACAGTATATCAACATAGAAACATTGCTCACATTCTTTATCTGTTTGTTATTCTCTATAAAATTGTAAATTATCTTAAAAAACATTCTAAATTATTACTTATTAGTATTTTCAATGATTTTGATAGTTGTTAACCACCCACGTGGTTTTTTATTGACTTTAATGTTGTATAAATGTAAATCAAAATTATTCTACATACTTCCGATGACATCCAGAGTTGTAGATGTAGAACTGATTCCTGTACCAACAGCATTGGAGACTTTACATCTGTATGATCCTTCATCACTCTCAGCAGCATTGTAGATTATAAGTGATGGGGATCCAAGTGTAGATCCACCATATTTGTTGTTGGTAGTAGTATCTCCAATATCTACAGTATTACCACTGACAGTTTTCTCCCATCTGACCTGGGTAGCTTGTGGGTTAGCAGAGTAGGAACATTCCAAAGTTATAGTTGAACCAGTATTTACTGAGTAAGTTGGAGTTGGAACAGTAACAGCTGGAATGCCTATTAATTAAAGTTAATATAAATCTATAAGATATACATTCTTTATTTTGTATATGCATTACTATCAAACATAAGATTACAGTTAAAATGAAATATTCATCATTTAGAATTTCAGAAGACAATCATTAAAATAAGAAAATCATACAAAATATAATTCTATGATTTATATCATAAAATACAAGCAATGTTTGTGATTCAGTGGTATTATCTTTATCAGGAAAAATATCTGCTATTATAAACAATATTTCTCCTGGACTAAAGCACAAGATGGTTAAAATATTTCGTAGCAGCTCATGAACTCGTGGAACGTTATGGTGTATCCATCTATACCATGAACACTGATTTATTCAACGGGTCATAGTTTTCCTTTCCTCGTTTGTCTACCCCGCACTTTACTTTTTATGAGCAACTCGGTGGGTGTTTCTAGAAAAGCAGAGGACGCTCACCCTACCGGTGCACCTGGTCCATGCTCCCAGTTTTTTGTGGGGTCTGAGTTGCTCATTTGCTTTTGTTACTTTGTATGTATGATTTTAGTTACTTTATGTTCTTTGTTGTGTATGTCAGTTTTCCATGTCTGGTCTCTGTCCCTGGATTATATTATTTTGATTACCGCTATAACCTTGGTTCCCTTGAATATAATGTTGATGCCCCAATAGTTTTGATCATGTATTTTATATCCTATAACTAGATGTTTCAAAATGATTTCTTTATCATAATTAATTTTGATTAAAATTTCTCTTATTTTGCTCCATAATTCTTTGACTGCTAAGCAATTTGTAAGAAAGTGTTGGTAATTATCAATAGTTTTATACATTATGCAGTTTGCTGAGGGCTTTATTTGCCATTTATGCAGGTTTTCCATTGTTGGAAATACATGTATAAAGGTGATTAATTTCCACCTAAACATTCTAACCTTAATGCACTTTAGGGTGTGTATAAAAGTAAGACTTTTATCTTGTTCAAAATAACCGCCATTAAATCCCTTTTTCCATTTTTCGATACCTATATTTTTATTTTTATTTTTGTTTTTGTTTCTATTAGGTATTTATAAAATACCAGATTGCCCAAATCTTTTAAATGTTCTTGATTCATTGCGTTCCGGGATGATGTTTTTATTAATATTGACTACCGTTTTCTTGACCTTTCGGTCTTTAAAGACCGTAACCACAACTTTGGTATACTTTCTTTAACACTTGAAATTTCCGATATTCAGTTTCGTTTATCTTTCAATTTACCTGGCATTTTATTAAAATCTGTATCAACTAAATGTTTGTACGTTGAAGTAATATTTTCTATATTGTATGAAAAGGTAATGCAAGATATTTGAGGTCTATGCATTACCAGCCTAATTAGGGTTTTTCTTGATAGAATATATCATATTTAGTAAGTATTATTTTCCACCAACACAAGCTCAAACCCATTCTTCCAAAAAAAAATATAATGACAAACAAACATGTGTATAGGGGCACATTCTAAGTGTTTTGTTGTCTACTTTCTAATCCATTATAAAAATGATCCAATCTTTAAAAATTATGTTTTTTCTTTCTTCAATACAAAAACGGTTATACACATATATGTAAATATCAACATATCAAAACTCAAAGGTATTAACCTGTGACAAAGCACAATTGAAAAAGCTTGTGTTAAATAATCAAGCAATCCAGAAAAAAATGTAAAATTATTGAATCATTTCTATAATAAAGGACTTAAATAAACTTACAAGCAAAGCTCATGGTCTTTCTGATGATATGCAGTTTATGTGGACCTAAAATCTACATGAATACATATGGCAAACAGCAATTATTATCATGTATGAGAAAATAATATATGCAGGTCAAAACAATGTGCCAAAAGTTAGCTCGTGGAAAACACTTACTTCCAGCAACGACAAGGACAACCTGGGTACTCTGTCCAGTTCCTACAGCATTTGTAGCAAAACAATAATAAGTGCCTGAATCACTGAAGGCAGCATTGCTTATGACAAGTGAAGGACTGCTAGTGGTTGATCCTCCATACTTGGCTAAGTTTGTATCAATAGTTATTGTCTGTCCACCAGAAACCTTCTGCCAGTAGACATTTGTATGGGCAGGGACAGAAGACACTACACAAATAAGTGTTTTAGTTTCACCTACATTGACTGTGTATGCTCCAGTGGGTACTGTCACTATTGGAACATCTATAAAATAAGTTGTATTATGAGGATAAACCAGGATAACAGAAACTGTAAAGAGTAAATTGCCCTCGCTGTCACAGTATATCAACATAGAAACATTGCTCACATTCTTTATCTGTTTGTTATTCTCTATAAAATTGTAAATTATCTTAAAAAACATTCTAAATTATTACTTATTAGTATTTTCAATGATTTTGATAGTTGTTAACCACCCACGTGGTTTTTTATTGACTTTAATGTTGTATAAATGTAAATCAAAATTATTCTACATACTTCCGATGACATTCAGAGTTGTAGATGTAGAACTGATTCCTGTACCAACAGCATTGGAGACTTTACATCTGTATGATCCTTCATCACTCTCAGCAGCATTGTAGATTATAAGTGATGGGGATCCAAGTGTAGATCCACCATATTTGTTGTTGGTAGTAGTATCTCCAATATCTACAGTATTACCACTGACAGTTTTCTCCCATCTGACCTGGGTAGCTTGTGGGTTAGCAGAGTAGAAACATCCCAAAGTTATAGTTGAACCAGTATTTACTGAGTAATTTGGAATTGGAACAGTAACAGCTGGAATGCCTATTAATTAAAGTTAATATAAATCTATAAGATATACATTCTTTATTTTGTATATGCATTACTATCAAACATAAGATTACAGTTAAAATGAAATATTCATCATTTAGAATTTCAGAAGACAATCATTAAAATAAGAAAATCATACAAAATATAATTCTATGATTTATATCATAAAATACAAGCAATGTTTGTGATTCAGTGGTATTATCTTTATCAGGAAAAATATCTGCTATTATAAACAATATTTCTCCTGGACTAAAGCACAAGATGGTTAAAATATTTCGTAGCAGCTCATGAACTCGTGGAACGTTATGGTGTATCCATCTATACCATGAACACTGATTTATTCAACGGGTCATAGTTTTCCTTTCCTCGTTTGTCTACCCCGCACTTTACTTTTTATGAGCAACTCGGTGGGTGTTTCTAGAAAAGCAGAGGACGCTCACCCTACCGGTGCACCTGGTCCATGCTCCCAGTTTTTTGTGGGGTCTGAGTTGCTCATTTGCTTTTGTTACTTTGTATGTATGATTTTAGTTACTTTATGTTCTTTGTTGTGTATGTCAGTTTTCCATGTCTGGTCTCTGTCCCTGGATTATATTATTTTGATTACCGCTATAACCTTGGTTCCCTTGATTACTCTTTCTAGTAAATCAGAATAATGAGTTACATAGGGTTGCAAAACAATTTTGATTTCAATTAAATAAATATTTCACTGCTAAGTTAAATTTGGTTCATTGCTGTATTCCTGTGGACATTTAACCAAAAACTCATAATGAATATGTTTATGTTCAGATATGTCAAATTAACTTCATGACAACCATTATAAACCAACACAAACACTTTGGAATTTGGATTTAAACACTGATCAAACTTACTTCCAACAACTGTGAGGAAAGTCTGTCGACTTTGTCCAGTTCCAACAATATTTGTAGCAAGACAGATATATTCTCCCTGATCACCACTCACGGTGTTACTGATTATCAAAGATGGTGAATTGACTTTGCTCCCAGTGTATCTGTTATTGGTCATATCCACATCAACAGCATTTCCATTACCATCAATTTTCCGCCATTTAACATAAGTATGAACAGGATTAGACTGGACATTACATTGTAATATGATGGAGTTTCCAATGTTGACCGAGTATTGAATGGAAGCAACATTAACCACAGGTTTTCCTAAATAAAATTACAAAACAATACATTAACCATTATTGAAGAATGATCACAATGAAAAGAGACATTAAATCTTTACAGTTTGATTTAACGACACTATCCTGTAGCTTTGTTGAAGATATTAATAGGACATCTGTAATAATTTACTGAAACAAAAACACAATGAAACCTGTCTAAACAAAACTCCTTGTAGATTGTGAAGTTTGTTTGCTTTTGACAGGTGTTTGGTTTTTCCAGGTTCAAAATATGCCTTAACTGACATTAATGGATTTATAATGTGTCTGGTTTAAAAAGGTTAACAGGTAATTTAGGGTTTTGTTCAGACAGTTTTTTACTGTACTTTTTAATTTCAGTTTAGCTTCAAAATAGTAACAAAAAGAAACATTTATAAATTTACAGAAGAATTTTTTTATAAACTGTCAAGTGCCTGCATCTACAAGAAAAACAGAATCATTAGAGTGTTC
This sequence comes from Perna viridis, assembly GCA_037379345.1. NCBI lineage: Eukaryota > Metazoa > Mollusca > Bivalvia > Mytilida > Mytilidae > Perna > Perna viridis. The sequence goes on along the minus strand of CM074515.1, from coordinate 9,480,276 downwards.
AATATACGTAAATATTGTAAGGATAAACATCTGCATTTGTTTATAGTATGCAAGGTTGAGCTTATCCCATATAGCGACAGTTATAGTAACAAACAATAGTGTTAGTGTACATGTGAGACACAAAGCACTCTACCAAAATCAATACAATAAGATTCCAGTTCACCATGTTATGGCCAAATCAATTAATTGTGGAATGACTTTTTAGTTTCCATAAAAATCCAAACAAGTAAGAATATGTAAACTACAAATAATGCACACATGAAAAACATTAAAATACTACCACCACACATCAGTTACCAAGATTTTTTTTAGAATTTTTTTTTAAATTAACTATACCAAATGTATGAGCACCAAAGCTGTTCTTAAAATTTCTGTATTGAGTAATCTAGTTATAATGATTTCTAATGATACTTTACACTGAACCAAAATACTAAATTCACTTCAAACAAATGTAAAGCTTAAACTGCCATGAATGACCATTTAAATAAACTTGACTGGTATCTCAAGACAGCAATCTAACTTACTACCAATAACATTTAAGTAAGTTTGAGCACTCTCTCCAGTTCCTACTGAGTTAGTAGCATAACACTTATAGTTTCCAATATCAGTAGCCAAAACTCCTGAAATGGACAGGGAAGGATTGCCAAGGTTAGGGGTGCCATAACGACTGTTGCTAGGAAGTTCAACAGGTTGTCCATTGACTATCTTCCTCCAGAATACAGCTGTATGGAGGGGATTAGATTTAATAGTACATTCCAACAAGGCATTGTCACCAACCGTAACACTGTACTGAGACTGACCAATCTTCACCACAGGTTTATCTGTAAACAATATACAATCCAGGTTACAGAATGTACAAGTATTATGACAAGTGCACACTATGTTGGTTTCTGTATTTATTCATACATTGTCAAAACATTTTGGACTTTCGTTTCAGGAATATATACAAAATTGACATTTCGTGTTCATTTACACACTGTCAAAATTAGAACTAGGAAAATGTAATGGTATGTGTTTGCAGTGTCAAGCTGGATACTACCAGTTATACTATATCTAACTACTGACTATATTGTTTTGGTTTTTTGTTCGTTTTTTGAAAACAGTATTAATCAAATGTAAATTGTTGTATTGTGTAAATCCCTTACTGAAAGACAAACTTAAAAGATAGAAAACAACAAATGACTGTAACTATTTTTGTTGCATTGCATAATGGTATAAGCTGATCATGGCTGACTTCTTTAGATTCTTATGAACTTAGGAAAAAATAACTAAATGGGAAAACAAAAAACAAAAGAAAACAACACTTACTTCCAACAACAGTTAATGTAGTTTGACTGCTGACGGTGGTCCCAACTGCATTGGTGGCCTGGCAAGTATATGAGGAGCCATCTGTACTTTGGGCATTGTAGACGGTAAGAGATGGTATACTAAGTGATCCACCAGTGTATTTGGTTGGGTTACCAGCTACATCAACAGGGTTAGAGTTTCCGTTAGAGTCAATCTTATTCCATCTTACAGACTGTGCAGAGGGTGTAGCAATAACTGTACATTGTAAAGTGACAGAATTTCCAAGATTGACACTGTAAGAATCTGATCCAATAGTAACTGTTGGTCTGCCTGTAAGAAGATGATGTTTGTTTACAATATCTATTTTTCTCAACATTTTATAATTATATCTATAGAAGACATCCAGCAATTGATATCAGAGAAAAAGAATAACTAATTTGAAAACTTATATGCATATAACAGAAAAAGTCTTTAAACTTCACTTACCAATAAACCACTTTGTTAACAAAATCAGAAAGTATAAAAAAGGAGATATCTCCTTGTACTTACTTCCAATGACATTAAGCTGGGTCTGTTGACTCTGACCAACCCCAACAATATTTTTAGCATAGCATTTATATACACCTCCATCATTTTCATTGGCATTCAGAACAGTCAGGAATGGATTATTAAGTATTACTCCAGAATATTTGTTGGTATCCATGGTTGATGCTTTGATTTCAGTGGACTGACCTTGTCTGACCCTGACCCAGTATACCTCTGTTGCTACTGGTGATCCAGTGACAGTGCAAACCAACTGTACTGTTTGTCCATAATTTACATTGTAAATATCCTGTGGAACTGAAACTTGTAAAATATCTGAAAAAAAGGACAAACATTGAATATTTTGCAGTTGTTAGAAAGTTTCAGGAATAGTTTGAACACTACAACAAAATGATACTGCATTATAACTCAAAGAATGAACTTTATGATTTCACAAAAAAAAATTAGGTCAGTTAAGAAAAAATATTGTTTTTATATTCCAGTATTTAGAAATTACTGTGCATGTACACCATAGCAATTTAATCATTTCAATAAAAAAAATTTGTTAGTTTTTTGCAAAATTTACAAAAAATCACATTGGCAGAAGGCTAACATTTTATTAACTTTTTTCGTCAAATTTAGAGGTATTTTCCTAGCATATGAAACTTACTTCCAGTGACATCAACATAACGATCTCCACTTGTTCCTGTGCCTACAGCATTGGTAGCAGTGCAAATGTAATAACCCTCATCAGCAGCAGTAGCACTCAAAATAGTGAGGGATGGATTATTTAAGTTTCCATTCTGATATTTATTTTGGTTGCTGATGTCAAGGTTGGTGACAGAACCACTGGCCGATCGTCTCTGCCATTGTACAGTGGTGTGAGCAGGGTCTGAGTTAACAGTACAAACAACAATGACACTCTGGCCAATTTCAACCTGGTAGTTATTGGGAATAGCAACAGCTGGAATGTCTGAAAGAATCAAAACATAAATACATTATAAATATATAGTTTTAGGTTTTAAAGAGTAATCAAGGGAACCAAGGTTATAGTGGTAATCAAAAGAATGTAATCCAGGGACAAAGACCAGACATAGAAAACAGACATACACAACAAAGAACATAAAGTAACTTAAATCATACATACAAAGTAACAAATGCAAATGAGCAACTTGGACTCCAATGAAAACTGGGAGTATGAACCAGATGCACTGTTAGAGTATGCATCCTCTGCTTTTCTATAAAAAAACTTCTGTAGTGATGACTTCAATCTTGTTACAAGCAACATAACATTCTTTGCATCATTTTTGAAATGATGCAGAGAAATTCTTGAATACTGTTGAAGTACAGTTTTCAGAAAAATCACAAATTCAAATTCATGTACTCTTTCAACAAATGAAAAACACATATGTTGTAATGAAATTGGGACAATTTTACATCAATACTTTAACAATCCTAATACACTTCATATGTTTGATTTTATTACTCTTGAACCTATAACATAAGGAATAAATCAAAGAATTTTATCATTAACCTGCTGTAAAGTAAAATGACAAATGAACTTACTTCCTGAAACAGTAACAAATGTCCTGCTACTGGTTCCTGTTCCAACACTATTAGTAGCTGAACACTCATAGAAGGCCTGATCTGTGTTCCTGTTAGCCTGTTTTATCTTCAGGGATGGACTGCCTACCACGCCACCTTCATATTTGTTGGAATTAGTCACATCAATAACACCATTTTGAATTTTTTTCCATGAGACACCAGTGTAGGTAGGATTAGCAGTTATGGTACAAACAATAGTTACTTCATCTCCCCATGGTACAGTGTAGGATGAAGTGGTAATATTTACTACAGGAGGATCTATAACGAAATGGTCACTCTTTAATATATATTATAAAAGACTTCCTGTAAACAATAAATGATAATCAAACAATCTTTAAAGGTTGAGCAAGGTAAATTTAATTTAGCCATGATAGTTTGCCAGACTATGGAACTGTCTAGAACTGACTTTGTCACATCATAAGAACAATGTAATTCATTTTAACTTAATATCTTCAATATTTAAATATCAATAATCAATAAAAAAAATGTATTAATTTCTGCTAATGCTAACACAAGTTTGAATACATTAATGTGCATAGCCAAAATAGTATTTTAAAATGACTGACAGAATAACTAAATGATTACAGACTGACATTAAATGTGTGATGGGGTGTTTTGTCAAGGTTTTGATGAATGTTGTTTAACACCACAGTTAATATTATGTTACTTAGTTACTCAGCTTACTATAAACAAATTCTATAAATATAATTAAAATTTGATATACTTACTACCAATGACATTGAGGTAAGCTTGTCCACTCTGTCCAAGTCCTACATCATTTGAAGCAAAGCATACATAGTTAGCTCTGTCTGAAAGTTGAGCATTATTGACAGTAAGAGAAGGATTGTTGACACTGCCACCTACATATTTACTGTTGTCAATAGAGATGGTGATAGGATTATTAGTACCATCAAGTTTCTTCCAATATACATTAGTGTGGGTAGGGTTAGCCTGGATATTACAAACTATAGTGGCTGATCCACCAATATTAACGTCGACAGATTGCGTTGAGACTAATACCTGGGGTACATCTGAAAAAAAAATTAGTAAAATCACAAATTAGAAATCTGATAAAAAAAAGTTTTTACAAACTCTACACGTTAACTGAGAGCAAAACCATTACCAAATAATTATCTCTTATTTTTTGGTTTAAAGGCATTACATCTTTTTAATAATTGGAAAGAAGAAATATAATTATTAACAAAACTGGTAAATCAACACAGGAATATCAAACAACATGTATATCTAAAATGTGAACCTACTGCCAACCATATCCAGAAATGAGTTCTGACTGCTTCCAGTTCCGATATAATTAACAGCATAACATTTATAGTTTGCTTCATTGCTCTGCTGTAAATTGTTAATGGTCAAAAATGGTGAGTTCAGGCTAAAACTGACAGTAGGAGAATTGTACTTTCCAGAAACACTACGAAGAGCTGTTTGGACACCACCATTAAATCTATACCACTGAACTGACTGAGCTTGAGGATTGGCATTAATGGTACAGACTAATTCAGCATTCTTGTTCTTTTGAACTGAGTATGTGTTGGCTCCAATGTTGACAATAGGTGCAGCTAAAACATCGTAGATATAAAAAAAGTTAATACTCAAATTTTTTTACATTTAAAATTATATATCATTTTTTTTTAAACATAATGTCCTATGTATTACAATTCATCCTGTTAATATATCAGACTTTACAGTAAAATCAGACACTATATCTTTTTCAATTTCAAGAAATTTTTAGAAAAAAAATACTTAAAAACTTTTAAAACTGATAAGTATAAAAAAATTCTAATAAGTAAAAATATTGTGACAGTTGATGAAGTTATACTTACCACCAAGTACATCTAAGAATGTTTGTTAACTTCTTCCTGTACCAACTGAATTAGATGCTGTACAGATATAAAATGCCTCATCACTGGTGACTGCCATTGGAGATAATCAGAGCTGGTGAATGGGTAGTACTTCCGGAGTATTTAGATGAAGACAAGTCAACATTCTGCTCGACACCATTTACAATCTTTTTTCCACTGCACACTAGTTGCTGATGGTGCAGCATTAACAGTACATGGAATTGTGGCAGTCTGGTCATAGTTCACGGAATAACTGTTGAGTGGAATCTGGTCATTTGACACAGCTGAAACACAAAGGTACAGTAAGCAAAAGAACGTAAAACAATTTACTAGTGTTTATCAATGACCAATAAGGCTCTGATTAGTATATAACTGAAATACTCTATATTAAACAGAAACTGACCAAATATAGGTTTGCTGATTAGGTGTACTTACTGCCAGTAACAGTCAAAGTTGTGGGGTTACTTTTCCCAGTGCCAATGTCATTTGTAGCAAAACAGTAATAGCGAGCATTATCACTAAAATCAGCATTTAGGATAATCAGTGATGGTGAATTAACAGTCTGTCCTTGGTACTTAGCTGTATTAGTTTTGTCAATGGTGACCTCACTGGCATTTCCCACTTGTTTTGTCCAATAGACAGAGGTTTCAGCAGGTGAAGCGGAGACAGTACAGGCCAGTGTGATCTGGTTGTTGATACCAATAGTGTATTGGTCTTGTGGAATGCTAACAACTGGAACAGCTAAAACAAGAATTAGAAGAAGAATTTAAGACGGTGTTTCAACTGTGTCTGGCTTGTGAATAATAATAATATTAAGAAATATTTGTAAGTGCAGACAATTTTAAAAATGTATTGAAACATATTAAAATAGCCTTGCATGAAATAAATTTTGAATAAATTGTGCAAGTTATGAAGTATTCATTTTTCATTTATCATAAAATTTTGCCTTCTGATCTAATCTTTGTAAAACAAACTGTATTGGTTTTTTTTCTCTTGTTGAAAACAATTATTTTCATCAATAGTATGACATGATACATCTTCCTATAGTCGGCGTCACATAAATAACATACTGTTAAAATTTGAATAAAAATATTTCCTACGACTTTATTGACACCTACCGTCGTTTAAATTGTCTTAAATGACTTGCTCATTCGTTTAGCCAAACGGCTTCTCCCTAAACATTGAATCGTTAAATTCCGGTCAGATTTTAATTCTAGGTGGCAATATTTACATTGTAAAAAGTCGGCCATGTTTACAGTGATCGGGTTGCTAGGAGATGTTGTTTACGTTTAAATGGTTTGTCCAAAAACCGAAGAACCCAGAATGCAATTCGGCGTTATTTCGGATATCTCGGATTTATTTTACGCGAACAACGTATAATACCGAGAAGTTGATCAAGCAGACGATTGTCACCGGAGTTCGACGGGAACTTACGCACTTCGTTGGTAAACAAATCGTCCCGTAAAAACCAACATGGCGGATATTAGTATGGGATTTTCCCGTAAGGATTTGTTACGCATGATTTAAGCTAATAAGCGACTTGTTTTTGAGAAGCTGTTTGGCTAAACGAATGAGCAAGTCATTTAAGACAATTTAAACGACGGTTGGTGTCAATAAAGTCGTAGAAAATATTTTTATTCAAATTTTAACAGTATGTTATTTATGTGACGCCGAGTATAGTAATTGAGATTTATATTTTTTTTTAATTAAGTAAACATACCACCAGTGATATCCAAAGTAGTTGTACCACTCTGACCAGTACCAACAATATTTACACCATAACATACATATCTACCAGCATCAGCAGCTACAGTATTGAGAATGGTCAGACTTGGGGAAGACTGGGTAGCACCCTGGTACTTGTTGTTATTGTTTGTTCCCATGTCAATGTTGACAAGTTGATTCTGGGCGTTGTATTTTGCCCAGTAAACATTGGTATGTGGTGGGTTAGCATTGACAGTGCACTGAAGGACTGCTGTTGTTCCTAGGGTGAAAGAGTGAGTTGGTGGTACAGACACAACTGGAATATCTATGAATTAGAAAGAAAACATTTCAAAAATCGTTATTTTTCATATTGAATAAAAAAAATTTGAAAGAAAGTAATTGGTGACATATTATCCTTCTTATACAAATGTTATGAAGATTGTTCTAAACTTTCAATAATTAAAAAAAAACATACAGTTTATAATTTTAAAAATCTGGAGTAAAATCTTACCGCCTTGAACTCTGAGGAAAGTCTGAGCACTGCTGCCGGTACCAACATTGTTGTCACCAAAACACTGATAAAATGCTTGGTCATCTTTGTTGACTTGTGAGATTATAAGATTTGGAGAGCCAACAATTGATCCACTGTACTTGGATGAAGTTAAATCTACTTCCTGAAGCTGACCATTTGGCAACAATTTTTCCAATAAACTTTGGTTTCAGTTGGATTGGCAGTAACAGTACATTAAAGGTAGCAGTTTGTCCATAGTTAAAATCAAACTGTGTCTGTGGAACAGCAACACTTGGAACATCTGTTCACAAAAAATGCATGTGGTTACTCATTTTGGTAAAATAACTGAAAATTAATTGCAGGATTTAAAACGTTGTTGCAGTAAAGACAATATTTGAATACAGGTAACATTATTATTCTGATTCTTAGAAGTAAAATGAAACTTCAACACACAATGTACTTTTTGAAAAGATAGAAGTTTGGTCCTCAATCTCTCTATAGAGGTTTTTTCAATCTTTGAATTTCTTTTACATTTAAATTTAAAGCTGTCTTAAAACAGTTGTCAAGGATCAATTTAACAATTATCAACCGATAAATATATTAAACACATAAGTATTTGATACTGATAAATAAATGACAACTCTTCACAAAATTCAATTTTCATGACAAGTAAATGAACAAATTTCCAGCACCTGATAAAATTTTACTAATAATTATAATATTGATGATAATAATGTCCCCATAAGAAATGACAACTTACTTCCAAAGACATCAAGGTAAGATTGAGCACTGGCTCCAGTTCCTACAACATTAGTAGCTGTACAAATGTAATTGCCTTCATCTGAGAACTGAGCATTATTGATGGTTATAGATGGAGTTGTTACTGTACCCCCTGTAATCCTAGCATTACCAGCAACGTCAACATTCTGTGTTTGACCATTGACCAATCTCTGCCATTGAACAGATGTTACAGATGGATTGGCTGTTATAACACACTGGATAGTGATGGTATTGCCAACTTTCACTCGGTAGTTGTTGGACAAAATTGCTACTTGAGGAGCACCTAGGATTAAAAACAACAAAAACCTATGATTGTTTGAATGTGATACAGATTTTACTCAATAAACCTTAACATAATTATCTGGCTGTATTAAAACATAGATCACTTAAATAAGTACAATGTATTTATGGGACAAGTAGTCAGAAGATAATAAAATAATAATTAAAGCACATAATTCATGAAAGTGTAATCTGTTAGATAATTAATAGTAACATAATTTGACAGCAGGGATATCTTACTATTGAAAACAAATCTAAAATGTCCAAATATGAAAATTTCTGTTTTAACATAGGTATGAGTATATTAAAGACTTACTTCCTGATATAACAACTCTTGTCTGGGAACTTTGTCCAACTCCCACGCTGTTCTCAGCAAAACAGATATAGGAAGCAGCATCATCCAGATTAACATTAGAGATGGTGAGGCTGGGTGATCCCGTGGTAGATCCACTATAACGAGCATTGTTGGCAATAGCAGCAGCATCAATTGTTGTCACCTGGTTATTCTTAATTTTTTGCCAATAAACTTTACTGTGAACTGGATTGGCAGTCACCACACAGCCTAAGGTTACTGACTTGCCATAGTCCACAGTGTACTGAGATTGTTCAATTCTTACATAAGGTATATCTAAGGAAAATTAAAATAAATGAAATGTAAAATATAAAAAATACATGATATGCTGCATCTACACAATGTATTTTATTGTACTAACAATGTTACAGTGATATTCATGATAATTCCTAAGAACTTTAAACATTTTTTGAAAGTTATGTCTGCAAATTTTACTAAAGCATTTTTATAAATTAATCTAGGCCAAGCTTCATCAAATAATCAAATGTTCATTATACTTAGAGTAATTCACTCCAAAATCATTTTGAGAACAATATTTTGTCCAAATACAGAGTAAATCCCATCATGACACTGGCCCTACTTACTTCCTGTGACAAGTAACGCTGTTGGAGTACTCTGTCCAGTTCCAACACTATTCTGAGCATAACAAGTGTAGCTTCCCTGGTCATCTAACTGAGCATTGTTGATCTGAAGGGATGGGTTAGAAACAGAGGAACCAGCATACTTGCCACCACTTTGAGCAACATTTATGTTGGTTGTAATTCCATTTCTAAGCTTACGCCAATAAACAATTGTATGTGGTGGCTGTGACAGAACATGTCAGTGTAACAGAGTTACCGAAGTCCACGTTATTATTTGGTACAGGAACATTCACAGTTGGGGGTTCTACAACAGAAATCATGTAAAATACAACAGTTTTCTTCCCAGTAGGCATTTAGATCTTCATGTGAAATAGGATATCATTTATTTTAAATTCTTTAATCTTGAGCAACTGAGAAACAACAATAGAACATGGATTTAAAAATGATATAATTTCTTCAACCAAAAGATCAGTTTAGTTTTAAATACCAATGTTAATAACAAGAACACAGCTCTTTTCCTGAGCAAATCATGGAGTATATTTTTTAATGTACTTACGTCCACAAACTTCCAAGGTAGCTTCTCCACTGTTGCCAGTTCCAATAGAGTTTGTAGCATAGCAGATATATTTACCAATGTCAGAGAAATCAGCATTTTTTAAGATAAGTGAAGGTGACTGTAGAGTAACACCACCATACTTGATAGTACTAGTTGATGATGTAATAGTTGTTGTCTGCCCAGCACTATTGGTAAATATCCAGTATACAGTCGTGTGTGCAGGATTGGAAATGACGTTACATCCTAACACAATTTCATTTCCAACAATAAGAGGAAACTTAGTGGATGTTAGGGTAACAGTTGGAACAGCTATGGAAAAGAAGGTTATACATTAATTTATAAGATTGCTATTTCAGAACTGGTGTGTTCAATTGAAACAAAATTTGTTTAATACTTTTTTTAGAAGTCTTCATTAAAAAAATTACATTGAATTATCGTTAAACAATGACAAAAAAAAGTTTCTTTATATGAATCATTAATCTTTTACTTTACTTAGTTACTTTAAACATTTTCAATATAAATTTAAAGAATATGTTACATTTAACCATTATATATTATACCTAACGATTTGCAAGCTGGTAGGTGACATGGTAGCACTAATCACTTTAAAATAACTATTCATCTCAAGGAAATTACACAAAACTGGCATTGTCTTTATTTTAAGAACTTTACAAATTGATATTCATCTTCAATATCATGTTAGCCACTTCAATTGTGATGTATTAAAATGCTATAGCTACATGTGTATAGCTATCACAACAACTGAAACCGTGTGACTTCAAAATGTAACCCTTATTCCTGTTTTAAACTGTATAAAATAAACACAACATTCAGTTAATTATAGAATAAACAGAATTATAAGCTATGTGTTAATGTGCAAATACAATAGACAATGTAATAAAACGTCAACAAATTCTATTCCAATTAAATGTACAATTCTTTGTGGGGAACCAGTGTAACTTTTAAAGTGTAGTCAAACCAAAAATTGAAATTCAACACGGCTGAAAGTACCTCAATCCTAAACCCACAACTGAAAGTACCTTAATCCAATATAGTATTTTTCAGTTCTGTTTTTAAAATTGATATTGTTCCCATTTTTTATAGAATCTTTCCTTTGGAGAATTTCCTCTTTATTTTTTTCAAAACCTTTATTCTTTATAACCAACTATTATACTTATATAAATTGGGAAACAAGAAGTTTCTGTTGATTTCATGACATTGCCTTTTGCTCCAAAATAAAACACTCTTAATAAAAAATGTTTTATTGATGAAATTAATCATTATTTAATCATGGAATAATTTGATTTTGATCAGACCTCATACACTTGTTAATCCATAGATAGAAATTGATATGAAGAAATGTTAAAAAAGTATCATAGCATATATAGATTTTGAGTCAAATATTAAAATTAAAGTGACATAGCCTTCCTGCTGTATCATATAAATCCTTTGATTATTTGCATTTAAAAAGTAAAGGCAGGCAAGTTTTCAAAGGTTAGTTGTAAGCAATTTTTATCTCCCAGCAAAAATAAAATTTAATCGGTAAACAAGCTAGAATCAATAGATTCTGCAAAATAGACAAAGAAATGATAAATGCATTTATGTTTCAAATTGCTCTGTGATACATATTGTAAGTATCAATTAAATCGAAATCAAATTTGTCCACTACAAAAACAGGATACTGACACAGTAATGTATTAGGGTAAGAATGCTAGGATATTTTTTAGCTGAATTTAAATTATTTTTATAGAAGAATTCAAACATCACAGAAATTACTTGTAATTCATTGAAAAAAATGAACTTTACTCTTAAATCATTTAGGAATGTCAGTATCTGTTACTGTATAAAAAATGTAGCAAAATTTGAAATCGGTCTTCATAAAGCTTCCAGAAAAAAAGTCGCAATGTAAACAAGTTACATCCAGACATTAACTTGTAATTAAAATACAATACTGTTTTTTTTATAAAGATCAGTCAAAGGTTGCTACATTGAAACAAAGAAAAATACAAGCACAAGCAGAATAAAATGAATCATAAAAAAATCATTACCATTCGAATAGCTTTGTATATGCTTTAATAGAAACATTCATAATTAGAAGTCTCTTGAAAAAATCTTCTAAGCAATTGATGTAGAATCCATTCTAATACATGTACATGTAACACTCTAGCCTTATGTATATCTTTTTCATACATTGCCTTTGGCAATTTTTTAGTAAAACTACTCATATCATTGATTGTCAAGTTTTTAAAATTCATGTCAAATTTATTAATTCTATTCTCTAGTTTCAGTTGAATGGATTAGACATTTGTATATTTTTAAGAAATCAAGTGTCAATTTGGATTTGGTGATTTCAAAATTAGGTTCATCTTAAAAGAATGAATTTATCAAAAGTCATGGTTTTAGTAACCACCAAATCTATAATGGACACTGATCGTCCTACTTCTAAAGGTGTTGAGACTTACCCCACCACTATTCTCATCATACTCAAGCAAGTTGACACAATTAAGTAAATAACAATTACTTTTTTTTTCATGTAAATGATATTTAATGTTCATAAGTACAAAAGTATAAAGACCAGTATGAATTGGCAATTATCTGAATAATAGGGAAATATAATATTGATCATGTTGATGTCTACTGGTAGGAAACATGAAATATTCTATTGGAAGGGAAATATGGAAGGTTCTATTGGAGGGTTGAGGGTTATGGGTAATATGTGGTGAGTACTTACAGCCACTTATGGTGACTTTAGTAGGAGAGCTTTGAGCTGTGCCTACAGCATTTGTTGCCCAACATCTATAGGTGCCATCATCACTAGATTGGGCGTTACGAATCACTAGGGAGGGGCTTGTTAATGAAGAGCCACTATATTTGTTGGTGTCGGTCATATTGATAGTTTGAGAGGCCCCACCAGCTTGACTTTTTGTCCAATAAACTTTAGTAGCGGTGGGACTTCCTGTAACCCTGCAGTCTAAGGTGGCATCAGTGCCAACATCAAACTTGTACTGATCTTGTGGGGTCACAACAGTCAATATATTTATAGTAAAATGAGGAATGTATTTAAATGTGCCTCAGGTGAGATCAGAAACTAGAGATGCTCTTTTTAAAATCTTTTCCAGAATTAGTTTCGTATCAGTAGACATTTTCTATATTGATTTATTTGTTCCAAGTGCTTTGTTGTTTTGTTCATATCAAAAAGAATGCAAAAGAATTTTTACAGTTTTGATATGTAAGATCTACTCAAGTCAGCATGCCATTAATAAATAATTAAGGAGAACATACCTCAAAAAACATCTAAAAATGTCTGTGAACTTTGAGATGTGCCAAGACTATTTGTGGCAGAACAAATATAGTTCCCTTCATCAGCAGCAATGGCTCCTGTAAAGGTCAGGGATGGGTTGGCTACAGTGGAGCCACTGTACTTGCTAACATTAGATACATCTAATGTAACAGAATTTCCATTGACAATTTTGTACCACTGTACAGAGGTAGCATCTGGATTAGCAGCAACTGTACACTCTAGTATTACAAAGTTCCCATGGTTCACTGTATACACTGGTTTTTTAATTTTCACCAAGGTAAACCTAAAAGTTAAGTTTAATTTTAGTCCGTATAGCAGTTAAAATGTAAGATCTGTCTTCATACAAAACATCTTAAACCACGAGCAATGGAACCTGACAATAAATATTTGATAGTATAAATATGTATATATATTTAAAAAATATTAACCATGAACTTCAGTTTAAGATTCATCATTTACATATACAAATATTTACCTACTGTCACTTGTAAATTTATTGGCTGACTGTTTGAAGTTCCCTCTGCATTTGTGGCTGAACACACATAAGTTGCAACATCATTTTGGTTGACATTGTTTATAGTAAGGGAAGGGGAGGCTACTGTACTCCCAGAGTATTTTCCACTGTTGTTGGCAACATTAATATCTGAAGGTGTACCCTGGACATACTTCTTCCATGAGACAGCCGTGGCCCCTGGTATACATCCAAATAGACAGAGGCACTCCTTCCTGTCCCAAGACTATTAGTGCCTGAACAAATATAATTCCCTTCATCATCCTGTATGTTAGCATTAGCAATAGTTAACGATGGAGTAGTCACACTTCCTCCAGAATATTTGCCATTAGAGTTGGCCACATTGATAGTGGTTTCCACACCATTAATAGTTTTTTTTTCACAAGACAGTGTTAGCTGCAGGTGTTGCAGTAACTTGACACTGAATGATAACTGTCTGTCCATATGTTACTGAATATGGAGGGTTAAGAATGACAACTGATGGAATAGCTGTTAAATAGAAAGTAGGAATGATTACATGAAGGCTATGATTGGAGAATGATTTTAATTACATCTCAACATTTGAGTGTTGAATTGCAACTTGTAAACAACCAATTAGGAAATGGAAATGGGCTTGTCTAATTACTAATAAATTAAAATTTATGAAATTTACCTGTTACAGTAATTTCATTTATCTTGTATGATAAAAATTCTAATGTAATGAAATAAATTTGAGATTATATAACATACTTCCAATAACATTCAGTGTTGTTTGTTGACTCTGAGAAGAACCAACATTGTTGGTAGCAGTACACAAGTATTTAGCTTTATCCCCATCAGCAGCATTGTGGATAGTCAAGGATGGTTTTGATGCGGAGGCACCACTATATTTCCCATTACTACTGGCCACATTTATATCCTGAGCTTGTGCCATATTTCCATCTGAAGGAATCTTTTTCCATAAAATGGAGGTAGCAGAAGGGGAACCATTCACCATACAAACAAGTTCAACATTTCCGCCAGCCTGTACTGTGTACTGGCTTGATGGTATTGTCACAGTAAACAAACCTATTAAAAATACCATACAGTGAAGTGACTATTATCAATGCTTCTGGCTAAAACCATCAACAAGTACCATTTTATTAAGCAGCACTACACACATCATTTTACAGTGATTAAACTTAACTTGCACTTAATTTTAAAAGGAAAAAAAATCAGTATGGCTATCAAAGACAATAGTTGATTAATAAAAATCTACAGTTGTTGTTTCTTACCACCTATCACGTCCAGAAATCTAGCAAAGCTCTGACCAGTACCAACATCGTTAGTGGCAGTACATATATAACTAGTCTCATCATCCTGAACAGCATTACTAATGGTCAGACTTGGAGAAGAAACTGTTCCACCAGAATACTTCCCATTAGATCCCTGTATATTAATGACCTCTAGGTTACCATTCCTGAACCTTTTCCACTGTACTGACTTGTGTGATGGAACAGACTGAACTACAGTACAGGGAATAGTTGTACTGGCTCCATAGTTAACAGTGTATGTGTCAGCTGATATCTCAACAACTGGGATGTCTGAAATGTAGAAATGAACATACCATTATAAAATTGCATATCAAACATACAATCATTTATCAAAGTTGGCTTATTGCAAGCAAACATAATAAAATATCTTTCAAAGCTGTTAATATACAAATGCCAATGTTTTACTTGAAACATCCTTTTCATTATTCTATTTCAGGTTTGAATTATGTTTTAAGTGATAACTATATACAATAAAACATACTTCCAGTGACACTGAGGAAAACTTGATTACTGCTAGAAATTCCTTCCACATTGGTAGCTGTACATTGGTAATAGGCTGAATCTGAGTTGAGTACATTATTTATCGTCAGGGCTGGTGTTCCTGTTGAAGAACCTGAGTATTTAAAACCACCATTGGTGACATCAATATCTGTTGGGACAGCATTTTGAATTTTTCTCCATTTTACTTGGTTTGGGGCTGGACTACCATTTATAATACATGGAATTGTTATAGTTTTGCCAACGTGAGCACTATAAGGATCAGGTGGTATAGTAACTGTCAGTAAACCTACAATATCAGAAAATTATCAAATCATTTTCATTTTTTTGCTCCTGTTATGAATCCATGTACTGCTTCTTGCTGGGCTGTTTATAAAAATGTTTTTTTTTCACATTCTATCATTTATCATCGATGTTTATTCCTCATTTTGTTGCAACATAAAATATATTTCAAGCAACAACGACTTACCTCCAATGACATCTAGCAGTGTTGATGAACTGGTTCCACTACCTATCTGATTGGTAGCAGTACAAATATAACTTGCTTCATCATTTAGATTGGCATTATTAATGACCAACGAAGGGGAGTTTACTGTTGCTCCTCCATACTTTCCCTGCGAATTGGCAACATCAATATCTAAGGTAGTTCCACCCTTTGTGACCTTCCATTTGATAGTGTGATGCGTAGGGACAGCTGATACAATGCATTCCAGGGTTATAGCATTTCCATAATTAACACTGTATGTATCCTTAAGAATACGTACTTGTGGTGCACCTACAAAAGTGGATATGTCCAATATGAAAAAAGAAATATGGATTGAAAACATGCAATATATATGAAAAAAAATAAGAAGATGAAATCCATTGCAAAAAAATAAAGAATTGATAAATACAGTCTACTTCTCTGTTTGAAAACAATTCAAAACAAATCCAGCACCATAATGAAAAAAAAAGTTTTATCAACCAGTTATGTTCACCACTTACTTCCCATTACATCTAATGTTGTTTTTTGACTGGATGCCCTTCCTGCTGCATTGGTGGCTGTACAGATATAATCAGCTTTGTCATCATTGGAGGCTGATGTTATTGAGAGCGATGGTCCAGAAACAGTAGCACCTACATACTTCCCATTACTAGTACCAACATTGATGTCTGTAGCTACATTGTTGACAACTTTTTGCCATGTGATGAAATCAGCCGATGGAACACCTGACCATGTACAACCAAGGGTGACAGTGCCACCTAGCTGTACATTATATGAAGGCTGAGTTACCATCACATTTAGCAAACCTTAAAATTAAAGGAAAGAATAATTAAAAAACTTTTATCATGAAAGCAAAGAAAATAATTGCACAAACAAGCAAAAAGCAGGCGAAAATGTGAAGAAAACAAAGTATTTAATGTTTTGATAAAACTGTACCATGATAATAATGCATGCAACTAATAAAAATACCTAAAATAATAATAACACTGTCATACATGTCATACAGGGTTTGACTGATAATAAAATTTATAAAAGAAACAAAAAGAAAAAAAAATGTAAAAAACCTGAAAATTATCTCCAACCACATTCAGTAATGTTCCTGAGCTTGATCCAGTACCAACACTGTTAGTAGCACTACAGATATATGTTCCCTTGTCATTAAGGTTTGCTGAACTAATAGTCAGTGAGGGGTTGCCAACCTTTGACCCTGAATATTTAGCTGTATTTGTCAGGTCAACATTTTTAGTAGTACTTCCAACAGTCTTTGTCCAGCTAACCGTGGTGTACATTGGGTTAGAAGTGACAGTGCATACTAGAGTTGTCGATTGATCATAGTCTACACTGTAGGTAGGTGATCCTATAGTGACAGTTGGTTTGACTGAAATCATTAATAAAATTCATAAACCAAAATTGTAACATGAATATAGAGAATCATTACCATATAAGGTAATTGATTCTACTTTCACCATTAGGCAGCAACCATTTGATTTTCTAATGGGGGGGTGGATTTTATTCCAAGACAATTTTTTTTTTTTTGGTCTAGTGGAAAAAAAACTATTTCCTTTTTTGTGACAAGTCAAAAACAATTTTTCTTCTTCAAATATATGATTGAAGTTAGAAAAAGCTGAGAGTGAAACAACCAATTTCATTTTCATATTGCTGAAGACAAATTATTTATTTCTCAAACAAACTTTAAAAAAATAAAAATCCCTAAGAAAAAATCAAATGATTGCTATTTTATGAACATGAATTCAAAATAAAAGTCAACAATACAATTCATAATACTTGGCTAGGTAAAACTTTCAAGATAAAACTCTCAAATTAACAGTTTTTTTTAATCAAAGATAAAATATAAGCAGCATACAAAACATTGGATGATGCGATACTATAAAAGATGCAATAACCTAATAACAGTAAACAGCATAATTGTGTAATTCAAAATTGAAGATTTCAGTACATAATCTATTTACTTTCATTAAATAGGATTTTATACTGTCATTGATCAAGTAAGTAAAAATTCTTATTTATCTTTATTAAATATAATTGAACAATATTAAGGGAAAATATGCTATATTAAGAAGGAGTAGAGGGATATATGAGAAAACACAAGTACTAGCTAAATTGTAAAAAATACAGGTGAGACAAAAGAACATGCTATACAGATACATTCAATAGTAAAGTTAGAAATTAAAACAAATAAGCGATTTATTTCGTGAACATTAGAAATATTTGAAGGCATGCAATTCAGTAAAGGATGAATAATGAAAAAACATGCAAAAAGAAAAAAAAAACTTGAAAATGAGTAAAATTAGAATTTAACACATTATATAATTATTAAAAAAGAGGTGCACATTTTTTTATCCACATGCAGTTAATTCAGAGGCAGAAAAAACGGTTACAGTCATTAGAAAAGATTTTAGAAAGTGTATCACCCCAAGTGTCAAATTATAGGACACACAAGAAACATGCAACACACAGAAATAGAACTTAATCTTACCAGTTGTATTTCCTTGCCGTTATATATCCACATGCCATAATTCTTAACTTCTACTGAAAACTTGACTGAAATGTATCTCAAAACACATGTTACAAATGTTTTATTAATACATATACACATACAAAGACTAACTATAGAACTATGATACAAAAGTTCACAATGTGCGAAACAAACATAAATGGTGCATTCTGAGTTAATATTGTCATCAACAGTTATAATGATATTCATGTTTATAAAGCAGGACTAAGTAGGTAGGGATATAGCAACCTTGCAACCTACAGACTTGCATGCAAATAGTTTAAACACACATGGATCTCCATTAAATCTGAAAGCCAAAGAATAATCAGAAGCATTTCTTGTGGACCTGGGCTTCAAAACTAAAATACAATGGAAATAAGGAGTGAATATATGCTTCAATAAAGAAAGAGAAGTTTTCTTTATTGAAACATGGAATGCTTTTAGAAAATATGGTAAGCCTATAAAAAGTAAAATGTTCCACACTTGAACTTTATCTGTGATTAGTCATCTATAGAAGATATACATGTACCACTGTTTAACACTTTCTAGTCAAATACTCTTTATGAGTATTAAATCAGCAAATATAATGCCTCAAAGAATTTTGTAAAAATTCTTTTCTGCTTCACTTAATGGAAGAAAAAAATCCTTGTTGAATTTTACAAGTAATACTCTGAGAATACGCATGAAATGAATATTCAACTTCAATGAAGCACCCTTTAAATTTGATTATCTCCCCTTGAAGGACTCCACCAAATATTATCTCCCTTTCATGCACATTAGCATATATGAAGTCTTCTCTCAGGCGTACAATAATAATTATCTTCCTTCATACACATCTATAAACATGTATGAAGCCTATCATCGAAATTCATCATCTGTTTATATGGACCTACTGATGGACGAACAGACAGACAGGATGATTCCCGTATGATCACCAAACAGCAGGTGTAGAGATTTTTGTAACAGTATGTAATGCAATATCCCTTAATATTTTTTTAAAGATATGGCAACAAATTGACTGCATTACCATACACTTTTACACCTTGTAACAGTAAAATCTACCAGGTAATCTATAGTAATCTGTAAGTCCAATCTCTACAGCTTTTAAGACTTTATCAGATAATCACTCAGCATCACATTATACATTAAGTGCTTCATGTGATTGTCAACTACAAGTCAAAATACTCAACAACCAGCATCCAGAACATCAGTGCAAAACATGAAATAGTTAATCTAAATCACATATGCTACAAAAACTAAAATGTTTTGCACAACATTCATCCAAACAATTACATTCCACCAATTTGTGCCACAAGTTATAATGGATAAAAGTATGCAAGTTAAAACCAGATTCCATTGGTTTATACAAAGAAATATTCAATTTACAATGGATATGTGTTTTATTAAAAATGAACCCAAACAATGACCATGAAATGAGCAAGTCACACAATGGACTTACTAGCAACCACAGACAACTGATATGCTGTTGGACTTTGTCCATTGCCAAGGACATTAGAGGCAATACAAATATAGCTGCCAGAGTCAGTGTACTCAGCATTGTAAATTGTCAAACCAGGAGAGTTGACTGTGGAACCACCATATTTGCCTGCACTGTTTTCCACAATAATTTGTGTAGTGACCCCATTGCTAGTTTTTTGCCAGATCACCCTCAGTATTGGATAGTAAGGTGATGAAATTAGACAGTTTATTGTTACTGAAGTGGTACCATATAATACTGTATCAAAACTTCTACTGAGGGTAACAACTGGTATATCTAGGAAATAAAAGTCAACAATTTTGAGCCTTTTCCAAATCCTCCTCCTAAATTCTTAAAATGTTCTCCAAGAATCACTTAAGTAAGTTTGAAATGTTCAACACCAATGGATCATATTACCCAATGTTATTAGGTGCTCTTCATAAAGTCTGCTTACATAAAATGACTCAAATTATTCATTGGATTTTTTAGTGAAACACAATCAATCCCAAAGAACTGACAAGAAATTTAATTTCATAATTAACAACCGATGTTAACAAGCCAAGTTGTTTCACTAGGTTATGTTTTTAAATTTACCCTTAGTGAAAAGTATGTGTATGTTAGTGTTTAACAAGCAACACCTCATTCACCACATAACCTACCGCCAGAGATACCAAGTACTAAGGCATCACTCTGACCGATTCCTACGACATTTTTAGCAAAACATTGATAACTGCCCTCATCAGTAAACGCAGCACTATGTACAGTCAAAGAAGGATCACTGACAGTGGACCCAGTGTATTTTCCTTGACTGGTTGAAACATCAATTTGAGTTGTTTGAGAATTTCGTGTAAACTGCCAAAATACTCGTGTAACTGCTGGCAGCTGGGAGGATATTGTACATATGAAAGTCACTGTTTCACCAAAAACCACACTTTCTGTAGTCTTGCTGAGTGTCACAGTAGGTATACCTGTTTTAGGAACAGGAACGATAACATTTCCAACATTATATCAATAAATACTTTAAATCACAGATAACTTAATTTTTTTTAAAACAAAAATATGCCATAAAACTAAATAATATGGCCTATTCATGAATAGGAAAGTAACAACTAAATTAGAACTTATCAGAAAAAATATACACGATAACAAAACATCCTACCTCCTTGAATGAGTAGTTGAGCATCAGAACTTTGTCCAGTTCCCACTTGATTTGTTGCAGTACATCTGTAGAATCCACCGTCAGCATTGTTTACATTACGTATAGTCAAAGCAGGAGTAGCAACAGTACCACCACTGTATGAGGCAGGATCACCAATGTTGATAGTAGAAACCTGCTGATTATTGACTTTGTACCATGTAACTGCTGTTACACCTGGGTTAGCACCAGTGATTTGACATGGAATTGTGATGTCATTACCATAGACAGCAATGAATGAACTTGAGGGTATTGTAACTTGTGGTATGCCTAAAACACAATACACAGAAATAGTAATGATACTTTATCTTGAAATAAGCAAAATATTAGAGCTTCAATTATTTTAGTTCATTCAAAAACAGGTAATCTCAAGGTTCTGATTTTCCATCGTGCACATGAACTGTGAAACTTTAAGAATGATTTTAATATTTATACCATGTTTGGTTCCAATTGGTCAAGTAGTTTCAGAGGAGAAGAGTTTTAAAAAATTGTTATTGACGACGACGGATGCCAAGTGATGGCAATAGCTCACATGGTCTTCAGGCAGGTGAGCTAAAAATGAAATGCTAATTTCGTTCAGTTTCTCTGTGTTTCATAGAAACATTCCCTATAAATTAATAATGTTTGTACCAAATAAATATTCAAAAACAAATAAATGAACTTGACATACTTCCTTGTACATCAAGGTATGTAGTTTCTGCACTTAGTGTGGTCCCAATTAGATTAGTAGCCCGACATCTGTAGGTTCCCTCATCTGAAAACTGGACATTATTTACAGTCAAAGAAGGATTAGTTGTAGTGGATCCAGTGTATTTGGCAGTTGATGTGTCTATAGGATCTGTTACAGCATTATTCTGGTTAGTGAATATCCATTGTACTCTCTGTAGAGCACTGTTTGGTGAAGATACTTGACAAACCATAGTTATTGAATTACCAACAGTCTGTGTATATGAATTGACTGGAATTGTAACTACTGGAGGAGTTCCTAAAAATAAATAAGAATAAGTCTTTAGTAAAGAGCTATAAGGGCAAAAGTAAAAAGAGATTTTTTAAATGCATAAAAAAATACAAAGATTTAAATTCTTTTTTAAAAGATTTTGAAGTTAATAAAAACAATTTAAAAGATTCCTTACAAATCAGGTGAAAATACCAATAAATACAATGTACATACATTCAACTATTCACTAAATGTATTCAGAAAAAACAATTATTCATATGGTAAACAATAATAATTTTGATGTGAATTGAAAGAGATTTTTTCTAAGAATTAATGTTGAAATACAAAACTATTCAAGAAAAAGTAATTAACTTCTGTACAATTACAGAAAACTTCTTATTTTTTATGGCTTCAACCTAATACAGAACTTATCACTGTTGACAAACTATTTTATATATACAACATACAATATACACATCATATTTACCCTGTGGATTGACATTTATGTTATCAGTATTTACTGAGACAAATCCATCGTTAGCACGACAAGTATAGTCTCCAGCATCACTCTGTACTACAGAATTGATAGTCAAAGAAGGAGTGTTAACATTTCCATTTGTATACCGACTGTCAGTTGCTGGATTCAGTTGAGTATTTCCTTTATACCACGATATGATTGTTGGATTTCCAGAAGTAACAACACACTGAAGGGTAACTGATGTTCCAATTGTTGGTGTATAAGATTTGATGGGTGCATTGATAGCCAGTTGTTCTGTAAAATGTTTTTTTACAGATATTCAGAAATAAGCATTATTTATACTGAATACATTTATTTCAAGGCCTAAAGAATTTGTCATCATTTCTTCATATTTAAAATTCTAAGTAAATTTCAGATACACTTATTTCATACAGTTAAGTGTAAAATAAACTATGTGTATCACATCTTGACAGTTACATACAAGTATTTAATCATAACATGTTCTAAATGATACAAGGAAATGTACCTATATACTGTGTGAACAATATGCATTTATTGACAAATATTATACAAATGACTTAAATGTCAAATATGCTTTATATATTAAAATGATTCGAAAACAGCTTCCGAAAAAGAGAAATGAACAAATAAATGCTACACTTTTTCAATAATTATTATATTTTGTAAGGACACAACCATGGATGTGAAAAATGAAATGCAAAAAATAATTATTTAGTCAAAAAACCCCCAAAAAAACTTATTTCATTGAAATGGCAAATATAGCATTTATTTTTGAAAAAGAAATTGTTTATCTGACCATAGATGTTAATACATACCTCTAACATTA